>OX439486.1:11442822-12895561 GCA_949320155.1 Melangyna quadrimaculata
ACAAAAAATAATTGAATCTGACTACGGGATATTCTGTTATATTGGACAAACTAAAGGACTGTACGGTGTTGGGTTTCTCATAAAGCAGCATTTGAAAAAACATATTCTAGACATCAGACTATTTAACGAGAGAATCTGCTCAATGAGTCTTGACATACAAAATACAAAAATGACCATAATCCAAGTTTATGCAAGAACAACGAATGCATCGAATGTACGTAATAGGCGATTTTAATGCAAAACTCGGGACAATGGAAGATGGAGAAGAGCAGCTAATTCGACCTTTTGGATATGGACGAAGAAACAAGCGTGGGAATAGGTGTATGACGTGGATGCACGAAATGAACTTAATTTTTGGTAACTCCTTTTTTAAGATAAAAGATAAAAATAAATGGACATGGGTAACACCTGATGGACAACACAAAAATGAATACGACCTCGCTCTAACAAATAAAATAACGACAGTGACAGATATATCTGTAATAAATAACTTAAAATTTGAAAGTGACCATAGAATGATAAGAATGAAAATAAAAGTTGACCACACCACATTAAGAGAAACCACCAAAAGTTATTCTTTCCTGACGAAATCTCTACTGTAACCATCACAGCTTATAACGAATCTTTGACGAAAAAAATAGAAGAATCCATAAACTTTGATGACTATCTCCAAAACATATACAACATGTTAGAACATATTATAAAAACCACAGCAAAATATGAATTGATGGAACCAAAAACCAAACAAAATGACAAGCTATCACTTGAGACCAAAGCAGTTATCGACCAGCGAGAATTTCTGAGACATAAGACTAATCTGACAGAAAATGAAAAACAAGAATTAAGAAACATGAGAAAAGCTATAAAGAAAAAAACAAAAGACGATATTCAAAAATATAACGAAACAAAAGTTAAAGAGATTCTTAAGAACACAAAATCAATCAAAAAGACAAAAAAATTTTTTAATTATTGAAAAAGAATGGATAGTTTCACTGAAACAAAGAAGTAATTTAATGACAAAAAGAAAGGACATTAACGAAACCGCAACAAGTTTCTTTGAATCATTGTTTCAATCAACCAAAGACATAGCTTTTCACACGAATTCGGACATTTAATTTGAGAATTCTGAGAATGACATTACAATTCTCTTCAATGAAACTGACGTATCATCAGCTATAGACTGTTTAAAAGCCGAAAAAAGTGCAGGATGTGACGAAATTGAAGCCGAAATGCTGAAATATGGAAAAGACTCTCTGACACCAATCTTAACAAAAATCTTTAACGTAATTATGACAACCCAACGGATACCCAGACAGTGGCAACAAAGTACCATAATACTGTAACATAAGAAAGGAGACAAGGATAACATAAACAATTATAGACCGATAAGCCTGATTTCTACAATTTACAAGCTTTTCTCGAAGACAATATATAATAAAACTAAACAAGCACTTAATGACAAGCAACCTAGAGAGCAAGCAGGATTTAGAGAAGGTTTTTCAACTACTGACCATCTTCAGACAATAAACCAGCTTATCGAGAAACATAACGAATACCAAAAACCGCTTTACCTTTGTTTTATTGACTTCACAAAAGCTTTTGACACCGTGGAACACAGCAGTATATGGACGGCACTAAGTAATCAAAACATTCATCCCACCCTTATCAAGACGTTTAGGAATATATACAAAAATAACACTGCCAAGGTAAAAACCGACAAACTTGGAAGGGAATTTCATCTTAAAAGAGGAGTTAGACAGGGTGATCCTATGTCGCCGCCATTATTCTCCGCTTTCCTCGAGGATATCTTCGAAAGACTGAAATGGAGAAATATTGAAATCGAACCTAAGCAGTGACACAAGAAAATACGTAATCGACTCGACAATCTTACCTGTATTGACGTACGGGCTGCAAACCCTAGGACTAACCCAAAATCATCATGAAAAACTGAGAATATGCCAAACAAAAATGGAAAGAAATCCTTTGAACATACGACATATACAAAGAATAAACAAAGAAGAAGACCAAACCTAGTTGACGTAATACAGCGGACGAAACAATTAAAATGGAGCAGGACATATATCTAGAACAGTAGACCAAAGATGGACAAAAATCGTAACTAAATGGACTTTATTTGACGAGATCAGACCAAGAGGGCGCCCAAAAAAGAGATGGGTTGACGATCTCAACCTTTTCAACAATAATTGGTATAATGATGCCAAAAACAGAGCTATATGGACAACAATGGGGGAGGCTTATTCCAGATAAAACGGTTCCGAATTAAAAATCGATTTAAAAAGAACAATGAAAAAAAAAATATATATATATACAGGGGGCCCTGTAAATAATGGATAACTTTGGAATGCCTCATAGTAGACTTTATGACCGTCCTGAAAACTAATACAAAAAAAGTCTATCCCAACTACAAGAAAAGATATGTGCATTTTTTTGTTCAGTGTATTATTTTTTGCGTTACTTAACGTTTTTGAATACCACGACTATAAAAGAATAAATTCTACCGTTCTACATTGTTTGTGCCAAAACATAAGAAGACAAAAATTATAATAACGGTTGGAATTCCTAGAGAAAACAATTATTGAACTTTGATTTTCGATGTAAAATGTAAAAGAAAATAATTTTTGAAAAAGTTAAATCATCTCTGGTATGAAAAAATGCACGAATACCTAAATGGCCAACTGTTATAAAAATATGCGCGTTAAATGCGGATTTCAAAATGGTTTATTTATTATTGCATCTTGAAACAATAGGAAGTTATTGGTAAAAATCAGCAACAAAAGAGTCAATTTAGCAAAAACAAATGTCTTAAAAATTAGCAAATTAAAGATGAAAATAATATCATACCTCCAACATTGTAGATTTTTGATTGTCTGTTTTTATGATATTATCCTAGTGATAAATCCAAGCTTTTAACTTCTAGGGCCGATTGCAACATTACCAAAAATGTCAACAAAATGCAAAAAATGGCTACATTTTCAAACTTGTTTTGAATTATACCTGGTCTATTGGGCCCTAACAAAACCATAAAATATTTTCGCAGTTGCTTTTAGTTTATTTGTTATTTTCTTCAAACAAATAGTCTTTTGAGTTTTGAGCTAACTTTCAATCACTTGATCACTTAGTTTTAATTTAAAGCAAATGCTCAAACTGTTTTCCACCCATTCTAAAACAGGTTCAGCACCTCCGAATAAATGAAAATCTTATAATAATCGTGTTAATTTTTGCTCAGAATCTGGTTTTCTCCCCAATATTTCTCATGAGCTTGCTGTACACGATCTTCTTAATGCAGCCCCTAAATGTCCATCATGTCCATCTGCCTGTATCTCTGGTATTTTTGTAATGCAGCGGCTTGCACAAGATTGCATACCTCCTCACAGAAGCTGATCGGCTTGCTGTATTTGGTAATAACCACTAACAAAATATTTGATGTTTTTTCAAAAGGCCAATTGAAGAGGTATAATTCAAAACAAACAAATGTGGTTGGGATAGACTTTTTTTTATTAGTTTTCAGGACAGTCATAAAGTCTACTATGAGGCATTCCAAGGTTATCTATTATTTACTGGACACCCTGTATATATAATATAAATTTAATATCATTAAATGTATGTATTAAATGTATCTTCTACTTTTAAATTATTTTAAAGAACTATGTGCAAAACTTTAAAATTTGGCGAATAAAGCTTTAAATAATAATAAATGTTAATTTCCCTTAAACGTCATCAAGTAATGTCTCCATTAATATATCTGCTAAACTTGGGGATACAGGACTTCCCATAGGGACACCTTGTTTTTGCTGATAAATTGTTTTATTAAATTCTAAGTAGTTATTGTCAATTACACAAAACCGTAAGAGTTCTAAGAATTGTTTCTTTTTGATACGTGTGTTTTCTATGATAGTATTACAGCTTTTTTCAACTAATTCTAATGCTAGTTGTACTGAAATGTTTGTGAATATAGAAACTACATCAAAATAAATAAGGATATCACTTTCTTCTATAACAACTGGTGAAATAGTTTCAATAAAATGTTTTGCATTTTTAACATTATATTTCGAGTGTTCAGTTATTTTATTTAGAATTTTCTTAATATATTTTTATAGCTGATAGCATGGGACGTTTTTAGAAGAGCATATTGGGCGTAACGGCCAATTTTCTTTATGCATCTTTGGTAAGCCATACATTTTTGGGCTGTTGGCAGTATATGTTATCATACATTTCTTTTCAGATTCATTAAGAATTTTTTGATTGAATAAATCTTTAATATACCAGTTGTTTTTATTTTGAAGTTTATTAGTGGGATCATTTCTTAAAATAATGTATGTATTTCGAGCTCCCATCATATAACTCATCTTTTGAAAATATTCTTCTTTTTAGACTGCAACCTGAAGATGAAGAAGTGTATCCGACTTCTTCATCTTCAGGTGAATTATTTAGAAGTTTTTAAACAAATTCATACAGCATTGGTGCGGAGAGATTTGATTTACTCCATGCTTTTGAAAATTCGTATCCTATATGAAACAAATAAATTAACCATCACATCTTATTATTTTTTTTTTAATTAAGAAGATTTTTAATTTTGCAGGTTCGTCACATACTCGCAAATGGTTCGCTATATTTTCCACAATTCGAGGCAGAAGAATTCAGACAAGATGTTCATTGGTCAGTTTATAGATGTGTCGCATCGAATTCTGTTGGAACTATTGTTTCAAGAGATGTTGTAGTCAAGGCTGGTAAGTTTAATTATTGTACTTTTTTTCTATTTATGACTTATTTAAATCAAAAATAAATTGTCGAAATAGTGCCTCTGCTGCTGGGACTGTAGGTACTGGTCCAGCGTACAGCCTACATCCCTTTTTTTTCCTTAAAATTAAGTCTAGGACAGTAAACATTTTTTTTTTTCTAGCTCATGATTTGTGTATTGCGTGGCCTCGATTTAATTGCTTGTTTCACTACTTGCGTTTTGGACAATTAAAAATGCGTTTATCCATAAACCGAGTGATCCGCATGGTGTTATGGTTGTGCTGAGACAATACAAACAACTCGTATGGCAGGGCTATCTATGTATTCCCCCGTTTAAGAGGGAGGGGTAATTTTGCATACAAAATACTTAAAACTAAAACAAATTTATTAAAAAACAACCATAACACTTAAAATGCCACGTCATACCTTATACTATTTTGTTAAACAAGAAATCCCTTCTTTTTAAATAAAGTTGTTTCAGTGAACAGTTTTTGAAACATTATTTTTCAAACACAAAATTTTAAACAGACATTTTTAAAAAACAGGTTATTTTATTTTGTGTAGTTGCATCGACTTTCGTATGCTTATTTGAAGACTGCTCGGCTCTGGTTTGTAGTTTAGTAAAGAGCACAACTTTTTTAATTGTAGCAAATAAAGAGGGAGAGTTCGTCCATCCGTCCATCCATCCGTCCGTCTATCTGTCCGTCCGTCCATCTGTCTTTTCGTCCTTCCGTTGTCGGCCCAACCGTTTGTCCATCCGTCCGTTCGTCCGTATATCCATTCATCCGTCCATCTGCCCATCCTTTTGTCCTGTCCGACCGTCTGTTCATCCGTCTGTTCTCCCGTCTGTTTTTTCGTCCTTCCGTCCGTCTGTCCATACCAATGGACGGGCAGGTGGACGGATTGACGGATGGATGGACAGACGTTTTGACGGACAAACAGATGGACATGCGGACATATGGACGGATGGACAGACAGACAGACAGAGGAACAACATACGGACGGACGGCTGAACGGACAGACAGACGACTGGACAAATGGACGTACAGTAGGATGGACGTACAGATGAAGAACGGTGGCGTATGGTACGAACGGATGGTCGGCTGGCCAGACGGACGGACGGACTGACACACGGACAGACTGACGGGTGAACGGTAAGGCAAGGAACCAACACATTTTATAGAAAATAATGACACAATAACAATTAATTAATAAATTTAAATTTATAAACTGTATTAAAAAAGGTTAAAGTTTCAAGGGGTTTGGGGCACTAGATACTAAACCAAATTGGATTTCAAAAATATTTCGGAATTTCCTGGTTCATACATGGACACAACGTTTGAACCACGACCCAATTCGATTTGACGAAAAAAAACTTTTTCCTTACTAAAACGATCCACTCTACTGAATATACACAGATGTACATATGTTATCTACACAAAACAATTTTTGTATTTTGTAGTGGTCAACCAACGATATGAACCAGAAGTACAAAACCCAGGTGGATTTATTGGCAGCAATGTCCTCATTAAATGCAACATACCTTCATTTGTTAAAGAATATGTGACAGTGACATCATGGCTGCAAGAGCCCAACTTTAATATATATCCCTCACTAGAGGGAGGTAAGTTGTTTATATTTCTTCATAACCATACCTTTTTATAAATAAAATATTCGGGTGAGTTTGTATACAGCTAATACTAGTTTATGTAACAGTGTGGCGTAAGTAGGAGCTTTTTGTTTGACACGAGAGTATTAAATCTTAATCTTGTTCAACTATTTTTGGGATTGGGGGTGAAGGTCACAATACTAAGTATGAGTATATCACAGATAATAAACAAATGCATAAATAAATAAAATATTATTCAAATAATCAAATTTTCTTTTTTTTATTTTAGTTTTTAAATGTATATTTTTGTTAAAAAACAATTTGATTATTTTTTTGACATATATGGAGTACTACTTTGTAACACCAATGTATTTTAGTACACAAGGTATTATTCATATCGTCATCTCTCTTATCATATTCTCTTATCATTATCTCTTATCTTTAGTTATGTAAGCATGTACCTTATTAGAATAAGTTACGCAATAATAAAGTTAGTCTTCAACTGATCGTCGTGGTTTCATTTACCTCCACTCCTATTGTTATCGCATATGCAAAATTGGCGACGAGGATAACTGGAAGTTTTTTTTTTATGTAAGCTTAGTTTGCGGTAGTTTATATAACCGATGATAAAAGTAAAATCGGAAGATCTAAATAACGGCACGGTAAAAATGTCAAGTTTTATTGGACGCATTGTATATTTCAATGCAGGTGATGACTTTAATAGTTATATTGAGCGGTTAAACCATTTATTAAAGCTCAACAAAATCACGACTGATGAAGACAAAGTTTCTTTTCTGATCGGAGTAGGAGGTGGAGATTTATACACTATCTCCAAGACATTGGTTGCGCCGAAAAGTCCAGATGAGTTGAAGTATGAGGAATTGGTAAATAAGCTAAAAGCGCATTTCC
The DNA here is from genome assembly GCA_949320155.1 of Melangyna quadrimaculata. Taxonomy (NCBI): domain Eukaryota; kingdom Metazoa; phylum Arthropoda; class Insecta; order Diptera; family Syrphidae; genus Melangyna; species Melangyna quadrimaculata. Next base: position 11,450,099 of record OX439486.1, read on the forward strand.
AACCCAAACGAAATACGACGGCAGAACGTTTTAAGTTTTTGAACCGCAATCAGGAGACGGATGAAAATCTGTCCGATTACATTGTGGTGATAAAGCAGTTGGCAGATACCTGTAAATATGGGAGTTTTTTAGAGGAGGCACTCAAAGACAGGTTTCTAATGGGTACAAAAAACAAAAAGATACAATCCAAACTTATAGACATTGGGGACTTGACGTTTGAGAAGGCATGTGAATCTGCATTAAATATGGAGATGATTGAACTCGAGATGGTTCACATGAGTGGAGCACCTTCGTCAGGGGCTTTGAATGCTATGAAAGCTAAACATTCACATGAGGCAAGTGGTTCAAATTCAAACTGTCAGGAGAATTTGAAGAAACAAGGGTATGATGGGAAGCATGGTTCGAGGTCAAGATGGTCCAATTTGGCAGATGTGCAATGTAATTTTTGCAAAAAGTGGGGCCATGTGCAAAAGTACTGTTTTCTGAAAAATAACAGTAGAGGCAGATCGAAGAGCAGAACGAGATCGAGAAACAGCTATAACAGTAGTAACGCAAGCAGAGGTAATAGAGTTAGTTACATTGATAATTCTGAAATCGAAAAATGTGAGCCAAATGATTTAGGTTATATTAATAATTTGCAAACAGAAAATAATCCTTTATTTTTTAATTTAATTTGTAATGGTGAATGTTTAAAGATGGAGCTGGATTCAGGGGCTTGTACCTCGGTCATGCATGTTACCACAATTAAATATTTATATCCAAACATTGAAATCTCGAAAAGTAATCGGTCTTTAAATGTAATTTCGGGAGACAAGGTCAAGATTGTTGGTTGTATTAAGGCTTTGGTTAGTTTGTCGCGTGGAAGTGAGTCGGTTGCTTTGGAATTGGTCATAGTTGAGGGCCCAAAAGTGTTTGTACCCCTTCTTGGAAGAACGTGGCTGGATAAGTTGCTACCGAATTGGAGATCTAGGTTGGTTAGTGAAATCAGATGCGATAATTTAAAGGGTTCAGGTAGCGTTTCAGAATTAGTGGAAAGTTATAAAAACGTGTTTCATGGTGATAAAAAAGATTACATCAGACATTTTAAAGCGAAAATTCTTTTGAAACAAAATAGTGTTCCCGTGTTTTTCAAACCGTACACGGTGCCCTTTGGTGTTAGAGATAAGGTGGAAAAAGAACTTAAGAAAATGGTATCCGAGGGCATTATATATCCTGTGCGTTATAGTGATTGGGCTTCTCCAGTAGTGGTGGTAGTGAAACCGAATGGCGACATTCGGCTGTGTGTCGATTGTAAAATGACCATTAATCCATGGGTTCGTACGAATCATTCTCCTATGCCACTATCTGAAGACATTTTTGCCAGTTTGCATGGTTCCTCATGTTTTTGCGTCTTAGATTTAGAAGGAGCCTATCAACAGGTCGAAGTAGATGAAAATTGTCAAGAATTCCTCACCATTAATACCCACCTTGGTCTTTTCCGATTTCGTCGTTTAATTTTAGGTCTAAAGTCAGCTCCTGCCGCGTTCCAATCGATAATGGATGATATTTTGAAAGATATTCCCAAGGTCAAGTGTTATATAGATGATATAATTATCGGAGGGTCAGATGAAAAAGATTGTAAAAAGAATTTAATAGAGGTTTTAGAAAGGCTTAATAAGTACAATGTCAGGGTCAAGTATGAAAAATGTCAGTTTTTCCAAAAGGAGATTTTTTATTTAGGTCATGTGGTAAATGGCGATGGTATTAAGCCTAGTCCAAAGAAGCTGGAAGCTATTCGTGATGCTCCGAGACCCAAAAATGTTACCAGCTTAAGTCGTTTTTAGGAATTTTGAATTACTATGCACGTTTCATACCAAATTTGTCGTCGGAGTTAAAGGATTTGTATTTTTTGACAAAGAAAAACATTAGTTTTGAGTGGTCTGGTAATTGTGAAATCGCTTTTAAAAAAAGTAAAGATTTAATTTTAAATAATAACCTTCTTTATCATTACGACCCTAAAAAGGAAATTGTTTTGCATTGTGACGCAAGTCCATACGGCGTTGGTGGAATTTTGTCACAAATTATTAATGGTGTTGAAAGGCCGGTATTGTTTGCTTCTAGCACTTTAAGTTCTTCGGAACAAAAGTACTCGCAGCTTCATCGGGAAGCGTTGGCCATTATTTTTACAGTGAAAAAATTTCACAAGTATATCTATGGCAAATATTTTACCATATACTCAGATCACCAGCCATTAAGAGAAATTTTTAACCCAAACAAGGCTACGCCAGCAGTGGCTGCGGCAAGGCTTAATCGTTGGGCAGTGATCTTGAGTATGTATGATTACAAGATTGTGTATAAAAAAGGTTCACATATGTCAAATGCTGATGGTCTCTCGCGACTTCCCTTAGCGTATCCTACTGAAGTAGAAGAAGATAGTATACGTTCGATTGAATGTAATAATTATCTTAATGTAGAATTTTCAGATATAGCCAAGGAATCAGCGAAGGATTGGAAAATCAGTAGCGTTTTAAACATGATTCAGTCAGGTTGGCCAAGTAGTGTGTGTGACAGTTTAAAGAAATACTTTTACAAGCGGTTGTTGTTGTTGGAAGAAAGAGGTTGTTTATTTTATGGTGAGCGTTTGGTTATACCGGACGTGGTTCAGAAGTCCATTTTAGATCTTCTTCATGAGTCTCATGTTGGAGTGGTGCGTATGAAGATTCTAGCGCGAAAATATTTTTGGTGGCCAGGCATTGATTCTGACATTGAGAATTTTGTTTTAGAGTGTAGGTCGTGTAATTTATGTCATAACAAACCTGTTTCAAATCAGCATGTATCGTGGCCTGAATCAAAAGTATTTTTTGAGCGGATCTATTTAGATTTTTTTTATTTGAAAGGTTGTACTTATTTAATTATCGTAGACAGCTATACCAAATGGATAGATGTAAAAGAAATGAAAAATATAAAGGTAGAAAGTTTGATTGCGATGTTAAGGCCTATTTTTACATATTTTGGTTTACCTTCTGTTTTGGTATCAGACAATGGTCCACCGTTTAATTCGGAATCGTTTGAAATTTTTTGCAAGAATAACAATATTAAGTGTTTAAAAAGTCCGCCTTATCATCCGCAATCAAATAGAGCCGCAGAAAGGGGAGTACAAACTGTTAAAAGCGCTCTTAAGAAATTATTTACGGATCCCAACTATGAAAATTTCCCGATTGAACGACTTATTTTTAATTTTCTTTTAAAGTATCGTTCTACGCCATCGACTACAACTTTGCTTTGTCCGAATGAACTTATATTTAAAGTAAAACCTAAGACACTTATTGATGATGTAAATCCTAAAGCCCGTCGGGTAAGCGAAAAAAATAAAAACATAGATACCCAAGCAGTCAAAATTAAAAATTCCAAAGCGCCAACATTAAACAAAAACCAAAATAATATAAAATCGCTAAGTGTAGGTGAAAAAAGTTTTATATAAAATGAAACACAATAATTTGTATAATTGGATTCCTGGAATCATAGTTAAGAAATTAGGTAGAGTTGTGTATTCTGAAAACATTGAGGGAAATCATAAAATGGCTCATATATCACAGTTAAAAAAATGTAAATTCAAAAATGTAACATTTGCACCTACAAATATTAAAAACAAAAGACTAGTTAGAAATAATGCTCCGCGTAGGAAAAGAAGATCGGTTTCTCTTTCTGAAGTACCGAGAAGATCGGCTAGATTGAATCCAACTATAAAAGAATTGTGAATTGATATAAAAAGTTGGAAATTGAATTATAAATGAATTATGATTTTTTTAAAATAAAAATAATTATAACAATAATAAATATTGAAATACAATTATTGTAATTACTTGAATTGAAATTTGCAGAATTGTTAATTTTAAAAAAGAAAAAAAAAAGGAAAACAAAATATTATTTAAATGAAATTGTATATTTTATCTTCTTATCAACTAAAAAAACAAAAAAAAAAAAAGTAAGTTTAATTATACGAATAGATAAACATTATTTTATGCAATGAACGTACATATCTATTTAAATTTATTTTGTATTTAAAGTTTTTATTAAGTTTGGGGGAGTGACATATATGGAGTACTACTTTGTAACACCACTGTATTTTAGTACACAAGGTATTATTCATATCGTCATCTCTCTTATCATATTCTCTTATCATTATCTCTTATCTTTAGTTATGTAAGCATGTACCTTATTAGAATAAGTTACGCAATAATAAAGTTAGTCTTCAACTGATCGTCGTGGTTTCATTTACCTCCACTCCTATTGTTATCGCATATGCAAACAAAAGAGAAACAAAAAGAGAACAAATTGGGCTTTTATAATAAAATAGGAAATATGATATTTAATAACGTGTTTTTATGAACAAAACAATACCAAAGTAAAAAAAAAAACTTTAAAATGCCACTGAGCTACTGACTGCTCTTTTGTAAATACAAACTAAAATTCAAAAATCTATCACAGTTTGGCAAAGTTAAAGCCAGTTAGAGACCAGAACCGAGACCAACAATTCTAGTAACCGTTTAAGGTCGAAAATAAAACTGAAAGGAGAAAATTACCTCTTATGTTTGTCGACTTAACATGACTTCAGGAACCCACTGTGGGACATCCTGTATACAGTATAAATATCCATATAAAAACATAAGTATTAACTCCGTTCAAAAAAGTATACAGTATATACAAGCATCCTCGCTCGATGAACCAATTAACGCTGTAATGCGCCCTTTTGATACCATACTTCGTTTGACATGTGGATTAAAACAAAATTTTTTAAGAAAATGAAGGTATTTGGTGATATACCTCCCAACGGATCATCGCCTACACCCGAGTTCGGCTGCAGTATGCTACGCTAAGCAATTTGCTGATTTGCCCAGAACGCATATGATCTGATGCCTTGGGTGATCATCTAGTCTAACACTCGGATATAGTAATCTCTGTACACCTCCGTCTGCTTACACAGCATGACTTGTGGCTGCCAGAGAAAGTACCACCCAGTATGACCAGACGCTTTTATTGGATTTAGACATGAGATAAAACTCAATAAGGATTTGAAAATAGGAAAAACACCCGCTAGGACCAAAGTTCGCAACTAAAATCCATCTACACTTTGCCAACTATATATAGGCCAGTCGACATGAAATTTTTAATTACAAAAATTAAATAGTGATTTTTTTTCTTTTAATCGTTAGAGGGTTCATAAAGAGTGTTCAGTACGGTTTTCGACCGCCTAGCTCTTTTGCGTTAGCCGCCATTTTGAATTTTCGGAAAAAAATCGATTTTTGTTAAATAACTCGTTTATTTTCAACTTTTCACTAAAAATGCCTTTACAAAAGTTGTTTCGAATTTAACTATCTACAACTTTGGCGGTGGCGTCACGTGGATTATTTATATGGGTGTGCAAATCATGAAAATAATATAATTGTTTTTAAACATCAATAAATTGCGATATTGGCAATAACTTGCATACAAAAATGTCCTATTTATTGTTTTATCTATCAAAATGAAATCAAAATTATTTTTTTATAAATAAAATTTTTCGACATACGCTTTTTCTAACAAACTATTGACACTATCTTAGTCTTCACTTTCACTCATTGTTTAGTTTTCCTTTTTTCTTGAATATTAAATTAAAATCAATCGCATAAAAAAGTAAAAGCACCGCACCAAACTGTAGACACTTAAAAACTAATACACAAAAAGCAAATTAAATGATAACATAAAACAGAATAGAAGCTCTGACTGAAGTGCATAGATATCCTTCGTACGCGTAAACTTCATCAATTACACAACCCATAATAAATACCTCCTAAGACACAGCCTTCCTATTTTTTCTTTTTCCAAATTCCTTCATCGTTGCGTGAATATTAACAGAACAAGTAAACTCGTACGAAATCTCACTTTGCACTTATTTTGTTATACCATTGTATATGAAAACTATAGTATTATCACGGAGTCGTTTTTATTTTCGCTGGATTTGTACGGCTGGTGGCGCAAGTGTTTGCAACATGTTCTATGATTTTGACAGCGTAGACATTAATTTTTAGAAAGAGTAAGTCTTGTTATATTGTAAAGGAGTAAGGGAGTTAGATCTTAACATTCAAATTTGTTTCCTCAACAAAAAGTGTTGAGAGAAGTTGGTGGATTTCGACACTACGTGACTCAGTAGTCGGTGCTTCTCATGATATTACTATAGTTTTCATATACAATGGTTATACCTATTCGTCAAATGAATCCATCCAAAATGATCAAACTGCAAACCTGTAGGTAGGTTGTTGGTACCCACTGCCACTACCCAGTATCAGTACCCATGCCCATCGTCATTCGTCACCCATACGACATACATACGCATAATATTTATTCTGATAAATTTGGAATGAACTCGTTCGAAAGTTTTCTGTGCACTTCAATGTTCAGTCTCTGTTTTTGTTGTGTTTTCTCTTGTTTGTATCTATTCCCTTTCCGTAAAGCATCCTTCCAGTTTGTACATTTTGGATGAATTAATTTGAAGAATTAAACAGAATAATAATAATAAAAATAATAATAATAACCAGAAGACCCGTGCGAAAATTTCGCACATTCAATAAGGCTTTCAATAGAATGTTTGAACAAAATAAACAAATTCTTTTTATTATTGATATGAACACATTAGAAGAATTTAATTTAAATATTATAGACATGCATTTAAGTGATCATACTATTTTTTCTAATAAAATTTGATGCAATAAAAAAATGTCTTTGATTATTATTTTCATTCTAAATGTGTTTCGATTTTTTTTTCAACCCAATCCGATTGACATACCAATAATATTTTTAACATTGTTCGTTCCTAAACGAAATGTTACTCAGTGTTACACTTTTAACAATGACATTTAAAAATTTCTTTTTGACACAACAACAATAGTTAACATTTTATAGAAAAAGAACGCACCACTGTCATTTTGCCGAGCTAGAGGAAAGTGTTTAGAGATTTCAAAACGTTGAAATAGTGAAAACACTAACTAAAAAAGTGAAATAAAAGTTAAGATAGTAAATATTTGCAATACTTTATTTAAAAAAAATTTGCTTTAAATTGTGTAAAAACACTTATAGGAGCTTACAATTTTTGCATCTCACGTGCTGGTTGTGTCTCATATTCCACGTGACGTTTTTACAGGATTTAATACTACGCTTTCATTGGAGCCGAGATGAGGTAATTTCGAAATTAGCTCATTTGGAACGTCAAATTTGTATAGGAAAGGACGTTGCAAATGAGCTTATTTCGAAATTACCTCATTTCGGCTCCAATGAAAACGTGTTATAACGCTGCACCGCATATGTTATATATTTTTTTTTTATGAAGTATTGCATGTATTCACTGTATTTACATTTATTTCACTTTTTTATTTAGTTTAATAAGCTTTTTTACTATTAAACTTAAATCTCAAAAATATATCTCTCAAAAACACAGCTAAAAATTCTTTTGGGGGTCCCAGCATTTAGCTATCTCACTGCATTCCGACACTGTGTGAATGCATTTGAGTTTGTGTAACTCACACTATTTAAAAAAAGGCCTCACTTTTTCCTCGATATGCCCGTTCCTCTATTTCTTCTCCTAAGATTTTAAATTAAAGAATAAATAAATATGTTTCTTTCATTCATGCAATCTGGTGATACCTAATAAATGCATTCGGCTTTTTATAGTGAGAAAAAAGATTACAAACAACAGAAGTAGGTAACAAATATGTTTCTCCACCACGTAATGTGCAAGCGAAAAAAGGGGAATATATATTACAAAAGTAATAAATATATTGCTTTCATTCATGCATGGTGTAACTTAAGAATGTGTCTTCCCCACTCACTCAAGGTGCAGCGAAAAAAAAATATTTTTCACTTTCACTCATTCAATGGGTTAAAAGTGATGTATTATTTATGTCAAATTTTTCATTTATTGAATTATTTGAAATTTCCGAGTGGTGTGGTAGTGTGGTATAATATAAAGTTTTTGTGCAATGTCAAGAGCATGTGTAAATTCCTATTCAGTGATACCTATTTTAGTGGATTTGGCCATTTTATAAATGATAAAAAAGGAGTTTGACAACAGAAATAATATATATGATAATAAGTGCACAGCGAGGTTTCTTTCGAGTTTACTTGTTATGCTTATTTTAACGCAACGATGAAGGAATTTTGAAAGAAAAAATATTGGAGTTGTGTATTACGGGTTGTGAAATTGGGCATATTTGTGTGTATTATTACATAACCTTCGATGAGGAAGAAAAAAAAATGAAGGATGCAAATGGGTAGGCTGTTGGTAGGTTGTATAATTGTGCATGTTTTTGAGTTTGAGTAAAATTAAACAACGTTCGGTGAGGGATTTTTTGTCGTTAGATCAGGGTGTGCAATGCACACCTTGCACACCCTGACGAGACGCCATTGAACTTTGGTGAAAACAATTTTTTGTCTAAGATTGATAGTTTTCGATATAATCCGGAAATTGTGATTCCGATCGGTTATTTATAGGTTATCCGCAATAAAGGATATTTTTGTAAAAAAACAAAAGGATAAAGTATTTTTTTTTCAATAATTAAGGGTGCGGTAAGGAGTCTAAATAAAAAATTTCGACCTCCTATCTCTTCAACTTTGGCCGCCATCTTGAATTTAAAGCAAGTTGGTTTTTGTTAAACAAAACATTTACGACCAAGCTTTTTGTGACTTATGCGTAATTACTCTTGACTAAAATTGATAATTTTCGACTGCTGTTGAAAATCAAGTTATCCGAACTAAGACTAGAATTCGTTTCCGCATCAGATTTTCCGAAAATTCAAAATGGCGGCTAACGCAAAAAAGATAGGCGGTCGAAAACCGTACTGAGCACTCTTTATGAACCCCTCTAACGATTAAATGAAAAAAAATCCACTATTTGATTTTTGTAATTTCAACACCTATATTTGTTTAATTCGACTGGGCTACTAGGCAACTTGTTGACTGGTAATGAAGCGAAGGTTAGCACAACATTGTGTCCACCCGGCCTCGTGCACCATGAGCCACCTTCAAACACCAGTAGTCTGCTAGCTCACAGTCATATGAGTTTGAGGAAGAAGATGGTGCTAGAGGAAACCGAAGTAAATCCTAGATCCATTTAATCGCGTTGAGGAAAAAAGTCAAATCTTTGATCTGCGTTCCGGAGAGTTCGTTGAGGTCGTCAAAAAAGGGTTTCCCAAAAGAAAAAACGGAGAGTTCGTTGAGGTCGTCAAAAAAGGGTTTCCCAAAAGATTGTTGCCTCATTTTGGCCAGAGCGGGACATTTACAGAGGAAATGAAAGACTGTTTCCTTTTCCTGCTGGTCCCCCACAACTACGACAGTGAGTATTGTAGGGGATGTCAAGCTTCGCCGCATGTTCTCCTATTGGCTAGTGTCCAGTGCATGTTGCAACAATCCTGGCTATGTCTCGCCTGGATCTGCACATTAGTTTAATAGTTCGGGATTTATTATAGGAAGGCCAGATTTTTCTAGAAATGATGCAGTTGGTAAGACTATTCCACCTACGATAAGATTCTGAGAGAAAAATTGAGACAAGAATTAAGTAGAGAGTTAAACAGATTGATAACAGCAGGTTGCCGAGATTTTTTTTTACCGTAAAAGGTGTCTCAAGCTTCGGGGAATGGGGAGTTTCTATTTCCGTGAGGACCTCCCATCTACCAATTTTCATAAGTTAGAAGTACTCCATTGAAATGATAATAATTGATAAGAAGTGGGTGGATGAAACGACCCTGCGTACAAAATTTCATGATTTCAACTTTTTCTTTGTATACACCCGAAAATGAACCGCTTTTCCAAATTTCATAACCCTGCACCAATCGGAAGTGCTCTCAATATCTTTATCTACTGTACGTGTGTATGTGTGTGTCACTGAACTCCTCCTAAACGGCTGGACCGATTTGAATGAATTTTTTTTTCACAAATCAGCCCGGCAAAGTGCAACAAAAAAACAATGAAAATGCAAAAAAAAAGGGTTTTGATGAAAATAGTGAAGCTATACGCAATAGTTTAGACTATGAGATGGACATTAGTTAATGAAGATGAAATGCTTCCTATTCATGATTCATTTTAGATATTTTTCAAAAGTTTTTGTTGGACATTAAGTGACCCGCTCTAAGACTCTTAACTCTATTTTAGCTAAGAGTATGTATAATCGTCAGGAAGGTGCTATTGGTGGGTGGCCTTCCAAATGCAGGCCACCAAAGGCGCTGTTGTCCAAGAAAAACAGTTTAAATTTTAATGTCAGGAATTAATTAAACTTTTTCAATCCCTACAAAAGAAAATTCAAAGTTTCAAAACAAAAAAACATTAGCCCAATATACATATATGTAAATCAAATTTACTAAAAATAAATTCTTGACTTTTTTGTCAATTATATTAATCACGCGTTGCTTCGTGAAAAAAATATCGATGTTGACGCTATTAAGTTCAAAATACAACAGTCATTGCCCGGCAATGAGATATTGTTCAAATAGATCAACACTGTTACCGATTCTGACGAAGCAGTCAACTATCCTGTTGAATTTTTGAATTCGCTGGATTTACTAGGAATGCCACCATCACATCATTTGCGATTAAAAATTGGCTCACCTATTATTTTCCTTTGGAATTTAAATGCACCTAAGCTATGCAACGGTACAAGATTAGTAATTAAAAAAAATTATGGGCAATGTTTTTGAAGCTACAATTTTGAACGGCAAATTTGAAGGTGAAGTTGTTCTCCTGCCACGAATCCCAATTATCCCTTTAGACTCTCCCATTCCATTCAGACGTCTGCAATTTTCAATTCGCTTGGCTTGACTATTAATAAGTCACAAGGTCAAACAATGTTGGATCTAGAAAATCCGGTCTTTTCACATTTATATGTGTTCACGCGTTGGAAAACCGTCAAGTTTATTCATTTATACTCCTCAGGAATTGACTTAAGATATTATTCATCAACTCGCATAAAGATAAAATTAAACAAACATTATTAATTATAACGAATTGTTTGTAGAAAAATTGATATTATTTCAAAATAAAGAACAATGAAATTATTATATTATTTGTCTTTCATTTCATACTTTTAATATCCTTATCTCTTGAAATATCATGCAGGACAACGTCTGTCGAGTCCGCTAGTATTTAATATAAATTCTGTGAAAATGGGTGGTTGACACACCCACTAAATATTACTTCTCAATTTTTTAATTTTCCCTTTGCTTGCATGTCAAGTCCTATCGCTCTACCAAATTTCATCATTCTACGACATACAGAAGTGCTCCTCATAACTTATATCAAATCTATTGAAATGGGCGGGTGCTACGCCCCTGAATTTAAAATATAAAATTTTAAAATTGTTCTTTTGTCTGCACTTTAACTACCGCTGTATTAAATTTCATTAATCTACGACAGTCAAAAGTGCTTCAAATAATTTATATCAATTCTATGAAAATGGGTGGGTAACACGCCCCCTGAATGGAAAATCTTAAATTTTCGATTTTTTCCTTTGTATACACCACAGGGCCTAACTTTGGGCGAAATCACAAGATTCTACGATGTCGGGAAGTGCTGCATAATTTTGATGATCTATCAGTCAGTCAGTCAGTTACGGTTTTTGTAGTCTTATCTCTCGGGAACCCCTAATGCTAAAGAATTGAAATTCGGTGAGTTGCCTTAACCTAGTGAGCGTAGCAAATGCTGCGAGTTTGAAGTTTCTGACTTTATTGCGGTACTGAAGTTAAAGGCGACGTTAAATAACGCCAAACGAAATAAGACAAAATAAAAAAAAAATGGCTTTATTTCGTTTTCAAAAAAGAAATAAGACCAAATTTGTAGTTTGGCTTTATTTCATTTCAGAAATTGAAAAAAAGCATTGTATATGAAAACTATAGTATTATCACGGAGTCGTTTTTATTTTCGCTGGATTTGTACGGCTGGTGGCGCAAGTGTTTGCAACATGTTCTATGATTTTGACAGCGTAGACATTAATTTTTAGAAAGAGTAAGTCTTGTTATATTGTAAAGGAGTAAGGGAGTTAGATCTTAACTTTCAAATTTGTTTCCTCAACAAAAAGTGTTGAGAGAAGTTGGTGGATTTCGACACTACGTGACTCAGTAGTCGGTGCTTCTCATGATATTACTATAGTTTTCATATACAATGAAAAAAGCCTATTTAGCTTTATTTCGATTGCGACTTATCCGATTATTTTATCAGATTTTTCAAAACTTTCAAATATGTCTACGATTTGCTTCGTCTCTCAAATGGACGTAATCGGCTTTTGAAATTTTGAAAAATCTGATAAATTAATCGGATAGGTCGCAATCGAAATAAAGCCAAATTGGCTTTATTTCAATTTCTATTACAAGAAATTTGATTTAATCGTTACAAAAATCACGCGATTTTCTGGTGCTGGGAACTAAGTCCCCGGGAACTAAATCCACTGAGGGACTAAGTTCTCACTTAATGGGAACGAAATCCACTTTACTAAAGTGGAAATTATTTACAAAAAAGCTGTGGGATTTTAGTTCCCATTGAATGTGAAATAAATTCCCATGTTAAAACAGAAAAAAGAATAATTCTTCAAGTATTTTTAAGTTTTGTTATTTTAAAAAATACATTTCTGTACAAAAAAACTTTAAATAACAAAATTTCTAAAATTTCAAATTAAACTGATGCTTTTTGATTCAGCTTTAGAGTTTACGAAAATAATCAAATACAAATCGCACGAATTTTTTTTGATTACTTTCGAAAACTCGAAAGCTGAATCAAAAAGCATCAGTTTATTTCGAAATTCAGATTTCGCGCGATTTTTATTTGATTATTTTAGAAAATTCGAAATCGCGCAATTTTTTTTTTTTTTGATTATTTAGAAAGCTTGAAAACTGAATTTCAAAACAACCTGATACTTTTTGATTCAGCTTTCGAGTTTTCGTAAATAATAAAAAAAAAAAATCGCGTGAATTTTATTTGATTATTTTCGAAAACTCGAAAGCTGAATCAAAAAGAAGCAGCTTGTTTCGAAATTCAGCTTAATAAAATAATCAAATAATCTCTCTTTTAAATTCTTGTTATTGAAAATTGGTTCCCACTTCATACTTTTGAGTGTGTACTAATTTCCCATAAGAAAGTGGAGCTGGTTACCACCTTGCATGGGAACGAAGACCACTTTTGTAAAGTGGATTTCGTTCCCATTAAGTGAGAACTTAGTCCCTCAGTGGACTTAGTTCCCGGGGACTTTGTTCCCTGCACCCGATTTTCTTATCAGATTTTTCAAAACTTTTAAATATATCTACGATTTGGTACGTCTCTTACGAATAAACCTCAAATTAACGGTTTTACCTTTGGATACACTACTGATAGCAGAGTTTCGCCTAAAGAAATCTCCAATTGATACAGAACTATGATAAATTTGGCTTTATTTCGATTTAAAAAACGAAATGAAGCCAAAAATTTGTTTTAACGAAAACTAGCTATTTGCCTTTATTTCAATTTTGAAATAGAAATAAAGCCAAAAATTAACTTTGCATAATTTTGGCTTTATTTCTATATGCTTTTTGGTTTTATTTCATTATACATACATAGCTTCGGAAATAAGGCCAAATTGGGGTTATTGCATTTTTGAAAACGAAATAAGGCCAAATTTGGTCTTATTTCATTTGACGTTAATTCACGTCACCGAAGTTAGAGGGGTCGAAAATCTCCTGAGTTTGATCCTGTAAAAAGTGTGTAGTGCCAGAAATTGGCTGGGCACTACCGTGCCCATTTAAAATAAATTAAATAATACTGGGTTTATAGAATATAATGACCGCGATACTGGTAGTTTAACTGTATACACTTACCCAATTATACAATTATGAACTTAGCATAACTTAGTTAACTATCTCGATGGGGGTCTCAGAAACATTGTTGGTTAATCATTTTTATCGGCGCTGTCTTTTTATTTTGTTTAGATGGAAAAAGTCATATGCTCCCGACTGGAGAACTTTTGGTATTGAATGTTACACGATTAGATGCACTGAGAATATACCGCTGTAGAACTCACCATCAATTAACACAGGAAGCTGTAGTTAGCAGCAATGTTGGGAAGATACAATTAACAGGTAAACATTTTTTGCATTTCAAACATCTAACGTAGTAAAAACCGATATTTTCGTAACTTCACCTTAAACAACTTCCTTACTGGGATTGCCAACGATTTTTTGCCATTTATTATAATTTCTTCAAATGTTGACATTTCTTTTTATTTCTTCATTTAACTATAAGCAATTGTATTTGATTGGATTTGTTCAACAACTTGGCCATTAGCATATACAAATACTTACATCATGAGACAAAACATAATAATTTGTCTGCATCTGTTTGAATTATGATTTAGTATTAGAACTTGTACTGATGGTTTCTAATCATCAAATCAAAATCGATTGCACAGCCTGCTTTTCGTTAGTAAAAAACTAATTCTTCTTCTAAAAATTCTTCTAAAATGGCCCTTAACAGTTTCATATTTCAAATAATAATACATTTCCATACAGTTTTGGACTTCAAAATCTCTCAATTCATTCTATCTTTTGGAGAAAAATAGCATGTGAGGGGTTGTAAAAAGATTAAACGATCGAATCGAACGTTTTGAAAAAGAATTTTTCAATTTTAGGAAAGAATACATTTTTTTCTGATATAATTACTTGCTTCACTTTTTCTAAAAAAAAAATGAAATTTATTTTCAGAGATGCGTGAACTTGTTCCTCCAATTATAAACGAGAAACTTGTTATACTAACGGTTCGACTTGGAGATCCTGTGGTAATTCCTTGTGTTGCTTATGCAAATCCAACACCAATGTACCGGTAAGTTCTATATAAATCCTATAAGAAATCATTGATTGTTGTCAAAAAGAATTAAATTGTTTTAATTGAAAAGCATTAAACACAACGAAGTGATTTATTTCGATATTGTGAGGATTTGTGCTTTAAATTCATGGGTCTTAGAACCAGTTTTTCAGTGCGAGATGTTGTACTATTAACCCTTTCGGTACAGATGTGGTACAAGATAAAGAACATTTATATGGACTTGTACCACATCCGTACCGAAAGGGTTAAAAGATGGGGAAAGTGGCCTAAGATGGCTCACTGTGACTGGTCTTTTCTCCGGGAGAATTTCAATTCTGATATTTTAGCATGCTCAATATTTTTAATGGTGATTGGTTCCAAAAATATTTTTATAATTATTATTATAACTTCATTGATACATGAATAAATTACAATATTAATACAAATAAATATGCACGACTGGATCGCACGAACTTGCTCGCGCAGCTTACAACTAGAATGTAACAAGACATTTGGCTGTTATGGAGACATAGTATTGATTTGCTAATAAATTAATAAAAAACAATAAAAACATGTTAAAATAGTAATTTTTAAATTATTAAAATAATAATTTAACATGTTAAAATAATAATTAACATGTTAAAATTGCAAAATAATTTTAAAATCAACCAAGTCAATCACGAGATATGAAGGGAATATACCTTAACAAGTTTAAGAAGGCATTTTTTTTTTAAACACAACTTTATTTGCATTATACGAATTTTTTGGTAAAAACGTGATATGCAGTATTATTAGAACTTTCCAAGAGGTGACATGTACAAAGTTTAATCAAAATCGTTAGAGCGGTTTTCGAAAAAACTTGATAAGACTCAAATAGTTGTATGGCAGCTACCTGTTCTAGATGAGCTAAAATAAAAATTCAAAATTCTCCTGTAGGAAATCACATAAAAACGCTTCACAGCAAATTTAAATGAAAAACGATTCAACAGTTTAGGCTCTAGCTCAGTGTTTCGTAACCTTTTCTCGGCTGTGTCCCACCATAAGCTTCCCAAAATCCACCCTAGGTCTTGTTACCGTCACATTTAGACTGGCCATAACATTTTTGTAGATACCAGTTTTAGGCATACAAAATCTGGGATCCATAGAAAATAAGTGAACAGTAAGTTAATTTACAAACCGTATAATGTATAGGTTTAATGGAACTCAAATAATAAATATTTTCATGTTGAACAGTAAATATGTATATCTTTTTTCAAAATTTGTCTTTAATAAACTTTGGAACTACATAGTTCAAAAATGAATTGGTATGGGAAAAATATTTATGTTTTGCTTTCAAATCTGCATAAAATACAAAAGGTGAAAGTTCATCATGGACAGCAGCAAATTTTAATTATTCCTGCGAACATTGTTGTGCGCGCACCTGTTGTAAATGGTGACAACCAGGCTGATAAATCAACGTTAGAGAAAACAACTAATTCATATTATTTATCGCCAATAATTGTCATTGAGTGAAGTGTGAAGAATGAAACATTTTATACGATCATACGATTGATGCATTCAGATCCTGGGTATGTTCAGAAATATATCTTTATGGGTGGAAACATAGAAACGTATCTAGATATTTCAGAGAGAAGTGTCATGAAGCATATTTTTAAATTGCCCACCTATAACATCAAATTGCCCCCCTGTTGGAGAGTGCCCCACGTTGGGAAACACTGCGTCTAACTGGATGTACATCAGACAAACAGACCGAACGCGATGCACGGAACGGATTTTAGGACTTCTTTGTACTACTCCACCATCGTATTGTTAGTTTTGATTAACCTCGAATTATACAGGGTTTTTTCGTAGAGAAAGGATAACACTGGAATGCCTCATAGAAGACTTAATGACCATTCTGAAAAACTGTTTCAACCCCAAGAAAGGATATGTGCATTTTTTTGTTCAGTGCATTATTTTTTGCCCTTACTTTACGTTTTTGAATACCACGAGTCCAAGTGAATGAATTCCACCGTTTTTTTTTTTTTTTGTAGCAATATTTTACATTATTTGTGTCAAAGCATAATTAGAAAAAACTATAATAACTGTTGGACTTCTAAGAGAAAGAAAAACGCGTGTAACTCAGTACTCGAGGCAGAAGTGAAACTTCTTTCTCGATATGTATAGGCATAGCGATATTAAGCTTATATGCGTAAGACGCAGCTATGATCGATGGATTGGGGTTGTAAACTTGAAAACTAAATAATAATGGTGAAATGTTAAAGTAAAAAAAGGTGAAAATTTAAAAGATATAAATCAGTTTATTTGAGTAGGTTTAACGACTATTTCCAAAAATTCCTACATTCAAAATATCTGCAAAATCAAAAAATTTGTATATGACAACTTTAATTTGGTTTCATTTATTTTGCAACCATATATAATTCAAATTTTTAGCGGACTCTCCTGATTTAAATTTTTTTTTAAATTATCCTATTTTGAGATAAAATGTTTAAAATAATTTATATCTTCATATCAGTAGGAGATAGATACAAATCTTAAACTAGTAAGATTCTTAGAATTTCATTATCTATTCACCAAAAAAAATTCAAAACTCTAGCATTCTTATTAACGAAATTAGAAAAAAGACATAAAAGGACATTTTCCCTTTTATCTGCTACAATAATATAGATTATCAAAAAATCAAAACTTATTGCACTATAAAATATATTAGCCTATCAATAATTTTACTGTACCTCCCAACACTTAGTAATAAACGATCTCAGCGTTGCACATGTGGCGTTACAGTTTTTCGTTTCACAAAAATTCAACCTTGAAATTTCACTCTCAACGCGCGCAAAGAAGTTTCACACCAAAAATATTTAACTTTGATTTTCGATGCAAAATGTGAAGGAAAATAATTTTTGAATAAGTTAAATCATCTTTGGTATAAAAATAAGTGGTCGCACAAACTTGATAAGACTCAAATAGTTGTATGGCAGCTACCTGTTCTAGATGAGCTAAAATAAAAATTCAAAATTCTCCTGTAGGAAATCACATAAAAACGCTTCACAGCAAATTTAAATGAAAAACGGTTCAACAGTTTAGGCTCTAGCTCAGTGTTTCGTAACCTTTTCTCGGCTGTGTCCCACCATAAGCTTCCCAAAATCCACCCTAGGTCTTGTTACCGTCACATTTAGACTGGCCATAACATTTTTGTAGATACCAGTTTTAGGCATACAAAATCTGGGATCCATAGAAAATAAGTGAACAGTAAGTTAATTTACAAACCGTATAATGTATAGGTTTAATGGAACTCAAATAATAAATATTTTCATGTTGAACAGTAAATATGTATATCTTTTTTCAAAATTTGTCTTTAATAAACTTTGGAACTACATAGTTCAAAAATGAATTGGTATGCGAAAAATATTTATGTTTTGCTTTCAAATCTGCATAAAATACAAAAGGTGAAAGTTCATCATGGACAGCAGCAAATTTTAATTATTCCTGCGAACATTGTTGTGCGCGCACCTGTTGTAAATGGTGACAACCAGGCTGATAAATCAACGTTAGAGAAAACAACTAATTCATATTATTTATCGCCAATAATTGTCATTGAGTGAAGTGTGAAGAATGAAACATTTTATACGATCATACGATTGATGCATACAGATCCTGGGTATGTTCAGAAATATATTTTTATGGGTGGAAACATAGAAACGTATCTAGATATTTCAGAGAGAAGTGTCATGAAGCATATTTTTAAATTGCCCACCTATAACATCAAATTGCCCCCCTGTTGGAGAGTGCCCCACGTTGGGAAACACTGCGTCTAACTGGATGTATATCAGACAAACAGACCGAACGCGATGCACGGAACGGATTTTAGGACTTCTTTGGACTACTCCACCATCGTATTGTTAGTTTTGATTAACCTCGAATTATACAGGGTTTCTCGTAGAGAAAGGATAACACTGGAATGCCTCATAGAAGACTTTATGACCGTTCTGAAAAACTGTCTCAACCCCAAGAAAGGATATGTGCATTTTTTTGTTCAGTGCATTATTTTTTGCCCTTACTTTACGTTTTTGAATACCACGAGTCCAAGTGAATGAATTCCACGGTTTTTTTTTTTTTTGTAGCAATATTTTACATTATTTGTGTCAAAGCATAATTAGAAAAAACTACAATAACTGTTGGACTTCTAAGAGAAAGAAAAACGCGTGTAACTCAGTACTCGAGGCAGAAGTGAAACTTCTTTCTCGATATGTATAGGCATAGGGATATTAAGCTTATATGCGTAAGACGCAGCTATGATCGATGGATTGGGGTTGTAAACTTGAAAACTAAATAATAATGGTGAAATGTTAAAGTAAAAAAAGGTGAAAATTTAAAAGTTATAAATCAGTTTATTTGAGTAGGTTTTACGACTATTTCCAAAAATTCCTACATTCAAAATATCTGCAAAATCAAAAATTTGTATATGACAACTTTAATTTGGTTTCATTTATTTTGCAACCATATATAATTCAAATTTTTAGCGGACTCTCCTGATTTAATTCAATTTTTTTAAATTATCCTATTTTGAGATAAAATGTTTAAAATAATTTATATCTTCATATCAGTAGGAGATAGATGCAAATCTTAAACTAGTAAGATTCTTAGAGTTTCATTATCTATTCACCAAAAAAATTTCAAAACTCTAGCATTCTTATTAACGAAATTAGAAAAAAGACATAAAAGGACATTTTCCCTTTTATCTGCTACAATAATATAGATTATCAAAAAATCAAAACTTTTTGCAGTATAAAATATATTAGCCTATCAATAATTTTACTCTACCTCCCAACACTTAGTAATAAACGATCTCAGCGTTGCACATGTGGCGTTACAGTTTTTCGTTTCACAAAAATTCAACCTTGAAATTTCACTCTCAACGCGCGCAAAGAAGTTTCACTCCAAAAATATTTAACTTTGATTTTCGATGCAAAATGTGAAGGAAAATAATTTTTGAATAAGTTAAATCATCTTTGGTATAAAAAAAAATGGTCGCACAAACTTGCTCTCCTAGCTAACAACTTTAACGTAGCTAGAAATTGATGATGTACAAGTACATAGCTATAGGTTCCAAAATATTACGATAGCTTTAGAAAAAATTAAATAAATAACATATTACTATAAATTACTATAAATTTATTATGTTAATGGCTTTGAGAGTAAGAGCTCAAAATCAAGTCTGAGCCATCTGATTTGTTTTATAAATATGAATGTATGAAAAAAAAAAAAAAATCGTTTGGACCGGTTTTCTTAAAAATTTTTTTTTAATATAATACTGTTCGCTCATTTTCAAAAACAAAATCTACATTTAGTATTTAATGAAATACAATTTTACACAAAATAAAAATAAATTTATAGCCCGTTTTCAATATACTAAATTTTCAAAAAAAAAAAAAAATCAATATTTTTTTATAATCCAAAAATTATTTTTTTGAAAACTTGTATATGCAAAATTATTTGAATTGTGAAGGAGCTCTTGTATACAAATTTTGGTTGAAATCGGAGCAGCCGTCGACGAGATATTTGAAAACAAAAAAGAGTTGGGGAGGGAATTTCAAATTCGTGTAGTACGGCTAAAAAAAGAATCTCTGTATTTGACGGTACGACCGAAATTTGGCTCAAACGTTTAATGATGGGCATTCCTAGCGGAGCGGGTGTTACAGTTAAAATGTTTAAGGGGAGGAATGCAGCTGGCAATTTCACTAGAGCACTGTTTGAAAAAGTAGCGATAAAACAGTGATAGGCAAGAGACATTTTGACGATGTTCAAGCGGAACAAACGTTTCCGAACCTGATCTCTCAACTATCAGTCTTAAAGTTCTATTCTGTATTCTATCCAGTAGGTTCAATGATGTTTTAGATGCACCCGACCATATATGGGAATTATATTCTAGCTTATGGCGTATGTACGTTAGGGTGGATCGCTTTTAACATTTTTTGCCAAATAACTGTGTGCAACTAATAGTATATGCTTAATGGTTTTGTCAACTTATCCTCATCATTTATTTTAAGTCGCCCTTGGGAAAAACAAAATCGGGAAGCCATTGAAAATTTGTAGTTTTTCAAAAAATGATATATTATGAATCCGGCGTGGAAATATTTGGCGACAAAAAAATAACGGATTCTTGTAGAGGGACCAAAAACAAGTATTTTTCATCATTGGGGGGGGGGTATCTTTTTTAGCATAGGCAGGACGGTCGATTTTGTAAACAAAATGATTGAATGCAATTTGAATTTTTGGTGATTTTAGATTTTCTAAAAAAATAGAAAACTCAAAGTCATCTGGTTTTCAGTGGTTGATGAAGAATTAATAAAATTACTTATCCACTAAGGAATTCAAGCCAATTTCTAACCTAATTCCACATTTTTGAAAGAAAAAATCAGTTCATATTTTTTCAAGTTTGAGTTTGAAAATACTTTTTTCGAAAACTATTAACGGAAAAACTTCATTCAAAAACTCAATAAAAGAACAGACTTCTAGCTTCCAAAAACTGTATCATTCTTTATTATCAGTGTTTCCGTTATTTTTAAATAATTTTTTAAATATGTAATTAATTTTCATTTGTAAGTATTTATTAAAAAGTTCTGCTCCCATCCATACGGAAGGAGATAGACTCCTACCTCCATGGTGAAAAATACTTGTATTTAGTCCCTCTACAAGAATCCGTTATTATTTTGCGCCAACTAGTCGTTTCCCTGATTCTTAATTGGTAGTTATATAATTTTTGTGTGAAAAAAGACCAATTTTCGATGGCTTCCCGATTTTGTTTTCCCAAGGGCGACTTAAAATAAATGATGAGGATAAGTTCAGAACACAATTAAGCATAAACTATAAACTATCTTATAATTGTTGTTATTATTGGTAGTTATATATTTTTTGTGTGAAAAAAGACCAATTTTCGATGGCTTCCCGATTTTGTTTTCCCAAGGGCGACTTAAAATAAATGATGAGGATAAGTTCAGAACACAATTAAGCATAAACTATAAACTATCTTATAATTGTTGCACACAGTGATTTAGCAAATAATGTTGAAAACGATCCACCCTAATGTACGTCTTATAAATTGTTGGCAGATCAGAAGGAGAGAAATAGTTGTTGCATCGTTGCTGGATTTTTGCAATATATAAAATGTGATCGTTCCACAAAACGTGGTCAGTAACGCACAAACCTAGAATCGAAATCTTTTCTGTTTCCTCAATGCAAGAACCATTCATGTATAAGGGCAAAGGGGGTATATTCCGCTTTAACGACAGTAAACAGCTTTGGGTTTTAGATGCATTGGATTCCACTCTATTATTTATACCACATTCAACGATACTTTTGGGATCTGAGTTCAATGAGCTTATCATATTTTCCCGTTGTAGTTCCACATTCAAAGAACAGGGAGGTGAATGTGGAAATACGTAATTTGGAGAAGCTGAGTGTGCTATCGTCGGCGAAACAGTTTAGTGGATTATACGTTTCAGACATGAGATCGTTTATGAAGATAATAAACAAAGTCGGAGATAAAACGGAGCCTTGGGGTACACCAGCATTTATTTTACGGATTTGAGACTTAAAACCATTCAAAACGACTTGGATTGAACGGTCAGAAAGGTAATTACTAATCCACTGAAGAAGTGATTCATCAATACCAAAAGCACGCATTTTCGATAAGAGAGCTTGATGCCAAACTCTATCAATTGATTTAGAAATATCGAGTGAAACAATCTTACTTTCACCAAAACGATGAATTTTTTTTAGTACGCGCACTCAAGGGGTTTTTGTTACCCTTAAATTGTTAAACTAAACACAGTGCGAGCGTTAGGAAAACAGGGAAGGATTAAAGAGGAGATGCCGATGCACATTGGTTTTGAACCTTTGAATATCGAAATGGAAGGGAAAAATAGAGCCGGGTAAAGCATTCCACATTCGGGTAGTTCGGCTAAAAAAAGAATCTCTATACTTGACCGTACGTCCGAAGTTGGGCTCAAGGGTAAACTGATGTGCATTCCTGAAAGTACGAGTATTACGGTTAAATTCTTTTAGGGGCGGAATGCAACTAGATTGATTCCACTTTTCGGTGAGATATGCCATCATATCACCGGTGGATCTGTTGCTTCGAATGCCGTATTGGCGGTCATTAAGAAGGTTTCGCTCTTCAAGATATTTCATAAGCTGACGGTTGATCAGCAGCGTTTCCATGACCTTGGAAAGAAGGGAAGTAAGTGCAATCGGTCGGTAATTAGAGGGTGAAGATGAATCGCCATTTTTAGGAATTGGTTGGACAAAAGCTGTTTTTCATCTAATTGGTAAGAGGCCTGCAGAAAAGGATAGATAAAAAAGCTTGCGAAGTGGTTTAGCTAGCGTGGAAGAACATCTCTTCAGAACAATGGGGGATATGCCATCCGGGCCAGCGGATATATGTATGTCGAGATCTTTGAGTACTCTTGCGTCTGTACGAGTTCGAAAATGAATTGGACCCATGGAAAAATTTACGTTCTCAAGTACAGGTGGTGTCCTGTCACTTTTTGGTACCGTGTACCAATAACGGATTGGTAAATTTGTTTCCATCAAAATTTACCATACCTTAAATAGTAAACGCACATCTTTTTCTCAACATTTTTGGAGCCGTTTTCGAGAAAAATAAGTTTTTCTTAATGGTTTTTCAACATTTGTATGGAAGGTACCGTTATTTTTTTTATTTTAGAAAGATGATTTTTTAAAGTATTCAACAAAATAATAAAAAACCATCTTACACCTAGTTTTGGAAATATTTACAAAATATTTAGTTTTCATAAAAAAAATTGATTTTATTTTTTAATTTTCAAAAAAAAAATGTTCAACTCAACTGTTTTCGAGAAAATCAAAAACCAAAAACAATGGTTGTACTGGAGGTACCTAATATATTCAATTAATGAAAATAAAAAGTAGCATTTCCTTACTTAATTTATTTGAATTTTTTTTAACAAAATCCTCGTACCCGTTTTTTGAGAAAAATATTATTTTCCTTTTTGGCGAAAAAAAAATTGTATGGCAGGTACCGTCATTTTTTGTCATAAAAAAAAATTAAAAAAAGTCTGAAGAAAATCCCTTCAGCCGTTTAGGCTGTACGGGCGAGGACAGACAGAATTGCGGGACCCACTTTTTTCGCGTTCTCTATCATCGTAATGTTAGGAAAATTATTGTCTCGAGTTCGATTTTTTTTACGAATCCATAACTTACCATATAGTACCTACCTATATCGCAAGTAAAAATACATGAATACCTGAGTAATATGTAATATGCGCGTTAAATGCGGATTTCAAAATGGTATAACTCTTTATTGTATATATAGAGTTAATAGCAAGTAATTGGTAAGCATCTGCAATACTAGCGTCAATTTAGTAAAAACCTTTGTATATGAAATATACATATAATACAAAGGTAAAAACAAAAGTTTTCAAAATTAGCACAGTAAACGTGAAAATAATACCATGCGTTGAACATGGCAGATTTTTTATTAATTGCCTGTTTCTATGATGTTGTCCTTATGACAAGTCCAAGCTTACTTCTAGGGGCGAATGCAACATTACTAAAAATGTCAACAAAGTGCAAGAAACGGTTACATTTTCGAGGTTGTTTTGAGTTATACTTCTTAATTCAGAATGGCGTTTGCTCCCCCGAATAAAATAATAAATAAATTGGGTGGCGCAACGGCTCGTGAAGAGCTATAGCATATTTGTAATGCAGCTGCCTGCACAAGATTCCACTTCGCCTCTAGGAACAGTAATCATATTTTTTTTTTCTACTTATGTTTTGGTACAAATAATGTAAAATATTGCTACGAAAAAAAAACGATGGAATTCATTCACTTGTAGTCGTGGTATTCAAAAACGTAAATAAAGGCCAAAAATAATGCACATGTCTTTTTTGTGGTTGAGATAGATCTTTTTTTTATCAGTTTTCAGGACGGTCATAAAGTCTACTATGAGGCATTCTAGGGGGTTTATCCATTCTCTACGGGGCACCTTGTATAAGGCAAGTAAAAAGCAAGCATTCATAGCTCTACCTACCTCTACCTTGAGCTAAAATTCCAAAAATATTATTTAAAATAATAAAAGTATCACCGAGTGTGTGAGTAAAACTGTATTATCAGAGCATTAACGTTTTTCTTATAACTAGGGCTGGGGATTTCCATGCAAATGCGTGTTTTTTCTCACAACATTTAGTAGCCTAAGACCAAATTATCTCTACGAATCATGCGATTTCCTTTAAAATGGCATTCAATCGTTAGTGCGTATTTTTATTATTAATATTTTATATTATTTTTTTATATTTATCAGAATTAAAGAATTAAAATTGTCATAATTAATACCATTTTTACTACACGCTACTAGAAGTAATAAAAATATACACAAATTTATGTGATAGCAAATTTTATGTAGGTGAGCACTAAGAACGGATTTTTTGAAATTCGTACATTTAATAGGGTTTTAAGGGTAAAAACTGAAGCAAATTCGAAAAACTTACTTCTAAACGCGACGTCACGACGTAAGGACTTGATTTTTTTTTTTGTTTTAAAGATATTAAAAAGTTAGGAAAAAAACACATACAATTTTTTTTCTAAAAAATCTAAAAACCCAGATATAACCGATTTAAGACAGAAAATTGACAAATAGTCGTTACAAAAAGTACCTAGTAATTGTATGGGGGTAGAGTTTTAATAATTTTTATTTTTACATATTTTTAAAGATAATCAAAAAAAAAAATGTCCATGTTTACGGAATTTTCGAAAGGATTTTTTTTTTTCATACCCAAAATTATTTTTGAGAAAGAGTAAATTTTTTGGTCAATTTTTGAAAGTATTTGATTTTTATCTTTTGCTTAGGGTAGTTGGAAAAAATCTTAAGTTTTAATATCTTATAGATATATTTGATAGCAGTTAAAAGGTAAAAATTTTATCTTTCTAACTTAATTTTTGACAAATTTATTTAAGAAAGGGTAAACATTTTGAAAAGTATTTTTTTTGGTTTTTTATTAATATATATTCAATAAACAGTCGTAGAGGTTTGCAATGTTCTAATGAATTATAGCTATATGTTCTAGAAATTAGCATAAGAAATAATTATATTTTTATTGTACCGCTGAGCTGAGAAATTACCAATATAATATTATGTACACATATTACTTAATAACATGCGATTGTGTGCTTGGATTGATTTAGTTTTTTTTTATATTTAATCTCAATAGAATATCCATTAATTTGATACCTCATTTTTCAATCTACCTCCTATATTAGCGTCACATTTGATTTTTTAAAATTCATAAAAAATCGAATAAAATTAGGGCTGGCCACGAGACGAGACTCTTCGAGACTTTTGTAAGTCTCGTCTCGGTCTCGTTAAACCGAAAATTTTCAGTCTCGTCTCGGTCTCGTGTCGGTCTCATATAATTAAGTCTCGTCTCGGTCTCGTCTCCGAAAAATACGATTTCCGGCCAAATTGTTGATTTTTGGAACGAAATATTTTCGATTATAGTTTGAATACGTGCAGAAGAAAATAAATATTTGACTGAAATTTGATTTTTTAATTTATTAGACTCTCTGTAAATTTCGGTACAAATATACAGTCTCGTCTCGATCTCGTCTCGGTTGCATTTAATAAATAAATCACAAAAAAGCTACATTTAGACAACTTTAGAGGTTTCAAAATTGAGTAATACTTAATATTTCATAATAAATAATACATAAAATTAAGGAAGAAAATAATTTAAATTCTTGTGTAAGAATTATTGCAAAATATTAAAAAAAAAATGTGTACTAAAAATGTGTTTTAATCGTACTTTAAATTCAAACGTTAATGAAAAATTTATATATTTTAAAATAATAATGATGCAAATTTATAGGTGTATTCTTTATTTACAAACATAAGAGTAGTTCTGTATTTGTAAATCTAACGGAAAAAAAAAATTGGGGCAATTTAATAAAATAAATCACTATAAAGCTCCATTTAGCCAAATTTAGAGGCTTCAAACTTTAGTAATACCTAATAGATCATAGCAAATGATACATGAATTTAAAGTAGAAATTTTAAATTTCAATTAATGTTTTAACATTTTCGCAAAATCTTAAAAAAATTCATACTAAAAATGTGATTTAGTAGAAAAATCAATTCGATTTTTAGTAGTTTAAATGCAAGTTAATAAAAAAAATTGATAAATTTTGAAAAACAAAACCAAACGCACCAATTGCTATAATCTTCATCTAAAATATTGCTTATAAACGTTAAGTGAGTATTTCAACAAAAGCCACTCTAAAATAAGTTTTATTGATTTATTTACCAAACAAAATGCAAAATAGATCATGCTTTTTCAACGAATTTTATTTTAATATTTTCATCACGCTCATCAAATATTTTCAAATTTAAAAATTATAAATCTTGAAAATCTAATAAAAATTTTGATATATAAAACGTGTAACTGTGCGTTGCTCAAAACCTTCACAAAATAATTTCTAATATTAAAATTGTTGGTTAGGTACACGAGTTCCAAAATCATAATATCCAAACCAAAATCCCCAAAACCAAAATTTCCAAATTTAAAATCTACAAAAACTAAATCCTTAAAACCAAACTCTCCAAGCACCAGAATCCTCATACTCATATATTGTCAGTCGGTCTGTTATCAAAGTTGTTTGTACTAAACACTACTTTGGGTGGCCCACTTCGCGGGTTCAAGGATTTTAACTCCCTTTTTGTCAATTTGTCTGCATAAATTATAGAACCAACATGGTAATGCATAAAGGATTATCTATTTTTAATAGTTTACCAAATTTAGATTTTAGATAAAACTGTATTTTTAAATAGCTTTTTTAAGCTAAATAAAGTTTAAACAAAAAAAAAAAAAATTGGCTATAAGTCGGAAAGTACTTATCTGAATTTAAAAATTTAGATGTCTATGGAAAGGTCATTGTCTCATTATTTCAACAAATACAAAATATTTATAGACATCCATACAATTTTAAAGGCTAATACGCTTAAACAGATAAAATAGCATTATTTTGACTGAATAGTCAATATTATAACTTTTTATGTAACCGATTATCAATATTTAAATTTTGTAATAATTTATACTAATCAGCAATTATTTTGGTATATAAAACATATTTCTACGATAACCATAAGCTTTAATATAGATTTTTGAACATAATTGAAAGGAAAATTTAGCAAAAATCCAGTCTTGGTCGATCAAATTGTTTCTTTTTGGAAAATATACATAAATTACACGTAAATGGCCATAGATTGGGTAATTTATTTTTTGATATTTTTAAATATCAAATATAGCTATACAACATATTTTTAATTTGGATTTATTTTATTAAATACAAAAATAACATGTGACTGGTTGCTAGGAAGATTAGTTTAGAAGCAAATAATTTAAGTAGAAAAATGTGTCGATTTTGAGAAATAGTTTTTCGTGTCGTGCGATATAATGATTGAAGGGTGGTACTCCCTAGATCACGAATATGCTACTTTAAAGTCACTAGGACAATTTTATTTTACCGCAAATCGAGTTTAAAGTTAGAAAAAGTGTCAAATTTGAAGCCTCTAGGACGTTCAGTTTAGCCGAAAATCGCGTTTTAAGATAAAAGATAAAAGCATGCGATACATCGATGGAAAGGCGGCACTCACGAACATATCATTTTTAATTCGCTAGGACGATTAGTTAAGCCCTAAAGTTGTAAATTTCAAGTCAACTAAAATACCTACATACCCTCTAAATCTTGTAAACAAAATGAATGTTTACATAAATACTACATACATACATACATAGGTACAGATCACATTAAGTTAAACAAAGATCACACTAAGCTGAACTTTTAAGTGCAAAACCTACAAACAAGTAAGAACGCACTCGACAGAAAGGCTATATAGATCAAAGAGCCCATCACAGCAAATTAAGGGGTGTGAGTGTGAAACGAAAAAAAAAGGTAAATGCCGCCTCCTATCGGTCTTGGACATACGGATCTCTAATCAGGGGCTCAATACCCAGGGATGGATACAAATTTTTTTTGGGTCATGCAATCATCCTCAAAGTTGATTTTTTTAGGTTTTCAAATTGCTATAATGCATCTTAAGCCGCCTTCAGGGACTGCAAGACTTGCATTTCTTTCATAAGCATTACCACACCTTTCGACTCATATACTTTTTTTTTGGGTTCACTTGCACACCCCTAAATTTGCTATGGGCTCTTAGACTATAGGTACTATACAGAGGGAGTTTGTAAGGCTGCGAAGCGACTGTTTGCCACGGATGGCTAGTAGCCTATGAATACTAGGTGGGGAACGTAGATAGAAGCATATTACGTAATATGCAAAACATTTTAAAGAGATGGTGGTGAAATTGTATTTATTTGCTCAAAATATAATTTTCTATTTGGCACGATCACAAATCTTGAGGGTAGGAGCTAGGAGCATATTGAAAAATCAAATTGATTTAGTGTATGGAAATTTTTGCAAAAATGAAAAGGCCCCATTGGCGCAATTATTAAAAAAAATAAGACCGTTTCTTGAGAAAAACCAAGGCTATTGTAAATTGTAAACTAAAAACATATAATAATTCGAATTATCTATCTATCTAAAGATTTAAATAATGTACATATATTAAGTCTGTAGTAAAGCCCCTAGCATAGGTAATAGTTAGTGGGTAATTCCCAGCCTCGTCCATTGACGAATTGACAAATCCTCCAAGAGTATCACTTGTCATGAATAAGTGCTTCTCGTCAGCCATTCGAATAACAAGCGCACACAGGCATATGGTTGCGGGTTGTTAGTCACTAGGCCTTGGTTCTTCTCGAGCCGTTGCGCGACCAAATTTGTTTATTTATTTTTTACATATTAAAGCATAGTACGCAGCTGAAGCAAAACGAAATATCCGAAACAAAAATGAGATGACGAAATCATAAACGAAAATTTTCGTTATGCTTTTCATTTAGTATAGTACGCTGTTCGACCAGCGAAGTTGATAAATATACCAGATACAAAATACGCGGTGCTTTCTTGGAACGCGGATTTTTTTTAACATTATTCTTAAGACAATATTGTAGAAGGGTAGACAAATGGACTTACTTACCTCATTTCAGCAATGATGAATCTTTGGTCATAGGAAAATGTATGGCCATCAAACACAAAAACCACAGTCTTACACTCCAGTTCGGCCAATGACGTCCAATTGTATAAAGTCTTAATTGGTTTCCCGTCATTGAAATAGTAAATTTATAATCTTACATTGCATGAAATATTAACTTATTCGAGATCTAAGTTTGTGAGATTTAATTATTTGTGAGATTTCGATGTCGAGATTTTGCAACTACTTGATTTCGTTGGCAGATTTTCCAAATGATAATTTGAAATGCGTTCAATCGTACCTAATTCTAAAAACAAGGATGTAGTGGAAAATCTATAGGGCTGGCCACGAGACGAGACTGCGAGACTATTGTAAGTTCTGTCTCGGTCTCGATAAAATCGAAAATTTTCAGTCTCGTCTCGGTCTTGTGTCGGTCTCGTATAATTAAGTCTGATCGTGGTCTCGTCTCCGAAAAATACGATTTCCGGACAACCTGTTGATTATTGGAACGAAATATTTTCGATTATAGTTTGAATATGTGCAGAAGAAAATAAATATTTAACTGGAATTGCATTCGTTAACTTATTAGACTTTTTGTAAATTTCGGTCCAAATATACGGTCTTGTCTCGGTCTCGTCTCGGTTGCTTAAAAGGCAGTCTCGTGTTGGTCTCGTCATGCGAGACCGAGACCGAGACCGAGATGGAGACCGAGACTTTTCTCGTCTCGTGGCCAGCCCTAAAGATCATAAATCTAACAAAATTATTCTTATTATTTTTTCTTCCTATTGCTTAATGAAACGCACAAAATAAAACCAACGCGCACTTTATGATATGTATAAAAACGCACCTTGCTTGAATGTATCTAATTAAATAACTACTCGGCACTGAATTGCATTGTTTGAAAAATTATGCACGTTTGCTACTGAAAATATGCACCTTTCGCACATAAAATTTGAAACTTTGGGTAATTTATTTTGTTTAACATCAATTTTCACCTTTTATTTGATTAATTAATTAACTAATTATTTAACTATATTTATTTAAAAAAAGTCTCACCGAAAATCACGCCATTTTCCTTTGCCCGCGATTTGAATGTTGGCGATCGCACAAGTATTCAGTGTGTCATTGGGACCGGTGACTTACCGCTGATGTTTACATGGTTGAAAGATGGCCAACAGCTTTTCCCAAATGGAAGTACGAGTGGGTCACATCTTGGAGACAGTTCTGGTAGTGAAAGTAGTCAACTGTCATTTCAAAACAGTGCTAGAAATATGGACGACGATGTGTCGAATCCGGTTGAAAGGGTAAGCTATACTGCCGGAACCGTTGTGACGATACGCCAAAATGATGATTTCACTAGTGAATTGAGTATAACGAGTGTGACACAATCTCAATACACTTGCCGAGTCCAAAACAATGCTGCAACTGCATCGCATTCTGCACAGCTTCGAGTCAATGGTAAACAAGGAAATATAATGTCAAACCGGCCAGTCGGAAAAGACAAAAATATTCCGATGATATTCGATGATTGAGATTGGCAGCTGGTAGGTGTATACAGCATTGAGTTTCAGCCGCGAATATAGTTGACAATACACAAATAGTTCACTTTGGGTCTTGCAAACATTTAACATTTTACAGACATTTAACATCGTCATTATTTGTAATTTTGGTTGGCAATCAACACTAAATTATTTATTGTTTCTTAAATCATAATTTCAATCAAATCGATATCTAGGCCAATTTCACACACTTTATGCAATTCAGTCATATTAACATGGCTCGAGTAGAATTCATACGCAATATGCTAATAATGCCAATTATGACAAAGTTTGTTCTTTAACCTAGATATGTATAATTTATTGCTTAACAACTATCATCAAAACGGCTTCACGTTCTATGAAGGACAATTTGAAATTTAAATTAACAGATGGTAACCCTACTGATATTTCTCACAGATTTGTAGCTATGTTTCATGTTTACTATGGTAGCCGTTACAAAAAGGACATCTTATTGAAATCTATTATAGTCAGAGTAAGAATCAAATATGCTAGCTTTCCTGTACTGACTTACAGGGGCGGACTGGCCCACCAGGCATCCGGGATTTTGCCCGGTGGGCCCCTGGCTGAGCTAAAAGTTCATAAAAGCCTCTGCAGGATCTGCTTTTTATTCCCAATAAAAAAGTTTATGTTGATGTTTTCATAGGGGTCCCATGGTAAATACAGAGCTCCAATGGCCCTTAGAGCTCTGTTGGAGGCCTTTCAGCTTTGTCTAGATAATTTTTGGAGGCCCCTACAGTTCTTTGGAGGCCCCTTCAGCTCGGTTCAAGAACCGGGTCGAGTGGAGGCCCCTACAGCTCTATTTGAGGCCCCTTCAGTTCTTTTGGAGGCCCCTGTTTGGTTGCAGGACCTTAGAAAGGATAGACGCCCTTTAGTTACTTTAGAGGCCTTTACACCTTTTACAGCTTTGTAAGGGGTCCCTAGATCTCTGTTAGAGGCCCAAATATAGTACTTTGGAGGCCCCTACAGCTCTTTTGGTTGCCTCTTCAGTTCTTTTGGAGGTCCCTTTAGCTTGGTTGCAGGACCTTATAGCTAGGATGAAGGCCTCTTAAGTTGGTTTGGAGGCTTCTTCTGCTTTGTTTGAGGCCTTAGGGATGGGAAGAGTCTCCTAGATTTCAGTTGGAGGCCCCTACAGTGTTTTGGAGACCCCTACATATCTTTGGAGGCCCCTACAGCTTGGTTCAAGATCCTTACCTCTACAGCTATATGTAAGAGGCCCCTACGCAAACACACAAAATTACATAATGTAAGCCGTAATATAGGTACCTATCATTAAACAACGCTCTGCTTTTTGAAGCTGTTGGTGTTAAGGGAATCAAATTATTTTTTTTAAGGGGCCAAATAGACAAGGAAAATACATATATGTATGTATAGCAATTATGTATTTTATACCTTAAACTTTCCGAAACATAAGGTAAGGTCTAGAATCAAATGTGTTTTTGACGGAAAATGACAGTAGGTTTAACACCTAAGTTTTTAAGTGTTCCTAATGTTCAACTCTCTCAAAGGCAAAATACGTAAACTGTCAGGCTTTAAGAATTCAAAGAACTAATTTTTTTTGGGGTTACTAACACTTGCACAAAAATAAAGCATTTGTTTCTGTCTATGGGTCAGTTTCTCAGTGCAGCGTTAAAGTTCAGCTTGATACCCTAGCTCACTCATAGAATTTGGTGAGTTAAGTCTGGATTAACTCAACAAATGCTATGATATTTTATCTGCCCTGTTTTCTTTTAAGACTTTATGAACTCACCCACAACCTGAAAACTGCTTCTTGACGTTACTTCTTGACTGTAACATACTCTGCTTTAACTCACCATTGACAAACTGGACCTTGATAGATAAAAAAGTGCAATTTCAATAAGGAAACGACACAAGGAATAGTTAAAACTCTTTAGTTATGGAAATGATTTCATACATGATTTATGTTTTTCTTTGTAAACAGAGATCTTTTGAAAACTTTTTTATATTTTAGTTTATAATATACATATACACTCGCGAGCAAAAAAATGGAATCACTCAAGTTTGCCTTCTAAAAACAATAATCGCGATAGACACAGTATCTATAATTAATTGTTAATAGGCATGTTGAATTAAATTAAGGGTAAAACCATTAAAATCCATTGGTTAGTTTTCGCGCTATCCGATATAATAAAAAAAATAACAAATTATACTTGTTAAATTTGACAAGACTTTGAAACATTGATACGCAATAAATGCGCCCATAGTTGGTCTTTGGTGTTGATTGTGCTGTTAAATGAATTTCAACATATCTTGACTTCGGCGTCGGTTAGTTTGTGCCAAAAAAAATTAAATTCTGCAAAAAAAAAAAATTAATATTAAAAAAGGAAAACATGTAGGTAGATAAGTAAATGAAATGCCTTCGAAATACATATATTATCAGGATATTTGTCCGTCACAGAATGTTTTCTTCCATTTCACCCAAAAATCTCTTAAATCTCAAAAATTTCGTATTTTTTTTTAATAATTATTCTAAAAAAAACTCTGATTTTTTTGGAGGTTTTTTAGCCCATCATCATCGTAGCCATCCTTCAATGGAAGTTGACAGTTTATATTTATACCTTAACAGATGGGTAAGAAACAAAGTTTTGGGCGTAGGATATTTCGTTCGAAATTTCACCCATAATCCCTAAAATCGACTTTTTCCGCGTTAATATAAAAAATGGCGTTTTTTAATTGTAATTCTAAAAATCGGATTTTCTGCGCTACCATGTTTACGAGCACATGCCGCATGCTTGCTTTCTGCGGGCAAAAGAAGAATAAAATCGATATTCAGAAGCTAAGCAGGTATGCGGCAGATCATTCTGCGATTACGAATTCGCCCGTAGTTCTTTAGAATTGGAATCTAGCAGTATTTGAATTGAATACAAACCAGTCAATACTAATAGAAAAATTTGCTTATAAATTTGAACAAAGTAATTTATTTAGCAGTACATTTCTAACAGTAACTACCTTAAATAGAATATTTGTTTTTTATTTTCGACTCTCTAAATAACGAACTGATTGAGATTTGTATGCAAATGATAATGAATAAGTCAAGATTTTGACTTCTTGTTACAAAATAAAATATTCACGAACATCTTAAATTGTTCAAACACTCCCCCCTCCTGAAATTTTTTCCTGCGTTCGCGCCTGGCCCATAGCGTAAAAGGTTAGTACGTTGAACTGTCACGCTGGAGGTCTGGGTTCACTTCCCAGCCTCGTCCACCTAAAAACTAAAAAGACAAATCGTCCATAAAATTGCAGGTCCTTTCCATTCCTGTCGACACGCGCATACATGAATGGTTGCGATGGTTCTTCACGAGCCGTTGCGCCACCCAATTTATTCTGTATTTATGTAAAGGCTTAACTACATATAGGCCTAAATTTGTACAAAAGTATAAAAGTGAGAAATAAATATTTATTCTGAAGACAACTGCTTGCTAAAAAACAATAGAAAATTGTGCATGCTAGTTTAATTTATGTGTCGGAACAATTCTCGTTTGTTTTTTTGCAAGCATGTTTCCTTAGCGAGCATTTTAATTTCTGATTTTTCTTTAAAGAAAGTTTTGTGAGTCGGAAAACTGTATCTAAAGCTATCCATACACGAGCGAGATGAACTTGAATGTCAATATTATTGACCTGTGTGATTCAAAACTCCAATCGTATTGGATACGTGTGTCAATGCTTTTAGATCTTGATTCTCGATACTTTAGCAGCGGATTTCTTGTGTTTCGATGCCAAAAACTTTACACATTTATTGAAGAAATGGATTCCAAAAAATGCACTGGAAATTTTCTCACAATTGTTGCTTAAATTTTGTGATGTTAGTTTTGATGCGTTGCGCGAAGATCTGACCCATTTTTCTACTTCTTGGCCCAAAATGAAAATGATTCTCAACGAAGAATACTTACCTGCAGACATCACAAAGTAGCTGTAGCAGTGATTCAAATGGATACGAGATCGAAGATAAGAAGACATTGGAGAAAAACGTCGAAAATTGTAAGAACTGTGCAAAATGTTGCTTGAATGTTTTAAGGCGTTATTTTTTCGATTCTCGGTTTAACAAATAGTTTTTCTTAGCTTATAAGCTTTTTTTGACATTGTCATGCACACAAGTAGCTTGCGTGCGATTATTTTCAAAACTAAAATACATTTAGAATAGGTTGCGAAATACATTGACGCAAGAACACCTGGAAACTTCAATGCTTATCTCTGTGGAGTTTACTGTTTTAAAAAACATTACCAATGAGTAAATTATTGGTCAACTGGCTAGTAAGAGCAAATTATTGAAAAAAAATATTTGAAAACCTATTTATCTACCTATGTACCTATTTATAAATTTTAGTTAGATCGTTAAAAATTTAATAAACGTGTTTGGCGGTTTTTTTAATAAAAATTATACAAAATTTACTATCGATGAATATATATTATTTGACCACCTTCTATTTATAAACATTGACCAATATGTGGCCCTTTTTCTAAAAGTCCCGGTAGGCCCTTTGAGGTCCAGTCCGCCTCTTACTGACTATTTATGTTGGAAATAGAGAATTGGCAACTAAATGTGTCGCTGAGCGATAGGGACTTCGAAAACCATTTTCTTTTGAAATCCTCATCATGACAATTTTAGTTTTGATTAAGGCTCGACAAATATTTCTTACAAGCGACCAATACTTGGCCTATTAGCTATAATAGCGCTAATTATGTCTATAATAGAGCTAGTAAAATAAACATCGTTCTTCAATCTTTAGCAATAAGGTGTGCTTATACGAACTTCACACTGATACTGTTTTTCTGTTAATAGTTCAATTAAATTAAACGCAGCAATAAATAATCTATTTAACAACAATATTAGATTTCTATTTCAACCCTGTCGTAAAAATAGTGTAGAACATACAGGTACAGAAGCATATAGCAAGAGCAGTTTAATTTAAAATACACAACGAAGCTCTAGATGTGAAAAATAATAGTCGCTCCCGGTCCCGGTGGTTATGATGGTTGAATAAAAACTCAAGGGTAGAGGTGGGCATATATGGTTGAAAAAGTAAAGTTGATGGTTTGATGTCAGATACAGTAGGTATGCCCCTATTTTTGTTGCTGGATACAAACTTAGCATGGAGTCAGTGGTGGTTTAGCCCTGGGGGCTCCTGGGGCACGTGTCCAGGGCGGCAAAATGTTGAAAGGATGATTTGCACACATAAAACTTCTGCATGCCTGTTTAAAAACGCAGGTTTTAATTACATGAACTTGTTCATTGGACATTGATTGATGGAGGGAACATATATCCAACATTGCACATTTGAATTAATTACCTATATGGAGCTTATTAATATAAACATTACCTACAAGAATCAGAAGACTTCGCAAAAAAAATTGCGAGCAAACAGATTTTTGCTAATACTGACAGTTTTTTAATGATTTATGAATTGATAATTTTAAATACTGACCTGTAAAATTGTTGGCAAGACCTTTAGATGATTTATATTTAAAATAAGTTATGTGACATTTTTTTGCTTAGACTGAGAATTTGCACGGTAAATTAGTTTTTAGTTCTTCTTCTCCTTCATTAAACAGCGATTGTCATGATCATCAGGTTGACCACAACTCTCCCACTCAACTGCTTCACCTAAGGTTCCACTTGTGGGATTCGCCGGGTTGACCTCAGCAAACGTCGATAGGCTCCCGTTTTTGGATTGTTCCATGTCTGAGGCCAACTAAATGCAGGTGTCGTTGCATTTGTTTCATCCAGGAGTTTTTGCGCCTGCCTTTCTTCCGCGATAGTGTTGTGCTTTATTTTTATTTTTTTTTACTTCGAGAAGCACGATTCTCGAAAAAGGGATCTTACCTTTTTTATGAGTCTGATTTTATGTGCGTGTTTTAATATAAGTCGTTTAGTGTTTATTTAGTTGGTTTGTTTGTTTTATTAAATAACTATAATTTTCTTATACACTATTATAGTTGTTCAATTATTCAAAAGAGTTCGATCTTGTATAGTACGAAATAGCAAAGAAATAGTAAATTATACACTATTATAATTATTCAATTATTCAAAAAGGTTTTAAATGTATGAACTGGAAAGGAATTGCATTGATTGTTGGATATAGAAAAATGAAAATGATGACCTAGGAATTTGGGTTTTGTTTCGATGGGGCAGGCAATGAAATTGGAGAAGTTAAATGTATTGGGAAAGTGAAGTTTAAGTGGAGCGATCGTTGATCGCGTGGTTGACGACTTTGGAGTTGAATGGAAATTTTGTAGTTAATTAAAAGGAAATGATGATATGGGAATCTTAAGTGGGTTGGATATTGGTCAATCAAAGGAAATGATGACTGTGGGAATTTGAAGTGGCAATGGGTTGAATTGCAATGGGATAAGGAAGATGATAAGGGAATGTTGTGAAGTACGCACTTTACAACAATAGTGTTGGAACGTCTTGTGCTTTTGCCTTTTGAACTGGGTTGATAGTACCAGCTAAGTTGGTCATGCTGTATTTTGTCCTTTCTCGGATTCTCTTGCTTCTTGCTATGTCACTCCTGCTGCCATGCGAAGCATCTTCATTTCAGCTGCCATCTATTTACTCTCATACTTCTTGTACATTGTCCAACACTGTGTAATCGCTGGACAAACAACTGCCGTGTAGAGGATCAGAAAATGGACAGCATAGGTATTCGGTCTTTTTTGCGCTAATGCGGTATCAATTTCCCTCCAGAACATCCACCCATACATCAAGTACTTTTTGCAAGGACACAGGATCTTCACCTATGATGGCTCCATCGTCCGCAAAGACTAACTGATTCACTTTAAATACAAACTTTAACATCATGTGGTTAAAATTCACCGTCAATAAGCACATCATACATACATGTTTCATTTATCGTAGCCCAAGTTTGGATGGTAATTCGACTTCTAACGAATTCGATGCGCTGTCCGATTCAATCCTGAGAATTGTTTCCCATTATCCGCACAGTGAAATCGTTGTTACGGGCGATTTCAATGTACATAATTCTTCGTGGCTACGCTATTCTGGTCAGACAACACCCGAAGGAAGGTATGTCGAGATTTTTGCTGAGTTAAACCACCTGACTCAGCTTGATGACGAGCCTACTCGTATTCCTGACGTTGCAGGTCAAATCGCCAACGCTCTAGACTTGTTCCTTACCTCTGACCCGAATAAATACACTATAAGTGTATTATCTCCTCTAGGCTCATCAGACCATTGTGTCATATCTGCGAATTTATCGTGCCACCAAATCACAGTTAAAGAAAAATCCCAAAGAGAACTGTTTGGTAATACGAGAAAGCCAACTGGGACGGTCTCAATAATTTCTTCAAGACCTTTAATTGGTCACTATGCTTCCTCGATAGTGATGTTGACACCAGTGCAGATATGATTACAAACTTGATTCTTTGTGGAATGAGAAATTTTATCCCGAATAGGGTGAAATCTATCAAACCCAAAGAAAACTCATGGTTTGATTCGAGCTGTAAAGAGGTTATTAGGGTTAGAGAAGTAAGCTTCCGATGTTATAAAGCCAACCCTACTGAGGAAAACCGGGAAAAGTTTCAACAAGCTAGAAAGACCTGTAACGTTCATATTCGAAGAACCAAATTTTTACATGATCAAAAATTACGACAAAAAATACTACAATGTCCCAAAGGTAGTAAAAATTTTTGTTCATTTCTAAAAAAACATACGAAATACCACCTCGTCCTCGGTTCCAACGCTCGTCTTCAATGATACTCCTTTTGTCAGCTCGCAAGATAAAGCCAATTTGCTTGCAGCACAGTTTGCTGTTAATTCGACGCTGCCAGAAAGTGTTATGACTCCTC
This sequence comes from Melangyna quadrimaculata, assembly GCA_949320155.1. NCBI lineage: Eukaryota > Metazoa > Arthropoda > Insecta > Diptera > Syrphidae > Melangyna > Melangyna quadrimaculata. The sequence continues at coordinate 11,489,424 of OX439486.1, forward strand.
CTGTACTTGAGAGCGTAAATGATTTTATGGGACAAATCTTCTTTCGCACTCGTGCAGTTGCTAGAGTTCTAAAGGATCTCGATGTACACAAATCCGCTGGCCCGGATGGTATCCCTCCCATTGATCTGAAGAGGTGTTCTTCAACGCTGGCAAAACCACTGCGTAAGCTTTTCCATCTGTCCTACTCTACTGGTCTCTATCCGAGTGGATGGAAAACAGCATTTGTTCAGCCTGTCCCTAAAAAAGGCGTATCTTCTTCACCCTCTAACTATCGGCCAATTGCACTTACGTCCCTTCTTTCCAAGGTCATGGAAACGCTGATTAATTTCCAGCTCAAGAAATTTCTCGAGGAACGAAAGCTTCTTAATGACCGGGAGTACGGCTTTCGTAGCAATAGGTCCACTGGTGATCTGATGGTATATCTCACCGAACAGTGGAACAAATCTTTACATCGTTTTGGAGAAAGTAAGATTATTGCACTTGATATTTCAAAAGCGTTTGATAGAGTTTGGCACCTAGCGCGCATTTGGTTTCGATGAACCTCTTCTTCGTTGGATTAGAAATTACTTTTCGGACCGTTCAATACAAGTTGTATTAGACGGTTTCAAGTCTGAAATCCACAAAATAAATGCTGGTGTGCCCCAGGGCTCCGTTTTGTCTCCGACTCTCTTCCTTATTTTTATAAATGATCTTTTGTCTGAAACTTCTAATCCATTAAAATGTTTTGCTGACGATAGTACCCTCCGTTTCTCATATTCGTTTACAGATTCTCATCCATGTCCTTCGGATGTGGAACTTGAACGGCAGCGTATGATAAGCTCACTAAATTCTGATCTCGACAGCATTGTCCAATGGGGAATCAAAAACCGCGTAGAATTTAATGCTTCTAAAACTCAATGTTGTCTCCTGTCGTTAAAGCGAAACCCACCCCCAATGCCACTATCCATGGGCGGCACTTGCATCGAGGAAACCGAACAGCTCTCAGTTCTCGGTATGTGTGTCACAGACCACCTTTTGTGGAATGACCACATATTTGATGTCGCCAAAAACGCTGCTAAGTGTTTAGGTTTTCTCCGTAGATGCAAGAAGTTTTTTTCCCCTTCTGATCTGGCTGTGATCTACAAAGCCTTTATTCGTCCAAAACTTGAGTACAATTCTCATGTTTGGGCAGGAGCTCCAAGAACTCACTTGAGTTTGTTGGACAGAATTCAAAAGAGAGCTTTAAAAATGATAGGCGAAAGATCTATAACAGAAACAATTACATCTCTCGAACAGCGCCGTAATGTTTCGTGTCTTTCTCTATTTTATCGCTATTATTATAATCAGTGTTCTAGTGAAATAGCCAGTTGCATTCCCCTCCTTAAAAAATTCAACCGTAATACTCGCGCTTCTAGGAATGCCCATCAGTTCACCCTCGAGCCCAACTTCGGACGTACTGTAATGTACAGAGATTCTTTCTTCAGTCGCACCACACGAATGTGGAATGCTTTACCTGACTCGACTTTCCCCTCCCATTTCGATGTGCAAACGTTCAAAACCAATGTGCATCGGTATCTCCTTCTAAATCCTCTCCTACTTACCTAATCGCTCGTGCTGTGTTAAAAACATTTTAAGGGTAGCCATAACCCCTTTTGCGCGCGTGGAATATAAAAAAAAAAAAACTTTGTGGTCCGTCACCTTATCCTCAAGCAGAAAGTCAAGGACAGTAATAAAGAGCAAAGGACACAAGACGCTTCTCTGGTGCACACCTACTCTAATTGGGAATTCTTCGGTGATTCCTGCGGGGCATCTTACCTTTGTTTTAACTTGCTCGTACATGTCCATGATCATCCACACGTAGACTTCCGGAACTCCTCGTTACCTAAGTGCAACCCATATTAGATCCCGTGGTTGTGTGTCGAACGCTTTTTCAAAATCAACCAATACATTATGCACATCTCTCGAGGAATCCCGATATTTTTCCATTCTGATTTTTATACTGTGAATAGCATTTGTGATTGATTTACCAGAAACAAACCCGCAATGGTCGTCAGATAGCCGTATTATTTTTCCTAGGCGGCCCTCCAGTATACGCTAAACGACGTTGTGTGACATCAGCTTGATCGAACGGTAGCTGTCGCAGTTTCGTGTATCACCCTTCCCCTTGTAGATTGCAAGAAAGTAACTTTCTCTCCAATGATTATGCATTTGCTCACCGCGGATAAGTTTGGAGATGAGAATCATGAGCCATCTACACCCGATGTCTCCCATATTTTTCGAGAACTCAGAGGGTAGTTCGTCTGCCCCAATCGCTTTTCCCTTTTTGGAGTTTTTCACCACATCGCTAACTTCTTCGACTGTAATGTCTGTGACTTCTTTATTGTTAGGTGCAGCTATTGGAAAGTATATCTTTCGAAACTGTTCATTTAAAAGTCCTTCACAATGCTCTTGCCATGTGTGAAGAATTTTGTCATCATCCACAAGGAGTTGGCCTTGAGCGTTGTTAATGAATTTTGGTGAACGAATCTCCAGAGCATTTTTTCTTCTCTGTGCGGCGATTTTGAAAATAGTTGCGCCCTTTTTCATGTTGGCATGTCGCAATTCCTGAATAGCTTGGTTTGCATCAGCAGCCGGTGCAGATATTTCCTTCAGCTCCCGATATATGCTCTTCGTACTCCCTGCTTGAAGTTGGGCACACTTTTTCTTTGCTTCTTTCTTGCATCGTCTGTAAACCACTCCAAGGCTTGCTTTTTTATCTATGTTATGAGAGGGGCAAGTTGAACAAGCTTTGAAAGCCTTTTTTCTCCTAGTCATAATAATAATAATAATAATAATAATAATAATAATAATAATAGGTTTCTTGCAGAGAGTCCCACATTTTTTGTACTCCACACTCTCCATTTGCATGTGTGTGTTGATGTTTTTATAAAGATAATCTTTGACGCCTAGCGTTTGTTCGTCTTCCTCGTCTCCATAAATAGTTCTGTCAGTAGAAGACGGTGTTGTGGGGCGATCGGTTCACCTAAAATCACTTAGCAATCTTTGACTTGCGGCTTCATAAAACTGGGTACCAGATGGTAATCGATCTGAGTTTCATTTTCACCACTACTCTTAGTGCTAAGGTGGTTTTGTTGTTTGGTGAACATGGTATTTAACACGATAAGACCATATGATCTGCACATGTTTAGGATTTCTTCACCAGGAGGGTTCCTAGTTCCGTACCCCAAACCACCATGGTAGTCCTCATAGTCCTCATTAGATTTCCCAACATTTCCATTCAAATCTCCGCCCACAAACAGAAGCTCATCCTTCGGCATGTTTTTAATGAGATTGTGAAATTCTAGCCAAAACGCATCTTTTTCCGGTTGTTCACATCCAATTTGGGGAGCATAAGCAATGACAATATTCCGCGCATTTCCTTGCATCACCAATTTTAGAGACATCAAACGATCACTGGACTTCGAAATAGCCAAGGCATTACCAAACAATTTCTCCGCAAGGATGATACCGATTCCATATTTGTTCTTTTCTTCTCCGTAGTAAAACATTTTGTTTGCCTTTGTCTTAACGTCCAAGAAACGCGCCCTGTTTCCAGTGTTTTGCCATTTTGTTTCTTTTCATCATCTCTTCCAACTCACAACTTATACTGGTCATAGTCCCAACGTTCCAACTCGCGACTCTTTAATCCCGTCCAATTCGTTGGGTTACTTTGCTAGCCCCCGAAATCCGTTTAGCTCTGACCCGACCATTTCTGATCGGCCCAGGATCAGTACCAGGCATAGCAATAGAACTGCCTAGCGGGGTAGTGCCTCTCATATTAGCAAGTTCTTCCATAATGCTCTAAATTTTTCGAAATATGTTAAACTGCGGAATATGTCCGCAAGTTTCCGACACTAGCATGCTCATGTTTTTCGTGGTTTGATCTTCTTCTTTAACAATACCGATGATCTCCAGACGTATTAACCCAAGGACTTGCATACAAGCTTTATGGTAAGCTCTAAGGTGTTATTGTGTGTCGCTAGGCTCACTTTGGTGTTATTTGACTAGATGTAATTTATCCCTTAGTCACCTCTTACGACAAGCGGGATTCACTGCTGAGATATTCTTAATCCGTCACCAGCACGGATAAATTAGTTTTTAGTATTGCAGTTTTATGTTAGTCACCAGGAGGGCGCAAAAGTAATTAACCTTTAGCCGCCCCTGCATGGAGTGTATTGTTTGTAGCGATATTAAAAAGAAATTCCATCTGTATCCCCACGTCCAACAGATCTACGTACAAATATGGAAAAGATATCAAAAAGCAAAAGAGCGAATTATAAGTATTAATTTATAGGTAGGTAAATGTTTTTTGATGTGTAACATATTTGTTAGCAGGGGTATACCCAGGCAGCATTTTTCTACGACGTAGTTTTGTGAAAATTACGATTTCCATAATGCATTCATTCCTGTTAAACGTTATGGTTATTTTTGGGTTGGGTTTTAATTGGTATGCTTTCCTGAAGTCGAAGTGGGCTGTGGGATGGATGTAGGATGTTCGATGAAGGCTATTATTGAACTAAATAGGTTAGCATTTTGAAATTCTAATTTTTCGTTAGTTAAAGTGTAACAATACAATACCTACCATCGTCTCACAGCTCCGTGTATCGATTATTTTGTCAGTATATCACAAGTCAATACAACGATAATTACTTTAATACCTCATTCGTTACTGTAAGTACCTAATAAGCGTATACTATAACGTGGTGGCAAAAATTTGCCAGCGTTTTCTCCGTAAATTCTAAACGGAACTACATGAATTATGCACCGTCGGGAAGGTTTTGTCCTAAGAAAACCAAAATCTTAAATGATGAAATCTCGACAGTCATAATCTAGAATGTCAAAATCTCGAACTACATTTTTTCAAAATTGTGAAATAAAGTGCTAAATTGGCTCCAAGCAGTCAATGCTTGTATTAGTTCTGAATTGAACACAAAAAACCGAATGGTTTTATGTATTTAAGAAAACTGAAAATTACTAAAAGTACTTCTTTATGAGATTTTTATTTTTTTGCTTGCTTACATAAATAGAGTATGCTAGCTCCCAGTATTCCGGCGCGGCGTATAAACATTGAGGTATGTCGCCAAAGTATTTTCAATGTAAATTGTTTTTGTAAAATTTGGGGATTCTTTCCTGAATTTTGGGCGATTTTTTAAAACCGAATTTCAACGGAATTTATTGTCAATTGTTTTCTTTTACAATAGTATATTGGATGGCCCGCTTCTCGGGTTCAAGGAGTCTAACTCCCTTTTTGGGTCATCTGTCCTCTGTCCCGTTCACGCGAATCCGTCGCTCCGCTTAGGGTATTCTCAGTCGCCAGGCAGGCGCCTATGTTGTCAATTGGTGTGCTTTCAGTTTATTTGTAATAAACAGTACCTAGGGTGGCCCGCTTCACGTGTTCAAGGATTTTAACTCCCTTTTTGGGTCCTCTGTCCCGCTCACGCGACTCCGTCGCTCCGCTTAGGGTATGCTCAGTCGCCAGCGAGGCACCTATGGTGTCAGTTGGTGTGCTTTCAGTTTATTTGTAATAAACAGTACCTTGGGTGGCCTGCTTCGTGGGTTCAAGAATTTTAACTCCCTTTTTGGGTCCTCTGTCCCGCTCACGCGACTCCGTCGCTACGCTTAAGGCCAAACTATAATAGGCATAAGCAAACATAAGCTAATGTCAAAAAGCTAACGAAAATTTGCTTATGTTTGCAAAATTACCCCGTATAGCCATAATGGACTTACGCTCATAAGCAAAAATTAAAAAAATACCTCTCCGCTTTCGTCAAACATTCGATTTCTAGCTTTGTGTTTTGTTCCGCATTTTTAAATACAAATGAAAATGCGGCAACGATACAACAAAAACTACACACATACTCTTGCATAACTTGTGAATTGATTCACAATACAGCTGTGGCTTTGTGTTTTTTGCTGCATTTGTAAAATTTACTTATGCGCTGAGCGACTGGGATCGCTCTTGCTTATGCACGCTTAAGTGAACGAATCTGAGAAAAATTGAACGAAACGCAGCTAGACTCCATTATGTTCACTCGCATAGAGATTCTTTGTATTCGCACGTTTACTTATGCGCGCATATGCTAGCTTTACCCTACTAAAGTTGGGCCTTTAGGGTGTGCTTATTCGCCAGGCAGGCGCCTATGTTGTCAGTTGGTGTGCTTTCAGTTGATTTGTAATAAACAGTACCTTGGGTGACCCGCTTGGCGGGTTCAAGGATTTTAATTCCCTTTTTGGAGCCTCTGTCTCGCTATTTTTTGAGTTTTAGAGTAATTTTTTCAAAAACTATTAACACAAATAACTTGGTTGAAACAAATAATAACATAACAAAATTCTGGCTTCAGAAAACCTATAATTTTAGCATTGTTAGTGTTGCCGTTGGTTTTATTACATTTTCAGTCATTCTGTAGAAAATTGGCCCTCCCGCCTTAGCGGAGTAAGATAGACCCACGACCCGTAGTACAAAATGATTGTTTTAGCAGTGGCGGACTAAGCTTGTTGGGGGCCCGGGGCGGCAATACTTAATGGGGCCCCTTGTATGATCAGATATTTTTTTAGTCTTAATAACGTCAGCTTTTACGACAGAGAAAACATAAACCATAGTTATTATAATACAATCTTTATTCTAATCCTTATTCGCTATTTATTTTACATACAATAGATATCTACTAAGCAAATTGTGTTTCAAAATAAATTTACTAGTTGTGGGTACATACATATTTAACAAAAATAAAGATGCAAAACGAAAGAGTATCTTGGGATATTTACAGAAATATCACGGATTTTGTTAATGAACTGAAAAAGGTATACAAAGTTGTGTCACTTGATTGGTGAATTTCGCGTTTGAAAATTTAACGGAATGGATTTTTTCTAAGCAAAAATTTTAAATATTTAAGAAAGGGAAAAAACTGTATTTTGTATATTCTTTAAATAAAAATGAAGTTTAGAAAAACGTTTTGGGAAGCAGAAAAAGTAAAAATACATAAATGCATTCAAAAAACTTTAACTCTTTTGCCGAGAAAAATCCGCCAAACTCAAAATAAATTACACAGTTTTTTAACAATTATATCTTGATACCAACAAATGCTGCAAAAAAAAATGAAAAACTTAACAGCGGGAGAAATAAAACTATATCCATTTAGACATCACAGTCGTACGTCAGGTGTTATGGCGTGAGAAACTGTAACCAAAGAATATAAAGTTACTAAGAAGATGCATCTCATACAAATTTTGCGGGTTCCAATATTGCGAAACGCTCTCAAGGCTTTTGCATTTTTATGGGCTTTTTAATAATTCTCACAGCGCTTTTACAATGATATACCACACACACTGACACAGCCTGCGTGCTTGTCCTTATTATACCTACCCATCTCCTTATAATAAACTTACTAATAATTTCAGACTTGTACCTTCGATGTTTCAACAAGGCTGCGCCCCTTTCCACACTTCCAAGTCAGGTACAATCTAGATTTGGAATACAATAATGGAACTTTAACCGGGACCGCCATTTAAACTTGGCTTGGCCTTGGATCTGGCTACTTCAAAAAAGTTTTTGAACTCAGTAGACATTTTGAAGATGATGGCGTCTGAATAGAAGCTTTCAGTGATGACTGGGTCGAGATTGGTCTCGATTATTTAAAAAAAAGTCTTAAACATTCAATTAATATAAGCCTTCTAATATAGAGATTTTGTCACAAAATGGTGGCCGTACTCAAATATTCAACAAATATTGAAATAATTTTTTTATATATACAAAATTAAATATTTTTTTTTTAATTTTGTATTTTTTTGAAAGATTTCTGAATTAAGTGAGGCAAATATTTATGCCCTATTTTTGCAGTTCTTTTACAGAGCCCGGCGGATTTCAATGGGGTTTTCTGGTTACCCCTTCAATTTGATGTCAATACTTTAGCAAAATTTGTTCTTAAACATATCTTGTAAACTTTTCCGGGAAAAATTATCGAACAAAACATTTAGGAGAAGAAAATATTGAGAAAATAGTGCTACTAGAACGGGCACAGAAATTAGGACAACACATCAGCATTTATAGGCATACCAACCAACATGTAAAGTGCAAAAAATAATGAATAGAAAACAAAATAAAAGCTTTAATTCAAAACTGGCGACCGACCCCCTGCTTTGTAATCTGAAGATTTCCTGAAAATTTCATCAAAATCGGTATAGAATATGTAAATACATAAATGTTTATTGAGTGGAATGAGTGCACCCGTCAAAAAAATAAGGTTTGAACAAAAAAAAATGTATTTTGTTCATTTTATTTTATCAAAATTTTGAGTATGCATGCAAATTTTTTGAAAATTGTTGATATGAATAATTTAATTTAAATCTAGGATTAAAGAACATATCTCTGGCTTTCAAAAACTGTAAAGTACTTCACTTTAAGTGTTGCCGTTGTTTTTCAATATTTTGTATTCATTTCAAGTCATTTTTTTATTAAATGCCCCTACCTCTTAAACGGGGTGAGATAGACCCCCCCTCCTATAATTTAAAATGCTTGTATTAAACCGCTCTACAAAAATCCGTTATTATTTTGCGGCGCCGCGTCGCCGTAGTTATCGTACTCTCCCCGCAATAAGGGTGATTGTCTCAAAAGTGAATGGTTTTTCAAGATATTTCACGATTATGTAATTTTTAAAAGACAGTGGCACAACATTTTAAACATTGCTCGTTTAAGGAATAAAACCGGTTCTAGTTAACGTAGTCATTTAGTTGCGAATCCTCTTCTAACTATTTCATAATTTTAAACACGTAAAACAACTCTTATAACTAAAGTGGACTCCGCAACGTAACGTAAACAAATTAAGATTGAACACATAGGCGCCCGCAGGATTTTTTTCAGGGGGGGGGGGGGCAGATAAAAAATTGATATGCAATTTTGTTAAAAATAATTATTAAAGGAAGCAAATGTATGATTTTTCTTCAACATCTGTTACTTAGTGAATAGCAATAGAGGCGGCGGAAGGGGTGTGCAGAGTGTGCCACCGCACGCGGCCCCGCGCGTGCCATATTACAATGTCTCCGCGTCTTGAAATATTAAAATCCGGCAAACCATGTCTATTTTCATTATTCATAACAATCAAACAAAAATTTAATTGAAATTGGCTTGATTCGACTCGATTTCGCTGACTGAGTTGAGTTGAGTCAAAACCTGGCTATACCTTTCTTCACATTTTAACCTTTATCTTATGCAGAATGATATAAACGTCTTAGGTACCTATGAATGTAAAGGTATACTCTGACTCTTTCCAGTTTCCCAGTTGTATGTTTTGATTTATCTAAATGCACCTTTAAAATTCATGATTTGGTTTGGCGGCACACGCAGACAAAAATCGAATGATTTTATGTGTTAATGTGGTTAATTTTATTGTGGAGAGTATTATATGGTTTGAATTACACACAGTGTTACCGCTGGATATTTTTGAAAAGTGGAAAAAATTGGCACTCGAAAAAAAAGGTGGCACATCCAAATAATAATAAAGGAACACCATATTTGTATGAAAATTGTCTTCAGAGAAAAAATATCTCACCAAGATCATAACATTTGAAGAAAACACACAATTTAAACGAAAATTTTTTTATGATTTATTGTAACGCAAACTTAAAACTTAACACTTCATTTTATTCAATAGAACAGAAAAATAACATTTTACTGATGTTTCAAAAACAAAATTTGTTTTCAAACTAGTTTAAGGAAATTGACAATTGCAATTGTAAGACGATAACATAAATAAATAAATAATACTTGATTAAAAGGTACAAAAAGTTAGGAATTCGTATCACATTTTATTTTTGTGTAATTGTTTCTCTATATTTTTTTATGAGGAGCTCATTTGGGCTCCAATCAGTAAGTTCAAAATTACTTATTAAATTTAAAGATGCCAACATATTTTCGCAAGTTTCAATTCTTAGTCGGTTGGTGAGTTTATTTTTCATTAAAGTAAGCTTTAAAAATACTCTCTCAGCGCAGGCGGGCTATGTTGCAAAGTAAATATATTTGCAACGAATTCATACAAATGTGTGATGACTTTCATGTGTTTGTTTTAATTACATGGAATTTTAAAAAGTGGCACAGACTAAAAGGTAGTGACTCAGTAGCACAGTCTGAAAAAAGGTGGCATTGTGCCACCAAAGTGGCACAGCAGTAACGCTGATTACACATACTTTTTTGTTAGAAAATGTTTATATGGCAACTCTAATTCATTTAATACTTTCTTTTACTCTTTACTTTATTCTTTACATTCATCTTTGTAAAAGTTAGTTCAATAAAGTCATACTTAAGATTAACACGACTTCTCGCTTCATTATTCTGTGAGGTTCCAGGAAACTATTTTGTTTGTAATTGTTTATTATATTAATGGATGTAACCGGTCATTTAAGCCTAGTACGTTGCTGATGCGAAACGAAATTTTCCTGTGGTCTCCAAAAAGACAACGAAATGTTAACGAAAACACAAGTTTCACAAATTGCAAGTAAATAAAACCAGTTTTAACAAAAAAATCAAACAAAAGCCATGCCGTGATAAAAGAAACAACAAATAAAAACACGAACAAACCCAAATGTCATTTTCGGGCACACAATTAATAATCCGGGCAATAAAATCTGTGCGAAAAGAGAGTGGAGACTGCCAAAACAATCAGTTATAATCATCAATTTCGCTGGTAGAACAGCGTACCACAGTCCACACAACGAAAAGCATAACGAAATTTTTCTTTTATGATTTCGTCATGTCATTTTTGTATGGCATTTTTCGTTTCACATCAGCAGTTTACTAGGCTTTATTATGAGAAATAACATCAAGATGATTTTAAAAAATAAGGTACAATACAACACAGATATAAGAAACTCTAAAATCCAAGAAATTTCTTTCTTATATCCGAGTTTTTCTTATATGCAAACAACGGATAAAAAACACGGATATAAGAAACAAAATTTCTTATACAGGCATAAGAACAGAAACAAACCAAGCAAAAACACACAAAATCAAAGTGTAAAAAATATTCACAGTATTAGGCGCTGTTGCTGCAGTTCTATAGGAAAGTGAGATGATGTTATTTAAGATGGAAACAATTTCATGGATACAAAAGAGTTTTGGCAAATGCGAATTAAAAATTAATGAACAAATTTTTTTATATGCGTCCTTTTTTGTTCTTGAATTTTATATTTGTAGAAAGAAAAGTGTTTCTTGTAACCGTGTTTTTCTTATATGCGAGTTTCTTATATACGTTCAATATTAAAGAGAATTTTTAGAAAAATACACGGTGATTCTGATTGCGTTTCTTATAAGCGACTTTTTCTTATATGAGTGTTTCTTATATCCGTAAAATACTGTATAACTGCAATCCATACATGCAACTTAAATTATAATATTAACTTGGGAAGATTTTATGACAGGAGTGTAATATGTATACTTTTTTCATAATGATGCAGCCTGAAATCATTTACCCAGGGGCCCCGAAAATTTAATCTCGCACACGCCTCATTTTGGTCTAGCGCCGCCTCTGAATAGCAACTGCAACCGCCTGGGCTCTTTTCCAACACGGTCAATTATTACGTTGTAAGAGTTTGTTTGTTCTTTGACAATATTTCAATGAATGTACATCATGCACAACGAAACAAGTCGTTTGTCAGTCATTGTGGATCTAAGCCAAGGTGCTGAACGATCGCTCAGCGGTGCAAGTAGTTGCTGGAATTGAGAGCCCTATACATAGAGCTGTAAAAATCGATGGATAATACTTCTCTACACTGTTCAATAAATCAGAAATATTTGAACAATCATTTCCATTAGTCTGCACTTTGTTAAAACTGTACCACATCCAACCCATTGGCTAACACCCCGCCCCCCTGCGGGCGCCTATGATTGAACAGCCACAAATTTGACAGATGAAGAGAAGAAACACATCTATAGAACAACAAAAAATGTTAAAATAAACAAACAACTCAGAACAAATGTGTGTCGTGTATATAGATTATGATTGTTTTTTTTAAATGCTTTTGTTCTTTATTTAGTGGAAAAGAAGTCTATTCTCATTTTATCCCTGATCCCATGGACAATGGTGAGACATCTTTGTAGGTACCTACATGTTTGTAGGTCGGTGTGTCTGTGTGATCAATGTTCAATGTTTATGCCCTTGTCTTCGCCGTGAAAAATTCAACACCGCCAAGCTCTTTAAATACCTATACATTAAAAAATATTTGTTTCATTTTTAACAAAGCTCTTAATATTCACAATTTAAAAAAACTTCCGTAATCGTTTTACATTTTTTTTTTTTGTGGTTGTTATACATTTGTTGTCTAGTGGTAAAAGTTTACTTTCAGAAGTTAAACAAGCGATTTGCTGCTTTTAAAGTTAGAAGAGTGATTTAGGGTTAAAATACACTTTATGTCGTTTAAAATTACCAAAGAGTGGACTCTCACTTTAAAAATAGTTTTTAGAGCCGACTCCCATTTTAAAAGTGATTTAGAGGTTGTTTTAATTGTTTAAAATTTTGCGCGAGTTTAATTATATTAAGACATTATTTTCAACTATTCTTCTCTTTTTGGTTCAAGATATAACCCTGACTTTCCAGTAACATTTAAACATTTTGATCCTTAAAACCTTAAAACAGCCGGACTTGCTGTTCTGTTTACTTAAAATGTCATAAAGACGTGTTGTTTTTCTCAAACAAAACGGACGAAATTTCAGGAAAGTATACAATAAATTTAAATCAATTTATTTATTATAATGTTATTTTGTAGGCGTTTATACAGAACTGCCTATTTCCAGCAAAGAAATATTCGTAACAACTGTAAAGCTGTTCGAGAAATGCAATAGTTCAATGCCAATAGACCAAAGGAATGTGTGTCCATTAAAAATGGTTATCTACCAGTGTTGGCATTAATTGATTAATTTTTTAATCAATTAATTCATTTGATTAATTTTAATCAGATTAAATTAATCATGATTAAAATAAATAATTATAAAATATTAATCAAATCTGAGAAAAAGTCAACGAAAATTGTGGTATTTATGTTCATTTTGGTGATGATTTCATAATGTTTAGTTTACAGAATTTGTTGCTTTAATTACTGCGAACAAATTTGACCATAAGGTATGGGTAATCAGTTTGATGAATGAATTCGAAAATTTACAAGAATATTGTTAGCCTGTTTGTCTAAAAAATCTGATACTGTTTGCTCTTTTTTAAAGAGAGTAAAAGAGTAAAGAGTAAAAAAATAAAAAGATTTCAAAAATGCCCTTAAATTTTATATGGTGTCATAATTTGCTGATAAATTGGTGTCCAAGACAAGAATATTTTTTTCTTCGATAATTCTATCATACACAGGTTGAAACTGTGTCAATTTCATTGAAATAGACCAAACAAACATTTTCTTGCACCACCCTGATGCGAAAATATTTTTTGTTTCCTAATTCTATCATTTCGCGTTTTGGTTTAAATCTTATAAAAACGAGCATTACACATACACCAAAATCATGTGCAATATTTATATACTGACTAAATTTTTTTTCTTTTTCAATACAAAATAAAAATCCCTAAACGAGTTTTATTACTTTCTCTACTAAAAAAATGTAAATAAAAGTTTATCACTGAGCGAAACCAAACAAAATTATTTTTGAATTACATGGTTGTTATTGAATTTTGAAAAGAAAAAATCTGATCTCTTAGTATTTTGAAAACCCCAAACCGATTTTAAAAATTCAAATTAATGGGTCAGCCGGTTTCAAAGAACTAAGCTTAACTTATTGCAATTCTGAAAAGATACCGGAGATTTAATGTTAAAAGACCATCTACTCCATTCACCTGCAAATGCAACATATATTTCTCACCGTACTCAGAATGAACTGATTGAAGTAATGCAATTTTAAGAGAGAAACTAATTGAAGATTTAAGAAAACCAATTTTTTTTGGTTATTGCGGATGAATCAAGTGACATATCTGGCACAGAACAACTTTCATTAGGCATTCGATTTGTTCAAAAAATGCCAACAGGTAAATTCCGCCTGCAAAGTATGAATACTGCTACCATAACGCATACGATACTATCGTCACCAACCAATTTCGGAAATGGTTGGTCAAGCTTATGATGGGTGCTCAACCATGGCCGGGACATTGAGTGGGGTGGATTAGAGATACAGGACATACATCCGCAGGCAAATTTCTTCCACTGCACCTCACACAAATTAAATCTAGTCATTAACGACCTAAGCGAAATTTCTGAAATCAGAAATGCTGTCGGGGCGATTAAAGAAATTATAACTTTTTTTTTTTTGAGAGAGTACCTTACGACGAAAATGCATACCAAGTATTCCTCTGTTTTGTGAAACAAGGTGGACAACAAAATCCAAAAGCATTCGAAATCTGAGAGAGAATATCGTTGTTGTAATTGAGGAACCTCAAAAGCTTTCGGAAGTGACTTCAGATGAAAAAAAAAAAAAAAAAAAAATAGACAGAAATAACAGCGTTCCTAGATAGATTGTTATTGTTATTTATATTTAGTATAAAGTCATTCCAAGCCAATTGTTGAAATAACAGTATAATAATAAGTAACTGTACAAAATCATAGAAATGTCTATGCGAAATGTTGTTGCTAACTGACTTAAACATTTTCGGTAAAGTGTTCGCTAGATTTATACCATTGTCACTGGCGATACAAAATTGATAATAGGCGTGTTTAGTTGAGCTTCTAATGTGAACATTAAGAAATATTTCACATTAAGCTAAATTTGTACATGAAAATGCAACACCAACAAGTTAACAGCACATTAAATCTTCATTTCTTCATAATATTAACTTTCCAATGATTTCCACGGAACTGTTCGGTGAGTATTGAAGATTTGAGCAAATTTTGAAAACAAAACTTTTAAACGAAGATTAAAAACTGTACAACAAATAATTCCATGAAAACTAACAAAATACATATTCGATGATATAAATATAAATTATTTTATAAAACAAAAAATTACCCCACCCCGCCCCCAAATGTTTAGAAATTATATGACGACATTCCTACAGGTAAATAAGTCGCATTGGTAGATAACAGTGTTGGCCAAAGTTAATCTGATTAACGATTAAAAACTAATGATTAAAAATCATAATCAAAAAATTTGATTAAGATTAATTAATCATAATCAAATTTAAATTGATTATGATTATTAATCATAATCATTAATCATTAATTTGAGTACTCGATTAAGTATTAACTATTTCCAAATGATGGTAGATTGAGCTTAGAAAAAGTGTTAAATTCAGAGTTTTCGGGCTAGATTTTGAAAAAGTTATTATTATCAGATTTTATTTAGTTGGTTATCGTATATACAAAAGCTTGCAAAAAAAAACAGAGATCGAAAGTAAATCTCAACCTTTTTAAAGGTCTTCAAATATCACACACCTGCTCAAATTTTTTTTTCTAATGGTCACTTAACAACCATGTAATTCAAAAATAATTTTGTTTGGTTTCGCTCAGTGATAAACTTTTATTTACATTTTTTTAGTAGAGAAAGTAATAAAACTCGTTTAGGGATTTTTATTTTGTATTGAAAAAGAAAAAAAAATTAGTCAGTATATAAATATTGCACATGATTTTGGTGTATTTTGTAATGCTTGTTTTTATAAGACTTAAACCAAAACGCGAAATGATAGAATTAGGAAACAAAAAATATTTTCGCATCAGGGTGGTGCAAGAAAATGTTTTTTTGGTCTATTTCAATGAAATTGACACAGTTTCAACCTGTGTATGATAGAATTATCGAAGAAAAAAATATTCTTGTCTTGGACACCAATTTATCAGCAAATTATGACACCATATAAAATTTAAGGGCATTTTTGAAATCTTTTTATTTTTTTACTCTTTACAGTTAGTTTCAAAAAAGAGCAAACAGTATCAGATTTTTTAGACAAACAGGCTAACAATATTCTTGTAAATTTTCGAATTCATTCATCAAACTGATTACCCATACCTTATGGTCAAATTTGTTCGCAGTAATTAAAGCAACAAATTCTGTAAACTAAGCATTATGAAATCATCACCAAAATGAACATAAATACCACAATTTTCGTTGACTTTTTCTCAGATTTGCATTCTTTACAGACTTCAAATGAAAAAAAAAAAAATTTTCAAAAAATTGTGGTATTTATGTTCATTTTGGTGATGATTTCATAATGCTTAGTTTACAGAATTTGTTGCTTTAATTACTGCGAACAAATTTGACCATAAGGTATGGGTAATCAGTTTGATGAATGAATTCGAAAATTTACAAGAATATTGTTAGCCTGTTTGTCTAAAAAATCTGATACTGTTTGCTCTTTTTTGAAACTAACTGTAAAGAGTAAAAAAATAAAAAGATTTCAAAAATGCCCTTAAATTTTATATGGTGTCATAATTTGCTGATAAATTGGTGTCCAAGACAAGAATATTTTTTTCTTCGATAATTCTATCATACACAGGTTGAAACTGTGTCAATTTCATTGAAATAGACCAAAAAAACATTTTCTTGCACCACCCTGATGCGAAAATATTTTTTGTTTCCTAATTCTATCATTTCGCGTTTTGGTTTAAGTCTTATAAAAACAAGCATTACAAAATACACCAAAATCATGTGCAATATTTATATACTGACTAATTTTTTTTTCTTTTTCAATACAAAATAAAAATCCCTAAACGAGTTTTATTACTTTCTCTACTAAAAAAATGTAAATAAAAGTTTATCACTGAGCGAAACCAAACAAAATTATTTTTGAATTACATGGTTGTTAAGTGACCATTAGAAAAAAAAATTTGAGCAGGTGTGTGATATTTGAAGACCTTTAAAAAGGTTGAGATTTACTTTCGATCTCTGTTTTTTTTTGCAAGCTTTTGTATATACGATAACCAACTAAATAAAATCTGATAATAATAACTTTTTCAAAATCTAGCCCGAAAACTCTGAATTTAACACTTTTTCTAAGCTCAATCTACCATCATTTGGAAATAGTTAATACTTAATCGAGTACTCAAATTAATGATTAATGATTATGATTAATAATCATAATCAATTTAAATTTGATTATGATTAATTAATCTTAATCAAATTTTTTGATTATGATTTTTAATCATTAGTTTTTAATCGTTAATCAGATTAACTTTGGCCAACACTGTTATCTACCAATGCGACTTATTTACCTGTAGGAATGTCGTCATATAATTTCTAAACATTTGGGGGCGGGGTGGGGTAATTTTTTGTTTTATAAAATAATTTATATTTATATCATCGAATATGTATTTTGTTAGTTTTCATGGAATTATTTGTTGTACAGTTTTTAATCTTCGTTTAAAAGTTTTGTTTTCAAATTTTGCTCAAATCTTCAATACTCACCGAACAGTTCCGTGGAAATCATTGGAAAGTTAATATTATGAAGAAATGAAGATTTAATGTGCTGTTAACTTGTTGGTGTTGCATTTTCATGTAAAAATTTAGCTTAATGTGAAATATTTCTTAATGTTCACATTAGAAGCTCAACTAAACACGCCTATTATCAATTTTGTATCGCCAGTGACAATGGTATAAATCTAGCGAACACTTTACCGAAAATGTTTAAGTCAGTTAGCAACAACATTTCGCATAGACATTTCTATGATTTTGTACAGTTACTTATTATTATACTGTTATTTCAACAATTGGCTTGGAATGACTTTATACTAAATATAAATAACAATAACAATCTATCTAGGAACGCTGTTATTTCTGTCTATTTTTTTTTTTTTTTTTTTTTTTTCATCTGAAGTCACTTCCGAAAGCTTTTGAGGTTCCTCAATTACAACAACGATATTCTCTCTCAGATTTCGAATGCTTTTGGATTTTGCTGTCCACCTTGTTTCACAAAACAGAGGAATACTGGATATGCATTTTCGTCCCGACAGCATTTCTGATTTCAGGAATTTCGCTTAGGTCGTTAATGACTAGATTTAATTTGTGTGAGCTGCAGTGGAAGAAATTTGCCTGCGGATGTATGTCCTGTATCTCTAATCCACCCCACTCAATGTCCCGGCCATGGTTGAGCACCCATCATAAGCTTGACCAACCATTTCCGAAATTGGTTGGTGACGATAGTATCGTATGCGTTATGGTAGCAGTATTCATACTTTGCAGGCGGAATTTACCTGTTGGCATTTTTTGAACAAATCGAATGCCTAATGAAAGTTGTTCTGTGCCAGATATGTCACTTGATTCATCCGCAATAACCAAAAAAAAATGGTTTTCTTAAAATTGCATTACTTCAATCAGTTCATTCTGAGTACGGTGAGAAATATATGTTGCATTTGCAGGTGAATGGAGTAGATGGTCTTTTAACATTAAATCTCCGGTATCTTTTCAGAACTGCAATAAGTTAAGCTTAGTTCTTTGAAACCAGCTGACCCATTAATTTGAATTTTTAAAATCGGTTTGGGGTCAAATCAAAATACTAAGAGATCAGATTTTTTTCTTTTCAAAATTCAATTAAAGATAAAAATAAAATAGGTATTGTATTGGCCCAATAATGGAACGTAAAAAATATAAAAATGTGAATTCTGGCAGATCCAAATAAAAAATAAATTGATTTTTTCTACCAATGGAAAACACTTTAAACCTTAAATGCCACAAAAAAATTTTCAATTTTAATACAGCTCGAAAAAATAAGTTTTCAAAATTTGTATTTAAAAAGGCTTTAAGCCTAGTACTCACCTCTTTGTGAAATGATATGAAAAATAAATCCGGTTCAAAAAACACGTGAATAATCGTTATGAAGCCCATAACTAATTCTCCACTTAAATTTTGAGTGCTCAGTTTGCATATTTTTTAAGTGTCCCTCTTATACAGGGTGATTGGTATAAGAAGGTGCACCAAAAAGCTGTAATGAGTAGGTTGAGTGAAGACAAGAAAATAATCGTATGGGAGGGGGCTCTATTTCACTACGTTTAGGCGGGAGGGGCAATTTTCTTAAAAAAATTGATTTAAAACAGAAAATAAAATATTTAAAAACAACGGTTAAATTTGCAATGCCCTGACATACCTTCTTGGAAAGCCAGAAATCTCTTCTTTAATTTTCATTTTAATTTAAGTTACATTTGTGGATAGTTTAAAATGTTCACTTTGTCTACTAAATCTGCTGTGGGAAAAACATACTCCACCACCAACATAGCTGAGATAGAGGATGACCCTGAAGACGAGGAAAACAATGACGATAACGAAAACCCAAAAACTCGATCGAGGATGAGAAACCAATAAAAGGATTTTGAAGTGGATTACCACGATAAAAAAAAACGCGCCAGATATTCTACCTCTTAGGTGGTGAGGAAAAGAATGCATTGACTTGCCACTTAATTCATTAATAGGGAATCAAGAGGAATATAAAAATTAACCGTAACGTAATCCTTTTTACTTGCGATATACGTAGTATAGGGCAAGTTTAAGATTCGTACAAAAAAAATTCGAGGTAAGAATTTTCCCTAACATTACGATGATAGAGAACGCGAAAAAATTGGGTCTCGCAATTCTGTCTGTCTGTCTGTCTCTACCTCGACCTGGAGCCTAAACAGCTGAAGCGATTTTCTTCAAACTTTGGACTTAAGGTTTTTATGTGATTCCCTAGAGGGGAAAATGAAATTTTTTTTATTATTGTTATTATTGTACTATTCGTACTAGAATGTCAGCTTATTAGGCTTGACCATTCTTTATTCCGTCAATTTCATTGTATTTTTGAACAACAACAACAACTTAAAGGCGCTACCACCAATTGTTTGGCTGGAGATATAGCTATTTCGTGCTTTACCACTTTTGCACTTATCAGTCTCCTTTTTGTGGTGCTGAGCTTTAATCCAATTTTATTTGAAAAACTTTTTATGCACACCATAGGATCTCTTGGTAAATCTTAAAATATTAAAGAAAAAAGCACGAATATTTGTGAAAGTTAGACAATTGTCTAGTCTCATGAGCGATAAGAAAAGAATGAACTGTCAAACACCACCAAAAAATAATAAGGAAGAAAATTCAAATCAAGCTGCAAAAATATTCAAATATTCAACGAAAATGTCGATCTCTGATATGGATTTTATAAAAATCAAAGCAATAATTGATGGATCACTCGATACAAAGATCACAACAAAGCTCGAGAATCTTGCTTCCAAAGATGACCTTCAAACGTTGACATCCGAGATAACCACATTAAAAAAGCAAAATGAAGAATTAAACAACAAAGTGCAACTATTTGAAGCTCGCTGCAATGATCTAGAAGATGAACTGGAATTACAAAGCCGTGAGCTAAAAGCAAGCAATATCATCTTAACCATTCCCAAAAGCAACAATGACACACCAAAAACATAAGAAGGTATAGTTAGCCGTTTGCTTGGAACCGATGAAAAGCACGAATTAGTTTTCAAAATATTTTAGCTTATAATATTTCCGGCTTAAATAATAAATTATTATATGTAGATTTTTTTAAATATGTACTAAATTTTATCATTTTTTGCTTATTTGAAACCCATATAACACTAAAAAATTCAACTAAATTTAACAAATACTTCAGTGAGTACAAATTACATTGGGTAGCAGCATCACGTACAGCAAAGAAAGGCCGAGCAAGTGGCGGAAATTTATTCGGAATCAGAAAATCACTTTTAGAAACTTACGACTTTGTTGATATATGTGGATATACCGTTATAGAAAATTTACTTCAGAGCACTATGTATATAGTACCTTTTTATATTAACTGTAATAACTGGATCGAAGATGCTGAAGAACCGAATAACATATTATTTCACTTATCAAATAAAAGCGTCATGTTAATTGGCGATTTAAATGCTAGGATAGGAAGTATGCAGACCACATCTGTTTTGCAAGAAAGGAACCTGACCTCTATTTATAGCAACCGGACATCCAAAGACACAGTGTGCAACCAAAATGGAACACAAATTGTTGATGTTTTACAAACATACGATTTGTGTGTTCTGAACGGATGTACTGAAGGAGATCGTGAAGGGCATTATACTTTTATGGGAGGACAAGGCAAATCTGTCATAGACTATTGTGCCGTAAATAACGAATGGGTAGATCTAATAACAAAGTTTGAAGTTCAGGTAAGAACCCACTCCGATCATTTGCCTATAATGGTAGAATGGACAAATAACTCTTTGAGCAACCAAAAAAACCTCAATTTGCTCCCAAGATTAAACTGGGAAATCCAAGATGAAAGCTCTTACCATCAAGCAACAAATAACTTCCTTTCAAACGCGAATATAATGGATGCAGAGTCGGTAGAAGAATACTCGGCGCAAATAATATCGTGCATCAGAAGTTCTGCTTTAATAAGAAGTTCGCCAGTAGTAAAAATGTATAACAACAAGTGGTTTGACAGTGAATGTTCTAACGCTCGTAAAAAATCTTTTGCACTGTTACACGCATGTAGAGCAACCGATTCCGTAGCTCTAAAGAAGTGGTATACTGAAGCCAATGTCGCTTACAAAAATATGTGCCGCTTGAAAAAGATAAACTTTGAAAATAATCAAGCTATTCAACTTGCAAAAATTAAAAGTTCAAAAGAATTCTGGAAAGTAGCAAAGGAGATAAATGGTTCTGGATTTACAATAGGCGCAGGTGTGTCTGCGGCACATCTATCAATTTACTTCCAAAACCTACTCTGCAATCAAACAAATATAGCTTTTATGACGGCAGAACCTCTTATAACCGATGATGTATTTGATTGTGAAATATCTTTGTTGGAAATAGATATAGTCTTAAGAAAATCAAAAAATCAAAAGGCACCAGGTGAAGATGGGATCCCGTACGAGTTTTTTAAAAACGCATCACCCGAGCTCCTATTACATTTAAAAAAATTGTATAATAATATCTTTTCGATTTTGCCTAAATCCTTTAAAACGTCTGTGATCTTTCCTATTCACAAAAAAGGTGCATTGGATGGAGTCGAAAACTATAGGGGCATTTCCTTTATCAATATCGTTGGAAAACTCTTTTGTGCGATTCTTGCTGATAGACTTGAAAAATGGGTCGGTGAAAACAACATTACTACCGAACTTCAGGCTGGATTCCGACGAACTTACTCCACAATTGACCACATTTTTAATCTATCATCAATAGTAGAAGCTTACCAAGCTAGAAACAAAAAGGTATATGCTCTTTTTGTAGATTTCAAGGCAGCTTTTGATCTCGTTAACAGACAAGCTTTCACAATAGGACTTTCCACTAATTTTATACAGATTATCAGAGAATTGTATCCCGGAACGAATGCAGCTGTTTGGGATGGATCAAATTTGTCACAGTGGTTTCGAACAGATAGTGGTGTGAAGCAAGGATGTCCACTTGGTACGTTATTATTTGCTCTTTTTATTAACGATGTTGAATCCGAATTACCTGGTGGAGTCAGAATTGCAGGCAGCATTATAAATGTACTTTTATACGCCGACGATCTGGTGGTTTTGTCCGAAACTCCACAAAATCTGCAGTTAATGATTAATTGTCGTGTTTCATTCTGGGAAAAGTGGGGACTTATCATAATAATGATTTTTTCACCACATAATCGTGGCAACTCAGCTCAGAACTATCACTGGGTCCCCCATGGAAACCGTCTTGATGTCGTGAGGGATTATAAATACCTTGGAGTAAAACTGAATTCAACATTGGATTTCAAGGCTCACATTGAAGAGAAAGTTAAAACATGTCAAAAGCTAATAAACTCTACATGGAAGAATATCCTGTCAAACGAACACGTTTGCCTTTCTACAAAGTATAAGATCTTCGATTCAGTTGTAAAATCGACTTTGTGTTACGCTTCAGAAGTATGGGGCACTGAAGAATTCAAAGAAATGGAAAAACTACACCGAAATTTCATTAAAAAACTGTTCAACTTGCCGATTAAAACACCAAATTATGCTATTTATTCAGAAACAGGTTTGTTTTAAGCGTTCAATACACGATACAATTATTGTACCGATTATCGTACAAAAGTTGAATTGCATGCGACGATTGTATCGTGTGTGTAAACCGAAGTAACCGCTGTACCGAAATCGCATGGTCGAATGCTATCGAGCAAAAAACAAGAGGTAGCGTGCGACCGCTTTGATGGGGATCGTACCGTTTGTTTACGTTTGTACGACCGTTGAAGCCGAAGCTTCTGTGTTCGTTGCTAGTAGGTAAACACATATGAATGAGAAAAATGGTTTCAATAACAGACAAAGAATTCTGGTTGGAATTTATTGAAATTCACAGCTATATATGTCTTGCTTTTGGAATGTTTACATTCCCGAATATAGCAACAACTTTTTTGACAGTTGATGAAATCGCGAGTTAATCGTATGGTGTGTGTGCTCACGTGCGATATCGCTACCGATATCCGTACAATTCAAATCGGTGCGATGGGTTGTATCGTGCATTGAACGCTTTAAGCGTGTTAGTGTACAGTTTACACTAACACGCTTAAAACGCAAGCAGATTATATTTTAAAAGTGCTAAACTTTCCTGAAACACGACTTGCCAATAAAATGCTTCGTTATGAAGTTAGGAACAGTGACTGGTGGATGGTGAGTTGGCGAAATCTTGGCAATGTTACGGAGAAGATATGGACACAATTCTAAGTGATCGAAATTCTTTAAAGTCTCGATTGTATCGTACAATCCAAAAGTTTGAAGATACACAAAGGGCTTTGTTAGTATTGGAAGCGCAGCAGTCGGAGAGCAGAATTTTGTATTCGCAACTCAACTTTAATCTGATGGATGATAATTACTTTTGCGACGCGTTTAGCTACAAGCTAATTTCGTTAATTTTTAAAACCCGATGTGAAGTCCTTGGTCTTAATGGATCACCTTACAATGCAAGTTTCGATCAGTTTTGCTCTATGTGCAACCTTAAATCGAAAGAAGACTGCTTCCATCTTATTGGAGTTTGTCCAATTTATGCAACAAAAAGATAAAAATATTTGGGAAAAAAAACTTTAACAATGCAAGAAACTAATATATCTCAACGGCCAAAACTGGAAAAATCTATATTTCTTTTTAAAAATACAGAATGTTGTTAATAACAGAATTTAATTAATAATATATTTCATTTTATGTTAATTTTTTAAAGCCGAAATTGTAAATTTAAAAAATATTTATTGCCAATCGAGCTGACGGCAACGCCATAGCTTTAAATTCATTTAAATCATGTTAACATTCTTTCCAAAATTATCAATAAATGAATATTACTTACTTACTTACTTACTCATACAAAAAAGGATTTTTTGTATGACTTGCTATTGACATGACGTTCATTCATTGCTCGGCTCTACCCAAGCAACATTGTTGGAGCTCGTTGAAGCAAAACTGCTCTTCTACAGCTCTAATAAAGTGTAATCTAAGGCTATAGCTCTGTTAGAGTTTATAATACTGCTCTCTTTATTTCTTTTAAAAATTGTGCTCTATAACAGAGGTTCTGGAATGGTTTCAGCTCTAGCAACTAATAACGTCTCAAGATTCAAAAGTATGCTCCTTACTGGAGTTTATAAAATTCAAAATAGAGCATTGTCTAAATATCAGCGCTCAACGAGTTATTATAGAGCTTTCAACAACACATAGACAAAATATTAACGCATGCTCCTACCAAAACGTCGAAAAATAGCTCTAATAGAACCACACAAAAAGAGCGTATAGAGCTAAATACTAATACTTTCACACAAATGGTACATAATAAAAATATTACTCATGCGCATTGTAAAGTGTCAAAAAAAAAAAAACATATAGCTATTTTTTTTTTTTTTTTTTATATTGAGCGCGTGCAAAAGGGGTTGTGACTACCCTTAAGATAGATATTGTAAAACCACCACTGATTTTGTAGGGTGTTACAAACTTATATAAATTCAACAAAATTAATTCAAAAAAAAAAAAATAACCATGAGTCGAAAATAAATAAAGCCGTGTTTTTTGAGAGAGTGACTAGCAACTAAGCAAAAGTCTTACACGTAAATATTTTGCTGAGTTGCTATTCACTCTGTCAAAAAACACGGCTTAAATTAATTTCCCTATAAAAGCGTTTTAGAGTAGGAAGTTGTATTAATTACAATTATTTATTATTTTTTTCTATTCCCTAAGAAAAAAAACTTGCTCGTTAAGTTCAAAGTGCATCTCAGGGACACCTACTCTTTAAATAAAAATATACTAGGTATTTACTGTGCAGAATATTCACTCTTTCTTTTATTTTTTAAAACACCCTATTTTATATAAAGCACTGAAAGCAAATCTGTCACCTTGTGGCTACTAGCTCTGAAATAACGCTATACAGCTCTGAAGCGCTATTGCAGCTCTATGGAAAAGAAACTTTTGCCCTTATAAAAATATGGCGATGATTCGAATAACCAATTTTTTTCTCAATTTTGAAAATAAAAAGGTCTCCTTTTTCGTTTAAAAAACACAGCACATTTTTTAATTTTTAAACAAAATATTTTATTAATAATTTCCAATAGTTGTCAAGATTTTTTTGTTTTGTTCAGATTAAAATTTTTCAAAATCTTAGCGTACTATTTATAATTCCGGAAGCGCGTTGTAATTTCGCGAAGTACCTTCAATACATTTGTGATAAAACAAAACGCGCACTTAAATTTCACAATTATTTTACCGAAAATATAATAATTCCCTTAATCTATTCGAATATAAAAAATAACTTATCTTGTTGACATTACGCACTTAATGAAGATTTACAATACTTATAAATACTTCAAATAAATTAATCCATCACAGAAACATAAAATATGTTGTGCAACTATTATATATTATTCTTCGATTGTGTTATGCACACTTGTACCAACAAAAAGCTGTCAAAGGTGCTCCTTAGTAGATACAAAATGCATAATTAAAGAGCTTAAAATCTACTAAGTCCCTGAAAACGAGCTGATTATGAACAGAAATTTGCACTTAATGTCAAAGAATTCCCTGTATGAGAGCTCTAAAATTACTCTAAATGCGCAATTAGAGCTAATTCTCGTAGTGACGAGCTTAAAGACTTGCTCTGGAAGTGCTGTTAGAGCATTTGAACAGCTAAATTTGTTTCTTGGGTAGATTTATTCCCTAGAGGAGAAATAGAATTTTTTTTTAGCTCAAAAAAATAACGATACCTGTACAACCAATGTACAAAAATCGATTTATTGCAAAAACCGCTCTAACGATTTAAAAAAAAAAAAATACGAGGTACTAAAATTACTAAAATAAATATATTTGTAGAAAAAAAAAATTCTATAACGGTTATTAACGGTACAACCGATTTTTTGGTTTTCAAAACTACTACACCGAGTTCAACCAACATTTTTATAAAAAAGGTGGCTTACAATTTTAACAATTTTGCATATAAAAATTTTCGAAAAAATAATTTTCGGGTTTTTAAAAAAATATTGAATTCTTGTTTCTGAAAATTCAATATCTTGAAAACGGGCTTGCCAAACTTTATTTTGAAAAATGTTCAAGATTTTTTATATATAAAAAAAAAATTTAAAAAAAAAGCTCTAACGATTTTTGAATTTTTTTTTCATAAATTTATATTTATTAAACAAATCAGATGGCATACTTTTTTTTGAGCTATATCTGCTTAAGCTATTATAATAACTAATTTATAATAGTTCATCAGTAGCGGATCCAGGGGGGTGGCTATAGGGGCTAAAGCCCCCCCCCCACAGCCGAATCATAAAATAATTTGAAATATAGAAAGCAATACATTACAACGTGTAGAATTTTATATTCCGTCTAAAATATAGTTAAGATATGAAATTTGATGGACAAAATAACGTGGTTGGGGCTGAACTATTTACATACGTCAAGTTATGTAATTTTTTTTCTAAGCCTAAAGATTGGGGCTAGATCCTGAAGCGAATTGGGCAAAATCCAAATTGGGGGCTATGAATATGGACATGTTTCATGGCACGACAATTTTTCCCTAAAAATAAAATCTAGAAAATTGGGACGAACAAACCAGCTTTGGAACAATAAGGTCTGAGAATTTTGGACAAAAAACCTAGCCACGGTTAAGCAACTTACTCCCTAAAAACTAACCTAATTCCAGAGACTTTTGGGGGCTCAAGTCTAGGGACTGTCAAAGTCCGAAGTTGGGGCTAAGGGTTGAAGAGATAAGTAAAAAGAGATACAAAATGGTTGGGGCTTTACATTAACGTGTCAAATGCCCCAACTGTTTACACTAAAAACAAAGCTTATTTACCGAAAGAAACGCAGTTGAGGCTTAAACCATTGGAGAACAACGGAATGTCAAGTTAAGTGTAAATGTTTAATACAACAGAAATTCTTTCTTACGGCCTTGGCTACGCTTAGAGATTTTTCGGTTTACGTTTTCAAAATTTGAAAGGTCGAAGGCAATTGTACATACAAAACATTTTTGTACTAGGAAATTGTACACAAATTCTCTAGTCAAGGAGCCAAATTTCAAAAGTGTGAGTTTTCTCTGTGCGCGCTCAGAAAATCATGCAAAAGCAAATGAATATTTGCAATCCCTCTAGGCTCTCGAGTGACGTGCGAATTTGTCGACATATTTTTTTGGCATGAATATAAAGTGTATGCAGCGTATACACGAAAATTCATTCACGCTGGCAAAATTGGGCCGCGGCTTATTTCTTAGAGCAGCTTTGTCTTATGTCCTAAAGTGTCAGTTTGAACAAAATAGTTTCGTTGATTTGGCTAATTCAGGAAAAATGAGATCTCAGAGGACTGATACCGTGTCAAAGCACATATGTATGAGCTTTTGCGAGTACGAACACTTAAATATAATTTTTCTGAACTAGCCAATTATAAACAGTTTTCAAATCTTGTCAAAAATGGGAAGTTCAAAACATACCCACAGCTAATTTAAAAATATAACTACATTACGTAGGTACCTAATCAATTTTCAAATAATATAAATAAACGAATTTGTACGCTTGGTTCAAGCATATATGGCTAAAAATTATTAATTTTATTAATACAATAACTACTTATACCAGATATCTTTGGCCTTTGAATTTGTTTCTGTCTCCGCTACAGCAATTAAGAATAATTGTTATTGTACTTTGTATTGAAAACATTTAAAAGCGCGACAGGAGAGGATATAAAGGCACACACAAAACGGATATCATTAAACGAAAAGTGGGAATGTCAAAATTCGACGTCTTTTATATAACGACACATGAATCTCCATATATCCATATATATAAAGGTTAGGCCGCACTCGCCGGAATTGCACTGCATCGGAACTACACTTACACGACTTCGTATGAATTTTTATGAAGTTCAGTTGCCGCTTAGTGCGATAAAGCTCCTAAAATTTCATAAAAAATAATGTTTTGCCGCGTTGTCGTGAAGTGTAGTTCGTCTGAAGTTGAGTACGGTCTTTCATTAAACCTAAACTGATCACTTTTATTTGTTATAAATTAAAAAATTGATCTTAAAACAAGCAAGTTTTATTACTTAAGGTCTCAAACTGAATCTCCCAACTCCAAGCCCCCCCCACTGCCAATTCCTAGATCCGCTACTGGTTCATAGTAATCATTTATATTTTAAATTTTTTTTTTATGATATCATAATGTTATGGAACCAATAAATATGTACATTCAAGCTACGTTAAAGTTGTTCATTTTGCTTATACTATCTTAAAATTATCGCAAAATTAATTTACTGTCCCAAATTCGACCAGCAAAAACTCATATTGACTGACTCTAGAGTCAAATAATTTGTTTGAAAATTAAATCACAAATATTTTTGTTTAGTTTTTAAGTTTAATTTTTTTAAATATGCCCCCAGTGTGTAAATGCGTTTCTCAGGTATATTCTGCATATCTCCGCACCTATAGTCCAGTCGAACCGTCGCGTCAGCGTCATAAAAAAGGGCTTGACCTTGCGTTAATCGGCACGACCTGTCGATAAGGGCTTACAAGAAAAGCTTAACTTACTATTTGACTTTTTTTTGGGATAATAAAAAATTTTAAAACGTATTGTTTGTAATAAAATTATCTAGCATTTGATGTTAGGTTTTCTTTGTTTAAACAAATAAGTATCAAATTACCGTTAGTTTGAGTAATTTTCTTTTGGTTTTTAGAGGGATTTTCATTATTATTTTGAAATTAGCTTATATTTTGGTTATTTTTTTTTTTTGTTTTTTGTCTAGCTCTATTCCCTACAATTTAAAAAAATTGAGCTCTTAACTCCAAACGGGGGCCGAGAAATCTATGAATGAACACAGGCAAGTCGGAGCCTCCCCAAAAAGACATTGGGTACGTTCAGATGACTAAGGGGACTTGCAAGTAAGGGAAGTTTCTAGTCTCTGGTTGGTCAGCTGTCATAAAATTGACTGCAAATGTAGGCAACTTTTATTGGAAAGTAGACTGGAAAGTAAGTCAAGAAATATCTACCTTAATTTGAAATCAAGTGTGCTCTCGTCAAAATTGTCACCCGAAAAATTATTTATCGGTTGAACTTTTTCTTTTATTGTTTGTGCGCCGTGCAGTTAAGAAAACTAAATATGATTTTTTCCGTAAACTACGAAGGAGTTTTTTATGATACTGAAGAAATCTACGAGCGGGTGACGAATGGTTAGAAAATTGGTTTAGCGAAAAAAAATTTAATTCCACTTATGCACATAATGCACATATTTGTCCGCAGATTCAGAGTTTGAAACGCAATATATGGAAAGACAGCTTTTTGGAGGGGAGCACTACGATATCTTGCGAACTAAAATCTCGAATAACGAAATCTCGCATTTTTGTATAAATCTCGAAATACGAAATCTCGCAAACTAATAAACTCGCTTTTTATAAACTCGCAATAACAAAATCTCGCTTTTTACAATCTCGCATTTACATTTCACGACAAAAATTCTCGCAAATTTCAACTAAAATCTCGCAAACTAAAATCTCGCATTAACACATCACGTTGGGAAATTCCGCAGTGAAAAATAAGATCCTGCAAATGGAAAATGAAAAATCAGGGGCCTATGAAAGGGAGATAAAGCCCTTAAACCCGATACGCCGCCGCCACCGGCAACCCAAGGTACTGTTTATTACAAATAAACTGAAAGCACACCAACTAACAACATAGGGGCCTGCCTGGCGACTGAGCATACCCTAAGCGGAGCGACGGATCGCGTGAGCGGGCCACCCAAAGTACTGTTTATTGCAAATAAACTGAAAGCACACCAACTGACAACATATACAAACGAAAAACCTAGTATAACGCAATTTATAAAAGTAATGCGAGATTTTAGTTTTCGAGATTTTAGTTTGCGGGTTTTTGTAATTGCGAGATTATAAAAAGCGGGTTTTTGATATTGCGAGATTATGAAGAGCAGGTTTCTGTAATTGCGAGATTTCGTATTGCGAGATTTCGTGTGCTAGATTTTAGTTTGCGAGATTTCGTAACCAACCCTTTTGGAGGCTCCGAAAATTGTTCTGGTAAGCTGCATAGTTAATAAATCAAGAATATGAAAATCTAATTGAAAAAAAAAAAACATTTCTAGGAATTGCGAATGAGATACAACTCGACAGTGGTTATTGTGCAACGTCCAAACGAAATGGTATGTAACTTTTAAACATCCGTGTATCTACGCAATGGTGTAGTACATTATGGGTAATATATTATGCATATGCATAATATTGATAGAAAAAATTAACTATTTTTTTTTTGTTTCATAAACAGAATCATCTTGGGACCGTCAATCTACGCTCCTCTATTTAGATGAGTGTTTAAAGAGGAGCAATGATTTGAGAAATGCCAAGATTAGGCGAAGAACTGTTGTTTTGTTCTTTATTGAACTTTATATGAATGAATATAATAAGAAAAATTATTACACCAAATGTCTTGTTAGTTCTTTAATTAACCTTTATTAACTTCAAAATATAACAAGAAAATTATTAGGTACTGCTTTCGTTAGAGGTTGAAGAATGAGTAACTTATATCTATCGACCCATCAGGTAGCTTGCAAAAGGCAAGGTCAAAAAACTGATGAGTCGGTATTATTGATACACAGCGCGTGAAGCCAGACGTTGCACTTTATATGTTTGCATAATATCGCATTTCGTCTGGTTTCATGCCGCTGTGGAAGTTGGGTGAGATATTGGATTTGAATAAAATAGAACATAAATAATAAATATAAAAATAATATGAAGTTAACTGTGAGAAAAAAAATAATATAAACTAAACTGTGGGAAGTAATAAGGAAATCACTTCCCATCGTGTCAGCATATTTTAGTCGTATGAAAATGATGTTGACTGTTTATAGTAAGTTGAACATACTCCCCCCCCCCCTTTGAGGGATGTAATCACTCAAAAAAAAATTAGAACGCTGTATCTACTTCAAAGCGAGGTGCATGTCTCCTAGGAAAGGGTTGAGGTTTTCTTATTTTAAAATAGTTAAAATATGGTGAATGCAACTATTACAAAAAAGAAAATTAAGTTTATACCATAATGATGGTAGTCATGAAAATTCATATCATTTACTCGAGGTGAATCTTTATGTAATTCTTTAACTACTTCATTTATTTTGTCCCTTAAATCTTCTACTTCAATATAATTTGTATCATTTCTGGAAGATGCAAATAAGCTCGTATCTTTAGTAGGTATATTTATTTTGATTGCTTCAGAGATTCTTATTGAGGGAACAAATGAATTTTGTACTGTAATGTTGCTAATAACTCGTCCATTTATAATTATATTCGGTAGTTTCAATTTGCATGGTTTCAAAAATTCCATCAAACCACTTCCACTTAAGGTTAAGCTGTTTGTTATTCCATCACATATTAATAAACCAGTTATAGTGTCCTTAAGGGCAAATATCCAACTATTTGAATTTTTAAGACTGATCCATTGATCTTTAAGATTGGATTTTTTCAAAGAACAGCGATTGAGAGCACTCATTAAGTGATTAAGTAATGAAATTTCGCAAATATTGGAAAAATTGGAAATGGAACCAGATTAAAAAGTTGAAATTCTTGGTTATCTACTAACGGAATCATCATTTCAAATACTATTGAGTCGTTGAGACTTCTTCCTTTGATGGACGATATATTAAAAATATCAAGAACAGATGCTGTCGGAATGTTTATATTGGAAGGAAGATTATTCCTTATTATTTGAAGTTGTTTCATAAATTGGGATGTAGAGATGAAATGGGGATTCATTTTTGCATTATTGAGACTAAGCAGAACATCAAGCAACGTGTCTTGCATCCTCTCCAGATTTGTAATCGATAATATCAAATATGATGTTAACGCTGAAAAGCTTTGACTAGCATCAATTATCTCTTGATGCTTCTCAATAGTATTTAAAGATTTTTGAAAAATGTTTTTCAAGCCTTGATATTGCTCATTGTTACGTTTCAGCAAATTAACTGTGGGGTCTGCAATTGAGCTTTGTTTTTTGATGAGATGCAAGAGATGTTGTTCGTTTTGGTCAACCATGGAGATTTGATGCTCTATTTCTTTAGCGTAATCTTGATCCAAAATTCCAAATAGGCTATGGGCAACGTTTCCAATGAAGTCAAAAGGAGATCTAGAAACCCTTATTCGTTTGGTATAAGAAGTGTGATAATTATGAATTATATCATTGTTGAATTCAATTGCGAATATTCTATGTTTAAATGAGTCAATGGTGGGTGAACAATAAGGATTAGTTTGTAATTCGTCTAAACAGAATTTATCCATTTTATCTATGTAAGTTTTCACTTCTCCTAGTTTTAGCCAATATGAAGACAAATTGTAGAAAATATAAATGTTCCAAAAACTGTTTATCGTGCTAGCGCTACCTATGTCCTCAAAATAAATGCCTGTAAAATTGTCAAGCTTGGTAACTAACTAAGGGAAGTAAAAGGAACATGAAACACAGGATTGACAACAGTGAAGCATTTAGGGACCGTCTACTTCTTAATTTCATAGAATGTTGATTTTTTGGATGAGAATCTGAATCTCTTTCCTGTAGCTCATTGTTGTCAACAGGTAAAGGACACATATTTTGTATTGCTTGTTGATAAGTTCCTGTTGCCGTCCTAATATTTGCCACTCTCACCAATCCGTCATTTCCCTTGATAACTTCAACTACTCGCCCCAGCTTCCATTTCATTGGAGGCTGGTTTGCATCTTCAAGGACAATTTATAGTACGCCTTCCATTTAAACATGAACCAAATAAAACGTTAGGTGATTCCATGGAAATGGCTAAAAAACGATTCTTTTCTTTAGAAAGAAAACTCGAGAAAAATTCGGAGATTAAAACCAGTTACACTAATTTCATGGCCGAATATGAAAGTCTAGGTCATATGACTCCAATTGAAAAAATAACAAATCCTCATTATGTCCTTCCGCACCATTGTGTACTTAAACCTGACAGCTCATCTACCAAACTTAGAGTTGTTTTTGATGCATCCGCAAAAACAACCTCAGGAAATTCGCTTAATGATATACTCATGGTTGGCCCAACGGTACAACCAGACTTATTTTCAGTCATTGCGAACTTTAGAATGCATAAATTTGTTTTTACTGGCGATATAAGCAAAATGTATAGACAAATACTAGTTCATCCGGATGATAGAGCATATCAGCTCATTTTATGGAGGGAAAATAATAAGAGTCCTTTAAAAACATACCAACTCAATACAAATGTTTTGTTCTTTATTGAACTTTATATGAATGAATATAATAAGAAAAATTATTACACCAAATGTTTTGTTAGTTCTTTAATGAACCTTTATTAACTTCAAAATATAACAAGAAAATTATTAGGTACTGCTTTCGTTAGAGGTTGAAGAATGAGTGACTTATATCTATCGACCCATCAGGTAGCTTGCAAAAGGCAAGGTCAAAAAACTGATGAGTCGGTATTATTGATACACAGCGCGTGAAGCCAGACGTTGCACTTTATATGTTTGCATAATATCGCATTTCGTCTGGTTTCATGCCGCTATGGAAGTTGGGTGAGATATTGGATTTGAATAAAATCGAACATAAACAAAAAAAAAAAAATATAAAAATAATATGAAGTTAACTGTGAGAAAAAAAAATAATATAAACTAAACTGTGGGAAGTAATAAGGAAATCACTTCCCATCGTGTCCTGTCACGGTCGCCAAATGTTTTGTTCTTTAAGAGTGATTTCAACGTGATCGTTAAAATGTTTTTCACATTTGTATTCCTCCTCACTGTAAGTTCGTGATTCCGTTTCAAAGGAGTCATTTTCCCAAAATGAACAAACTAGTTTGTCTAACGAGCCTTATGTTGGGTTTGAAACTGAGTGACAATAAGAATTGCGTTTAATGTCTACGGCTCTTCCTGCTAAAAGCCAACCTAACTTTGTATTTCTTAATAATGGGAGATTGTTGGAGATTTTATATTCGCCAGGTAGCAACAGTTCGAAGAATATTTCCGCACCGATCAGTACGTCAATACGAGGTGAATTCAGAGTGTTAGGGTCAGCTAGACAAATATTGGAAGGCAATTTCAAGAATTGAAGGTCAATAGGGGAGGCTGCCATATAATCGCTTATTGTGGGTAGTATACAGGCCTCAATGTTTGTTTGGTATTCGGATGTTCTTGATTCTATTGGAATATTAATAGTGAAATTAGACTGACTCTCCTTACCCCCAATTCCGCTTATAGGAATATCTTTTCTTTGTTTTTTATAACTTAATTGTTGAGCTAGGGAAGAAGTTATAAAATTTAACTGAGATCCTGAATCTAGCATAGCTCGACAGGGGACACGCACACCGTTTGTAGATACAATGTTTACTATTGCGGTGGCAAGGTAAACCTCGCGACCGTTTAACACAACTCCTAATGAACTATAAGTGTTGGACGGAAATTCTTTGTTTTTATTAACATCATTTACATACGACTTACCGGATATTCTTGAGTTTAAATTCAAAATATTTTTGGCTGGATAATGGAGTAAAGTGTTGTACCTCCCGTTGCAAGTTTTACATCTTCGTTGCTGCTGACACGATGAAAAATGATGGCCTTGCAAACAATTGGTGCATAGTTGAAGCTTCCGCACGTTCTGATTACGCTGTTCTACTGAAAGACTAATAAATTTTTAACAGTTTAAAATCTTATGATTATTAGATTTACAAAAATGACATAAAGCTTCCCTCGAATTTTCATAAGCGGTGGTTACCACTTTCTTCCTCTCTTCTGGCTTCACTGCCTCTAGGGCTTGGAATCTGCATTCAACAAATTCAAGTAGCTGCGTTAGAGTTGGGCTGTTTCTTGGTGATTCCAGAGATTCTTCGAACAACATTCGGGTGTCCTTGTCCATTTTGTTCAGCAATAGATGCACGACTAGTGGATCCCATCCACTAGTATCATACTCAAGGTTGTTAATAGCTTGTATCACTTCCTTTGTAGTGTCATGCAGCTTTTTTAGGCTTTTGACGTTGTCACCGACGACATTATGTTGGAATAATCGGTTCAACTGGGCTGTTAAAAGAAGTCTCTTGTTGTTGAACCGGTCCACTAGTGCGTTCCATGCTAATTCATAATTACTGTCAGTGGCATGAAAATGCTGGATCAAGTTGTGGGCATCGCCAGTTACATTTGTCTTCAGGAAATATAGCTTCTGTGCTGGTGCAATTGATTGGTTGTGCACCATTTGCTTATATAGGTCGTAGAACTGTGGCCAATTGAGATAACTTCCGTCGAATTTCGGAATTTCAATTTTGGGTAGTTTGATTGCCGTTGTCAGTACCTTTTCACATGATAAAAATAAATAAATCGGGTGGCACAACGGCTCATGAAGAACCAGGGCCTAGTGACTAACAACTCGCAACCATTCCTGTGTGCGCCTTTCGACAGGAATGGAACGGACCTACAATTTTATGCCGAATCCGAACGGCTGACGAGAAGCACTTATTCGTGACAAGTGATACTCTTGGAGGATTTGTCAATTCCTCGCAAGAGGCAGTAGCCCTGAAAAAAAACTTTTTAGTTTTTAGGTGGACGAGGCTGGGAAGCGATCCCAGACCTCCAGCGTGACAGTCGAACGCACTAACCATTACGCTACGAGCTACTACATGATGTACCAGCTAATTTGTTGTTCGGCAACCAGGTGATCCTTAAGTCCAAAAGATCCTGTAGCTCGAAATAGAGCTCTATGTCGGCGACAGCTGCCTCATCCCCAAGTCGTTTGTAGGCAGCGGTTATTTCCTCCCAATTGCCCATAAGGGTTTTTGTTTTTTGAAAAAATTGTTGCGGACAGGTTTCCCGTAACTTCACTGGACACTTATTTATTGATTCTAGGAAAATTTTTCCAAGCAGCCGGAATTTGTTTTCCTTCGTCACCCTGTTGACTCCAGTTAGGAATTTCCCGGAGGTATTATCTTCAGAAGCGGGCTTTATCTCTAGCCCTGCTGGGACACTAAAAGGTTTTTGTGCTGAGGCGGCGGGATCCTTTGGTTGCCCTGCTGGGGAGACTTGACTGCTGTGGTCTTTACGTCAGGATCATCGGATTTTTCTTCATCCGCTTCAGCGAACCGCCTTATGATATCATCCTTCATGGAATCATACACCTTCTTGACCGCATCATAATATCCTTTGGTGAAATATTCGTGTGCTATTTCTTCAGGATAATTATCTTTTATCTCTCTGTCCACTTTATCGAAGGATTCCCACAGTGCACTTAGTCTATTGTACCGTGTATGTAAATACTGCAGAGTTTTTCTGCCAGGGCCATCCTTTTCGTAGTTGCGGGCGATGGTGCATATTTCCTTGCCTACCTCATATTGTTGGTTGGTTAACTCAGTAATTGAGGACACCATTTTTTGTTTATTTATTTTCACTATATGCCACTAAACTTTTTAAGTTAGTCCTGTCACGGTCGCCAAATGTTTTGTTCTTTATTGAACTTTATATGAATGAATATAATAAGAAAAATTATTACACCAAATGTTTTGTTAGTTCTTTAATGAACCTTTATTAACTTCAAAATATAACAAGAAAATTATTAGGTACTGCTTTCGTTAGAGGTTGAAGAATGAGTAACTTATATCTATATATCAGGTAGCTTGCAAAAGGCAAGGTCAAAAAACTGATGAGTCGGTATTATTGATACACTGCGCGTGAAGCCAGACGTTGCACTTTATATGTTTGCATAATATCGCATTTCGTCTGGTTTCATGCCGCTGTGGAAGTTGGGTGAGATATTGGATTTGAATAAAATAGAACATAAATAATAAATATAAAAATAATATGAAGTTAACTGTGAGAAAAAAAATAATATAAACTAAACTGTGGGAAGTAATAAGGAAATCACTTCCCATCGTGTCAGCATATTTTAGTCGTATGAAAATGATGTTGACTGTTTATAGTAAGTTGAACAACTGTGTTTCTCCAAATACATAAAGTACTGATCTCAAAAGGGTATAATTTCTCCGATCATACTTTGGACAAGAAGCTACTTGGTGGTTTAGCGAACCAAATTTGCGACTCTCCGAATATAATCGATGAGGATATTACCCCGAATATAATATAATGATGTTGCTAGGGAGGAAGTAATGAAACTCGAGAGGGAAAAAATTGCACTTGAACAAGCCCACCTGGATGCAATGTTAAAACTTGTGGCATTAAAGGAAAAGGAAATGGAGTTATTAGAGAAGAATATAAACTTGGAGTTAGAGTTGAAGAACCGAAATTAAAGCAAAAAGAATTAAAAGGATGTAAAACCGTTATGTATGTAGATAGGTAGGTGTAGGTGTATTTTTCAAACAGATTCAAATTTTAAACTTATTGTACTTTCTTTAATTTTAAGATGGATTGAACGCTTTTCTCAAAAAAAGAAAATGAAGTCTGATTTTGCGTTATCTAGTCTTAGTTTTTTATTTTTATTTATTACATTTAGCTTTGATTTTGTTTTTTTGTTTTCTTTATTTATTGTATGTTTTCAAAGGATGAATTATTAACAAAATAAAAAAAAATAGTTGCATATATGTACCTTTACTGTGTATACTTTTATTTCAATATTTTTTATGATTTGAAGTTCAGAGATTGATGTTCGTAAATCTATTAAAAAAAAGATAATAGATGAGTTCGTTTTCTGTTCCCAAAATGAGTTCGGTGATTTGCAACATTTTCGCTGCTTTGAGGATTACTTAAATTAGCTGGAATTTCTGCTTCTTCTAAAAATTCTTCAGCATTTCCATCTTCGTTAAATAAATGAATGTGGTTATGCAAGACAACACTGGCAACTACTATTTTAACAGCCATTTGAGGATGCAAAACATCGACATATTTCAGTCGTCTAAATCTTCCTTTTAAAAACCCAAATGCCCTTTCAATTACGGATCTTATGCTGCTAAGTCTTTCGTTAAAACGAGTTTGAGTAGCAGAAAGATGGCCATTGTCTCGAAAAGGCGTAACTAAGTTTTCCATTAAAGGGTAAGCGGCATCACCAAATATATGAAATTTCGGAGGTATGAGATGTTGTTCATTAATTTTTTCATACAACGAGCTGTATCGAAATACTCTTGCGTCTTGCAATCGACCTGGTGCCCCGACATAAATATCTTTAAATACAGTTCTGTGATCACACACCGCTAAAGAAGTTAATTAGTTTCTGCAGCAATATAAACAATATTTGTGTACCTTGCAATATGATGGAATGATCGTTATTACGATTGTAATAGTCAATTGGATTACGGACAGGTTGCTTGATTTTGATATGGCATCCATCTATAGCACCAATTGTTCCATTCAATAATCCTTTCGATTTTTGACTGAAAGCCTGTATGAAAAAATGAATCGTTCATACTATCATCAATGGTATCTCAAAAGGAGTTAAAATGTTTCTTGATTTGGTTTCAGAATCTAAACACGAAGAGTTCACATCTTTCGAATTTAAGTTCCGGATTACTAATCAAAAATGGTATTAGCGTTTAGGTACCTCGAAAATTTCCTGGTACTGGGTTATTCAAGGCCATTGTACATATAGTCCCACCAAGCTGCACAAAATTTCTAAAATTTCGCAAAATGCTGAATGCGCCGAGCTTTTTGAAAAATCAAAACGGTCTCCTGCCGACAAGAAGATCTCTTGCTTACTCAGCATCCACAAAGTAAATATAAGTTTTTTATGCACATTCTGGACTCGTGATGAACTGTCTACCTTAAGTAGAAGTTCCTATCAAATGGAAAATTGACCCCAATTAGTTAAGCATTACTTTTCATGTTTAGGATTTCTTTAATCATACATCGTAACAATCCCGACTCATCCTAAAGTGGCTATGGAATTCTTCTTCCGAATATTTTGGAACTATTTCTTCAAAATAGTTAACGGTTCTTGTTGCCATTTCCTCTTGTTGCAAACCATATTTTTTTGGATTTTCTAACAAAACTGAAGTACTCATCAAGTCTTTTATAGCCGAAGAACTTATTTCACCTGAAAACACATTTTTAATTGTAATGCAACTGTTAATTTTAAAAAATTATTGTCTTCTTACAGATAAGGTCATATATTGGATCGGACATTTATGTAGTTTTTTTTTGGAACGTTAGATAAAAATAATTTTTTAAAATAATTTGTTTTAATAATTTTTTAACGACTACCTACTAAAGTAATGTACTGAAGTAAAGTTCTAAGTTTGACATTATGATTTATCAAAAAAAAGTGAGTGAAATTTTGCGTTCAACGGATGTAGTTGACTGCATATGAAGTCCCTTAAGTCTACTGAACGTACCCATTTTCTGTTTTTTTTTTTTTTACGAATATCTCGGCACCAGTATATCGCAAAGGACGAAATGGACACGACTGGATCGCACAAAACTTGCTCTCGTAGCTAACAAATTATTTGACTCCAGAGTCAGTCAATATGAGTTTTTGCGGGTCGAATTTGGGCCAGTGGGCGATACTAGCTAAATTAATTTTGCGATAATTTTAAGATAGTATAAGCAATAATACACATAGAAATAGCAAAAAATTCAAATCTATGTACATGTAAAATAGGGTGGATCGTTTTTAACATTTTTTGCCAAATCACTGTGTGCAACTCATAGTTTATGCTTAATGGTTTCCTGAACTTATCCTCATCATTTATTTTGAGTCGCCCTTGGGAAAAACAAAATCGGGAAGCCATCGAAAATTGGTCTTTTTTCAAAAAAAAAAAAAATATAACCCTACCTATTAAGAATTAGGGACACTAATAGTTGGTGCAAAATAATAACGGGTTCTTGTAGAGGGAACAATACTTAAAAATGAAAATAAATCATTTAAAAAATGATTTAAAAAGAACGGAAACATTTATAATAAAGAATGATACATTTTTTTCAAAGCTAGAACTCTTTTTTTATTTATTATATTAAGCGCGCGCAAAAGGGGTTGTGGCTACCCTTAAGATGATATACACAGCACGAGCGATTAGGTAGATTGGAGGGGATTTAAAAGGTGATACCGATGCACATTGGTTTTGAACGTCTGTAGATCACAATGGGAGGGGAAAATTGAGCTGGATAGATTCCACATTCGAGTAGTGCGACTAAAGAAAGAATCTCTGTACTTAACAGTACGTCCGAAATTGGGCTCAAGGGTTAACTGATGGGCATTCCTAGAAAAGCGAGTATTACGGTTGAATTGTTTAAGGGGAAAATGCAACTGGCTATTTCACTAGAGCATTGTTTATGGAAATAACGGTAAAATAACGAAAGACAAAACATTTCGACGGTGCTCAAGAGATGAGAATGTTTCCGTTATAGTTCTTTCACCTGTTAAGCCTGTTCTTTTATTGAGTTGCAGAATCAAGTTTTTTCTGTTTATAGTTTTCGAACAAAATATTTTTAAACTCAAACTTGAAAAATATGAACTGATTTTTTGTTTAAAAAATGTGGAATTAAATTAGAAATTGGCTTAAATTCCTTAGTGAAAACCAGATGACTTTATGTCTTCTATTTTTTTAGAAAATCTAAAATCACGAAAAATACTTATTGTATTCCATCATTTTGTTTATAAAATCGACCGTCCTGCCTATAATGAAAGAGACGGACCATCCCCCCCATGGTGAAAAATGCTTGTTTTTGGTCCCTCTACAAGAATCCGTTATTTTTTTGTCGCGAAATATTACCACCCCAAAAAAAAATTTTCAATGGCTTTCCGATTTTGTTCTTCCCAAGGGCGACTCAAAATAAATGATGAGAATGAGTTTAGAAAACCATAAAGCATATACTATGATTTGCACACAGTGATTTGGCAAAAAATGCTGAAAACGATCCACCC
The DNA here is from genome assembly GCA_949320155.1 of Melangyna quadrimaculata. Lineage (NCBI taxonomy): Eukaryota > Metazoa > Arthropoda > Insecta > Diptera > Syrphidae > Melangyna > Melangyna quadrimaculata. Next base: position 11,530,658 of record OX439486.1, read on the forward strand.
TAATGTACAATGTACATATCTACATAAGTGTGTTTTGTTAGTAGTTGTTTTAAATTATGATTGAAGAAAGCGCCATACTGCATAGGATCTACCATTTTCTTTGACTTGGACAACATGTGCAGAACTGGACAAACATTAAAACGCTACCTTTTAGGGCCTTATACGCGAGAGTCTTATCCAAAAACATCTATTCGACAAAAGTCGATCAAAAATTCTTGATCGAATATTTATTTTTCTATCAAATAGAAAAATTTATATAAATTCATATAGTCGGGGAGCCCGCCATAGGAGGAACTACCCTCATCTCTTTACCAGATAAGAGGTATACAGTTTTTTAGATAGTCTCCAAACAAACAGTTTGCACATGGGTTGCCTATAAAAGATGGGCCCTTCATAGTTTTGCCAGGCTTAAAGATCAAAGTTTGCGTTTATTCAATTTTGTGATTGCGCTTATGTGGTACGCCATAAGGATATTCAAAAAATATATTATGAAAGGAAATCTAATTTAAAAATTTTCAAATACGGGATTTTTTGAAATTTTCAATTTAAGTACTTACTTACTTACTTTTGATGGCGCTCACAGCCCAGAATGGGCTTCCGCCTCAACTAACAAGCCCTTCCAGCCAGCTCTGTCCCTAGCTAGCCGCTTCCAGTTGCGCACACCGAGTGCTTTGATGTCGTCATTCACTTGTTTGCGCCACCTGTTACGTGTTCTTCCTTTGCTGCGTACCCCATCGGGGTTGGATTCGAAGACTCGTCGGGCAGGTGCGTTGCTGTCCATACGCTCCACGTGCCCCAGCCATCTCAGCCGCTGTATTTTCAGCTCTTTGACCAGGTTAACGTTGCTGTATAGCCCGTATAGCTCGTCATTAAATCTTCTCCTCCATACTCCTTCGATACACACCGGACCGAAAATCACACGAAGAATCTTCCTCTCAAAGCATCCTAGTAGATTTTTATCCGAATCTTTTAGTGTCCATGCTTCTGACCCATAAAGCAGGACCGGCATGATTAGAGTCTTGTATAAAGTCTCCTTGGTTCTCTAAGAGAGGGCCTTACTACTTAAATGCCTTCTTAGACCGAAGAAACAGCGGTTGGCAAGAGTAATTCTTCGCTTGATCTCTGGACTGATGTCATTCTGCGATGTAATAGTGGAGCCCAGGTAGACAAAGTCCTTGACAACTTCGAAGTTATATCTGTCCATCGTGATATTTTGCCCGAGTCGACAATGTTGAGATCCCTCTCTCGATGACAGCATATACTTCGTCTTGTCCTCATTAACCGCCAATTCCATTCTAGCCGCCTCCGATTCAATGCTGGCAAATGCCCCTGCCACAGGTCGCTTCGTTCTGCCGACAATGTCTATGTCATCCGCATACGCAAGCAATTGAACGGACTTTTGATAGATTGTACCGCTGGTGTTGACATGTGCGTTGCGTACAATGGCTTCAAGAACGATGTTGAATAGGTTGCATGATAACGCGTCGCCTTGCCTCAATCCTTTCTCAACATCAAAGGAATCGGTGGTGTTCTTAACAATTTTGACGGAGCAGCGAGATTTTTCCATCGTCATCCTACACAAGCGGAAGAGTTTGGCAGGGGTGCCGAGACTCGACATGGCTCTGTATAATTCGTCCCTTTTCACGCTATCATACGCGACTTTAAAATCGGTAAAAAGGTGGTGTGTATCGATCTGATATTCCCGGGATTTTTCTAAAATCTGTCGGTGTGTGAACATTTGATCGACGGTTGACTTGCCTGGCCTAAAACCACACTGATAGGGGCCGATCAGATCGTTGACAAAAGGTTTTAAGCGGTCACATAGGATAGCCGACAAGATTTTATAAGCGACGTTTAGGAGACTTATTCCTCTGTAGTTGGTACATTCTAATTGTAGAAAACTGGAGGGTATCCCTTCTGAAATCTTTTTCGGACCATAGATGGATACTCTTCAACATTAATTTCAAAACCGAAAATAAATCCCCTTATAGAAATCCCAAAAGAATAGACTGGAAGAAATTCAGTCAAGTTGTAAAATCTAAACTGGGCAATATACCGAACCTAAGTCCAGACTCGGTGATAGATCTTGAGTCAAATGTGAAATCCTTTGAGGCATCAATGAGCACTGCTTTTAAGGTCTCCTGTCCAATAAAATATAGCCGTAAAACACTACCCCCTTGGTGGAATGAAGACCTATCTAATCTAAGGAAAATGACTAGAACAATCTTTAATATCTGCCACAAACATAAGTTTTATCAACCCTATAAAGACTGTCTCAAGGTTTACAAGCGAGCTCTCGCATCAGCCAAGCAACAAGGCTGTAGAGAATTCTGTCAGTCAATTGAAAATATAAAAGATTCCGCAAGGCTCGGTAAAATTCATTCTAAGGAACATTGTAATCCATCATTCTTGAAAAAGCCTGATGGCTCCTGGACAGTCTCTCCAGCTGAGTCCTTGGAGCTATTAATGACGACGCACTTCCCGGGCTGCGAGAACAGTAGGTTAGCGACGCTGGAACCTTGGGTCACGTCTTCAGCTCGAGTAGAGCATATCAATACCGTTATAACAAAAGAAAAAATTGCTTGGGCAATTAATACATTCTCACCGTATAAGTCTCCAGGCCCGGACGGCATACTGCCAATTATGCTCCAGAAACTGCAAGAGATAGCAGTTCCCTGGCTGGAAACAATTTTTAAAGGATGTTTACCTCTTAGCTATGTTTCCGAGTCCTGGAGACATGTAAGAGTGGTTTTTATCCCGAAAGTCGGTAGGCGGGGGCATGAATCTGCGAAGGATTTCCGTCCAATTAGTCTAACCTCTTTTGAGCTTAAAGCCTTAGAGCGCATCCTCGACATCCATATTAGAGACGTCCACTTGAAAACTCTCAATACGCATACCTTAAAGGCAAATCCACTGAAACAGCCCTGCATGAGGTAGTGCGCACTATTGAGAAAACTATAAATTATAAAGAATATACTCTTGCCACTTTCTTAGATGTTGAAGGGGCTTTCAACAACGTGCTTACTGAATCCATTCTAGAGTCTTTAGTTGATTTTGGTGTAGAAGACTACATAAGGGAATGGATAATATCCATGCTCAGAGACAGACGGATTCAAGCTACGTTAGGTAATACAAACTCGACCAAACATGTAAGTAGAGGTACACCCCACGGTGGGGTTCTGTCCCCTCTTCTATGGCTTTTAGTCATGAATACAATTCTTGTTAAGTTGGAAAGATGTGGAGTAAAGGCGGTGGCATATGCTGATGATTTGGTGATATTAGTATCAGGGAAGTTTGCTCCTGTGTTAAGTGAGATCTCGGAAATGGCTTTAAGGAAGGTCAGCAACTGGGCCACGAGCTGTGGACTAGGAGTAAACCAAAGCAAAACTGAACTGATGTTATTTACTACCAAGACTAAGATACACCCCTTCACTCTACCCCGACTTAACGGTAAAACACTATCACTCTCCTCTAAAGCTAAATATTTAGGTGTTATTCTCGACCCCAAATTAAATTGGAAGTTAAACATTGAAGAAAGGGTCAAGAAGGCCTGCATAGCATTCTATGCCTGCAGTAAAACTTTTGGTAAAAAGTGGTTGCTTCAGTCGAAGATGATCCTGTGGACGTACACAGCCATGGTACGACCGATCCGCACATACGGTTCGATTGTATGGTGGCCTGCACTTAACAAAAAATATAACATCAATAGACTTAGGAAGGTTCAAAGAACTGCTAGCATTGGCACGACAGGGGCTATAAGATCCTGCCCGACTTGATTTACATATTAAATGTCTAGTATCTTGCAGCGCTTTAAGACTTAAAGAATCAAAGCCCTATGGTCACAGCAATATCACAGACTTGATTCCAATGGAAATGTTTTCGACTCCCACTGACTACTGCACCCCTACAATGGGTATCAGTAAGGATTTCAAAGTTAAATTTCCATCCAAGAAGGATTGGAATGATAACGTCGTGACGAAAGATTTCGACACAACTATCTTTACTGATGGCTCAAAGATGGAGTATGGCGTTGGTGCAGGAATCTTCTCTGAGTCTCTAAATGTATCTAGGTCCTTTCGGCTACTTGACCTTGCAAGCGTCTTTCAAGCTGAATTGCTGGCAATCAGGAAGCTTGCAAGTTACTAAAAGCAGATCCAAACCAAAACCGTAATGCAGCTATTATTACAGACAGTCAAACGGCTGTTAAAGCCATTAATTCAGCTACAGCATCCTCCAAACTAGTCCAGCAATGCCGGGATGAGCTTGCGGGTCCGAACACTGACCTCAATGTCACTCTTATCTGGGTCCCGAGTCACAGTGGCATTGAGGGCAATGAACGGGCTGACGAGCTGGCCAGGCAAGGTTTAGCCCTTCATTGCTCACTTGCGGAAAGAGTCAACATTCCACTTGGAGTTATGAAGGGCAACATTCTCTCAATTTATCTTACTAAAGCAAACCGTAGGTGGAGCAGTTTATCAAACTGTATTAAATCTAGGAAGATTTGGCCCACCTATGACAAGAACCGAACAATTGATCTAATACGCAGTCCCAGGCAAGACATATCCAGGGTAGTTGCAACCTGTAAAGGACACTGGCCAATAGGAGAGCATGCAGCGAAGCTGGGCATACCTCACAATACTCACTGTCGGAGCTGTGAGGATAGGGTTGCCAGAAGAATTTTGATGAAACTAGGTAGCGAGATTTGAAATCCCGGACTTTACCGGACAAATAAGAACCCAAAAAAGAGAACTAAAAGAGAACTAAACGAGGAAACTTTTTTTTAACTTTTTTTTTAAAGAAAATAATTGTATTTGAGTACTTCAGTTCTTTTGAAAAAATAAAAAAAAATAATTTATAAATAGTTACATATCTAGTTACATATTATGTAGGAACATCTGTCATCATATTTCATAGGAACATTTCATATTTTGTATACATTAAGTTAACATTCAGCACATAATGTACATTTTTATACATTGCATACAAATAAATGAAAATATTATTTACACCTTTTTCCTGAATATATATCAAACATGGATAAAAATGTAACGTGGGAATCACCACATTACATTTTATCATTGAACTGCATCTACGAACAAACTTAAATTCTTCGAGAGGTTTTAGCCAGGATTCAATTTATTTGAAAGTTACATTATATAGGTTTTTGGTATCAATTTTAAATTTGTTTACTTCTTCTTGTAAACCACATTCAACAAGCTTCTTCATAATAGATTTAATTTTGATAGGAATAAAATTACTATTGATTCGCTCTTGTATGTTGCTTACAATATTTTGTAAAACACTCACGGTCTCAATAATAGATATTATCTTGTTTTTCAAGTTTTTGAATATTAAAATTAAAAATGGAGATAAGAGAATGAACTAGAAATAAATACGCCTAACATAAATCTTCATCAACATCTTAGAAATAGGATTTTAAAACTTCAAACTTCTCACCGTATAAGTCTCCAGGCCCGGACGGCATACTGCCAATTATGCTCCAGAAACTGCAAGAGATAGCAGTTCCCTGGCTGGAAACAATTTTTAAAGGATGTTTACCTCTTAGCTATGTTTCCGAGTCCTGGAGACATGTAAGAGTGGTTTTTATCCCGAAAGTCGGTAGGCGGGGGCATGAATCTGCGAAGGATTTCCGTCCAATTAGTCTAACCTCTTTTGAGCTTAAAGCCTTAGAGCGCATCCTCGACATCCATATTAGAGACGTCCACTTGAAAACTCTCAATACGCATACCTTAAAGGCAAATCCACTGAAACAGCCCTGCATGAGGTAGTGCGCACTATTGAGAAAACTATAAATTATAAAGAATATACTCTTGCCACTTTCTTAGATGTTGAAGGGGCTTTCAACAACGTGCTTACTGAATCCATTCTAGAGTCTTTAGTTGATTTTGGTGTAGAAGACTACATAAGGGAATGGATAATATCCATGCTCAGAGACAGACGGATTCAAGCTACGTTAGGTAATACAAACTCGACCAAACATGTAAGTAGAGGTACACCCCACGGTGGGGTTCTGTCCCCTCTTCTATGGCTTTTAGTCATGAATACAATTCTTGTTAAGTTGGAAAGATGTGGAGTAAAGGCGGTGGCATATGCTGATGATTTGGTGATATTAGTATCAGGGAAGTTTGCTCCTGTGTTAAGTGAGATCTCGGAAATGGCTTTAAGGAAGGTCAGCAACTGGGCCACGAGCTGTGGACTAGGAGTAAACCAAAGCAAAACTGAACTGATGTTATTTACTACCAAGACTAAGATACACCCCTTCACTCTACCCCGACTTAACGGTAAAACACTATCACTCTCCTCTAAAGCTAAATATTTAGGTGTTATTCTCGACCCCAAATTAAATTGGAAGTTAAACATTGAAGAAAGGGTCAAGAAGGCCTGCATAGCATTCTATGCCTGCAGTAAAACTTTTGGTAAAAAGTGGTTGCTTCAGTCGAAGATGATCCTGTGGACGTACACAGCCATGGTACGACCGATCCGCACATACGGTTCGATTGTATGGTGGCCTGCACTTAACAAAAAATATAACATCAATAGACTTAGGAAGGTTCAAAGAACTGCTAGCATTGGCACGACAGGGGCTATAAGATCCTGCCCGACTTGATTTACATATTAAATGTCTAGTATCTTGCAGCGCTTTAAGACTTAAAGAATCAAAGCCCTATGGTCACAGCAATATCACAGACTTGATTCCAATGGAAATGTTTTCGACTCCCACTGACTACTGCACCCCTACAATGGGTATCAGTAAGGATTTCAAAGTTAAATTTCCATCCAAGAAGGATTGGAATGATAACGTCGTGACGAAAGATTTCGACACAACTATCTTTACTGATGGCTCAAAGATGGAGTATGGCGTTGGTGCAGGAATCTTCTCTGAGTCTCTAAATGTATCTAGGTCCTTTCGGCTACTTGACCTTGCAAGCGTCTTTCAAGCTGAATTGCTGGCAATCAGGAAGCTTGCAAGTTACTAAAAGCAGATCCAAACCAAAACCGTAATGCAGCTATTATTACAGACAGTCAAACGGCTGTTAAAGCCATTAATTCAGCTACAGCATCCTCCAAACTAGTCCAGCAATGCCGGGATGAGCTTGCGGGTCCGAACACTGACCTCAATGTCACTCTTATCTGGGTCCCGAGTCACAGTGGCATTGAGGGCAATGAACGGGCTGACGAGCTGGCCAGGCAAGGTTTAGCCCTTCATTGCTCACTTGCGGAAAGAGTCAACATTCCACTTGGAGTTATGAAGGGCAACATTCTCTCAATTTATCTTACTAAAGCAAACCGTAGGTGGAGCAGTTTATCAAACTGTATTAAATCTAGGAAGATTTGGCCCACCTATGACAAGAACCGAACAATTGATCTAATACGCAGTCCCAGGCAAGACATATCCAGGGTAGTTGCAACCTGTAAAGGACACTGGCCAATAGGAGAGCATGCAGCGAAGCTGGGCATACCTCACAATACTCACTGTCGGAGCTGTGAGGATAGGGTTGCCAGAAGAATTTTGATGAAACTAGGTAGCGAGATTTGAAATCCCGGACTTTACCGGACAAATAAGAACCCAAAAAAGAGAACTAAAAGAGAACTAAACGAGGAAACTTTTTTTTAACTTTTTTTTTAAAGAAAATAATTGTATTTGAGTACTTCAGTTCTTTTGAAAAAATAAAAAAAAATAATTTATAAATAGTTACATATCTAGTTACATATTATGTAGGAACATCTGTCATCATATTTCATAGGAACATTTCATATTTTGTATACATTAAGTTAACATTCAGCACATAATGTACATTTTTATACATTGCATACAAATAAATGAAAATATTATTTACACCTTTTTCCTGAATATATATCAAACATGGATAAAAATGTAACGTGGGAATCACCACATTACATTTTATCATTGAACTGCATCTACGAACAAACTTAAATTCTTCGAGAGGTTTTAGCCAGGATTCAATTTATTTGAAAGTTACATTATATAGGTTTTTGGTATCAATTTTAAATTTGCTTACTTCTTCTTGTAAACCACATTCAACAAGCTTCTTCATAATAGATTTAATTTTGATAGGAATAAAATTACTATTGATTCGCTCTTGTATGTTGCTTACAATATTTTGTAAAACACTCACGGTCTCAATAATAGATATTATCTTGTTTTTCAAGTTTTTGAATATTAAAATTAAAAATGGAGATAAGAGAATGAACTAGAAATAAATACGCCTAACATAAATCTTCATCAACATCTTAGAAATAGGATTTTAAAACTTCAAACATGAGCAAAAGTCGTTCAACTGCAGGATACAGTTAAAGCGATCTGGTTTTTGATTGATATTGGTTCTGTTTATTTCTTAAATCTAACTAGCCCCGATTGAGTTTTAGAATAGGAAATGGATAAAGAATATTAAGAAATTTTGTTTTTTAGTGATGAAAAGATGACAATCGCGGACAATTAGCAAAAACTATCCCGGACGTTCCCTGCAAAGGTTAAAAAGAGTACATGTCCGGGAAAACCCGGACGGATGGCAAGGCTATGTGAGGACCAACAGGAAAAGGAAACAGTAGTTCATTTCCTCTGCAAATGCCCTGCTCTGGCCAAAGCTAGAAAACAGTCACTCGGAAGAGCATTCTTTGACGTCATTAACGAACTTACTGAAATGAAGATCAAAAACTTGATTTCTTTTCTCGACGCGACGAAATGGCTCTAGGACAAATTTCGGCTACTTCTGCATTATACCTTCCGTCGATTCCCTATGATCACAAGATAGTGGACTAGGATTCTGGTGGGGGTTTGTGGTGCACAGTGGCCGGATGATCATCCAATCAGATCAGTAGACGCTCCAGTGCCAGCCAACGAACTGCCTAGTGGGCTAACTGTGGATGGTGCGGGTGCGGGTGCTGATCTGGTGGAGTGAGCGATAGCTAAAACAAAATCCTATTCTAAACTAAGTAAAAAGGGACGATATCCTGAGGATATGCCCATATTTTCTCTCTTCAATTCCATTCACAGGTTCAAACGAGTTATGGTATCAAAACGGCGCACCTCAGCGCTAATTGGGCTATGGGCTAGACTGCCCGTGGCCGCCTTTTCTACCTACCTACCTACCTAGTTGGTACATTTCAGAACATCTCCCTCTTTATGGATGGGGCACACTATAACGAGGTTCCATTCATCGGGCATACTTTCATCGGACCAAATTTTGCAGATGAGTTGGTGTATGCTCCTAGCCAACTCATCTGCCGCTGATTTAAATAGTTCGGCTTATAAGCAATCCGCAACAGCAGCCTTGTACGACTTAAGTTTGGATATCGCCAGCTGCACTTCGGTTAGGTCGGGTGGACGGAACTCTTGGCCATCATCGTCCAAGTTGAATGGAGCGTTCTGCCTATTAGCGGCATCTTGGCTGTCTTCGCCATTAAGCAGTCTAGAGAAGTGTTCTTTCCAGATCCTCAGCACTGACTGTGTGTCTACTACCATATTCCCACTCTCATCTCGGCAGGCTTCCGTTCTAGCCTTGTATCCTTGGGTGGATCGCTTCACCCTCTGATAAAATTTTCGAACATCTCCTCTACCGCTACAACCCTCAATAGACTCTACCGCCCGCTTCTCGTGCTCTCTCTTTTTCCTCCTGAGAAGTCGGCGCTCCTCTTTTGGTTTCAGCCCGTAGAGCTCCCGGGCTACTCTCTCAGCAGCGTTTGTTCGAGTCTGCAGCATTGCCTGGTAGGCCTCGTCCTAAGCTGCATGCGTTAGCCGGCACTCTTCATCGAACCAGGGGTTTCGTTTTCTTCGCCTAGTGAAACCTCGTACATCAGAGGCGGCACTTCTGATGGCTTGTTGACAGTGTTTCCACTGGTCCTCTGCACTTGATGCTGGTGGCGGACCTCCTGAGAGATTAAGAGTTACGTGGTCTGCTAAAGTTCTGGCGGTCTCTTGCGATTTAAGCTTCTCGACATCGAATCTTTTCACAGCATCTGCTCTGTGTTTTCGCGTCATGGATATCCGCATACGTAGTCTAGCTACCACCAGGTAGTGATCCGAGTCAATGTTGGCCCCTCGGAACGTTCGGACGTCCAAGATACTGGAAGCATGTCTCGCGTCTATCGCAACGTGGTCGATTTGGTTCACGGTTAGTTGATCACGCGACCGCCAAGTCCCCTTGTGTATATTGAGGCGTGGGATGTAGGAGTTTGAGATGATGACATTTCGCCCCGCCGCAAAGTCTGCCAGCCTGTGTCCGTTGCCGGAAGTTTCGTCGTGTAGGCTGTGTCCTCCGACTATCGAACCAAAGATGCCCTCCTTTCCGAATCTTGCGTTGAAGTCACCAAGAATGATCTTCACGTCGTACTTCGGGCACATATCACACATTGTCTTAGGAGATCGTAGAATGCTTCTTTGGTTGAGTCCTCTCTTCTTTCATGGGGGGCGTGAACACAGATCAGCGTAATGATCTTAAATTTGCCTTTGATGTGGATTGTGACCAGGCGCTCGCTTATACTTCGAAAGCCCAAGACTTCTTGCCTCAGTCTTCCCCTTATCACAAAACCACAACCAAAGAGCCGCTGACCCTGTTCCTTAAAGCACACGCCGTAGTAGATGTCACACGATTTCAGTCTCCGTATGCCCTCTCCATCCCATCGCACTTCCTGGATGGCTGTTACGTCAGCCTTTAGCATGTCCAGGTTCTCCACTAATTGTTCGGCTGCACGTGTTGTGTATAAGGACAGGACGTTCCACGTGCAGATCCGAAATTCATTATCCTTGTTTCGTTTGCTGCGGTCGTCAACTTTAAAATCATCCATATCCGAGGCTTGTTGTTGTTTCGGAAAACTTTTTTTTAAGTGGTAGGGAAGTTACCCCGACGGACAACCCCCGACCCGGAGGACCAGACCCTTTGTATAACTCCAAGGGTAGGGAGCCGGATAAACCGCTCCTTATAGGCCTGAACTACAAATATGTCGTAGTAGCCCATATAAGGTGTTCATTAAGTAGTTCAACATAACTGGAACTGTAGACGCCACCGTTGAATCCATCTGGAGAATTCGTCCGCTGCCGCCTCGGTGAAAGGATAAGTGCCTTAGTGGGAACACTCCCCCCCCCCCTCTCTCGTTGGTTGTCCCCAACAGCTTTCCACGGGGATTTAAACCCGTCTCCAGCTGAGGAACTAGACACCCGATGTTCACCACTAGGAGGTGAAAGTAGGAGTTGGTAGACAGAGGTGGGTTTTGAGAAAAACCTGTGGACACTTGTGTCCTCTTGAATGCACATAACTGCCCTTTTGAACATCTTTCAATTTAAGTACCTATCGTTAATTGGGGTGAACGTATAAAAAGGTCCCAATTTTATTTTCTAAACGGTAAGCCATAGCGAAATGATTTTTTTTGCAATCGATAGATGTTATTAAATACATGAAAGTTATACATGACAACAAAAAATTGTCAAAAATTTACAACTCGAGATATGAACGTTTGAAAGTCAAAAATTGTGAAATAGATGTTTGAGAAAAAATTTAGTATAAATCAGTGTGACGTTCATTAGAAACTTCCTGGTATGCTGTTATGAAGCTGATTAATAAAACGATAATATGTATGTGCCAAATTTTTAATTAAAGCTTTGGTTTTTGCAAAGTGAATTTTTTTTTTAATTTATAGGTTGTTTTATTTTTGTTTTTGTACCCTTTGGTATTTTCATTGAAATTAACATCAAAATGCAGATAACTCTCTTATATACGCATGATAGTACAAGTATTTCTACAAATCTTGGTTAAAACTCAGGGTTGCCACACTTTAATATTTCGCTTTGCGTCAGAGAAAGCAGTTACTAATCTGTGTCATACAAATGTATATTATATATGTATAGAATGTATATGTAGGTATATTAGATGCATGAACTGCACTTTTTTATCGGAATGTGCTTTACTTCTTGCATATTTCGGATCCTCTATGCTACAAACGTTTTAAAATTCTAATCAAACTGTGTTTAAGTAATGCAACTGGAATTCACATCATATTTGACTGCTATTTAAGACCTTCTGTACAAATATTTCATCCAGCACAACAGGGCCTTTTTAATCTAAACCTTCTAATTCCTTGGAAAGCTTAAAAAAACTATCTAAAAAAAAAGTACCTAGCTAATTTTATTTTTTTAAATTTCTTCATCTTCACATCTTCATTATTGTTTTAAGGAGGCTTTGGAAAGGTTTTTGACAAAGCACTGGGAAAATGATAATTTTGTTACGGCATGCCGAAGGAAACAAATTTATAGGCATTTGTATGGCAGAGAGTTTAGTACGTACCTAGCTGTTTTCTCTGAAGCAAAGAGAAATATTAAAGTGCGGCAACCCTGAGTTTTAACCAAGATTTTGTAGAAATCCTTGTATTATCATGCTTATTTCGGGGAATTATCTGCATTTTGATGTTAATTTCAATGAAATTTGGTATTTTATAATAATAATAAAACAACCTATAAATTAAAAAAATATTTTTCAAAAATTCACTTTGCCAAAACCAAACTTTAATTAAAAATTTGGCAGATACCTATTATCTTTTTATTAATCAGCTTCATAACGGTATACCATATATATCAAATGAACGTCACACTGATTTATAGTAAGTTGTAAATTTTTGACATGTACCTATAACTTTCATGTATTCAATAAAATATATCGATTGCAAAAAAAATCATTTCGCTATGACTTACTGTTTAGAAAATAAAATTTCGACCTTTTAATACGTTCAAGCTAATTTACCCCACTTAAATTGAAAATTTCAAAAAATCCTGTATTTGAAAATTTTTAAATTAAATTTTCTTTCATTATATATTTTTTGAATATTCTTATGGCTTACCACATAAGCGCAATCACAAAATTGAATAAACGCAAACATTGATCTTTAAAGTGTGGCAACCCTATGAAGGGCCCATTTTTTATAAGATACCCATGCGCAAACTGTTTGTTTGGAGACTATCTAAAAAACTGCATACCTCTTATCTGGTAAAGAGATGAGGGTAGGTCGTCCTATGGCGGGCTCCCCGACTAATAGTAAACTGACAGAAAAATATTAACGAACAGATTTGGGAAATCTATATAGTAGACTTTAAGCCTATTCTTGTAGCATGTTTTTTGATGAACTACATGGTTCATTTCTGATGATAAAATTCGGCTACTGTCCCAAGTTATTTGCAATTTCGAGAGAATTCATAAAAACTTGTTGTATAATGAAATGACTAATGATTATTTTGTAGATAACTAACGATACACACGGGAACGTTAAAAGAATTTGACTGATTTAAGTGTTGAAAAATTGCGAAATCCGCATCGAAAAAAATCTCAGCAAAATATTATTTTATGTTTTTTTTTTTGGTACCACCCCCTCCAAGAACCAAAGCTGTCTACGTCCCTGACTCTGCTAACAAAAGCTTACCTCTTCAGTTCGAATCTGTTGTTACATTTTTAAGACGCAGGTGTTAAGTCGATGGTTACCGATTCTGCAAATTATATTTTTCTAGGAGAATTTGATTAAATTCGTACACCTAGAAAATATAATGCCCATGGTCTGACGAAGGCAATAAGAAGAAGACAAACGTAGACAAAAACACCAATTAATGTGTACAGGTAGGTACTGGTTAGACTTAAGTTCCTTTGAATTCACACTGAATTCTCAAGGCACTAGTAAGTTAATGCTGCAGTTATACGATTGGCATTTTTTTGTCAGTATACTGGTAAAAGAATGAGCAAATTAATTCTTTTGACAGTTTAATGACAGAAATACTGCCAATTTAATTATTTTAAGTAATTTTGAGGCCCAAATTCGATACCAGCATAGATAACTGTCTGATTTGGTTTTTGATGTCTGTTTATTGTAATGGGGTGAATTTTTTTTTTGTTGTCATGTACCTATAACTTTCATGTATTCAATAAAATCTATCGATTGCAAAAAAAATCATTTCGCTATGACTTACTGTTAAGAAAATAAAATTTCGACCTTTTAATACGTTCAAGCTAATTTACCCCACTTAAATTGAAAATTTCAAAAAATCCCGTATTTGAAAATTTTTAAATTAAATTTTCTTTCATTATATATTTTTTGAATATCCTTATGGCTTACCACATAAGCGCAATCACAAAATTGAATAAACGCAAACATTGATCTTTAAAGTGTGGGGTGAATTTAGGGTTGACTACTGCAACATTCGGGCACTAAGGCAGAATTTGTATGCTGCTTATGTCCATAGTGCTAAAAACAAGCCAGCTGTTTTGGCACTAAGTGAAACCCAGGTCAGGTAGGAGAAAATACCGATCACTCGGAATTCAGCCTACATGGTTATAGCTTAGTGCCTCTACTTTTTCCTCATCATGGTCTCGCCGTGTATGTTCGAAATGATGTTGCTTATCAGCTTCAACCACAGTATGGTTCATGTTTGAATACAAACTTTATTTCATGTGGTTCAAATTCAACATTAATAGGCGCATCATCCATTCTTGTTTTATGTATCGTAGTCCTATTTTGGATGGTAATTCGACTTCCAATGAATTCGATGCACTATCCAGAGAATTATTTCCTATTTTCCGCACAGTGAAATCGTTTTTACAGGCGATTTCAATGTACATAATTCTTCGTGGCTACGCTATTTGGGTCAGACGACACCCGAAGGAATGTATGCCGAGCTTTTTGCTCAGCTAAACAACCTAACTCAGCTTGTCGACTAGCTTACTCGGATTCCTGACGTTGCAAGTCAATCCACCAACACTCAAGACATACTTACCCCTGACCCTGATAAATACACTATTAGTGTATTATCGCGTCTAGGCACATCAGACCATTGTGTCATTTATACTAATTTCTCGTGCCAACAAAACTCAGTTAAAGGGAAAGTACCAACGAGAACCATTTAGCAATACGAGAAAGCCAACTGGGACGGTCTCAACGGTTTCTTCAGTTACTTTAACTGGTCAATGTGCTTCCTCGATAGTGACGTAGATGCCAGTGCAGATATGATAACTAATTTAATTTATTCTGGAATGAGAAATTTTATCCCGAATAGGGTAAAATCTATCAAACCCAAAGGAAACTCATGGTTTGATTAGAGCTGCAAAGAGGTTATTAGCGCCAGAGAAGTAAGTTAAAGCCAACCCTACTGAGGAAAACCGGAAATAGTCTCAACAAGCTAGAAAGACTTGTAAGGTCCATATTCGACGAACCAAATTTTTACATGATCAAAAATTACGACAAAAAATACTACAATGTTCCAAAGGTAGTAAAAATTGTTGGTCATTTGTAAAAAACATCCGAAACACCACCTCGTCCTCGGTTCCAACGCTCGCCTTCAATGATACTCCTTTTGTCAGCTCACTAGATAAAGCCAATTCACTTGCAGCACAGTTTGCTGTTAATTTGACGCTGCCATAAAGTGTTATGACTCCTCCTGTACTTGGGAACGTAAATAGTTTTATGGGATAAAATCTTCTTTCGCACTCGTGCAGTTGCTAGAGTTCTAAAAGATCTCGACAAACACAAATCCGCTGGCCCAGATAGTATCCCTCCCATTGTTCTGAATAGGTGGTCTTCAACGCTGCGAAAACCACTGCGTAAGCTTTTCAATCTGTCCTACTATACTGGTCTCTTTCCGAGTGGATGGAAAACTGCGAAACGCACCCCCATCCATGAGCGGCACTTGCATAGAGGAAACTGAACAGCTTACAGTCCTCGGTATGTGTGTCACAGACCACCTTTTATGGAACGACCACATATTTGATGTCGCTAAAGATGCTGCCAAGTGTTTATAGATTTTCTTCGTCGGTGCAAGAAATTGTTCACCCCTTTTGATCTGGCTGTAATCTACAAAGCCTTTATTCGTCCAAAACTTGAGTATAACTCCCATATTTGGGCAGATGCTCCAAAAACCCACTTGAGTCTATTGTATAGAATTCAAAAGAGAGCTCTTAAAATGATAGGTGAAAGAACTATAACGGAAACATTTTCATCTCTTAAGCACCGTCAAAATGGTTCATGCATTTCGTTATTTTACCGTTATTTCAACAAACAGTGCTCTAGTGAAATGGCCAGTTGCATTCCTCCCCTTAAACAATTCAACCGTAATACTCGCGCTTCTAGGAATGCCCATCAGTTTACCCTTGAGCCCAACTTCGGACGTACTATTAACAACAGAGATTCTTTCTTTAGTTGTACTACACGAATGTTGAGTGCTCTACCCAATCATGTTTTCCCCTCCCATTGTGATTTACAGACATTCAAAACCAATGTGCATCGGTATCTCCATTTAAATCCCCTCCAACCTACCTAATCGCTCGTGCTGTGTATAACATGTTAAGGGTAGTCACAACCCCTTTAGCGCGCGCTAATTATAAAAAAAAATTCCAGTCGTGTAAATGGGGCTTAAGAGAATAGGAGGCGGAAAGAATTTGTATTGGCACACGCAAAGAGGAATAAGTACCTAGATATAAGGTTATACATTATTGTGTACACCTTATTTTTTGGAGTAGGTGAATCACCATCAGTGACCTCCGACAAATCAAAAATAGGAATAGGTACCTAAGATTCTATTGGATTGAGCTTAAACTGCCTACATAGCAACTGTGCGTGCATACAACTTGAGGTGAATGTCATATTATGATAGATACGTTATACAAAAAAAAAAAAAAATTCACATTCAAACAACCTGATGACAGGATTTCATTATCCGTTCCGTACATATATACCGTATGGCGTATCCTTTTCCAACTGACTAAGCTGAGTCATACGAAAACAAACAAAACAAATCTAAGTAAGGTACCGGAGTTAAAGTCAGTCGAAGTCGAAATTGGAGCCACAGTCGGAGCCAACGAACGATAGCTGCCCTCTCATCCTCTTCATATCCATGATCCTTTTTTGGTACAAACATCCATAGCAGTTCTAGAGCTTAAGGTAAAGAAATAACAAAACACACATCACATCACCACAAGATTCAATTTCGCAAGGAGACCGGGAAAGGTTATTTTGTGGTGGCAAAAATAGGAGCAGAAGCATGCCATTGCCGTATGCGCAATAGGTTCCTAAAGGATCTCTAGATGCAGTATCCCAGAAACATGTAAGAGAATCAGCTGCTTCCATGCCATCCTCTGTGTGTACTTTTATGTATTGCGGGAGGCTTGTCTTCTTCTGAATTATTCATTGTTTCAATCTCTGCTCCTGGGTTAGGGTTTTGCCTCAATAGTAGATAGAGGAGGAGGATATGAATTGTGTATGTTGTTCTCTGGTGCTTTGTATATTTCTGAATTAGTGGATTGCAAAAGTATAATACATGACGTCTTCTTTTTCCTTAGCCAAGGAATCTGACAACGACGAGCGACGACGATGGTAAAGGTAATTGAGAACCCCACATTCATATCCACATCCACATATCTTTAGCTATACATGAGACAGATACAGATACATCCAGACATGGCAATGTCATAACTCTATTTTTCAGGATTAAATGGAAGCTATGTGCTGATTTGCAAAATTCCTGCTTGCTTTAATTATACCATATAAAAGAAGGTATAGGTATAGGTATAGGCATAGGTACCTCTACGAAACATGCAATTTGAAAGCAACATGAAAATAAAACAATGCGCTGTCATATAAGAGTATTTATGTGAGTCTTAGCATGTGATTGAATTTAAAATTGAATAAAAAGCATCGTTTAGGAAAGTGTTTGAAATGTGTTCTTAAGTACTTGTAGATAGCCTCAGGCCTAGAGAAACGAAACAATGCTAACTTATTAAGTCTGCAAGGGAGCGCGAGTCAGTGAGTGAAGGGGAGGAATTATCATTTTTTCGGCGGGTGCTTTGTGGTTCCACAAGAACAAAAGGTTGCTTTAAATAGAAAAGTCTTTATACTAATTACTTAAACGGTTGTTTAGCGATGAAAAGCCTTCAGAGTTTATGCAAAGACAGTTTTAAACAGTAACAAAAAGAATGTATTCTTCTGTAAATAAATATAGGTACCTACATAAGTAGGTTGCGAGACTTCCTAATGGCATTCTTTGAATGCGTAAAATTTGAAGTGATTGGTGAAAGGAAGCTTTAATTCATGAAATAAGTAATTTTAAATTATAAACAGTTTTATGAAGCTGAATATCGCTGCATTTTTCTTTTTGTTTTTCTTTTAGAGTTGCAGACCTTGAAAAGTATCAATAATATTTGAAAAATTTCAAACACTAAAATGTTGTGCAAATAATTTTCTAGGGGCGATGTCCGTGACTTTTTTTTTAATTTTATCCCGTTATATTTTTTTTTAATTAGTTTGTACACTTTTAAAATTATTTTTTTGTTAGACGTTAAACTCCTGATCAACGAATGGTTCGTAAAATAAAGTACACGGCAAAATTTAACTTTCCAAACTCTAGAGTTTTGATTTTTTTTTTCTTCTTCATTTTACCGGCGATTGTAATGATTTCGAGCGGGACCATAACTCTCCCACTCAACTGCTTTACCTAAGGGTTCGCCGGGTTGACCTCAGAAGACGTCGACAATCGCCAGGCCTCCCGGTTTTGCATTGTTTCATATCTAAGGAACGTCATGTGCTATTGCCTTTTGAACTGGGTTCTCATGGTCTCTTCTTTGTACATGACAGTACCAGCTAAGTTGGTCATGCTGTATTTTGTCCAAAATGGTATTTCTGACGTGTAGACTTCCACGGATTCCCTTGCTTCTTATTCGATCGCGTTTTTTCACTCCTGCTGTCATGCGAAGCATTTTCATTTTAGTTGCCGTCAATTTAATGTCATACTTCTTGTACATTGTACATTGACTGTGAAGCGTATGTAAGCGCTGGACGAACAACTGCCGTGTAGAGCTTTCCTTTCAGCTAAGGGGGCATTTTTCTATCACAGAAGATGGCAGAGTTTTCACGTCACTTCATCCACCCCACCGCTTACGCGATGTTTGATGTCGTCATCACATGATCCTTCGCTTTTGATCACAGATCCCAGATATTTAAACTTTTCGCACTTGGGAAGCACTGTTCCATTCAAATAGATGTCCGGAATAGGCCTGTGTGGATCAGAAAATGGCCAGCATAGGTATTCGGTCTTTTTCGCGCTAATGCGGTATCCATTTCCCTCCAGAACATCCACCCAAACATCAAGTGCTCAGTGTTTATTTTTTTTTTAATTCATGGTCTGAAGCCATTTGAATCGCAAAGATAAAAATATGTATACATAAGGTAAATATTGGAACTTAGATAATGAGCCCTATCGGGAATCTCCCGGGAATTTCATTTTCCATCATGGGAAGTTTTATTCCCAAGAAACATTTCTAGTTATCTTGAACCTCCCTCGGAATAAATTTTTCCCAGGGACAAAACTACCGACATGACAAACAAAAATATTTTCAGAAATTTCGAATTGTCTGAAGTGTTATCATAGGATCTTGATAAAAAAATTGAAATAAGGTTGAAATTCCCTCTACAATAAAACAAAATATCTCAGACAAATTTCCTTTAAGGTTAGACCGCACTCCACGGAACTGCACTACAGCGGAACTGCGATGTAGTTCAGAGTTCAGTTGCCAAGAACAAAATCCCTCCATCTGAAAACACTGTTTTGACAGTAACATTTCATGTTGTTTGGAATAATTTTTGTTTTAGTGGGATTGAATTTTAAATATTTAGCATCTCAGCACTTGTTTTTCAACAGAAAAGGATTCTATAGCCTAAATGTTTTACTTGTAAGTGATTTAAAAGTTGTCTATAGGTAAAGTTTCCTATATAAATACGATTAATTACGCAGGTAATTCATATCTTCGGATTTGTGATGAAGAAATGAAGATCTTTTCGTCGATGCTACACATCCATCAGTGGCATACTACGACGTGGAAACGATATCTGAGTGGTGAATGAATTTGCATGGAGTTCTGAAAGGTTGCTGAAGATGCATTGTATGTGCCAGAGAACTTCATGAGTGTCAAGTTAGCAAAACAACATTCACGAATCGAAAAATGGTCAATTGGATAATTTGCCGTTAATTTGTTGTAAATTAGTTGTAACAACTTCGAATTTGTTGTTCAATGTTTTCTATGTTTTTTGTGTTGCTTTGCTAACTTGATATCAAGTTAGCAAAGCACCCCCTCAGAAAAGTACTAAAAACTCTTTACAGTGAATGATTTATAGGTTAATAATCTGCCGTTAATTAGTTGTGATATTTTCAATTTTGTTGTGCTATGTTTTCTATGTTTTTTTGGCTAATTCCCTTATTCGATGTCAAGTTAGCAAAGCAACAAATCAAAACGGGGTTAAAACTTCTTATATTGAATAATTTATTGCTTAATAATTTGTCGTTCATTAGTCTTTAATTAGTTGTGACATTTTCATTTTTATCGTGCTATGTTTTCTATGTTTTTTTTTTTTGCTGTTTTACTAATTTGATGTCAAGTAAGCAAAGCATCACCTCAGAAAAGTACTAAAAACTCTTTACAGTGAATGATTTATAGGTTAATAATTTGCCGTTAATTAGTCGTTAATTAGTTGTGATATTTTCAATTTTGTTATGCTATGTTTTCTATGTTTTTTTGGCTAATTCCCTAATTCGATGTCAAGTTGGCAAAGCAACAAATCAAAACGGGGTTAAAACTTCTTATATTGAATAATTTATTGCTTAATAATTTGTCGTTCATTAGTCTATAATTACTTGTGACATTTTCATTTTTATCGTGCTATGTTTTCTATGTTTTTTTGCTGTTTTACTAATTTGATGTCAAGTTTGCACAATTCTCCATTGTTTTTTTTTTGCAAGCAGGTGTCTTCAGAATAGATATTTATTTCTCACTTTTGTACTTTTGTACAAAAGTAGGCCTATGTAGTTAAGCCTTAAGGCTTTAGATCCCAAAGAATTTTAAAAAGTGTTCGACGAATTAATTTTTATATCCACAAAATAGTAACAATAAAACCCGTAATCAATATATAATAAGCATAATATGCTTGTTATAGTTAACCCTTTACGTAATTATTACCCTGAAATTCAAATCCACTTGAATAAATGTCTCTCTTTCAGAACTTTGAAACCATAGAAAATAATTCATTAACAAAAATTCTGATAACATATACAAAAGTAGAAAAATGTGATGGCTAAAAATATATTACAAAAATAAACAGTTCCTAACGTAACCTATAATTACTTCTTAATGTAAGCCCATACAACGTCATGTCCCGAATTCTCAGCTGTTGGCAGCTGTCAGTCTGTCACTTGTCAAAATGAATTCGCACAACGCAGTAATGTGGATTTCCTTTCAACAAAAAAATCAAATCTGTGAAGGGGAAATTTGATTTGTTTAGAAGAAAAGATCAAATTTTCTAAACAAATCAAATCTTTAATTTTAGAAAGATTTACACCGACATGCACACACACTAGGAAGATTTGACAATTCTCTGGCTATTGTTTACGTTTGGTTTTTCAGTCAATTTGTTCAATTATATTATTTCTGTGGTGTAAGGGTGTAAAGTTCACGTTCTTCAGTAAATAAAATAAAATAAATTAAATTAAATTTACTATATGTAGATAGAATTATAATTTTCAATTTTCAAAAAAAAAATGTAAGAATTGTGCGTTCGGGCCTGTCAAATTGCACACACATACAATCACAGAAAAAAATGTATTTTGTTTGCGAGTTCCTTACAACAAAAAAAAAAGATTTGATCTCCAATAGTTGAAAAGAAATCGACATAAGTAATTTTAATTTTTGATATTTTAATTTACAGTTTTAATTTGGCAGCCCCGTGTATTTTTCAGAACTTCCGTCGTAAATGGACAGATCAAAGAGATCTGGTGGTCCTTTTCTTCTACCCATTGGATTTCACCTTTGTCTGCCCAACTGAGATCATTGCCTTCTCTGATCGTAGAAAGGAATTCCGTAGCATAAATGCTAATTGGATGCTGAATTGAGAGGATTATCTCCGTTTCAGCAAGCATGTGTGCAATTGCCGTGCATTTTAAATGTTTAAAACGAGTTTTGTATTTATACAAATGGATTTTTGCTCAGTGCGCAATTTAGTGAAAAGGCTCCAGTTATAGCTTTCATTAAAAACCATCATTGAGAATTTTGTCCTTCAATTTTGATGCACTTAAACAAATAAAACTGATGGCGTTTGGGTACCAAAATGATGGTTGTTTGTTATATATTTTTTGCAGTAAAAAAAATGTTTAGACTTAACACTTTCTAATAAATTCACTTTTAGTTTTTCAATGATGAAAATGGTTTTCAATGAGCATTACTCTATGCTCTGCAGACTCACTTCACCCATTTGGCATAGATCAACACATCGCACAAACAGGGAGAACTTGGTCAATTGGACATTCCAATGCTCGCCGAAAAGTCCATGAAGATTTTACGTGATTACGGTGTATTGGACGAAAAAAGTGGCGTTCCGTTATGTAGATTGTTCATCATTAATGGCAAGCAAAACTTGTGTCTACACATTGGCCGCAGTATAGATACTTACTTACTTAGTTCCTTGACCCCTCTAAGTGGCACCAGGCGTCAACTACCGCTACACGCCATCTCGTTCGGTTTCTGGAAATGTATTTTAGCTCTCCCCAACTTTTACCGAGCTTTTGTGATTCCTTGTCGACTGTTCTTCGCCAAGATTTTCTCTGGCCTACAGGTCTTCTGCCATCTTGGATGAGTGGATCCCACTCCATTGCATGTCTTGCAATAGAGTCTGCACCACGACGTAGGGTGTGACCAATCCACTGCCACTTTCTTTTCCTAATAACGATGTCAATAGGACTTTGGCCCGTTCTCCGAAGGAGTTCTTGGTTGGAGATGGTGTTCGGCCAAAAAATCCTTAGGATGTTTCGGAGACATCTATTTTCGAAAGTTTGTAGCTTCCTTGTGACAGAGGCGGTCACTTTCCATGTACTACACCCATATAGTAGTACTGACTCTACGTTCGACCGGAGCAGTCGCAGCTTGGTATTCGTACTGTAGACGTTGCTCCTCCAAACTTTAGACAGCATGCCGAAAGCAGCTTTGCCGATTTGGCAGTTAACATCTTCATCCGTACCACCGCCGTCTTTTGAGACAACACTACCGAGGTACAGGAAGTTGTCCACCGCTTCAACCTGCTGTCCCGCAACGACAACTTGAGAAGAAGATTCAGAAATGTTGAGGATTTTTGTTTTCCCGGTGTTGATCCTCAAACCGACTTTGTTTGCCTCGCATTCCAGATTAGTCACCATATGATGAAGATATAGATGAGGCTCTTTGTCTAGTGCAGGCCTTCTAATTCACCGACGAACATAGTGAAGTCTGCCCAGCAAACTGGAAGCCAGGCAACAAGTCAACGTTTGCTGATCCAAAGAAATCTCAGGACTGCTTCTTTGCCTTGAAATATGAAGCTCGAAGTAGTTTTTTTTTCTCTTAAAGTTCACATTTTTTTTATGATTATATGCAGATGGAAGAAAGAAAAGATTCCAAGCTGCATTTCTTGTAATGTTTTTCTGTTTTTATAAATCAAAATCGACTAGATTGTTTTACCAGTTATTATGGCTTTGGGAACATCAGGTACATTGATTTAAATCAATTATTTGAACTTTGGGAAAAAGTGAATTTTCATGATGCACTTCTTCCCAAAAGCTGAAAACTTTGAAAACTATGAAAATTTTGACTTTTTATTTGTAATTTTAAAAAACTGTTTTAGAGAATAAGGGTGATATTTAGAATGCAATATAGGTACTCACGCTCCCAAAAATCAAACAAAAATATAAGTATACTCGCTAGGTAAATTATTAGTGTAGCTTTAGCAAAAGGTACTTCTCTGCGCTTTTTCGATTGATAATTTGTTTGCGGTCTTCAATGGTAGAAAACCACCTTACAATTAGCCCTTTTTAAATTGGTTTTCTGGCAAACTGGAAGCCAGGCAACAAGTCAACGTTTGCTGATCCAAAGAAATCTCAGGACTGCTTCTCTGCCTTGAAATATGAAGTTAGAAGTAGTTTTTTTTTCTCTTAAAGTTCACATTTTTTTTTATGATTTTATGCAGATGGAAGTAAGAAAAGATTCCAAGCTTCATTTTTTGTAATGTTTTTCTGTTTTTATAAATGAAAATCGATTAGATTGTTTTACCAGTTATTATGGCTTTGGGAACATCAGGTACATTGATTTAAATCAATTATTTGAACTTTGGGAAAAAGTGAACTTTCATGATGCACTTCTTCCCGAAAGCTGAAAACTTTGAAAACTATGAAAATTTTGACTTTTTATTTGTAATTTTAAAAAACTGTTTTAGAGAATAAGTGTGATATTTATAATGCAATAAAGGTACTCACGCTCCCAAAAATCAAACAAAAATATAAGTATACTCGCTATGTAAATTATTAGTGTAGCTTTAGCAAAAGGTACTTCTCTGCGCTTTTTCGATTGATAATTTGTTTGCGGTCTTCAATGGTAGAAAACCACCTTACAATTAGCCCTTTTTAAATTGGGTTTCTTCCATTCCTTCATATTTCTACAAAGCTGTGTCAGTAGACGCAGAGAAAGTTATTGATCGATTCGTAAAATTAAAAAAAATTATTACCTGCTTTAAAGACATATTAGCATAGAAATTAAAAGCTTAAAAGCCAAAGACATACATACTTATGTACCTAAATTTTTTGGTTTTATTAAGTAAAAAAAAACAAAGTAATTTTATCAGTGTTATGCTTTATTGAATTTTGTATGTACATGTGTTCTGTGACCTCCCCCTCTGGTTGAAAGTCTGGATCCGCTCTTGCGTACCATAACGGTGGCATCATAACCGAGTCCCTTAAAGAAACCAGCGCATTCAAAACCAATATATGCAGCTACTTCAACCAAGGTTTTGCCAGGTTCCATATCCAAACTGAATATCAGGATATTTAATCCATATTCAACGGCACCGGGGATGTTAGGATAAAGTGGACGACAACCAACAGGAATTAAGATATTCTTACCTGTGGATACCATTCTTCATACCAGCAATAAGGGGGTTGGCGTCTGTAAATGCCAAAGCTTTGATATTGACTACTTTTTTTGTCCCTAAGGTCAACTCTAGTCACCCAGTTAACAGACTTAATGTGATTCTGGACAGATTGTACAAGTTTTGACCAGTCTGAACGATGTTCATAATCCAATCTACAATCCAATCCACAATCTGATTTGTATGGATGTCATTGCTTGGACATGAATTTTGCGACTCCATGGGATTTTTCTAAGACATGTTCCATAGTCCAGCCATCGTTCATGGCCTGTGGAGTGGGGGTTAATTTCTTTAGGATTATCCACTTGCCAACCATAAGGAGCAGCTTCATGAATTCATTAACGCAAGATAGTTGCCTTACGCATTAATTTATTGGGAATGCATCAGACATTAACACAGCTTCCACCAATACCCTCTTTGTTGCGCCATGTCGGTGTTGGGTTTACATAATCCAGTACAGCTACTTTAGCACCAGCGTCTTTAGCACAGGCCAATCCACCAGGTCCATCACCTGACGATGACCTGATTATTGACCACACAGGTTATAATCGTAGTTGTTTGCAATCATACATAAATTTATTATGAAAAATTGAAGCACACACCAAAACGCATTCAGGCTTGCCATACTTTTGTGACCTAATATCGCGATTTAAAAAAAAAATTATCGCAAAAAACCTTGAAATGAAACAAAAAAATATCGCAAAAACCCCAAATCGCTTAAAGTTAAAATTTTATAGTAAAAAAGCTTAATTTTTGTATTAATTTTTTTTTAATTAATTTAGTAGAAAACAAACAATAAATAAATAGGAAGTATTGCAGCAAGAAAATTGAATTTAAGGAATTTTAGGTATACAAATATTTAAATTATTGCAAAAAGTTTCGATTTTTGCAACCATCCTTTAATAACAAATAATAATTACTAGGCAGGAAGATCAACACATGAAATTCAATTTAATTTACCTTTAAAAATATGAAGATCCTCCCAAGTGAAATGGGTGTATTCTAAATAAGATAATTTGTTTTCCTTAAGGTTGAAATTTTGTTTTATTGTAATATCGCGAAATATCGCGAAAAATATGAGATATAGCAAAATGAAATTTTACACCGCGAACTTTAAAAAAATATCGCGCCTGTACTGACTGACAAGCGAATCCAAAGCCAAACAAAATGAAAACGTTCAGCCAAATATTTTATCGTAGGTGCCATTTGTTTAAGTTTTCTGCTCTAGAATGGTGACTGCATTAGATTTCATAGAAAATTAATAAATATGGTGCTAATTAATTAAAGTATTCTATAAACCATTGAATAACTAGGTTAATAATATGGATAATATACTATGAAGGAGCAGTTTTTAAATTGCTTTGGTAGTATTATGTGGGAATGTGATAGGTTGTGTTTAGTCAATTAACAAAACAAAACAAAAAACAGAAAACATAGAACGAGGAAATTGAAATATCACAACTAATTAAGGGCTAATCAACGACAAATTATTAAGCTATAAATTATTCAATATATGAAGTTTTAACACCGTTTTGAGGTGTTGCTTACATCAAATTAGTAAAACAACAAAAAAACATAGAAAATATAGCACGATGAAATTGAAAATGTCATAACTAGTTAAGGACTAATCAACGACAAATTACTAAGCAATAAATTATTCAATATAAGAAGTTTTAACCCCTTTTTGAGGTGTTGCTTTGCTAACTTGACATCAAATTAGTAAAACAGCAAAAAAACATAGAAAACATAGCACGATAAAAATGAAAATGTCACAACTAATTAAAGACTAATGAACGACAAATTATTAAGCAATAAATTATTCAATATAAGAAGTTTTAACCCCGTTTTGATTTGTTGCTTTGCTAACTTCACATCGAATTAGGGAATTAGCCAAAAAAAAACATAGAAAACACAGCACAACAAAATTGAAAATATCACAACTAATTAACGACTAATTAACGGCAAATTATTAACCTATAAATCATTCACTGTAAAGAGTTTTTAGTACTTTTCTGAGGTGATGCTTTGCTAACTTGACATCAAATTAGTAAAACAGCAAAAAAAACATAGCACGATAAAAACGAAAATGTCACAACTAATTAAAGACTAATGAACGACAAATTATTAAGCAACAAATTATTCAATATAAGAAGTTTTAACCCCGTTTTGAGGTGTTGCTTTGCTAACTTGACATCGAATTAGGAAATTAGCCAAAAAAAACATAGTAAACATAGCACAACAAAATTGAAAATATCACAACTAATTAACGACTAATTAACGGCAAATTATTAACCTATAAATCATTTACTGTAAAGAGTTTTTAGTACTTTTCTGAGGGGGTGCTTTGCTAACTTGATATCAAGTTAGCAAAGCAACACAAAAAACATAGAAAACATTGAACAACAAATTCGAAGTTGTCACAACTAATTTACAACAAATTAACGGCAAATTATCCAATTGACCATTTTTCGATTCGTGAATGTTGTTTTGCTAACTTGACTTTCATGAAAACTTCACTATGAACCCTAAAAAGCGAAATCGTTAATCTTGCTATGGAGTATCAGGTTGGCTCAACGATTTTGCGATATAAGAACGATTTTTCAAATGTATCTTAAAGTGACAATCAGCTTGCGATGGGCAGAAAATAAGAAGACACATTGCATTTGAATCGTATTTTTTATTGGATATATCACAAATCAACTTACTTTAATTGTTTTATTACTCAAAAAAGTTTCAATTGGAATTACTTCGCTCCGTCTCGCCTAAATTTCTCCACCAAAATAAATGCAGAAAAGTTCCAGAGATTTCACAAAAATTTTCCCATGGAGATATTGTTCACGATCGCAATAATTCTAATAATTTCTAACGATCACGATACGAATTTTTCGAACTTGGGAAATATTTCTCAGGAAATCTTTTTCACGATAGGGCCCAATATTCAATAATACAGGGTGGTTCACCTAAGGTGTGATAAGAAGCTTGAGCGTATTGGTTTAGTCGAGACAACAACGAAATCGTCTGGGAGGGGGGTCCATTCCCCTCGTTTAGGCGGGAGGGTCAATTTTCTTAAAAATTGCCTGAAAACAGAAAATAAAACAACGGCAACACTAATAAACCTTTTTGCTAAGCCAGAAATACCTTCTTTTATTATCATTCTAAATAAATTTGTTTTTGAAAAAATTAAGTTTCAAACTCAAAATTTTGAAAAAATAGATTTTAATTTTACGTTATTAAGTAGATACTATTTTTGTTTTCAAAATACATTGCTCTCATCAATTTTAAGTCAAATTTTAAGTTCTAGGACTTTTAACCTTTCTCAACTTAAAAGAATCCGGCTAATGATCATTTCAGCAACCAGTTAATTGTCATCAACCTCGTTTTTTCTTATTGTTTTGACTGAGATTTTGGTTTCTTTATTTTTTAATATCATGGTCCTAGAACCATCCGGTTTTCAGTGTTTGACTTAAAATTGAAAATAGAAATAGTACTTAATAACGTTAAGTAAATAAAAAAGAAACAGCTTGAACATTTTTTTTAATCTATTTTTTTTATTAATTTTTTATTTATTTTTCGAAAACTAATTTCTGGCTTTGCAAAAAGATTTATCAGGGCATTGTAAGTGTTGCCGGTGTGTTCTTATACTAATTTGTTTTCTGTTTTAAGGCAATTTTTAGACATTTAGGCGTTTGAAATTTTCCAATATTATTAATACTTTTGGAGGTCTGCAAACCTGCAGATAAATGCATAGTTCACTCCCTGTTTTTTGTTACTTTCTTTTATAACTTTGGAAAAATATACATCTTAGGAAAAAAAAAAACTTCAAAACAAAACTTGTTTATTATATAAAATTTTCCACAAGATAACATTGATATAAAACTTTCTGATGTTATATTTTTGTTGCCATAAAGCATTGAAGTCGGAAAAAAGCTGTAAAAAAACAGAATTGTTTTGATACAAAATGGTACAATTTTTAAAAAAAATGTGGACTCACGTACTCTTGGGGCATTACAAAATTAAATATCGAAACCCGTAGGCCGATTCTGGAAAGCGCGGCGGATCGTATTGAAAGCGATATCTCAAATTCAACCGCCTTCGCTTTAGGTTATTCTCGAAAGTGAAAGTGGAAGAAAGCGATCCTTCCCGTTTTCTCATTTTAATGTCAAATATTTCCAAGCCACTTCCATTTTTACTTCCACTCTCTCAATTTTTCCAACAAAAATTCCATTTTTAATAATTCCATTCCTCATTTTTTCCAAAAAAAATGGCAGTTGGTCTTGGTCATCGAAGAATTTTTTTTTATTTTGTGCCAAAAGATTAATTTATTTTCCTATTCGATTTTGTTGCTACAAGTAATATTCATTAAATAAAACATTTAGTTAGATTAAATAAGTGTTTTAAAATGATAACGTTAAGAAGGAAGAGAAGAAGATATATTTGCAAATTTATTCATATTTTCATTTTTTTCCAATTCGCCCACAATCCGTCACCTCGAAACCTATCGCTTTCAAATTAAAAATGGAAAGCAAAAGCGCTTTTTAGAATAACAAAATACAAATTCAGCATTGAGAGCGATCCGCCGCGCTTTCCAGAATTGGTCTACCGATTCCAATCGGTCGGATAGTTTCGGCATGGGAAATAATGTTAATTAATTACACCGCGAAATGTTTCCGTCAATGCTGTGGTCTGGTAAAAGTTAGACATTTAAGCTGGCGCTAATTTTTTGTACACATACTTGGAACCAGTAGCGCACGCAGGATTTAATTTGGGGGGGGGGGGGGGGGGGGCTCACAAGGTATCACAAAATAGCAAACAAAATTAAAGCCTTTCGTATTATCAACCACCAGAAGTTAAATTTCAATAGACAAAAAAAAAACAAAAGGAAAAACACACAAAAAACTCCCTAAAGTTATGAACTGAATTTCTTTGTAAACAAATATTTTTTGTAAACATCCACTTTATGGACTCGATTTAAACAACGTCAACGGTAATTGAGGTAGGTGAAAATGTATTCACATATTAATAAATAAATTTTCCATTTTTACTTGCGATATACGTAGTACAGGGGAAGTTTAAATTTGTGCAAAAAAAATCGAGATAATAATTTTCCCTAACATTACTATGATAGAGAACGCGAAAAACGTAGGTCTCGCAATTCTGTCTGTCCGTCCGTCTGTCCATCTGTCCGTCTGTGTACCTCGACCAGCAGCCTAAACGGCTGAAACGATTTTCTTCAAACTTTGGACTTAAGGTTGTTAAAGGATTCCCTAGAGGGAAAATTGAATTTTTTTTTAGCTCAAGAAATAACGGTACCTGCCATACAACCAATATACAAAAATTGATTTATTTCAAAAACGGCTCTAACGATTTTGAAACAAAATTACGAGCTACTTTAATTGGTACAGTTAATATTTTGGTAGAATTTTTTTTTATAACGGTTATTAGCGGTACCTGTTATAGAAGGGATTTTTTTTGTTTTTAAATTTATCGTTAACGGGTAACCCGATTTCAACCAAAATTTTTACACAGGAAGTCAATTTTCTCAAAAATTCAATTTCGTTTTCAATATCTTGAAAACGGGTTAATGATTTTTTGTTTTTAATTTTGTAAAAATTTTATTTAATTAAATACCAAAATTTGGCCAAATACCAAATTTAATTTTTTTTAATTTTCGAGAATTTTTATATTTAAAATATTATTTTAAAAAAACCCGCTCTAACGATTTTTGAAATTTTATTTTCATAAATTCATATTTATCCAACAAATCAGATGGCATCCTTTTTTTGAGCTCTATCTGTTTAAGCTAATAAAAACAAATGTATAGTAATTTTTAGTAATCATTTATATTTTAAATTGTTTTCAAAACTTCTTTAATGATATCATAATGTCAATTTTAAGCTATGTTCAAGTTGTTAGCTA
The DNA here is from genome assembly GCA_949320155.1 of Melangyna quadrimaculata. Taxonomy (NCBI): domain Eukaryota; kingdom Metazoa; phylum Arthropoda; class Insecta; order Diptera; family Syrphidae; genus Melangyna; species Melangyna quadrimaculata. Next base: position 11,561,567 of record OX439486.1, read on the forward strand.
CGAGAGCAAGTTTGTGCGATCCAGACGTGCCCATTTTTTTAATTAATTAAAATTGAAAATACTGCTTAAGTTTAAAATTAACACAAATAAAATTTGAACTAAAAAATAATAAAAATAGTGCAGGAAAATTAGTCAAAATAGGTACACATTCCGGAATAAATCCCAGAAAGCTGAATTTTGGTATATACACGTTCTGTGAACCTTTCTTAATAAGCCCAGAAAGTTCCGCCATGATATGTTGGGTGCTAGCCAAAAAGAGTTGTTTTTTTTTCGAAACAAATCAAAACAACTCCATTTCTTACGATTTTTCGTCCAAAACAATTAAATTCAAAATGAAAGAACATAAGATTTACAGTTAAAAAGGCTACACATCTTCGCTTATAAATATAACCGATTCTGAGTTATTAAGCGTTAAAAAGCTAATATTTTTTTCTTCGTCCCATTTTCTCTCGTTCAAAGTCTTTTTGTAGTGCATATAGGTTATATTTTTGAAAACATCTGAATGCAAAGTTTAAACATTATGTATCACCATATAAGAAAACATTTTAATTTTTTTCTTAAAAACAACGGTATTTAAGACATAGTTTTTTAAAGCTTGGCAAAAAGCTCAAATTTCTGGTTTTTATTCTTAAAAGCACAAGTTGTTGAAGAAAAAAATCTTAACCTCAGTTTAAAGATCCTAATATTCTCTTCAAAAAAACATGACACTTTTTTTTTTATAGGAGTCACAAGTCGCAAGATATTGTGACTTCTATAGTGTCGCCAAAAAAAAACTGTTTTCGGCTTTTGCCGTCTGCCTGATTGACATTAAAGAAATATAATAATAAATATTTTGCTTGTTTTTTCTTTAAGTTTACATAATTTACATATAAATTTATTTTAGTGCTAAAAATCTTCATTTATAAATAAATATACATATATATATATGTATATATAATAAATAAATATAATATATAAATATCTCCTCTCATTTTAAAAATGGCAGATATTAGTTCTTTACTGTTAGAGTTGCTGAAATAATTTAGTTCACACAAATTGTGGTTTAGAGAACTGTATATCGATCGATGGACGGAGGATGTAGCCCTATTTATACAATCTGTCCTGTATTGTTCGTCTATTTTGGTAATGAGTTCATAAAGGAAATCCTTTAGTTGCCTACCATTTGCTACCACAAAATTGAATTCTACTCCACAGTAGTGTGCAAGATCCTCAAGTTTTCCATACCATAGATTTTTTTTTTCAATAATTTTCAGGGCAAAAATTTTGGGAAGTCTTTCGTCTGGCAATTGAAGCACTTTCAGTATGTAATCTACATGTAGATTTAAAGTTTTCACAAATAATGGTGAGAGTCCTGTCTCAATAGTCAGCATGTAATTAGGTGTTGTACTTGGTAATCCAAAGCATCTTTTTAAGTAGTATCTCAGAAGTTTCTCAACCGTTTCATGTTGGCCATATCCCCAAGATTGTGCTCCATAAAACATCACCGATTCAGCCACTGCAACAAAAACTTTATATTTAACGGTATGATCAACCAGTCTATTAGAAAAACATTTGTTCCATGTAGCACATATCGCACTTTTCGCTTGTACAAGTTTATTTTTTAAATGAAGTTCCAAGTTTAGATTGCTGGTAATCATCACTCCAAGGTATTTGTAGTTTTTTACAACTTCGATTCGTTCTCCATTAAAATACCACTGCTCGTTTCTGCACATTCTACCACCACCTTTTTTAAAAAATCATCACTTTTGACTTTTCTAAGTTAACCGTTAGATTCCATGATTGAGAGTACAGGTAAAGAAGGTTAATCATTAGTTGCAATGTTTCGGGTGAATGCGCAAATAATACCACGTCGTCTGCAAAAAGAAGAGCCTTTATCAACACTCCAGCAAACCCTATTTCTCCTGGAAGAAAATCTATGAGATCGTTGATGTACATAGAAAAAAGATAGGGACTTAAAGAACATCCTTGTCTTACTCACATATTAGTATCGAACCAATCCGAAGAACCAGTTCCACTCCACACAGCAGCTCGATTCCCCACATACATATTTTCTAGAACTTTTCCAAACTTATAACTCATACCAGTATTGTAAAGTTTATAGAATATAGTTTTTCGATCGATTGTATCAAAGGCTGCCTTGAAATCAACGAAAAAGGCAAATAATTTCATTTTTTGATCTATGAAAGTTCCAGCAATGTTCTGCAGTACAAAAATGTTGTCTACGGGTGAATAACCATTACGGAAACCAGCTTGGTTTTCATGAATAAGTTTTTGGCTTTCAATTCAATTCGTCATTCTCTTATTCAAAAGTTTTGTAAATATCTTGTATGATGCATTAAGAAGAGATATTTCTCTGAAATTAGCCGGTTCAGCTATATTTCCCTTTTTATATATGGGGAATATTATTGCTTCTTTAAACTGTTGCGGTATAACTCCTGAATCCAATATTTTGTTGAAAGAAATTGTCATGCTGTCCTTGAAATTATTTGTGGCGTATTTAAAGAGCTCTGTAGGGATTCCATCTGGGCCTGGTGATTTTTGGTCCTTGAAATTTGCCAGGACTGAATGTACTTCATCAATAGTGAAGGGCTTATCAAGTACTTCATTTGAAATGAGCAGTGTTGCGTAATGGAATGGGAGCATGTAAGTTATTGGGTTCAATAAAGATTGAAAATAGTTCTTTAATGAGCTCGCACTTATTTGAATACTTATTCGTGGTACTTTGCCGTTAAATTTGTTTATTGCTAGCCAAAATTCTCTTGTATTTTTGCAGCACGTGAGCATAAGAGCCTCCTTTTCAAGAAATGCTCTCTTTTTGTCCTTACATAATATCTTGAAAGCGTTATTTGTTTTAACATAAAGATCTTTGAACTAACTATTTCCAATCTTGCGAAAAGCTTTGAGCCAAACAAATGATTTTTGCCTTGCTACTTCACACTCCTTATCAAACCATTTTTTTTTATACAATGATCTCTTTTTCCATACCTGCCTGCATGTTGGATAAGATATTCTGGCTAATTGTTCAATTTCGTCTAAACATTTTTGTTCTTCTGTGATAAAGTTGCGATCCAGATTGATTCTATACCCTATTGCTTTTGATTCTTTCCATAAAATCTTAGGGGTTATAAACATGTTGATTGTTTCTTCGCGATCGATTGGAGTAGTTTCAAACTCTGCAACGATAGGTAAATGGTCTGAATACAACAAACGCACAAAACTTCAAAATCTGCAAAAAGAGAAATCCATTCGCCCCTTATCAAACAGTAGTCGATGACTGAGCAGCCTTGTTTACCTACAAACGTATATTCTCCTTGTTTGTCCAAATCGCTAACGCCATTCATAATATGAAAACCATATGAATCACACATTTCCAGTAGTTTGATCCCTCTCGAATTTTGTGTGCCATCTTTCGATTCCCTCACTTTCCCTGCAAAACGATTTTCTCTCCCTTCTTCCTTTCCTATTCTGGCATTAAGATCCCCAATAATCATAATATTATCGCAGCTGGTGTGTTCCAGTACACCAAATAATTTTCCAAAATCGCTTTCCCAGTGATTACAGTTAATGTACGTTGGTATTAATATAAATTTGGTTGAGCCCAGGGCAATCTTTAAAATTTTGACTTCATCTTCAGCTTCAAACTCACATGAAATGTTATTTATGTTTTTTTTGTACCCAAAAAAGCATCCACCACTTGCTCTCCCTCTCGTATTTTGTTTCACAGCAGGAATCCAAACATACTTGAAGATGGTAAATCGGTTAATAAATAATTTATATTCATCCTCTACTAAAAACGTTTCATAAAGAAACACCATATCGTATTTATTTATAAATTCATAAAAATTTACGTAAATAGACTTATTACTAAGACCTGCTATATTATAACTAAGTATTTTAATTTTTTTTATTTGATTCTACAGTTTTTATTTTTCTTTGGCAGACGGCACCTTTACCCTATTGTATTAAATAAGATTTGGTTGATGTCTCTGCTAAATTATTTCTAAATATTTTTGTAGATGTCGCTCCTCGGTTGACAACACCGTCATCTGTCAAACTCGCTTCCATTTTGAGACACAGCTGATTGCAAAGATCGGTGTTGTAAATATTGCTTAGCTCTGACATCCGCTGTATAAAATACCCAATGAAGAACTCCAACGAAAAACTTTTTTGTCGACGAACATTTTATCATCTCGAACTAAAACTTTTACTTGCGGGTTGATTTCATAGAGACTATTTCGTATCTTTAAAAGTTTATTTCGTTTCTGGCGTATTGTCACGGGAAGGTCTTTTGAAATGGTGACTCCCGTGCCTCGTAGTTTCGATGATGACTTGAGTGCTGCAATTACTTGTTGTTTCGATTCTAGTTTTACTATGAAATTCTTTACATATTATTAAAGGACCTTATTTCTTGAATCTGATGATTTTCAATGTGCGGTGTTGGCTGTATTAAGCTTGAGCAAACGTTTTGTATGACAACCTTTTCTTCTTTGCCTTCTTGAGGTGTTACTCGCATCATAAGATTGTTTTCTGTGTTTTTTCTTTGTAATTGTTCTAATTGGTTCTCTAACAGTTCGTATTTTTTTTTCTAAGGTACAAACTTTGTTAGACAATTGTAAAATTAAGCTCCATGATTTGTTTGTTTACATTTACGATTGCTTCGACATCACTCTTCTTGGCGGTATCTTTCATTTTTTCATCAAATAAATCACAAAATAATTGGCAAAGATCAGACTTTTTCATAGATCCAACCAATTCTGCCATTGTTTGCAAGGATTGTGATTTTTTGTGTATATTAAAACTTTCAGGGGATGTTTCGGAAAGTTTCCTTTTATTTTCTGTGGACATATAGAGTGAGGTTATGCATACGTCGGTGCTAGCGCTCAGATATAAAGCCAATTTATAATTCTTATAAATGTAAAACTCACTTTAATTTATGTTGGGCAGGTATGTTTATGCTTCGGATTAACTTTTAAAAGATTTTCAACGTTATAGAACTTTTTAAAATTTACAATTTTGCACTTTTTACTGGAGTAATTAGCAAACAAACTTTTTCAAATTATGACAGATGTCAATCTGAGCCTTTATATAAGCATGCGTTAACAATTTTTTTCTAGAAGCCATAAATTTTATGACATCATAATTTTTAAAAAATCACCAAAAGTCGAAAATATTGATTTTTGGCTCTTTACTCTTGAATGACGTATTTTTCGGAAAATATTTTATACTTATCTTGTAGATTTAAATATTACCTAGAGAAAATATTATAACACTTTTTTGCGTGTAACACATGAGATACAAGATATTGCGACTACAAAAATGGTCAAATTTAGAACATTTTTGAATTAATAAAAACGCAAAAAACAACCTTTGTTGACTTATTACCGTTATAAAAAAGCTATCGCCCAACATATCAAGGCGGAACTTTCTGGGCTTATTAAGAAAGGTTCACAGAACGTGTATACCAAAATTCAGCTTTCTGGGAGTTTTTTCCGGAATATAAATCTAATTTTCGTGGGCTAAAAACTTTCTTCGATGAGATATGAAATGTTAGCACAGTATACCATATTTATTGGGGGGCTCAAGCCCCCTAAGCCTCCCCCCCTGCATACGCCACTGCTTGGAACCCTTAGCTATCATAAAGTTTCGTTATAATATTTATTTCATTTGTATAAAGTCTACATATTTTGGCTCACTAGAAATCAACCGTCGGGTGCGATAGTGTTATACACATTGTTAAGAAGACACAGCATAAGACGTTATCCGGCATCCAGGTAATTTCAAGATCTGTACATCCTCCATTGATGTGTGTCTGTTATTTATTATTGAACAAGTTAATGCATACCAGTTCCTACTACGCATATAACTTAACATTGTACAGAATAAAAATCTACCTCTATGGCAAATTGAAAAATTATTAGATCTACCTTGTAAATATAATAATTTTGAATAAGCTTATTTTCCAGCTTCCTCTTGTCGATTCTGTTTCCTGAAAAGGGAAAAACCAGCCATCACACATTGAAATCAGGAAAGGGATAGGGCCAATAATTTGAAATCCTTTTTTTTTCTGTTTAATCCCACGCCCACCGCCACTTAGTTGGAAAAATGTGGATTTTAACTTGTAGTGCAGGCAAATTAGATTTTGGCGTGGATGTTACATAAAGCATCATAGATTCGATCACAAAGGTGAGCTATGTATGTGCAGGAAAAATCAAAACGTGCAGAAGAGTACATAATTCACTCCCTTGTTATTGTTACTTTACTATATAATTTTGGAAATATGCATCTTAGAAAAAAAAGCATCTAAACGAAATTTGTTTATTATAAAATTTTCCACAAGATAACATTTATGTAAAACTTTCTGATGTTATATTTTTGGTGCTATATAGCATTGAAGTCGGAAAAAAGCTGTAAAAACAGAACAGAGGAGTTTGAAGCGCTAAAATGACAGATACAAAATGGTCCAATTCTTATAAAAATGTGAAATCACGTACTCTTGGGCATAACAAAATTAGATATCGAAACCCTATTCGAATCGGTCTGATAGTTTCGGCAGGAGAAATAATGTTAATTAATTACACCGCGAAATTTATTTATTTATTTAGTAGCAGTAAACACAATATTTTAACTATTCAAACTGTTTTTTTTTTAGAGATTTAGGATATAAATGATTCCTTTACAACTATAATCTATATAAAAGTATAACAATAATCATTTAAAGTAAATAAAGTATTTTGATCAGGGGAAAACTACAAACAAAATTCGTCCATCAATGATGTGGTCAAAGTTAGACATTTAAGCTGGCACTAATTTTTGTACACAAAATACTTGGAACCCTTAGCTATCGTAAAGTTTCGTTATAATACTTATTTATTTTATTTGCGGAAAGTCAACATATTTGGTTTTGGGCACACTAGAAATCAACCGTCTGGTGCGATAGTGTGATACACATTGTGAAGAAGAGGAAGACACAGCAATTCGTAAGACGTTATCCGGTGCATCCAGGTAATTTCATGATTTACACATCCTCCATTGATGTGTATCTGTTTTTTTTATTGAACAAGTTAATGCATACCAGTTCCTACTACGCATATACATAACTTAATATTGTACAAAATAAAAATCTCCCTCTATGGCAAATTGAAAATTTATTATTAGATCTGCATTGGAAATATAATAATTTTGAATAAGCTTATTTTCCAGCTTCCTCTTGTCGATTCTGTTTCCTGAAAAGGGAAAAACCAGCCATCACACATTGAAATCACGAAAGGGATAGGAACAGTTTGGAATCCTTTTTTTCTGTTTAATCTCATCAACACTTAGTTGGAAAAATGAGGATTTTAACTTGGAGTATAGGCAAATTAGATTTTGGCGTGGATGTTACATATAGTGGGGCATATTTATAGTCGCTGATAGACCCTGATAGAATGGGGTGTGGATTTATATTGAAAAAAGTTTATAAAATAGTGTCACTGAAATTGTGCAAAAATGTGATATTTGCCATTATAACGAAGTCATGAAGAGGGTAGACGGGTGGTTTTTGAGGAGGGGTCAGGGGGTATTCAACCCACAAAAAATTATTTTGAGGTAACCTACGCATATGGCACATCGTTTTAGGGTATTTTTTGATGCTGAATCTAATTAACGAAAAATCAAGAGGCTTTATCCACCCTTCAAAGAGAAACATTCCCTATCAAATGAAAATGACTATGAGAGCCAAAGCAGGCAAATCACTCTTTAAATAGAACATGTTTGCGGCTATACCTATACTCGGGATACAAGAACATATCGCACATCGCGAGCGTTGTAATTTTCAATTTAGATGTGTATGTGGGTTCTCTATTTCACATCACCTTAGAGGTTGAGTACAAGATGCGTTTTTTTTACTTAGTGGTATCCCCAGAAGGCCTTATCCACAGTCAATAATGATTTATTTTGTGTATAGTTTTTAATTTTGTATTTTTTGGTAATTTTGTATTTTTTCATTTTTTAAAATTTTTTTTTATTAGTTTGACGGTTCTGGGCTGTCATTTTTAACATTGAAATCCGACTCCATTGTTGAATTTAGTAAGCACGATTAATCTGCAACGTCTTCCAAATCTGAATCTGCAGCTGCAGCTGCAGGGTCTTCTAAAACAAATGATGGGTCTATATCATAGTTCGTCTCCTCTTCATTACAGTTTTTAGGGTCTGAACAACTTAAACCTGCTCTACGGCAACCACATTTAGTATCAAACCCTTTACTACAGTTATTTTATTAGTATATCAGGGGCCGGTTGGAGTAGAGTGTGTTACTGGATCCAAAACCATGTTATTTAGTGTTCATCCCCAGTTTTCAGGAGCTAGTAGGAGATTTCCAAGCCACACTTGAATTTGAAAATAAGCCCGATAAAAGTGTTGCTGAGCCGCTTCATCATTCTTTAACTAAATAGATAGATAGATAGATTCTTGAACTAGATAGAAAACATGAGCCCAACACAAGCATTTGTAACAATCGATCAATGAAATGTTAAGAATATTGACGTTTAGGAAAATGTTCTTGAATTATCCTAGTACAATACGAACTCAATTCGATAACGTATAAAAGTTACTCACTCGTTCACTAAAGACGTAATTCGGCCGCTGGTTGACAAAATTGTTCACGTTTGATAGTGTGTACTCTCTGTCTCTGTTTGACAAAAACGTTCTTTGTTCGCAAATGTATTTGAGTCTTTTTGAGTTTTTGACGTAAAACAGGTTTGTTAAACGGATTTGATAATGTGTACCCCGCTTAAGAAATATCCTTATGCAAGGTTTCCACTGACCATTTACCAACTGACGGGAGACCTGTTTTTGCATCTGTTTTGATAATATAATTATTTTTTTGAATTTTTGAACAACAACAACAACTTAAAGGCGTAACCACCAATTGTTTGGCTGGAGATATAGCTATTTCTTGCTTTGCCACTTTTGCACTCATCAGTCTCCTTTTTGTGGTGCTGAGCTTTAATCCAATTTTATTTGAAAAACTTTTTATGCCCACCATAGGATTCGAACCCACGCATATCAGATTTGCTCAGTCTTAGCAGTCGTGTGCACTACGCACTCCACCGCTTTAGACCACTGACGTCACAGGTTGAGATGTGTTATTTATTTATCAAATGTATTTGGAGCATCAGTATTTTTATAAGTGCCTTTAATTATGCTGTCTTGTTCCGCCTCCATTTTTCTCCATACCTTATTTCGATAGACTACAATTCGCAGTACGTATCAAAGGGAGAGCGGTTGGAAGATCGGTAACGAACCAGACTATTAAGTTATTATTGTACTATTCGTACTAGAATGTCAGCTTATTAGACTTGACCAACAACTTAAAGGCGCTACCACCAATTGTTTGGCTGGAGATATTGCTATTTCGTACTTTGATACTTTTGCACTCATCAGTCTCCTTTTTGTGGTGCTGAGCTTTAATTTTATAATTAGTTATTTTTTAATATAGCTTTACGCTCAGTTAGGTTAGGTTAGGTTAGTGGGCTGACAGTTGGTCTTGTTACCGTCACACTTAGATTAGTGTACATCCATTGTGGTACCCAAGGATTTTTAGTCCTCATATACAAATTTTAAATCTATGATCAATTCTTATGACATAACCCGTAAAGGGCGTCGATGAAATTCTAACAAGCTATAGCTTGAAAAGTCGTACTTGTTTCCAAATTAATTGAGGGAGTGTATGTCGCTATATAAACACCGGGTTGAGGAGAGGTTGATGCACCATTGTATTTTGAGGGCGTGTACCTTTCCTTTACCCCCACTAGATTGATCATCCCCACACGAGACCCGTAGGAGCAGTGGCTCCATGCAACGTCTGGTGGGTGGGTTAGATAGATCAGTAGTTGGTGCAAGCGACTGTTCAGTTCTGTTAGATAAGCCTACATGTGATTGAAGGAGTGTCAGTCGGCCCAATCACCGGGTAGAGAAAAGGCCAGCCCACCGTTGTGTTTTTAGGGCATGAGCCTTTCATCCACCCCCACCGGGTAGATCATTCCTCCGCCAGGCCCATAGGAGCAGTGGCTCATTCAACGACTGGTGGGTAAGTTTGATAGATCCGTGGTTGGTGTATGTGGCTGCTTCGTTTAGTCGGTCCAGCTTTTAAGGTGTAGGAGAAGTATCTGTCAGCGCATAATCACCGGGTTGAAAAACGGTTAACGCACCATTGTCGTTTAAGGGCGTGATCCCTTTCCTTATCCTCACCGAGTAGATCATCCCTCCACCAGGCCCATAGGAGCAGTGGCTCCATGCAACGTCTGGTGGGGGAGTTTGTTAGACTAGTGGTTGGTGCCTGCGGCTTCCCTGCTTAGTCAGGTTTACCTACATGTTCAGAAATGTATGTCGGCACAATCACCGGGTTTGGGAGGGGCAAACGCACCGCTGTCATTTAAGGGCGTGGTCCCCCTTACCCCCATCGGTTAAATCATCCCTCCACCAGGCCCTTAGGAGCAGTGGCTCGATGCAACGTCTGGTGGGTGAGTTTGATTGATCGGTGGTTGGTGCATGTGACTGTGTTGTGTAAGTCCTGTTTTCACGATGTGTAGAAATTGTCTGACGGCACATTCGCGCCGGGTCAAGGAGGGATTAGTGCACCATTGTTTGTTAAGGGCGTGATTCCCACCTTTACCCCCACTAGGTAAGTCATCCCTCCACCAGGCTCGTAGGAGCAGTGGCTCCATTCAACGTCTGGTGGGTGAGCTTGATAGATCAGTGGGTGATGTATGTGACTGCGCCGTTCAGCTTAGATTAGCATTCAGGATTGCTAAAGAAGTATTCGTTGGCACAATTACCGGGTTGAAGAAGGAACCAGCGCACCATTGTCACTTGAGGGCGTGATCCCCCCTTTACCCCAACTGGCTAAATCATTCCTCCACCAGGCCCGTAGGAGCAGTGGCTCCATGCAACGTCTGGCGGGTGAGTTTGATAGATCAGTGGTTGGTGTATGTGACTGCTTTGTTGGCAGATTTAAGAATTGTCAAGCCATTTTGTAGTGTTAATAAATTTTAACATGTTGCTGCTTGTAATGACAGATAGTTCCTCTAAGTCATTGAAGAAGTGTCTCCCGAGGAACCTGGCTTCTAAGATGACATAAGGCAGGACAGTGACACAGGTAGTGAGGAGTATCCTCATGTGTCTCCTAGTCGCCACATCCTCTACATAAGTCATCCATACTGAGCTTCATCTTTTTCTTGTGGTAACCCAGTTGGTTGTGTCCAGTGGTAATGCTCATGAGAAGAGATAAAGAATTTTTTCTCAGTTGGATAATCTTGTCGGTTATAACACAGTTGTCGAGTGAGCTCCATCCCTTGTTAGTTGTAGCTAGAACTTTGCTCTAGATTACCCGCTTTAGATTACAGGATGGGATCTGAACTGTTGAGTCCGCTTGATTAAGATCGAGAGTTGATCCTATTCTTGCCAGTTCGTCAGCACTTTCATTTCCTGGGACACCACTGTGGTCAGGATTCCAACAGAGCCTTATGTTGTGCTGTGTACCAAGAACCCTTAGCTCTTCGCTACAGCATGCTACAAGCTTCAATTTTATTTCAATGGCAGAAATTGCTTTTATTGCCGCTTGGCTGTCCATGAAAAAGGTGATATCCGCTTGTGGTATTGCCATCATTGAGACCTGTCTAGCTGCTTTTGTCACTGCCAGGACCTCAGCTTGTAAGACACTGCTGTAAATAGGAAGTCTGAATGAGCTGGCTAGTCCAAGGGTTTCTGAAAAGAACCCTGCTCCAACACCAGTATCCATCTTGGAACCGTCGGTATATATTGCTATCATCGATTCGCAGGTTGATGGTTGATGATTTGCCAATCCTCTCTACTAGGAAAGGCGGTCGTGAATGGCTTGTTAAAGTCTAAACGGGGAGTTGTGTAGTCAGTGCAAACCATATTTCCCGTGTATTTCTGGAGAATCTGCGCGTGATCTATGATGCTGTGCTTCCAGCTACCGGTTTGGCTAAGCCGAATAGCGCTCTTGGCTGCCGATTATTGTACAACTAGGTCAATGGGTATTAAGTTTAGTATAGCTTCCAAACCCGCTGTGGGGGTGGACCTCATAGCCCCAGTGATTCCAATACATGCCATTCTTTGTACTTTGGTCATGATCTTGAGGTTGGTAACTTTGTCCAGTGCATTCCACCAGACTACGTTACCGTATGTCAAAACAGGTCTTACTATTGCCGTAAACATCCACTTGATTGTTTTTGGGCTTGGTCCCCAGGTCTTACCAAATATCCTGTTACAGGAGTAAAATGCAAACATGGCTTTGTTAGTTCTTTTTTTAACGTTGCGACTCCAGTTCAATTTCTTATCCAGGATCACACCTAGGTATTTTGCGTGATCGGAGATTTTGAGTTGGGTCCCTTCGATAGAAGGAATCTTTAAAGTCGGTATCTTTCTTTTGTTCGTAATAAGGACTAGTTCTGTTTTTTGGGGATTGACCGCTAGGCCACAATTTCTAGTCCATGCACTCACTATTGATAGTGCATTTTCAATTTGTTCGCTAATAGTGGAGAGAAATTTGCCTGTCGCTAGTAATGCCACGCTTAGTTAACTAGTGAGGTATTTACCTAACTTCCAACTTACTTTACTTGCTTAAAACTTTTTTTTTATGGTTTTTTATCTTTTTTTTTTTGAAATAACTGTCACTTGTCCATGAACTGACAAAGGCATCTGTCAAAAATTCTTTGTCTTTGAAAAAAGAAACTAATGTCGAATTCCTCTCAACAATTGATGAGCAAATCTTATTTTTCGTTAGAAGGAATGCGTACAAAAATCGATCTTTTATGAGATTGTGTGTGTGTGCTGACAGGAATTCTGTCAACAAGTAGATTCATTAGAAATATTCAAAAGTGCATTCAATTGTCTAGTCGTTTTTTTTTATAAAAAAAATCAAGATTATTTATTTCAGTGAATAACAAGTAAAAAAAGAAGCTGGCATTCTAAGCCACATTTCTTATTGTTTGCAATGCAATACACACACGATTTTGTTTCAACATGCGGTATGATAAATATCACATCTCCCTAGTCGGTGTAAATCTTTCTATTTGAATGATTGAATTTGATTAAAAAATTTAATCTTTTTCTAATTTGTGTCAATTAAAGACACAAGTGGAAATGAACTGGCAATTGTGTCATTCAAAGAACAAATTGACATCTGTCAAACTGTGTCAATTAAACGACAAGTGTAAACTTAGCATTACCTACTAATAATCTCCAAACATGCATCATGTTCATCTGTTTGTGCCCGATTACACAATTCGTTTTTTTCGGTTGTTTCGTCTTTCGTCTTTTGGACAGATTGGGTGAGGGGAGTAGAAATGTAGAGCGAAGGTAGTATCGAAAGCAGGAATGAAAATTTCAAGACTTTATTTGGTTGAACTTTGACGTTTCTGATTTGGCAACCAAAATGCTCCTCAGTGTTAGCAAAAAAAACGATTTAAACTAAAATTATTGAATCGGAAAATTGTTTTTCTTAAGTGAATATGCATTGTATACGAGTTTATTTGAAAAATAAGTGATTAAAAATTATTTTTTCTGTTTTTTTTCCCAAAACAACCCCAAATTTCATGAATGTCAAAAGAACGAAAGCAAGTACATAAGTATTTTCGCTAACTGTGTAATTATGAACACCGGTGCCTGTCAAAAAGACGAAAGACAGGCTCTGTGGGAACGTCAAAAGCTTCGAAATGGAAAAGCAGGCCACGAGTCCAATATTAATAGTGGCATAGTACAAAACAAAACGCATAAGCTTTGCAATGAAGAATCTCATCACGAAAGGCTGGCGATATCTTTTTCGGTATCGAAAACAAAAGACAAGCTTCACGCAACGATATAAAATTCCTCTATCATGATTTGGTATTTATTTCAACTAACAAGAAAAGCTGTCTTCTTTCGATATCGAATGCACGCCATTTATTTTGCTTGTTTTTTTAGAATGTAAGAATATTTTTTATATATAATTAATAATGGTATCTGGTAAAAAGAAAATCTCAGTAAATAGTTTTTCGCGAACACGATTAAACATTTATTGAATACTAATACACATCTTATTAATAGTACACATGTTTTTCAATAATTTTCACAATTTAAAAAAAAAAAAATTAAAATACACACACGAGGCAACAGTCGCTCTTAAACTTGTGTAATCAAGAGCGAGTGCGAGACTTCTACCGTCAATAAAACAACGCGACGAGAGTCTATTTTTTTGTTCACATATAATAATGACGTTGTCAACAACTAATAATTTTTTCAAAGAAAAAATCAATACAGTTTTTTTAGAGCAAGAAAACTTCAAAACAAAACTACTAAAAACTCTTAAATGTTTTTTCAACTCAAATATCTTGAGAACAAACAACGATATCGACTTCAAATTGTAACCAAAAAATATATATAAATACCATTTATATCTTGTGTAATTTTGAAATTTTTACAATTAGCTACTGTGAAAAAATTAAAACGAAAATGTTGCCATAAATGACTTTTTGAAAATGTAAAATGTATTTATTCGAAAAATTCTTACGCTCAAAATGGTTTCAAAATCAAAAAATTCAGGCACTTAATTTGTTATTTTATATTCCTTGCAACAATGTAATTTTTACTTGCGATATATGTAGTATAGGGCAAGTTTAGGATTCGTGCAAAATAAAAAATTCGAGATAATAGTTTTCCCTAACATTACGATTATAGAGAACGCGAAAAAAGTAGGTGTCGCCATTCTGTCTGTCTGTCTGTCTGTCTGTACCTCGTCCTGCAGCCTAAGTGGCTGAAGCGATTTTCTTCAAACTTTGAACTTAAGGTTGTTAAGGGATTCCCTAGAGGGAAAAAAAAAAAAAAAAAAAATAACGGTACCTGCCATACAACCAATATACAAAAATTGATTTATTTCAAAAACGCCTCTTACGATTATGAAAAAAAAATTACGAGCTACTATAATTACTGTAATAAATATTTTGGTGGGAAAAAAATTGTTATAAGGGTTATTAACGGTACCTGTCATAGAACCGATTTTTTGGTTTTCAAATTTCTCGTTAACGGCTACATCGATTTCAACCAAATTTTGCTTGTTAGAGCTCCTTTGCAATTTTAACAATTTTGCATATGCAATTTTTAAAAAAATAAATAATTTTTTTTTTGAAAATTCAATATCTTGAAAACGGTTCAACGATTTTTTTTTTAAATTTTGTGAAAAATTGTATTTTATTTAATACTAAAAGTTGGCATACCAAATTAATTTTTTTTTTTTTGATTTTCAAGAAATTTTATATATAAAAAATTTATTAAAAAAACCGCTCTAACGATTTTTTAATTTTTTTTTTTTAATTAATATTTATCAAACAAATCAGATGGCATGCTTTTTTTGGAGCTCTATCTGTTTAAGCTATTAAAAAATCAAATTTATAGTAATAATTTATATTTTAAATTGTTTTGAACACTTATTTTAATGATATCATAATGTTATAGAACCGCCACATACGCAAATTGTCAATTTTAAGCTACGTTCAAGTTGTAAGCTATGAGAACAGGTTTGTGCAATCCAGTCGTGCCCATTTTTTTTTTTTTTAAATAAACTCCCCTGATTTATGGTATTTTGTTTGCCAATATTCTGTTTTGAAATAATTGGCTTAAATAATTAATACCGAGAGGAATTAGGAAAAACAGTTACATAAGTAAGATTGCACTTAAGTTCAGCATATTGTTACTTTTTGGTCATTTTCGCAATATGAGTTAGTGACACTTAAGTACCCAACACGGAGGACTTAAGTGCAACTTATTCAGGTAAGTTTGCACTGCGAAAATTGTCATTCTGTATCCTTTATTGCGCACTAAAGTGCCACTCCTGTGGCTGTGAAACTATCCCTTAGAGTTTTATAAGCTATTCCTCAAAAAAATAAAACTTTTATCTACCATTATAAATAGCTAAAATTATTTTTTGGGGGATTCTGTGGATTCTTTGAATCGTTAGAGGGGTTCAGTACGGTTTTCGACTGCTTAGCTGTTTTGTGTTAGCCGCCATTTTGAATTTTCGGAAAATCAGTTTTTGTTAAATACTCGTTTATTTTCAACTTTTCACTAAAAATGCCCCTAACAAAAGTTGTTTAAAATTTAATTATCTACAACTTTGATGGAAACAATTTTTGTCTAAGATTGATAGTTTCCGATATAATCCGGAAATTGTGATTCCTATCGGTTATTTATAGGTTATCCGCAATAATGTATATTTTTGTATAAAAACAAAAGGATAAAATATTTTTTATTTTAATAATTTACGAACTAGCTTTTTGAAACTTATGCGTAATTACTCTTGATTAAAATGGATAATTTTCGACTTCAGTTGAAAATGAATTTATCCGAACTAACACTAGAACTCTTTTCCACACCACCGCTTGGGAAGATGTTCAGGCACGCTTTTTTTTAATGTCCCCAGTCCCCAGGAGGCCTAGTCCACAGATTATAAATAGCAATTTTTTTTTTTTGTATTTTGATTATATTTTGTTTTTAGTCTATTTTTTTGAAGATGGACCTGCACTTACTTCAAAATTTTTGTTTAAATAAGTACGGCTCATGTCATAGGTTGATTCCATAAGGGACTCGTCTTCAACATAAAAACTACAATACCATCGAGTAGGTCTCGAATTTCGGTTATGTTTTCACAAGTCTCTCCACTGCAGGTTTGGCATACAACGGAACATTTCAGCCCGAATTTCCGATATCCACGTATTTTCCCACAATTTACCTTACATTCCACACACATTCCACCTTAAACAAATTCTAGTCTTAATTCGGATAACTTGATTTTCAACTGAAGTCGAAAATTATCAATTTTAATCAAGAGTAATTACGCATAAGTCACAAAAAGCTAGTTCGTAAATGATTTGTTTAACAAAAAACAACTTGCTTTAAATTCAAGATGGCGGCCAAAGTTGAAGAGATAGGAGGTCGAATTTTTTTATTTAGACTCCTTACGGCCTCCTCAATAACTGAAAAAAAAATACTTTATCCTTTTGGTTTTATACAAAAAAAAAATACTTTATTGCGGATAACCTATAAATAACCGATCGGAATCACAATTTCCGGATTATAGCAAAAACTATCAATCTTAGACGAAAAATTGTTTTCATCAAAGTTGTATATAATTAAATTTAAACAACTTTTGTTAAGGGCATTTTTTGTGAAAAGTTGAAAATAAACGAGTTATTTAACAAAAATCGATTTTCTGAAAATTCAAAATGGCGGCTAACGCAAACGAGCTAGGTGGTAGAAAACCGTACTGAACACCCTTTATGAACCCCTCTAACGATTCAAAGAAAAAAATCTACTATTTAATTTTTGTAATTAAAAATTACATTTCGACTGGCCTAAGGTACCAATTGGAAGTTACTGGTGTGGATCGCACCCAGCTTCTTTTTACACATTAAGGGCCAGTTTGTTCACAGCTGATTATCTTAAATCCATGATAAGTGGAGCTGGAAAATCCTCAAATGTGTTTGTTGATTAAATTTTGTTTAAAAAATTCAAAGTATGGGTTGCTAATCATGGAATATACTAATCAGCCAATTTTGGTTGATTAGCGTTAGTTAATTAAAGCCTATGAAAGTCACATACTAAATATAACCCACTGTGAACAAACTCGCCCTAAAATCAAAATAAAGTCAATTTTTTTTATAATTGGTACTATTTTGTTGCGAGAAATAAAAACGAACTTAATTTTGGTGACACCATTGATTGGCCTATAAGTTCGGAATTAATATGTATTAGATAAAGTTACAGAATCTTAATCGGACGATATGCATTGAACCGTTTCGGAACTTTGATTCACCTGAATTGAATTAGGTTATCCCAAACCATTACAGCCCAGGCAAATTTTACTTTTTCTGTCAAAAAAATCCAAGTGAAGGTTTTTAAATGCAATTGTTTTTATTTTGGCATAATTCAGTTCAATTCAATTCATATATTCATTTATTGCAAGTTATCATTATAAATTTACAAAAGCTTTTATGAATTTTTAAGCATTGGCTTAGCCGTCAGCTCAACTGGTAACTTTAAAATATTAAATACAATTTAACAAGTATGTATAATGGTATAAAAAGTAAAAAAAAGGAAAAAAGATTTGATTTGATTTTATAAATATTTGCATTATGATTTATGTGTATTCCGTTATTATAAGCGTTCTGTAGCGGTAGCTAGCTCTGACAAATTTGACAAGGTTCTCCCAATCTGATTCATTTAAAATTTCAATCGTTTCTTGTACTGATAGGGTTGGTTTACCAAAGCATGCTCTTCTTTGCTGGTTAAAAATTGGACACACACTGATGAAATGGAAGCAATCTTCTTTAGCTCTCAAGTTACACAAATTGCTAAATTGGTCAAAGCTCCCGTTGTATGATTTTCCATTTAAATGTAGAATTTTTTAAAAATTAGGGAAATATCTTTATAGGAGAGAGAATCTTGGAAGTAGTTCTTGTCACACAAGTTATGATCAAGCTGGCTATAGAGTAATCTGCTCTCCGATTGACGGGCATTTTCAATCATCTGATTTCGATTAGAGTCTTCAAGTTTTTGGATGATTTCGTAGAACTTCGTTTTCATCTGACCAATATTATTGAGACTGATCTGCACAACTTCTCCACAGGAAGCAGCAATGTTTTCCCATGTCCTCATCCACCAGTCTTTAATCCGAATTTCGTAGAGCATCATTATTTTACATAAAAGAGTTTCCCGTAGACCAAACACTTTAATTAAATAATCCGCCTGTAACTTTAGACTTAAAGTAAAAAGTTTGGGCAGGCCTGTTTCCAAATAAATTGAATAGTTTGGTGCAGTTAAGGGAATATTGAATATTTTCTTTACAAAATTTCTTTGAATCTTTTCAATTTCCTCGTATTCTTGTAGTCCCCATATTTGTGCCGCATAAAAAAGCGAAGATTTCACGACTGCATTGAAAATATTATATTTTGTTGAAAAATGTATGTGATCGTTAGAGAAAATCTTTTTCCAAGTAACATTAATCAAGCTTTGTGAAGTTTTTGCTTTTTCTGCAAGGTGCTTGCTAAAATCCAGGGTTGGGTTTAGTAGAACTCCCAAATACCTGTATTCTTTCGATACTTCTAAACGACTTCCATTAAGTATCCAGGTGTTCCAAATTCACTCCGAGTGGAACGGGAGAAGACCATTACTTTTGTTTTGCCACAATAGTCGGTAAGACGATTTACCATCAATTGCAGGGTTTTTGCTGATTCGGATAATAAGAGATGGTCATCGGCATAGAGCAATACATTTATTACGATACCAGCAATTCAGGAATGTGCGCAGCTATATCATTAATAAAGAGAGCAAATAGAAGAGCACTGAGAAGACATCCCTGCTTTACTCCAGTAATTGATTTAAATGGTTTTGAATAAGTTTTGCCATCCCAAACTGCAGCTTCAGTATCTGTGTACAAACAACGGATTATTTGGATGAATTTTGTTGACACTCCAAGTTGAGAAAGTTTAAAAAATAAAGCATTTCGATTCACCAAATCAAATGCAGCTTTAAAATCGACAAACAACGTATAAAATTTTTTGTTCCTGGCTTGAAATGCTTTTACTATTGATGTTAAAGTAAATATGTGGTCAACCGTCGAATAGTTCTTTCTAAAGCCCGCTTAAAGCTCCGTAAGAATGTTGTTTACATCCACCCAATTTTCAAGTCGGTTAATGAGAACACCACAAAATATATTCGCAATGACATTCATGAAGTATATGCCTCGGTAGTTTTCAACTGCATTTAAATCACCTTTCTTATGGATTGGACAAATTATCGATTTTTTAAATGAGGACGGCACATCCGTATTTTCCGTGTATGTAGATGGTTATAAAAAGTAGAGGATGCATTTTTAAAATATTCGTAGGGTATCCCGTCTTCACCTGGGGCTTTTCCGTCCTTGGCTCTTTGGAGAACGAGTTGTATTTCATTGACTGATATAACTGAGTCCAATATATCATCACAAACGAGCGGCTGTGCATATGAGAAAGTAGTTGTTGGGTTGATTTGAAGAAGATTTTTGAAATATTCAGATAGATCATCTGCAGAAACACTTACGCCTATAGAGTTGTGTGAACCGTTAATTTCTTTTGCCATTTTCCAGAACTGCTTTGTGTTTTTGGTTTGACTGAGTGATTGGGCTTGCATGGATTCAAAAATGGTTTTCTTAATGAAGCAGATTTTCTTATACTTGTCATTCGCTTGTATGTACCATTTTCGAATTGGATCACAAGAACATCTGCGGAAGGCTTTCAATAGTGCGAATGATTTTTTTCTGGCATTAAGACATTCTATATCAAACCATTTTTGAGTAAAAGAATTCGATGAATTTGGAGTTTTGATTGCAGAATATCTTATGGATTCTGTTAATTGAGTTGTGAGTGCGGCAGTTGACTGATTAGTTGGAGGGGTGTGTGAAAGGTAATCATCTAACTAGTGTTGATATGTTTCTAAATTGGGAGTTTTCCATTTTAATCGGGGCATCAAACTCAGGGATCTCTGTCTTCGTTCAAAGTGAGATTTCCATTCAACAACTAACGGCATATGATCAGAAAATTGTTTACTCAAAACTTCAAATTTGTTTATAAGATAGATCCAATCGTTATTTACCGTCAATCACCGATTTGCCTTGGCCACCAACAAAAGTGAAGTGCCCTTCGAAGTCACCTTCCGTGCATCCATTCAAAATTATACTATCATACATTTGTAGCCTTTCTAATAATCTCGTTCCGTTTTGATTGTAGATATTATCCTTGGATATTCTATTATAATAATTTGATAGTGCTGGGTTAGATATACCCATTTGAGTTGCAACTTGGTTATCGCTTATTCTGGCATTGAAATCACCGACCAACATTACGTTTTTGCTCAAAAGATCACACATTAAATTGCTCAGTCTGCCAAATTCTTCGGTCCATTTGTTGCAATTTATATAAAAAGGAATAATAAACATATTAGGTTATTTTAAAAGCTTTACGACGATGTTATCTTCGATTTCCACAAAATCATAGAACTCCAGTTTTGATGTTTGTATTCCATACAGGCATCCACCGCTTGCACGACCTCTTGATGATGATTTGGTTGCCGGGATTCAAAAAAGTTTATATCCGTTAAAATATTTGGTAAATTTACTAAAATTTTCAATTACAACATGTGTTTCAAAAATAAAAAATATTTCGAGGGTTTTAATAAAATTAAAGAAATCTATAAACATAATCTTATTATTTAGCCCTGATACATTATATGACAACATTTTACAAACATTAATACTAAATGAGCTGACGGCGGTTATATCTCAATTTATCATACTACTAATACTACTATTTTGCACAAGTGGCACCCTTGGTCGACGATCAGTTGTTATTGATCTAGTACTTTGGTTTTGATTCTGAAGTTCATTTGGCAGGTTGATTTTTTTGACAGCATCAAAGTTAATGTCACCTAGCATTTTTTGTAGTTCGTGTTCTTCGTCGGTTTCATTATTATCAATATTATATATATTATTATTATTATGATTTAAATAAAATGGCGTTGTTTTTTATTTGAACTAAAATATTTGGTTTAAAGTTTCTTATTATTTTTCTGTAGTGAAGGAGTATTCGTTGCTTTAATCGCATTTTCTTTAAAAGATCTCGTTGCAGAAACACACCTGTGTCTTTCAGCTTGTATGCATTTTTAAGCATTCTCAAAGTTATTTCACTTAAACCGGTGTTTACCTTCATTTTTATTGCGTTTATATTTTCACTTATTTTTACGGATTCTGAAAACTGTTGTGTACATTCATTGCCAAGTAGAAGCAGAGTGACAGTTCGAATTTTTTCTTCTGGATCTGTATGAGATTCTTCTTTGGGAATTGAAATTATTATGTTTTTGTTTCTTATTTCACGACTTTGTGATTCAAGTTCTTCTTCCAGAGAGCTACATCTCAGTTCAAATTGCTTAACTTTTGAAGACAATTCATCATTTTGCTTTCGCAATAAGCTTATTTCGTTGTTCAGCTTACCCAGGTCTTCTTTGTTAGCTAGGTTAGTAATTGCCAATGCCAGCTCAGTTTGTAGAGAAGATACAATTGATTTAATTTTTTGCAAATCCGAATCAGACATAGTCATGGTGGTGGTGGCGCGTTTTAAGATTTTATAACAATTTGGTGTATTTTCTTGATAGCAATTTTCTCCTGTTGAGGTTTCGACGATTTTTCGTTTGTCAGACATGTGACTTCAGATTTGAATATAAATACTTTTTTTTTTGCAGAAATATGCTAATTTTACCTTGACAGTGGCCGATTTTGGATTATACTTTGTTTTAAATCAATTTAGGCACTTTTTAAGTTTAAAAACTGGGTTTTAGGCTATACATTTAAATATTTCTCAAGAGCGATATCTTAGTTCAACTTAAACTTTCACAGCAGCGTTGCCAGTGGCATAATAAATACTGTCGTGAAAGTCCATTACCAAATCATGTGCGCGTCAATAGTTACTCAAGGTTAAATCTCGAAAATATCAGTTTTTCGCATAAAATTCGGAAACGGTAAATGCTCTGCGAAAAGTGTTTCATGCTAAACATGTAGATTATGTCATCCCAAAGTTTGTACATTATGTGAATCCCTATCAGAAAACATTTTTTTTCTTAAAAACAACCGTTTTAAAGATATATTTTTTTTAAAAGTTTGACAAAAAATTCAAATTTCTGTTTTTTTGCTCTTTTATCTTTAAAGCACAAGTTGTCGAAAAAAAATCTAACGCTCAGTAGGGCTGGCCACGAGACACGCATGACGAGACCGAGACGAGACGAGACTGCCTTTTAAGCATCCGAGACGAGACCGAGACGAGACTGTATATTTGAAACGAAATTTCCAGAGAGTCTAATAAATTAAAAAATCCAATTTCAGTTAAATATTTATTTTCTTCTGCACATATTCAAACGTTAATCGAAAAAACAGTTTGTCCGCAAATCGTTTTTTTTCGGAGACGATACCGAGACGAGACTTAATTATACGAGACCGACACGAGACCTAGACGAGACTGAAAATTTTCGATTTTAACGACACCGAGACGAGACTTACAAAAGTCTCAAGGAGTCTTGTCTCGTGGCCAGCCCTAACGCTCAGTTTAAAGACCATAATATTCCCTTCAAAAAAAGTATGTCACTTTATTCCATACGACTTATAGGTCACTTCAATAGTGACTTCAATAGTGTTAACTGTCAAAAAAAAAAACGTTTTTCGCATTATATCTTTTAAACTGTAATCTTAATTGAAAAATTATATTTTCAAAATTTATACATTATGTATCTTTATGTAATCATGCATAAACAGTTGTTTTTTCTAGAAGCCATAATTTGTATGATATCATTATTTTTAAAAAAATCACCAAAGGTCGAAAATACTGGTTTTTGGCTCTTTACTCTTAAATGACGAATTTTTCGGAAAAACTTTTATACCTATATTGCAGATTTTAATATTCCTAGAGGAAAAATTACCAGATGTTTTTGCGTATAACGGATCAGTTGCAAGATATTGCGACTTCAAACATTGTAAAAAATTTCGGACATTTTTGAAAACACAAAAATAAAAATAAACAAAAATTATTTCGTTTAAAATGACGTTAAAAATATTATATGAATACGAATACGTGCATACAAACATAAATATGTCAAAGGTAAGGTGAATTAGTTCAAAATAAGTTCCTTACAACATTTAAGTAGTAGTTTACATGACATAGAGATGAGTTTGTTGTTTTTGTGCATTTATTTCCACACCATCTTTGAGGTAGAATGCAGGGCGCGCTTTTTTTTATTTGGTGTGTCCTCTATAGGCCTAATTCATGCGTTCTGATTTTTGTCAATATTTTGATACTAGACATTAATTTTCTACGTCATCTTCTTTTTGATTTGCATCTTCTTCTTCAATGTAGTCCCAGTTTTCTGCATCCACAATTGGAGCCGCAACCTTTTGTGCAGTTACAAAAGATGCAAATCAAAAAGAAGATGAGGAAGAAAATTTAATGTACAGTATCAAAATATTTACCCCGTTTACAAGCAGTATCGAAACTTACTTACTTTACTTTTGATGGCGCTCACAGCCCAGGATGGGCTTCGGCCTCAACTAACAAGCCCCTCCAGCCAGCTCTGTCCCTAGCTAGCCGCTTCCAGTTGCGCACACCGAGTGCTTTGATGTCGTCATTCACTTGATTGCGCCACCTGTTACGGGTTCTTCCTCTGCTGCGTACCCCATCGGGGTTGGATTCGAAGACTCGTCGGGCAGGGAGTTGCTGTCCATACGCTCCACGTGCCCCAGCCATCTGAGCCGCTGTATTTTCAGCTTTTTGACCAGGTCGACGTCACTATATAGCCCGTATAGCTCGTCGTTGAATCTTCTCCTCCATACTCCATCGATACACACCGGACCGAAAATCACACGAAGAATCTTCCTCTCAAAGCACCCTAGCAGATTTTTATCCGAATCTTTCAGTGTCCATGCTTCTGACCCATAAAGCAGGACCGGGATGATTAGGGTTTTGTATAAAGTCTCCTTGGTTCTCTGAGGGAGGGCCTTACTACTTAAATGCCTTCTTAGACCGAAGAAACAGCGGTTGGCAAGAGTAATTCTTCGCTTGATCTCTGCACTGATGTCATTCTGCGATGTAATAGTGGAGCCCAGGTAGACAAAGTCCTTGACAACTTCGAAGTTATATCTGTCCATCGTGATATTTTGCCCGAGTCAACGACGTTGAGATTCCTCTCTCGATGACAGCATATACTTCGTCTTGTCCTCATTAACCGCCAATCCCATTCTAGCCGCCTCCGATGCAATGCTCGCAAATGCCCCTGCCACAGCTCGCTTCGTTCTGCCGACAATGTCTATGTCATCCGCATATGCAAGCAATTGAACGGACTTTTGATAGATTGTACCGCTGGTGTTGACATGTGCGTTGCGTACAATGGCTTCAAGAACGATGTTGAATAGGTTGCATGATAACGCGTCGCCTTGCCTCAATCCTTTCTCAACATCAAAGGAATCGGTGGTGTTCTTACCAATTTTGACGGAGCAGCGAGATTTCTCCATCGTCATCCTGCACAAGCGGACGAGTTTGGCAGGGATGCCGAGACTCGACATGGCTCTGTATAATTCGTCCCTTTTCATGCTATCATACGCGACTTTAAAATCGATAAAAAGGTGGTGTGTATCGATCTGGAATTCCCGGGATTTTTCTAAAATCTGTCGGAGTGTGAACATTTGATCGACGGTTGACTTGCCTGGCCTAAAACCGCACTGATAAGGGCCGATCAGATCGTTGACAGAAGGTTTTAAGCGGTCACACAGGATGGCCGACAAGATTTTATAAGCGACGTTTAGGAGACTCATTCCTCTGTAGTTGGTACATTTCAGAACATCTCCCTTTTTATGGATGGGGCACACTATACCGAGGTTCCATTCATCGGGCATACTTTCCTCCGACCAAATTTTGCAGATGAGCTGGTGTATGCTCCTAGCCAATTCATCTCCCGCTGATTTAAATAGTTCGGCTTGTAAGCCATCCGCACCTGCAGCCTTGTACGACTTAAGTTTGGATATCGCCAGCTGAACTTCGGTTAAGTCGGGTGGACGGAACTCTTGGCCATCATCGTCCAAGTTGAATGGAGCGTTCTGCCTATTAGCGGCATCTTGGCTGTCTTCGCCATTAAGCAGTCTAGAGAAGTGTTCTTTCCAGATCCTCAGCACTGACTGTGTGTCTACTACCATATTCCCACTCTCATCTCGACAGGCTTCCGTTCTAGCCTTGAATCCTTGGGTGGATCGCTTCACCCTCTGATAACATTTTCGAACATCTCCCCTACCGCTACAACCCTCAATAGACTCTACCGCCCGCTTCTCGTGATCTCTCTTTTTCCTCCTGAGAAGTCAGCGTTCCTCTTTTCGTTTCAGCCCGTAGAGCTCCCGGGCCACTCTCTCAGCAGCTCTTGTTCGAGTCTGCAGCATTGCCTGGTAGGCCTCGTTCTTAGCTGCATGCGCTAGCCGGCACTCTTCATCGAACCAGGGGCTTCGTTGTATTCGCCTAGTGAAACCCAGCACATCAGTGGCGGCACTTCTGATGGCTTGTTGACAGTGTTCCCACTGGTCCTCTGCACTTGATGCTGGTGGCGGACCTCCTGAGAGATTAAGAGTTACGTGGTCTGCACAAGTTCTGGCAGTCTCTTGCGATTTAAGCTTCTCAACATCGAATCTTTTCACAGCATCTGCTCTGCGTTGTCGCGTCATGGATATCCGCATACGTAGTCTAGCTACCACCAGGTAGTGATCCGAGTCAATGTTGGCCCCCCGGAACGTTCGGACGTTCAAGATACTGGAAGCATGTCTCGCGTCTATCGCAACGTGGTCGATTTGGTTGACGGTTACTTGATCACGCGACCGCCAAGTCCCCTTGTGTATATTGAGGTGTGGGAAGTAGGTGATTGAGATGATGACATTTCGCCCCGCCGCAAAGTCTGCCAGCCTGTGTCCGTTGCCGGAAGTTTCGTCGTGTAGGCTGTGTCCTCCGACTATCGAACCAAAGATGCCCTCCTTTGGCATCTTGCGTTGAAGTCACCAAGAATGATCTTCACGTCGTACTTCGGGCACATATCATACGTTGTCTCCAAGAGATCGTAGAATGCTTCTTTGGTTGAGTCTTCTCTCCTTTCATGGGGGGCGTGAACACAAATCAGCGAAATGTTCTTAAATTTGCCTTTGATGCGGATTGTGACGAGGCGCTCGCTTACACTTCGGAAACCCAAGACTTCTTGCCTAAGTCTTCCCCTTATCACAAAACCACAACCAAAGTGCCGCTGACCCTATTCCTTCAAGCACACGCCGTAGTAGATGTCACACGATTTCAGTCTCCGTATGCCCTCTCCATCCCATCGCACTTCCTGGATGGCTGTTACGTCAGCCTTTAGCCTGTCCAGGTTCTCCACTAATTGTTCGGCTGCACGTGTTCTGTATAAGGACAGGACGTTCCACGTGCAGATCCGAAATTCATTGTCCTTGTTTCGTTTGCTGGGGTCGTCAACTTTAAAATCCTCCATATCCGAGGCTTGTTGTTGTTTCGGAACAACTTTTTTTTACGTGGTAGGGAAGTTACCCCGACGCACAACCCCCGACCCGGAGGACCAGACCCTTCGTATAACTCCAAGGGTAGGGAGCCGGATAAACCGCTCCTTATAGGCCTGAGCTACAAATATGTTGTAGTAGCCCATATAAGGTGTTCACTAAGTAGTTCAACCTAACTGGAACTGTAGACGCCACCGTTGATTCCATCTAGAGAATTCGTCCGCTGCCGCCTCGATGAAAGGAGAAGTGCCTTAGTGGGAACACTCCTCCCCCCCCTCTCTCGTTGGCTGTCCCCAACAGCTTTCCACGGGGATTTAAACCCCGTCTCCAGCTGAGGTACTAGACACCCGATGTTCACCACGTGGAGGTGAGAGTAGGAGTTGGTAGACAGAGGTGGGTTTTGAGAAAAACCTGTGGACGCTTGTGTCCTCTTGAATGCACATAACTACCCTTTTGAACTCAGCAGCAGTATCGAAAGCTTGTGTTGAATTGGGGTCGAATTTTTTCGTCACGTGAGTTGAGAGTCCCATTTGAAGTTGAGTTGATATGGTGTTGAGATTACATTTGATGGAATGGCAACAATATATTTATTTCACACAAAAACAGTTAAAATTTAATGAATTTTAGTACATACTTCACATAGCTATCAAAACAAATAAATAATTCTACTCGCACATGTGCAAAAACATAGTGGTCAAAATATCGTCAAGACCAACTCTTCGACCCAGGTTTTTTATCAACAATTTCGACTCGACTCCGCTCCTGAAGTGGAATTGAGTCGCTTGAAGATCGTTTCAAGTCAATGCTGGTATACAAAGGGGCCCAGCGAGCTTGAAGCTCGATCGAATACCTCATGTAAACAGGGTAATTGACAAAAATCAGAACCCATGGATTAGGCCTATAGGGACACACCAAGTAAAAAAAACGCGCCCTACATTCTACCTCAAAGGCGGTGTGAAAATAAATGCACAAAAAAGACAAAGTTTCCTCATCTCTATATCATGTAAACTATTGGCCTACCTACTTAAATGTTGTAAGGAACTTATTTTGAACGATGCACGTATTCTTAATCATATAATATTTATAACGTCATATTAAACAATTTTTTTTTTATTTTTATTTTTTTTTAGAAATGTTCGAAATTTTATCATTTTTGAAGTCGCAATATCTTGCAACTGATGCGTTATACGCAAAAACATCTGAGCATGCTTCCTCTAGGAATATTAAAATCTGCAAAATAGGCATAAAAGTTAAGAGTAAAGAGCAAAAAACCAGTATTTTCAACCTTTGTGGATTTTTTTAAATTAATGATATCATACAAATTTTGGCTTCTAGAAAAAAAAACTGTTGATGCATGATTATATAAAGTTATATAATGTATAAATTTTGTAAACATAATTTTTCAATTAATATTACAGTTTAAGGGATATATGCGAAAAAGGTTTTTTTTGGCAGTTAACACTATTGAATCACTATTGAAGTGGCCTATGAGTCGTCTGGAAAAAAGTGACTTACTTTTTTTGAAGGTTTTATGGTCTTTAAACTGAGCGTTAGGTTTTTTTTCGACAACTTGTGCTTTTAAGAGTAAAAAGCAAAAAAAAACAGAAATTTTAATTTTTTGTCAAACTTTAAAAAAAATGTATATCTTTAAAACGGTTGTTTTGAAAAAAAAAAAAATAATAATGTTTTCTGATAGGGATGACATAATCTTCAAATTTAGCACGAAACACTTTATGCAGAGCATTTACCGTTTCCGAATTTTATGCGAAAAACTGATATTTTCGACATTTAACCTTCGATAACTATTGACGCGCACACGATTTGTAATGTACTTTTGCAACAGTATTTCTTACGCCAAAATAAAGACAATTGCATTTAAAAACCTTCACTTCGATTTTTTGGCAGATTGGCCTTTTTTTGTACATTGTGCCTGGGCTATTATCGGAACTAAGGTTTGTTCATTCAATTAATGGGCTGGGTTGGCCGTTGGCGAGAGTTTTTAAGACTACTGCAGAAATATAAAATATTTTATAGCTCGTTTTATTTGTTTTTACTAACCGAATTAAGAAAACTACCTTTTTAAAATTCGCAAAATACGAATAAAAACTATAATATTCCAGTGCTCACACTGGTTTCGTTAGTTTTATTTAATAATTAAAAATAAAAATAAAAAAATGATAAAACTATCTTTGGGCGCGATTCACAGAATATTTAAAAATATTTCCTAAATCTTCATAGGTGGCATACAAAACGAAACGGTAAGGAAGGCGCTATCGATTCATTTATTACGACAAGTCGTTTCAAAATACGAGACGGAACCCTAATCATATCTTCTATCGAACAAACTGATGGTGGTTCCTTTTTTTGTACTGCAACGAATTCGGAGGGGAGTGAAGTGCTTGAGGTACAGCTTTCAATAGTCTCACCATTAGCTAGTAACATTCAGCCTGTCATTCAAACAGTAAATTTGGGCAAGTCTGCCGATCTGGTAAGTACCTCTACTTAATGTTTTTTTTTTTTTTGTTAAGCTCCGTTATACATGCTTGTTATAGGTATGTAGATGCACAGGCTTCCCTAAAGATAGCATAACATGGCTAAAAGATGGACAGCCATTGCGTTCTGGAGCGCGGGTTCGTTTATTGTCCAAAGAGCATATCCGTATCACATCAATTACTAAAGAAGATAAGGGCATGTATCAGTGTTTCGTTAAAAACGATAAGGACTCAAGTCAAGCAACAGCGGAATTGCGTTTAGGGGGTTAGTTCAACGCCGAGTTCCTTTGAAATTTGCCCGTTTGCACAACAAAGGGGCAACTTTCATCTGTGTATTTTGACTTTTTATTCTAATTACAGAAGTAGCACCGCAGCTTATATACAAATTTATTGAGCAAACCATGCAGCCGGGTCCGTCGGTATCATTGAAATGCAGTGCCACTGGCAATCCAACACCCCGCATAGTATGGCATTTAGATGGTTTTCCGCTGCCAAATGTAAGTTGGAATCCTTTTTTAAATGTTTTGAATACAAAATGCCACAAAATGTTGCTTATGTATAATAGTGCACAAACCACCATTACTACCACCAGTTACCCCTATGTTAACTCACCCGTAATATACAACATCAGTGCTTAAAAACCTAAGGACCGTATGCGCAGAAACAATTACGGATGGGGCTATAGGATATGCATATTGCATATACAAGTTGATAAAAAACTGAACAAACACTGCATGTCAAGCGCATTTTACTAAAACGGAAAACCACATCAACATCACAAGCAAGTATACGTTTTTCACTTTGCAATGGAACATTGCTAGTGTTGGGAAAAAGCCAAACCAGGAAACAGACGGTATAGGGAATAGTCGTTCGAAATTGCACTCAATGGCACCTGACTGCCCAAAACAAAAGTATTCTGCCTTCCCGCATCGGCCAGCCGACCGGCGGCGCGGCGTGGCGTGGGCGGCGTATTCGTTTATACTATTCTGAAATACTACCCCCTCATGCCTCATGCTATTGTTGGTACTTTGGGTTTTAATTGATGAACGCAAAGTGATGGTTTTGATGGTTTAGGTTTTTGAGCTAACGCATTAAATTACTTATTTTTTGGGCAACCCTTTAACTTCATGTTGTTTTAATTATTTGATTCGTGTATGAATGATCCGTCTTCTAGATCTTTATCTTCATTAAAAAGCTCTTGCGTCTAAAGTGGAAAGTAGGTAAAACAACTTAAATCCCCAAAAAATTGTCCACGGGGAAATAGGTAAAATAGTAGGTAGGTACCTACCTATAAAAAGAAAAAAAAACTCTTTGAAACAAAACATTCAATAATTTATGAAACACTGCTAAATCGTTTCATTTACCATGACCATGATAGATCAAAAAAAAAAGAAAAATAAAACTGCATGTAGATTGGATGTGTATTTTTTTTTTAAGTGTTAAAATGGCAATCTTAACATTGTGCAACAAAGCATAAATTGAATGTATTTTAAATGCTTGAAGACGATACAAGCACCATAAACATTAAATACGATCTTTTTAATGCATGAAAGACTATATTTTGAGTAGGTAGGAGGTACCTACCTATAAGAGGAAAAATATTACCCAAATTCCTGCGAAAATAATGATGCTGATGCTGAAACTTGACAAGAAAAATAAAATATAATATTATATACATATATATATATCAGTTTTGTATGGAGAGCCTAGATTTTATATGAAAAAGGTGTCACCTGAATTTTCAGTGGTAAATTTCTTCCTGAAAATTCAGATAAAACGTAATCATAACGATAACGATAAACTAAACATCAAAACACGTAATTGAATAAGTCATCTTACTTATTATGGCCAATTAGCTGACCAATCGGAAGCTCGATCTGATGTGATGAACGCACTGGATGATAAATAGATGTATCACAAATTCGGCTTATGACGTTAATACATTTTCTCATCAGCGCTAGAACACGCTATTGGAATAAGTTAAATACCATCAATTACCCCTATTGTAATTTAGACGGAGAGCTGGCTACAAAAAAGTCAAGAGTCATCGGTACACGATTGATTTTTACTGGAGATAATTATTCAGAGTAGCTGATGCTGAGCACAAATATGCACGTCTGCCAGAGCGATTCAGAGGCTAAATGAGGTGGGCGGGGGGTCAAAGTTGTCAAATTTTGGTGCAACAAAAATTATAAGTTACATGGATTCTGATAACGCAAATATGTTCTGTCCATCGTCAAGAAACGTGAAACAAAATGGCAGACGGTTTGTGAGAGGCTAAGTGGCCGGCAGACGTCGTTAAAGTTGTCAAATTTTGGTAAAAAAAAATCATACCGATTTTTTATTTTAATACTTATGTAGAGAGCAAAATCCAAAATGGCAGACGAAGAAATAGAGGCTAACACCGCGGCACACATGTTTGAAAAGTGCACTGCTAAACCAGGAAAATTGCATTATTTCTGCCCCAAAAAATCCAAATAAATATTTTGAAATGCAATTATCTTTATTTTAGCATCCAAAGCGCACACGCGCCAATAGTTATTCAAGGTTGAATGTCAAAAACATCGGGTTTTCACCTATAACTCCGAAACGGTAGGTGCCATCAAAAATCATTTCATGCAAAACTTGTATACCCTGCTGTCTACCAAAAAAAATGTATGACCATTTTTTCCTATGACTCACGGTTAAGAAGATATCGACATGTCAAAAAATCCTAAAATGGCAAAAAAGCTCTCTTTTCACGTATAACTCTTAAACGGTTCATATTTTGAAGACATAAATGAACACAAAGTTTATACATTGACTGACCCCTACCAGAAAACATTATTATTTTTTTCTTAAAAGCAAACATTTTAAGGATATATAATTAATTGAAAAGTTTCGAAAAAGTCTAAATTTCCGTTTTTTTCCTTTGTACTCTTAAATGACAAAATCGAATTCAAAATACATCTTCATGCTGGTTCCTTATTTAACCTACTATTTATTGAACTCCGAAAAAGTCATACCAGACTTTTGGACAGAACATTCAATTAAAATACAATTTTCTCATGCTTTTCCCTTACTACTGCGTTGGTTGAAAACCCCAAATAACATTCGCATGCACAACAAATTGAAACAAATATCAAATACTAGTTTACGAATATTTTAATAAACTTTTATAAATATTAAAATACAAACATAATTAAGTAATAAAATAAAACACTGTTCGTTTATTTTAAATGTCCGAATTTCGTTCTGAAATAAATAAATAAACTGCCAACAGCAGGAAATTCTTCCATTTTTAAAAATGAAAAAAGTGGTAAGCACTAAACTATGATAAATGATATGAGGTTCGAGATGACCGCGTTTTTTGTTCCATCAACGATAATTATACACTTGATGCTCACGAAGAAGCTGATACAAAATTGTAATTGTATGAATACAAAGCAAATATTATAATAAAATGCTCTGACACGGACAGTTTAATTATAATGTTATGTAACATGAGTTATGTTAAAAATGGTAACACCATTTGGATACAAACGAAAATTTGGAATGAACAGCGAGTCATTAACGTGTCAGTATTGTATCAAGAGCTTGCTAATTTATGCTGTAAGTCGTTAGCAGGATTCCATGCGTTTACGGGATGCGATTTCAATTCAGCATTGTTTCGCAAAGGCAAGCAACATCCTCTGCAAATATTACGAAAGAACGAAGAATATCAAAAAGCATTTGATGATATCGGATGCGAAAATTGCGACAAGCTTATGTGTTTCCCGTACTTGAGAAATTTGCTTTTAGTTTTAAATCTCTCAATTCTGTAAACAAATCGCAATTTAAATTATTTTTAAAAACATACAAAGTTAAAAATTCAAACAAACCATTTCAAAAAAGAAATTGCATAATTTTGATGCGTCGTCCTTACCTCCTTGTCAGAATGAATTAAAACAGCATTTATTGAGAACGATGTATATTTCTTCAATTTGGAGAAATGCACAAAAAAAAATTCAGACGTCCTTGTATCCAGAAAATTACGGATGGGTAATATGTAACGGAAAATATCAGTTCAAATGGTTTGATGGAATACAGTTTCCAAGCACCGTACAAGACATGATTGAAGAAGAAATAATTGAAGGTATAAATACTTTTGCATATAACATTCAAATACCTACATAATGTACCTTATTTATTTTGTCATATATACACTGAGGGAAAAACGCTTTAAACTCCTAAACAAACCACTTTAAAATTAAAAGCTAACATGTATGAAACACAACCAATAGTGAACACTTTACTTGACACAGTTACACTTTAAACTTTTTTCAACTTTAATGCAAATCATTTTTAAATTAAAAGTTAATACTTTCAAATTAAAAATTACACTTTTAAAGTGTTTCCAAAGTTAAAACTTTAAAATCCTGTTTAAAAGTTTGAAACGTTCACTATTAAATTAAAAGTATTTTTAAAGCTCTCACTTTTAAATTCGATTTAAAATGGCTTCCTTTAAAATTTAATTGTTACACTTTTAAAAACACTTTGGCTAGCCAAAGTCAAGTACAAAAAATGTATTCCAATTTGGTACATTTTAATACTAATACTTATAACTAATTTTAATTGAAGCAAATGTGAACTATATAAAATACAAAAATTAAATTTTGTAATCAATTTTAAAAATTTAATTTTTGTATTTTATATAGTTCACATTTGCTTCAATTAAAATTAGTTAAATTGGAGTTTAAAAATTTAAATTTAAAAATTAAATTAGTTCGTATTACATTTTAAAATTATTATGTTCGAATGAAAATTTAAAGGGATTTCTCTTACTTTTAAAGCTAACGGTTTGAAAACAGAAGCTTTTCCTTTTAACTATGGCAAATTAAAAGTGATTTCTTTTAATTTTAAAGCGCACTTTTTTTCTCAGTGTATTTATACAAATTTCAGGCTATAGTGAAGCAATCGATTTGGAGGAAGATAATGATTGGGTAAGTGAAGACCTAGAATGTGATGAGTCAGGTTCCGATACTGAAGCTGAATAGCAAATATTTGAAAATTTTGAATGTAACAACAACAACTAAAGTGTTCTACCACCAAGTTATTTTGGCTGAAGTTATAGCTATTTCACAAAATTTCAGCAAATATTTCTTATAGTAGCATATCTTTGGTAAAGTATGATAAATAATACAACACTTTTTAAATAATAAACCTATAAATGTTTAAATTTGGAATATCTATTTTTTTGGTAAAATTTACCATTTAAAAGATGTAACGTATGCGAAAAACTTTTATTTTCGACATTTAATACTATTAAAATAGTAATATATTGCAACTGATGACTCTTATGGAAAAAAGCGTTATAATCTATTTTGTACTGAATATCATGATGTATAAATTGAAAGTAAGTTTTTTTTGTAAAAAAGAGTAAAAAGGGAAAAAACAGAAATTTAGACCTTTTTGAAACTTTTAAATTAATTATATCTTTAAAACGTTTGTTTTTAAGTACAAAATAATAATGTGTAGGGTGTCAGTCAATGTACAAACATTGTCTTGATATGTCTTCGAAAATATGAACTGTTTAAGATTTATACGTGAAAAAAGAGCCTTTTCGATATTTTAGGTTTTTGAAATGTCGATATCTGCTTAACGGTGAGTCGTAGGAAAAAAATGATACTTTTTTTTGTTGGCAGACAGCATGGTCTACAAGTTTTGCATGAAATGATTTTTGATGGCACCTACCGTTTCGGAGTTAAAGGTGCAAACCCGATGTTTTTGACATTCAACCTTGAGTAACTATTGGCGCGTGTGCGATTTGGCAATTAACTTTTGCGACTTTATTTTTCATGCTAAAATAAAGATAATTGAATTTCAAAATATTTATTTGGATTTTTTGGGGCAGAAATAATGCAATTTTCCTGGTTTAGCAGTGCACTTTTCAAACACGTCCGCCGTGGTGTTAGCCTCTACTTCTTCGTCTGCCATTTTAGATTTTGCTTTCTGTATACATAAGTATTAAAATAAAAAAATCGGTATCCATGTAGGTACCTTACAACTTTAACGACGTCTGCCGGCCAGTGCTGTCGTTTCACAAATTCCGAGAGTAGCACTTTTCATAAAATTTGGGGAGCATTTTGGAAAGTTGGGGAGCCTTATTTAAAGGCTCTCGCAAACCGACGCGAAAGCGGCGAAGAACATTCTCTCTGCAGGGCGAATCATTCACAATGATAACAAAAATGAGAAATAAACTAGGTCCCGATCTACATTGAACGATTTTTCCAGTGCCGATCTTTTGTCCGTTGGTGAAGGGAGTGAAAAGTGAGGGATCAAATCGATTGTGTAACACAAAACTCGAGCGATTTTCCCAGTCTGTTTATTTCTGTGTGTGTGTACGGTGTCAGTGGGCCGGTCGTTTGATGGTGTGAGTGAATATCAATGAAAAATAAAGAGCACAGCAATAAAAAAAATGAAGAAGAAAGGAAAAAATCTCATTGAAAAAAATCGTTCTGTGTGTACATTTCACACGATTTCCGGAAAAATCTTCGTGGCAAAATCGGGCAATGTAGATCGGGACAAGGCTTAATAACAACAAAAACTGTCTTCGGCGAATGTTCCGCTCCGATTTCGCTTTGGTTTGGGCCTTAATTCTAGATATTTCATAAAATAAATATGATCACAAATGAAAATATGACATTTTGAAGTTTAGCAGAGATGTGAATATTTTTAATAGGAGCTAGGGATTTGTGAAATTAGAATTTAAAAATATTTTGAAACTGCAAAATACGTTTTTCATTAAATTTTCAATGTGGAGACTTAGGGAGCCTTTTTGAGACATGGGTATCGCAGTAGAACTTTCCATAGTAAAGTAGCCAAATGCTACTATAGTAGCCATTCCGATAGCACTGCTGCCGGCTACTTAGACTCTCATTAACCGTCTGCCATTTTGTTTCACGTTTCTTGACGATGGACAGAACATATTTGCGTTATCAGAATCCACCTTATAATTTTTTTTTACCAAAATTTGACAACTTTGACCCCCCGCCCACCCCATTTACCCTCTGAATCGCGCTGGCAGACGTGCATATTTTTGCCCAGCTAGTCTGAAGGATTCTCTCCAGTAAAAATCAATCGTGTACCGATGACTCACTTTTTTCTGTAGCCAGCTCTACTAAAATATATTTGATTGATAGAAGTTACTGAATAATGAAATTGGATATTGAACAACCCAACCGCCAAAAGTATTGATCATTTAGAAAGAGGCATAAATGTTGTGAATAACAAGAAAATTAAAAACAAATATCAAAGACGAGTTGATCATTTTTTATAAAATTGAGTAATATTTATCAACTATAAATCAAGAAAAGGTAATTGACAATCGTGAATGTTCCTGTGAATTTATTTTCGAGGATTTGGGATATGCCCAAAAGTACTATTCAAGCGACCAACGAATTACGAATGAACGACCATTCGTCCAATTTGACATTTCTTTCACATGGCATCTATTTTAATTCGTCGCGAATGACGACTAAAACAAAAACAATAGTTATTTTGAGGTTAGACGCGCGCGAACAATTCATTCGTTGCATATGGAACGCGAATAGAGTTTGACTTGACAGTTCGTAACAATCAATTGCAATTCGTGACGACCAATTTATTTTATCAAATTTCTTTTATTTTAGCAATTAAAATGTTAATTTATTACTACATTAATAAAAATTAGATTCCTACCATTTTGTTTGGATTTTATGAAGAATTTAGATCTATAAATGTTTTAAATCCCTTTTGTTAGTTTATTTGTCGGTCGTTGGTCGCTCTCATGTGAATAGTCCTTAAAGACTCTCCCGAACCAACGCGAAACATGCGCTTTGCGGAGCGAATCATTCACAATGATAACCAAAATGTCAGTTAAACAATGCTAAATAACAAGAAAAGCTGCCGTCGGCGAATGATTCGCTCCGCTTTCGCGTTTGTTTGGGTTAACTTTAAGGACCGGGCCAAACTGAGCGCGGTCTGGCGTTCTTTGTAAAAATTTACAAACAAAATTTGACCGTCGCGTTTTTTCTTTGCTAGTGAAGGGTTGACCGCACCACCAGACCGCGTTCTGTTTGAGTCGGCCTTAAAGGGTCAGTGTTCTGGATTTATTTCTGGTCTGGATACATTTATATGATTATGTGAATGTGAAATACAAAAAAAAAGTTAGTGGCACAGCAGCTAGTAAAGAACCATCAAGGCCTAGTGGTCCATTTACACGGGTGAACAAATGTCATTATTTCTGTTGTTATTGTAATTGTTTACTTATTTTGTCATTAAACCCACAATTATGCTACTAACGGAGGACATAATTCAGTCTGTCAATTGTAACCGTCCAGCACTACACCAAGGGACCAAAATTAATATAAGAACTTCTTTGTATTATTTCAATTACACCTTCTATACCTACGTGTTGTGAAAACTGTAACCAAATAAAAAAAAAAATTTTTGAGTGCACAACGCAACAAATTTGTTTAGGAAAAAAATAAATCCGCTGGAAAAATAAAAAAGATGTAATAAATATTTTTTTTTGAGTGCACAACGCAACAAATTTGTTTAGGAAAAAAAATAAATCCGCTGGAAAAATAAAAAAGATGTAATAAATATTTTTGAGCCCGAGCCCCCGCACCTATACAAAATGAGCAATTTACTCTGTTGCGCGGTTAAATTCAATGCACAAAATGCAGGTTGATATTTTGGATTTAAAGGCGCAACTATAGTACTGTGGGAGGGGCACTGAAGTAGAAGGACGAAAACAAACGAGTGCAAGGAAATCTTATAATTAATATTATGAAAAAATATCAATCTTAGACAAAAAACTATAAAGACCAAAGTTGTAGATATTGAAACAACTTTTGCTAGGGGTAATTTTTGTAAAAAAGTTGAAAATAAACGAGGTATTTAACAAAAACTAGTTTTCCGAATATTCAAGATGGCGGCCAACTCAAAAGAGCTAGGCGGTCGAAAAGTATAGTAAAAGAAATAAATACACTATTTATTTTCTTGCATTATTGTGCAACTCGACTGGGTTACTTAACACTGAAATCTCACTAAAGAAGGAATGAAAAAACGAGAAAAAAAAATCATTTCACTTGAGTGCAATATGACTGACTTTTCGTTTTGACTGTTTGAAAAGCTACTTTTCGTTGTTTTTTGACATTTAAGTTAGACCGATTTCACACAAGGAAACTGAGTTGCCGGCAATTTTTAGTTTGTAGGCGAGAGCGGCGTAAGGGGAAGAAAAAAATCTCCCCTCTCACCCTTCTTGCCTACAAACTAGCTAGTTTCAGCCAACTCAGTTTCCTTGTGTGAAAGTGGTCTTACAGTGGCAGCGCCCAATTGACAGTTATAGCGAGTTTTGGGGGCTTCCAGGATTTCGGATTCTGGTATCCGAAACCGATATTCCTAAACAATACTTTTGGTTGCCCTGCCGCCAATGACACAGTTGGTTGGTTGGTTGATCACTTATTCTCTCCGGCTGGTACTCTTAGGGCTGGCGCCCACATGCAACTTTCAGTCACGAAACTGTTTGGTTGCTAAAATGAATCATATGCATTTATATGAAATTGCGCACACATGCATGTATCATATAAATGCATATGATTCATTTTAGCAACCAAACAGTTTCGTGACAAAAAGTTGCATGTTACGGTTACATAATTACATAATTACATAAATAGATACATCTACATCACTTACCTACACGACTTCAAATTTATTTTATTTTTAAGTTTTTCCTTAAATTTCTAGTGAGTTAAATGACATTATGCATGTATTGCAGAATGACCGTCTCATGATTGGACAGTATGTCACTTTATTCGGTGACGTTATCAGCCATGTAAACATATCTGCAGTAAAATCTGAAGACGGTGGCGATTATGAATGCAAAGCCACGTCTAAAGCCGGAGAAGTATCGCATTCAGCTAGATTAAATATTTATGGTAAGTAATTTTATTTAATATAAATGTAGATACTCGTTTGTTGAAAAATATATTTCCTTACCGGAATTTTAAGGGAAGAAAAGAACAATTGAGTTCACGGGGTTTCTTTGTTGAATATGTTCTGTGTGGAACTTTAGATAACTTAAAACATAAAATTCGCTTAAATATACCCAAATGCATTTCTGAGAGAATGGTCTTACTGGTCATTTTTCAATAATTTTTGTATACCTCGAAAACTAAGTCGAATTTGAGAATTTAACTTAAAACACTTTTTGCAGAAAATAAGTTTTGCTATCCATATTGGTGGCTTAAAAAATTGTATAAATAAATTGAAGCAGGGAAACGGACCTTCACAAAATCGATAAATCACAGATTTTAATTTTGTTTATCAAATTGCTCATAACATTTTTTCGAACCGTCATATTAAAGGCGTAAGTGTCTACTTTGTTTCATTCCTTTGCTCAAAAAAAAGTATTTATTTTATTTATGTACTGTACATATATTAAAAAAATTATTTCTATCTTATATAGAATAGGGCTTTTTTTAGAAAAAAAGCAATATAGCTCTGTCTCATAGCTTCTTAACGTCAAATCAAAATTTTGGGTTAATGACGTTTAAGTGCTTGGCGTTATTTGTTTAAGTGTTGCGTTTTTTTTGTTACTATGGTCAAAAACAAGAGTTGCAATGTCAAAGTTAAAAAAAGTTACTTTTTATTTAAGAACGATCAATGTTTAACATTGGCAAGGGGTTGAAACAAAAATCGAAAAAATAAGAAATATTTTTTTATTTTATTATTTTACAAAAGACAAAAATTTGATTGCGTTTAATTTATTGATAAATAATTCACTACCAAAAGTGCCATGGTTCTTACAAATTAAATGAATATCAACTTCATTTTCGCATGAAATCGTATCGTAATATAAAACATTTTTTAATTTGTTTTTGCTTTTTTTTGTTAATTTTTTATGAGCCACGCATTTCTTTATTAAAAAATTGGCCCGATCGGAAAAATAAAATTTCGATGAAAAGTGAATTATTCAGAAAACAATTTCAAATATAAAGTCAATAATAAAACAATTAAATTTATAATAAATTATTAAAAAATTGAAAACAATTCCAAATCGGATGACGAAAAGCAACACAATCTAACCACAAAATGAAAACTCAAAGTAAATTTTACTTTAAGAACAATGAAGGTTAACTGTACAACTACAATACATAACTCCAAAAAGAACGCAAAAATGTCATTAACCCAAAATGTTTGGCTGTCAGTTTTGAGTTTGATAATTTGGTAAATATACCCATTCAGGTGAAGATATTACAGGAAAATAATAAATTATTAAAGCATAAATAAATAATGTCTTTATTTCGATTATGTTGTAATTATTAATTTTAATTATAAAAATATTAAAGACATTGTAGGTATGTACTTGTACATACAAAAACTAAAAAAAAAAAAATGAAAATAGAACAGTGGTATACAAATCGGTCTTTCGAAATAATTGACAAGTTTTCCCTTTAATTCATGAATGATATTTTACGGAATGATTTTTGGGTATGTTCCTGTTATAACAGTTGACCTCAAAGTAAAAAAATTAGCCTGATATCTTAAAACTCAAACAAAAGAAATCATCTTTATTTAACGCAGTTACAAAGGCTAGTTTTTCTCTTAAAGCCTAGTACGCCGCTGATGCGAAACAAAATTTTCCTGCGGTCTCCAAAAAGACAACGAAATGCTTACGAAAACACAGCGGAAAAATATTCATGGAGAGTTTCACAACTTGCAAATAAATAAAACAAAAATTTAACGAAAAAATCAAACAACAGCCATGCTCTAATGAAAGTAACAACAAATAGGAACACGAACAAACCCGAATGTCATTTTTCCGCACACAATTAGTTGTGTGGTCAATTAATTCTGTGCGAAAATAGAGTGGAGACTTGTCAAAGCGATCTGGTATCATCAATTTCGTTGGTCGAACAGCGTACCCCAGAACGAAAAGCAGAACGAAATTTTTCGTCATGTCATTTTTGTATGGAATTTTTCGTTTCACATCAGCAGCGTACTAGCATTAAGTATAAAATATTTTATTTTAATATCAAGGTGAAATATGGCAAAAAGTATTTTAATATTTTAAAAATCCTTTTTGTGTTTCAATGGTAATATGAGATGAGCAAATTGTTGTAAACCGTGTCAAAAGCATAATTAAACTTTTAAATGGCTTTGACGACTTATTATATATGTACATAATATGGGGCTATATCAATATATTTCATTTCGATGCTATAATTTAATTTGATTTAATTAAATTTAATTTTAATATTTGTTTTCTTTTTATTTTACGGTGTGTTTTTTTTTTTCATTTTATAGGAATGCCATACGTTCGCCCAATGCCGCAAATATCAGCTGTTGCCGGAAAGTCGTTTTTTCTTAAGTGCCCTGTTGCTGGATATCCAATTGAAAGTATTACTTTAGAGAAAGGTGAGTTTAGATTTGCATCATTTCGCTAAAGAAT
This sequence comes from Melangyna quadrimaculata, assembly GCA_949320155.1. Taxonomy (NCBI): domain Eukaryota; kingdom Metazoa; phylum Arthropoda; class Insecta; order Diptera; family Syrphidae; genus Melangyna; species Melangyna quadrimaculata. The sequence continues at coordinate 11,603,655 of OX439486.1, forward strand.
TAGTTTGTATAAGGCGGGGTATACATTATCACCCCTGTTTGACAAATCTGTTCACGTTTGATAGTGTGTACTCTCTTTTTGACAAACACGTTCTTTGTTCACAAGTTTTTTGATACTGTGAAGTGTTTGACACCAAACAGGTTTGTCAAACAGGTTTGATAATGTGTACCACACTAAAGCTCTTGGAAATTACGAAAGATTATAATCTCAAAATTGCACTTGATTCCGAGGACAAACTCGTAAGTTTTTGGACAAATTTTAAGTATAGGTACCTAAACATAAATCAGAATTGTACCTATTTCTAGATTAGTTGGACGTTTTGTAAACTCTTAGGAAAGATATCCCAGATTAAAAAATTGTTGGAGAAACTTGAAGAGTATCATGAAATATAAGAACTCACAAAATTTATGACTGCTGTTACTTGACGCCCTGATAAAGTTTCTAGAAGTTTAAAAAAAAATCGTGTAAATGTTCGGAAATCGGCCATTAAGTCTTAGTAAAATTAATATAGTCTTGATATTATTTTGCGAATAATTATAATACAAAATATAAAATAAAAATGAAGCCCGTTTAACGATGTGACGGAAAATTGTTATTAAAAGAAACGCTTTGTTGAATATACCCTGGTATGATTTCATTGCTTAAAATTGGTTTGATAACTAGATCTCGTCACGCTCATATTTCGTTTTTCGTGAAACGAGCTTTAAGCTGATTGCTGATCATCAGTCAGTTTATTTGTAGTAACCTAGGAAAATTAAATAGAAAAATGTCATTTCTTCGAAAAAATTCCTACAAAGCTGAATTTTGTCGGAAAGCTTCATTTTTACGTCGTTAATTAAAATTTGAAGTAAATTTGGAGTAAAGCTAAACAATTTTGGGGGCGAAACAGTTCAAATTCAGTTTATTTGCAAATTACTCGAAAACTATTATCATGTCATCCACTTTTTTCGTACAATATTGATAGATTTGAAAAAAAAAAAAAAACTTTAGGAAGCATTGGGGTGGCAGTCCATTTAAAGTCAAAAATTGTAATAAAATTATATTTTTTTTGGGGGGTGCCGGAAAGGAGATGCGCCATCTTTAAAAAATTGATTTTTTGTTTTTATGATCAAAGAACAACTTGTTAGAAAAAACATTTGTCTACAAAATGGCATTTCAAAACCTCTGTTCGTCAATTCGTTTTCTTAAGTTTTAGCGGTCCAAAATTCAATTTTTCTACAAAATGGGCGTTGGAAGGACTCCACTTTTTAAAGTTGAACTTTGGAGTGATCATTTTGAGAAAAAAATAAACTTGTTGAGAGTTGGATCCTGTCAACGCTACTTTTACTTTATATCAAAAGAAAACATGTGAATTCCCTAAGAAACACGTAAGTATAAATCAGTGTTTTAATTATATATGCGTGGTTTGTACATAAGTGGACAAAATAAAAAAAAATCAATCACTTTCGGTCCGGTACCACTCTTAAAACTTGGTTTTTTGATAGAAAATATTTGTCCAAACCGCTTTTACTTCCAATTTTTTTTTTGCTCCACTCCAAATTAAGGGAAGTTTTCAGGAAGTGTAAGGACGTACAAATGTATCTCTCCTCCAAAATTCAGCTTTGACGGAATTTTTTCAAAGTGAATATCTTATTTTTCTGGCCTTAAGGTATAACCCCAGAATATAAATTTTGACTTCTTATAAATGTAGGTACATATTGGTGATTAATAGCCAGTTGTACAAACCTCGCGGATCAGACCTTTTAACTCACCTTATTCTTAGGATGAACTGAGATTCAACCACGACTTAAGTATAGGGCATCTGTTACTATGACATTCTTGAACCCTTGTGAACCAGGGTTGAACCTCAGTTATTCTGCAGAAATCGGTGCATTCTGCATTGATTTTAACCATTTTTATTTATTATCATCGTGTAATATCATGACAGGAATTAAACCAATTTGCGGAGGAGGTGTCGCTAACAGAACCAGCTGGTTTGATTCTGAACTTATTCAAGTCCAGAAGGCAAAACTTTTGTATTAAGAAGAAGATTTGATAAAGAGTTTCTTGTCATAATTGATTAATTGGGAATCCAGAAGAACAGTTCGATACATGTGAACGCTTTTCTTTCAATTCATCAGAAGAATTGACATGATTTTAACCTGAATAGTCCATATATTTATTATTTTTGTACTAAATTTATTTATTCTGGCAATCGAAAACGCCTGACCTGCCTATTAGTAGATAATGTAGTTCTTTGTCTTTCTAGTAATTTTAATATTTTTTTTTTCTTTAATAAATTTTCAAAAAGATGGAGTCAAACTTCCAACTAATATATGACAGCGGATACAAAATGGTACACTTTCAATCGAAAATGTTCAAAAGACCGCTGACCAAGGAACATACACCTGCATCGCTCGAAACAAACATAATTACACATCACAACGTTCAGTCGACATAAAAGTTCTCGGTGAGTTCAATTAAATTGTTTAATATACAAAGTTTTAGGTCTATTCAAATCCATCTTTACAATAAACTTCCCATCATTTTCTAACACAAAAAAATACTAAATCTGTGCCCACACTCAAAAACAAAATCTGCATGTTTTTGGTGTGAGTACAGCGGTAGCGGTACGATTGAACGCATTAAAGCATCTTATCATTGCGAAATTAAGTGTTTTCAAAATCTATCAAAAATCTATCAAAGAAAAATAAACACAAAAACAGAAAATGCATGCATATACGCGTTTAAGTTTTCGTGAAACTTCCTCTCAACAATTCGCGGATGTACATACATGTATCTTCGTCTGAATTCTGCAAAAAAAGGGGATGCAAAATTAAAATTTACATTTGTTGGATAGAGAGAAAACACCAAAATGCAGAAGATCTTCGTACATGCACATTGAAGTAAGTGCCATAATGCAGATATGAAGACGAACATGTTCATCTTGTTGATGTTTCTCTTTCACACGCTCAGATTTTTGAAATACATCTGTCCCGCTCAACTATTCTTCACGTTTGCAGACGAAGGCGAAGGTACATGTAAAACCAGCAATAATCACCATTCTAAAAGTCACAATGGGGTTTGGTTAGTTTTAGTCCTCTTTCACACAAGGAAACTGAGTTGCCATCAATTTTTATCTCCCCTCACACCCTTCTCGCCGACAAAGTAGCTAGTTTCTGTCAATTCAGTTTTCTTGTGTGAAAGCGGTCTTACCAAATTATTATCCCAAGCATATTCGTTGGGGAATTTGATCCAATTTGGGTAAAACATTTCCCATACAAATTTTGACAGTTCATAAACCAAATGGTTAACTAAGCTCCCCCAGATAAAATTGGTGCAGGGGACTCGTCCGTCCTGATATGCCGGACATCTTGAGCTTGCATGTGACTGAAATTATACCCGTCTGTGTATTTCCTTATGGGACATGTGACAAATGTTTAGCGGAATTTCAGTAAAATATTGTAAATATTGCAGCAGAAACAGTCACATTCTCAATAGGAAACAAAAAAAAATCAATCTACTGCGAGGAAAAAAATATTTCAGTTTTCAGCGTTTTTGTGTTGTATTTGATTATATAAATAGTGAATGAATGTGAAACAATTATTTAGCAATAAATAAGAGGCATATATTTTGGACTTTATCAATAAAAATGATCAAGCTGTACTGTTGCATTGTGGGCACATAGAAAATAGAGCGTACGATATTTTTTGACAACAATGTTCTACTTGAAACTGCAGTTCTTGTTGCGGCACTCTATTGTGTTCAGCCAGTAACGCAAATGGTAAACTAATCTAGTGTTTTACATTGTTGCATGAACACCCTTATTGTTTTTAAGTTTTTTTTGAAAAAAAAATATTAAATATTTTCTTTCAAAATACACATAAAATAAGCTATCGCGTATTTTGTTTGAAAATATAGAGATGTGTTCCAAGCATCTCTATATTTTCATACAAATTACGGGGTGCTTTCTTGGAACACGGGTTTTTTAACATTCTCAATTCTCAAGAGAATATTGTAGAAGGGTAGAAAAATGGACTTACTTACCTCATTTCAGCAATGATGAATCTTTGGTCATAGAAGATGTATGGCCATCAAACACAAAAACGGCAGAAGTACACTCCCGTTCGGCCAATGATTTAAAAAAAATGAAGTCTCAATAGGTTTCCCATCATTTAAATAGTAAATTTATAATCTTACATTGCATAAAATATTTACTTATTCGAGATCTGAGCTTGTGAGATTTTATTATTGCGAGTTTTCGATGTCGAGATTTTGCAACTACTTGATTTCGTTGGCAGATTTTCAAAATGATATTTTGAAATGCGTTCAATCGTACCTCATTCTAAAAACAAGGATGTAATTGAAGATCATAAATCTAACAAAAATATCCTTTTTATTTTTTCTTCCTATTGCTTAATGAAACGCACAAAATAAAACCAACGCACTTTATGATGTCTATAAAAACGCACCTTGCTTGAATGTATCTAATTAATTAACTACTCGGCACTGAATTGCATTGTTTGAAAAATTATGCACTTTTACTACTGAAAACATGCACCTTTCGCACATAAAATTTAAAACTTGGGGTAATTTATTTTGTTTAACATTAATTTTCACTTTTTATTTTATTAATTAATTAATTAAATAATTATTTAACAATATTTATTTAAAAAAAAGTCCCACCGAAAATCACGCCATTTTCCTTTGCCCGCGATTTGAATGTTGGCGATCGCACAAGTATTCAATGCGTCATTGGGACCGGTGACTTACCGCTGACGTTTACATGGTTGAAAGATGGCCAACAGCTATTCCCCGATGGAAGTACGAGTGGGTCACATCTTGGAGACAGTTCTGGTAGTGAAAGTAACCAACTGTCATTTCAAAATAGTGCTAGAAATATGGACGACGATGTGTCGAATCCGGTTGATAGGGTTAGCTTTAATGCCGGAGCCGTTGTGACGATACGCCAAAATGATGATTTCACAAGTGCATTGAGTATAACGAGTGTGACACAATCTCAAGGCGGCACATACACTTGCCGAGTCCAAAACAATGCTGCAACTGCATCGCATTCTGCACAGCTTCGAGTCAATGGTAAACAAGGCAAAATAATGTCAAACCGGCCAGTCGGAAAACGCAAAAATATTCCGATGATATTCTATGATTGAGATTGGTAGCTGGTAGGTGTATACAGTATAGAGCTTCAGCCGCGAATATAGTTAACAATACACAAATAGTTCACTTTAAGTCTTGCAAATTAGGTAGCCTTACGGACGTTTAACATTGTCATTATTTGATTTACGCTGTTACGTTTAGTTCCACTTGTGTGGTTTTAGTTGACAATCAATTATTTATTGTTTCTTAAATCATAATTTCAACCATATCGTAATCTAGGACAATTTTACACACTTTATGCAAACTAGTCATATTGACATGGCTCAAGTAGAATTTATAAGCAACATTCTAATAATGCCAATTATGACAAAGTGTGTTCTTTAACCTAGATATATATAATTTATAGCTTAACAACGCCAAAAGGCCCAGTCACTATTTTACTGACGCCGGCCGAGCCGCCTAGCTAACGGCCGTAGACAACAACCGTTTGGCTCTTTAACCCTCAAACTATAAATCCCAGGAAAATAATATAGAAGAGAAAAGTTATTAAATTTCCTATTATAATAACAACATTTTTTGTACGATAAGACGTTTTTGAGGTGTTGTTAGAACGTAATTTTTTTTAAAATAGGCGCTGAAGTACAACGCCATTTCTTAATTACTCAGGGGTGACCCACCTACCAAATCCAATCATTCAATTTCATCGGCATAGTTCTTGCACGAAAAAACCTATACCGACTGGCTTAGAAAAAAACATAAGTTTCTCAAAACGGAGAGATGCCACCTAAACAAATATTTTTAGTTTCTATGCCTTGATTTTTTTAGTTTTCTGATCACTTGGGGCCAATTTTAAAAACGTGATTTCTCCTCGCGATTTGTGATTTAGTGTGAGAAAGCAGGTTAAAAAAAACACTTCGCACCACTTACTGAATAACAGTAAATAACTTATTTGATCCTCAGTTAATTCACCTAAATCGGAATGTAATTAAAGTTTTATGTTGTCATTTTATACATCATACATATACAATGCATAGATGCAGGGTCAAAAGTCACAGGTCAAAAGTCAACAAATCAACAGTGGAGATTCGACCCACCCAAGAAGGCCAAAATTGAACATTTTAGAAATTACTTTAATACAATTTCAAAATGTATGTTTCGAAATTTGCATAAGGTGAACCACTTAATTGTGTCACAAATCCACAATCAATGGGCCCGAAGTCCTCAAGATTCTTGTCTGGAGTTTTGGCCCATCAAAGGTGGGCCATCCAAGTGGAACAAAAGTCCATTATGAAGTTTTAACGTGTGGGCACATTTTTGACGCTATTACAGTAGCATTATCTTGTGACTTTTGACCAGTATGGAAAGAAAATGTATAATATTTTTGTACAGAATATTATTGTCTATAAATGGAGTGTACATTTTTTGTTTAAACTTCGTCATTTAAGAGTAAAACATAAAAACACAGAAATTTAGATTTTTTGTAAACATTTTTAAATAGTTTTATCTTTAAAACTGTTTCTTTTAAGAAAAAGCTAATCATTTTTCCTGTAAAAAGTCACATAATTTAGAAATTTTGCGTTTAGATGTTTTCGAAATATGAACCGCTTAGGAGTTATATGTAACGAGAATTTTTGACATTCAACCTTGAATAGCACACGATCTGATAATGGACTTTCTCGACAGACCGCGGTCGCCGTGTTCCATTTAAAAAGAACACAAATTTTCACGTCACCAATAACTTCCTGCAACAAGGTCGCGCTTCAAAGTACTACATCTTTCCACTGTTGAATTGATTTTAGTTCATTGGATAATATTAATTTGATAGTGGTAATTTTTAACGTGTTTTCTTATTTTATAATTAAAAGATGATTATTTTAAATAACTTAAAAACACTTATTTTATTTTCTTATTTGATGCTTAGATGTACCTTTCGGAAGCTATGCTTCCATCGTTATTAAGCTGTATATTAACAAGTACAATGAAATGATATTAATTTCAAAACTTCAATACAAACAAAAACAAATTTACAGTGAAGCTTAACGTCTAGCATAAAACTTTTTGAAAATTGCATCTTTCATTGGTGTTTATACATTAGGGTGGTCCTTATAAAGGTCATTGTCTTATTTTGAATGACGCACCCCCTCCCCTTATTTGTTCTAAATAAATAAAAAAAAAATCCTGTCAAATTTTAGCTCATTATATTAACGTTAACCCAGCACCCAAGACGTTTGAAGTTTTATATGGGAAATACAATATATTTTTGAATTGAAAAAATCTTAACTTTGGTAGTTATTGATAAAAAAAAATTGCGAGCTTTGGAACACATGTAGTCACTTTTGTCATATTTATAAAAATGTGTCAGAAAAAAATTTACAACCATTATTTCCCTACTTACAGTCATTTAAGCAAACATATCTTTTTTTTATTTAATTTTTAATTTTAATAAATGTTGTAATTTTTGTTTAATAATTTTTTTTTTTAAACATGACAAAAGTTGCTACATGTGTGCAAAAATTCAATTTTCTTTATCAATCATTACTAAAGTTAAGAATTTTTAAAGTTGGATCTTGGATGTACAAAAATACATGAGATTTCCCATATAAAACATCAGACATCTTCAATGAGCTAAAATTTTACAGGAATTTATTTTAATTATTTAGAACAAATTAGGGGGGTGCTGCATTCAAAATAAGACAGTGACCTTTATAAGGACCACCCTCATATACATATATTGAAAAACAATATCTATATTATTTATTTAGTAGAAAATAGAATCTTTGGAGGAAATTTCTTTTTCAAAACTTTGAGTTTGGAAATTAATCGTTTAAAAACTCGATTAAAATAACTTTATGAAAAAGAAAACTGATGAATGGATTTCTGGATCTAGGATAAGCTATATAGAAGAATATTAAGGTTGTTTTATAAAAGTGTTGTTTCTACTTTAAGTCATTTTTTTAGAAATTGTGTGCAAAAATCCTAAATGTTGGTAATAGGTTTGGGATTTTGATGGGTTGAAAAGCTATTTAAATGGAGTATTTGAGGAAATATCCCCGCCTCTAGCTGTTGAGCAATCTGCGTAATCAGCGTTTGAAAAGAAAAATGGTGATAACAAACAAAATATAACGGTACATTCCACAAACTTCTAAAATATCTCAAAAAATACATAATTAAATTTTTAATCATGGTACATTTTTTTTAATATCTAAAAGCCAAAAATTAGTAACAAATTTATTCAAAGTTGAAAAATTGAAATTTTCTAATTTTTTTTTGGGATTTTTTCCGTTAAAATTCAATTTTTAACAAAAATAAATAAAAACTAAAAATACAGTTTTGTTAACTAGTTAATTCTGCGTTGTTTGATATATCTCACAAGCTTGGTTGTGTACCATTCTCTAAAAAAAAATATTTTATTAAAACACAAATCACGAAAAAAAAATTAAGGTATAAATTAAAAAAATATAACGGTACATTTAAGAAAATGTTCAAATACCTCAAACCATGCAGAATTTAATTAAGTTTAGTATGTCAATTTTGTATAAAAAAATTGAAAAAGTAGTGAACATTTTAAACAATTTGTTACAGTATTTACTGTTAAAACCAGGCGGGAACGCAGGGGGGGTTTTGGGGGTATGTATGAATTTAACTTCCTCGCCATACAATTTCACTCTTAATTTTGAGTTTTCAGTTTAAACACCCTCCCCTCCCCAAATTTATTCCTGCGTTCGCACCTGGTTAAAACGTAATTGTAAACAAAATATAACAAAATCAAAAACAATTCAACATTGTTTGAGATATTTTTGAAATTTTTCATGTAGATATATCTTGAATAATAGCCCAGTCAAAATAGACATTTCTCAGAACACAATTCCGATCACGCTTAAATTTTGTGGGGGCCTTCCAGTGACTATAACGCAGTACGCAGCAATGACTAAAAGTCCCCGACATAACTTTTAAAGCATGGTAAAGTGTTGAAAAAATCAGTTTTTAGGAAATTACTTTTTAATGGCAAATGTTATCGAAAGAAGTTCGAGTACAGTTTGTAGATCATTAAATTCTCTATACAAGAATGCCCGCTTTTTTTTCCTACGACCAATAATTAAGAAGGTATTAGCTATTTAATAACTGTTAAACCGTCAATGCTCTCGAATCGCGATGATATACGCGATATGAGTGCCGATCTGCAGCTTCATCAAGTTATGTTTCTCGGGGAATATTGTACATTCCACGGTTCGTTAAAAGGGTGCGTATTAGGCAACGTTAAAACAAAATTAAACCAATATCCATTACGATTTTTTTTTTTTACAAAAAAATGTTTTTTTGTGTATTTTTAAATAGTTTTACGCATGAATTTATTTTGTTTTATATTTTATAATTTAACAAAAGAAAATGTCTAAACATTTGATGTGTCAAACTTATTTCTACATCTATAAAATCCAAACATATAGCCATTTTAATGAAACGAAGAGTTCCCGAGAATTAAAAAAAAATCACAATACAATACCGATATTATTTTTTCCTCAATACCCACAGGTGGGGATGTTTCTGAAAAAACATATAATGGCATTAGGTACAATATAAGTTAGTATGAAACCTATTACCGAAATTTAGAATTTTGTATAGAGGCATGTCTCTATAGGAATTTTGTGAAGAAAGGGTGCAATTAAAATCTTCTCAAACACAGTTAAATAATTTTTTTTATGTAATTCTAAGAATGAGGATTTCTGCAGAATTGAATTCTTAAAACTGGATAATTTTTTTTTTTGTCTATTAAGTTACGAATAAACAAAACTAAACCAACCTCCATTACTACTTTCTACCAAAAATTTGACTTTTTGTGTATTTTTAAAAAGTTTTTAATCGTATATATTAGGGTGGTTCTTAGGGGAAACAAATTGACGACGCCCCCGAGATTGGTTCAAATTCATGAATTCAGATTTGTATTCCTAACCCTTCCTGACTCTATTTCATTAGTTAGAAATTTCCAAATGCAAATAAAGAAACACTCATGAAAATATTTTGAATCAAATAAATAATTACCACTCTTTAAATCTGTTGACAATTGTTTTTTATTGGATTTTTTTTTTGTATTGTGTCATATGAATTTTATTCATGGAGCTCTTAGGAAGATTGAGGCCAAAAATTAAGTTTGGTCCAAGTTCAAGTTCATCTTTTAGGTTGTAGACAAATGGTGATGTAAATGAACATTTTTTTATTCAGTAAAATAAGTCAAACTATTAGCCGAAGTTTTAGTGTAAAAACTGTAAAAAAAAAGTCAATTATGGACAGGGTGAGCAAAAAACTGGTTCAAAGTAAAGTTTTTTTTTAAATTTCGAAAAATAGCCGTTACTCGAAAACCGTTATGATTCGGTATGAACAAGTTACCAAATTCTGAAAGCTCATGACCTAGCCTATCACCATATTCAGTTTTGACCATCCTTTACGGACAACCTGTATAAGGAAAAATCTCATTTAATTCAGGTTAATGAAAGCGATGGAGAGATCATCAAAAAAAATTATTTATGCCAAAATGTTGCTTACTTTTCGCGTATTAAACGAAACGAAAATTCTGCCTTTTTGTTTATTAACAATAAAGTTTAAACAAATGATCGATTTTTTTTTTTAAAGCACGCGGCTGTTATTCGAAGTCTTTTCATCGATTAGTTCAAAAACGACACCTGGTACAGTGTTTATACAGTCTAGATCCAAAAATAAAAAAAAAATAAAAAAATTTGTATCAAAATAGGGCCAGGAAGGGTAAGAGATAAGAATCTGAAAAAATTGGGGATTTTTTAATCATTTTTTAGACATGGTTTAGGGGGCGTCGCACTCAATTTTCGCATAAGAAAACAAATAAGAACCACCCTAGTATATATATATCGCATTATATTTTATTATTTAAGAAAAACAAGTATCATTCATTTGACGTACCAACCTTGTTTCTAAACCCATTATATCCAAAGATATGACCATTTAAATGAAACGAAAAATTCCCAAAAATTAAAAAAAAAATCACACTAAAATCCCGTGACTCTTTTTTTGCTCAACAGCTACAGTCGGAGATATTTCTGAATAGTTGTATAATAGTATTAGGTACAATATATGTAAGTATCAAAGCTATTACCAAAATTTAGAAACTTGTATGGAGCCATGTTTCCTGGGCTAATACTACTTGATATTAAATTTTGTATCGCAAAAAAAAAGTTGAAGCAAATTAAGTTACTTTAAAATTGTAGAGCAATGTTATTATTTAAAATTAGTTCTTAAGGGCTAAAATCACCAATAACTGTAAAAAGCGTGAACATTTTTTTTTTTTTTTTTTTTGACCAAGAAGGTCAAAAACTTAGCTTATTTACATATAAGGACTGAATAACTCAGCGAAAAATCAGAATTACCAGATTTGACCCTTACATACAAACGACAAGATAACTGGAATCTAAATGGACTATCTTTTTTTTATTTTAAGTATTGTTACATACATTCAAAAAAAAATATTAAAACGTCCTGTTGATTACGCATTTTTTGGAGAAAATTGAACCCAAAGTAAAAAAATTAGCATGGGCTGGAAAAATGGAACAGGCTAAACACTGCATATCTTAAGACTGAGACATGATATCAAAAATATTTAAACGCAGTTACTAGTATTTGTTCTAAAAATTAAGACGTAAACAAAATTTCTATCATTAGTACTAGCAGCGCAATTACCGTTAATATAGGTCAGGGTACACCAAAGTAAGGCTTTTCTTAAAGCCCTGATAAATGATATCAACCCAAGAATCATGCCCTAAAATACAGAGCGAGAACCGTAATTCGTATTAAGATACTATCAGACTAAAAAATATAGGTAATAAAAAGTTCTATAATTTTTGTTTGATTTAAATGAAAAAAAAAATACCACCCCTACAATTCTTCACAAAACGCACTTTAACTTTTAAACAATGGGATTTGTCGAAAAAGTAAGGTACCTTTAATATTTTATCTATGTAATTTCGTTCTCTTCAAGGCAAAAAATTAACGAATTTTATGCCTGTTCCTTTAATCTGAATTTCTGTGATTTTCCTTGCATTTTATTCCAGTCTTTTCAGTTTTATTTTTGTAAACGAATTTTGAAATACTTGACTAATGGACAGAAACTTGGGGAAAGAGAACAACATAATATTTGTATTGATAACAAAATAACAAAAAAAATGCCTCTATGAAGTATTGTGCACGTTTTGAACTAAAAAAAAAAAGATATTAAAAAGTTTAGTTGAAAAGAAGGTCAGAAAATACAAAATTTTGTCCGCGACCGATCAAGGGAGTGTCCGCATAAAGGAACATAAAATGTATGGAATTTAAGTCCCAGATCCACGGTAGCGAGAATTTATCCGTTTAATGGTTCTGTCCGCTTAAAGGAGCTGCCCGCAATAGGAGATTTCACTGTACTCTATCTACATATAGGAAGAGGAACTGGTATAGTAAAGGTAATAAAAACAGAATTGTGTACGCAATTTCATGTAAATCGTTGTTTTTTTGAAATTGCGTCATTATTGAACGTTGCGTTGTGCAATTTCAAAGAATTGCCAGGAAACTATTTCAAAATTACGCAGCTTCGTCTGCGGATACAAAGTATATTACAAGGCAAATTGTGTATACCCTATCGCGTTTTTTCTGGTCTAACTGCATTCGGGTTTGGAAAAATGCAAACATCTTGTCAGTTATCGTTCAACAGAACTCAATTGATTGAACCCTTCTTAATTTAAAGCAAATTTTTTTTTTGATCTTTTATTATTTAAGAAAAGTATTTATTTTATTTGAGACATGAAACATGATATTTTTTGATCGTTTAATTAAAAGAATTATGAAATTAATCATTAAAAGTCACTTTTTTTTTGTAGGTAGGTAGTATGATTTTTAAAGCACTCTTTACTTAGCACCTAGAAGTTATGATTTAAAAATTTGTTTTTATTTAAATAAATTAACATGAAATGAAATTCAACGCAAACATCATCTGCAAACCAAAATTTAACAGTTTACTTGAATTAAATTATTATTCACAAACTTTGTAGTCCCTCCTCGTATTTCTCCATATAATTTCGAAGAAGAAATCACAGAAGGAATGCGCACCCAGTTAATGTGCTCCAGCAGTCAAGGTGATCAGCCATTTAATATAACATGGCTCAAGGACGATGTACCCATTCAGAGCAGTGGTGACCATGATGGTGATTCAGGAAATGGAAGAACCGTCAAGAAATCGTCGGATCCATCGTTGTTTATAAACGATTACGCACCATTTTCAAGTATTCTGTCCATTCACAATGTTAGTTCGAGGCACAATGGCAATTACTCCTGTCGCATAACCAACCGTGCCGGATCTGTTGAGTATACAGCTGTCCTTTCAGTTGCTGGTAACGTTAAATACATAATTTTTAATTGTCTAATCACGTTCATAATATGAACCAAAAAGCACCGCTTTTTCTGCACAAACTAGGAGTAAAATCACAAGCACAATAACACAATATGAAACGCACTTAGTTTTAATTATATTGTTTTAAATTATTTTTTTCTTTTAAATTTTTAGTTTAATGAAATATTTAGGAAATACAAATAACAAATACTAAATTACCGACAAATCTGTCAAAATATATTTTTATCGAGAATGACTAGACAATTTAATCTGTTTAATCAAGATTTGATATGATAGGAAAATACAGAATCAACAATATAAACTCATTGGGGCATATTCATAGTCGCAGATAGACCTAAACTACAGTTTAAGACAATTTTGGCTCAATGAATACAGACCGATTTTAATTACAAATTTTTGTTTTTATATTTTTATAAGATAATTAACTTAACTTAAAAAAATAGAATCAACATCCGAAAATTCAACCAAACCTATGTTTTACTTATCCCCAGCTCTAAAATGACTATGAATACGCCCCATTGAGTTTATAACTTTTGCCTACAGATGTAGAAGCTGGTCATTAAAAAACACAGTTTCTTATGGTTAACTAAATTGTACAGAGATTTAAAATTAAGAAATCCACATTTATTTATTTTTGGAAACGGGTCGAAATTCTGCTTTTCAAAATACTGCCTATTGTTACAAAAATTCTGCCTTTCAAAATTCAGCTTTTCAAAATACAGATTACTTGTGTGTAGAAAAATAAAAATTAGTTTTTCCTGATTTTTGTTTAAGAAACATATTACCGATGTAACAAACAAATAAAAACAAATAGTAATATACAAATATTCTAATGAATAAAATAAAAACTAAAAATTATTTATTGACCAATTTGGAATTAATAATTGTGATTGGAAGTGATTAAAAATAATCTTTCCGTCGGCTTTTTTTGGTCACTGTAGTTTTTGCAATGAAACAATTAAGTTACGTTAGCTTTCCCGACGTTTCGGCAGGGGTTGCTGCCTTCTTCAGGGGAACTTTATTTGGACAACAAGAAAAAATATATTGTTTACATTATAATAACAATAATTGAAACAATACAAAATACACTCACTTTAATAAAACTGTGTTTAAATTTAAACTGACATTTAAAATTATTGTATCTAATAATTGTAATATTATTTACAAAAGTAAAGAAATAACCACTTCATACGAAGTTTAGTCTATGGAATTTAAACAAGGAGTAAAGAAACTGAAAGAATACTGTGTTATGATGAGACAAGAGAACAATAGATGGCAGAGATGTTTTGGGTGTCTTGTTTTCTGTTCATGTTGTTGTTGTTGTTGATGATGTGTAATGTTTCTAGGGTGTATCGTTTCGAAACATGTTTCTCTGTCTGTAGGACTTTGACACCTTCAAAATCTGGAGAGTGGCCGTTTTCGATACTGTGGCTCGCCAGGGCTGTCTTTCCAGGATTGTTTGATTTGATATCCGATTTATGATTAGAAATTCGCTGTTTAAGAAATTGTTTTGTAGTTCCGATGTAACACTGGTTGCATGGTTCATTAGGTTTACCCTTACAATTTATTTTGTAAATGACATCAGTAACTTTATCCTTATCCGCTTTCGTTTTAAGTTTAGTGAAAAGGTGACTCAGAGTTTTATTTGATTTGAATGCCAGGCGAACATCTGTTAGTTTTTGGTTTATCACTTCTTTAAAATTCTCAGTCAGTCTTGGGATGTAAACCATACTTTTGTAGTAACCATTATTCGGGTCTTTAGTGTCTTCGCTTGGAATTTTGCAATTTTGTTTCTGAAGTAGACCACGAATTATAGAATTTGGAAAACCATTGTCACTCAGGATTTTTTTGATTTTTTTCTCATTGGCAGAGTGAAATTGTTCGTCGCTGAGTGCGAAAACTTTACTGACGAGATTGGATGCAGTGTTCATAACTATGTGCCTCGCTTGGTTAGACCGAAAGTTGACTAATCTTCCCGATGCAGTATGTTTTTGGTGCCAGTCAAACAATAGACGGTTGTTTTCACGATGGATTTTTACGTCCAAAAATGCTATTGACCTGTTATGTTCCATTTCCACAGTGAACTGGATTTTCGGGTGGAATCCGTTAAGGATCAGCTGCACTTTTTCAATGTTGCGTTTGTCCATCACGGCAAAAATGTCATCTACATACTTAGCAACAAAAGTAGGCCTTTCTTCCATTCCACTAAAACATTCATCTAGTACGTGATCAAGTACTAAATCTGCAATCGTGGGTGACAAAGGGTTGCCCATAGGCATGCCAAAAATTTGTTTGAAAATGTCATCTTTAAATTGTAGATAGTTATTTTCCTTGAGGCAGAAATCAAGGATTTCAAGAAATTTGTTCAGGTTAATTCTAGTGTTTTCACTAATTATTTCCCATTTCTTTTTTATAATGGTGATGGCTAGTTGTATGGGAATGTTTGTAAAAAGTGACACTGCATCATACGAAACTAAAACATCATTGTCTTTTAATTTTATTTTTTTAGCCTTCTCAACAAATTCAAATGAATTAATAACCGAGTAGCTTGATTTTGCCGTCGCGCACTGTAAAATTCTGCCAATAAACCTCGAAAAATAAAACTCTGAGTCACCTTTTCACTAAACTTAAAACGAAAGCGGATAAGGATAAAGTTACTGATGTCATTTACAAAATAAATTGTAAGGGTAAACCTAATGAACCATGCAACCAGTGTTACATCGGAACTACAAAACAATTTCTTAAACAGCGAATTTCTAATCATAAATCGGATATCAAATCAAACAATCCTGGAAAGACAGCCCTGGCGAGCCACAGTATCGAAAACGGCCACTCTCCAGATTTTGAAGGTGTCAAAGTCCTACAGACAGAGAAACATGTTTCGAAACGATACACCCTAGAAACATTACACATCATCAACAACAACAACAACATGAACAGAAAACAAGACACCCAAAACATCTCTGCCATCTATTGTTCTCTTGTCTCATCATAACACAGTATTCTTTCAGTTTCTTTACTCCTTGTTTAAATTCCATAGACTAAACTTCGTATGAAGTGGTTATTTCTTTACTTTTGTAAATAATATTACAATTATTAGATACAATAATTTTAAATGTCAGTTTAAATTTAAACACAGTTTTATTAAAGTGAGTGTATTTTGTATTGTTTCAATTATTGTTATTATAATGTAAACAATATATTTTTTCTTGTTGTCCAAATAAAGTTCCCCTGAAGAAGGCAGCAACCCCTGCCGAAACGTCGGGAAAGCTAATGTAACTTAATTGTTTCATTGCAAAAACTACAGTGACCAAAAAAAGCCGACGGAAAGATTATTTTTAATCACTTCCAATCACAAATAAAAACAGCATCTAAGGAAAGCCACCAAATATGGCTAGAGTCTATTCTCGTTTTTAAAATTATTTGTTTTTATTTGTTCTTTATAATAAATGTTTTCTATTCTTTCTCAATTGTTGACGTTTTTGGCTTCAGCTTTTGCAGTAATAAGTTCAATTCTTCTGGGATCATTTATGATTTCTTTTTATAGAGCTGGATGACTCCTGTCGACTACTAACACCTTAAGTCGACGATGCCATGCTTCAACATTGTTCTGCTTTCTTGGAAATGTCACTTTAGTTGCTTGTGAACTGCAATAAACAGCCCAGAGCCAGGACTCTGGTAGTAAAAAGCAGAATTTTGTAAGGCAGAACTTTGAAAAACAAAATTTTGAAAGCTGAATTTTGAAGAAGAATTTCGATCTCGGTAGAATTTCGACCCCAACCCGTAAATTTTAAAAACGTTAAGGACGATGCAGTAAATGTAAAAATTTTGTTTCTAAACGAAAACAGGAGTACGGGGGCGGAATTACCGCATGCATCAGTGAGTGAGCAATACGTTACTGAATTATCTGCATTTGGGATTCCTTCCTAAGATATCGAGTAAAGCATCGAGTATCGCATTCGATTTTTGGCATTTCCTCGTCAGTGAACGCGTGTTTTTTCATACGATAGATGTTAGGTAGACGAGTGAGCAGTAAAATGACAGAAAAATAATATTATTCTATTTTCTTCAAATATTCCTGCACAATATCAATTAATGGTGTTTCAGGGTGAATTGAAATAAATTAAACATCACCCAGAAAATTATTCTTGCTTGATTTAAAGACACAATAATTCCATTTAGCCAAACAATATTTTTGGCCAAATTAAATTCCAAAGGCAGATGTAAACAAAACATTAGCCCAACACAATAAGCAGCTGTGGCAATCAACCAATGAAATTTTAGGAATATTGACGTTTAGGAAAATGTACTAGAATTATTCTAGTACAATACGAACTCAATTCGATACGTGATACTTCGTATCACATCATACCAGTGTGATTACTTGAAAGTTCGATAACGTGTAAGAGTTCCTCACTCGTTCACTGGAGACGTTATTCGGCCCCATTATATTTTTTTATTAAATCGGCACACATAACCTAATATTGATATATTTTTGTCAAATCTTTTGAATTAGTAATTTCTTTTCTAAAATTCGTAAAATTTTTAATTGCTGTGAAAATGCCAAATCTTGTCTTTACTCAGACCTAGTGATATTGTGTTTGAACCTTAAAAGGGTTTTTTGTAAGTAAGCCTGACAATAGAACAACTTAAATGATCAAAGGGAAAGGGAAGACATCAAATTGGAACGCTCAAAATGCATCACCTCTTGGAAAAGTCCTCCAGCTTTATATTTTCAGGAACAGGAACGAGTTATATGCTTCGGCTTTCGATTTGTCTTTTATTTCACTTTCATTTTCACTTTAATTTTTAAGTTTTCCTTTTCATCAAGCCTTCAACTTTTTAGTTGTAAAACAAACAACTGCCCGAGTGTTGGCTTTCTGGTCTTATAGTGTCGATGGACTGTTGACAAATAAACGCGAGATTTAAAAAAAAACTCAAACAAAAATTCGCCAAATAGCGGTAGTGAACTGGCCACCACTAATCGTTCCTTATTGAGATGAACAGAGCAGTGCAGAGGGGGGAGGGGGTGGTCCCCACACTCTTGCAATCTGCATATCAAACCCAATTCCAGTTTTGTGTTTTTCGAATATGAAAACCAAAAAAATTAAACAATGCATATTCTCTTTTAAAAAAATAATTTACATTTACTTTAAATAAATTAATAATATAAAAATAAATTATATACATAGGTAATATTTAAATAAATGCAGGTTTTATATTTAACATTGCAATACAAAAATTATCTTTTATATTATATACATACATCCATACATACATATTACACAGTGCCCTTAAAGTATTCTTAATACCTACGTATTATTTTATGTAAATTGAACTCATCTCACTTTTATATTTTTTTCGTAGCAAACCTTTCTAAAGTGGTATGTTCTATCGAGACTTTGTTAAATTGCTCAATCTTTGTTGGAACATACTCCTTATTATTTTTAATTTTGAAAATGATCATTCACCTCACCAGACGCAACAGAGACCGGCATTGTAAGTAAAATTCGCAATGCAATGTAAAAAGGTTCGCAAGCATCAATCTTATGCAAAAATCAGTTGTTGGAGTATTTAATTTGTAAAAAAAATTAAATTCTTTAAATGAGGTGCCAAAATTCTTATACTGTGACCTTGAAACAAATTTTAAAAGTTTAAGTTTAGTTTATTAAATTCAATGTATTAAGAATATTCTTCTTATAAGTTAGTGTAAAGCTAATTATTACATAAATGCTACGAAAAGAACAACTTTATCATATTTTTGGCAAAGAATACAATTTTTATAACTTTCTAAATATATTTCTGAGAAATTAACAAAAGAAGAGACAAAACAAAAATTAAAATAAAGAAACGATATTTATAATTTTAATTTTAAATATAATTTTAAATGTACACCTTTTACAAGGATTGAAAGTACTAAAAGAAAAATTACATCTCTATTGAAAAAATTTCACTGTCATTAAATTGTACAAAGAAGAAGAAAGATAGAATTAATTTTGATAATAGGTACGAGGATTTCTACGAAACTGTGATTCGCCGCTCACGCTCCTTAAATGCCTTGGAATTGAGTTCCACAGTCGAATGGCGCTAATAAAAAACTGTCGCTCTGAAGTCAGACACGAATAACGAGGATGAATGAGTTTTTGAGATCTGCCAGAGGAACCAAACTGTATTCTGTTATATAGACTGCCAGGTTGCTGTGTTTGAATTATATTGAATAGTAATATGAGAGTTCGAAACCGCATGAGGTGATCAAGGGACATTTGATATATTTGCACTGAGAACACATGGTCAAATCTACGAAGCCCCAATATATATCGCGTGGTATTGTTGAAAGCCACAATAAGCCTTCTCCTGCTTACAGAATCACATTTGAAAAAGATTTCGCACCCGTATGTGAGTATAGGTAATACCAGGGTCTTAGCCAAAAGTATGCGTGTTTTAAGAGGGGTATACTACTGGGAGAGCCATAACCTGCGAAGTACTCCATATACTTTACCAACGGCAGAATTGATGTGCATTTCCCTAGCCATTGTACAATTACATAACATACCAAGATTTCTTGCAGTTAAAACATAAGAAATGGAACAAGCCATTGCATTTTGAACACTGGGAAATTTCTTCTAGGTCCTGATTGTATATACGCAATTTTCAATTAGCCCTAGGGGACAACTATTGTATAGTTGCACAGAGTCAGCATACATTTTCATTACAATTCATTAAAAAAAAACCTATGGCTGACCAATTACTGAAACTACCTGACCTTTTATTACAAGTCGGTGGCCTTTCGAATGGTACACTTTTTTTGCATATATCCCATAAATGAGGTGCCAAAAATAGTTGGTGACCTTGAAAAACTTTAACCATTGATTACAAATTTCCTATGGCTGACCAATTTCTGAAACTAGTTGACCTTTGTTGACCAATTACTGACCTTTTAGATGGCATACTTTTTTTGCGAATATCCCATATATGAGGTGCTAAAGGTTAAGAGCCCTTAAACATTCCTAAATACTGAATGGCGCACATTTCAAATAAATTTTGAGTTTGGGTTCCATGAAATAAATCCCAATGGCCAATTTAAAGGGTCTAAGCGTGGTGTTATTCAAATATTTTTTAACTTTTATTTAGTTGTGTAACTTTAACTGAATTATACACACTTAGCCCCATATTAAGAAACGGAGCTAGCGGTGAGTTATCATTAACTCGTGGATTAGGGGTTAGATTTGTGCTACTACGAGCCAGGTTAACCAACAAGGAAGGTGGTTTATCGAAGGGTTAAATAAGAAAATTAAATATATACGTTTTAATTCCCGACTTATCTCTTAATCCATGCTGACACGAGAGCTCGAAAGTGACATGTGAGTTAAGCGCTGTTTTTATTAATATGGCTGTTAACAATTTGTGTCGGGCTAACACCATTTCTTAAACAAAAAAAAAAAACGGTTGAGCAGGCGTAAATCAATTATATGTGCGAAACAAATACCACATATATGTCATACGTGCTAGATGTGGCTTTGTCGGATTTAACTTTAATGATGCAAGTCTATAAATTACAGAAACGTCAATTTCGTCGAGCCTCACAATTGAATTGCGTAAGTGTCGAGTTGATTCCATTATTTAATTCACTAATGCAATCAAGTCTTATACGAATACCCAATACCTATAGGTAGGTATACTAAAATGGTTTATAATTAAGTTAAAGTTTAAAAAATAGTTAACGATTGTCAAGCTAAACTCCTAAAAATAGGGTATCTATAATTTCACGCTTTTTTTCTAGAAAAAAAATTTGGGGTGGAATTAATTCGAAATAAATTTGGACTTCTAAAAAGAAGAATATTTTTGTGTATCGAATAGCATTTTCTATCTTAAAATAACTAGGTATGTTAAAAAGTGTACAGACGACGACGTAGGTTGATAGAAGTAAATGCAATTACCATTACCCTCGCATAACTCAAAAGCCGGGAGCCAACTTCATAATGCTCGAATGCAAGCCTGCTGGCTGACTGGCCTTAGGCCTTAAAGTCAAGTAGTTTGAATCATTTTCATCGAAATTGATTATGTTTGTTTGAATTAAGCTAGTGGAGTCCTCGATACAAGTATGTGCAATGTATGTGCAATGTATGTACAGTACATGTACAAATAATTTGAAAGCTATTTATCTATGCCACAGCTTTTGCGGTAGAAGTGTTCTTATATCTACTTTACCACTGTTTTGGGAAAGTTTAATGCCCAAGCATTAACAAACTTTCGTTTAGCCGAGACATGTTTTTTACAACTGTAAGTTTTAAAAAAGCTCTTTTTCTTTATTAAGCTGTAGTTTGTTTTTCTTTCTGCATGAAAAAAATGTCTACACCATAAAGTGAACCAATATTTCAAATTTCTTATTTTAAAACTTTTTAAAACAGTTCCACCCAGGTGGGTTACTAAACCAACCGACCGCAATGTCATTCTTGGAAATCCGGTTTTGATTACTTGCCACGCAGATGGTTTTCCGGTTCCGAATGTTATATGGAAGCAATCAATAGGTTTGTATTAAAATGAAAGCAAAGAAGTTTGGTTTATGAAATAAAAGTGATGTAAATGTGTCCATTCAATTATAGGTGAAAATTCTGGAGAGTACCGCGAGTTAAGCTATTCTAGTGGAAATTCAATGATTGTCAGCCATAGAAATGGATCATTGATTATACCAAAAGTAAGCAAAGAGCACGAAGGAAGTTATTTGTGTCAAGCAACCAATGGAATTGGAGCGGGGCTTAGCACGTTGATCAAGCTGACGGTACATGGTGAGCCTGTTTTTAAATTAAAATGCTCATGATTTGTATATTGGTTGACTGTTTTGTTTGGATCACAGTTGGCCCTCAAGTTACTGTGCGTAGTAAGCAGCTTACAGTTCGCCGAGCTGATAGGGTGAACTTAAGATGTGAAGCGGAAGGTGATCAGCCATTGGACATATATTGGCGTGCTAAAGGAAACCGAATTGACACTGCCTATGACATACGATACAATTTGAAGGATTCGCCCATAAGTCGCGGAATTGTTTCGGAACTAAGTATATTACAGGCAGTTATATCAGATAGAGGAGAATATACATGTGTGGCAAGCAATGCTTATGGTCACGATAAAGCTGTTTTAAATCTTCAAGTTCAGGAGCCTCCGAATTTTCCAATAAATTTACATGTCGTAGAATTGGGAAGTCGTACAATAACTTTGGCTTGGTCACGCAATGACCAGGATCAAACAAACGCGTACCGCGAATCTCAACCGATTTCGAATTACATATTGCAATACAAAAAAGCACAAGGTGAGATTTTTTAGTTTTATTTTTCCAGGACCAAATTATCTAATCCACACAAATCTTATAAGAAAATATAATCAAATTTAAAGCCTAGTAAGCCGCTGATGCGAAACGAAAGTTTTCCGTGGTCTCGAAAGATGACAACAAAATCTTTACGAAAACACAGCGGAAAAATATTCGTGGAAAGTTTCACAAATTAAAAATAATAAAATGAAATTCAACGAAATAATCAAACATAGCCATGCTGATTTGAAATAAACAACAAATAAAAACACGAACAAACCCAAATGCCGTTTTTCCGCATACAATTAACTGTCCAGGCGATTAGACCCCTTTGACACAAGGAAACTGAGTTGCCGGCAACTGGGAGTTTGTAGGCGAGAAGGGCGCAAGGGAAGGAAAAAAAATTCCCCTTTCACCATTCTCACCTACAAACTACCTAGTTTCTGGCAACTCAGTTTCCTTGTGTGAAAGCAGTCTTAATTTTATGCGAAAGAAGAGTGGAGACTTCTCAAAACAGTCTGGGATAATCATCAATTTCGCTGGGCGAGCAGCGAAATTGTTCGTTTATGGTTTCTGAATGTGATTTTCGTATGGGATTTTTCAATTGGCATCGGCAGCGTACTAGGCTTAAAAATAAATATATGGGTCTATAAGTCACATAAATACCTAAATCTAAATCTAAATTTTTAGAAGTTTGGCATGAACACAACAACCAAAAACTATTACCAGGAGATAAAACATCGGCGCAAGTATCTTCACTAAAACCTTCACAGGCATATCACTTTCGTTTGTATGCTGAAAATCATTTGGGAACAAGTTCGCCCAGTGATATTCTTCTAGCCCAAACGGATGCAGAGGTTCCAAGTGGACGTCCGCAAGCAGTTGCTGCCGAACCCCTTGGTCCACAGCAACTGCTGATAACCTGGCGTCCACCTGAACGTGATAGTTGGAATGGGGAACTGCTCGGTTATACAATTGGCTATCAGAAACATGAGGATAGTGCATACAACTTTACCAAGGTGGGAATATTAGTTGGTGAAGGACTACATGACTTCAGATTAACAGGCCTGGAAAAGTATACACAGTATGACATTACGGTATCAGCTTTCAACATCAAAGGAGATGGACCTCCAAGTGAACCTATAATGGGGCACACTTTGGAAGATGTCCCATCGCTCTCGCCACAAGGTGTCACTTGCATTGCATTGACAGCACAAAATATACAAATTTCATGGCAAGCGCCACCAAAGGAAAACATTCATGGAATAATCCAGGGCTATAAGCTTCTTTATGAGCCCTGGAATGATGAGAGTGATTATGGCAATCGCGAGACCAAGATAACTTCCTCATTGAATACAGTCTTGCATGGACTGCAACCGTTTACAAAGTATAGTGTTCAAGTGTTGGCTTTTACCAGAGCTGGCGAGGGTGTTTTGAGTCCTGTGGTAACTTGCACTACGGAAGAAGCCGTCCCCGATGCTCCAGAAAGGGTTAAATCCGTCGTAAGTAGTGAATCTTCAGTGATTATTAGCTGGTTGCCGCCACGTCGACCAAACGGCATTGTAACTAAATACAATGTTTATATACGGATATTGGACAAAGGACAAGAGCTGAAAATTCTCAAAGAAGTTCTACCAGCTCACAATCGTCACTTCGAAGCGAAAGATTTAACAACAAGGGAGACCTATGAGTCTTGGGTTACAGCGTCAAGTCGTGTCGGACAAGGCCCCAGTACTCCGGTTGTAAAACTATCGCCTAGCTTTGCGGTACCAGCCGCAATAATATCATTTGGACAATCGTTGAGTGTTAGCTGGAAGGTCGATATGAAATTGACGTGTCTATTTGTGGGTAATCCCAAGCCGAATGCTGAGTGGAAGCTTTTAAATTCGAGGTCAAAAAAACAGTTTCGATTGGAAGTAGGCAGTGATAATACTCTGACCCTAAGAAATATACAACGAAGTCATGAGGGAAACTATTCGTGTGGCGTTAGAAATGCTTTGGGTTCAGATCACGTAGTCTATCAACTGTTTGTCCAAGGTAAGTTAAATTTGTAAACTGTAATAATATCATCTTAAATAGATTCTAGAAAACATTTTAGCTCCTGTTAGCTGGATGTTGTATGTACTCTACAGTACATGTACCTAAACCAGCAAACTTAATTTTTTTTTTGATAAATGTTTTCACTTAAGTGCTCTGTTTAATTTTCTTACTGCATTCCTATTTTTCATACATTTTTTTTCCATTTCTATAAACAGTTCCACCTGCTGCTCCCATTTTATCCATTACTGGAAGTACTGTCAATTCTGTATCAATGCAATGGAATGTAGATGATATTGGTGGCGCACCACTGAGGGGTTTTACTCTAACTTATCGAAAAGAATTCGGCGATTGGGATGAGTTGCAGCTGGATCGTCGTATTCATTCATATCTATTAGAAAATTTACAATGCGGAACACATTATCAATTTACCATAACAACATTTAATAAAATTGGCACGGGTCTTACCAGTAGGATCGAGTCTGCAAAAACAAAAGGTGAGACACTTCAACAAATTATTATCTTGTCTTTTGTTAGTTATTGTTAAGAAAGGCGAATAAACTTGCCAGTAGGTATACTGACAGAAAAATGCCAATCTGCCAGTCGTGCTAGTGAAGCATAAGTACCAACATGTGTTATGAAATGTTTTGATGGGACAGAATTACCTTTTGCATGCACATCGGCTATGCCGCCGCCGCTGCCGCATCCTCTTGATACCTTGCATGCATTTTACTTTGCATTATTTTGATATTTTATTTTATGCAGCAATTCAATAAAAATTTAATTTTTTGATGAGGATCTTTACCACTTCCATTTTTTGTATGTAGTTATATCTCAGAGTTAACCGCTTTTTAAAAAAATTATAACACAACGTTTGAATTCAATCAAATTTTAAATATATCGGTTGAATGACAAATCCGTATAAATTTCTGAATGGCGCCATAAAAATCCAAGTAATATCATTGAGTTTATACACATAGAGGAACCACCTCAGTGTTAAGTTATCACAAATCTAGGTGGCGCCCTAGATTGGTGATAACTTAACAATGAGGTGGTTCATCTATGTGTATAAACTCAATAGTAATATCTATATAATATGTCGGAGATATCATTTGTGTGCAATAAAAACGAAGCGACATCCGCGACAGTGGTGTAGCGTAGGGGGTGGCAAAGCAGGCGACAAGAAATTTAAAAAAAAAAATTACCTGCCCTTCTCGCGTGTACATATTTTTTTATTAATCCATTATTGTTCAAATTAATTAATTAAACAATCCAATAAAAAATTGCCCCAGTGGTTTAAATGTATTGTAATATTTTACCAAGGGTTCGCAAATAAAACTTATTTTCTTTGTTCAAACTGAATTACAATTACTTTACAAAATAAAACGCCTCTATTTCACTTCACTTACTTTTACTTCTAATAATTTTATTATTTTATAACCAAGCACAAGTATGCAACTCTTAATTCACTATTTTCACACGGACACGCGACGTTTATCCATTCGCTTTTAAAATCAAAACTGCCACTTTCAGACTAGTGGTCGGATATTTATATCCGAGAAAAAGGTTCTAGAATCTTCTAGGGTTCTGGAATCTGCTAATCGGTTCTCTTTTCTCCTCCACAAGTCTCCACGAGTACCTATCTCAAAAGCTTTCGACCAAATATATTTAAACCAGTTCCAGTAGTTAAGAATAATTGGATAACATTAGTTAATCTTTTTGTTCAAAGATGGTGCGCACATATAAATAAAAGAGGTCGATGGCTGCAGTTAGGGGCATATTCAAGACAATAATAAAGGATGTTATTGTTTGCATTAATGGGCATGTGGAGATCCATTCCTCAATAAACTATAATCCTTTATTACTTTCAATATTTTCATTACTTAAATTAATATCGAAGCAAGTTAAGCTTGTCATATTATTATATATATTTTTATTATTATTTTCATTATATTGTAAATATTCGAAGTGAATACATATCACATTTATTATAAAAAGAGTTGTGTATTAATCAATCGGATATCTTTAATATTCAAGGATTATTACATTGGCGACGAGGTAAAGTATATTAAAAACAAAGGAATGCATTTAAGAGATAGAGTATGTATAGTATATGTTATGTAAATAACATATGTATGTAAATTGGCAAAAAAAAAATGAAATAAAGAAAATTATGGAGAATAAAACAAAATAGCAAAAAAGTTGATGCAAAATATAAGAAAAATGCAAAAAAGTTGATGCAAAATATAAAAAATTAAAAAAAAAGATTGCAAAAAAGGTTAATGCTTAAAAAAACTGCAAAAAGTTGATGCAAAATATAAAAAAATTGAAAAAAGTTGATGCAAAATAAAAACGATTGCAAAAAAAAAAGGTTTATGCTAAAATAAAAAAAAAGATCAAAATATGTTTTAAAAAAGTTTGTACAACTTAAAAACATAAAATACGTTAAAAGAAATGTTTGCAACTTTATGTAGTTTAAAAAAAAAAGCTATAAAAAGAAATATATATGTACGTATTTACGAAATATATTGATTATCATTATGATGAATTTTTTTGCGAGGCTATCGACAAATCCTTGATTCGATTATAGCGGGAAAAATGGTACCTGAGTTTCCAGTTATATTTCAAGTCAGAAGAAATAATATATCCTGGTAAGAAGAAAAATAAGCTCCTCCACTTTGGTGGACCTCGCTACAAGAGGTAATTTTCAATATTCCGGGTTGCACTGGTTGAAGAGGTTGAACAGATGCTGCTGGGGATGTATTTACAGTTTTAGTCGATAAATTAAATAACTATTTTTCACCAAAACGAAATTCTACATTCGAAAGAGATTTGTTTCGTTCACTTAAGCCAGAAGAGGGTGAAAGGTTTTACAAGTTTGTGGTAAGACTTCGAAATCAGGCTAGTAAGTGCTCCTACGCAGGAATAAACCTTGAGTATTAACCGAAAGGACAAGATAATTGATATGTGGGGGTGGGCTGAGGAGATCTAAGAAATCGAATTCTTGAAAAAGATCATAGTCTAGATGATTTTAAGGATGTGTTCTGGCCACGAACAGATGAGGTTTGACACCTCATCATACAATGACTAATTTTATTTTACCTATAATGAAGCCAATAAAATATTTGGTAACATCAACAGGGTCAGATTTCCAGGGTTTGGTAAGGAATGTTTTACATGCGGCCGAACAGATCATCTGGGAGATGATGTGATTATATTTACCCAGCTAGAAATTCTAAATATAACAAATGTGGATTATTGGGGCATTTTGGAAAGATGTGCAAAACAAAGTCAAACAAACGTATATATAGATATGACATGGCAAAATTCAAACTTTAAACGACGACTCGTCGGAACGGGGAATAGAAACTTCAAAAACCCAGTTTATTGACAACAATTCGAGCAACGACAACAACAATTATATGAATGAATAATGATTGCTTGCAAATCACGAATGGTTTTAATGAACCTATGAATAAAAAAAATGTATTGCTATATTGGAGGATCAAAGTTACTTATGCTCATCGATTCTGGTTCACGATTCAATTTACTGAGTGAAAACGATTGGGAGAAATAACGATCAAATCCTGCGATTTTGGGAAATCTACGAACGAAATATGAAAATAAATTTAAAGTATATGCAGGTAACGAGTTGCTGGAAGTTAAATTTGTTTTTGAAGCTCCAATAAGTGAAGACAAACAAAGGGACTGATTGCATCTTTTTATATTATCAAAAATTCCAAACAAACTTTTTTATGTTGAGAAACGTCGAATGAGTTAGGAGTCTTGAAGTTAGGAATCGATATAAATCAACTTGAGGTTCTACAGTCGTTTCCACAAATAAAATACATCCTTATACGTCTATCATTTGATATTTCTGTTGAGCCAGTTCAACAACCGATGCGACGCATTCCATCAGCGTGAAGGATAAAGTCGAGGCCAAACTCAAAGAAGCAATCGAGTAAGATATAATTGAGCAAGTGCAAGGGCCAAGTCCCTCGATTTCTCCTATTGCAATATCTCATAAGGAAACCAGTGATATCCGTTAATGTATCGACATGCACTAAGCCAATTTTACTATTCAGCGAGAAAATTATCCTCTCCCGACTTTTGCCTCTCTCATGACCAAATTCAAAAGGGCGCAGTATTTTTCTCGATTAGATGTGAAAAATGCATCCACCCATTTGGAACTAGCGGAGAAAAGTTGGGAAATTACAACTTTTATGACTCATAAGGGATTGTTTCGACATAAAAGGGTCAACTCAGCTCCAGAAATATTCCAGAACAACTACGCAACTATTTAGATGATATCATAGTTTTTGGACCAACGGAAGAAAAACAAAACAAAGAACTTGAACATGTCCTCAATATTTTCCGTGAAATGAATGTTACTCTTAATAACGAAAACTGCATCTTCAAAGTTATAAAGCTTACATTTGTGGGTCATATTTTGATGCCAGCATTTCGGCAAATCCTGAAAAAGTGAAAAATGTACTTGAATATTGGCCACCTAACTCTATAGAGCAAACTATAAGCTTTTTGGGACTGGTTTCATATCTAGGAAAATTTATTCCGGATATAGCAGATGTTACTGAGCCTTTATGGAAATTGATAAAAAGGGAATAGTTTGGAATAGTGACCAATAACAGGCGTTACAAAAACTGAAAGGTGCACTAGCGAAAATTCCGACAGTTTCTTATTTCAACTTTAAGGATTGCACTCGCTTAGTAGCTGATGCTAGTCCAGTTGTTCTAGGAGCAGTGCTGCTTCTGTTTCAAAACGACATTCCGCATGTCATTTCATTTGCAAGTAAGGTCAAAATAACGGTTTTACTATTATCTTGGAGTAATTGAGATTGAGTTGGTGACTGACCACGAACCACCAGAGGCCATTAGAGATGTGACCAACTGGGTAAAAAGTTGCCGAGAATGTTTGGTAGTGTCCCGTCGAAAACCACCAGTTCCTATGATCCGACACGCATTTCCAGATGGTCCTTGGCAGTGTGTGGCGATGGATTTGCTGGGTCCACTTCCAAACCATGACTTTGTTTTTGTTATTATAGACTACTATTCAAGATATCAAGAGATAAGATTTATACACAAAAAATAACTTCATCAAAAATTATTTCGATTTTGGACGAAAAATTAAGCCGATTAAGATTATATCCTAAATCGATAAAAGCTGACAATGAACGACAGTTTTTTAGCGAGGAGTTTAAGAGTTTCTGCAAAAAGAACAACATAAACCCTATAACTTCGCCTCCATATTGGCCGCTGGCAAATGGCGAGGTAGAAAACATGAATAGATCTATATTAAAATGGCTTCAAATTGGCATCGGCAATGGATATGACTATAAGAAGGAAATTCAGACGTTTTTGCTCATGTATAATGTAACACCCCACGGTACTACAGGAAAAGCCCCATCAGAACTTCATTACATTAGGATGATAAGCAACAAGATTCCTTCTCTTCAGGATATAGACCCAGAAACCACTGATTCTGAAGCACGAGATTTTGATATAGTCAGTTAGGAGAAAGGAAAGTAGGTAGCAGCTAAAATACGCGGTGCAAAAGAAAGCGACATCGAAGTTGGAGATAAAGTGCGTGTTCGTAAGATGGTTGGAAACTTACACCATCTTTCATTTCAACCAAATTCGAGGTAATTGAACGAACACCAAATGAAGTGATAGTACGAATGGAAGATGGAAAAGTCTTAAATCAAGTGTAGAAGACTCCAATATTTTCCAAAATAGTTTCAGAACAGGCTGAGTCACAGATGGCAATGTAGGAAATTCTTTGAATCAAAAGAACACAGGGTTGATGCTGAAGCTACAGAATATAGAAGGGATGTGGAGATCCATTCCTCAACAAACTATAATCATTTATTACTTTCAATATGTTTACTACTTAAATTAATATCAAAGCAAGTTAAGCTTGTCATATTATTATATATATTTGTATTATTAATTTCATTATATTGTTAATATTCGAAGTGAATACATATGACATTTATTATAAAAAGAGTTGTGTATTAATCAATCTGATATCTTTAATATTCAAGGATTATTACAGGGCATATTCACCACAGTTTCATAGTAATAGTCACTAATCGGACATTGATTGTGTGCCACATCAAATGCTAATGTACAAACATGTGCATATAAATACAAGCTTGCTAAGATAAGGGTTAAACGTCAAAAGAAAATCATTGAAAAGGAATTCAAATTTCAAACCTGATTTTCTGAAGTGATTAGAAACTCGCTAGACTTGTTTCTCGAGTAAGTGTGGATCAATGTATGTGCCAAACACATACATACCAAGCATGCTAGGAATTTGCAGCAAGACTCCACAGTTATGGAATTCTTTTTTGCATTCTAAGAAAAAATGCTAATAACAAGTTTTGAAGTCCTTCATTTGAAAAAAAAATCATACAACCCTGCTAACTTCCCGAGATCCACAACTTGACTTGCTAATTTCGTATTGAAGTCCATTTTTTTAAATTTCTTAAAATTAAGGACTTCAAAAATGTAACCTAAGCCTACTTTTCAAATGCCAAAAAATTACTTTGAAGCTTTACTGCAAATTCCGATTAAATACCCACTATGTGGTTAACTGCAAAATCGGAAATAGAAATGCGAAAAAATGCTAATTACTGCCTGGATCCCGTTACTCTAGCTGAAAGTTTTCCTGACAACTTTACAGACGTGTATCCTTGCTTCTGCGGTAAGAAATTGCCCTATTACGTTTTTTTTTTCTTATTTGGTTATGAATTTCTTATTTTATTGACGCTGGCAAAAAAAGGGGGCGTAAAAAATGGATTCTGCCCGGGCGGCAAAAAATCACGCTACCTAACAAAAACCAAATTTGGGGCAGAGCTGGTTTTAGAGCGAAAAACTGACAGACGAGAACACAGTAAGAGAAAGGAACACACATTGTAACGCTTGTGTTCTACTTTTGGGAACAAAATGTCAGCTGTTCATTGAAAATGATTTTGGTCATTCAAAACCTAAAAGTGATTTGATAAGAAAGTCGTAAAGCAAACATAACATTTTTTTGACTTAAGAAAATAAATGAAACAACCTTGACTTGGGTACCGAAATGTCATCTGATCTATTTGTTTAAATTTCTCAAAATTGAAAGACAAAATTTTCAATGAAAGCTATAACTGGCCTCCTACTTGAACCCTGGTTGAGCCACAGTTAATCCCTAGAACGGCGAGTTAAAATATTTTATCTGTAGTAGAAATATTTGTAGAACGTGCCCCAGGGGTCTTATTTCTCACTTAATTTGAAATAAACAATATTTATTGAAATGCTTTTACAACTGGTTCTAAGTAGACTAATTTTACTGCACCTCTCGCGTTTGTTATAGGTTCATATAACAGTATAATTCTTGCTTTGATAATAATCCATCTTAAAGACCACCATGGTCGCATCCTGCCCAGTTCCATATATGTGTATCCAACACATAAATATCAAATATCGCAATTCGCGATTGCGCATCCATAAACATCCTCCGTCGAAGTTCCATATTTGTGTATCCCACACAAATATCAAATATCGCAATTCGCGATTGTACATCCAAAAACATCCTCCGTCGAAGTTCCACATTTGTGTATCTCACATTAATATCAAATATCGCAATTCGCGATTGTGAATCCACACACACAATATTGCATACTCAACAAAACGAAATAATTTCAAGATAATAATTTCAAGGTACTTTTAAGTTAAGTAAGTTAAGTTTATTCAGTCATATTTTGAACGTACACTAAAGAGGGTCCCTCAACTAAAAGAACCAAGTAGTTTTTGTATTTTTTTCTACACGGTATAACACGGTCGCTGTCCAAATTATATACCTTGAACAGGGATTGAAACCCTTATTCAGTTGAGATACTAGCCACCCGTTGGTCAACGTGAGGTGAGAGTAGGATTTGGTAGAGAAATGGGTTTTGAGAAAAACCTGTGGGTCCTTGTGTCCTCTTGAATATATGTACATAAGTTACTAACATTTGAACATCCTTCTTGCAACCTACAATATTTAAAATAAACCTTGATAAGCTGTTAATCTAAATATGACGTTAAATATTTCAGGAAATAAACCAGTTCCTCCACGCAAACATAACCTCATTCGACCAAATATAACATCGGCAATTCTCGAACTATCTTCATGGCAAGACGAAGGGTGTCCTATTCTATATTT
The DNA here is from genome assembly GCA_949320155.1 of Melangyna quadrimaculata. NCBI lineage: Eukaryota > Metazoa > Arthropoda > Insecta > Diptera > Syrphidae > Melangyna > Melangyna quadrimaculata. Next base: position 11,636,696 of record OX439486.1, read on the forward strand.
TACCATAGAATTCCGAAGATATGGAATCTCGAGTGATTGGATTATTGTTTCTAGCAGCATTGCTACGCAAGCTCGATACACCCTTGGAGATTTGGAACCGGCAACCGCGTACAGCCTGCGAATAACAGCTCACAATCATGCAGGCTCGACTCTTGCTGAATACCTGTTCGATACATTGCATTTAACAGGTTTATCAGTTAGCGAAAAAGAGGATAGTGATGCGCCGGAAGTGGGACCATTTTTCAGAGATGTGCATTTCATTGCAATTCTCATTACATCTATCTTCGGGACAATCTTGGCACTCGTGGGCGCTTGTATTTGCTTTAGGCATTGTAAGTTAAAATATTTTATTGATAATATTTACATATTAGCATTACTTATCCTCTTAACAGATCCAAGGCAATTGCTAGATCGAGATATAAACTCGATGCGACCACCTTTGTCAGAGGGCAAGGACCTGCGACATCAAAATCGTGAGCTTTTCTCTATGCAATCGCATACCTTAATTACTCCTACAAATCACAAAAAGAACCATCTTTTTCAGGCTTAGAACGAATCCCTGAGTACTCGGAGGATATATATCCGTATGCAACATTTCATCTGCCCGATCATGAAAACCAATCTGGAAATATCAATCGTAATGGAATGATCTATGAGTCTCGTGACCAAGATACTCTAACCAGCTCAAATAACAAGCGTTCGGCGACAACCGGAATAAATACTGGCGGAAATAGTACTCCTTTAGCAACAGACAAAAGTTCCACTGGCACAGAAAAGCGACAAAAACGCATTTCGACCACTATTAAATCTGAATCAGAAGAATACGATTCGCTTAATTCCGATAGTGATATATCTGCTGAGAGGAATGGCAACAACAGTCGTACCGAGTCCAACAGCCACCTGGATGATCCGGGTTCAGCTATATGTACCTAAAGTTTAATATTATTTTGTTTAACTGATTTAAAAAAAAAAATATAATGTCAATTCGTTTTAGCCCATGGCCATAGTCCGGTGTCTCGAAGTGGTGGTAATAAGGAACGACTATCAGTGTTCAATAGAACTCCGCTGCACAGTAAGTTAGTACCTGTTCCTTTTGCTTAAAAACAAAGAATATTAATTTTATTTAAATATTTTTGAAATAACAACAACAATATAAAACACACACCATCAAGATTGTGTGTGATTATTTGTCTGTTCCATTTTACTTAGAAGTTTGTATGCCAAGCAACGTATGGGAGCTGGCACCCGTTTGAAAGGTATTTTTTGCTATTTAATTCTTTTGTATGGTTGTAAGTCTCAATTTCCTAGTACAAAAGCTTTTAACACAATGTTATTATAGAGTTACACAGGGTAACTATAGGTAGGTATATTATACCTTTCAATATTTGTTGGTGGGATCTACGATCCCAAGCACGCTGCTGCAAATCATACAGACTAGCCACTCTTTTGATTTTACTTTCTGGAACATTTATTTTTGTAATGTCCTGACAATTTGTTTTTACTGCATTGGAGTGGCTTACAAATAAATGAACTATTTCAGATTTGACTGTTGCCTTCGTCTTTGAACCAGTTGCGGATGAGAGAAATCGAAATTGCATTTCAATCAGCAAGGTTCTTCAACTGTGGCTGGCTGGACAATACCCTGGCCTTTCTTTTTAAAGTAATAAAAGGTTAGATTAGGTTTAAATGACCGCAAGCGGAAAAACTGACAAAACCTAATGATATTTTTAACTTTTTTTGATAGTTCAGTTGATTTATTTTAAATTAGAGAAATTGAGATGAAAAAATGTTTAGTAAACCATGCGATTATGGAATTTATAGCCAAAACAGTCAGTGGGGTCTATCATCCGTCGTATCCGATCCGATCGTAAGAAAGTTCTCTCCGATTTGTACAAAATTTGCCAACTTTGGTTGATAAATCATTCAACAAATTCCTTTTTTAGTGACTTTTTTAATTATTAAATAAGATTTACCTTTAGGGGGCTATAGGTCATTTTTTGTGTTGTTACAGATAATTTTAAATACCCAAGCTGTATTTGCAATTAGTATTTATAGGTATTTAAAGAAAAACGTTTTAATATTTTAAACCATATATCTGAGGAAGGTCGTTAACATGATCGAAACGTCACTTGAATTTTTTTTTTTTTTTTAAATAACAACACAAAACTCACCTAGAGCCCACTAGGGGGAAATCTTATTTGATAAATCATTCATTTCACCGCCAAAAATCAAATGCCAAAATCCGATTAACGCATTGCGAATTCATGCGATGTAATTATGATAATTTTGTTCTGTGCCTCCGATTTTCTTGCGAACATTTTAATTCCGCAGCCCAAAGAGACAGGCATATTTGTTTTATGTCAACTTCATGCGCTAGTAAACATCAACATGCAAAAGGAGAACCATGACAAAAGTAAGCTTTACCATCGTAGCTTTTTTCCGATCGTAGATTTTGTAACGGATACGATGATATGCCCAGTGTCATAACAAACTATAGCTTTTAAAAGCATGACCGCATCGTTTTAATCATGGCCTCATATAGACACGCACTAAAAAGAAATGCGTACCCCCGCACTGGTGGCGGGGGTTTGGCAGTCAACGTGTTGGAGCCCCAAGCAAAAAAACTTTTCACGATTTCAAGAAATAAACAGAAAGTTGATGGTATTTGACCCACCCTAATGTATATTAATTTTTCTTGAATATTTTTGTGTCTTTTTTCTTTCTTGTTGTCTTATATCACAATGTAGAAATTCTACTTTATTATTTTCTATTTTGAAATTTTAAAAGATTTTGAAACATCAACAGTAACAGCATGGATATGCCCCTCGACCACAGACTCTTTGACCCGCCGCCAAAGCAACATGCACAATCCGCAGCAGCTTCATCTGCCCACCAACAGCAGCGCCATTATCCCCACCAACAACACCACCATAATTCATCATCAGTCAGCAACACAAATCTGTCCGGTCTATCCTATGCCAAAGGTCATCAAAATGAACCATCCGAAGTGTGCGCAACGCGTATTACCCAATCGGGTTCATATGTCGAAATTCTAAGAAACACAGCGTACCAAAATTTGAATAGTGATGGACAAGGACAGAAGTCTGCAGCAATTGGAGGTGGATTAAAGAAATCAGCAGTAAACGCACATCTTTCATCGTCATCCTGTCAAAATAAAAGCTACGGTGATTTCCTTACCATCACGCCCCGTCGAAAAGGCAAACTTCTATCGACTTCAGCAGCTATTGGCAATGATCGTTTTCAGCAGAGTATTGAACCACTAAATTTGCTAGGCGTTCGAAATGACAACAACGGCACCATGAAATCTACGAAGCTTTATGATTACAGAACTTTGGAAACTCTCAGCAATGCCGATACTCTTCTATTGGGCGCAACAATCTACCCGAAACTTAATAAGTCCTATTGCGCTGGCATATCCAATTTATCGTCAAGTGGTAGTAATTTTGACTGTGGCACCAACACCACCAATAAAACTTCAAATTTTGGTGAATTTCAACAAATATTAACAGAAAAAAACTTAAGCCCACCGTCAGCATTTAGCGATGGGGCTGAAAAATCTTCGCTGTCGTAAAAGACTGATAGAAATCAGAAGAAGGTATTTCTAAGACTTTTATTTTAACATATTTTTTTCTTACATAACGCTTAGTTTACAGTTCACACGCGAACAGAATAATCAAATTTTCAAAATAGTTGTCCACCTATTTTTTGCATTATATTGTATAATATCATTGAGTTTATACACTTAGAAGAACCACCTCAGTGTTAAGCTATCACCAATGTAGGTGGCGCCCTTATTTGCTTCTAGAACAAGAACCAGTGATAATCAATACAAGAACCATTTACTCCTTAATGTAGACTATTTGCTCACTATTTTCACAAAAAATCTACTTTAAGATGGATATAGTTTACCTCAAGGAGCAAATGGTTTTTGTATTGATTATCACTGGTTCTTGTACTAGATGCAAATAAGTGTGCCACCTAGATTGGTGATAACTTAACACTGAGGTGGTTCCTCTATGTGTATAAACTCAATGACAATATCTATGGATACAAATATTGGTCCTGCATGCAACAAATTTTTGAATTCACAACACATCCAATTTACTCAGATACGTGCAAGCACGCATCCAATTTCTTGGGAATTTCGGTTCAATAAAATTAATAATTTATTTTTCGCACGGGAACTGTCAATTAAACTTTTAGAAATGCGTTCAGATTCCTCTATTTAAACAAAATATAAATAACTAACATATCAAATCCCTCAACTATTGTCCATTGCTGTAAAAAGGAAGAATCGTATAGGAAGTCAAGAGAGAAGAAGAAATTTTTGAATTTTATAGAGACTTGTCATTTCGGTCAAATTTGTCCTTAAGGCCGGGTCAAGCAGAACGCGATCTGGCAGTGCAACAAGCCTCCACCGACAAAGAAGAACTTGACTCTTGAAGGCGCGCGGCGGCGGCTGGCGGTGGTGGGCGACACGGTCAAATTTCATTTGTAAATTTTTTTCGAAGAACGCCAGACCGCGCTCCGTTTGACCAGCCTTTAATAATCTTAATTAAACCAAAAGATCACTGTATATGTATAGTTCTTACAAAAACGAAACAAGTATTAATTTAAAGGATTTTTACAAGGAAACAAAAATTGTAAACAAAATTAAAGTAGGATAATTTGAAGGAGGAGTCAAAACCTGAAGTCTATTTTTTACAAAAAAAAAAAATAAAACAATTAACATGTCAATTTTTACAATTTATGACTTTTATTTTGTGATAACCAATAAAGAGAAAAGGGTGCATTTAAATTGCCTGTGTCTTTAGGGCATCTGATATTTGATTCATAGATTGCTATACTAGGGGAGAACACGGTAAATTTGGCATCGCAAAATAATAACGCTCTTGTTAAGAAACAAAATACAAGCATTTTGTAATAGAGGACGCGAAGTCCATCTGAAATCTGCAAAAATATGACAACTTCTGAAAATAAAGTACCTACTTAATTTATGTCGTGGAACGCAATACTATCTGAAATGTAAATTTTGTATGAAAAGCCTAGATTTTATACAGAAAAGATGTCACCTTTTTTTCAGTCGGGAATTTCTTGCTGAAAATTCAGATGAAACGTAGATAAACTTCACTAAACGTAATTGAATGTCATCTAACATTTTATGACAGCGGGCCAATCACAAGCTCGATGTGATGACGCACCGATTATTACATGGTTTACATGTAGGTATTGTGAAGAGTGCCATTACAGTTCAAATAAAGTTTTAAATTACAAACAAATGACATTTTGAAATGAAACGTTAAATATTTTTTCTCAAGGAAACCCTGGAGGCCTACTCTTTTTGTACTATTTTGTACTCTGTAAAATATTAGAAACGGAAAAATAGTACTTAATACTTTTCCATCTTACGGATTAGTTTTATTCGAGTATCGAATTATTTCTCATGAGATCTGTCAAATCAAGAAAACAAAACAAATAACAAACAAGGCGGATAAGCAACTACATGGTTTTTGAAGAAAGAGTTTAACATAAATCCAAAGGAAATGGATCCGGTTGCACTTTGGATGGACGCAGAAAATAATGAAGAACGGGTTGAACGAAAAATTATACGGGACAAATCAAATATTATGGAAATGTGTGATAAAAGGTGTAAAGTTTTATTGGTGGCAAATATTCATTTCACTATTTAACTATTTGTTTGTTATTCTAGTTTTGTACAGAACTTTCGCGTTTCTAAGAACGCTTTTTTGTATGTTTTAAATGCCATACAATTTGAACTCTCTGCTCCTTTAAGATCAACTGCAGTTCTAGCCATTTTAAAACTAGCTGTTACTGTAAAGATTTTAGGGTAAGGAGGCTATCAGCACCAAATAGTGTACGACTATTCCATTGGCAAAGTACAACAAACAACATCAAGTTCTGTTGGGGCGCAACGTATATTTTTGAATTATATGACACATACAAATTACTTAAAAAAAAAATTGAATTAAACGAATTAAATATTTAAATAACTAAATAACTGAAAAATTAAATATCTAAGTAACTTAACGAACATTTAAATTTGGCGCCACTATTTTAGAGTGAGCCATATTTTTTGCTTTCAAAAATATGTATCTAACACAGAAATAACATATAACATAGTTATTGTTAACTTAAAACTAAACTTCTTGTTACAATCTCGACGTGTATAGTCTTTTCATTTAATCAGTTTTACTCTACTCTTTTGGCAATTGGTAGAAAAAAGCTCTCATCCATCAAGTTCTATTGCAGAAGTCTGCAGTGCTTATGGCCAAATCGGGATGAGCACAAATGAACTCCACCAACATCTCGAATTATTATTATTATTTGTGTTTTGCATGCATTTTGTAAGTTAATTCATTTGCTTAAATTGTTATAATAACTAAGTTTTTCTAAAAAAAACTTACGTTTTAGGACTTTCCTTCTCAATTCCGTTATTACATTAGTTGTATAAACAAATTTTCCGTATTAGACTGCTTTTGACGTTCGAAAACGTGTTGCCAAGTACGAAAATTTCACTTTCGGAATTTCAATTTTGAAAGTAGTAAATTTCATTCCGCTTAAGAAATAGAGAATACAAAATATTCGTTTTCGGAAATTTTCACTTTCGGAACGAAATACAGAGTAGGGCCCCTGCTTAATTTCTTAAAGTAGATTGTTAACAGGCAGCCCATCCTATCGGTGGCGGTGTACCGTTTGCACTCTATAATCTTCGTTGTTTATCATAGACCAAAGTTCAAGACAACATATGTGTGTATGTATATGTACATGTTATTTTTTTATCAAAATACTCGCTGATTTAACTGTATGCTATGCGTCTCAATGTTAAAAATAAAAACTATGAAATATGTAATTACCTATTGGCTTCAAAGGGTTTTTAAATACAATGAATGGCTGGTTAAAACAAGAAAGTGTAAGGAATTCAAGTTTGTTATTTGACTATTTTATGTTCTATTTTATATAACAAATTATTTATTATTTATTATTTTTTATAACAAAATTTGTTAATTTCAATTGAAATCTCATTTCATTTTGAATTTGGAATGGCAGTTAAACGTTTATTTTTGTTGTTTTCTCATACAAAAGCCTTTCAGAGCTTTTGAAACTGATTCCCGCTGCATGCATTCACCTAATTTCCATTCAAATTTCAAGTTCTGTTCCTGCAAATTTGGTTGAAATAAGCTCATTTGGAAACGAGAATTTGTATGGGAAATGGGGTAATTTCCGATCTCATTTGGAAAGGAGAACCGGACTAAACGGTCTACATAACCAATAAGAACGAGACATATGTCGTAGAAACGGTATTTTCGTGTACATTAATACTTACTCAGCTCATCCCAAATCGCTGTGTGAGAAAAGTTATTGGCCAACGAAGATTGGAGTTTGGTACATATAATTTAAACATATAATGTAAGTATTTAGTATAGGCAACAATGTGCTGGCCTTAACAATAACAACAAGACATATGTTTCTGAAAAGGTCTTTTTATGAACTACAAAAGCTACCTTGACAGCTCACATCAAGTCGCTGTGTGAACAAATTATTCCCTAATTAAGATTGTGAAGTGGTGAATTTTGGTATAGAAAATGTACATTTTGTAGGTATGTAGGATATTCAAAAATGTGTTGGTCCAACCAATGAGAACGCAACGTATGTCGTTGGAAAGGTATTTTTATGTACTACAATAGTTACATAGACCGCACATTTCAAATCGTTGTGTGAAAAAAGTTATTCGATAATTAAGATTGTGATGTGGTGAATTTTAGTATAGAAAACGTTTATAGCATAAGCAAAGTCTTTTATTTTATACTAAAATATAGCTAATCACAATCTTAATTATCGAATAACTTTTTTCACACATCGATTTGAAATGTGCTATCCAGGTAGCTTTTGTAGTACATAAAAAGACCTTTTTAGAAACATATGTCTTGTTGTTATTGGTAAGGCCAGCACAAACCAAATAGGTTTACCAAATTCAAATCTTTGTTGAACAATAACCTTTTTCACACAGCGATTTGGATTGAGCTGCCATACTCAGTATTTATTTACACAAAAATACCTTTTTAACGAGATATGTATCGTTGTTATTGGTTCCTAGACCAGCTTCCATACATTTTTGCCGGTTCTCCTTTGCAACGAAATTACCTTATTTGGCCCAGTGAAAACGTAGTATAAACCACTTTTATTAAACTGGTACATCTCACCTCAACTGTGGAAATAGACCTCCTCTCCCATATAAAGAATACCTTATTAAATTTTGTGGTGCCAAAGTTATCGTACCTACTAGTGCCCTCTTTTACACATTTAGAACTCAAGTTAGCTATACCTATGCAAGTAAAAGAGTTTGAACCGGCTTAACTTTTGTTTCAATTTTGTTTGTTATAAGATCTGGAAAGTCTTCGGCATTACAGCCTGTGTGTCAACCTCTTCAATAGGTGTGCTTTTGTGCCCTTTATGCTTAGCTCAAAAATAATGGCACAAAAAACGCCATCGCTGCTCACCCTATGTTTAATAGTTATATTAGTTATATGTATTTCTGTTATTGTTTTTAGTATATTGTATAATTGTTGTTGTATTTTACATTTAAAATAAAAATCATTTTTGATGTGTTAACATCTTAGCGCTAGGTATTAAGAAAAAAACAAACTCTCGGTATGGGTAAACTTGAAAGAGGAAAGACAAAATTACGGATACGCCACCATCTTGTTTATTTAGATTTTTAACTAATGAATGCGAATGGTTCGTGCATTGAATAGAGTAAATTGAGATAATGTGGTAAATGTCGGTAATGTGGTTGGGTATAGTAATACACCAGCGACACCAACCAAGCCAACGGTTTGTGCATTAAATAGTGTCGGGAAAATTATCATCATCATATAAGTGTGGAAATGCAGTTTTTTTAGGCATGGTGCAACTGTTATGATTTTAAGGTCTTAATTGGGTATGATTTTAAGAGTTGCCACATTCTCTAAAAGTACCTTTTTTGAAAGTGGAGGGTGAGGTTAGAAACAAAATTAAATACATATTTACGCTCAGCCCTGAAGCGCCTTTGGCAACCTCATCAGTTTACTATATACTGTAAGCTATAGTATAAACTATATACTACACCAGTAGCGGATCCATGGGGGTGGCTATAGGGGCTAAAGCCCCCCCTACAGCCGAATCATAAAATAATTTGAAATATAGAAAGCAATACATAACAACGTGTAGAATTTTATATTCCGTCTAAAATATTGTTAAGATATGAAATTTGATGGACAAAATAACGTGGTTGGGGCTGGACTATTTGCATACATGTTATGTAATTTTTTTTCTAAGCCCTACGATTGGGGCTAAAGCCTGAAGCGAATTGGACAAAAACTAAGTTGGGGCTATGAATATGGATATTTTTAATGCAACGACAATCTTTCACTAAAAATTAAACCCAGAAAATTGGGACGAAAAAAACAGCTTTGGCGCAATAAGGTCTGAGAACATTGGACAAAAATCCTAGCCAGGGTTAAGCAACTTACTTCCTAAAAACTAACCTTATTCCAGAGAGTTTTGGGGGCTCAAGTCTAGGGACTGTCAAAGTCCGAAGTTGGGGCTAAGGCTTGAAGAGATAAGTAAAAAGAGATAAAAATGATCGGGGCTTTACATTAACGTGTCAAATGCCCCAACTGTATATACTAAAAACAAAGCTAATTTACCGAAAGAAACGCATTTGAGGCTTAAACCATTGGAGAACAACGGGATGTCAAGTTTCGTGTATGTTTAATACAACAGGAATTGTTTCTTACGGCCTTGGCTTTTTTTTTAGAAATTTTCGGGTCTACGTTTTCAAAATTTGAAAGGTCCAAGGCAATTGTATATATAAAACATAGAAATTCTCTAGTCAAGGAGCCAAATTCCAAAAGCGTGAGTTTTCTCTGTGCGCGCTCAGAAAATCATGCAAAAGCAAATGAATATTTGCAATCCCTCTAGACTCTAGAGTGACGTGCAAATTTGTTGACATATTTTTTTAGCATGAATACATAAAGCGTATGCAGCGTATACATGAAAACTCATGCACGCTGGCAGAATTGGGCCGTGGCTTATTTCTTAGAGCAGCTTTGTCTTATGTCGTAAAGTGTCAGTTTGAACAAAAAAGTTTCTGTTTGATTTAGATAATTCAGGAAAAATGAGATCTTAGAGGACTAATACCGTATCAAAGCACATATACATGAGCTTTTGCCAGTACGAACACTTAAATATAATTTTTCTGAACTAGCCAATTAAAAACAGTTTTCAAATCTTGTCAAAAATGGGAAGTTTAAAACATACCCAGAGCTAATTTAAAAATATAACTACATAATGTAGGTACCTAATTAATTTTTAAATAATATAAATAAACGAATTTGTACGCGTGATATGGCTAAAAATTATTGTGCGCCTTTGAAGTTGCTTCTATCTCCGCTACAGCAATTATGAATAATTGTTATTATACTTTGTATTGAAAACTTTTTGAAGCGCAACAGGAGCGGATATAAAGGCACACAAAAAAACGGATATCATTAGACCGCACTCGCCGGAACTGCACTGCATCGGAACTACACTTCACACGAATTCGTATGAAGTTCAGTTTCCGCTTAGTGCGATATAGCTCCTTAAATTCCATAAGAAATAATGTTTTGCCGCGTTGTCGTGAAGTTTAGTTCGACTGAAGTTGAGTACGGTCTTGCATTAAACCTAAACTGATCTCTATTAATTATTGTAAATTATAAAATTTATCTTGGGACGAGCAAATTTTATTACATAAGGTCTCAAAATGGATCTCCAAACTGCAAGCCCCCCCCACAGCCAAATCCTAGATCCGCTATTGTACTACACTGATGTTTACACATCATCCCCTTGAGTTCCGGTACTCACACATTTTTTAGGCTAACATACAGCGCAACAAAACACGCCTTATATCTTTATGTATACGTGTTAACAGCTTTTTTGCGTATTTTGGTAAAATCCCAATGGCTAAAGCTACTGCGTAACATGTCTGCGCTCATCGAAGTGCTACTCCCGAACACACATATTGCGTAGGACACTTATACCTATTCTTTCAATGACGAGATAAACCCGAGTTTACTCGCCAAATTCAAGGGGTTAACTCGAGTTTAACTCTGAATCTGAATGATCTCGCATTGAAAAAGTGGGCTTAATGGGTCTTGTGAATATAAGAAAAAAACAAGGTTAAAATTTTAAGCCTATGCTAGGCCTTTATTTGTAGTTAATAAGAGCTATCTTCTATATATACATATAGTAAAAGCTATTCTAAGGATTTCTCAATGAAAGAAATTTTCATGATTGCTATAACCGACTTTTCAATAAAAATTCCACAGTTTCGCTAATTTGTGTTTCAATGATGGGTTTCAATTAAAGCTATATAAGTGGCACGTAGGTTAGGTTAGGAAAGGTGTACACAGCATGGCTGTTGCTTACACGGGGGCCTATTGGTCCATCGTGATCCCCTTATAAAATAAAAACAGAGATGTTCCTAACTAATGTTTAATGTAGACTGGCTCATTTGTGAACCAGCCTTTTTTTTCTATGAATTTCCACATATTTGTCATCAAGACCTCCGCTAGATTGTCCAGTTCTCCAGCAAACCTGTTTCCTAATTAACGGAGGCGATTTATTTGGAGGTTTGGAAAATCAAAGAGCAGCTGCTTTATGATTTCAATTTCCTCAACATCCTGACAGCTCCTACAGAAATCGGGTGCGAATGGGCCTATTCTGGTGGCCATTGTGCCAATTTGCTATATCATTCCCGTATCCCTTCTTTATTGCCTGGTCCAGGAACCCAGCAGAGTATGACTTGGTTGGAGTTACAAATATTTTCCAGTACGTCTCGGCACTTTGCAACTGCCTTGGATCTTATAGTCTCACTGGCTAATGCTTTGATAGCAGCTTGACTGTCCATGAAAAACGTGATTTCCGATAAGCTCAGTTTCTTCTGGTGTGCCATATCTGCCGCTTTTTCAATAGCATAAATCTCAGCTTGAAAGACACTACACTCATCTGGGAGTTTATATGATTCTCTAATATTGAGTGGTTCACCGAGCACACCTGCCCCTGTTCCTTCTTCCATTTTTGACCCATCGGTGTAGAACGGGATACCTTGTTCACTGATTAGTGAGTTGCGTTCCCATCCATGTCTTTTGGGAATTAAAATAGAGAAGTTTATTTAAAAATCTATTGTGGGTGGTACATCAAGTCCGGCCACTGTGTCATACTTTTTGCAAGATAGACACATGACCATAGGTGCTGTGCTTCCAAGAGCTCATTTCTTTAAGTCGAAGTGCGCTTTTGGCTGCTGTACATCTTATGTACTCGTCTTGTGCTGGAAGATTTAGAATAATTTCCAGCCCTGCTTGTGGCGTGGAAATTTGTACCTCCATTATTCCTAAATAAGTCAGTCTCTGTACCTTGTTAAGGTTTTTGAGATAGCTAAGTTTTTATACAGGCTTCCAACACACGATTGAACCATAGGTTATAAAATGGGACGAACAACCGCCGTGTACTACATCTACTGGATGACCTGCGGTTGCATACCCCACCGCGTACCGATGGTTTTTTATTGCATGTGTAGAAAGCACAGAGTGCTCTTGTCATTTTTTCCTCTATGTTACTTTTCCATGTTAGCTTGGAATCAAGGATTACTTTAGGATATTTAGCTTCTTTTGAAAGTTTTAGTGGAATGCCATTAAGCTTGGGAGGGGTAAAGTCCTCTAATTTTCTTTTCTTCGTAAACAGAACTAGTTCGGTTTTTGTAGGGTTAACCCCCAGACCGTTTTATGCTGCCCAAGAAATACTTGTATTCGAGTGTGTCGGTTTTCCAGCTTTTGGAATAAAGACCCCTTTAACCTTTCTCCAGTTTGAAGGGACGTTTCTATGTTCAATAAAACTTTTGAAGATTACCCTAAGCCATGGGGTGATTATCTGTAGAGCATGCTGAAGAAATGCTGGTATAATCTCATCTGGTCCAGCTGATTTATAGGGTTTGAATGAGTTTATTGCCCACATAATCTTCTGCTCTGTGATAACTTGTTCCAATTCTGATGCTGTGTGAATAAAATCTTAAGAGTCTGGTTTTGTATAACCTGAGTTTTCAGGGCTCTGGCGCCTAAAAGGGAATAACAGCATCCCAGTTATCGTACCTTCTCTTTGTGTCAATCAACTGTATTTTGTATAAAAACTTTTAATTGAATTTTATTCAATGCGGCCCACTTAAATAAAAACAAAAACAATGTAATTTCTATTGTTTAGGTTTTGTCTTCTTTATTTTGTATTTTGTACGAGTATTTGACAGTAGTTGCAGCATAGTGTTGTTAAACAAAAATCTTAACCCCCTTGCTTTGCCTTCTAGTCTACAAAATACTAGTCCAAGCTAAAGCTACCTAAGTCAAAACATGTGTTTTTATTCACAAGATCCATTTCCTTATAAAGTTAATTTTCGTGCAACTGAAGGGCTTTATTATATTTGTCCCACGCCAAACATAATGTGTAGGTACATGTTTTTATAAATGAGTTCTGGATGTATAAATGGTATAGACACTTTGGAGTAAAATATTTATAAGTACCTACTCTCATTGAGTTTATACACATAGAAGAACCACTTCAGTGTTAAGTTATCACAAATCTAGGTGGTGCCCTTATTTACATCTATAACAAGAACCAGTGATATTCAATACAAGAACCATTTGCTCCTTAAGGTAGACCATTTCCATCTTAAGGTAGACTATTTGTGGAATTATTGGGGAATTAGTCTACATTAAGGAGCAAATGTATCTTGTAATGATTATCACTGGTTTTTTTTCTAGATACAAATTGGTGATTGGTGATAACTTAACACTAGGTGATTCATCTATGTGTATAAACTCAATGATACTATCTACTACCTACTATTGAAAGTTCTACCCTACTTGAAAAAAGACACAGGTATTGTTCTTTCAGTTTAAAAAATACTTAAATTTTAAGATTGTCAATGTATAATAAATACCGTAAGAGGTTTAACAATTTAAACTAATCAATTAAAAATATATGTAGGAACAAAATTTACATATACAAAAAAATATTTATTGATGGTGGTTTATAAGAACTAAAATATAATTTTTTTAAAATAACACACAATTTAAAATGAAAAATTAAAAATCTCTATATTCAAAAAAAAAAAAAACAAAATAGATCAATTATGTTATGTCCGTAATAATGTTAAACTTAAGGAAGTAATATTATAATATACATCAAATATATATTCCATATTGTAATTGATATTTATAAATTGAATATATGTAGAACGTTTAATTTGTGTTAAATTATACATGTTGTATGAAATCAATTTGAAATGCATGAATATAACTAATGGAGAATGCATAGAAATAAAATATAAAACAATAAAACATACATTAATAAAATAAATACAATAAAATTTAAATAAAATATTTATTTTAGTTAAATTTAAGTAACTAAATTATGACATTCTAAATGCAATAAATAATTGCGATTAATAATAAACTGATTTAAAAATATAGTTAATAAAAAAAAGAGTTTTAAATGCAACAAATAACAACAAGTTAAATGAATTATTTAAAAGTTAAAAAAATTAAACCGTTCTAAAAAGGTAAGTATTTGATCTGCAAAACAAAATTTCAATTTAAAGAATTTTATCTAATAATAAAAGGGCCCGCCCTAACGGGTAGGGGCACTAGTAGTATTATTTATTATACTCTGTTCATATTATATTTTCGGTATAGGGAAGATAGGGTGTTTGCCTTTCATCCTTACTTTTATGGATTTCAATAAGCTATCTCTTTTTTTATAAAGCTTTTCCATTTTCTATGGTCGCCGTAACGAGCATTATAATTTGGCATATTTCCTTCTTCTCTCTCATTCAAATATCGGTAGGGTTACCAACTGCTAATTTAGATTTCATAAACAGAAAAATGTAAATCGTAAACTAAATCTTAAAAAAATTTAAGTAAATGCAAGTAAAAATAAATATATTTCTTTTTCCACACCACCAAAAGGTCAGACAGTAGGTAAATTACAGAATAAAAAAAAATTGAATTAAAAATAAACATTTTATCACTCCGACGAGTAGTTGCTACTGCTACTCTCTTTATTTAAGTTTATAACTAAATTGTCCACCGCTCTTTCAGTAAAAACATCCATTTCCCACATCTTTGGCTCAATCACCTGCTCAACGTGTAGCGTCAACCTTCGCAGGTCCTGTTTTTAAGAGATCTTTT
Source organism: Melangyna quadrimaculata (assembly GCA_949320155.1). Taxonomy (NCBI): domain Eukaryota; kingdom Metazoa; phylum Arthropoda; class Insecta; order Diptera; family Syrphidae; genus Melangyna; species Melangyna quadrimaculata. The sequence goes on from OX439486.1 coordinate 11,651,995, forward strand.
ACTTCTGCCAGTTTAATGGCCGATTTCATGAAGGACTTTTAAAGGTTTAAAAGGCCATTTAGCCTTAAAATGGGGATTTTTGGTTTCACCAACTTCTTTTAAATTTAACAGGATTTTAAACATCCTTATAAACTAAATTCTCATTTTTGTCTCATTAATTTTTAAAAGCCTCGTGAAATGCATCACATCCCCTGAACAATGAACATACACATAAAATCCCATTTGTTTTTTTTTTCTTTTTGTGCAGATTGGAACTTATGAATAGGTAATACATTTTGTTTTTTTTTTTAGAATAATATATTGGTCATCATCTTCTGAGGATGAAGAGCAAACATGAGATTCAACGACATAGTATTCCGAATCCATAGGATTGGTTTTTTCATAGCTTGGTACCCATGCAGAAATTATTTATGTGACTATCTTAAGAAATAAAACCAATGTTGTAAGGTGTTTTAATTTCTAAAATGATTTATATTTCAGTGAATGATCAACAAAAAGTAAATATAATTGTGCGTGTATCTTCAAGCAACAAAAATCCGATTAAAAAAGAGAAACACAATTCGCGAAGAAAACACGTCCCCTAGTGATATATTCATAATAGATCCTCGCCGATGTGCCTGCTTGGATTTTGGGGTCTATTTTCTTACTTTATAATACACGCACAACTGTTTTTGTTTATTTACTATTATTATCATACGAAATATAAGAAAAATGAATTCACTTTAGTATTTGTTGTGCGCCCAATAACTTTTTGTGGCAACAAAATTGCTGTCAAATAGCACACACACAATTTTTGTCATTTCATGACATTTTGTATTTATGTATAATGTTGTTTCTCGGATACTCATATGTAAGAGGAGCAAAACCTATGTTTTGTATACAGGGATGTGAGCAAACTCAATTTTAACTAAAATATTCCGAAAATTTCCCTTTTCTACATTGGTGAAACTGAAATAATTTAGTTGTCTGTTAAAAATTAAAAGGAGTTTAGATAAAAGCAATTTTAGTGAATGTTTATGAAATTGGCCATAAGAGACTTATTTTGGCTTGCTTCGAATCCTTTCACTTGATTTGAAATAAATTGAAATCAAATCATCATTATACAAATACGTTAAGGTGATTTCTACCCGCACCTTTTTGAATGTCTTAATGGCAACATATTATATTTTTTTTTTCAAAGATATGAGCAATCGCTCTAAGCCAAACTAATTATTTTGTTTATATTTCGCCGTTAAGGCAGTTAAATTATAGCTTTATAGTTTTTCGCTGTTACACTCCTTGACCGCGCTTGCAAACTCACCCCGCCACCATCACTTTTCGTTTGTGCGGCGAATTCAATGTTCCAACCTTCCAATAGACGTCAGTGCAGTGGCGATGCGATTTTTAGCTCACACAGCCAGATGCCAGAGTAGAAACGATTATATCATCAGTGTGCTTTCTGCTTTGGGCATGCAATGAGGACGGTCATGGTGGAGTCGGAGTGTACGATATTTTGCAGGGCATTACAACAACAATTCATGTACGTTGTTCAGTGGGTTAGAATCTTTTTTATTGAAGTATATAGAGAATGGTCGAATTTCGACCACTGGGCGGAACTCCATCAAGAAACTTGGTAAAATAGTAATTCTTCTAACAAAAAAAAAAATACCCAACAAATATTGAATAGCAGCATTTTAACTGTTTTCCACGAAAAAAATAGAACGAAAAGATTTAAGCAGAAAAACACAAAGTGAACACTTTTTTCCTAAATCATAAAATACATGCTCTCAAAAGCTTTTAGAAAGCTTCAAAAACCAAAGAAAAAGGTATTAGAATTTCCATCCACGGACGTATGGTAAGTCTGAATGAATGTGTTTTTTTTTTTTAATAAACACATTAAGCGAGCAAGAGGCAAATTGTGTGTATCTTGTACTTGTATCAGTCTTCTCAGTGAGGGGTCCTCACAACAAGGGAGCAGACAGGTCATGGTGGAATGTACGTGGGTTTATGGAACATTACAAAAACAATTTCAATGGAAGTCAGGGGTTCTGTTTTTTTTTTAAAGTTAACAAGCAATATAGTCCAGTCAAATCGTCTCCTGGAGTTCCAGTTTCAGGAAAGAAATATAGAAGTTTTTTTCTCACCCGTCTTTTATATTTTAAGAGTCGCTGAATCAGAATTTCAACTTTGCTACTTCCTAAGGATATGGCTTCATATCGAAAATCGCAAAAAACCTCAAAATGTTCGACCATTTTTCAGTTTTTTGCCAAAAAGTCAACAAAGCATACACTTTTTGGATAAAATTACCTTCTACCCTTAATAGAACATAACATTTCCTACAAAAATGGACTTCGATTTTGTTTTTTGTAGGATTAACGGTATGGCGACTAGAGTATGGTGAAATAGGACCAAAATTCTGCTAAGCAGAAAGTGTAGAGGAGTTTTATTCATCGATTTGTTCAGCTCTTTGTATAGGGCTCTAAATTCCAGCAACTACTTGCACCGCTGAGCGACCGTTCAGCAAACAAAAAACTTGGCTTAGATCCACAATGACCGACAAACGACTTGTTTCGTTGTGCATGATGTACATTCATAAAAAAAAATTGTCAAAGAACAAACAAACTTTTACAACGAAATAATTGACAGTTTTGGAAAAGAGCTCAGGCGGTTGCAGTTGCTATTCACTAAGTAACAAAAATGTTGAATAAAAATCATACATTTGCTTCCTTTAATAATTATTTAACGTCAACACGAAAAAAGTCTAGTTATAAAATTGGCAAAATAAATATACTTTAATAAAAAAAAGACATCGAATTCAAAAATTGCAAATTAATTTTTATCTGCCCCACCCCTGGAAAAAATCCTGCGGGCGCCTATGTTACAAACATAGTTTTTGAGTTGCAAGCTCAAATATAACGAGAGCACTGTGTTTTCCAAAAAGTACGAATTTTGGTCCTATTTCACCATACTCTAGTCGACAAACCGTTAATCCTTTCTCACATCTTTAGCTCAATCACTTGCTCAACGTGTAGGACACACCTTTGCCATTTTTCAGCGTCAACCTTTGCAAGTCCTGTTTTTAGAAGATCTTTTACTTCTGCCAGTTTAATGGCCGATTTCATGAAGGACTTTTAAAGGTTTAAAACGCCATTTAGCCTTAAAATGGGGATTTTTGGTTTCACCAACTGCTTTTAAATTTAACAGGATTTTAAACACCCTTATAAACTAAATTCTCATTTTTGTCTCATGACATTTTAAAAGCCTCGTGAAAGGCATCACATCCCCTGAACAATGAACATACATTGTCTCCATTTTGTTAAAACGGTACCACATCTTGGACTCCGCGAGGAAATTATCCAGAAAGCAGCCATATTTCTCCATTATTTTCTGTATAATTATATCGAGTTCTGGAGAATCCATAATTTGCTTATTTGTCGGTGATAGCTGAAATAGGGAGAGAAAATGCAGCTTCATTTTCTTCTGAAAAGCGTCCTGTAAGCGACATTATCAGGGCAGGGAATCAATGTACGGATTATAAATAGCTTTTCTAAAATAACTTTAAGCGGAAGAAGCGGGAACATTTGACCGATGGATTTGTTTTTGAATTATTCTCGGACAGCTTAAAACTATGCCTGATTTTTGCACAAATCGAATGCCTAAAGAAAGTTGTTGTTGTTGACTTGATTCATTCGCAATTACCGACAACAATTGAAAAAACTTTGAAGTCCAGAGTTGTTCATTCACATTGAGGTAAGGTCGCTCTCAGTAGAACTTTTTCCGAACTGATTTTAGAAACTTAAATTTCGAAATCAAAGTTTAATATACCTATTTATTTCTGGGTTAATTTTTGATTTTGTATCGAATTTCTATTATTGGATACAAGATGGCATGTTTGTTGGTTGTTCTTAAAATCGGGTGGAATCGGCTAAGCGCTAAGGTGATAGTTGATTATCATATGTGTTGATTTGGGTTTTCGCAGACTCTGTCTTTTCTCTTTCTAATTTTGACAGTTCGTTACATACAAAAATGAAAGAAAAAAATCTAAATCAAGGGATCAGCGTTACCAAATTGTTACACATGTAACAACAAAAGTGTTACACTATTTTTAAATTTTATTTCGTTGTTACAATGTTACGAATGACGAACATAGTGTTGCATAGTGTTTATTATGCAAAGTTGTACTTGAACAAAATTGAAAAACAGAAAAAAGTTGACAATAATTATTATGGCAAAAAGTGTAACAAAAATGAAAAAAAAGTAACATTAAGGGTATTCATGCAACGAGATAATTTTCCGATTTACAGAAAATTGTAACTTCCGCAAGATGTTTACATGGACACATCATTAAAAATACTTGCGTAAAGGTGGGAAATCACCAAATTAAACGTCACATTTGACTTATCGCAGTGCGTATAAGGTTAGTTAGTTAGTTAGTTTACGTTTTATTTAGCAAAAATGTTTGCTACTTTAAAGCTTTTTACACAGTTTTATACATTTCAATAATTATTTTTCACAAAATTTATAATTGAGTTCGTAAATCTTACTAAATAAATTTCCATTTTTACATTATTTGGGAGATTATTGGAAATTTGTATACCCTTAAAAAATAACATATTTTGTATTTTAAAATTTCTGAAAAATGGCTCGCTTCAAATTTGTGAGATAAAATTCTATGTTTTGCAGATTATTTATCCCATACAAATTTTGACAGTTCATTTCTACCGACATAACAGTCTATGATTTATAGGCTTTATTTGGGTTTTCCGTGTTTTGAATGAATACCCCTATTGTAACAGCGAAATAAAATTTAAAAATAGTGTAACACTTTTGTTACATTTGTAACATTGTGGTAACGCTGTTTATTACCAATGATTTAGAGTCTGTTTTTGTTTTTGTTTTGTAGCTACTGACGTTTGTGGAATAAGCCCAATTGTCGTTTTGATGATTGCTCTCTCTATCTTTGCCTATACACGTGATAAAGACAGCTATCTTTAAATCGACAATCAACTCAATTGATTCCACCCCTGATAATGATAAAATCCCAAGGCAAACCATGGACCTGGAAACAAAGCTGCCAAGAAAATAATCACATTTTCCAACAAAACAAAGAGTAAAATGACAGTCGTTTTTGTGAAAACTTCCTAGTTAAGCTTCCTCTACAAGTTTGTCACCTTTATAACTTAAATTGGCGAAAAATGCACCGCGGCTAGAGCGTGATGAAATTATATGTCATATTACAGGAACCCACTAATAGGCTATTGTATGTCATATAGAATGGAACTAAGACGTTCAAGGGTTTTTATTGTAAAAATCATTTATTGGTTCATTGAAGATGAGAAAACCACGGAGCGTTTTTAAACGAGGGTGCAATTTTAAGGAAGGTGAGTAACTGCAACCCTTTTGGTTTTTTGCATATAACTTGAAAACCAAGCTCAATTCCGAGAACCTCTTTTGTAGAGAATAAAATTTACTATAGAATTGGCTTATTCAAAAATTTTAAATACATTTTTAATGTGTTAAAATAAAAAAAAAATCAATTTGTTTGTTTTGTTTTTGTGTACTTATTTGCCTATAACTCTTTTTCCAGCAGAGATAGGTATAGGAATTGGTCCACATAAAAACAAAGATAATAAAATTTTCTTTAAAGTGACCTATTTAAAAAAGTTATTTTGATTCACTGTACTACATATAATGGGTAAGTGGATTATCCACGAAATTCATTTATTTAAGAAGATGAAGAAAATTAAATATTAAAATATTGAAATTACTTCAAAAGTACAAATGAGGAGGTTGGAGTTGAGGTTACTTGTACTTTTTAATTGAGATTAATTATTTAATTCATCTACCGAGCTTAACTCTCACAGATATAAATACTTAAATCTAGGTACTTTTATTAATATTTACAGATACATATACACTCCGCTCCACTTGAATAGCAACAAACTTCTGTTTTACTATCTTAACGTGTAGCGCTTTGGTAAATTTATAAATTCGCCTTTTGGCTTTAGTTCCTAAAAGGGGGATATATTGCGAATAAAACTGCAGCGACAGAATAATTCAGAAAAATACCATTAGGTTATTTTTTACCACTTTTTTAATTACTTCATGAAATAAACTGTTTTTTTGTTTTGCGCCACTTGAATAGAAACAGTGTGCGTTTTGTCTCTGTACATTACGGTAAGAAGAAAAAATATAGTTCTAATAATGGAAGTGTATATTAAAAAATTAGTAGAAGTGTGAAAATTGTTGGTCGAACCTTAAAAATAAATAAATCAAGAGCCACAACAGAAGCAGACCGAAGAAAGATAACTAGACTGGCTTCAAATTCAAGCGATTCTACATCTACTGCTAAAATCAAGGCGAAGAGTGGTAATACACAGTGGCAATTCCTCTCAGTTAGCAGGTTTATCACCGCTTAACCAAGAATTTAAATGAATAAATTATATGATGTACTTTTTATTTTCAAAAAGTACAAATGGCAACGTTGAAATAATGATATCGATTTCTTGCAATATTCAATATCATAAATACAAAAAACTACCCACCTACCTACCTATTTTCAAATCATATTTTCCTTCACACAACACATAACTCCCATCTTCTTATCTGCCTTAGAGTTAGACCCCTTTCACACAAGGAAACTGAGTTGCCGGCGATTTTCAGTTTGTTGGCGATAAGGGCGTAAAAGGAAGACAAGAAATCTCCCCTCACACCCTTCTCGCCAACAAACTAGCCAGTTTCTGGCAACTCAGTTTCAGTTGTGTGAAAGTCGTCTTACAAACAATATGCGATTGCGATCAGTGCTGTCACTTTACCACAATTGTGGAAGATCTACCTCTTTTTTCTAAGATTTTCAGAATCTACCACTTCAGAAGACGAACATTCTTATAAATTAAAATTCTCATGTATAAATTGTACACCCATGACGACGAAAAAATAAATCCAAACATTTTGTATCTATGAAAAAAAATTATCTCGATTTTTTTTTTTCAAGAAAAAAAAAATCTGATTTTTTTTTTGTCTCCAATATGATTTTTGTCTTTTTTTTTTGTATCGCCATCTTACCTGACTGCAGCAATTGAGCCTTATCTGGCCCTGATTTCTTTAATCATGTAGATTGTAGATGCTTCATCCATTTCCACCTGTTCACATTTTATTTCGTGCATAGTGTTCTCGTTTTACCCCATTATATTTTTGACTTGAGAACAAATAATTAAAACAAAAATTGCAGGTGATATGCTGCAAGGACTGAATTCAACTAATTTGGCCTTTTATCTTTATTTGTCTTTTGTACTTGCAGATGTCAACAAAATAAATAAAAAATTTCAGTCGTTAAAAACAGTTATCCATTTGTTATTCCCTCATATAACTTACTTATTCATATACATTGATATAAACATTGGTTTAAACATTGGTTACAAGAATATAAGTTTACATTTACCCTTCTCTGAAATATTTTTTGGCCTAAAATTTGAAAGCCATACTCAAAATTTTACTGAAGAAACTGATTCAAAAAATTAAAGAGAAGCTTCTCAAATATTATATTAAACTTAGCGATGAATTTAAAGAAAGATTCTCGATTTTTTCAGCAAACCTCTTAAACTTCTTCAACTTCTTCAACTTTTAGATCGAAAAGAAATTCAAAAAGGCCGACAGCAAACAATTTTACTACTCATTAAAATTTTTCGATTGAACAAGACTCCAGAGGACATTATTCATAGTGTGTGAAGATCGCTGTTGATTTTTAAAGGCTGAGTAGACTTTATAAGTAAAGAAATGAATGTTTACGATGAATATGTTCAAAAATATAAACATGTGCAGTTTAGCTGTTTTGCAGCGGAAACAATCTTTTTAATAATGAATGAAATTAAAAACAAACAAAGAAACCAGTAAAAACAGTTATATTTATAATTTTTTCCAAAAAAATGCAAAATAAAAACGATATTTAAGTTCCACCTGCTGAATTGATACGTTTTTACTTAAATTTTAAATCTAAAAAAAAACAATCTTTTTAATAATGAATGAAATTAGAAACAAACAAAGAAACCAGTAAAAACAGTTATATTTATAATTTTTTCCAAAAAAATGAAAAATAAATACGATATTTAAGTTCCACCTGCTGAATTGATACGTTTTTACTTAAATTTTAAATGTTTTTAAGGTAAATTTTAAAAACTTTAAAATGAATCTAGGTAGCTATATACCAACAATACTTATAAATATATTCAAATAACCTATTAATTGTCTTTTTTTTTAAATAATAATACTTACAATGACATAATATGGCTGTGCTTACAACGAATTTGCAATTGAAAATAGTTGTGATATGATCTTACTTCCAAAGATTTTTGAAATATTATTCATATTATTGGTATGCATAATAATCTTAAACTTAATTTGTGTAAAGAACATTTCTTTTTGAAAAAATAAATTGACGCCCGGACGTCAAAAATAAAATGACGTCCGGGCGTGAAAAATAAAATGACGCCCGATGGTCAAAAATAAAATGAAGCCCGGGCGTCAAAACTAAAATGACGCCCGGACGTCAAAAATAAATTGACTCCCGGGTGTCAAAAATAAATTGACGCCCTGGCGTCAAAAATAAAATGACGCCCGGGCGTCAAAAAATGAAATGACGCCCGGGCGTCAAAAATAAAACGATGCCCAGGCGTTAAAAATAAATTGACGCCCGGGCGTCAAAATTAAAATGACGTCCGGTCGTCAAAAATAAATTGACGCCCGGGCGGTCGTCTAAAATAAATTGACGCCCGGGCGGGCGTCAAAATTAAAATGACGTCCGGTCGTCAAAAATAAATTGACGCCCGGACGGGCGTCAAAAATAAAATGACGCCCGGGCGTCAAAAAAAAATTAAAATGTCGCCCGGGCGTTAAAAAACAATAAAATGATGCCCTGGCGTCAAAAATAAAATGACAACCGGGCGGCAAATAAATATAAAATGAAGCCCGGGTATTTCGAGTATTTTGAAATTTAAACTCTACCACGGAAAATCTGGATCTGCCACTTTTTTTAGCTAAATCTACTTCCTTTTTTAAATTGGAAGTGACAACAATGATTGCGACACCAAAACCAAATTCTCTTCAAAGAGCATTGATATAATAATTAAAAAAAATAGATACCTACGACCACCAAAAAAAAAATCATGTGCAAACTAAAATGCAACAATGCCAACAGAAGAAATAAAAGCAAGTAAAGCGATGACAAAAAAAAAACAATAAACAGTGCAACGAGTGATAAACCCCTTTTTTCCTCCTCCCTTCTCCTCTTACAGTTGCATTAACTTGATCGTTATGTGTACTGTGTGTGAAGCTTCCCACATAGTGCATACATCGGGCAAGTAAGTCTGACGTCAGATAGATAGTTGTTATTTTTTCTAGTTTACCAGGGTTCGGATCAGTACTATTTGTCGCTAAGGCATAACACTAGTGACAAGTTGTACTGAAAAGTTCCAATTGGGAATTAGAATTAAATATTCATCTTAGGTAATTGTCTGACTTGTGTTTTCGTTCGCTTAGAGAATCGAAATGGTTGGTAGTTTTAGAGTTGATTTCAGCAACATTCGTGGGCTTAGAAGGAATTTTTATGCCACATATGTTCACACTGCAAAAAACAGGCCAGCTGTTTTGGCACTGAGTGAAACTCAGATAGGTGAAAATTCTCATCATTCGGAATTTACCCTCACACTGAAATCGTCATTGCGGGCGATTTCAATGTACACAATTCTAGTTGGCTTCGCTTTTCGGGTCAGACAACACCCGAAGGAAGGTATGTTGAGCTCTTTGCTGAGTTGGACCACCTGACTCAGCTTGTTGACGAGCCAACTCGAATACCGGATGTTACAGGTCAGTCCGCCAACACCCTTGACTTGTTTCTTAACTCTGACCCTGATAAATACACTATTAGTGTATCATCTCCTCTAGGCTCGTCAGACCATTGTGTCATATCTGCTAATTTCTCGTGCCAACAAAACTCAGTTATAGAGAAAGCACCAACGAGAACCGTTTGGCAATACGAGAAAGCCAACTGGGACGGTCTCAACCGTTTCTTCAGTAACTTTAACTGGTCACTATGCTTCCTCGATAGTGACGTAGACGCCAGTGCAGATATGATCACAAATTTAATTCTTTGTGGAATGAGAAATTTTATCCCGAATAGGGTAAAATCTATCAAACCCAAAGAAAACTCGTGGTTTAATTCGAGCTGTAAAGAGGTTATTAGGGTCAGAGAAGTAAGTTTCCGTAGTTACAAAGCCAACCCTACTGAGGAAAACCGGAAAAAGTTTCAACAAGCCAGGAATTCCTGTAACGACCATATTTGATATTATTGTTGACCAAAAATTAAGGCAACAAATTCTACAATGTCCCAATAGTATTAAAAATTTTTGGTCATTTGCAAAGAACATACGAAATGCCACTTCGTCGTCGGTTCCAACGCTCGTCTTCAACGACACCCCTTTTGTCAGCTCGTTAGAGAAAGCCAATTTGCTTGCAGCACAGTTTGCTGTTAATTCGACGCTGCCAGAAAGTGTTATGACTCCTCCCGTACTTGAGAGCGCAAACGATTTTATGGGACGAATCTTCTTTCCCACTCGTGCAGTTGCCAGAGTCCTAAAAGATCTTGATATACACAAATCCGCTGGCCCGGATAGTATCCCTCCCATTGTTCTGAAGAGGTGTTCTTCAACGCCGGCAAAACCACTGCGTTAGCTTTTCCATCTGTCCTACTCTACTGGTCTCTTTCCGAGTGGATGGAAAACAGCATTTGTCCAGCCAGTCCCTAAAAAAGGCGTATCTTCTTCACCCTCAAATTATCGTCCAATTGCACTTACGTCCCTTCTTTCCAAGGTCATGGAAACGCTGATCAATTTTCAGCTCAAAAAATATCTCGAAGAACGAAAGCTTCTTAATGACCGGCAGTACGGCTTTCGAAGCAATAGGTCCACTGGTGATCTGATGGTATATCTCACCGAACAGTGGAACAAATCTTTACATCGTTTTGAAAAAAAGTAAGATTATTGCACTTGATATTTCAAAAGCGTTTGATAGAGTTTGGCATCAAGCTCTCTTATCGAAAATACGTGGATTTGGTATCGATGAATCTCTTCTTCGTTGGATTAAAAATTACCTTTCGGACCGCTCAATACAAGTTGTATTAGACGGTTTCAAGTCTGAAATCCACAAAATAAATGCTGGTGTACCCCAGGGCTCCGTTTTGTCCCCGACTATCGTCCTTATTTTTATAAATGATCTTTTATGTGAAACTTCTAATCCATTAAACTGTTTCGCTAACGACATTACCCTCAGCTTTTCATATTATTATATTTACAAAAGTAAAAAGTACATTTTATATGGTATATGGGAACGTTACGATTGGCCGCAGATCAGTTGACCGGGTAACGTTATCTCGCCAAATTTTTAAGATCATTTTCTGCCTCTAACCCGCCGAACGTAATCTCGCGGCACGATATCTCGCCAACTAATCTCGCCAAAAATTTGGCGAGATTGACAGTACTTTTAGTACTATTGAAAAAGTACTATTTGGTACTAGAAAAAATATTTTTTTTTTTTTGAAATTTTGTAAGTTTTTTTTTTTTTAATAATAATGAAAAAAATATTAATAACAAGTTAAATCTCTTTAAGATTTGTTTTAGTTCTTAGAAGAACTGAAAACGTACCCCAGGCCACAGTCTGGGGCATTGAATTTCATTTTTCATTCGCTTAAGTACATTCATTGGAAGACAAATTTTTGTCTGGTCATCGAAAAATTTCTCGTCCAATAAAAAGTATTTATGCAAGTTGAATTCCGGAATTTAATTCAGTTCTTGTTAGAACTCGGTCGTGGGAGGACCTAAAAACATAGCCGAGATATCAGATCGATGTGGATTGTGGAATTGCTGAAAAAAAGTTAAAAAAAAAAATAAGATTTTTACAAAAATAAAATTAACTTTTTTAAGTTTTGGAAAAAAACTTTTTTATATATTAAGCGACAAAATAATATCCCTTTGAAGAAAATTTCGAATTCATTAACTGGCTTCATTTATTAACATTTCCATTAACTGGCTTGCTTAAGTACTTTCATTGGACGACGATTTTTTTCACAGGAATGAATAAAATTTCTCGTCCAATAAAAAGTATTTAAGCAAGTTAAATTCCGGAATTTAATTCAGTTCTTCTTAGAACTCGGTCGTGCGTGCGTCGTGGTAAAACCTAAAAACAGCAGAAATTCGGAGGTTTTGTTAGGAAAAAAAAGTTTCTTTTACAAAAAAATTTAACTTTTTTACACAAAAAAATGAGGTTATTTACAAAAAGAAATTAAAATTTTTACAAACAAAAAATTAACTTTCTTACAAAAAAAAAATTTTTTAAAAAAATAATAATTTTTTTCAAAAAAAATTAACTTTTTTCCAAACAAAAATTAAATTTTTAACAAAAAAAAAAAATAATATGTTTACAAAAAAAAATAACTTTTTTGCAAAAAAAAACTACTTATTTGTTATTAAAAAAAAGAATAAAAAAAATTAACTTTTTTTCAAACGAAAATTTAATTTTTAACAAAAAAAAAAATAACATTTTTACAAGAAAAATGAACATTTTTATAAACAAAAATAAACTTTAAAAAGTATTTAAGCAACCTTTAGTCCAATGCGTTTCGGTCCTGATAACAATTGCAGTGGACCTCATCAGTTAGAGCTGTAATTGTTACCTTTCTAAGACGCACTGTAATTGTTATCGGGACCGAAACGCATTGGACTAAAGGTCACTTAAATACTTTTTATTGAATTTCATTCAATACAGTCCACTAAAACAAAAACAATATAACTTCTATTGTTTAGGTTTTTTCTTTCTTTAAAAATAAACTTTCTTACAAATAACGACGGAGTCGCGTGACCGGGACAGAGGACCTGAAAAGGGGGTTAAAATCCTTAAACCCGCGAAGCGGGCCACCCAAAGTACTGTTTACTACAAAAAACTTTGATAACAGATCGACTGACGACATAGGCGCCTGCCAGACGACTGAGCCTACCCTAAGCGGAGCGACGGAGTCACGTGAGCGGGACAGAGGACCCGAAAAGGGGGTTAAAATCCTTAAACCCGCGAGTGGGCCACCCAAAGTACTGTTTACTACAAAAATCTTTGATAACAGATCGATTGACGACATAGGCGCCTGCCAGACGACTGAGCATATCGTAAGCGGAGCGACGGAGTCGCGTGAGCGGGACAGAGGACCCGAAAAGGGGGTTAAAATCCTTAAACCCGTGAAGCGGGCCAACCAAAGTACTGTTTACTACAAAAAACTTTGATAACAGATCGACTGACGTCCTAGGCGCCTGCCAGACAACTGAGCATACCCTAAGCGGAGTGACGAAGTCGCGTGAGCGGGACAGAGGACCCGAAAAGGGTGTTAAAATCCTTAAACCCGCGAAGCGGGCCACCCAAGGTACTGTTTACTACAAAAAACTTTGATAACAGATCGACTGACGACATAGGCGCCTGCCAGCGGGACAGAGGACCCGAAAAGGGGGTTTAAATCCTTGAACCCGCGAAGCGTGCCAACCAAGGTGCTGTTTACTACACACAAACTGAAATCGCATCAACTGATAACATAAACTTTACGAAAAATCATGTTTTATCTTCAAATTCGATTTGCGAGCGAAAGAAGCATCGTAGACCCCCCAAAGTTTGCACATTCATACTTGATTTGCGGCTGAAATAGCATCTTACAAAACTTAAAATTGCATATTCGTGATCTAGGACTACCACCTTTCAATCGATTTATTGCATGATAAGAAAAACCGACTTTTATCTTTAAACTCGATTTGCGAGCCATAGAAGCATCGTAGACCCCGCAAAGTTTGCACATTCAAACTTGATTTGCGGCTAAGCTAAGCATCTTACAAAATTAAAAATAGCATATTCGTGATCTAGGGACTGCCACCTTTCTGTATCGCATGATATGAAAAACCGACTTTTATCTTTAAACTTCTCGTCCAATTACCAGAGGTAAAGTTTTGTTCCTTCTAGTTGATTTCCACCAACGAACAAAACTTCTCACCCTAGCACACACTACCTACCCTTCCACACGAAAACAATCACCCTCCTAAACCGCAAATAAACACCTTAAACCTAGGCCAAACATTCTCTAACATCTAACCATCACCAGCCACCACAACGGCAAACAACCTCACAGGTCACACCACACAAGATACAACACGCAAGAAAATCAAAAATAATATCCCTTTAAGAGGCGCTATCTCCACTGAGTCCTAAGAAGAACTGATTAATTTCCGAAATTACTCTTGTTTATATACCTTCGTTGGACGGCGAATTTTCAATTGGTTGTGATTGGCTACATTTATTTGAATTTTATATTCGTTCTCGTCGATTCTCACTGAATCGAGTGAGTGCTGTCTTCGAAAAATGCAAAAGGGATTTTGATTGGCTGTTATCACAAAGTCCGAGATTTTAATAATTCAATACAGCGCTGTCGTTTTTTATAAAGAAAAGTAGGAATTGGCGAGATAACGTTACCCGGGCAAACGTGAGAAGAAATATCGTTACGCGGGAAACTGACGTACGGTCAAACGTTTGGCGAGAAAACGTGTGCGAGAAAACGTTACGCGGTCAACCGTTTTGCGGTAAAACGTAGCCAACCCAAATTGAAGAATTTTTGCAAAGAAGATGTATTGGAAAACCTTTCAGAAATCTGATTTTTTTTTAATAAAATTGTTTGCTCGGGGAAAAGTTAATTTTAGGGCTTTTGGGTGACATTTGGAACGAAATATTCTATGTACGCCAAAATTTAGTTTATTACCTATCTGTCAAGGTATGAACTGTCAAATTCCATTGAAGGATGGCTACCATGATGATGGATTAAAAAACCTCTTAACCTTCTAGAATTATTAGTTCTATAATAATTCTAGAAGGTTAAGAGGTTTTTATTTATTTCTCTCGTGCGTTGTGTTGCTGTGTGGCGTATGAAATATATGGAATGACAGTGACACACGACTCCATAACATAACACACGAGACATGAGTGGTTCCGACTTAAAAGCTTCTTTACTAGCTTCCAACTAGCTTCGAAATAAGCAAGCCAGTTGACGAGCAAGTTGTTCAAGTTTGTGTCTGTTGAGAAGAAAATGTGAGTGTTTTGCCAATGGATAGCCAGTACTGGCTTGTGTGGCCTCAGCATAAGAAAAAATTTAATCGATTTTCTAATCCACTTCACTCACGGAAGGATCAGATTTTCGAATGATTTTCATTACATGAGTCTAGATTTGAATTTGGAGCTGTGCTAAAATGGTGTTGAGATTACAGAAGTATTTTGTTCAAATCATCAAATAAATTGAACATGCGAAAAAAGAGTTCATTATACATTTTTTTTTTTTTTAATTTTGACTCGACTCTACTCTTTAAGTAGGATTGATTTCGTTGAGTGGTAATGAGATTCACTCAACGAAAGTATACAAAGAATCGAATCAGCTTCGAGGTCCAGCTCGCTTCAGCACCACACAAAGTGAACGTAGTAAACAACATACGTAATACCTTATAAGTGTCCTCACACAAAATATTATACCATTGAGTGTATACACTATTTAGGTATAATCATTGAGTTTATACACATAGAGGAACCACCTCAGTGTTAAGTTATCACAAATCTAGGTGGTGCCCTTATTTGCATCTAGAACAAGAACCAGTGACATTCAATACACGAACCATTTGCTCTTTAATGTAGACTATTTCAACCTTAAGGAGCAAATGGATCTTGTAATGATTATCACTGATTTTTGTTCTAGATACAAATAAGGGTGCCACCTAGATTGGTGATAACTTAACACTGCGGTGGTTCCTCTATGTGTATAAACTCAATGATTATATCTAAAAAGTGTCTTGTTTTTAAAACATTAAACTTTACCTAAATAGTTTCCTTATCTTTAAAGCTTTTAATGTATACTAAAAGTTTAAACTCTTTATTTTTTTTGTAATCAAAATCATTACGGGAGGGGCTTCAGCCACTCAAGCCCCCTGGATACGTGCCTGGTTGAATGGATAAGATCATATTTGAAGGGGAGGACTTATCAAGTTCTTTTTTAGAGGAACAATTTCTGATTCAATAACTGCGGAATCTAGTGTTTCTCAAGGTAGTCACATTGGTCCACTTCTCTTTATTATTGCTATCAATGATGTTGTTTCGATAGTTTAATCCTGTAGGGTGCTTATCTACGCTTATGATATTAAGTTATTTAATTTCATCGAAAACCAGTCTGATTCCGTTTCTCTTCAAAATGACCTAAATATTTTTTTTCTGATTGGTGTACACATAACAATCTTTTTTTGAATGTTTTAAAATGCCAATCGATGTCGTTCTTTAGAAGAAGAAAATCCAATATCCATTAATAACAGCATTAATCAATCTGTTCTTATAATAAATTTATAACAACATGGGATCTAGGAGTATACTTCTCATAAGATCTTGACTTTGTACCCCACATTGAGAAAATCGTCAATAAAGCACACGCGCAATACTTGGTTTTATTAAACGTTGGAGCAAAGAATTTTCGTGCAGCCGCGTAACATCTTCCCTGAACAACGTTTTTGTTCGTCCCCACTTAGAATATGCGAGTACTGTATGGTCTCCCTACTATACTGTACACATTAATCGCATCGAATCTCTCCAGCGTAAACTTGTGCGTTTTGCATTTAAAACATTTGAATTGGAATGATCCGAATCACCTTCATCCTTACAGCAATCGCCTTTTTCTTTTAAATATGACATCACTGGAAAAACGTCCCAGAGTACCCGATGTTATGTTTTTACACCAACTCCTGGTTGGTTTTTAGTTGCATTGATTCACCGGTTCTTTTAGACGAAATTCATTTAGTCGTTAGAAGTCGTAGTTCTCGGAACCCTGATATTTTTCATCTCGACTTCCATCGTACCAATTATGGTCTCAATGAGCCACTGACTCGTATGAAACATGAGGCGAATTTAAACCATAATGTTTTTGACTTGAGTTACTCAAAGCTTAAGCTTAAGTACGGGCGATATTCAACAGCACCTATCTGCCAATATTTCTGTTTTGTTTTGGAATGCATCGTAAGAGTGTTGCCACGCTTTATTTATTTATTTGGCTATTTAGCCCCTTATTTATAAAGAAAAAAAAAGTTATTTCAGCTCTCTTGTTTAGGAAAACTACATCATGAAATAAAAATGTTCCGGACTCAAATGGAGCACTAAGCAAATACCTTTGGTTTGAGTGCAGAAAATTCTATTTCCATGGTGTAGTTTTCCTAAACACGGGAGATAAAATAACTATTTTTTCCTTATGAATAGGAGTGAATGTTTAACTTGTAATTGTGTATTTTTTATCATGATCTATGTTGTCTTTAGTAGTGTGTCAGGCTCTATGTATTTTTATTGTAATTAACAACTAACACCACGCTAAATGATGATAATGTGAAAAGTTTCTATTTTTTACTATCTGAAGGTGAAAAAACCCGATGAGAAATGAAATATGTAATATTACAAATGCTTGCAATAAGCAATACTGATAGCGTGTAACTGTTTGCCAACAAAAAAAAAATTAAACAAAATATCGTTAAAATTTTGATAAATTAAAAGAAAGATCTCCTACCTGGACCAGGTCTTTCTTTTATTTATTGGAATGGAAAGTAACATTTATTTTAAATTAATAAATTATATTTTAACAGAGATCCTTTTTCTCAAATTTGTTTAAAAATAAGTTATTGTTTAATTTTTTAATCTTTTTAACGTGGCATTTCAAGAAAGGTCAAATTGTTTTGTGGTCAGAGTTACACTATACTTACACAAAATATGTAGTTGCTTAAGGAAAACATATTTAGTATGGGGCTTGATAGGAACTTTTCTTTTAAAGAAAAAAAAACACTGTAGGGGTGATATGTTTATAAATAAGTTCGAATGTTTTTACAACACATTGTTTATAAACTGCATTTACTTATTTACTCTCTCTCTCTCTTATTCTTTAGTTATTATGTTCCAGCTGTTAGTTAATTTAAGTATGAATACGTCTTAAGCAACATTTCGAGTTTTTCATTTCTCCTCCGATCATATATAAAACTGGCGACGAGGATGGGATATAAAACTGGCGACGAGGATGCATTGTTTGCTCAACCAGGGCCCCACCGGGTAGATTCCCGAATTTACCATCATCATTTGCTCCAGTACAACCATAATGCAAACTATCCTATTTCTTCTAATGCAGAGATGAATAACAATGATTAATTTTTTCCCATCACAAACTACAAGTTCCAGCCAAGATAATGCTGATGATGACTTCCATTATCAAGCCGTAAGTTATGAACCTCAACTCATTAACTCAAAAGATTCGAACGATTTAGTTGGAGATCTTAATTTGCCTAAAAGTATAGCCCCGTCCACTTTTTGGACGGCCTGTCCTTTTTTTGGACACCCATCTACTTTTTGGTCGCCCGTCCACTTTTTGGACCGCCGTCCACTTTTTGGACACCCAGTCCACTTTTTTGCTGCCCCGTCCACTTTTTGGCCAACCCATCCCCTTATTGAACTTTGAGACAAACTTTTGAAAAAAAACAAATTGCAACCCCTCCTTATTTAAACGAAAACTATGTATTGTAATATTTTACCAAGAGTTCGCAAATAAAACTTATTTCCTTTATTCAAACTGAAACAACAATTACTTCACAAAATAAAACGCTTTTATTTCAAATCTTTTATTTCTACTACTTTTATTATAACCAAGCACAAGTATGCAACTCTTTATTCACACTGACATTTATTCATTCACATTCAAAATCGAACTGCCGCTTTCGGACTTGTGCCCCTGTATTTATATCCGAAAATAAAGGGTTCTAGAATTGGGTTTAGGATTGATCGTCCCGATTTAATCCATTATTCCCACCGTTATAACGATGTAAACGGTCGCAGTGTACTACTTTAAGCTTACCCCTTACTCCTCTCTGAATACGGTAAACCACATCATTGATTCGCTTCATAACGGTATATGGACCTTCCTAGTTTTGTTGTAGTTTTGGTGACAGTCCCATTTCTCGGTGAGGATTGTAAAACCACACCAGGTCTCCTTCTTGGAATCCCATCGTTGTTGCATGGGCGTCGTACCGTGTTTTCATCCTATCACTAGCGGTTTTTATGTTTTTCCTTGTCCGTTGATGAATGTCAATGAGTCTTTCTTTGAGGTTATCCACATATTCATCTGACCTTTCCGGTTCCATGGTATGGCATCCAAATTTGACTTCACTGGGCAGCCGTGTTGTGCCAAACAGGATCTCCGATGGTGTATGTCCTGTTGCACTATGAACCGCACTTCGATAGGCCATCAAGAACAATGTAATATGGCGGTCCCAGTCTCGTTGGTAGTCACCTACAACCTTGGACAGATGTCCTTTAAGAGTCCTGTTGAAAGTTGAATCGTTCCACCATCCCATCAGATTGTGGATGAAGTGGTGTTGTCCTCGTCTTCTTGATGCCAAGGAAAGAGCAAACCTCCTGAAAGATGTAAGATTCGAAGTTCCTTCCTTGGTCAGAATGCAGTTCCAAAGATACGCCGAACCTGCTCCCGAACTGAAGATAATCTGATCAACAACTGTTTTAGTTTCTTGATTTGTGATGGCAAATGCTTCAGGCCACTTGATGAAGTAATCCATGACTACAAGGATGTATCGGTTTCCGCTGTTGGTCTCCGGAAACGGACCTGCGACATCTATTGCTATTCTTTCGAAAGGTGTGCCCACATTGTACTGTTGCATTTTACTTTGAAGCTTTCTACCTGGTCCCTTGGTAGCAGCACAAGTATCACATTTTCGGCACCACTTTTTGACATCATCTCTTGCATGTAGCCAGTAGAACCGTTGTCGTATCCTCTCCAGCGTTTTATTGACTCCCAAATGACCTCCAGATGCTCCATCATGCATCTCTCGAAGAACGTCATTAACCTTTGACCTAGGCACTATCAACTGCATCAGATAAGACTTGCCATCTGCAGATTCCCATTTGCGCCTTAGTACTCCTTCTTGCACATGAAGTGAGTCCCACTGTGCCCAATATGCTTTCAGAGCTGGACTTCTATCGCAGATGTCACCTCATTCTGGTTTTTCTCCGTGTTCCTTCCATGCAAGAATGGGTTCTATATCCGAGTCTTCTTGTTGGGCAGTCCTCAGTTCTTCATTGCTCCAACCGTAAATGGGATCGTCTCTTATTCGTTGGATGGCAACCGCTTCCTTTTCTTCTTGACGCGTGGAATGCTTACAGTCCTGTTTACACGGTCGTCAAGACAATGCATCTGCGTTTGAGTGCAGCTTTCCTCTTCGATGTTGAATTAGTCGTATGTCTGCAGTCTCTCGATCCATCTTGCTACTTGACCTTCTGGATTTTTGAAGTTCAGAAGCCAATTAAGCGCACCATGATCTGTTCGAAGGAGGAACTTCTGTCCATAGATGTACTTATGGAAGTGCTGTGTTGCCAAAATCAAAGTTAGAAGTTCCTTTCTGGTCACGCAATAATTGCGCTCTGGCCTCGAGAGCACCTTACTGTAGTAGGCGACGACTTTTTCTTCTCCTTCATGGACTTGCGACAGTACAGCTCCAATTCCGACGTTACTGGCATCGGCATTGATGATGATATCCAGGAGTCAGATAGGTCAGCACAGGAGCATTACACAAACGTAGCTTGAATTCCTGAAAACTTTTCTCGCACTCACCTGACCATTTGAAAACGGCTTCCCCTTTGCAGTAAGTTGATGCAAGCTCTTAGCGATTCCAGCAAAGTCCTTCACTAAGCGCCGATAATATGTGGCTAGACCAAGAAAGCTACGGAGCTGATGTTTATCCTGTGGTGTTGGCCAATTCTTCACAGTGTCAACTTTCTCAGGATCAGTCTTTACTCCTTGGGATGAGATATGTCCCAGGTATTTAACTTCGGTCTTGAAAAGCGCACATTTATCTGGATTTAATTTTAAGTGTGCTTCTCGAAGCCTCTGAAATACAGCCTTAAGGTTTTCACAATGCTCGTCAAAAGTTTTTCCATAAACGATGACATCGTCCAAATATACAAGGCATGATTTCCAAGTAAGGCCTTGAAGAACACACTCCATCAGACGCTCAAATGTTGGCGGAGCGTTGCACAGTCCGAATGGCATCACTTTAAACTGCCACAGACCATTTCCGGTTGAGAAAGCTGTCTTCTCTCGATCTTCTGGATGGATTTCTACCTGCCAGTAACCACTCTTCAAGTCTAACGTCGAGAACCATTGAGCTCCTTCCATTGCATCCAATGTATCGCTGATTCTGGGCAGAGGGTAGCTGTCTTTCTTTGTTACATCGCTCAGCCTATGGTAGTCCACACAAAATCGGGTGCTTCCATCTTTCTATTTGACAAGAACAACTGGTGACGCCCAAGGGCTTTTGGAATTTTCGATTAGACCATCTTTCTTTATTGTCGATATCATTTCTTCAACTTCGGCTTGTTTGGCTAATGGGAGACGTCTTGCTGGTTGTCGAATCGGTCTCGCATCACCTGTGTCGATTCGGTGCTGTACCAGTTGTGTTCGACCATACTGCCCACTCGGTGAAGAGAATATATCAGCGTACTCATGAAGAAGGCTTCCAGCAACACTAAGCTGATGTTGACTTAGATTGGATGGCTTGAGAATTTTGGCTTTCATGGAGCTGAATTTTCTGGGGTCCATTGGTTCTTCTGCGTTAATTTCTGTGATTTTAGTTATTGCGGTCACAGATTCGCATTTTCCAATTACTTCTCCTTTCTTGAGCTTGACATCGTACGGTTTGATGTTCAGAATCCGTACTGGTACCATGTTGTTCTTTGGTTTCACAAGAGTCTTCCCTAAGATGATGTTTTGGGAAGATTGCTCAGACTCTGGTTCCACCATGAGGTATCGATGGCTACCTAGATCGCCCTCTATT
Organism: Melangyna quadrimaculata; assembly: GCA_949320155.1. Classification (NCBI taxonomy): domain Eukaryota; kingdom Metazoa; phylum Arthropoda; class Insecta; order Diptera; family Syrphidae; genus Melangyna; species Melangyna quadrimaculata. The sequence continues at coordinate 11,673,945 of OX439486.1, forward strand.
TTCGTCCAAACAAATACTTTTGAAGAGGCAGGCAAGCATATGTCTTCTTTGATGACAGTTCTTAGAGTTGATAAGTTTTCGTTGCCATAAACCGTAGGAATATCTACATTTTGGTACTTCAACACTTGCTTAGCGATATCCAGAATTACTCCGTGCTCTTTCATGAAGTCGATTCCAATAATGCACTCATCACATATTACTGCTACCAAAAATAGATGCGAAAACTCTAATTCTGCCAAACGGATTTTAAGAGGAACTTCTCCATATACTCTTGCTGCCTCACCTGACGCAGTTTTAAGACGGTAGCTATTGGTGTTATGTTAATGTTGCGTCCACTGTCAGACTCTTATTGTTTCGTTTAGTCTGCGAGACTTGGATTGTGGTTCTGGGCCCATCGATACCAGGGCAAGCAGGAGCGATGATGTTATTGCTTACCTGTTCTCGGGTATTATTCCTGTTTCCACAATGTTGACATTCGACTCTTCTTGGTGGCAATCTGCACTGTCGCTGAAGATTTCCGGTTCTGTTGCAATTCCAGCATCGAGCAGGTCCTTCTCGCTGACTTCTATGGAATTCAGCTTTCTGGCAAGAACATTCCTCAACTTCAAGTTCTCTTACCCGATGAACTCCAAAGGAAGCCTGTTCTGATGCTTCCATAATCAGAGCGAACGCTAATGCTTCAGAAAGCGTGCGTTTTCCAGCAGTTCGAATTGCTCGCTGGAGGCTGATGTCGAAAACTGCACGGACAAAAGCCTCCGTTGCTTGCTGGTTGGTAATTCCATCTCCTGCAGTCGGGTATGCTAGGTGTGCCAACCGGTCTGCTTGGAGTTGTTGCAGACTTTCACCTCTTTTCTGGACTCTGGTATTGAGCTGGACGCGGAAGACTTCTTGAATATGGCTATCGCCGAAGCGTTTGTCAATAACCTGAACAAGAGCACTGAAGTTGCCGTTCTGGTCTGCTGGTATGGTTTGCAAACGTTCAGCAGCAGAACCTCTAAGGGCAAGCGTCAGGGAAATAAACTTGTCGTCATCCCAGCCATTTGTTGCTGCGGCTGCCTCAAACTGCTTCTTGTAGATTGACCAAGAAGATTGTCCATCAAAGGTTGGTGGATACATTTCTTTCTTCTTAGGAAAATCGCAACTGTCCTCTCTTACCTTCATTTTTCTAACCTTATCTAATTCATTGGCAAAGTTCTGCATTTTGTCTTCAAATTTCTCGAACTGTTTTTCGACGATTTCAACACGTTCATCAAGAGCCATGAATTTATTTTCAAATGAATTTAGCTTACTTTCGATTAGATCTTTCTGGTCGTCTAGAAGGTTCCTTTGCTCATTGCGTTGTTCCTCTAAAAGATTCTTTTGTTCACTACGTTGTTCTTCAAATCGTACAAGCAGATTCTTTTGTTCATTCTTCTGCTCAATGCGTTGTTCCTCTAGAAGATTCTTTTGCTCTTTTCGTTGGTCTTCAAACTGGGCCAGCAGCTGAGCCATCATGCTAGAAATGTCTAAGCTTATACTTACTTGCTCTTCCGGCATTTCAATTTCAAATAGAAACGTGTCTGGATTTTCATCGTGTTGCCTTAAATCTTCCTGCAGACGGATAATGAGGTCGTTTTTTGTTCCAGCAGTAGGAAGACCTCGTCTGTTTAGTTCTGCTTTAAGTTCAACACAATTCAATGCATTCACAATTTTACCCATTTTTTTTTTCTATTTTGTGCTTATATTTTTGTGTGTCACGTTTCACAAACACCTTTCTTATTTGTTCACTAATCCACACACTTTATAAATTTTTCACCATCAATAATTATCTGAATTCACAGATTAAATAAGTTTTATTCCACTTTTTCTGACACCAATGTAATATTTTACTAAGGGTTCGCAAATAAAACTTATTTCCTTTATTCAGACTGAAACAACAATTACTTCACAAAATAAAACGCTTTTATTTCAAATCTTTTATTTCTACTACTTTGATTATAACCAAGCACAAGTATGCAACTCTTTATTCACACTGACATTTATTCATTCACATTCAAAATCGAACTGCCGCTTTCGGACTTGTGCCCCTGTATTTATATCAGAAAATAAAGGGTTCTAGAATTTTCTAGGGTCTGCTAGATGGTGCTTTCCAAAAAGGTTTCGTCAATTATTCCAGTACGAACACCAACCATGATGGATTTTATTATTGATTTTACTCAAAGATGGCGCGAAAAGTTGTACTAATGTGTGGTTGTTTACATAACTGGGCATATTCACCACAGTATTATAAACCTGTAGGTAAGTGAAAATAAAATAAAAAAGAATGGAGAGCCTTCTCACGTTTTCCTTACGCCTTCGTTGGTAAAAAAAATAGGATCGCTTATATACATTAGTTGTTAAACATTACTACAGGCTGTGGGGGGGGCTTGGTAGATCCAGTTTGAGACTTTATAATGGCCAGTTTCACAAGTTAAACTACAATTTAAGTTTAAATTTAAGTTCAGCACTTGATTCGGTTTCAAAGTAAACCTTGAACTTAGATAATTCTCTAGTTTTAGTTAAACGAATGTATTCTGCCATTTAAACTTCAGTTCAACGTTCAGAATAGTTCTGCCACTCCGAAATTTAAAAAAAATATTATAAAAAACATTATTTGATCGAAAAAAAAACATGATGGGTATTCATGCAACGTCGGAAAACCATCGTAAACGTTGTAAATGTCGAAAAGTTTACGACGTCGTAAACGAACTCTCACAATTTGTATGAAATTTTTTTAGCGATAAATCGTAAACTTTCCGACACGAATTTGTGTTGTAAACGTCGTAAATGAAAGTATAGTAAACGTTGAAAACTTTTTATGAAAGTTTTATGACATTTTATGTATCAAAATTTGACAACAACAAATATTTCAGTAACACAGAGCATTTAAAGAGAATAACGCTTCCCTTGAAGAACAAATTATTTTAACTATTGTGACGATGTTGATTTGTTTGAAAGTTGCCATCATGCAGTCATATTAATCTTCGCTCTATTGAACTGAAGTTCATTTTAAACTGTGAAAACCAACGATTTGACATTTAAATTTGAACTGAAGTTTAGGATCAGTTAAACTTAAGTTTGAACTTTCACTGTGAAACTTGCCATATGTAATACAATTTGTTTGTCCACAACTTAACTTTATAATATATAACTAATATAAAAAAGTTTTAGTTTAGGTTAAAGGGTTTTTTGTGAAAATATACAAAGTTATGTATATAAATAATTGAATTTTGGCATTCCCACTTTTCCTTTTAGAATAGCCGTGTTATATGTGCATTTATATCTGCTTCAGTGACGTGCCGTGGTACTTTCAGTAGGGTGTTCACTATAACTTTTTATTCAAATAATTTATTACGTCGAGGACGTAATAGACAATGATCCCATTTCATTTTATTGTGTTTTTTTTTTTTTTTGTTTTTTATATTTTTTTTTGTTTTTTTTATATTTTATTTTTTGGTTGTATTTTTTATATTTTTTTGTTTTTTTTAATTTTTAAAATTTTTTTTGTGTTTTTATCTTTTATATTTTTTTATTTGGTTTTATTCTGAATGAAATTTTTTTTTGTTTTTCTTTTTTTTAATATTTGTTTTAATAGTAAATTAATTCATATTTATCTTGTAGCTTAGGCGCCAGTTATAGCTTTCATTGAAAACCATCATTGAAAATTTTGTCTTTCAATTTTGAAGCACTTAAACAAATAAAACTGATGGCGTTTTGGTACCAAAATGATGGTTGTCAGTTATATAATTTTTTTAGTGAAAAAAATGTTTAGTTTTCTTTGCAACTTTCATATAAAATCATTTTTTGTTTTTCAATGATGAAAATCGTTTTCAATGAACAGCTGAGATTTTGTTCCCAAAAGTGGAACACATTCGTTCCAATGAAATGCGTTCCTTTCTCTTCCTGTTCTCGTCTGTCAGTTTTTCGTTCAATGATCGACTCTAACCTCAAAGTTGTTTTTTGTATGGGGAATGGAATTTTCAATGAAATAAAATTTCATGATAGCTATAACGGACTTGTCAGAAAATATTCCACTGTTTCACTGATTTGTGTTTCAATGATGGTTTTCAATGAAAGCTATAACTGGCGCCTTAGTAAAGTTAACGCAGTCCAACAAATATTTACTTGTATATAAGATCGATTCGACGGGATTTCTTCAAAAACACTTGTAGAACATCATCATAAAAAATATTTTTTACTTTAATTTCCTTAAGAAATGATTTTTCTATTTAAATAATTGCCAATTCTGATAATCTGTTCTCTAGCATTTTATTTCAGGCATATGATTTGATGCGCTTAAGTGCAGAAAAAGATCTCTCGACAGAGCTACTTGATACTGGAATCGTCAAGATAAGTGAGCTCAATTTAAAAAATTCCGTAAAGTGTCTTTAAGTTCCATTGTATCAAGCATTTTTGGAATGTCCTTAACAGAAATATTTTTGAATTGGGACTGAGAACATTTCAAAAACACAGTAAGTTCATTCTTAAGCTTCACAAAATCAAAAAATGGACCATTTTTTTTTCAAATTCAGGAAATTTTTTTGCGGAAAGTAATTCTAAAAATTTAATTTTTTTTTAATGATTCGAACCTGGTTTCCATTTGTAACGACAAAGTGTCGATTATCTCAAAAAATAATTGCCGATACTAAAAGTGTCAAGACTTTCGCCACGTTTTTGGACAGGATGAATTATATTTTCGGCTGTTTCAAAAATATTTTGAAATTTTGTTCTTAATGTATTAATTTCCATCTTAACTGTGTCAATTTGTTCACAACAGTAATTTATGTCAAATATTTTTGTTTGTAAGACGTTGAACAAAATATCAGTATGAAAAAATACATCGTTACAAGTATTTAACAAAAAAACTGTACTGAAACATTTTAAAAATTGAAGAAATCCTCTCGCTTGGATTGCGTCCGCCCCCCAAGTATCTGGATCATCAATTATTTCTTCAAATAATATGACCAAGTCGCTAAAATGTGTTTGAACAGCATTAACCAAACGAGATGAATAATTCCATCTAGTTGGGGCAGTGAGTAGTCTTCTTTTAATAATTTGGTCCAAAAAATAAGTTCTTTTTGTGGACTGGGAAAAAAAAGCGGATAGACCAGATAAGCTCAAAAAGAAAACTTTCACTTCCCGAAGAAAGTTCACAGATTGTGATAAAACTAAGTTCAGAACATGAGCATTACAATGAATAAATATTGCATGTTGGAACTCATTTCTTACTTGAGCTTGGGTTCCATTTAGCTCACCAGACATAACAGCGGCACCATCGTATGTCTGAGCTACCAACTTCGCACCCCAATTCTTAGATTTTATCAAATCAATTATGTTTTTTGATAGTACATTGGCTGTACGATCGTCACTGACGTCCCAACATTGGTAAAATCGTTCTTTTGGGGCACCATTTAAGTCAACATATCGGAAAACCACAGATAGTTGAGACTTTTTTGTTATATCTGTGGTTTCATCCAACATTTGGAGATCCAATTGGTTCATATGAAAACATATGAAACAGAAAACGAATTTTGACATTATCACTTTTCCCTTAATAATAGCCGTGTTTGTTTTGCCTTATATCCGCTCCTATCGCGCTTTAAAATGTTTTTAATAAAGTTCAATAACAAGAATTTGGAATTGATATTGTGTTAAACACGGGAATTATTTTTGAGCGGAGCTAGAAGCCAATATAATTATTCAGCAAAACATAGTAGTATAACTAATTTTATAACTTTAATTTTGAGCCACGTTACAGCCTCAAACCACACGAGCAAATTAGTTTATTTATATTGCTTAATAATTGATTAGGTACCAGGTACCTACCTACATTATGTACATAATATTTGTTTAAATTAGATGAAGGTATGCTTTCAACTTCACCTTTTTGAAAAAAATTAAAAACTGTTTGTAGTTGGCTAACTCAGAAAAATGATATTTAAGTGGTCTTGCTGGCAAAAGCTCATTTGTGCTTTGAGAGGATCAGTCCTCTGAGATCTCCTTTTCTTGAATTTAGAAAGAAACAGCTGCTCTTAAAAATAACCAGGACGGCCCATTTCTGCAAGTGTGAATTAATTTCACTTTCTATTCCTGTTCAAAAAATGTCTAATAGGGATTGTAAATATTCAAGAATTTGGCTCCTTGACTAGAGAATTTGTATTTAATTGCTTAGCCCAAAAATGTTTTGTAAGTACAATTGCCTTAGACCTTTGCAAGTTTTAAAACTAAGCTCCAAAATTCTTGTTGTATTAAACATTTACACTAAGCTTAACACTCCGTTGTTTTCCAATTGTTTTAGCCGCAATTGCGTTTATTTCCTTAAATTAGCTAATTTTTTAGTCTAATCAGTTGTTGGTTTTGACATGTTAATATTAAGCCCCGATTAATCATATCTTCAAGCATTATCCCAAACTTTGAACTTTGACAGTCCTTAGACTTAAGCCCCAAAAGCTCTCTGGAATAAGGTTAGTTTTTAAGGAGTTAGTTGTTTAACCCTGATTACGTTTTTGTCAAATTTCTCAGACATTATTAGTCCCAAGCTGTTTTTTTTCCAATTTTCTGGATTATTTTTACGGAAAATTGTTGTTGCATGAAGCATGTCCATTATTAATAGCCCCCACTTGGTTTTTTGTCCAATTCGTTACATGCTTTAGTTCCAACCTTAGGGCTTGGAAAAAAAGTTACATAGCATGTAAATTGTTCAGCCCCAACCACGGTTTTTGTCCAACAAATTTCACATCTTAACAAAATTTTAGACGAATATAAAACTCTAAACTTTGTAATGTATTGCTTTCTATATCTCAAATTATTTTAGGAATGGGCTGTGGGGGGGCTTTAGCCCCTAAAGCCGTCACCCTGGATCCGCCACTGCGGGTGGTGCCAAATGTTTTCAATGCTACACAAGAATTAATATGGGCTAGAGAAAGGATATGTTTGTTTGATGCTACAGTCAAATGATTCAGATCGGAGTAACCCGTAGACCACACACCCTTTCTAAGCAAGGCCAGCAAAATAATTTATTTAAAGTGGGACAACCACACGGCCATAACTTTACCTCGTATTGTTTTTCTTGGAAATATCTATTGAATGTTTTATTTTTTGTTGTATTCTTTGAAATTAAATTTGGAAGAGGTGGCATTGGCCTTTCAACATTTATTGCTTCTGTTTTTCTAAAGATGATAGCTGCGAAAATGGCTTTTCAACGGTTCCAACGCTCGTCTTCAATGATACTCCTTTTGTCAGCTCGCAAGATAAAGCCAATTTGCTTGCAGCACAGTTTGCTGTTAATTCGACGCTGCCAGAAAGTGTTATGACTCCTCCTGTACTTGAGAGCGTAAATGATTTTATGGGACAAATCTTCTTTCGTACTCGTGCAGTTGCGAGAGTTCTAAAGGATCTCGATGTACACAAATCCGCTGGCCCGGATGGTATCCCTCCCATTGTTCTGAAGAGGTGTTCTTCAACGCTGGCAAAACCACTGCGTAAGCTTTTCCATCTGTCCTACTCTACTGGTCTCTATCCGAGTGGATGGAAAACAGCATTTGTCCAGCCTGTCCCTAAAAAGGCGTATCTTCTTCACCCTCTAACTATCGGCCAATTGCACTTACGTCCCTTCTTTCCAAGGTCATGGAAACGGTGATTAATTTCCAGCTCAAGAAATATCTCGAGGAACGAAAGCTTCTTAATGACCGGCAGTACGGCTTTCGTAGCAATAGGTCCACTGGTGATCTGATTGTATATCTCACCGAACAGTGGCACAAATCTTTACATCGTTTTGGAGAAAGTAAGATTATTGCGCTTGATATTTCTAAAGCATTTGATAGAGTTTGGCATCAAGCTCTCTTATCGAAAATGCGTGCATTTGGTATCGATGAATCTCTTCTTCGTTGGATTAGAAATTACCTTTCGGACCGTTCAATACAAGTTCTATTGGATGGTTTCAAGTCTGAAATCCACAAAATAAATGCTGGTGTGCCCCAGGGCTCCGTTTTGTCTCCGACTCTCTTCCTTATTTTTATAGATGATCTTTTGTCTGAAACTTCTAATCCATTAAACTGTTTTGCTGACGATAGTACCCTCAGTTTCTCATATTCGTTTACAGATTCTCATCCATGTCCTTCGGATGTGGAACTTGAACGGCAGCGTATGATAAGCTCACTAAATTCTGATCTCGACAGCATTGTCCAATGGGGAATCAAAAACCGCGTAGAATTTAATGCTTCTAAAACTCAATGTTGTCTCCTGTCGTTAAAGCGAAACCCACCCCCAATGCCGCTTTGCATGGACGGCACTTGCATCGAGGAAACCGAACAGCTCTTAGTTCTCGGTATGTGTGTCACAGACCACCTTTTGTGGAATGACCACATATTTGATGTCGCCAAAAACGCTGCTAAGTGTTTAGGTTTTCTCCGTAGATGCAAGAAGTTTTTTTCCCCTTCTGATCTGGCTGTGATCTACAAAGCCTTTATTCGTCCAAAACTTGAGTACAATTCTCATGTTTGGGCAGGAGCTCCACTCACTTGAGTTTGTTGGACAGAATTCAAAAGAGAGCTTTAAAAATGATAGGCGAAAGATCTATAACAGAAACAATTACATCTCTCGAACACCGCTGTAATGTTTCGTGTCTTTCTCTATTTTATTTTTATAATCAGTGTTCTAGTGAAATAGCCAGTTGCATTCCCCCCCTTAAAAAATTCAACCGTCATACTCGCGCTTCTAGGAATGCCCATCAGTTCACCCTCGAGCCCAACTTCGGACGTACTGTAATGTACAGAGATTCTTTCTTCAGTCGCACCACACGAATGTGGAATGCTTTACCTGACTCGACTTTCCCCTCCCATTTCGATGTGCAAACGTTCAAAACCAATGTGCATCGGTATCTCCTTCTAAATCCTCTCCTACTTACCTAATCGCTCGTGCTGTGTTAAAAACATTTTAAGGGTAGCCATAACCCCTTTTGCGCGCGTGGAATATAAAAAAAAAAAAAAATTTTCTATTATGCACCTGCAATTCATTAAATTGTTTGCATCCATTTTTTCCTCTAGAAACGATCTTTTCATACTAATCCTTAAGACCAGAATGAGAATGAGAAAAAAAAATTGAATTTCATCAAAACAAATAAGATACCAGCACCACATCCACATTCAGTGAATTATTATGATATTTTATGACATGAGAGCGAAACACTATAAAATAAAAACTCTTCTCTAACTCTTCCCTTTGTGTGTTGTAGTTGTTGTGCACTTGCACTTATTGCGTGCCTTTGTGGTTAAGGGTGGTTTTGTTTTTGTGTATACTCTGTTCAGTTCGTATTTTCAGTACAGGGAATATAGGGTGTTTGCCTCTCACCCATACTTTTGTGGTGTGTCTACTCTCTTGTGTGTTTTTTTTTTTTTAGTATTGGAAAATGAATCATATGAGAGTTCACTCTCTCTCTGCCGTGCCGAATAGAGGATGGTACGCTGGATGAAGTTGAACACTAAACCAATTTGTTTTCTTTTCTTTTCTATTCTCTATCTCTGTCTTGTCCATCCATTCGAATGAAGGACGGTGGTGCGCTCGATGATGGTGAACACCAAAACATTTAAAATTATAAATTTATATCTACAAAATTTTGTCTCTTTGCCTTTTTTTCTGTGGATGTGGATTTGCTTTACCACGGTTTCGGTGGTTTGTCTGTGCGTTGACATGAGGAGAACACCCTAGAATAATTTTTTGTTTCAGAATTAATACTCTATCCAAAGGAATGAATTACCGTGGTGCACTTTATAAAGGTGAACATCCAACCATATAGATGGTATATCTAGAAATTTTGTCTCTTCTTTGCATTTTTTTGTGTGGATGAGCATTTGCTTTACCTCGGTGCGGTGGTCGGTCGGTGCGTTGACATGAGAAGAACACCTTAGCGTAATATTTTTGTTATTTTGTTTGAGAATAAATTCCCTATCCATTAGAATGCATTACCGTGGTGCGCTTGATGAAGGTGAACACAAAGATTTAAGAAATTAAATATGGAATGTGACGATTTTGGTAGGGTGTGCGGTGAGCACCTGCGTACCTTCGAATAAACGTCACTGATATGCTTCTATCCCCAGTTTAAAATGTTTTCAATATTAAGTACAATAACATCTGTAGTATTTAACGTTTAAAATATTTTCAAGTGGTGTTAGAAAAAAAAATTATATACATACCTCAATTTTCAGCCACGTTAAGTTTTGAACCACCAGAAGAAATCTGTCAATAAATTTGCACGTCAGTCTAGAAGGATCGCAAATATTTACACGCATGATTTTCTGAGTGCCCGCAGTGAAAACTCAGATTTTGATTTGTTGTTCCCAAATTCTCCTCGGGTTTTAGCCCTAATTGCATTTTTTGCAAAGTTAGCTAGGTTGAATTGTTTTTTCATTTGGCATGTTAGGTAATTTTTAAGCCCCGACCCCGTTTTTTTCAATTATCTCTTCAAGCTTTACCCCAACTTTGACTTGACAGTCTCTTGAGTCAAGCCCAATTATTATTCGTAACTTTCTGGAATAAGGTAAGTTTTAAAGGAATAATTTGCTTAGCCCCGACCACGTGTTTTTGTCCAATTTTGTCAAGATCTACTCCCGAACTGTTTTTTTTTTTGTTTCATCCCAATTTTCTACCAACTATTCGTAGCCCCAACCTAATGAATTTGGGGCTTACAAAAAAAATATGTAGAATATAAATTGCGTAGCCCCATCCTCGTTATTTTTTTCTGACTCCTAATTCTGATTTCTATATTTCAATCAATTTTAAGAACCGCCACTGGGGGGGGGTTTAGCCCCTATAGCCACCTCTTGGAAAGAAAAACAAGTCATCATAACCGCAGCTACAACAAAAATCAACAAAATAGAAATGAAAAAAAGAAAAAACAACACAGTGCAACGAGTGGTGAGTCCCTTCTTTTTCTTTCCCTTTCACTTGAATTTTCTTGAATCGTTGTATGCACTGTGTGTTCCCCACACAGAGCATTACATCATTTAAGCAAGCCTGTCGTCAGATAGATAGCTGTTTAGTTTTTCTAGTTAACCAGGGCGGCTCATTACAATTTTGTCACTTAGGCATAACACTAGTGTCAAGTTATACTGAATAGTTCAAATTGGGATCTGGAATAAATATTCAACTTAGTTCATTGTCTGACTTGGATTGGTTGATAGATTTAGTGTCGATTTTAGCAACATTCGTGGGCTTAGAAAGAATTTCTACGCTATGTACGTCTATACTGCAAACAACAGGCCAGCTGTTTTGGCACTAAGTGAAACTCAGACAGGTGAAAATTCTGATCATTCGGAATTTAATTTATTTGGGTACAACTTAGTTCTATTATTCTTTCCCCACCATGGTTTAGCCGTATATATAAGAAATGATGTTGCGTGAAAACCACAATATGGTTTGTGTTCTAACACAAACTTTAATTTCATGTGGTTAAAATTTACGGTAAATAAGCACATCATACACACATGTTTCGTTTATCGAAGCCCTAATTTGGACAGAAATTCAACTTTTAACGAGTTTGATGCTCTGTCCAACTCCATTCAAAGAATTGTTGCCCATTACCCTCACACTGAAATCGTCATTGCGGGCGATTTCAATGTACACAATTCTAATTGGCTTCGCTTTTCGGGTCAGACAACACCTGAAGGAAGGTTTGTTGAGGTCTTTGCTGAGTGAAACCACCTGACTCAGCTTGTTGACGAGCCAACTCGAATCCCTGACGTTCCAGGTCAATCCGCCAACACTCTGGACTTGTTCCTTACCTCTGACCCTGATAAATACACTATTAGTGTATTATCGTCTCTAGGCACATCAGACCATTGTGTCATATCTGCGAATTTCACGTGCCACCAAAACTCAGTTAAAGAAAAAGCTCCCAAGAGAACCGTTTGGCAGTACGAGAAAGCCAACTGGGACGATCTCAATGCTTTCTTCAGGAACTTTAACTGGTCACTATGCTTCCTCGATAGTGACGTAGATGCCAGTGCAGATATGATCACAAATTAAATTCTTTGTGGAATGAGAAATTTTATCCCGAATAGGGTTAAATCTATCAAATCCAAAGAAAACTCGTGGTTTCATTCGAGCTGTAAAGAGGTTATTAGGGTTAGAGAAGTAAGTTTCCGTAGTTACAAAGCCAACCCTACTGAGGAAAACCGGAAAAAGTTTCAACAAGCCAACAAGACCTGTAACGGTCATATTAGAAGAACCAAATATTTGCATAACCAAAAATTAAGGCAAAAAATACTACAATGTCCCAATAGTAGTAAAAATTTTTGGTCATTTGCAAAAAACATTCGAAACACTTCTTTGTCTGCAGTTCCAACGCTCGTATTCAATGACACACCTGCTGTCAGCTCGCAAGATAAAGCCAATTTGCTCGCAGCACAGTTTGCTGTTAATTCGACGCTGCGAGTAAGTGATAGAACTCCGCCTGTAATTGAGAGCGTAAACGATTTTATGGAGCAAATCTTCTTTCGCACTCGTGCAGTTGCTAGAGTTCTAAAAGATCTCGACATTCACAAATCCGCTGGCCCGGATAGTATCCCTCCCGTTGTTCTGAAGATGTGTTCTTCAACGCTGGCAAAACCACTGCGTAAGCTTTTCCATCTTTCCTGCTCTACTGGTCTCTTTCCGAGTGGATGGAAAACAGCATTTGTCCAGCCAGTCCCTAAAAAAACCCTCAAACTATCGACCAATTGCACTTACGTCCCTTCTTTCTAAGGTCATGGAAACGCTGATCCATTTTCAGCTCAAGAAATATCTCGAAGAACGAAGGCTTCCTAATGACCGGCAGTACGGCTTTCGTAGCAATAGGTCCACTGGTGATCTGATGGTATATCTCACCGAACATTGGAACAAATCTTTACATCGTTTTGGAGAAAGTAAGATTATTGCACTTGATATTTCAAAAGCGTTTGATACAGTTTGGCACCAAGCTCTCTTATCAAAAATGCGCGCATTTGGTTTCGATGAACCTCTTCTTCGTTGGTTTAGAAATTACCTTCCGAACCTTTCAATACAAGTCGTATTGGACGGATTTTAGTCTGAAATCCACAAAATAAATGCAGGTGTGCCCCAGGGCTCCGTTTTGTCTCCGACTCTCTTCCTTATTTTTATAAATGATCTTTTGTCTGAAACTTCAAATCCATTCAACTGTTTCGCTGACGACAGTACCCTCAGCTTCTCAAATTCGTTTACAGATTCTCATCCATGTCCTTCGGATGTAGAACTTGAACGGCAGCGTATGATAAGCTCATTAAATTCTGATCTCGACAGCATTGTCCAATGGGGAATCAAAAATCGCGTAGAATTTAATGCTTCAAAAACTCAATGCTGTCTAGTGTCATCAAAACGAAACCCACCCGTCATGCCACTATCCATGAGTGGTTCATGCATTGAGGAAACCGAAAAGCTTTTAGTCCTCGGTATGTGTATCACAGACCACCTTCTGTGGAACGATCACATATTTGATGTCGCCAAAAATGCTGCTAAATGTTTAGGTTTTCTTCGGCGATGCAAGAAATGTTTCACCCCTTCTGATCTGGCTGTTATCTATAAAGCCTTTATTCGTCCAAAACTCGAGTCAATTCTCATGTTTGGGCAGGTGCTCCAATAACTCACTTGAATCTATCGGATAGAATTCAAAGAAGAGCTATGAAAATGATAGGTGATAGAAATATAACGGAAGCATTTGCACCTCTCGAACACCGACGCAATGTTACATGTCTTTCTTTATTTTACCGTTATTTTCATAACCAGTGCTCTAGCGAAATAGCCAGTTGCATTCCTCCCCTAAAACAATTCAACCGCAATACTCGTATGTCTAGGAATGCACATCAGTTTACCCTTGAGCTCAACTTCGGACGTACTGTTAAGTATAGAGATTCTTTCTTTAGTCGCACTACAAGAATGTGGAATGCTTTACCCGGCACTATTTTTCCCTGCCATTTTGATATTCAAAGGTTCAAAACCAATGTGCACCGGCATCTCCTCTTAAATCCTTTCCTATTTTCCTAACGCTCGCACTGTGTTTAAACATTTTAAGGGTAGTAAGAACCCCTTTAGTTCGCGCTTAATTTAAAAAAAAAAAAATACAAAATTTTTGATGTGTTCGATTATCTAGATTCTAGGAGAAAGATATTTTAATCAATTTAAATTAACTAGTATTGCCCACTGGCCGAAATTCGTCCACCCAAAACTCACATTCACAGACTCAAGAGTCACACTATAAGTTTGAAAATTAAATCACAAAATATTTTGTTAAGTTTTAAATTTTTTTTAATACGCACAGTGGTCGGCAGTGCAAAACCAAAAATGGCCCACAGTGTGTTAATGCGTGTCTCAGGTATAGATAGATAGATAGATAGATAAGTTCTTTATTTCATCATCAAGTTTTACAATATTGTTATCTTAAGAATAAGGACATGGCAATCCTGCCGTCTGCCTGAAATGACATTTCATATGAAATAAAATAAAATAAAATAAAGTGTAAAGTATATATTTACAATAAATGATTTATGCAAAAAAAAATTATAACAATACCAATTTTAATTGAATTGAAACAAACCAATTTTAGGTGATTTGAAACACAAAATAAAATAAGCAATTTTGTATGACACAAAGCAAGATTGAAAGTTTATACAATTTTGATGATTTAGAGCCTAAATGATATAAGATACAATTTTAAATGATTTGAAACATACCAATTTTAAGTGATTTGAAACACAAAATAAAAATAAAACAATTCTGAATAATTGGCAAACTACAATAAGAAAAGTTTAAACCGCAATAACTATTGGAATTAAAAAAATATATAGGCTTTATTACAAAAAACTGTTCCGATATGCAAGAGCATGTTGGCAATATTTATAAATACTGAGCCAGCCCGCTGCTCCATTTAAAATTTCGTAAAGTCGCTGCAACGAAAGAAAACTTTCATGGAAATATAACCGACGAATTTCCTGCAATAATGGACAGACTGCTAAGAAGTGGTTAATATCTTCTAAATCTCTTCTGTTGCATAAGTTACAAAGCTGAGTCAGATCGTTTCGGTGCGGTATAAAGTTTAGATTTAAAATTTCAACTCTGGATCTAAAGATAATACTAATGGTTTCGACTGAAAACTCTCTCCGAAAATAATTGGCATCAGTTAAAAGTTCGTGGTTTAGGTTTCTGTAGATAGTTCTGGATGTCGAAGAATTTGCACTGGAAAGATTTTCAGTAAAAATTTTTTGATCAACATTAGCGATCACCTTTGAAAATTGCTCCTGCCATTCGTTCACATTTGACTCTGATAGAGAAAGAACTGCGTCGTGGCGCAGAGCGAGCTGGTTCCACTCTTTGAAAGGGGAGGCATTTATCTGGAGAAGTTTTTTTAAAATGGCTTTGTGAAGACAGCTATTGCTTCGCTTCATAATACTAGTAATATAGTTCGCATTTATTTTTAAATTTTGTATGTATATAGGTGTAATACCCGACTCTACGTATATAGCATAATTTGGTGTTGAATTTGGAAGTCTAAATAAGCGCTTAAAGAAATGCCTATGTAAACTTTCAAAAGCTTCAAGCGGTATATATCCGAAGATTTGCACTCCATAAGATAGGCAGGAATTGACGGTTGAGTTAAATACTCGGTATTTAGACGCCAGATCAATATTTTGGTTAGCAAAAAACTTTGGCCACATCATGTTTAGTGCTAATTTTGCTTCATTACTTTTCTTTTCAGAATGCTTAACAAAGTTCATATTGTGTGTCAACAAAACTCCCAAATACTTAAATTCCTGAACAATTTCAATACGTTCATTCTTAAGCGACCATTTTTCCTCTGGTTGTCTTCTACTTTGCCTTGCTTCAAAAATAACTACTTTAGTTTTTTGCGTATTAACTTGGAGACCCCATAAATCACAGAACGAACTAAGTCTGTTTAGCTGCAGTTGTAGGGTAAATGGGTTATCCGCCAACATAACCAAATCATCAGCATATAGCAAGACTTTCACTGCAATATTTGCAAACAAAACTCCACCAGGAAGAAGGTCAGATATTTCGTCGATGAACAAGGCAAACAATAATGGACTGAGGATACAACCTTGAGGGACACCTGCTGTTGTTTCAAACCACTGTGAGAATTCCTTTCCATCCCATACACTTGCATTTGATGATGAAATAAATTTGACATACATCGACAGAAATTTTCGTGAAATTCCTAGGCATGAAAGTTTATAGACTAAAGCTTGCCTGTTAATTTTTTTTTGTGGTCAATAAATTTTCTGGCAATACAAGAGAGCACAAAGATATGATCCATTGCTGAAAATCCAGGCCGGAAACCAGCTTGGAACATACTAAGAAGGTTTTTATTCTCAATCCATTTTGTAAGCCTTTCATACAAGATTGCGGAGAATATCTTTCTAACTGTATTTAATATCGAAATACCTCTGTAGTTTTCTGCGTTATTCGGATCTCCTTTCTTAAAAATTGCAAAAATGATAGCTTTGTTAAGGCTGCTTGGAACACAGGCATCGTTATACATTTTATTTAAGAAACACAAAAGATAATGTTTGAGTTCCGCAGTACTATTTTTGTAGAATTCTACTGGAATGCCGTCTATGCCTGGAGCTTTATTGTTTTTCATTTTGTGAAGCGTTATTTCAAGTTCCGTTAAAGAAATAGAGCTATCCAGCTCACTTACCACAGTGTTAGGCAATGCGTAATCAAAAGTATGAAGATTCTCGTCAGCCGACAGAAGAGTTTTAAAATGAGCTGCCAATGTCTCAGCTTCAAGAGAGTTCTTCATACATTGATTCCGACCACCTAGCTCGCGAACATTATTCCAAAATGATTTGGAGTCCCTACAGTTTTCCAAATTCTTAGCAAGATTTTTAAGGTAATCAGTTTTTTTAGTTAAACACAAATTTTTGTACTCTTTATTTACGTGAAGGTAAATGTGTTTAAAAAATAAAGCATTTGTTGATCGAAAGAGCTTAAGGTAGACGAATGATAGTTTGCGAAGATTTCTGCAATCTTTATCAAACCAATTGTTTACAGGGTGTAAGGAATTAGTGGTATTGAGTGCAAATGGTGCTGAAGATTTGATAACTCTAACTAAACTATCGCAAATCTCCTCAACGGTGTTTGTAGACGTCTGAAGTAGTGAGTTGGTATGACGGCTCATAAGCCTTTTGTAGAGTGGAGCGTTACTCTCCGACCATTTAAGTCTGTGTAAATTTGTCAAATTCGTTTGCGGAGTTTCTGTAGTAAATTGAGTTTTCACAACTATTGGCATATGGGCCGAAAAATTTGCTAAAGCAACCTCAAAGTCCTTAAACGAACTCAACCAATGTTCCGACATCGCAGCAAAATCAATGACAGATTGTCCCTGACCACTCACAAATGAAAACTCTCCATCAATATCACCTTTAGATGACCCATTAAGCACACAAAGCCCAAATAATTCAAAAAATTCAGTTAAAATTCTGCCATTCCGGTTGAAAATAGCATCTTTTGAGTTTCTACTACTCTCTAACATAGATCGCAATTGAAAATAATGTACAGAAGGATTTTGATATAAACCAATCCTAGCATTTAGGTCTCCAATAATCATAACGTTTTCCAATGTTGAATTGTTCATAAAATCTACTAGTTCGTTAAATTCGTTATGCCAGTTATTGCAGTTTAAGTACACAGGAATGATAAAATAATTTAGGTTATTGCTTAAAATTTGAAAAATGATTCTGTTATCAATAGTTTTAAATTTAACAAAATGCCCCCATACGCTTTTTTTAATCCCGCATAAGATACCCCCACTGGCTCTCCCATACAAACTCGTTCTACTTGCTGGTGTAAACATGATTTTAAAGTCTTTAAAATATTTATAGTATTCATTTTCGTGCTTGTTTTCTAAAAAAGTTTCTAAGAGGATTATAATATCAAACTGTTCAATATATTTAAAAAAATCAGGCATTAAAAGCTTACTTTTGAGGCCAGTAATATTATAAGAACAAATACTTAAATTTTGAAAATTATTTAAATATTGGCAGACGACAGATTTACCCTATTGATTTGCAGCTCTAACGTGCGAGTTTTGGCTTCCAGGTGGCGCTCCATTCGATTGAGAGCCCGATGATGTTGGATAATTCGCAACCGGGGCTAACTTCATTCCCTCGCTGCAGTCAAATAGATCGTATGCGCTGTTGCCAAACAATTGCACTACAAATGACAATTCGGCTGCTGTTTTGACAACTAAGCCTCGTGAGATTTTGTAAACAAAATGTTGGTTGTTGATTTGCAGTTTGTCTCCTTTAACTAGAATTTTCACGTTTTGATTAATTTCCAGTAATTTGTTTTTGATGGCAAGTAGAGATTGTCTTTTTTTCCGAGACAAAAGTGATTGTTCGCGAAATATGCTTATTCCGGTGTCTTTAAGCTTATGCGCAGCGGCCATAATTTTATCGGTGACCTCCGCGGAGTTAAGCTCCATGATGACAGTACCTCTTTGGACATTGTTGTTGCGTATTTGTCGGGAACTTTTAACTTGCACTTCTTCACCTTCGTTTAACATCAGAAGCCCCTCGCAAGTCTGTTTTGCAAATTGGATTGCATTGGTTTCTGTGTCTAAAGGAAGGTGTACCACAATAGACTTTTCGTTGGCCTTACGTGATAAAAGTTCCAGTTGAGTTTCGAGAAGCTCACACCTTTCCGTCATCATTGTTAGCTTGTTGTTAAGTTGAGTGTTGATTGATTTTAGTGAATTTATTTCATTTGAAAGTGACAATAAATCTTTTTTGGTGGCCAGATCCTTAAGCTTTTCAGCCAAGGTATCATTTAAAATTGATTTCAAATCAGTGACCGAGAGTTTTCCAACTTCCATTGTGGGCGCTTTGCTTACGGAGTTCTTTTTGTTGCAATTGTTATGCTCGGGTGAAATTTCTGTTATTCCGCGTTTGCGGTTCATTAAGCAGAATCCGTAATGCAGCAAGTTAATTTTGGTTGAAAGTAGATTTAATTTTTTTTTTGTTTTCAAACTGAAATACCTTTATTGGTACGGGCAAATCTTCAAATCTATTGATTAAACGTCGTTAAAAGAGCTGTTTCGCGTCAATTAACTTTAAAATAACTTATTATTTTACTTAAATTCGAAAGAAAAAACGGAGGAGTTTTAAATTTTTACACTTCCACTTTGACAGTTGAAATGCCAAATCTCAGGTATATTCTGCACATCTCCGCACCTATGGCTTTCCAACCATATACAACTTATCTAAATCGGTTGGATACTTTGAGCAAATGGTACAATCATTTTCATCAAGTGTCTTGTTTGAATTTCTTAGTTAAGATACACGCACTTATCTACTAGGTATTTTATTTTGACAAATTTTGGATTCGTAAACAAAAGCATGCACCTACTCACGATTTCAATCAAACTTAACATTTTCAAATTAATTGATTCCATAGGGAGCTTTTGAGCCAACTGGAGTATAGTAATTTCCATGAGCATTTTTATAATTATTTGGATCTCCCAATTTGACATCAGGCGACTTTATTCCCGAACATGCTTTCGAAACAGCTAAACTATAGCGAGAGCACTCTTGGCTCGTAAAAACGTTTTCTCTAATCGATTGAGCATAATAATAGTATGCTCGCGAATGTGAACAAGTTCCAGCAACATCCATACCACATCCCGGCTGTAAAACTCCTCCACCCACATAAAAATCTACTTTAGAAATAGGTCTTAGAAATCCCAATACACCTCCATTAGTGTGTATTGACTCAACGTAGCGGGCGTCAGTGGCGGTCAAACGTTTCGAATTACTTGTGAAAGTATAAAGTGGCCAGGCAGGATCCAAGCCGATAATTGTATGAATTGATCCTGAAGCCACTTGTTTGCCTGCGATTCCTGCCACATGGGCTCCCAAGCTATGACCAATCACATGAAGATCATCAAATGACATGTTGCCTTCGTCTGCTAGGAAATCAATTAATTCGGCAACTTTTTTGCCAACTTTGGGAACATTGTTTTTCGAATGCATGTAGTCGTAGGAATCGGCCTTGTTACTCCAGTCCACAGAGATGACATTGCATTGCATTTTGTCCAAGAAAGCGTTACGGATTTCAACATTAACATCTGAGTTGTGGTCATTTTGCCAGCCATGAATGATAATTCTGAAAAAAATAGTTATAGGTCAGACTAGTTGATCGGAAATCCTTCGCAGATTCATGCCCCCGACTACCGACTTTCGGGATAAAAACCATTCTTACATGTCTCCAGGACTCGGGAACATAGTTTAGAGATAAACATCCTATACAAATTGTTTCCAGCCCGGGAACTGCTATCTCTTGCAGTTTCTGGAGCATAATTGGCAGTATGCCATCCAGGCCTGAAGACTTTTACGGTGAGAATGTATTAATTGCCCAGGCAATTTTTTCTTTTGTTATAACGGTATTGATATGCTCTACTCGAGCTGAAGACATGTCCCAAGGTTCTAGCGTCGCTAACCTACTGTTCTTCTCGCAGCCCGGGAAGTGCGTCGTCATTAATAGCTCCAAAGACTCAGCTGGAGAGACTGTCCAGGAACCATCAGGCTTTTTCAAGAATGATGGATTACAATGTTCCTTAGAATGAATTTTACCGAGCCTTGCGGAATCTTTTATATTTTCAATTGACTGACAGAATTCTCTCCAGCCTTGTTGCTTGGCTGATGTGAGAGCTCGATTGTAAACCTTGAGACAGTCTTTATAGGGTTGATAAAACAAAACTTATGTTTGTGGCAGATATTAAAGATTGTTGTAGTCATTTTTTTTTTTAGATTAGATAGGTCTTCATTCCACCATGCGGGTAGTGTTTTACGGCTATATTTTATTGGACAGGAGACCTTAAAAGCAGTGCTCATTGATGCCTCAAAGGATTTCACCTTTGACTCAAGATCTATCACCGAGTCTGGACTTGGGTTCGGTATATTGCCCAGTTTAGATTTTACAACTTGACTGAATTTCTTCCAGTCTATTCTTTTGGGTTTTCTATAAGGGGATTTATTTTCGGTTTTGAAATTAATATTGAAGAGTATCCATCTATGGTCCGAAAAAGATTTCAAAAGGGATACCCTCCAGTTTTCTACTATTAGACTCATTTTGTCATTTACGATCCTAACATCTAGTACGTCCTCCCAGCCTCCAAGAATATTCGAGCTCCGAAATACAAAAGTGGGAGTGCTACCTCTGTTGCAGACCGTCAGGTTATTTTCAATAATAAAATCAAAAAGAGACTCACCTAGTTCATTGATATCTGAACTACCCCATAGGGTATGTCGTGCATTAGCATCATTACCAATCACAAAGTTCGTCCCTTTGACTTAAGTTGTTAGGGTTCGCAACTCTTCTAGCGGTGACTGCTTGTCATGGGCCGAGTACTCCAAGGCCAACAATAACCCGTCTGCATTTTCATCCTCCAACCTTAAAACTGTTAGATCAGGAGTGCTAAGATTTGGACACAAAAAAGCTTTTGAAGTGTTTTTTTAGCTAAAATACAAGTTCTAGGCTTACCTTGGTCTGGGCTTGCGATTTTATAAAACAGGTCGTATTGGTGATCTTGGAGGCCTCTTACTCTGAGTCCATTCACCCATGGTTCTTAAATAACCGTAACGTCGACGTTTTTCTCCCTCAGGAAAACCCGCAGATTATCCGAGGCACATTTAGAGTGTTTCAGGTTAATCAGGCGGCTCGCTAGGGACAACGACATCACCAACAACTTCTTCGATCTCGACTTTGTCATCAGCTTTGTCGGGGTCTTCTCCCTGACTATGAAAGATTTTAATGCGGATATTACGTATGCCAAACTTCAGCTTCAAATCGGCCTTCTCGAGAGTTTCCCGGCTTTCTTCGCTGATCCTAAGAAGATAAGATCCGCTGTTCTTTTGCGGTTCCTCTGCCTTAATGACAGCCCAGTTATGCATAGGAACCAGCGGATTTAGCCTCTGAAGTCCGCGGATCAGCTCTTGTCCGCTCGGCTTGATGCCCATGAGGGACAACCTAATGCGAGCCATTGGTTGTCTAGGGATATCCTAAGCTGGGATAAGCTTGAGCTTCAAGCCCTCCCAGCCATTGCTGATTTTATCAACGCTTTTACTAAGGAAATCCCTAGAGAACCCGTCCTCACACTTAATTACCCTATATCCCCTGAGCACCTTACTAGATTCGAAACCAAGATAGGGACCCTCACTTGCCGATAAAGTGTATAAAAACACTATCTCTGAGAGCTTGGCCTCGATGAGGTTCCACACAGCCAACAGACCTTTGTTGTTTGTGGAGAGCTCATCCACAACCGATACCTGGAGATCGTCTCTGACAACTTCCGGAGCATGCGGTTGCGCTGCTGTAAGAGGTGGCATTTGTTTACTCCTATTAGGGTTGTCTAGCCTACCCTTCTTCTGCGGTTGTGTGGTCTCTTCTTGATACCTATTGCGCTTGAGGACATTTTCTTGTATAGTAGACCGTTGTAATCTTCAACAATCTTCTGGTACATTATTTTATCAGCGGCGCCGGCGTCCCTCTCATGGACCGTTCCAGCTTCCTCATTCTTGGCTATCTTGTCAAGAAAGTAGGTAGCTCTCTTGAACTGGACCTTGAGAAGGGCACTCGCTGATATTCTTTTATTTTTGCGGGATTTATTGGTAGGCTTGGAAGGTACAGGAGTACTATGTCTAGTACAGCCTGTGCTTCCTGGAGGTCCGGGTGGCCCATAAGTACCGAAACTACCGGTGCTCACTGAGCTACACTTAAGTGTTTCTTAGCTAGAGGCCAAAAGTTCATCCTCTGTGTCGGCGAATGGTTCTACGTCTGTATTGTCATCATCGTCCATAGTGTAAAGCAACAAATTTGATTCTCACGAGTAGGTCGAAAAGGAAAGGTCAGCCCCGACAGAGCCGATATACCGGGGTAAGGCAAAAAGTATGACGGACCCTGCCAAGGCATCCGAAAGAGCTCGTTAGAGACTGGTTTACCCCCCAGCCTTCCATTTCTTCGGCACGGATTATGAAAACGCTCACACCACCACTGAAAATTAGGGACCCCGTATCTATGGTCAAATCGCATTGCTGAGTGTTGAACTATTGAGAAGTAAAGGAACACTACAACAATTCGATCTGACCTTAGCTGATCCCCAACTTGACATCACACAAAATTAGCTGTGGTGATCATTACCGCCCGGCACCCACTAGGATGCTTTGATACGAGGATTTTATCCGAGCTTATAGACATAAGTCCACCTACATATTCCTGGGTCCACATTTGCTCTATGATCTTTCGCAAGTGCTATAATTTGTTGCACATGTTTTGTGTATGCGAGGAGGTCTAACTTTGTTGACTGAAGAATATTAACAACTGGCTCAGGTAAGCTGAGTATTTTACTATAAGGGCAAGACATATTATTAAAGTTGTTTTTGTAAAAGCAGCTGAAAAGCTGTTCTTTTCATTGTAGAGTTTCCTTCATTAGAAAGCTCCCTCAATCCATTGATGATGCTGCAAAAATTTTCCTTAAGAATCACAATGCTTTTACATATATTTCTCAGACCAGCAAGTTTCACAAAATGCAGGAATATTTGGGACAAACTATCTCCTTGTAAGGGAATTGCGGTAAAAGTTAATGACATCTTTGATCGTTGCTATTGTGTTTCGATTTTCTGGAACATTATTCAGGTCACTAACCACTAAAATCAGCTTCTGGCTAATGGCTTGCATAATGGAAGCAATGGAAGGGTATTTTTTTGTCTCAAAATTGCCTGCACACCAATTTCCTTTCCCGAAATTTTTGAACAGCCATCATAGCCTTGTCCATTGAGTTTCTTTGGATCTAGCCCTGCATCTTGAATAAATCTGTCTAACGAGAGGCAATGGTCTTTGCACGCATTGCATCCAGCTCGACAAAACCTACGAACTCTTCGGAAATCACGCTTTTTTTCTGATCGTTAAAACGAACACCTATCGAAAGTTGTTCTTTCCATGATATATCCCGACTTTCATCTCCCAACAGAGAAAAGGCAGAGGCTTCCTTAACGTCCTTTGTTTGGCAATATTCATTGTGAAATATAGGTACATAATCTGCATACCTATGTATGTATATTGCTCTCACACATTTTCATAAAAATAAAAGGATTTAAATGAAAGATCGATATTTTTTTGAAACTAGTTTACAACTGCAACTTAAATATAATTTTCAAAATGTCAATATTTCAGTGCAACTTATCGCATTCCTTTGGAATTTCCAGCCCCAAATAGATCAAAAATCAAATTTATCGCATTGAGTAACAGTTAAGTGAGGAATGAACCGTTTTATTCTTTAACAATCCCTATGAGTCATCCATCAAAAGCCGCCATAAGATGATGATTCACCGCATGCGAACCAGCCCCAAAAAGAAGCCTCAAAGTTTGGGGGGGATAATGTATCCCCGAATATCTTCGGTACACAGACGGAGAGCTATTCATCCTTTCCGAAAAAGTCTATTCGGGGGGGGGGGGGTGTATTTGATGTCTTGTTGGGCTCCAGGAGAACTCTAAAACTCCTTTCAGAAGTCAAATGCTGGCTCATCGACGGCACATTTTCGGGAGTCCTTACCATCATGGGACATCTTTCCCTGTTCATGGGTACCTGGAACTTAATGGAGGCCTACAATGACTTCTGGCTTCTGTTGCTCAAAGTTACATGTGAGAACAACAACATTCATCTAAGGCCAGTTGACTTCATATGTATGCGAGATGTGACTAAGAAGGCCATCAAAAATTCAGCCAGAGACTTTTTCCATCAAAGGAAAATGCATGGATGCCTCTTCCATTTTGGACAAATAATTTGGCGGAAAGTCTATAGCCTTGAACTGGCCACTGAATATGAGTAGGAGGAGGGCTTTTCAACAGAAGTGTGGATGCTGAAAGCACTGACTTTTGTGCCAGCCGCAGAAGTGGGTAGCTATTTGATCGACTCAACACTGCAAAACTCGGAGACCAAAAGGCTGGCCACATGGTTCAAAAAGAACTATGTCAGTACCGCATCGTCACCACCTCGGTACAGGCCAACCAACAAGCTGGACCCACTTCCCGAGGACAAAAAACAGTGCGGAAGCGTAGCACAGGCGCCTTAGTGTTGTGGTTGTGTTTTATGCTTGCTTGCATAAAATGGCCAAGGAGTCTTTTGTCGGCTTGTTGGCCATTGAAAGATTTTGCCAAGGAGAGGAGTCAACAACAACAACAAGGGCAGTGAAGAAAAATAAACAGCTGCAAAATGTGTTGAGGCAGACGAAAACAATTCCACCGTTCCAATTCCACGACTGCATAAACGGTATGATTTAAGAAAAACCCGACGAATCCCATTTAGCGTTACCACTTCCGCGGAAAAAATCGATATAGATTTGAAAAAAACTGAAGTAAATTGAGAAAAATCGGTTATTTGCTTTTATATTCCTTTTCCTGACATTTCTGTTCGCGTCTGTCTAATGCTGGATTTACATGTATCTTCGTCTGCAAATATGAAGAAAAGTAGATAGGGACAAATGTATGACAAAACTCTGAGCGTGTGAAAGAGAACCACCAAGAAGATGAACATGTTCGTCTTCATATCTGCATTATGGCACTTCCTATAACCTTCATACACGAAGATCTTCTGCGTTTTGGTGTTCCCTCTCTATCCAACAAATGTAAATTTTAATTTTGTATCCCTTTTTTTGCAGAAATCGACCGAAGATACATGTAAATCCACCATAATGCAGTAGAAACAACAGCGCTAGCGCAGCGGTTCGATTTTCAACATTTCTACAACGAATTTTTGTTGGGTGTATTTTAAAACTTTACAAAACTACATTTTAATTTAACCCAAAATGCAAGAAAATATTTTAGCGTAGGAACTTTCGATTTTTTCACACTTTTAGTTCTAATGCGGCAATAATAATTTTTGTATAGAAATCCTTGTATGTAAAAACTATAGTACTATTATGGAAACGATTTTTCTGTTACTGGGAGTGTTCTCGTGAGGGCGCAAACATCGTGCCACGTTGGTTTGGAGAGATGTGAATGAGGATAGGAAGAGGAATAAAAGCTGGTAGCAAGAAGGAGAGAAGTATATTTTGTTGATTCTGACAGTTGCTGACAACAATTACCTGGTGTGAGTGAGATAGTTTTTCGTCATGGCAACGAAGGGGATTATTCGCACAAAATGAAAAAAATGTTCTCGTTGTCATGGTGCATTGTACAACAGTATCGTTTTTTGTTTGAATTTGAATTTGCAAACAGATTTTTTTGTTGTTTTCTATCAAAGTATATGATAGTACACAATATATATACATATGTCTATAGATAGGTTAATTATAATTTGATTTGCTTCGAATTTGTTGAAAATTTTCAATTTCAGCTGAAAATCATATTATCAAGACTACACCGTTGCTAATTTTCACAATTCTTAGGCAAACATAGTCTTACAACGATGCTATATTTCTTTATGAGGCATTCAAGAACAAACATTTTTTTCGAAAAAAAAATCCAGCAACATTTTTTTCGGGTTTATTTTTTTGGAAAAAAAAACTAGAAAAAAAAACACTTTAAAAGTAATTTTTGTACAGGTAAATTTATCAAAAGTTTGATTACTTTAAATGTAAAAAAATTGATAAAAACAAAGAATTTGTTTTAGCTACCTTTCAAAAAAATACTTTTACAGGAAAACAAATTTTGATAAAATTAAAAAAAAAAGTATTTTACATTTAAAAACTCTTGATAAATTTAAGAAAAAATAGGTTTAACTTTAAAAAATATACTTTTAAAAGTAAAGAAATTTTGATAAAATTTAAAAAAGAATAACTTTACCTTAAAAAAAACTTTAAGGTAAACAAAATTCGAAAATATTCAAAAAAAAAAAAACAATTTAAATAAAAATTTAGGGAAAATTTAAAAAAATAAATATATTTTTACCTTTAAAAAATACCTACTTAAGATAAAAATGAAAAAAAAACTATTTTACTTAAAAAAAAATATTTTTAAGAGTAGAGAAATTTAAAAAATAAATTAATAAATAAAAATGGAAAAAATTAAAAAAAAGTATTTAATTATAAAAAATTAAATCTCATTACTATTAAAAAAAACTTAAGATAAAACAAATTGAAAACAAATTTAAACAATCTATTTTACCTTTAAAAAAAAGTATTTTTAAGGGTAGAAACATTTTGGCGAATTTTAAAAAATAAATATCTTTTTATCTTTAAAAGAAAATAAGATAAAACCAATTGAAAAAATTAAAAAAAAAAAAAATATTTTGTTTATAAAAAAAATGTTTTTAAAAGAGAAATTTTAGTAAAATTTAAAAAATAAATATCTTTTGTCTATTTAAGATAAGCATACTTTGTTAATTTTTTAGTAAATTTTAATTTTACTTCTTAACGTTATTAATTTTTTAACTTTGTTAAATTTGTACTTAACAAAATTCAAATTCCGTTTATGAAAATTGCATTAAGTATTTTAATAAATTCGCATTCAAACTAAAGAAATTTTACTTTACGAAGTATTTTTTTTAATTCACGTAAAAAAATTCAATTTAGCTCACCTAGTTTAAAAATGCTTATTCAAATTTTCAAAAACCAAATTACAACTTTATGAAATAATATTGAAAAATTCACGTGAAAAATTCAATTGTTAATATTTTAACAATAACTATTAGGCAATGTTCAAATTTCGGTTATGAAAATTGTATGAAGTAATAAGTAATTTTTAAAAAATTCACGTGAGAAAATCAAATTTAGTATTCTTTTTTCAAAATTCCCGTGAATATTTAGGCACTACTTACTCAACAAAAAAATTTCCAAATCTTGTTTTTTTAATTCCCGCGAAAAGTAGTGTGTGGAATTTTTAGTAGCTAGTTGGAAAATATGCAGATTAAAATTAATTTAAATCAAATTTTGTTTGTAAATTGTTATTTAGAGAATTTTTAAAAATTACTAATTAAATTCAAATTTCATTTTTGAAACTTTTTTCGCACGAATTTTCACATGGTGAACTATAAATTTTTTAAAAACGTTATAATCTAGGATATTTTAAAAAATAATCTTATAAAGTTAGAATTTCACTTCTGGAAATGTTATAATTTCCACGGAAAAAATCCCCGTAAATTTTTAAACATAGCTTGTTTCATTTTTGAAAACTTTATAGAAATTATTTATAATACTTTAAAAATTCATTCTTGGACATTTTAAAATGATTGTGAAAAATCGTTAATTTTTTTAAGAAATTACACACAAAATTTAAAATTTCGCTTAAGAAAATATTAAAATCATTTTTAAATTCGGGTTTCTTTCGAAAGAAATTTGACTTTTCCTCGTCACCCAAATAAATGCATATAATTTTCTCATATTTTTCACGCCTAATAAATTTCATTTTTGTCAACGAAAAGTTCACTTCACTTGGATGTATATGAAAAACTTTAGTTAAAAAGGTTTCGTACCGAAATTGTATAAATTATTAAATTTTATTTTGTTTACCATTTATATATGTATATGTATATTTATAATAGATAATATAAAATAATAAGTACGTACCTACTAAATGGCGTTCACCATCTAATATCATATATTTGTCATATCTCCTAAAATATGCACGCAAATATCAACCTACAAAATTAAAACAATTTCTTCCTATCCCTACTTGATATAAGAAATTCTTGTACAACATTACTCAACTTGCTACAGCATATCTCACACACAACGAAAGAAAAAATAAAATCATTATTTCCTTTTAAAATTATATTTATTATCTTATTTCATATATATATCATATCTACTTAAATATGAATGCAAATATCAAACTACAAAATTTAAATAATTTCTTCCTATCCCTAGTTCATATACAAAATTCTTATATAACTTATATTCTTTAGTGGCAACATTGGTTGTAGCCTTTTATTTGGGCATACAGTAATACTTACTTGACTTTGCTACAGCATATCTCGCACACAGCGAAAGAAAAACTACAACCGCTAATTCCTTTTAAAATTATATTTATTATCCTACTTCACCGTTAAATAGAGCAAAAAAAGCTTCAAACTTCCCCTTCGTAAATAAAATTGGTGGAAGAAAATAACAAAAAAAAGTTTAGTGTTGACTCCCTTAAACTAGCTTGAATTTTGTATACGTTGTTCTCGTTCATTTATTTTTGCCTTGAACGTCATTCTAATCGTCAATTCCCTCAGTTTCTCCCTGTCCTGTACTCTCCAATCTCTACAATTTCGTAGTACTGGTAGTGCTCACCTCGAATCTCTCTATCGATCTTCTTCATGATAGTACTATAGTTTTTATATACAAGGATAGAAATTAAATTTAAATTGGCCAAAAAGTATGGAATTAAAAAAAAATGTCTGCTCGACAAGAAACGGAAGAGTCGAAAAATTATGCAAAATTTTGCTCTTTAATACTTATCCAAAAAGTATGCAATAGAAAATATACATGTTAACAAAAAAAACATTGATTACCTACTCACTCAACCAATACAATACAATTAAGAACACGTAGGTATGTATTGTATACATAACATACCTACGTGTATAGGTACAAAATGTTCATTAAAAAAATGCAAATGGCAAAGGTTTGAAGAAAAAAAAAATCAAAAAGATAATACAAAAGATAAAAAACGAGAGAGAAATAAAATTCAAGAACTATATGTCGGTACTGATAAATTAAAACATCGCATAAGACGATTATCGTCTGACGACGTCGCGGTCGTAAAACTGCTTAAACTGTCAAATAAGATCGCTCAAACGATTATGATTGAACGATTGTTATTTTGCAATCGTCCCACATATTTTGGTGTATTTTCCATAAATTCTTAACAAAATTCTCTTTAAAAAAAAGCTATAATTAATTTTAGTTATTATAGGCAGTGTTCCCATAACGGCATATTTAATGCTAGATCTAGCATTATAGAGAAGAGAAAAGCATTATGACATTTTAAATTTTTGCTAAATGCTTTTCTGGCATTCTTGTTTTTATTTTTTGCATTCTTGAATGCCAAAAATGATTTCGAATCATTGATTTGATGATACATATTTGGAAAAAAAATATTTAAATAATTATAAAGCATTCTGATTTAACCTTAATAACGTCAAATCACGAAGATTCACACAATATATGACTTTTTCTAATAGAAATGAATTAATTAAAGTATTTGTTGCTGTGCAATCTGGAAAGCCAATTATTTGGGCCTAATCAGCTAGGTCTTTTGTTCTGTTATTCTGCTATTCTGTTTTCAATTTAATACAAAAGTTTGAGCTGTCAAAAAATCTTTTATGAATTATAATATGGTATTCGGCTGCTAAATTGTTAAGAAATCTGTTAAGAAATCTGCTATGAGATGTCAAAAGTTCGAATTGTGATTGGCATTGGACTGACTCCACTTCCCATTTCAAATGCTGAGTTTGAGCGACCGAATGGTCGCCAAACGAATGTAATTAAAACAAATGTAATTAAAACAAAAAAAAAAAAAAAAAACTGAGGTGGTGACGATAAGGGGCTAAAAATAAAAGATAAATGCTACTTTTCTTATAAGGTTTCAAGAAGTGTTATAGAGGAAGTTGGAGCCTCGATGAAGTATGAAAACCCTAAGGGTGAAGAAGATTATTTGTATGAAGAACTTTGACTAACTCATTATTTAATTAAAATCATAAAAAAGATAAGATATTATAAAAATAAGAATGTGATAAGTCTGACTGATTTAAAATTAAATAATCAACTACTAAAACATCTTAATTAAAAATAGTTTGCTGTAAAAGTTCCTATTACCTATTTACATTTATAAAGCTTTAAGTTTTGTTATTTTTGAATTAAATTTGATTTGGTTTTTTGTTATATAAGGAGTTATTACCTATGTATGTATGTACATATGTTAGGTTTTTATGAAAAAAACAAATATTTATTTTGCATTTTTATAAAATGTTTGTTTTTCAATCATCGATATGGACGATTTTATATGGATTTTGAAATCTAGCATTTTGTTTTTGGAGCTCCCATACTATCTAGCATTATAAAATTTGAAATCTAGCATTATGAAATTTGAGATTATGGCAATACTGATTATAGGACTAAAAAAACATCCCAATAAATTTATACTGGGAGAGTGGGAGAAAAAAAAACAACCATAATTTTTCTACCAACTATTACATAAATAATTAAATAAAAATTATATAATGTTAAGTTGGAAAAGTGAACGAATACTTACTTCTCATTTGTTCAACTTTAATATAAAAGTCCTAAGCTTAAGAACTAGGGTAATAAAAAAAAACTAACAATTAAAAAAATTTTTTCGAAGATGAGTGATCTGATTTTTTTAATAAAAACAAAATACAAAAAATAAAATAAGATTAAATAAAATAAAATAAAATAAAAGGCTTTTTAGCTAGGAAAATATTCATAAAAATGGGGAAATATGATGGAAAAAGGATAGAATTCATTAAGTTGCGCGCAGAAAAACCAAAGCAAAATATTAAACCAAAAGGAAAAATGCAAACATACAAACATAAAGTACCGCTAGCCACTGACAGCACAAAAGGCACCCTACACACGTTATAAATTTCAACTACCATTTAGGCCTATTCGGCACAATATTTTATTCTTTTGCCCTGTTATTTCCATACAAATTTTCGAACTGTCAAAAAACCTTTTATTCTTTAATTAATTGGTATTCTGTAGTTCAAATTCTGTTATGAAATCTGTTACAAACCATAACAGAATAAAAGACAGATTTTTTTGACTTTTATCATAAAAGATTTTTAAAGTGTCACAATTTGTGTTTAAAAATGGACGACAATTTATTACTCCTTCGACGAAACTTTATAAAAAGAAGAAAAATGTTTGAGAAATAATAATTAAAAAGTTAGTAAATACACGCGAAACCTCGACAATTCCTTTTCAGATAAGTATAAGTCTTACTGTAGAAAATTACGGTGTAAAAGTAATTAATTTAAAGTTTCTTGCTACTCTTCATTTTTATGGGTACGGAAAGCATGAGTAACGCATGCGGAAAGGTTCCAGAACGCATGTGTAATGCACGCGGAACGCATGCGGAACGCATCCAGAACGCATGCGTAATGCACGCGGAACGCATCCGGAACGCATCCGGAACGCATGCGTAAAGCATGTGGAACGCATCCGGAAGGCATGCGTAATGCATCCGGAACGCATGCGTAACGCATCCGGAACGCATGCGGAACGCATCCGGAACGCATCCGGATGGCATGCGAAACGCATCCGGAACGCATGCGTAACGCATCCGGAACGCATGCGTAAAGCATCCGAAACGCATGCGTAACGCATGCGTAACGCATCCGGAACGCATGCGGACTGCATCCGGAACTGAATGCGGAACGCATCCGGAACGCATCCTTGCACGCTTGCATTACGCATGCGTGTCGCATGCATGACGCATGCGTTCCGGATGCGTTACGCATGCGTTACGGATGCGTTACGCATGCGTTCCGGATGCGTTCCGGATGCGTTCCGGATGCGTTCCGGATGCGTTCCGCATGCGTTCCGGATGCGTTCCAGATGCGTTCCGTGTGCATTACGCATGCGTTCTGGATGCGTTCCGCTTGCATTACGCATGCGTTCTGGATGCGTTCCGCATGCGTTACTCTTGCGTTCCGGATGCGTTACGCATGCGTTCCGGATGCGTAACGCATGCGTTCGGATGCGATACGAATGCGTTCCGGATGCGTTACGCATGCGTTCCGGATGCGTTCCGGATGCGTTACGCATGCGTTCCGTATGCGTTACGCATGCGTTCCGTATGCGTTACGCATGCGTTCCGGATGCGTTACGCATGCGTTCCGGATGCGTTACGCATGCGTTCCGGATGCGTTACGCATGCGTTCCGGATGCGTTCCGCATTCGTTACGCATGCGTTCCGGATGCGCTACGCTTGCGTTCCGGATGCGTTACGCATGCGTTCCGGATGCGTTCCGGATGCGTTACGCATGCGATCCGGATGCGTTACGCATGCGTTACGCATGCGTTACGCATGCGTTCTGGATGCGTTACGCATGCGTTCCGGATGCGTTACGCATGCGTTCCGGATGCGTTCCGGATGCGTTCCGGATGCGTTACGCATGCGTTCCGGATGCGTTCCGGATGCGTTCAAGATGCGTTCCGGATGCGTTACGCATGCGTTCCGGATGCGTTCCGGATGCGTTCCGGATGCGTTCCGGATGCGTTCAAGATGCGTTCCGGATGCGTTACGCATGCGTTCCGGATGTGTTACGCATGCGTTCCGGATGCGTCCCGCATGCGTTACGCATGCGTTCCGGATGCATTACGCATGCGTTCCGGATGCGTTACGCTTGCGTTCCGGATGCGTTACGCATGCGTTCCGGATGCGTTACGCATGCGTTCCGGATGCGTTACGCATGCGTTCCGGATGCGTTACGCATGCGATCCGGATGCGTTCCGCATGCGTTCCGGACGCGTTACGTATGCGTTCCGTATGCGTTACACATGCGTTACGCATGCGTTCCGGATGCGTTACGCATGCGTTCCGGATGCGTTACGCATGCGTTCCGGATGCGTTCCGCATGCGTTACGCATGCGTTCCGGATGCGTTCCGGATGCGTTACGCATGCGTTCCGTATGCGTTACGCATGCGTTACGCATGCGTTCCGGATGCGTTACGCATGCGTTCCGGATGCGTTACGCATGCGTTCCGGATGCTTTCCGGATGCGTTACGCATGTGTTCCGTATGCGTTACGCATGCGTTACGCATGCGTGCCGGATGCGTTCCGGATGCGTTACGCATGCGATCTGGATGCGTTCCGCATGCCTTACGCATGCGTTACGCATGCGTTTCGGATGCGTTACGCATGCGTTCCGGATGCGTTCCGGATCCGTTCCGCATGCGTTACGCATGCGTTCCGGATGCGTTCCGGATGCGTTACGCATGCGTTCCGGATGCGTTACGCATGCGTTCCGGATGCGTTACGCATGCGTTCCGGATGCGTTCCGGATGCGTTCCGCATGCGTTACGCATGCGTTCCGGATGCGGTACGCATGTGTTCCGTATGCGTTACGCATGCGTTCCGGATGCGTTACGCATGCGTTACCGGATGCGTTACGCATGCGTTCCGGGTGCGTTACGCATGCGTTCCGGATGCGTTCCGTATGCGTTCCGGATGCGTTACGCATGCGTTCCGGATGCGTTACGCATGCGTTCCGGATGCGTTACGCATGCGTTCCGGATGCGTTACGCATGCGTTCCGGATGCGTTACGCATGCGTTCCGGATGCGTTACGCATGCGTTCCGGATGCGTTACGCATGCGTTCCGGATATGTTACGCATGCGATCCGGATGCGTTCCGCATGCGTTACGCATGCGTTCCGGATGCGTTACGCATGCGTTCCGTATGCGTTACGCATGCGTTCCGGATGCGTTACGCATGCGTTGCGGATGAGTTACGCATGCGTTCCGGATGCGTTCCGGATCCGTTCCGCATGCGTTACGCATGCGTTCCGGATAAGTTCCGGATGCGTTCAAGATGCATTCCGGAGGCGTAACGCATGCGTTCCGGATGCGTTACGCATGCTTTCCGGATGCAGTCCGCATAGGTTCCGGATGCGTTCCGGATGCGTTCCGGATGCGTTACGCATGCGTTCGGATGCGTTACGCATGCGTTCCGGATGCGTTACGCATGCGTTACGCATGCGTTCCGGGTGCGTTACGCATGCGTTCCGGATGCGTTCCGTATGCGTTCCGGATGCGTTACGCATGCGTTCCGGATGCGTTACGCATGCGTTACCGGATGCATTACGCATGCGTTACCGGATGCGTTACGCATGCGTTCCGGATGCGTTACGCATGCGTTCCGGATGCGTTACGCATGCTTTCGGATGCGTTACGCATGCGTTCCGGATGCGTTACGCATGCGTTGCGGATGCGTTACGCATGCAGTCCGGATGCGTTCCGGATGCGTTCCGGATGCGTTATGCATGCGTTCCGGATGCGTTACGCTTGCGTTCCGGATGCGTTACGCATGCGTTCCGGATGCGTTACGCATGCGTTCCGGATGCGTTACGCATGCGTTCCGGATGCGTTACGCATGCGATCCGGATGCGTTCCGCATGCGTTACGCATGCGTTCCGGATGCGTTACGCATGCGTTCCGGATGCGTTCCGGATGCGTTACGCATGCGTTACGCATGCGTTCCGGATGCGTTACGAATGCGTTCCGGATGCGTTACGCATGCGTTCCGGATGCGTTCCGGATGCGTTACGCATGCGTTACGCATGCGTTCCGGATGCGTTACGCATGCGATCCGGATGCGTTCCGCATGCGTTACGCATGCGTTCCGGATGCGTTACGCATGCGTTCCGGATGCGTTACGCATGCGTTCCGGATGCGTTCCGGATCCGTTCCGCATGCGTTACGCATGCGTTCCGGATGCGTTACGCATGCGTTCCGGATGCGTTACGCATGCGTTCCGGATGCTTTACGCATGCGTTCCGGATGCGTTACGCATGCGTTCCGGATGCGTTACGCATGCGTTCCGGATGCGTTACGCATGCGTTCCGGATGCGTTCCGGATGCGTTACGCATGCGTTTCGCATGCGTTCCGGATGCGGTACGCATGTGTTCCGGATGCGTTACGCATAGGATCAGGATGCGTTCCGCATGCGTTTCGGTTGCGTTACGCATTCGTTCCGGATGCGTTCCGGATGCGTTACGCATGCGTTCCGTATGCGTTCCGGATGCGTTCCGGATGCGTTCAAGATGCATTCCGGAGGCGTTACGCATGCGTTCCGGATGCGTTCCGGATGCGTTCTGGATGCGTTCAAGATGCGTTCAAGATGCGTTCCAGATGCGTTACGCTTGCGTTACACATGCGTTCCGGATGCGTAACGCATGCGTTCTCGATGCGTTCCGGATGCGTTACGCATGCGTTCCGGGTGCGTTACGCATGCGTTCCGGGTGCGTTACGCATGCGTTCCGGGTGCGTTACGCATGCGTTCCGGATGCGTTACGCATGCGTTCCGGATGCGTTACGCATGCGTTCCGTATGCTTTACGCATGCGTTACGCATGCGTTACGCATGCGTTCCGGATGCGTTACGCATGCTTTCCGGATGCGTTCCGGATGCGTTACGCATGCGTTCCGGATGCGTTCCGGATCCGTTCCGCATGCGTTACGCATGCGTTCCGGATGCGTTACGCATGCGTTCCGGATGCGTTACGCATGCGTTCCGGATGCTTTACGCATGCGTTCCGGATGCGTTACGCATGCGTTCCGGATGCGTTACGCATGCGTTCCGGATGCGTTACGCATGCGTTCCGGATGCGTTCCGGATGCGTTACGCATGCGTTTCGCATGCGTTCCGGATGCGGTACGCATGTGTTCCGTATGCGTTACGCATGCGTTCCGGATGCGTTACGCATGCGTCCCGGATGCGTTACGCATGTGTTCCGGATGCGTTACGCATAGGATCAGGATGCGTTCCGCATGCGTTTCGGTTGCGTTACGCATTCGTTCCGGATGCGTTCCGGATGCGTTACGCATGCGTTCCGTATGCGTTCCGGATGCGTTCCGGATGCGTTCAAGATGCATTCCGGAGGCGTTACGCATGCGTTCCGGATGCGTTCCGGATGCGTTCTGGATGCGTTCAAGATGCGTTCAAGATGCGTTCCAGATGCGTTACGCTTGCGTTACACATGCGTTCCGGATGCGTTACGCATGCGTTCTCGATGCGTTCCGGATGCGTTACGCATGCGTTCCGGGTGCGTTACGCATGCGTTCCGGGTGCGTTACGCATGCGTTCCGGGTGCGTTACGCATGCGTTCCGGATGCGTTACGCATGCGTTCCGGATGCGTTACGCATGCGTTCCGTATGCTTTACGCATGCGTTCCGGATGCGTTACGCATGCTTTCCGGATGCGTTCCGGATGCGTTCAAGATGCATTCTGGAGGCGTTACGCATGCGTTCCGGATGCGTTCCGGATGCGTTACGCATGCTTTCCGGATGCAGTCCGCATAGGTTCCGGATGCGTTACGCATGCGTTACCGGATGCGTTACGCATGCGTTCCGGGTGCGTTAAGCATGCGTTCCGGATTTGTTCCGTATGCGTTCCGGATGCGTTACGCATGCGTTACCGGATGCGTTACGCATGCGTTCCGGGTGCGTTACGCATGCGTTCCGGATGCGTTCCGTATGCGTTCCGGATGCGTTACGCATGCGTTCCGGATGCGTTACGCATGCGTTCCGGATGCGTTACGCATGCGTTCCGGATGCGTTACGCATGCGATCCGGATGCGTTACGCATGCGTTACGCATGCGTTACGCATGCGTTCCGGATGCGTTACGCATGCGTTCCGGATGCGTTCCGGATGCATTACGCTTGCGTTCCGTATGCGTTACGCATGCGTTCCGGATGCGTTACGCATGCGTTCCGGATGCGTTACGCATGTGTTCCAGATGCGTTACGCATGCGTTCGGATGCGTTACGCATGCGTTCCGGATGCGTTCCGGATGCGTTCCGCATGCGTTACGCATGCGTTCCGGATGCGTTCCGTATGCGTTACGCATGCGTTCCGTATGCGTTACGCATGCGTTCCGTATGCGTTACGCATGCGTTCCGGATGCGTTACGCATGCGTTCCGGATGCATTACGCATGCGTTCCGGATGCGTTACGCATGCGTTCCGGATGCGTTACGCATGCGTTCCGGATGCGTTTCGCATGCGTTACGCATGCATTACGCATGCGTTACCGGATGCGTTACGCATGCGTTACCGGATGCGTTACGCATGCGTTCCGGATGCGTTACGCATGCGTTCCGCATGCGTTCCGGATGCGTTCCGGATGCGTTACGCATGCGTTCCGGATGCGTTACGCATGCGTTCCGGATGCGTTACGCATGCGTTCCGGATGCGTTACGCATGCGTTCCGGATGCGTTACGCATGCGTTCCGGATTCGTTACGCATGCGTTCCGGATGCGTTACGAATGCATTCGGATGCGTTACGCATGCGTTCCGGATGCGTTACGCATGCGTTCCGGATGCGTTCCGGATGCGTTCCGGATGCGTTCCGCATGCGTTACGCATGCGTTCCGGATGCGCTACGCGTGCGTTCCGGATGCGTTACGCATGCGTTCCGGATGCGTTACGCATGCGATCCGGATGCGTTCCGCATGCGTTACGCATGCGTTCCGGATGCTTTCCGGATGTGTTACGCATGTGTTCCGTATGCGTTACGCATGCGTTACGCATGCGTGCCGGATGCGTTCCGGATGCGTTCCGGATGCGTTACGCATGCGTTCCGGATGCGTTACGCATGCGTTCCGGATGCGTTACGCATGCGTTCCGGATGCGTTCCGGATGCGTTCAAGATGCGTTCCGGATGCGTTACGCATGCGTTCCGGATGCGTTACGCATGCGTTCCGGATGCGTTACGCATGCGATCCGGATGCGTTCCGTTGTTCAATCAGATATATTTGATATTCGTTTAAATATGCTGATTGAACATATTGTATATATTATTTTCCCATGACAATACATAATTGCATATTTTGCAGTTTTATAATTTATTTGAATTTATACTCCTATTACATAAGAAATATGAATAAATGAGTGAAATAATTAATGGTGGGTTAATGTACTAATGGTGACGAAGGTCACCATACAAATATGTAACTCGCATGCTTTCCGGATGCAGTCCGCATAGGTTCCGGATGCGTAACGCATGCGTTCCGGATGCGTAACGCATGCGTTCCGGATGCGTTCCTGATGCGTTCCGGATGCGTTCCGGATGTGTTACGCATGCGTTACGAATGCGTTCCGGATGTGTTACGCATGCGTTACGCATGCGAACCGGAAGCGTTATGCATGCATTCCGTATGCGTTACGCATGCGTTCCGGATGCGTTACGCATGCGTTCCGGATGCGTTCCGGGTGCGTTACACATTCGTTACGCATGCGTTCCGGATGCGTTACGCATGCGTTCCGGATGCGTTACGCATGCGTTTCGGATGCGTTACGCATGCGTTCCGGATGCGTTGTTCGAGAGATAGGGAAGTTTGTTGCATTCGTATATGAGGGACAAATATACCCCGGAGAAATTGTCGCATTCGACGAAAATACGGTCACCATCAACTCTATTCGCAGATCTCTTAAGCTATGGAAGTGGCCTTCTCAAAATTATGAAATTTTATATCCTTCGACCGATGTTTTGGGGTCCAGCAAACCACCGAAACAAGTATCGAACAGTAGTGGATCTAGGGGGAGGGCTATAGGGGCTAAAGCCCCCCCCCCCCACAGCCAATTTGTAAAATTCAATTCATAATAGCCTGAAAGGTTTTACATTCTGGGCTAAGCAATTAATATGTTTGAAGTGTTTTTAGAACCCCCAAGGAAATTTGACAAAAAAAAACGAGGTTGGGGCTGAACACCTTACACCATTATTTGTTTATTAGATGTAAGAGCTGGATAATTTTCAAGATAACTGGTATTTTTCCAAGCCATAGACAATTTGGTGAAAAATACTATGTTGGGGCTGAATAATTTAAATCCCTAGCCCTAGGTTTCCGGCTAAGTCTCAAGAGAAAATAGAATAGTATAGAAAAAAAAAACGAACTAGGGGCTAGACAATTTACACTTCATTTTCATTATACGAATTTGGGGCTCAATAATTTCCACGAAAGCTGATATTTTTTCGAGCTGTTGTTTTGCGTTTTTGTGGTAATTTGTTGTGTTTGATTGTACCTGATGCTGAGTCCATTGTTTTTTATCGTCATCATTAGATAATTTTCGTTTCGATTGTGTGAAAATTGACGTTTATGGCTGATAAATTAATGTTCTGATAGTTGTTTGTCCTGGAGTATCAGATGGTTATATTTTATTTTGATTGTTGCACTTATATCTATGTTCGTAATAGCTTCAGCTTTTTTTAACAATTTCTTTTTTTCGACATTTTCCCTCAGTATGTCGTCAAATATGGAAATTTGTTCATTATTTTTGTTACTATATTGGATTCAAAAATGTCTGTTATCAGCGATTTTACACTATGTATATTAAAAAGTCCAAATCTTTTAACGAAATACTTTACTTGAAAATAATACAAAGGCATTGTAAAATGGTGTTTTCCGACAGCCAACTTTCTTTGTCGTCCATTCAAAAAAAAAATATATTTTTCCTTATTTGGTATTCTAGAACATTGATTTTTTCTTCGTGTCTATCAAGCTTTATGTTCAAAATATTGAATTTAGAACTTATTTTTATTTAATACTGTAAATATGGAAATATGTAAATATAAAAAACACTTAATTTATATTCTATTGCTAAAACTTTACTTATTTACAAATGTAAATACATATGCATAAAATAACAACACAACATAATTTTTCAGTACATATTTTTTTCTTCCACTAATGAAACTTCACTTATCTTTGTTTCTTCTACTTAGAATAATTGATAAAAATGTATTTATTTCAAAAACTCAATATGTATTTTTAAAATAACAAAAAACACATAATTTTCGAGTGCATTTGTTTCCGAAACTAAACTAAAATCATGTAAAAAATGTAAAATGTAATGTAAATGTAATTTTAAAAATGTAAATATGTATATAAAGCGAATACATGTAACGAGTCGATGTTATTGTTTTTTCTACTTAGAAAAGAGTAGAATAATTGATAAAAATTAACTTATTTCAAAAAATCAATATGTATTTATAAAATAACAAAATTATTTAAAAAATGTAAATATGTTTCTTCTTTATAAGAAAAAATTGATAAATGTTACCTTATTAACAAATATGCAAGCCATATTATATTTATTTTCTTAAACGGTTGGCCGATTAATAATTGTTATTAAATTCATTAAAAACGTCGGTTTGACAACTGATTGCTCTGTGGCTTAAAAAGCTTATTTTTAACTTTTGAGACTGATCATTTTTTAGTTTATATGTTCCAAGAAAAGCCTTAAAAATATATGTTTATGTTGTATACAAAATAGATGTTTTCAACTTTATATCTTTCTAGTATTTTGTGAAAAAAAAATAGCATAGGACAATATGGGATATAGCATTCTATTGAAAGGTCAGCTCGCAAGATAAAGCCAATTTGCTTGCAGCACAGTTTGCTGTTAATTCGACGCTGCCAGAGAGTGTTATGACTCCTCCTATGCTTGAGAACGTAAATGATTTTATGGGACAAATCTTCTTTCGCACTCGTGCAGTTGCTAGAGTTCTAAAAGATCTTGACGTACACAAACCCGCTGGCCCGGATAGTATCCCTCCCATTGTTCTGAAGAGGTGTTCTTCAACGCTGGCAAAACCACTGCGTAAGCTTTTCCATCTGTCCTATTCTACTGGTCTCTTTCCGAGTGGATGGAAAACAGCATTTGTCCAGCATGTCCCTAAAAAAGGCGTATCTTCTTCCCCCTCTAACTACCGACCAATTGCGCTTACGTCCCTTCTTTCCAAGGTCATGTAAACGCTGATTAATTTTCAGCTCAAGAAATATCTCGAAGAACGAAAGCTGCTTAATAACCGACAGTGCGGCTTTCGTAGCAATAGGTCCACTGGTGATCTGATGGTATATCTCACCGAACAGTGGCACAAATCTTTACATCGTTTTGGAGAAAGTAAGATTATTGCGCTTGATATTTCAAAAGCATTTGATAGAGTTTGGCACCAAGCTCTTTTATCGAAAATGCGTGCATTTGGTATTGATGAATCTCTACTTCGTTGGATTAGAAATTACCTTTCGGACCGTTCAATACAAGTTGTTTTGGACGGTTTCAAGTCTGAAGTTCACAAAATAATTGCTGGCGTGCCCCAGGGCTCCGTTTTGTCTCCAACTCTCTTCCTTATATTCATGAATGATCTTTTGTCTGAAACTTCTAATCCACTAAACTGTTTCGCTGACGACAATACCCTCAGCTTCTCATATTCGTTTTCAGATTTACATCCATGTCCTTCGGATGTGGAACTTGAACGGCAGCGTATG
Source organism: Melangyna quadrimaculata (assembly GCA_949320155.1). Lineage (NCBI taxonomy): Eukaryota > Metazoa > Arthropoda > Insecta > Diptera > Syrphidae > Melangyna > Melangyna quadrimaculata. Next base: position 11,715,963 of record OX439486.1, read on the forward strand.
ATAAGCTCATTAAATTCTGATCTCGACAGCATTGTCCATTGGGGAATACAAAACCGCGTAGAATTTAATGCTTCTAAAACTCAATGCTGTCTCCTGTCGTTAAAGCAAAACCCACCTCCCATGCCGCTATCCATGAGTGGCACTTGCATTGAGGAAACTGAACAGCTTTCGGTCCTCGGCATGCGCGTCACAGACCACCTTTTGTGGAATGAACACATATTCGACGTCGCTAAAAACGCTGCGAAATGTTTGGGGTTCCTTAGGCGATGCAAGAAATTTTTTTTCCTCTTCTGATCAACATACTTCAGTCTGTTGGACAGTATACAGAAAAAAGCTTTAAAAATGATAGGTGACAAAACCATAACGGAAACATTTACATCTCTAGAGCACCGACGTAATGTTTCATGTCTTGTCTTATTTTATCGCTACTTTAACAAACAGTGTTCCAGTGAAATAGCTAGTTGCATTCCTCCCCTTAAACAATTTAACCGCAATACTCGCGCTTCTAGGAATGCTCATCAGTTTACCCTTGAGCCCAATTTCGGACGTACTGTCAAGTATAGGGATTCTTTTTTTAGCCGCACAACACGAATGTGGAATGTTATACCTTACTCTATTTTTCCCTATCAATATGATATTCAGAAATTCAAAACCAATGTGCATCGGTATCTCCTTTTTAACCCTATCCTATTTTCCTAACGCTCGCACTGTGTTTTACATGTTAAGGGTATTAATAACTCCTTGAGTGCGCGACAAGTATAAAAAAAAAAAAAAAAAAAGGATTTATGAATAATTAAAGCATTTGCATTTTTTGACAAAGACTCAAAGGAAAATAAAAATAGAAGAATGTAGGTGTTTGTGCTTCGAAATTAGTCAAACGGCAGCATTGATTAATGCATCTAATAATTTTTGATTTTTGATTGATTTGTATAAGAAAAAAAATATTCCGTTTTGGGAACAAAGATATTTAATTTAAAGTTCATATGTATGTCTAAAACTGGAGACCCAAGCCCCCCCCCACAGCTAAATCCTAGATCCGCTACTGTTGTTAACCAACTATTTTTTACTAAATTCATTAATTAATGCGAACTTAAAAAAAAAACAACTCCGCGTTTATTTTAATTTATTTTCCTTTATTCTAATTTAAATCAAAATGACAGAATATGGGTTAGTTCAGAATTTTAATTGTTACAATTTTGAAATATACTCATTTTTTTCACTTGAGATTATGTTCCTTTTCGTCAGCTAACGTAGGTCGCGATCACAATACGGTAACTCATGGACGACGCTATTCGGCTCCAGATTTTAAAAATATTTTAGGCTCTCCCATACAAAATGCACAACTGAGCGGATAAAAAAGTTCCGGCGCTGCCCGTACCCAAACAAGATGTGTTAACTTACCATTTAGTTTTAATATCATAATTTATAGCTTTTTTCGTTGAAGAAGAAGATAATTGAACGCGATAATAACATTATATTTTTCAATTCGAGAATTCAATAGAATTTGACTTTCTTTCACTTTCAATTGTGATCGCGTAATTCAAAAATAAAAAGTGCAATAATTGTGGCACGAAGATCACAACTTTTAATAAAAACAAAATTAAAAAACAAAATAAGTTTGTTTCATTGATTTTCTTTAATTTGAATGCAGTTTTTCGAAAGCTGTTTTGTTTGAAGAGGGCCCATAAGGTTATATCACCACCCGGTCCTTTTAGGCCGATTCCAACCGTTGTGATAGGTGATGGTTGGCTTGTAAAGCCAATAGATTGTGTTTTAGTAGTTCATATTTCTAGGTTAATACTACGTTTGCATTAGAGCCGAAATGAGGTAATTTCGGAATTTGGCAAAAAGTGTTTTCATTATCAAATTTGCTAATTTCGTTTGACATCTCATTTCATTTTGAATTTGGAATGGCAGTTAAACGGTTGTTTTTGTTGTTTTCTCTTTGTGTTTTGACATTTTCATGCAAGAGCTTTTTAAAGCTTTTGGAATCGACTGCTGATGTATGGATTTACCTCATTTCGTGCAAATTCGGTTGAAATGAGCTCATTTGAGAACGAGAATTTGTATGGGAAATGAGGTAACTTCGGATCTGATTTGGGAATTTGCAACGAAATTACCTCATTTGGCCCAGTGAAAACGTAGTATAAGGTCATTTAATGGATGTTACACCCCGACTCCACAGGTCATGAACGATGATCGGAGGGACTATGCAACATGTCTAAAAAAAATCCCATGGAGACACAAAAATCCATGTCCAAGCAGTGACATATCCATACAAATCAGATTGTGGATTGGATTGTAGATTTGATTATGGACATCGTTCATGGCCTGTGGAGTCGGGATGTTATGCCATACTACATTAGTCCGAGGCAGTGGCGTAGCATGATGGGGGCACCGGCCCCGGTTGGCACTTTGCCGGGGGCGGCAAATCGGGCGACAAGAAATTAAAAAATAAATTACCCACCTACTCGCTTTTTCATATTTTTCTATCAATCCATTATTTTTAAAATTAATTAATTTGTTGAGCCCAAAGAATCCAATCAAAAATTTTCCCAGTTGTAAAAATGCTTCAAAGTCATAGCCGCTAATCGAACTACAAACCACATCAAATACTACTATACAAACATTTGCAAACAAATACAAGCTTGCTAAGTTTAACGTCTAAAGAAAAGCATTAAAAGGGAATTCAAATTTCAAAACTGATTTTCTGAAGTGATTGCAAACTCGCTTGACTTGATTAAATGTATGTGCCAGACACTTAAAATGTTCTCAAAAATGCAACTTCGCTCGCTCTCAAAAATTAAGTTTTAAAATTTTCCTGCAGTGCCCTAGCTTTTTTTTTGCTATATAGGGTGTCCCCACGTCACCAGCCCAGAGAAAAACTATGAGTTCCTGAGTTCATTTTAAGTCGAAAAACTTAAGAGGTAATTTTCTCGTTTTCGCTTCCTTTTCCACTTATAACGGTTTTTATGATTTTTGATCTTATTTCTTTTAACTAGCTTTTACTTTCCCAAACTGCATACGATTCTTGATTTTTTTTTATTTTCACAAGGAGAGTAAGCAATTTATACTTGAAATGCAATTTTTTCTATGGGGATAACAGTTTTCCCGCAATTAAATATCAAACCCAATTGTTTGGCATTTTTTGGTCGCTTTTTTGACTTTGGTGTAAATTTTTTCACAAAAACACCTTACTGAGTGGCATCTTTTCTATTTTATTGTGATATAATAATAGAAAATTAAAATGAATTCTTTGTGTGTGGCGAGTTACCTACAAAAGGTGCTCAAAAATTCCACCCTGCTGTTGGATACACAACAGCAGCGTTCGGACTTTACTGCGAAAGCAGTACATCTACTGCGCTTTTTCCTAAATTTTCAAATATACTGTACCTCTGCGCTTTTCTTATAATCTACTGCGATTATTCTAGTTTCGGTTTAATAAATAATATTAATAAAAAATTTGTCCAATCGGATAAAATCGTATCACATCTTTTTTATGCAATTATTGTTAAGAAACTCTTTTTAAAATTGCTTAACAATTTGATAAAGAAAGAGTTTATTAGTAAAAAAAAGTTGATCTTCTAACCCAAGGCTATCATGTTCCTGTCTTAAGAATTTTGTGTGGTCTTTGTTTTTAAATAAATGAGCACATGATTGAATCCAGAGGACATTGTCAAGTTTTTGTATTCTTTGAAAGAGCAGGAAAATGTCGTTGAAGAATTTATTTTTCAAAATCTTTCAGAATACATGCGATCCCTTATCTACGATTTTGCCCCTCAATTTTTTTTTTGTGTTAAAAAAATTCTGAAATTTAATTTAATTAATCATTAAAAATGAAACTATAATTCTACTGCGAAAATTTTGGTTTCACTGCGATTTTTGTTTCAATTTACTGCGATTTGCGATTACTCAAGTCCGAACCCTGCACAACAGTGCTTGACTCAAAATATTTTCAGTTGCCCTTTTGATCTTATCCGGTGTCACGGTTCGATACGCCAATTCAATACGGTGATTTAAGTCCTCCAATGTATTTATTTGGCGACGTTTTTCAAATGCCCCCACTATATAATCCAGTGTGGTAATGTGACCTCGTGGGATATGGTGACCTCGGCGGCCAACTAATAGGACCTCCTCGACCGATCCACCGCTCCGAGAAGTTTTCTTGGGGTACCATCGTGTATAAACCAAATGCCTACTCCTATGTTGCTCAAAAATCAAGTATTCGATTAAATCTGGTAGGCTAATTCTGTTTTTATTTTTTTTGTTTTCAATCAAAAATACCCGAGTTACGCGCCCAAGTCAAAGCGACCGCTAAATGGCGGCTAAATAACGATACAGTTGTGCAAAATGTGGTTTTCGACTCCTCGGATTTATTTCCTAGAGCCCTATATAACGAATTCTAAAAGCCCCGTTAGGTTAGGTCAAGGGCGGATCCAGACTTTCAGCCAGGGGGGGTCACGACGCTATGTACATACAAACCTAATAAAGCTTTACACTGAAAAAATTTCTTTAATTATTTTTATTTTAGTGAAACCTATTGTTAAAAAAATGTAGGTACATACAGTGCGAAATAGGTGCGGGGTAAGAGGTCTCGTGAGGCATGTAGAAAATATAAACACCGGACTCATGAGTCTGCTTTGTTGTTCTTTCAATGTGGAAGTTGTTGTTGTTTCAATGCATTTTTAGGCGCCTCACAGTTTGAAATGTAAACACGATGGTACTCACCAGTCCGTACTCAATCTTCCCAATCTGAACAGGGTCATAAGTATCTCTTTTGGCTTCTAAGAGTTTAATCTATATGTTAATATGTCCTTAAAGTACGCTATATATTTGTTGATAAAGCTTATAAGGCTTTGTGGTAATAAGCAGGAATGGTTGAAAACCACCTTACAGAAGGCTAACTGTAAGGTGGTTTTCCACAATTGAAGACCGCAAGCAAATTATCAATGGAAGAAGCGTAGAGAAGGACATTCTGCTAAAGCTACACGTATAATTTAACTAGCCAGTATACTTAAATTTTTGTTTGAGGTTTGGAAACATGAAGTACTTATATTGTAACTTTTTTATAATATTGCATTCCAAATATCACCCTAATTCCCTAAAACAATTTGTAAATATGTACAAATAAAAGGTCAACAATTTCATAGTTTTCAGTGGTATTTTGAATCTTTCAACGTCAAAACGTGTCTGCAAAGCACTTGGTAAGTTTGTTGTTGTATCGCACTGAGAAACTGGCAATATCTTGCAACTGATGCGTTATACACAAAAAAGTGTGATAATGCTTCCTCTAAGGAATATTCACATCTGCAAAGTAGGTATAAAATATTTTCCGAAAAGTTCGTCATTTAAGAGTAAAGAGCCAAAAACCGGTATTTTAGACTTTCGGTGTTTTTATTTAAATAATGATGTCAACAAAAAAGTGGCTTATAGAAAAAAAAATTGTTAATGCATGCTTATATAATATTATATAATGTAAACATTTTGCTAATATAATTTTTCGATTAAGCTTAGGGGTTAAAATATATATGCCAAAAACCGGTTTTTTGACAGTTGACACTATTGAAGACACAATATCTCGCGACTTGTGACTCGTATGGATAAAAGTCTTATATTTTTTTGAAGGGAATATTATGATGTTTGAACTAAGCCCAAGATTTTTTTCGACAACTTGTGTTTTTAAGAGCAAAAACTAAAAAAAAAAAACAGAAATTATAACTTTTTGTTAAACTTTTAAAAAAATTAAATCTTTAAACCGGTTGTTTTAAAAAAAAAAATAATAATTTTTTCTTATAGGGATTTACATAATGTACAAACTTTGTATACAGATTTTTGCAAAAATTTGAACCGTTAAGGAAATATTCGTGAAAAACGACCATTTTCGACATTTTTCGTTTTTTGAAATGTCGATATCTTCTTAACGGGGGGTCGTTAAGAAAAAAATTGTCAAAACTTTTTTTTTTTGAAAATGTCATAATCTACAAGTTTTGTACGAAAGACTTTTCGATAGCATTTACCGTTGCCGAGTTTTATGCGAAATACTGATATTTTCGACATTTAACCTTGAATTACTATTGACGCGCATACGATTTGGTAATGGAGTTTCGCGACAGTATTTCTTATAGCAAAATAAAGACAATAATTGCGTTTAAAAACCTTCACTTGGATTTTTTGGCAGAAAAAATACAATTTGCATGGGCTATTCAGAATAGATGAGTGGCCTATATCATTATTGATCCACTGTGAGGAGGCTTTAAGACGGATTGCCGTACATGCTGCCGTTTGTTTACTGAATATATCTAGGGGTGTTAGATAGAGAAGAGTGTCCAGAGCAGCGGAGGGAGTAGAGCGAAGTACTCCACTTATGCACATTGAATCTGATCTTTGGACTTTACTTAGTTTATCACGGTTAATCGCTTTATTCAAAGCGGTCCACCATACTGCCACCCCATAGCATAGGTGAGAATTGGTCCAATTACCGATATGTATAGCCAGTAAGTAATAAGGGGTTGTAGACCCCATTTATTCCTAATGGCTTTTTTGCAGGAAAAAAGGGCTGCAGTGGCCTTATTGACTCTTTCTTGTATATTAGGTTTCCAGCTTAACTTTTTATCTAAAATAAGACCCACATATTTTGCTTCGTCAGAGAATGTTAATGGAATACCTTTAAAAGTGGGAGGATCTATATTAGGAATTTTATATTTCCTAGAAAAGAGGGCAAGTTCGGTTTTGTGAGGGTTGACGCCCAAACCGCAAGCTTGTTTAAAGCATTCTTCAAGAGTTCCTTCAAGACAAAAGGATGCTTACCTAATACGGCAATAGCAACATCGTCCGCATAGGCAATCACTCTATAGGCGTTTTTCTTTGTTAGCTCAGAAAAGAGTTCTGAACAGAGTCCGAGCATATCGAGCATGCTCTGAACATCCTCTGAACAAAGCGTGTTCTGGTTCTGAGCGCTCAGAATTATTTTTGAAACACACCTGAACACTAAGCTGTCAATTTTTTTTTTCAATTTCACCTATCAAATGCTTGTGTTCAGCATTCAACTCGGTATGCTCAGTTATTTTATTCTGAGCTCATAGAGCGCGCTCTGAACACGCTCAGAGCACGTTCAGAACAAAAAAAGAAACACAAATTTGAAGCTCTGAACGTTCAGAGGTAAAAAAGAAACACAATTTTTTGTTTGACAGTTCAGGCTCTGCTCTGAACTAAAAAAGAAAAACGCCTTATAACTCTCCGCTTCCAGGGAAATTAGCTGTTCGTTTACTACCAAGTTCCAAAGAAGGACGGACAAGACACCTCCTTGCGGGGTGCCTCATAGTATCATGTTTAGTTTGCATATACCTACTCTAGTAAATAGACAAATATCAACATCGATTATTACCCCGTTTACATGAGGTATTCGAGCGAGCTTCAAGCTAGCTTTGGACCCTTTGTATACCTGAGTTGACTTGAAATGAGCTTCAACCGACTCGATTCCACTTTATGAGCGGAGTCGAAATTGTTGATGAAAAACCTGGGTCGAAGAGTCGGTCTTGAGGATGTGTTGACCACAGTGTTTTTGCACATGTGCGAGTAAATATATTTATTTGTTCTGATATCTATGTGAAGTATGTACTAAAATTCATTAAATTTAAACTGTTTTTGTGTAAAATAAATATATTGTTGCCATTCCATGAAATGTAATCTCAACACCATATCAAGTCAACTTCAAATGGGGCTCTCAACTCACGTGACGGAACTCAACTCGAGCTCTCGATTCTGCTTGTATACGGAGTATATCATTCGGGGAACGCTGACATTTCGCTAATTCAATTTGTTTCATTTCATTCTTATAATATGTACCCGCGCATGACCAACTTAGCTGGTACTGTCATGTACAGAGAGATGCCATGAGAACCCAGTTCAAAAGGCAAAAGCACAAGACGTTCCAACACTATCGCGAAAGAAAGGCAGGCGCAAATATTCCTGGATGAAACAAATGCAACGACACCTGCATTTAGTTGGCCTCAGACATGGAACAATCCAAAACCGGGAGGCCGGTTCACGTTTTCTGAGGGCAACCCGGCGAATCCCACAAGTGGAACCTTAGGTGAAGCAGTTGAGTGGGAGAGTTGTGGTCCCCCTCGAGATCATGACAATCGCCGGTTAAATGAAGAAGAAGAATATGTTCCCGCGCAGAAAAACAATCTAGTTTTCGACAAGGCACCAGATAATTTTACATAGATTCTGGCAAAGGAATAGCGAGGGTAAGCATAAGGCTAGAACATGGGCCTTAGCGATGATGAACCCTTTTGTCTCGTTAGGCAACAAAAAAAAAACTAGATCTTGCGATCTTCTGCTTGTCAGTCCAATGCACTGCCCACTGGGCTAACTCGCTGTACAAAAATTCAATATCGAAAGTGAATAAGTTTCATACCATATTGCATTACAAATACATACAGAATAGAACAGATTTTATGTGCTTCAGTCCATTGAAATGTTACAAAATGTTGACCGAAAGTTACATTTTTAGTAGGACAAATGGGTAGGAGGGTTCACGGTGCGTATACTATACGAGTTTCGGGGCTGAAAGCCACCACATTTGGCCGCCATCTTGAAAAGGGGGTGGAATCCGTTTTTCTCAATATCATGCGTACCGTTAACTTCACAGAAAAAATGTGTTAATCTTTGTAGAGAATTAAATTTGCTACAGTTTTGTCCCAGAAACTTTCTACCGTTAAATCAAAGTGAAAAAGTTATAGTTAAAAAAAGATGAACATTTTCAAGTAAAATATAATAATTTTATTTCACTTATTTGAAACAAAAAATCACTTGTCTTTTGTAGATGAGTATAGTAAAGCTTTTTCTATACTTATTTTTCAATTTTTTTTAAATTTTACCATGGTAAATGGGTTTACACAAAGAGGTATCAATTAATCTTTTTATTAATTTTTATTTGTATATTATTTTATTATTGGTCCTTTTTTCTTTAATTATTTAATAACCCTTTTCTTCACTACCAATTAAATTAGCTTCAATAAAATTAGAGTTATCGTCGTCAAAATAAATCGATCAAAAATTTATAATTTTTGACGCAGACAACGGGAAATAGTTAGGTACTTAAATAAATAAAATAAACTAACAGTCAGTGACACAATTTCGTAAGTGTGAAAATCTTTGAGATACAAATCAAATGTGTTGTCTAAGTGTATCTCTGTAAAAACACCTGCAGGGTCCAGTTACAACTTTTTACTTTTTAATCGTTAATTAATCATACTATTTGTTAGCTAGCGACTTGTGCTTAAAGGAAGCTTCCTAAAATTTAATTGATTATCAGCCGATACAAACAAAGATTTGAAAAAAGTCCTTAACAATGATATTATAAGGACTTTTAGAAAGTAAACCTTCGAACCGACACATATGGTGTTTGGCTGGACCCCTATCAATTTTGTATGAAAATACATGAAATATGACACATTTTGATCATTTTAAGCTGTTTTTTTTACCTTTTCAATGAATAATAATAAGCTTATATGAATTGAATTCTTAAAGAATTCAATATCGAGTGTATCGTAAAATTCATTCATTGCTTGGTCGATGCAAGGACCCAGAGGAATGGAGGTGGAAAAAAACAGCCATCATGTACATTCCAATACTAAATACTAAAGCTTCAGAGCCTTCTGAGCTATTAAAGATGATATTTTATCGTTGTAAAGGCAATTACGGTGCATGATGTGGGTGCAGGAAAGCTGGACTGAAATGTTCAGCAGCATGCCAAAACTGTTGTGGGGAAACATGTAGCAACCTAGCCATGAAGCCATGAAGCCAGCACATTCATAGACTATGATGAATTTATTGGACGAAGAACTTCCATAAATTACACCATTTGAGTCTTCCATCAGTAATCAGCCAATATTTGCTTATCAGATAATTGATCCTGAAAAGGGTTATGAACTTATATATAAAACCAACCAAATAATCACCCATTGGCCTGATTAGAGATTACGAAGCGAATCGTTTAACGTGGCGAAAATAAGATTTGGTATTACTGCTTTCGTCTCTTTCGTTTTACATTCGCCTTATTTTCGAAAACGATAGCGCATGCGAAATGACACTTCAATTTTTAACGCGTGAATTTCCGATATGGTTTTTTTTTTGGTGGATTGGTGTATCGACATCGACACCGTCGAAAGTGGATTTTTTTTATTGAAATAAATTAAAATGTGAGTTAAACTATTTTTTTTATTGAAACAAACTAAAGAAATAAACAATATTTGTTTTTAAATAAACGTGTAGGAGTCCAAACAGTGGCACTCGAACCAACAACTATTGTCAGCGATCATTGAATTTATAAGGAAAAATTAAGCGATAACCAAAGGAGCACTCAATGCGCCTGAATACAAAATCACTACTTTGAGAAAGTATTACTGCGGCCTTAAATGGTCACGGGACTCTTATAAAAATATATTAAATGTTTTTTTTTTTTTGTAAAATACAAGAAGGCCTAAATAAATGAATTGACCAACAAAATAAACACAAAAAGACACAAGAAAAACACACGCGTTAAAGAAGAACTTTGCAATTATTTTCTTTTGACACGCAGATTCAAGGATTTTTATATTTTCTTAGGCTTAGCGTTTTGTACACAAATTCCGAATTCAATTTTTTCTTTATATTTATATTTCAAAGCCAAACTCAACAAAACAAGTTGAATTCTCACAATGCTCGACTTCAATAAAACAAACTATTTCCTGGAAACCAGCTGTCAATTATCTGGAAATCTGGGAAGTATAATTAACGACTCGCTTCGAATTCGATAATTCATCAAAACGAAGCGGGTCGGAAAGGAGATATCGAATTGAAAACGATTCGCTTCGTATTCCCTAATCAGGCAACTTATTACGGTTGTCGTGTCACTAAAACGACAGTAGAACGACACGTCCCTAGAGGTGGCAATTGATATTTTATTAAAACTAATTTCTTCATAATGATGAGATGGTTGGAGATTGGATAGAATGACGAAGATTCGGTTTTATTTAAACGCCAACTGTCGCCTCTAGAGCCATGTCGTTTTACTGTCGTTTTAGTGAAACGATAACCCACCCCCTTTTCAAGATGGTGGCCAAATGAGGGGGCTTTCAGCCCCGAAACTCGTATGGTATACACCAGTGGCGTCTCGTCAGGGTGTGCAAGGTGTGCATTGCACACCCTGACCTAACGACAAAAAATCCCTTACCTAACGTTATTTAATTTTACTCAAAAACATACACAATTATACAACCTACCAACAGCCTACCCATTTGCATCCTTCATTTTTGTTCATCCTAATCGAAGGTTATGTTATAATACACACAAACATATATGCCCAATTTCACAACCCGTAATACTCACCTCCAGTATTTTTTCTTTCAAAATTCCTTCATCGTTGCATGAAAATAAGCAGAAGAAGTAAACTCGTACGAAACCTCACTGTGCACTTATTCTGTTTAATTCTTCAAATTAATTCATCCAAAATGTACAAACTGGAAAGACGCTTTACGGAATGGGAATATATACAAACGAGAGAAAACACAACAAAAACAGAGACTGAAGTGCACACAAAACTTTCGAACGTGTTCACTCCAAATTTATCAGAATAAATATTAAGCGTATGTGTGTCGTATGGGTTACGAATGACGATGGGCATGGCTACTGTTACTGGGCAGTGGCAGTGGGTACCTACAACCTACCTACAGGTTTGCAGTTTGATCATTTAGAATGAATTCATTTGACGAATATAACAGAATAAGTGCAGAGTGGGATTTCGTACGAAATCTGTTTTTTTTTTTCACACAACGATGAAGGAATTTGGAAAAAGAAAATATAGGAAGGCTGTGTCTTAGCTTAGACACAGCCTTCCTATATTATATATATATCCTAGGAGGTATTTATTATGGGTTGTGTAGGTGTATTTGATGAAGTTTTCGCGTACGAAGGATATCTATGCACTTCAGTCAGAGCTTCTAATATGTTTTATGTTATCATTTAATTTGCTTTTTGTGGATTAGTTTTTAAGTGTCTACAGTTTGGTGCGGTGATTTTACTTTTTTATGCGATTGTTTTTAATTTTATATTCAAGAAAAAAGGAAAAATAAACAATGAGTGAAAGTGAAGAAAAAGATCGTGTCAATGGTTTGTTAAAAAAAGCGTATGTCGAAAAAAAAACAATTATTTTGATTTCATTTTGATAGATAAAACAATAAATAGGAAATTTTTGTATGACAGTTATTGCCGATATCGCAATTTATTGATATTTAAAAACAATTATATTATTTTTACGATTTGAACACCCATATAAATAATCCACGCGACGCCACTGGTATACACTGACCCCTCCTACACAAACCAAAAAAAAAAAGTCAAAGGAAAAAGAGAAAAAAGTGTCCTATGTATAATACTGAAATTCCATGCTGCTTATAAATTTTTTTTTCGTGTACAAGAGGCATTCCTGATGGGCTACCGAACCATGTCTAACAATTTTTTACTAGAGAGGGCCTGACGAGTGTGTGAAAAGTGTCCCTCATCTAAATGTTTGGTACTGAAATCCAGCAAGGGCTTGTTAAATATCTGACATACACTCCCCGTCATTTGTGTGACTCAAGGCCGTAGCTAGAGAAATATTTGATATTACAATATTAAATCATTTTTAGCATATAATACTAGGTTAAGAATTGTATTTTGCAAATTTTAAACGAGTTTAGCATCGTACTATCTCGTTACATTTTACTTTAGTTAAAATCATCAAATGACTATTTTATCTTTTTAGTATCATACTAAATTCATATGACATTTTGACGTTTATAAATGTCAAAATCCGGGATGCTTGTGGTTTTTTGCACGAGCTGTCACTTTTCTGGACGTACTCAACTCAAGTTTATTAAGAAAATTGTTTTCTTATGATACTAGTTAAAAAGTATTTCAAATTTAGAAAATTTTAGTAAACTGTTAAAGAATTAGAAAAATGTTAAGTAGTATCAAGTATGTTAAGTAGACAAGAATTTAAATGCTAATATCACAGAACTTTCTTCAGTGCCACACTGTTGTTGATGAGATACGCAAAAGAGCGTTTGTTCCTTTTTTTTGATTTCTCGAAAACCGCGAGATTAATACCGTAAAATCAGGCAAAGAACACAACGAACTCGAAAATATTTTAACTACTTCCAGCAACAACATCACTGTAAACCAAAGGTTATACAAACATATGGGGCAAAATTTGGTCATTTAAACTGAAAAGTAAAAGAAATTGTATGCAAATCTCCAATCAATCAATTAGTTTTCCGAACTAAGTCGATCTCGTGTTGCCAAGAAGAGTGTCTACCTTTTAATAGATTTTGATGTGGAAAACAATAATTTATGATCGAATATGATGACAATCACTTACATATATAAGATAGATCTATACTTTCTCAAGAAGAAAGTAGGAGCAATATACACATTTTGAAAAATTTCCGGGGTCAGACCCTGGGATCCATCCCCTGGCTACGGCCTTGGTTTGAGGTCCCTATTAAGCAAAGCCTACTACATACGTGTGGGTAAATACAGTTATAATTTTCAAAAACAAAGACCAGCAATTAAAGGGATATCTTAAAAAAATTTGACTAAATCTCACGGGTTTTCTTAATGAACTACATAAAAAATGTATATACAAGTTGCGTTTTATTCTGCCTATACCAAAAAATACTCTACCATCTAACTGAAATCGACTTATTATAGTCCCATCCGACCAAACCAACGTTTCCAATCTTCAACACTTCAGTTTTAAAGACGTCCTTACACATTTTTGTCAGACTGTTTTTTTTTAATTTTTCTTTTCTGTGATTTTTTTTCTTTCCTCTCACACCCTCATGATGTGTTGACGTCAAGCAAACGGAAAATATAAAACATCTTGTCATAAAGCAAAACAAAAGGGATAACGGCGAAACGTGCAAATTTGAGTAGGTAAGACCGCTTTCACACAAAGAAACTGAGTTGCCAGAAACTAGCTAGTTTGTTAGCGAGAAGGGTGAGAGGGGCAGAGGCGTCTTTAGACAGTTGGAGGCCCTGGGCCCCTTAGGAAATGGGGCCCTTTGTAGAAAATGTCATTACTTATTATAATTTTTGTTAAATTTAGGCTAACAAAAATAAAATTATAAGTTGCTGTATGATAAGTTCTTAGAGCAAAGATTATATAAACGATTATATAAACAGTTATACATCAGTGAGTGGTACTTTTTATTAAAAGACTATTATTCAAGAAGTAGGAAATAGCTAAAATCAATTTTGTAGAGTGTGATTATCTTCTTCTCTTATATTTTTTTTAAATTGAAAGAATTATTCGTATAGTTCCAATATTTTACTGAACGACTGAATAGTAACGAAATTTTACAAGAAACTTTGCTCCAAAATCGTTCCTTATTATACAAATTTTACCATCTAGGTAGCTCCTTAGAGTGTGTTTCACCGTTGCTCCGAATTTAATAATTTAAATTAATTCATAGGACTCTTTACATCGTGGTAAACTAAACAATTATTTATGGTTAACAAATACTCCGTTTACATGAGAGGATTTGAACGATCTATTCGAATCAGATTGAGATTTCGATCTAGGTATACGACCTCATTGGATCGAATTCAAATAGTATCGAAGTAGACTTGAATTGATACTTTAAGTTTTACTGTGTGCGTGCAGAATTAAGTTTTTGAATATGGTGACAACGAGAGAATTATTAGGCGCGTTCAGGAAAGGGGAGCCCAATCGAAAAGCTTCATTCTCGTATACGCAAACAACTGCTTAACAGTCCGTGGAGGACATTTTGCATCAATATCGTGCTTAAAAATAAAAAAGTTATGGGCAAGATTGCAAATGAATAAGACTCCATAATATTTTCCACGATGTCTTTATAAACTTTCTTGTCAGTTCGAGAATTTTTTTCTTAATTATTGGCCATACTTTGCCAAGTGAATGCACCTCAAATTAAATTAAGTTTTATCCTGTACTCTTTACCGTCTTCAGAATGTATTTTGTATCCAATTTCTTGTTCTAAGGGCTTCTAACATAAAATTTACTTTGTGACCTAAAAAAGGGGAAGTCCTCAGAACAAAAAATTGGATCCAAAATACACTCCTAACAGATTTCGCAAACAAAAGTTATGCATTTTAATATTTTATACAAATATCGTTCTTTATTATGTGTCGCCACAACTGTATGACCTTGTGGTAAGTCTAAGCAAATTCTTCACATCCATTGTATTGTTGCATTTTGCCAAGGGCTCACCAATAAAACTTATTTCTTTAATTTAAACTGAACAACAATTACTTTACAAAAAAATAAAACACCTTTATTTCACTTCAAATACTTTACTTCAAATACTTTTATTACAACAAGCACGACTCTTAATTCACTATTTTACACCGACGTTTATTCGTTCACCTTCAAAATCAAACTGAGGTTTTCGGACTGGTGGCCGTGTATTTATATCCGAGAAAAAGCTACTAGAACCTTCTAGGGGTTCTGGTTTCTGGAATGTGCTGGAATGTGCTTCTCCTCCACAAGTCTCCACAAGTCTCTACAAATAGCTCAAAAGCTTTCGACCGGTTAATTATAGCAGTTCCAATTGTTTAGGTATTGGATAACAATAAGAGTGGTTTAGGTATTAGATAACGATGCGAGTGGTTTAGATATGGAATAACATTAGTTAATCTTTTGTTTACAGATGGCGTGGAACTCATTATTAATTTATTCTGTTATAGAAGAATAAAAGATGTCATTGTTTGCATAAATGGGCATTTTCACCACAGTATAATATAAATGTTGGTTTGTAAACAAATTTTTAACTGCAGTGTACAAGTTTAAACTAACCTAATCGTTTACTTTCCATATTGGATGGAAAAGTTATAGCGATGGCTCAGGGGGCCCCTAAGATTGCGGGGTCCGGGCCCAGTGGGCCCATGCCTAAAGACGCCACTGGAGAGGGGAGATTTTTTTCTTTCTCTTACGCCCTTCTCGCCATCAAACTCCCAATTGCCGGCTACTCAGTTTCCTTGTGTGAAAGCAGTCTAAATGAATGTTTTCATTTCACGGTTATCTTTGAGGCAATGTTTGTTCTTTTTCTTCTAAGTTGTCAATTAATACCGTTTTAGCCCGGGAGCCAGCGACACGTTTTTTTTTGAAGATTTAAGACTTGACTAGACATAAAATCGATGCCAGCCGCAGTATCCGTGGGGCATTAATTAACAGTTAATTTTCGAAGTTTAAATAAAAACGAATGCACTTTTCTGTATGTATTGTATAGGTAGTCTTGAAACCTTGCTAGGATGTAAGATGGCCTTGCGTTGAATAAAAAACAATGCATGCCACCTATACAGTGGGGCGAAGTACTCCTGCTGCTAACCTAAATTTGTAAAAAAAACGAGTGCATTTGTCTAACACGGCGTAGTCATAATTTTGTTTATTTTTTAATGGGGGGGGGGGAATTTTCAGACAATATTACGGAAAAATAACGAGACTTACTTAAAAAGTGGAAAAACACTTTTTTTTAAGTTTTTATATAATATGTATATATTATTTTTGGATAGAAACCTGCCGGCACGATTAATGTTTTGATCGCATTTTATAGAGTTATAAATAAAGATTAAAGAAAAAATAATACGGCCTTTGAAAATTGAAAATGGGGTCGAAAAGGGGAATAACACTCTTTTTTGAAGGTTTTTATATGTATGCATTATTTTTGGACAGAAACCTGCCGGCAGGATTAGTATTTTAACTGTATTTCTTAAAATTCAAAATATAGGTTAAAGAAAAAATAACACGGGCTTTGACAAATGTCAGGAATACCTCAAAAAAGTGGTCGATAAGGGGAAAACACTATTTTTTAAACTTTTTTTTTAATATCACGAAAACTAAATATTTTGAGAAATGCAATCATTATATACTAGTACCTCCCACTGGCCGAAATTAGACCTAAAAAAAATACTCACATTGACAGGCTCTTGAGTCAAACAATTCCTTAAGAAAATAAATCACAATTTGTTTAAGTTTTCAAATTTAATTTTGTAAAAAATGCGGCAGTGTGTAAATTCGTGTCTCAGGTATGTTCTCAACATCACCGCACCTATGGCTTTCCAACCATATACAATTTGTGGAAATGGGTTGGATACCACAAACATTTTTGTAAGGTTATTTGTATAAAGATACTCCTATTTATAAACGTCTACTACGACAATCAAAAAACTAGGAGACCAAATTACCATTTTTACGGTTTATGGTTATATTTTTAAAAGGGTGAGCATTTTAACGCACCCACGTAGATGCTGCATTTTATATTCCCTCAGATAAGTTCCTGATTTGATAACGATAGTAAAACGAACAGTATCACAATGACAACAGTGTTATACAGGGTGTCCCTTAATTCGTCAATAGTATCTTAGGGTATGATTCTTGGGTACATTCTAAGAAAAAAATAGTTCTACAGTAAAGGCCAATCTCCAATTATGATATCATTTATCGGGGATTTAAGAAAAGTCTTACTTTGATATACCCTGACCCATGTTAACGGTAATTGCGCTGTTACTACTAATGATAGATATACTAGCCGTTGTAACTGCGTTTAAATAAATTTTATCTTTTCTCAGTCATAAGATTTTGCTGCGCTGTGTATACACTTACCAATAAAAAAGGCCTATTGTTATAAATGATCCTAGGTACTGAGGACGCTTCGAGCAGGTGCTCTTCTAATTCACTATTTTGGTTGAATAAGATTTATTTTTTTAAATCATAGGTTATTTTGACACTGACAGCCAGGGCCATAGCGTCCATTGGGGCAACCGGTGCAATGCCTCGGGGACCCAAGCCAGGGGGGCCCCAAAAAGGAGATCTCCTTTTGTATCGCTCGAATCGGTATTGACTTTGTTAAGCTTACTTCGTTCAGCTTAATCCCACTTTTTGAGTCATTTGGCGGAGGCTGAGCGATCAGAGCAGAGTTCTGAGCAGATTATGATCAGAGCTCTCAGATTTATTTATGAAACACACTTGAGCACTGAACTGTCATTACGTAGGTGTTTTACTAAAATACATTTTTGTTTACCTAAAGTAGACGGGCGACTGTCCTGGGACTCCATTTTTAATTTTGTGTATTTCTTTCGTCTGTCAAGTCACTAAACAAATAAGTGAAGTTGGCTTCGCTCAGCGTTTCGCTCGATTTGCTCGGTCATTTAATTCTGAGCTAATCGATCAAGATCATAGCTAGCTCAAAAAAAACAACTATATTTCTAAACTTGTGAGTACTTATACTAAATACACATAAGTTTAAGCTTTACACTGAAACTAAATAAGAAAAACAAAGCCAAACAAAAATAATACAACACCTCTCAGCTCAGACGTATTGGTAGAGCTTTACCACCCGTCTTTCACCTTATAAGTAGAGTATAATAGACAAGATCGAGCTTCCCCACATCAATTTAAGTTAAGACACAAACCATACATTGTAATAAAACTTCACTACACACCACAGATTATATCAGCGTGGTGAATACAGCTTTTTGCACAGTGAGTCAAAGCATTGCTCATGAACGATACACCAAAACTGAAAAGACCAATCGCAGAAATTTCGCCAGAACACAAAAATATTTTAACTTTGAAAAAACCTTGTCCAAAGTCAGATATGTCCTTAACCGTTCAAATGGACGTGCTTATTAAAGAAATGGATAAACTTTTAGACAAGAAGCTTGTACACTTAGCAACTAAAGAAGATATCACTGGAATAAAAAATGATATTGCAGTTTTACAAGAAGAAAACAAGATTTTGAAGGAAGAAATATTAAAACTAAAAGATGGAGAAGTCCAACTGAAAAAGAAAATGGAAGAAACAGAAAAATTTACAAAAAGAATGAATGTTATTGTAACAGGTTTAAGTACATAAAACGTTGAAGCTAAAACCCAGTTCCAAGATGTTTTCAGTTCAGCTCTTCGTGTAGCCGCCACGGCCAACAGTGTTCGAAAGATAAGTTCAGCTAACGCGAACAAAACAGCCTTTGTATTTGAGCTCGCAAGTTCTTCAGAAGTTCATTCTGTGTTGTCATCGACAAAAAATTTAATTGGTACACAAATTTCAATCAACAACGATCTGACAGGAAATGAGAGAGCAGAACAGTTTCATCTCAGACAAGTCAAACGATGTCTCACCAAAGCTGACAGCAGCCTCCGACTCGAAATAAAACGTTGGACCCTGATAGCTGATGGGCGCAGACGATACAAGTGTACCCCCGAAGGAACAATTAAGGCAGCATATCCGGATGATATTAATTTTATTGAAAATCTTCTTTTAAAAATGCAGTCCACATACTCGGTTGTCTTAGATTCAAAATCTACCCAAAAACTCCTTCAGAGTAATTAGCAATCTAAAGCCTGTCAGGTTTTATGTTATAATGTAGCTGGTCTTGCAAATAAATCGATATTATGTAACTTTTTTAAATTTATAACCGAATTTCAAATGTTTTTTTTATATGAAACATTTATTATATAAGAACACATGCAAAATTATGAAAAATTTTTCAAAGGATTTAAATTACACTGGATTCCTGCAACAAAAACTCAAAACTTTGGTAGAGCCAGTGGAGGATGTTTGTTTGGGTACAGAAAGAGTATTGAGTCCTTGCATCAACTACATTTTTTTAATTTCTACGGAACAACAATTCTGCGTGGAACTTTTCTTGGAACTACCGTCAACTTCGTGCCTTGCTACCTCAACTGCAATCATTGGATGAAAGATTTTAAAAGGATTACATCATTTTTCGACGAGCTTGGGTCAGAAAATTTCATATTATTAGGTAATCTTAATGTCTGAACGGGAACGAGAGGTTCTATAGATATCCGGGCAGTTTCACAGCAGCCAATCATCGATTCCAGATGTTCCAAAGATTCAACCACTGATAGAAACTGCAACGCGTTTCTTGAGTTCTTAGAAGACATCGGGGCTTTTATTCTTAATGGCAGAAGCTTTGGTGACAAAATGGAGATTTCACTTTTGTATCAAGTAGAGGATCATCTGTAATTGACTATTGTTGTCCATCTTATAACTCAGTCGGTATCATAGAAGATTTTTCGGTTGGATGTAAAACATACTCGGATCATATGCCATTATTCCTGACTCTCAAGACATCAATAGAAATTCTCCAATGCAGTTACTTCGTAGGCTGAAGTGGGTTGACAACAAACGCTCTGATTATGTACAAATGCTTAATAATGAACATTGCCCGTAAAGAAAATATCGAAACAAGATGCGAAACAATAAAAAAAATGTATATATGAAGCAAACAGGATGCCCAACACTCGTAGTATAAAATTTGATAAGAAGAAACCCTGGTACGACTTATATTGCCACATTGCTATAAAAGATTCATTTAAAGCTCTGAAAATATTCAAAAGAGATAATCTAGAAGTAAGTCGAAAAAAATATGCAGCTGCAAATACAAAATACAAAGCCCTCTTAAAATCAAAACAGTATGAATACTACCAAAATATCTCACGCCAACTTGCATATGTTACCTGAGCAAAAGACTAGTGGAGAACTGCAAGAGAAATTCGTGGAGATTCAAACAAAAATAGCATACAAATCACTGCTAATGAGCTTATGATCCACTTCATTGGCACATTGAATTCAGCCTCGTCACAACTTATGCTGCCCACATCCTCTTCAGAAGTCATTCTTCATCAAAAGCTTGATAACCAAATATAACTCGATGAAGTAATCCTAGCAATTGAATCATCTCAGGAAAACAAAGCACCAGGGATTGATGGTATTCCAAACGAGTTCTACAAAAACGCCAGTACCTCATTTATCAAAGAAAAACATGTTTTGCTCAGCGATATATTTGTTACAGAAACCGTCATCCTTCAAGAAATCGATAATCTTCCCTCTTTTCAAAAAGGGTGACTCAAGTCTCACTTCAAATTGTCGCGGGCTTTCGTTTCTTGACACACTTTACAAAATATTCACTACAATTTTGCCAAATAGACTAACTAGTTGGATCGGAGAGAACCATATTCTTAATGAATACCTGGCAGCATACAGAAGTCAGTATAGTACAGTGGACCAAGTTTACAATCTATCCTGTATAATCCAACTTCAACTGAGTCAGAAAAAAAAGCTTTATGCCTTCTTCGTCGATTTGTCTGCAGCTTTCGGCAACATTAATCGGGATGCATTGTTTTACAAAATGCTTAGGCTAGGTGTCTCATCAAAAATGGTTTCCGTTATAAAAATCTCTGTACAAAGATACTTCTGCGACAGTTTGGGATGGAAAAAGTATAACAAGCTTCTTTCAGACTACCAAAGGAGTCAAGCAGGGTTGTGTGCTGAGTGCCTTACTTTTTGTACTATTCCTAGACGATCTTTACAATGAACTCCAAACTGGTCTCATCTTGGATAATCTAGAAATAAACGTCCTTTTGTATGCGGATGATATAGTTCTCCTTTGTGATAGACCTAATGTACTGCAAATGATTATCGACAGCTTCAGTAGGTACTGTAGTAAATGGAACCTAGATGTTAACCTAGAAAAATCTGAAATTGTAATTTTTAGAAACGGCGGTAGAAGGGCGGCAGCTGAAAAATGGTACTACAATGATAGTGAGATAAAAATATCAAACCAGTATAAATATCTTGGTGTTATCTTTACTTACAATATTTCTTGGTCTGAACACTTATCAAAACGCCTCGCTACATCATCGACATGGTCGAAATTCGTGGTCACACACTCTGCTAAATATAAAGTGCACGACGCAGCAACAAAATCAATAATGCACTATTGCGCGCAGGTAAGGGGATACGAAGAGTACGTTCAAATTTAAAAAAAATTCAAGGCTTCTTCTTGAAGAGATGCTTCGGGTTACCAGATAACACACCCAATGGTCAGGCCTTTTCCAAACTCCACGCTCAGAATGGAATTGTATCCATAATATACTACTTAAAAAACTATCCGAAAAATATTGGGTTGAGTTCGCAGGAAAGACACTCCTGTCACAATACCATGACGAATATTGCAACCTCCTGTATTCTGAAGTCCGGAACTATTTTGAAGATGGTAACCCACGAGACATGATAAATCTAGTCTTCAAAGCAAGATGCGGTCTTTTAAATATAAATGCGAGATCTTTTCGTAATGATACTGTAGGTTTATGCAGTTTATGTAACTTGATGCTACAGAAAACACGTACCACTTTGTTGGTGTGTGCCCCATCCTTAAAGGATACCGCAAAAAATATCTAGGAAGCGAAATACTAGATCGATCAACATTCCTCAATTTCTTGAATGGCTTAAATTACCAAATCCTCTTCACTTTCTTAAAAAACGCTCTTAAATATCGAAGTCTTATAATAAACGAATTTAGTTAAAACTCGCTTAGCTTTGCTGTTATAAAGTAAATAAATTTTTTGAACCTGACAGACAACTAAAACCAAGTTATTGTCAAATTTAATTTTGAAAACCAGCATAATCATGTTTTTGTAAAAAATTTCATTGAAAATAAAAATATTTTGTCTATCTATCTATCATAACCCGTTTTTCTTTTTTAGTTCAGGGCAGAGCCTGAACTGTCAAACAAAAAATTGTGTTTCTTTTTTACCTCTGAACGTTCAGAGCTTCAAATTTGTGTTTCTTTTTTCGTTCTGAACGTGCTCTGAGCTTGTTTAGAGCGCGCTCTATGAGCTCAGAATAAAATAACTGAGCAGACCGAGTTGAATGCTGAACACAAGCATTTGATAGGTGAAATTGAAAAAAAAGTGACAGCTTAGTGTTCAGGTGTGTTTCAAAAATAATTCTGAGCGCTCAGAACCAGAACACGCTTTGTTCAGAGGATGTTCAGAGCATGCTCGATATGCTCGGACTCTGTTCAGAACTCTTTTCTGAGCTAAAAAAGAAAAACGCCTATAGCCAGCTCTGATTTGTCTGAGCAAAGAAAAAACTGAATTTTTTGTTGACAGTTTCGTGATCTGCTCAGAGTTAAAAAAGATAAATGCCTGTTGCAACTTAAATCTAATTGAGGAATACAATTTAAACCTAATCAACTCTAACTGTAGATCCTTCGTATAAGTTCACTATGTAGTGAATTTAATTAACCGATGCATTACACCAATTCTAAGTTTATCCACTAATATTCATTATTCAAGTATTTGTTGCTTCGTGTTGTGTATATGTGACTCTTGAAATATTCATTTGTAAAATTAAAATAAAAGAATTGGGAGAAAACTCTAAAATATGTGTTCATGTTCATGGTTAGCGAATACTCATGCTAGCCAGATGATGGAATTAGTACGGTGAATTTAGATTTCATTATATGCTGCTCTGGGAAAAAAATCCGAAACAATGTTTGACTTTCGGTATCATTACACGAGCCAAAAACTACATTTTGCACAGTTGTTCCTAGTGTCGTTGTTCTGCCATTTTGTTTTTAACGGTTAATTCTTTTTCACACGTAATTCACGTAGTTTTAATCGAAGTTATATGGCATGCACATATTTGTAGCAAATTAACTACAAATATGCTTTGTAACTTTTTCGCTTATTGCTATGGCTTAAAAATTAGTGCATTTTGTTAAAAAAAAATTAGGGTTGATTTTTTATATGCGTCATATTCTCATATTTCTTTTGTTTGTTTCATCTGATTTTTCTGATCAGTTAATTTCTATGAGGTCAACATTTTTTTTGGCAACTATTTGGATCATTAAAAATTGTTCACTGTCTTCGAGCTATCCAGATATATGTATGCGCCGCTCTTATAATGTTTTTACCTGTTCCTGTTACCACAGCAAAATCGGAAGGATATTTTTCAAATCCAAAATTAATGAAAATTACTTGCAAAGCACCTAAGAACAACAAAAGGCTCAACAATTTATCATTGATATCGATCAAAAATCTAAGAACACGGCGAATAGATTTGAGAAAAGTAATTGCTTCTGCAAAATCCAGAATAAAAATTATTTTAGTACATAATATAACTACCTAACCTTTTATTTCTGTAACACATTTAGAATTTTTTGTTAAAATTAATTTAACCATTATTTAGGCAGCTGTTGAGAAATAGGGCCCCATATTGGGTTTTGCCCCGGGGCCCCACAAGCTGTAGCTACGGCCCTGCTGACAGCTGTTTCCCGCTCGAAATCTTAACAGAAGTTCACTATCATGCTCTTTACGTTAATTGCTAGGCAAAATTGCCCTAGCCGTGGGTAATTTATCGTTTCTGAAAGCATAGTTTAGCACAGAAAATAAGGCAAGTTTACCTAGTCCATACTATAGCGAAATGAGTCCCTTTACGCTTGAACAACGTTGGGAAATATTAGAACTTATTTCCGAAGTGAGGCGAAAAATCATCTTTTCTGACCCGCGCATTTTAATCTCGGTGGCAACGTTAACAAACAAAATTGCCGCATCTGGTCCTTGCAAAACCCGCACGTTGATGTTGAGAAGCCAATGCATCCACAGAGAGTGACAGTTAGTTGCGGACCATGATAAACAGAAACAAGGTATGCTCATAGTGCCTGTCCACATTGGATTTTTAATGCTTGGTGTTAACATGTTCGTTGTGTCCATACGATGAAGAGTAAACCCTCTCAGTTCAATTCATCCATCCCTATATCCCACACCTGAAATCTATCTATGGGCAAATTCCTAAACGCAAAACTTGCGCAAATTATGCTAAGCAAATAGTTCCTAAATGCAAACATTAAAATCCCTGCAAAGCAGATTGTCCCAAAAAGCAGTCGACTTTTTTACTTGCGCAAATGTAAAAGCATTTGAGCAAATGTAAAAAATATCTTGCGCACTTGCATTTGAATTTGTTTGGCGTTAGTTGTCTGGAATTTCGCTACACTTAATTTATTTGTTTTTTGAAGAAAAGTAATTTATATTTACTAAAAGACAAAAAATAACTATTTTATGACTAATTTTAAAAGTATGGAAAACTGAAGGCTAAAAAAGCGTCTGGGGTCAAGTTATTAAGGAAATATTAGAATACAGTCCTCAATTTTCTTTTACAAAAGAATAAATGCTTTGTAAATGGAGCAACCTTCTTTTAACCTATAAAACAATAAAACAAATGAATGGGGAAACTGGAGGAGGTGCAACAAGATGGGAGTACCTACTATGACTTATTTGTTTCATCAAGTGTAGATATGGAACAAAGCAACATCAACTCAGTAAAATCTTTATTAAGATAATTTTTGTTTGGAGGTCCATAATTCATTCCAGCAAAAATCAACAAACAACGCAAATGTCCGTTCCGAAACGTCATAAACATGCTATGCAAACATACTTTTAACATTTCAACTTGCTTTTTACATATGCTTTGCATGTATATTGCTTTGCAAATGTTGCGTTTAGGAATTTGGCCTATCTTTCACTCACACAATAAAAAATCTATCATGTTGAATCCGAGAATATTGTTTGAAAGTGTCGCATCGGTGCAATTTGGGTGAAATCTACCCATCTCTTTTTCACTCACATAAAATCTACCTCTTTCACAGGTTGCACCTAGCATTAAAAATCCAATGTGGACAGGCACATAAGATACACCCAATTCGCCATCTTGCTTATGTGTGACGTAATCATCACCAAGGGAGGTTGTTAATTGGAAATTTTCAACTGGTTTTTGTTATTTTATTTGTTTTTCGGTTTAAGAAGTAAATTTTAAAATTTGAAAATGGTTCTGTGTACTGTATTGAGATGTAACACCGGACCGGACAGAAAAAAAAAAAACTGAACAAAAATTAAAATACATATCACTATTTTTTTAAAGACGCTAAAACGTGCAAATTGTGCTTGTGGGAATAAAAACGATTATACTTTAAAAAAAAACATCGTGTTTGCTCAAGACATTAAGTTGAGAGTGACTTTAAAACTAAGGATATACTTTTATAGAGCTTTAAAGAAAGAATCAGTACCATCGACCCTTATACATCCTGCAGCTTTAGTTTGCGGATGAAAAGTTGGATGGTGGACTTAGAAACCAAGTGATACATTCCTTGAAATTGTTAGACTTTCACAGCTATATTAATAAAAACAGCGCTTAACTCACCTGTAACTTTCAAGCTTTCGTGTGAGCATGTATTAAGAGATAATTGATGAATTAAAACTTATATTTACTTTTCTTATTTAACCCTTCGCTAAACCACCTTCCTTGTTGGCTTAGCTAGCTCGTAAATGGCAGAAGTCTAACTCCTAATCCATCACGAGTTAATGATAACTCGCTGCTAGCGTTTATTAATATGGGGGTTAGAAAAAATTTAATACAAATTTTTTCTAACCCCCATATTAATAAACAATAAGGAACATCTATATAAAGAAGGGAAGTTCCTGGCAAACCATTTAAAAAATGCTGAAGCTGTGCATCTAGACTAAGTGTGAAAAGACTTTTTTTTAAGTGTAAGAAAAAAGCATTTAAACAAATTATGTTTAGGTGAAATTAACTATAAAAATAGAAAAATTATAAAAACAATCCAATGAAATTTTCTTTTCTTCTATCTTATATCCGAACCAGATGACGATGACGTCGCACCGCATCTGTCAAAACGCAATGAGCTTACCTTATATCTGAATATCGTGGTGCGGATTGTGGTATTATTGCAAATGAGACTGGCAACAACGTTTCGGTCAACGGTGGGCGTTACAGAGCCATGTTAACGTTTTTTTTTTTTACTAAAATTAAAGACATGGATTTGGAAGACCTCTGTTTCATGCAGGATGGCGCGCCAGCCACAATCGATCTTTTGCGCACCAAATTCCCAAATCGTGTTATCAGCCGTCTTGACCATGTCGCCTCTGAGCTGCGATTTGAATCCTTTGGACTTTTTTTGTGGGGAATGTGAAGGACCGATGTTCATTTTATTGCATTTTTAAAAAGAAACTTGTATTTAGCCCACCCTGTATATTGCAAGTTAAAAGGAATATTCACACCTGAAAAACAAAAGCTTCCTTAAACATAATTCCAAAATCTTAGCATCGTCCAATCCAGAAATAAAAAATTCCAAACAATACAGTTCTGTTTGCTTTATTTTTTTTTTCTTTTAATTGAATTTACTTTTAAGAAAGACGTTAACATATTTCTTAATAGTTTTTTGTTTGCATTTTTTAAATGTATTTCTTTTATTTTGTTTTTATGGAGAAAGTTTTTTTTTTTAATTTTTTATATAACTATTTCGCTATTATTTTGCACGACTTTTTGTTAATACATACAATTATTATATATTTATTTATATAAAAACGTATATAACATTTAAATAAGTAAAAACTTATAAAAGAGAAGAAAAATAATATGTTTTTTTTTTTTTTTTTTTCTTTCGCAATAAAAAGAAATTTATTTTGTTATAGATTTATCTTTAAAATCAAAAAAAAAAAATGTGTATAATGTTAATAACTATACAAAAATAAACCTTATTTTTTTTTTTTATTTTTTCCTTATCAAGTTAATTTGTTTTTTATTTCTGAAAAGAATATAGTTTTTGTTTTAAAATTAATCAAAACTAATTTTTTTTATTAGATGTTTTAGTTTTTTTTTGGAAGAGAATGTGAGTGAAATTTTGTTTTTTATTTGTTTTTACTTTTATGTATGCCTGTTTTACGCTAAAAAAAAATATTTTTTTCCAAAAGTTATCTATACTTATAATAAAAAAAATTTTGTTTAATACTTTTTATTTATAACGTTTACTCTAAGGTATCACACCTTTAAACCCACTCTCTAGGATGAAAGAGATCCAATTTTCTTTAAATTAATATTTTTGAGGAATTGTTTTTTTTTGTTTTATTTTGTTTGGAATTCTTTTTACAACAATATATTTTTTTCATATTTGCTGTTTAAAATTTAATTTTTTGAATTTTGGAATATTTTTTGATTGACAAGTACACACATTCACGTACACGAACACCCCCATGCACAATGTGCGGCGAGAAGGATTTGTTCGATAGTTGAGGAGATTTGGAGTGTTGTATACATTAATATATTTTTGTTTTTAATTGTTAATTTATCATTTAACCAACATTTTTTTGTCTTTAACATTTATCGGGATTTTTTTTTATAGTTTACTTTCATACATTTATTTGAATTGCTTGAATTATTTGTTCTATTTTTTTTTTTTTTTTTTTTTTTAATTTAAAATTTTATTTAAGTTTGCACTTAACGTTAAGACGGCCACAAAAGGATGCTGGTTAATGCATAACATGTATAGTTTTGTTTCTGTATATTTAAATTATTTGTATTTATAAATTAAAAAAATGTTTCTGATACTGTTTTTGTTTGCTTGTTTACAAATTACTGATATTGAATTATTAATATTTATGTTTATTAAATTTTAGTGTGAAATTATTTATAGGAGGACACAGATCGATTTCTTCTTTTGTTTAAGTTTCTTCTCGGGTGATTTCTTGTTAATTTGTCGAACTAAATCATAGAAAATCTGAAAGTAAAAAAAGATTAAAGAAATAATTTTTGTTTTAAATTATTCATATCTAATAGAAGGATATCGTTAAGGGTAATACAAAGCTTATTCATTTGCACTTATTGAAAAGCAATCATTTAGAACGATACTTTTATTTATAGAAAATAATAACATACAAAAAATCATCCTTCTTGTGTATGGTTTCCAATGTATGAAAAAAACATAATTCGTGCATTCAACCTTATATTAGGTCAGAGAATTCAAAGATATCCAACTTGTGGAACGCTGTGGATAAAAATAAATAAATCGGGTGGCACAACGGGTCATGAAGAACCAGGGCCTAGTGACTAACAACTCGCAACCATTCCTGTGTGCGCCTTTCGACAGGAATAGAAGGGACCTACAATTTTATGCCGAATCCGAACGGCTAGACGAAAAGCACTTATTCGTGACAAGTGATACTCTTGGAGGATTTGTCAATTCCTCGCAAGAGCCAGTAGCCCTGAAAAAAACTTTTTAGTTTTCAGGTGGACGAGGCTGGGAAGCGAACCCAGACCTCCAGCGTGACAGTTGAACGCACTAATTTTTATTTTAAATTCATTTTTATTTTCATTTAACTTATAACTAGCTAGACAAAAATTCATAAAAACTAGCCTACTTATCAATATCTTACAGCTAACTTACTGGCCCTAGGCGGGCGCTCTAAGTTAAACAATATCCTAATAATAATGCCTTTCGGTCTAAGAACTAATTATATACTAATATCTTTCTAGTTTTATTTTTCACCAAGAAAGATTGCAAAAAAACTTGGTATCCATATCATTTTCTTTTATTTTTTATATAAAACTTACATACTACCTAAAAATAATTTAAAACTAATTAAAACTACTTAGACTACTTAAAAACTACTATAAAACTACTTATAACTACCTTAAAAACTAAAACAGCCACAGCAGGCTTTTTTAATTTTGTATTTTTTTGTTTGATTTTGTTGTTTGATTTTGTTGTTTTATAATTTTTTTGTTTGATTTTGTTGTGCCACCCTGACTGTCCCTACTTAAATCTAATAAACCTAAAACTATGTAAGTCGACCAAGACCAGAACTATATCTGAGTCAACTTTAAAAATTATTATTTTCAGCATTAAGCCACCAAAACTGGCTCTCCAGCTTCACCCTATCTCTTCGGTCCCTATCAGACACAGTCCTACTGAACCGAAGTCGCTCAGCTCCACCTTGTGCGATGACGTCTCGACTATAAAGAAGTCGCCTATCCACAGTTCTACGGCAGACGTGGTAGATTAGCGGAACCGCCTCTCTATCCTGTATCAGCCCCCGACTGTCTAAATAGAAGAATGCGTTAGGTGGAATATAACCGCTCAAACGCACACTCTCAAAGTATTCGTTGTTGGGGTAGTAAGCCCCAAAAATTAAGCTATTAGCCGAGGGAATCGCTCTTGCAATGTGACCCCGAATCAGCTTGATTATAAAATTATCGATTCTGTTAATGTTGGCTCCATTGTATAGAACCTCGTTGGAATAATAATGTTTGTACTCCGACTCTGGTGTTCTGTGTAATCCAAGGCAGCGTCGAAGACACTGTCTCTCAAACACCCGAATCTTTTCCATTTGAGATGGGGCAACGTTGAACCACACCGGGCATCCATAGGCAATCATTGACCGGATAAGGGCCATGTAGCAAATCACCTTAACCCTGCTATCAAGACGGCTGCTAAAAAACAACCGTTTTGTCAGGGCGAAAGCTCCCCTGGCTCTGGTCAGAGCAGCATTTATATGTCTGTCGAAATACAAATACTAATCCATCCAGAGGCCAAGGTACTTTACTACACTTTTATTCGCCAGTGGATGTCAATGTGGCCCTACGATCACCAGCTTGCGCCAGTTCTTTCTTGTATCCCTAGGGGCACCATGCAATAGAGTCCTGAACAGAATAGTTTCTGATTTCTGGACGTTGATTTTCAACTTCCAGTCATCGCAATATCGCTGAATCTTGTCGAAGTCACGCTGTAAGAGAATTCTGATGACCTCAACTGTTGGGGCTGTTCTGTACGCAATTAGATCGTCGGCATACGCTATGGCATGGGCTAGACTACCTATCAGATCGCTGGTGTAAATACTGAAGAGAATCGGTGAGTTAACAGCTCCCTGCTGAAGACCATTTTTAATTTCGAAGGTTGCGGTGGAAGTTACACTGCCACTTTTGACAACAAACTTTCTACCATTGAGCATATCATAAAGCATATATAAAAGGGGTTTACTTATGCCAAGTCTGGCTAACTTTAGATAGAGACCTTCTAACCATACGGTGTCGAAAGCTTTCTCCAAGTCAACCAGACAAGCACCCGTACACTGTCTTTTAGATTTGTTCCATTGGACATCAGAAACGAGCTTAGACGCGGCATGAATGGTGTCATGTCCCGCCTTAAAGCCGAACTGATTGTCCGGTATGATATTGTTTTCCTCCGCCCACTTGGACAGAGCTCTATTTATAACTTTCTCAAATACCTTACTGATACTCGGAAGAAGGCTTATCGACCGGAGATTCGCCGGATTGGAGTTGTCCTTTCCCTTTTTCGGGAGAGGATGAACCACAGCTGTTTTCCACCGCCCTGGATAATATGCATTATTCAGAGCGTTGTTAAACAGTGTGGCATAAATGTCAACTGCTTCCTGAGGCAGATGTCGCAGTACAACGTTGGATATACCATCGATTCCTGCTGACTTCTTTTTCTTTAATGAAGCGAAGATGAGCTGGAGCTCAACTTTCGAAATTAACAGGGAATTAGCCCCGTTTCGCTCGGCGATGGTGGCGTTTGCCAAGTGTTCTTCATTGAACTCGGTGAAACCGAGATTCTCTGATCGCCATTGCGTCATTTCATTTCGAAGGTAGAAGTGGTGAAGCAAGGCTCTGTTCTCCAGGTCATGGTTCGGGCGAATGCTAGCATTCACCTTATACACTTGTTGGAAAGCAGCCCCCACAGCCTCCACTTTCTCACAAGGATCTTCGATTATAAAGAGGTCATCGTCCAAGACGGCTTCCTCTGGATCTATGCCTGCTATCAGAAGTACGTCTCTGTTCTCTGTCGTTCTCTCAAGCTTAAGACATGGAAATTCGTTCTGAACATTCCGTCTAAATATTTTATTAATTTGAGGAAACATACTCGGGTCACTAGAATTAACGGCCCGAATTTTGTTGTCCCAGTACAAATTAATAAACAACCGGTAGTTTTCTTTGATCATTTGGTTGATGTTTTTGATAGACGACTTCAGTGTCCTAATCTCCAGATCGTGTCTGTCAGTAAATCGTCTGTACAAGAGTTTCAGTCTTGTCAAAAGTCCACTTTTTTGTCTGTGTAGTGCGTCGATAGTTGCGTTGCGGTACATGTCGGTGGCTTCGCGTTCTTTGTATTTCGGTATTGTTTTTTCCATTGTTCGTTGGATTGTACTGTCCATTTTTTCCAGGTAATCGTCAATTTCCGTATTTGTTAAATTCCTGTCATTTGGTGGGGATATATTGTTAGCACCTAGTTCGCTCGATAAAGCGCTGGTGAAGCGTGGCCAGCGAGTCTTGCTGTAGTTGTAAGAATGCACTGGCACATACTCTTCCAACTCCACGAGCTCGTTTGGAAGTTGAATTACGGCAGCAAGTCCGCAGTGGTCACTGTCGTACTCTATCGTTCGTAAACAGTTTCTAGGTCGTTGACCCACAGTGTCAGTAATAGTCAGTCTTGTGTCCTTAAGCAATAGATCCAGATAGGAACCGCTTCTTGGAAACGAAGGCCTATCAGTAGCCAGAAGGTCAACGTTGTATTGATTCATCCAATTAAATAGATAGCTACCTCTCGGATTTTGTATTTGATTTCCCCAATCTACATGTTTGGCATTCAAATCACCGGCCATGAGATAGTAATTCTCTTCCGAGTTCAGTTGTAAGCATTGAAAAAGTTTTTCGAGCTCTGTTAAAAATTCAGTTGGCTGAGGTGATTCCGGTGCATAAGCCGCAATCGCATACATCCGCTTCCCATGTTTGAGAGGAATGCATACGATACACGCCTCAAGCAACCGAAATCTGCGTACTTCACTATTATATATAACTTTATAATTAATGCCTTTTCGTACAAAGATTGCGACACCTCCCCAAAAAGTGAAGTTGGACCGATCTCTTCGTACGATATTGTAAGTATTGTGAGTCAATTTATGTTTCTGGTTCAGCTTAGTTTCGCGTGCCATAAACACATCTGGACTTTGATCTTTCAACAGTTGGAATAAATTTGCTCTACGTTCGGTCCTAACCAGTGAATTTACATTCACAGCAAGGATCCTAAAGGGCCTCTCCGGCAGCGCGCCCTTAACCTATAAATTGCGTTAAGCTAGGCAAATAAGAGTAGAGATGGTCTACCCGCTTTGCCTGCTCCCCGATCTGTTTTTGAAGAACTGTTAATTGGCCCTGAATGGCCACCAACAAGGTCATAATATCCGCCTGTTCCGCCGGAGCCTTAGGCACGTGGGTCTGTGGGGCTGCCTTTGGCGTAGGCTGTATCGTTGTACCCCTCCCTGACGCCATTTGGGCGTAAGATATTTGGGGGTTAACGGGCATTGTTGTGGGAGTACGCGTTAATGGGCGTTTCTCTACTTCTATTTGCCTTACTTTTTTATTTTTCAGTTCCTGAAAGATCGGACATCCCCGATAGCTTGCAGGGTGCCCGTCTTTCCGGCAGAGTGCACATTTGAGCAGGGCCTTGTCTTCGACCCTTTCCTCACCTAACTTACATTCCCCTTTAATGTGGTTCTCGGCACACTTAACACAGCGTGACTGCATTTCGCAATTTGCTGCGGCGTGTCCGAACCTTTGGCAGCGCATGCATTGAAGCATGTCACCGCGCCTTTTTAATTTATCCCATGTCACATATTGGTAGTTGAGGACGGAGATACTCCTCAAACTATCCAATTTGCTGTTGGGTGAGAGCTGGACAAGGAAGATGGACAAATTCCGCTTCTCCCGTCTTGCTCGGACTGTGGCAAATGGCTTGACCTCGATAAAGTCGAGATCGCCGTTCGC
Source organism: Melangyna quadrimaculata (assembly GCA_949320155.1). Lineage (NCBI taxonomy): Eukaryota > Metazoa > Arthropoda > Insecta > Diptera > Syrphidae > Melangyna > Melangyna quadrimaculata. The sequence continues at coordinate 11,749,463 of OX439486.1, forward strand.
TTTTTGGCGGAGCTCATTTAAGAGGTCCTGCGGTTCCGTGCAGGAATCTATGCCCTTCAAGAGGACCGTTTGCAATTTTTCAACTTTCGGCGTGAAGCTGAAGAACTCAGTTGTGGAAGCTTTTAGTAAATTTTTAACAATTTTATGCTGCTCCACTGGGGAGCAGTGGATAGCATGTCTATCTACGCTTAGTTTTTTAATAATAAAGTTTTGGCCTATGGCCGACTTACATAGATCAATGGTCTCTTTTAGGTCCATCTTATATACGTTAATGGGTGGCACCTTTTCTTTTTTATTATTCGGCGGCTGTGGCTGCTGCTGGTGTTCCCTCTGCTGCTGTTGTTGTTGCTGCTTCTTGATCGGCTGCTGTTGTTTTTGTTGCTGATTCTTATTCTGTTGTATTTGCTGCTGCTGTGGCTGTTCTAGTTGCATTTGTTTTTGAGGCTGCTTTTGTTGCTGTTGTGCTACTTTTTGTGTAGCCTGTAGTGACTTTATTTTTTCCCGTTCCTGCCTTTCTCTTTCACGACGAGCTTCTTGCTTCTCCTTCAGCGCTTGTATCATGAGGTCAAGCTCGGCGCTGAGGTGCATTATCTGCTCCTGTACTTCAGTGATTTTTCTGTGGAGGGCTTGCTCCTCTCTATCATCATCTTCTGCTGCTGACATCTCTGGCGATGTGAGGTTCACGAAGTGCTAGTGTAGAGCCCTTCTCCACCCTCCGACATATATAACGGGTGATTTTTTTGAGGTTAGGATTTTCATGCATTAGTATTTGACAGATCACGCGGGATTTCAGACATGGTGTCAAAGAGAAAGATGCTCAGTATGCTTTGACATTTCATCATGAATAGACTTACTAACGAGCAACGCTTGCAAATCATTGAATTTTATTACCAAAATCAGTGTTCGGTTCGAAATGTGTTTCGCGCTTTACGTCCGATTAATGGTCTACATAATCGACCAAGTGAGCAAACAATTAATGCGATTGTGACCAAGTTTCGCACTCAGTTTACTTTATTGGACATTAAACCAACCACACGAATGCGTACAGTGCGTACAGAAGAGAATATTGCGTCTGTTTCTGAGAGTGTTGCTGAAGACCGTGAAATGTCGATTCGTCGCCGTTCGCAGCAATTGGGTTTGTGTTATTCGACCACATGGAAGATTTTACGCAAAGATCTTGGTGTAAAACCGTATAAAATACAGCTCGTGCAAGAACTGAAGCCGAACGATCTGCCACAACGTCGAATTTTCAGTGAATGGGCCCTAGAAAAGTTGGCAGAAAATCCGCTTTTTTATCGACAAATTTTGTTCAGCGATGAGGCTCATTTCTGGTTGAATGGCTACGTAAATAAACAAAATTGCCGCATTTGGAGTGAAGAGCAACCAGAAGCCGTTCAAGAACTGCCCATGCATCCCGAAAAATGCACTGTTTGGTGTGGTTTGTACGCTGGTGGAATCATTGGACCGTATTTTTTCAAAGATGCTGTTGGACGCAACGTTACGGTGAATGGCGATCGCTATCGTTCAATGCTAACAAACTTTTTGTTGCCAAAAATGGAAGAACTGAACTTGGTTGACATGTGGTTTCAACAAGATGGCGCTACATGCCACACAGCTCGCGATTCTATGGCCATTTTGAGGGAAAACTTCGGAGAACAATTCATCTCAAGGAATGGACCGGTAAGTTGGCCACCAAGATCATGCGATTTGACGCCTTTAGACTATTTTTTGTGGGGCTACGTCAAGTCTAAAGTCTACACAAATAAGCCAGCAACTATTCCAGCTTTGGAAGACAACATTTCCGAAGAAATTCGGGCTATTCCGGCCGAAATGCTCGAAAAAGTTACCCAAAATTGGACTTTCCGAATGGACCACCTAAGACGCAGCCGCGGTCAACATTTAAATGAAATTATCTTCAAAAAGTAAATGTCATGAACCAATCTAACGTTTCAAATAAAGAATCGATGAGATTTTGCAAATTTTATGCGTTTTTTTTTTAAAAAAAGTTCTCAAGCTCTTTAAAAATCACCCTTTATATATATTGAATTTCCTCGTCATCATCAATGGCTTTGGATAACGAGGAATTTAATTGCTTGTTGTCATTTGCTGCTATTTCTTCTTTGTCTCTATGCGCCCTCTCCCCCCATCCAGCTGGCAGCTGAGATGTGGTGATGGAGCGGCGCTTTACATTGAGGTTGGGTACACTCCTTACCCTCCTTCTCCTCTTTTTCGGCTGGTCGGCTGGCGGTACCGTACCGGCATCGGATGATGCTGTTTCCAGGGCATCTTTCGATGTCCCCGGTTTTGATGCCGTTGCTGACTTGCTTGTTGCAGATGTTGTTGTTGGAACAGCTTTGGCTGCCTCTTCTGACTTTGCCGTTGTCGGCTTTTTCATCTTTGCTGGGCCACCTTTCGGTGCCCCCGCACCTTTTCCACCTTCCATTCGTTGATTGTCCAATGCAATAATCGTTTGAACTTCTCGATTATGTAAAAAAGCAGATAAAAGTTGAGACCCAGACTGGGGCTCGAACCTGCTACCTTCCACACCGCGGTCGGCCACTCTACTTTTGTGCTATTGCACTATATGAAATTGGCTTGGCTAAACTTGTACTAATACGTCACTCGCGATTTTATTTAGAAAACTGTGAAAGCCGATAACGTTGTGCACACTTCCACAGATCGAGATCGACTCGGGAGTTGAACGCACTAACCATTACGCTACGGGCTACTACGGAACACTGTGGATGTGGGGGTTAATATGTGTAAGTTAAATTCAATCCATAATCTCGGGTTGATTATTTTTCGTATTTAAGTTGAGACGGCCGTTCGTTGATTACACTAACAAATTACATAACTATCACTGGAGTGGAATGGCAGGAAATATCAGTAAAAAGTAATTCCAATCATTTACTTTTGAACTGCATTTAACATTGTTCCAGGAATTTAAACTTGTAACTTATTAAATTAATTTTTTTTTTTTTTTTTTTTTTTTTTTATTATTACAAAACTCAATGTTGAACTCATATGAGTTGCAATATTTATCTGTCAACAATAGATGTATTTCACAAAATTGTTATATTCAAATTTTATAATTATGTGACAGTAAAACCCGGATAAGTGCCTCACCATAAATGCCCCGTTGTGAGAGGTACTTATCCGGGTTGGGCAGTTATATATAAAAAAAAACGCTTAAGTACTCAGAAGCAATTATCTCTTATTTACAAAATAAAATAAAACACGACTTCTCTTCGCTCTATTTATGGATGACATAGGTAGAGGAGGTCCTACAAGGGGGTGCACGAGTCTCATCGGATCTTTTAATAAAAGTCCTTATGTTTGCCGACGATATCGTGGTTCTAGCAGAGCCTCCTGAAAGTCTCCAACTAATGATCAACAGAATACATGAGTACTGCAGTAAATGGAGGCTCCAGGTGAACCTAGAATAGTCAAAGGTGATGATTTTTCGGAGGAGGTCGTAACTGTCGCAAAGAAAAATGTCAATGAATACAACTACCTTGGTGTTCGTATATGTAGAAACCTCAACTGGAACTATCATTTGGTAGACAAATTAGCCAAATCTAAAAATGTGGTTAGTGCAACGTGGAAGACTGTCATGCAGAGCAAAGATGTCGAGTATGAGTCAAACAATCGCATTTTCCAAGCCACAGCCAAAGCCATAATGTTCTATGCCGCCCAAGTTTGGGGCCATAAGGAGTTCGATGCAGTGGAGCAGCTTCTGAGATACTTCTTGAAATGAACCTTAAGGTTACCGAATAGTACGGCAAACCACATAATCATGTTAGAGACTGGACTTCCACCATTGTATATCTCAACACTGAAAATGCAAGTTGACTTTATTATGAATACTATCAAGATGGATGATAGAAGACTGCCTTCAAAAATAACGATGCTGGTGATTCGGAAAAGAGTATCATGGTTTGAGTCTTGGAGAGACTTAGCGGAGTACTGTGGACATTCACTCTCACTTCAAAGTGACTCAATGGACACGTGGAAAAGCAAACTCTATAAACTCATAAGCTTACTGGACCAAAAATAGAGAGACCACTACATTTGGAAAGCCAGGACCTTATTCCATAGGAATATATATGCAACGCTAAACTACAATCTAAAAATGAATAACTACTTCAGGGCGGAGCATCCAACTGAACTCATGTCACTGGATTTAAAAGCACGAGGTGAGATGCTTCCCCTGAACTATATTCCTCATAGGAATGACTTGAAGGAAATTTGCGGGCTATGTAACCTTAGGGAAAGGGAAGACGTTTTTCATTTTATTGGTAGATGTCCTATTTTTGTGGAAACCAGAAGGAGTACGTTCGGGAATTATTATTTAAATGATGCTGAAGTTATAAATATCCTTAATGGACAAGTGGACTGGATTACTACATATAAGTATATTAAAATAGCACTTTCTTATAAAAACGAATTTTGGAAGAACTTTTTTAAAAAGAACATAATAGGAAAAAAATTAACTTAACTTTTTGTAATAATAAATTATCATTTGCCAACAACAACAACATTTGCCATGTTAAATATTGGAAAATGTATAAATTATGTATTATACTTCTTATGAAATAAAATCCATTGAACTTAACCTTGAACTTGGTAGTCAGCCTCACCATTGTACTAGATTAATAGTATATCTTTTTATATTTTATATTTTAAAAGATGAAACCCGAGGAATAATCCGTAGCATTTCCGTAGTTATTCTAGGACTGATTTCAAAGGGGACTTAAAGGAACAATTTTCAGGAAAATGTCAATAAAAGTATACGCTACAATTGGGAAGTTGAGCAATGTAGGCGATTTACGTTCTCAGATGAGTGCAGAATTTGTCTCCATGGAAGAGAGGTCATCTGGTTACTCTACCTCTATGCAATACCTAGCTTCCATACAGACACATTCTGCACTCATCCAATAAAGTACATCGCCTACATTGCTCAACTTCCCAATTGAAGTGCATAGTGAAAATCGTACTCGATCTTGTCGATGAGTTGCAGTTAATTTTGGTCCCATGGCAGGAAATTTTGTGATAAGGTCTGCTTCTTTAAGTCGTCTCATAACTGTCCATTAACTTACTAGTCTTTATCGTACCTGTCTATTCTATTGTTGGACGTCAACGCTATTCAAAGCACGATTTCGGAGAAACGCCATCACGATGAATCAGTCATAACACCCAGTGGCACACAGATCCTGGCCTTTACACTAACCTACGAGTTTGTCTAAACCTTCCGTAGATCTTATATATGCAAGATTGGCTTAGACCGAGCTGACGGGACACAGTACAGTCCTTTTGCAGTAGTGTGACAACTTGACTAGCTTTTACAGGCGTGGTTACCATTATTTTCTAAAGATTAGAAAGATTAGGAGGCCTTATGAGTCAAGATATGTTCAAATTCACTTTTAACAGCACAATCAACACCAAAGACCAACTATGGCGCATTTATTGCGTATCAATGTTTCAAACTCTTGCCTGATTTAAACAAGTATAATTTGTAATTTTTGTTATTATGGCGGATAGCGCGAAAACTATCCGATGGATTTTTATGACTTTACCCTTAATTCGATGTTTTAAATTCAAGGCTTAAAATGAGCCCATTAACAATTAATTATAGATATTGTATCCATCGCTATTGTTGTTTTTAGAAGGCAAACTTGAGTGATTCCATTTTTTTGCTCGCGAGTGTTTATAAATTAATACATAAATAATAATAATAAAAATGTTTGGACGTAGGAACAAAGTCAACGCACTGATGAGCAATTTTTTAGTTCAAATAAGTTCTCAAAAAATTTTTTTTTATATTTGAATAAGCACAAAAAACTAAATCTTTTTGAGTTTCATTCAATTAAGAATAATGAAGTGAGGATATATATCTTTCTGTTTATTCATTATTTTATATCTGGAAAAGATTTTTATTTTTTTTTTGTTGTATGAAAAACATCACAAAAGAATAAACTTTCTCATATTTTAAAATTGCTTTTTTTTTAATTTCGTATGTGTATGTTCTTGCGAAATTGTTTAAAATTAGTCTGGTATTCTTTGATGAGCATATAGACATGTATGTATTTGTAAATGAAAACATGTTTAATAAAATAATACTTACATCGTTAACATTAATTTTTGCTTTGGCAGATGTTTCCATGAAAGCACAGTTAAATTGTGTTGCAAGACTTTTCCCCAAGTCCTTGCCAACTACACGTTCATCTTCCAAATCACATTTGTTCCCTACCAGTACCATTGGAACATCATCTGTGTCCTACATTTTGGTTGGAATGAAAAAAAGATCAAGTTTAAAAATAAATATACAGCACTTTTTTATTTGAATAATAACTAAGCTTAAAATCAAAGTAAAAAGAAAAATACTAACCTTAACTCTTAAAATTTGTTCCCGCAGATCTTGAAGATCATTAAATGTTGATTGTGCTGTTATTGAATAAACTAAAACAAAACCTTGACCGTTTTTCATGTACAAATCTCTCATGGCGGTAAATTGTTCCTAGCGCGAGTTTTTAATTATATGAGATAAATAAATGTTGATTTTGTTTGTATTTATGCAAATAAAAAGATAAAAGAGAAGAAAAAATAAAATATAAATATAAAATTGATAGTATATTTAAAAAAAAAAAATAATACAAAAAGCTTTATCTGTTTTTGTCCATTTTTTAGTAGTAATTTTAAGTAATTATCGATAGCTACCAGAGAGTAAAACTAATGCGTCCGAATAAAGATTGTTCGTAATGATCGTAAGTGCATTATACTCGACCCGTTCCGCCTCTAATCTTACAACTTACAAGTCAATTGATGAAATAAAAACTTTTTGGGGACTTTCTTGGCTCAAATTTCCCAGAGAATGTTTTCCTTCTTTGAAAAATAGAAACGCCACTACTTTTTCAATGCTTTTTGTAAAATCGAATTAAAATGACAGCCAAAAAGAGGATGGAAGAATTGTTCGCGATACAATAATTTCAGAGAGAAGTGAAAATCATTAAAGTTTTTGATTTTTGAAGTAGAAATTTAACTCGCCATAACGAAAGTGGATATTTGGCATTACCTTTTACGTCTCGCCTTAAGAACGTTAGACTGAAATATCAAATTTAGCAAATTAAAATTTCAATCTATTTGCTTTAGCGAAGTTTCGACTTTATCTGCAAACTGTAATTCTTGTTTTTTTTATACAAATGTTTGGACATTTTTGAATCGAAAAGGGTTGAACTCGTGAGTATTATTTAACTCCAACCAAAATCATTTAATAGTTGCAACTATTTTCGAGTACTAGATAGCGAGTCATCGTGAATATCATGAATTTATGAATAAGCAAATCCAACCTTAATGCAATCATCATGGACAGCATAACTGTTTGTATCCTTTTACAAGAGGAAACTGTGTTTCCAGTAACTTTTAGTTTCTAGGAAGAGCACATAGTAAAGGGGGTAACGATTTTAACATTCAAATTCAACCTTATTTGAACATTCAAATTCAACCTTATTATATGAGGTTATTTTACGGCAAAAGAAGTATAAATTGAGTTTTGTTTTATAGCGATCAATATTTAAATGAATTACACTCCGTTGACGCACCCAACAACATTTGGAAGCTTTTAAGTATTATCAAATGCAAATATTGAAATTTTAAATAAGCATCAATTTTGTTTATATTTGGGATTTTTATATTTCAACGAAATCTCACAAATGTCAATTACCCTAATCCAGTGTTTAGTTTTAGTTTTATAAAATGTATCTTTCTTTAATGAAAACTGTTTTTAATGATTAATAATAACATATGTATTCCTTATTATCTATGTTTTTGATTAAAAAAAAAAAAAAAACATTTAAGTTTCGTAACAAAATGTTTATTAAAGTTAACCGTGTATCTACTTTTTGGCAAATATTGTACAGCTTGTTATAAGTTTTTGAAAAGTTGACTCTAGTAATTCCACTTTTATTTATTTATTTATTTACAAAAGAAGCTTATAAAATAAATTTACAAACTCTTCAAGAATTTAGGCCTAATTTATTCAGTCAAAGTTGAACATAACTCTGAGATTTTTACAGTCAACTTGAGAAATAGTTTTTATTCACTCAAAGTTGACGTTTTCAACTTTTTATTTTCAACTCTAGAGTTGATCAACTTTGGATTTCTCAACTCCCCGAAATAGTAGAAGTTAGCAATCAAACTTGGGATTTTTCTTCATTTCTGTCTATTCATTCATGCTATTCAGTTCTCGACCGATAACCGAAATCAAGCATCGTCGGGTGAGTTAGTACTAAGATGGCGGACCGCAAGAGTTTTTTTTGGTTTCATATTTTTTTTTTTTTTTTCATAATTGAAATTTGTTTATAAAAATGGTGCCTTTCCCCCAGAAATAAATAAGAACAAATGTACAATTTTCATAAACAAATCACTTCAGTATTGTGTTCCATGTTATATATGGAATGATTTGCTGGTCCTGTGATGTTTAAGTAGTGGGGGACGATTTCGCCCGAAAAGTGTAAAAACATACTCATGAACATCGATCCATTCATGATTCCATTTCAAAACAACAGTTCTTACGTTTCATGGAGTTGTTGATCTTTGTTTGGCTTTTCCTGTTTGACCCTACATTATTCTTCTCTGTAAAAATTTGTGTTTCTTCCTTTATAACTCATTTTAGGAAAACAAAATAGTTATAGGAACAAATTATAGTGTGTGAAAACTCACCTCTTATTGCTAGATATATGTATATTATTTGCTTTAAAAATAATAGTTGTACCTAATCCGTTTTGTATAGCTTTTAATTTAGCTTGGTATTTTTTTGATTCCGCGCTTCACATGGAATGAAAAATCCATTGCAATTATTCGGAAAAATTATTCAAAATGCAAAACAAAAGTTGAAAATGTGGTCTTGTGCGTCATGTGTCACAAATATCCCAAGAATATTTTAGAAACTGCAGGTTGGTCAACTTTTTAATTTCAACTCTGGAGTTCAGATTCGAAGTAGTGAATAAAAGCATTTTTCAACTTTGAGTTCAACTACAGATTTGAAGTCAACTTGTAGGTTGGCCAACTTTTGAGTTTTCAGCAAGTTGAGCAATGGTGAATAAATTGGCCCTAAATGCCGTTTAAAGGAGAATTTATATTATTTTTAATTGTTTTATATCTCATTATTTTTTCCATGGAGTGTTGTAGATCGAATAATGTTTTTAATGGTATCTAGATTTCTAGGATCAAGAAGGTCAGCCAGCTGTTCTGAACGACTTGAAGTTTGTCTGGACTTTGGGCATTCTATTAGGGTGTGCTGGATGCAATCCTCTGCTTCACTGTGCCTCTGCGAAACTGAATAAATTGTTGAACTGAAGTTTAAACCAAAGTAGAGTTAAAACTTCCACTGTGAAACTGGGGGTTAGAGATACTAATCTTGTTTCAAATAATTTTCATATAAATTTTCATTCAAGTAGACTCATTTTAAAAAAATAACATAATGTTGTACTTTTCAAATTAGTAAATTATTTTATATTACTTTGTACATAATGTATAGGTATAAATATGTACCTATACATATTTATATTCAATCATTATCTATTTTTTTTTTGTTTTGTTTATAATCTTCGTTAACCGTCTAATTGTAGATTTAAAAATCTCTAATTGATGTTAATAAATAAATAAATAAGAATCTGTGCTGTGCGATTTGATGTGAAATCTTGCTAAAAGCGCAAGATTTGTTCTGACAGCATAAAATAGATTTTGTTTAGAAAAAAATCGATTTTTTCAGAAAAAAATCAAATGTTTTGTTTGGAAGGTATTCGACATTAGTGAAAATAAAGATCTATAATAACAAGCAAGATCATTTTTCTGAGCTGAAAATTCAATTTATTGATTGAAGCTTAATGGCACTCACAATCAACAAGTTATTTTTCTACAAAATGTAATTGAGTTGAGTTTTTCTATCCTACATTTATAATGAATCCAATCACCACACATACTTTTGAACAAAATTCATTTTTTATTTAATTTCTCCCTTAGAAGTATGCTTCATAAACTTATATGTTTAGTCATGTATGTGTGGGGGTACAGATTTATGTATGTATGTACATAACTAAGGAGGGGGGGGGGGCAATTTGTTGAGCTCTAAAAGAGGCAACTGGTTTAATTTTTGGTTTAGCTATGGAAGTGTACATTGCAAATTTATATTGAATGTGCAAGACAAAAGGATTTGTTGTGTGTTCTATGGTTTTCTTTATATCGAATCGTGTATGGTCTACAAAGCGGCGGCTATAACCATCGTCTTTATATGGTCCCAAATTTGATCCTGTTCCACTGCGGTTGGGTAACTTGCTTTTGGCAAATTGTTAAATTCACTGTTTATTATTTGATTTTTGTTGTTTTTTTTTTGTCAAGGTGTATTGAAATGTGTGATATGAAATTATTTTATGATGAAATAATGCGAAGGCAAATTCTTTCTGGATCTTTACACATATAACTTGCATTACACTCAATACATTCTATAATTAGTATTTTCCTAATTATGCAAGGTTATGAGAAATCGTAAAATCTTTGTTGAAGAGACTGTAGGTATCTAAACGGACGAAACGCAGTGTATATGTTTTTCGTACATAGTTATTTATATTATAAGGGAAAAAAGGACAAATGTGACAATCGTTTACCGCTATTAAATAAGTAATTTAATCGAGTCATGTGTGGAAATTAAAGCAAAATGGCAACGAAATATAATGATAAGCTTAACTATTTATTTTCAAAAATTGTCCAACACCATTTATCAACTCGATATTTGAACTGTTTACATAAATCAGAAATTGGGTTAGTTATGATACTGAAATTGAAGACAATAATAGCAGAATGTAAGGCGAAAGGGAATCGATTGGACGAATCGAATGTTGGATTCACGCGGATAGTATAGTTGGTCTAATTATAAAAAAAAAAACAGTAAACGAAATAAAAAAAATGAAAACCAAACTTAATAAAATTAAAGAAAAAACATGAAAATGGGAATACATAGAAACAAAGAAACTGTTTGATTAGATTTTGTACTTACAGTTCCAGCAGTGTCCAAAATTTCCAACATACACTGTTGGCCATCCACTTCGACTTGTTTCCTGTAACTGTCCTCGATGGTGGGATCATATTTTTCAACAAAAATACCCTGGAAAAAAATTTAATAGTCATAAAATTATTGAAAACGATGTTTTTTTTTCAAAACAGGTAAGGATAAAGCAAAGAGAAACTTATTGTTGCAATGCTGAGACCATGAACTCCGTAATTATATTCAAAAATAAAGGCGTTCGAATTGCCAAAATGAATTGCTCGCACTCAAGGGATTTTTAATCCCCAAAAAATAACAAATTTTTTGTTGGTTCGCAAAACTCATAAATCATATCAATATTTTTGTGTTCAATATGTGTATAATATCATAGAAAGTGAAATAAAAACCAAGGGTCGCAAATAGTTGCTTGTTTGGTTGAAACAAATTCGTTCTTTAAATTTACTAAACAAATTCTGAAATTTTGCTGACCCAAAGGCGATGTATGCCAACGAAGAAAAAAGAAATCCTATTACATAAATACCAATAGTTTATATTACTCAAACATTTTGAAGTGCATAAAATATAATATCGGTTTTTATTGATTTACGCGACCTTCCTTGTTATAACATCTTTAAATATCTTATGTAAAGTTGATATACTATCAAAATTATAAGTATGGTGATGGAAACAGTGACGTGAATATTGAAGAAATGTAGAATAAATATATTTTCTTAAAAGCGCTTGCTCGTTCGTAAAGGGATCTGTGAGGCATTCCCCATATGAATAACCAATGTCTTCCACTAAAGGGAGAGAGCGTGGACTTTTTTATTATTTATTTTCATTTCAGGCCTACTACTTAAAATATTATATAGAATCAAAAAATGAGTAGTTTTTTTTTTTTTTTTTGTTGAATTATTTAGCTACTACTGTTTCTTATTTGTTATTTTCAATTTAAAATACAAAAATGTTAAATTTATTTTGTTTATTTTATAACGATAGCGTAAAATTAAAAAAAAAAATAATAAATAAAAAACTTAACATGATATCAAAACAATTCGTATAATATTAAAAGCAATAAGGGTATTCATGCTTCATAACTTTCCGCAAGTTGTTTACATGAACGCCCCTTAAAAACACTTGTGTAAACGTGGGAAATAATCAAATTAAATGTCACAAATGACTTAACGTAGTGTATCAGATTTATTTCTGACTTTTCCGTCTCAAATTCGTGAGATCAAATTATATGTTCTGCAGAATATTTTTTCCATACAAATCAGATCCGGACAAAACGGTCTACATAACCAATAACGACGAGACGTAATGTCGTTGAAATGGTATTTTTATGTAAATGAATACTTACTATGGCAGCTCATTCCAAATCACTGTTTGAAAAAAGTTATTGGCCAACAAAGATTGTAATTTGGTGCATATTATTTAAACATGTAATGTTAGTATGAAATATATTCAAAAATTTGCTGGCCTTACCAATAACAACGAGACATACATATATTTCTGAAAAGGTCTTTGAATGTACTATAAAAGCTACTTAAACAGCTTACTTCAAATCCCTGTGTGAAAAAAGTTATTCGTTATTGTTACGTGAAGAACTTTAGTAAAGAAAATGCAGGTGGCATTGGCACAGTGGATATAGTGTTTGACTGCTTACCTGGACGTGTCGGTTCGAGCCCCAGTCTAGGTAACATTCTTTTCTATATTCCCAAGTTTTAACTTGTTGCCACCCGTGGAGATAATTAATATCTAATTCTAAATCCACTGTGCCAGCAAAAAATCTTTCATTTCATTCTATTCCTTCCAACTAGTGCTGTGCCTGAGGACCTGAGGTCTTACAAGCATATAGTTAAAATGATTATTATTATTATAAAATGAATAATGAAGGTATATATGTAGTATAGGCAAAAATGTGCTTGGCCAACCAATATGGATGAAAGTGAACCATTGAATGCAACTTGAAAATACAGATAGTCTCAAATCCAACACAATTTTCCTTTCAGTGATTTTCAAGCCCATTGCAAGAATTAACGGAGTGGCAAACATAATATATAAATATGTTTCATTGAAAGTTCATTTCTCCGGAGATGAAATTATCTGGTTTATCTGTGTTTTACGCCCTTGCATGAATAGCCTTAATGTTGCGTATGAAAAATGCCTAGTATCGTATTAAATTTGGTATTTATTTTTATAAATTAAACTATTTAACATAGGCGAATATTTGAAGAAAAAAAAAAAAGAACCAGGGCCTAGTGACTAACAACTCGCAACCATTCCTGTGTGCGCCTTTCGACAGGAATGGAAGGGACCTACAATTTTATGCCGAATCCGAACGGCTAGACGAGAAGCACTTATTCGTGACAAGTGATACTCTTGGAGGATTTGTCAATTCCTCGCAAGAGGCAGTAGCCCTGAAAAAAAACTTTTTTAGTTTCTAGGTGGACGAGGGCTAGGAAGCGATCCCAGACCTCCAGCGTGACAATCGAACGCACTAACCATTACGCTACGGGCTACTACGAATATTTGAAAATATTAATATTTTGGAACCCAAACTGGACTTTCCATTATATCATTACCTGTTTTTTTTTGGCATTCTATAAATAGTAAAGTAGAAAATTCCAAAAAAACGCATCCACAGTAGCCTGTTTTTTGTATTTCAAAATTGGTTTAACTGAAAGAACACCTGTCAGAATTAAAAAAAAAAAAATATATAGTATTGGTGAGAATTAAAAGCAGTCAAAATTAACTTCACGAAAAAACTAATAGTAACCAACATTTGAGAATGAAATCACCAAAAATCCATTCGAGACTCGAAAAACTATTCGCAGTACGATTCTACTTTAACTTTTATCGGCAGTCATACTGCCGATGTTGTTTTTGTCATTCATGTAAAATCCTACTATGGATAGCTACTATGGAATACTGCTATGTATAGATTTTCCAATAAAACACGGGTATTAACAACTCTAAAATACCCACTTTGGAAGAAGAGACCGTATTTGATAAGAATGTATACAAATCTTGTAAATAACGGCAAGGTAATTACGGCACTGGAATGACGCCGAAGGGTGTTTTATTTAAATTAAAAAAAGTCTAACACAAATTGATTGTTTTATATAATTTTTCGTTTGCCAAAGACACGATGAGATTTTTTTTTTATTTTAGTTCGCCTTCATTTAATAGAAATCACTCGTCCCTGGAATGACGATTTTGGTGAACGAAAACTAAAATTATGATTTCAGCTTGAAATATTTTAAGTACGAAGTGCTTCCCGAATTTTCGAGTAATTTTCATATAAAGAAAACTCTTACTTTAAATAAGAAATATCAGTTGTGTCTTTTGTACTCGTTATACTTTTATCTTTTTAATTTTTCATAGCTGGCATGTAAATGATGATTTTATTGGAGACACTCAAATCAGCTCTTATTATACTTATAGTCCGGTAAACTTAGCTTGAAAAAGGGGTACTCTTGCATAAATTCCTAAAAAGCTGAAAATTTGCAAGAACGTTAGGTACACCATTATAGTAAAATTTTCAAAAGTCCTCATCGATCCCATGTATGCAACAAAATTAATTCAAGGTTGAATGTCGAAAATATCAGTTTTTCCCATATAACTCCGAAACGATAAATGCAATCGAAAAGAATATCATACACATCATACGTAGACCATGTTATCCGCCATGAAAAAGATCATGATAATATCAGAAACATAGTTGCCACTAATTTTTAAAATAAAATGCCCTGAATTTCCCTGCTCTCCCTGACCAGTTTTTAAGTTTTCCCTGCCCAAATTTCAAATTTTTTTTAAAGTTTTTAATCGAATTTAAAATAATACTACTTATCTGGCATTTCCTTTTTTTTTAGGTTCTATAAAATTCTCTTGTAATGAGTATCCATTTAACTGTAAACAAAAATTTGTAATAAGGATAAAATATTTGTCAATGCCAAAACATTAGTCCAGGTTTGGAAAGTATTCAAAATTACTACATACCAGTATTCTGATTTGTTGGTCGTAACTTTCATCTGAATTTTATCGAAAAATCATCATTAGCTATGTAGTTGGATAGATTTCATATCCAAGGAAATATCCTAAGGAAATATAATAATTCTCCTGACTATTTCCTTAAGTTGAAAATAAAAAAAAAAAACTTAAAAAAAATAATAAGAGTCGAGGCCTGCCCTCAAGTTTATATGATTCTCACTACAAGAATATTAACAAAAAAAAACAATATAATCTGCCCTAGCGAGGTATCCGTCGGAGCGGAACATTCTCCGCAACGCATACTCCATCGGAAATTCAAATTACATTCGAGGTGTCCTATTCGGAAAGGAAAAATACAAAATGCGACGACGCATTGATTTGACATGCGACAGATAGTTTCGTGCTATAGCTATCTTGCACAAGTTTATGAGAGCTTTTATTGTTTGGTGCTTGTTTTTTCCTTTACTCTTGTCCTGGAAACGTAAATTCAAACAACAAGTTCAAAAAATGTCTTTCTTTAATCAATTTTTTTATTTATTACATTCCAACAGCTGTTCGGAAGAATACCTCGAAGCAAAAAGCCTCCGATTCGGAGGAAATCGGAGAATTTTCCGTTCCGACGGATACCTTGCTAGGGCCGAATATGATAAAATTTATTCTAACTTCAAAAACAAGGTGGAATTTCAGAATTTTAAAGGAAGATTTTAGCTTTTTTTAAATCAGTCAGCGCTTAAAGTTTTCCCTGACTGCTCTCCAAATTCCCTGACTTTCCCTGAGCAATTTTTCAGTCCCTGATCTTCCCTGACTTTTCAGTCCAGTGGCAACCATGAAAAATATAATAACTACTTTTTTATTTTATAAGGTTCGTTTTTCCTGTCTATGGAACTGCATTATTCGATTTTTCTTATCGTTTTTAATTTCGTTGCCAAAAATCATTGAGGGAGGTGGCTAGGCTTGGGATATGTCAAGGTAATTACCCCTATTACGTATTTACATATCTATTTAGATCGATATTGTCACTATATAGTTTTTTTTAATTTGAATGTGACTTTAGTTACAGCTGTTAAAATTACACCAATTGAACTAAATACCATTAAGATATTATTTGTCTATTACTAAAATATTATATTATTTTCAAATATTTACCCACATACGACGTATAAATGAGAGTGGATTATGGAAAACGACATATAGAAAAGAGATTTCGTTTCGTCGTATTTTTTAACTCATTTACGACATTAGTAAAAGGGCTGATGATACCAATTCTTGTATAGAGTGTGAAGACATGTACCATATCAAAGGTAAATGAAATGTAGCTTTCTCTCTATAAGTATACAAATCCGCTCGTGCCGGGAAAATCTTTGAGTTCATCCCCGAGGAACACAGGTTGCAGCACAGACAACACTGTGCCCATGTAAGTGGAAGAGTACTTTAATCAACTCGGCGTGTAAAACTAGAAAAAGCTAGCCAGAGATAAAGCTGAATGGGGAAGCTTTGTTGGTTGAGGCTTAAGGTCCACCGGACTCTTGTGCCAACTTAAGAAAGTTTTGATGACAATGGTTTAATTATTTTTCGAAGTATTGAGAAATCCAAAAAGTATTTTTTAACCAACTTTAATATGTTATATTTAAAAAAAAATAACTGTCCACAATAGTAGTAATAATCAGTAATAATCACTCTTTTGCATCTCTCCGTCAAAAAAAAACACCCTTTAACCACAGATATTCTTCGGGACTCTTTTGATTCTTGGTAAACATGCCAAATGAAACATTTATACTAAATTTCATTAATATCCCATTATATTAGAATGGTTTTGGGTAATATTTTACTTGCTGTACTTAAAAAAAATCGTCATTCCATAAAAAGGCCTTTAACTTTATACCGGATACATGTTTCTTTTCAGATTTGGTCTCTTTAGAATCAGCATTGTAAAGCACACTAAAAACATGTGTCATATGATTAGATTGTATTATAACAAATTTTTGTCAGCTTGATAGAATCCCGCCTTCTCCCCCTCTTCGCGTCTTTAAATGCGTCTATTCAAAAAACCAATGCGGGGATTTTGGATATGTTGTTGAGGATAAAATTCTGCGTCGCTACCAGCAATAAAATTTCATGAATTTTCCCACTTGCCCATATTCAATTTTCTATCTTTCCTAGTCTAACATTTTTCTTCCATTAAAATCAGTTAAGCTGGAAAGTAAAAAAATGCTGTATGGGCGGTACCGTTAATGGAGGTTTATGAAACAACATTTTAGATAAAACCTACCCTACATACACTCCCTGTCACTTGTTTGAGGCCACTATTTTCATAAAACTTTTTTCTCGATAAATACCTATAAGCAATATTTTTCCTGGAAATTTTTGATAAGTCTGAGTAGGTATACAGGGTGTCCCTTAATTCGTCAAGAGTATTTTAGGGTATGATTCTGCGGTATATTTTAAGAAAAAAATTGTCCTACAGTTAGGGCCTATCTCCAATTTTGGTATCATTTATCGGGAATTTAAGAAAAGACTTACTTTGGGGTACCCTGATCCATGTTACCGGTAATTGCGCCGTAAGTACTTATGATAGAAACTTCGTTTAGGCCCTTATTTTTAGAAGAAATACCAGCGTTTTTAGTTGCGTTTAAATAAATTTGATACCTTGTCTCAGTCTTAAGATAACTTTTTAGCCTGTTTCATTTTTCTTGCCCATCCTAATTTTTTGACTTTGGGGTCAATTTTCTCAAAAAAAATGTGTAATCAACATGACGTTTTAATAATTTTTTTGAAAGTATGTAACAATAGTAAAAATAAAAGTCAGTAACAAGTTTGCCGAAAACCCCATAGATTTTATGATAATTTTGATCCTAGCTACTGCATCACTTCTGAGAACGCTTTGAGCATTCGCTTTTCTAATTCACTTTAAGTTGCTATTTTGGTTGAATAAAAGATTTATTTCATTCTTCCCATTCAAAAACATCCAAAATTGTAGGGTCACAGGAGATCTTGCAGGCCATTGAACTGCTCCAACTTTTTCCTTTCCAACTATTACCGCTTACTCTTTATCTTGTCAATTTTTAACCTCTCGAGCAAAGTGGGCAGAAGCACCATCAAGTTATGAATGAGATGAAGTTAGTTGAACTTATGGAATATCCTCCAATAGTTCTGATAAATCATTTTGCAACAACTGCAAATAGTTTGTAGAATTCAACTTAAGTGGCTACTTAAATTAGCATGTATTCAAACCAAGGAATGTCAAAGTGCACCCGTTATAACTGTTTTAGTAAAAAACATACGCAAACAATTATCTTAAACCACACAAATAATTTTTATTCATAGCTTTTCGAGCTTAAACCTGAAAAAAACATCTTTTTTTTAATTTTACCGGCCGCAGTTTTTCAAAATTATCATAAAATCTATGGGTTTTTCGGCAAACTTGTTGATGAATTTAATTTTTAGTATTGTAACATACATTCAAAAAAATTATTAAAACATCATAGACTAAGAGCCCAGAGCAATTTTTGGGTGTGAACGATAGCAAAAATTCCTTTTGGTTTAAGATAGTTCCATA
This sequence comes from Melangyna quadrimaculata, assembly GCA_949320155.1. Taxonomy (NCBI): domain Eukaryota; kingdom Metazoa; phylum Arthropoda; class Insecta; order Diptera; family Syrphidae; genus Melangyna; species Melangyna quadrimaculata. The sequence continues at coordinate 11,768,050 of OX439486.1, forward strand.
CTATTCATATGCAAATATGAAAGTCTGGCATGTCGGGGTGGGGGCCTTTGTATGCAATACTGCATTTAAATTGCAGTGGACTGAAAATGCAGTTTAGGAACTTCAAAATCATATTTAATAAAAGAGCTGCCATAGACATGCCATAGACATGGCTATGGAGTCCAAAATATTTTCCAAAGAGCCAAATGGCTGCAAGAAGCACTCAAAGTTTCAATCTTTGAGTGCGTCTTGCAGATATTTGGACCCACAGAAAAGGTCTTGAAGCCCATATTCATATCTAGAGCACTCAGCTCTTTAATTAAATACAATTTTGAAGTTCCTACCATTGGTACCTGTGCTTTAAGAAAAAAATGCATTTTCAATGCAGAATTACGTACAAAGGCCCCAACCCTGACATGCCAGACTTCCATATTTGCTTATGAATAGTATGGACCTATCTTAAAACAAAAGGAATTTTTGCTATCGTTCACACCCATAATTTCCTTTGGGCTCTCGGTCTATCATGTTGATTACGCATTTTTTGGAGAAAACTGACCCCAAAGTCAAAAAATTAGCATCTTAAGACTGAGAAAAGATGTCAAATTTATTTAAACGCAATTACAAAGGCTGGTATTTCTTCTACAAATAATTGCCTAAACGAAGTTTTTATAATAAGTACTTACGGCGCAATTATCGGTCACATGGATCAGGGTACCCCAAAGTAAGACTTTTCTTAAATTCCCGATAAATAATATCAAAATTGGAGATAGGCCCTTACTGCAGAACAATTTTTTTCTTAGAATATACCCCAGAACCATACCCTTAAATACTCTTTGACGAATTAAGGGACACCCTGTATATATTTTACAATAAAAAAAGAATAAGGTTAAAAAGTTAACTTGGAAAATAGATAGAAATTTTCCAAATTATGTGAATGTACTGCAAAAAATGGATAGAAAAAGTTGCATCAGTTGATTGAGGCCATTCCAAAAATTGCTTGGCAAAAGTTTACATTGCCGATTTTTTTCAAACAAAAGTTTAAAATATTTAAGAAAGGATAGAAAATTATATACAATTTTAAATTTCAAGTTAAAATGGGTTCTGGAAACACGTCGACAGTAGCAGGAAGAGGATCAATAGATGCTTTAAAGGAACTGGGATTCACAGGCCGAGAAATAGCTAGGAGACTAAATAGCAGTAAGACCACTGTCAACAACTATTTAGCAGACACCGAAAAATATGAAAAAAACGAAAAGCACGCACAGCTCAAGCATCAACAATCCGAGTTAGGCGACTGATTCTGCGACTAGCTTCGAATTTCACACTATCATCGCCTTAAATAAGGTCAAAAAGTGGGGTATCAGCCAGTATTTCAACGGGGTTAAGGATAATTAAAACCAGTGGTAACATCAATAGTATAAAAATCAAAAAGAAATCGGTTCTATGGCAGTTACACAAGAAACTACGGATGAATTTCGCCAGGGAGCATGTTGCCTGGAGGAACGCATGGAAAAAGGTTGTCTTTTCAGATAAAAAAAGTATAATCTTGACGGACTCGATGGTTACAACTTTTATGTTCACGATTAAAGAAAAGAAGAACTTATTTTGTCAAGACATCACAGGCATACATCAGTTGTTATGGTGTGGGGAGCTATAACCTTTTATGAAACAATTGAATTGGAGTTTATAACGACAACAATGAATTGAAATAGTTACAAATGCCTGCTGGAACGGGCATTTCCAAGGCTAAAGAATATGTTTGAATCTCTACCTTGGATATTCCAACAAGACAACGCCCTTATCCATACTTCCAAGGTAGCTATAAGCTAGATTCAGTCGAAAAACGTTGAACTTTTACCATGGCCACCCTATTCACCGGACTTGAACATAATCGAAAACGTTTAGGCCTAGCTATCTGGAAAAGTTTATGATGCTGGTAGACAGTTTGAAGATAACGACGTCTTGGTCGACGCTAAATGCGATGCCTGGAGTCAGATTACACTGGATTGTGCCAAAAAACTGTATGATTCAATTCCAAACCGCCTAATAGCGCTTATTTCAAAAAATGGCGGGCATACACATTATTAATTGACAAAAACATAATACATTAATGTTTCAACACAAAAAAAAATTAAACATTTTTATAGTTTTGTTCTTTTTTTAATAAGATTTTTTAACTGGCCTCAATCAAGTGACGCATTTTTTTATACCCATTTTTGCAGTCCATTCTTATAATTTGTGAATTTCCTATGCAATTTCCAAGTTACCCATTTAAATGTATCCTTTTTAATTGCAAAATATATTTACCTACTCACAGGTATCGAAATATTTCCTACAAGTATTTATCGAGAAAAAACTTTTGTGAAAATAGTGGCCTCAAACAAGTGACAGATTAGGCCTGGCGGGCAAATGCAACTTTCGAACTGTTTGGTTGCTAAAATGAATCGTAAGCATGTGTGCGCACTTTCATATAAATGCATATGATTCATTTTAGCAACCAAACAGTTTCGTGACTGAAAGTTGCATGTGGGCGCCAGCCCTTAAAGTTTTGAAAATAAAAATTAACAAAATATTCGTTCTTCCTTTGCGATTTTGTTCGAAAGAAAATGAAATGAAAAAAAATTCCGAACCGAAGAAAACTTTAATTTCAATAAGACAAATAAATATATACATACTTCGGAACCAATGAGTTCACACGAATAAATGTGTGTTCCAAGTTGATCCAAAGTATTTTGGACTTCGACTTGACAATTTCATAAATGCAACCATTATATTTATTCATTTTCACTACTAAATTTACATTTTTAAAATGTTCACAAGCTTTCTCTAAGCTCCAGAAAATACACTGGCAGACACAATTATACAGGGTGTCCTTTTATTCGTCAAGAGTATTTTAGGGTAAGATTCTGGGGTATATTCTAAGAAAAAAATTGTTCTACAGCTAGGGCCTATCTCCAATTTTTATATCATTTATCGGGAATTTAAGAAAAGTCTTACTTTGGGGTACCCTGATCCGTGTTATCGGTAATTGCGCCGTAAGTACTTATTATAAAAACTTCGTTTCGGCAATTATTTGTAGAAGAAATACCAGCCTTTGTAGTTGCGTTTAAATAAATTTTAATACCTTGTCTTAGTCTTAAGATATCCAGTTTTTAGCCTGTTTCATTTTTCTTGCCCATGCTTATTTTTGGACTTTGGGGTCAATTTTATCCAAAAAATATGTAATCAACATGATGTTTTAATAATTTTGTTGAATGTATGTAACAATACTTGAAATAAATGGTAGGTGAATTTAGGGTCGATATCAAAAACATTCGGGGGCTGAGAAAGAATTTCTGTGCTGTGTACGTGCATTCTGTATAAACAAGCCAGCAGTATTGGCACTTAGTGAAACCCAGGTAGGTGAAAATTCTGATTACTCCGAATTCAGCCTACATGGTTATAGCTTAGTGCCTTTATTTTTCTTACACCATGGTCTCGCAATATACGTACGTAATGATGTGGCTTATCAGCTTCAACCACAATATGGCCCTTGTTTAAATACAAACTTTAACTAAATGTGGTTAAAATTCACCATCAATAAGCACATCATACATACATGTTTCATTTATCGTAGCCCAAGTTTGGATGGTCATTCGACTTCTTACGAATTCGATGCGCTGTCTGACTCAATCCAGAGAATTGTTTCCCACTATCCGCACAGTGAAATCGCTGTTACTGGCAATTTCAGTGTACACAATTCTCCGTGGCTACGCTATTCTGGTCAGACAACACCCGAAGGAAGGTATGTCGAGATTTTTGCTGAGTTAAACCTGACTCAGCTTGTTGACGAGCCTATTCGGATTCCTGACGTTGCAGGTCAAACCGCCAACACCCTAGACTTGTTCCTTACCTCTGACCCTAATAAATGCACTATTAGTGTATTATCACCTCTAGGCACATCGGACCATTGTGTTATATCCACTGTTGGAAAAAGGCTTACTATTGTACTGAATGCAGTACTATTTGATTTTCTCAGTATGTAAGTACATCTTTGCCATTTTCAGTACTATTTTGAATTATTTGTACAAAATTGATTGATTTAATTGAATTGATTTAATTAATTTTTTCTGATTGCGAGAGTCTAAGTACTCATAGAAGATCTAGTCGACAAAAGTACCTATATGACGGTGTTCACATTGGACTGACACCTCCGAATTTACAAAAGAGAACGTCAAAAAAAATCCACAAATTTTGATTTTTTTTTTTAGTTTACTACTTTTCTCCCTTTCTTACTGAAGTGGGAGTGAGATACATTTCAGAGAAGACAAAAATAGTCGGAAGAGTCAGTCCAATGTGAACATCGTTTATCCGAAATTCTTTGTCAAATTTAATTTTCTATCAAATAGAAAAATTCCTATAAATTCAAAGTAATCGGACAGAAAATTATTAACGAATAGATTTTTGATATATCGATAGTAGACTAACAACCTTATTCTGCCGTGTGTTGTGAGGCTAATAGGTCATTTTTTGTGAGTTTTTTTGTATGGTGATGATTTTCTTATAAGGCGGTCACAATTTTGCATTCTATGGAAGCCCTCATAAGAAACCTCACAAGGACCACGTGAGTTGTGACCTGCTAAGGAGCAGATCATAATTTTAAGTTTTTATGAGGCGAGTTCACCACGAATTAGAAAGTTATAGCGACTTGTGAGGCATCAGTGAGTTTGCCAGGACAAGGCTGTAAGTCTTATAGTGCCTGTCCACATTGGATTTTAAATGCTTGTTGTTAATATTTTCGTTGTGTCCATACCATGAAGAGTTAATCCTCTCAGTTCCATCTACCCATCCCTATCTCCCACCCTTGAAATCTATCTATGTTTCACTCACACAATAAAAAATCTATCATGTTGAATCCGAGAATATTGTTTGAAAGTGGCGCTTCGGTGTAATTTGGGTGGAATCTCCCCATCTCTTTTTCACTCACATAAAATCTACCTGATGTCTCATTGCATGCACCTAGCATTAAAAACCCAATGTGGACAGGCACATAGACTCTTGCAATACTCCTCTTATCTTTATTAACAATATCTATGTGCGCTGCGAACAACCCTAAATCAAAGGGCACAGTAGTGCCCACCCAAGTTGTGGCACTATACACCCTTTTTACATTATCAAACTCAGGTATTTTTCGATCCCCCTCTTACTTCAGTACCAATAAAGTGAGACTTAAAACTGGCTGCATTTGCTAAGACCACCAGGTTCCTGAAACTCAAAAAAATACAGTTCCTTAGTCCTCTTTCACACAATGAAACTAGTTTCCCAGTGTGAAAGGGGACTTAGCTTTTGTGGTTCTCGAGACTCACGCACCGAAAGATCATCAAAATGATGGAACCCTTCCCAAAACTTATATCAATTATATTGGGCATTTCCGATATTAGAAGAATGAAGAAATTTGGTGGAGTATCAGAGGTTGAAGTGCAAACAATGGAACAAAATAGTTTGAGATTTTTCATTTATGGGGCGTGGCATACGCCAATTTTCTTAGAACTGATATCAATTATATGGACCATTTCCGATTATTGCAAAATTATGTAGTGTGGTAGAGTGGTGGGTCTTTAGCTGCATTCAAATACAACTAATTGAATTATTATTTTTTTTTATTAAATTTTCCATGCAGGGGACATGGCATCCATCACCCACATCCTTATAATTATTATTATTTAAATGGAACATTTCTGTTTGATTAAGGGCCAGTTGGTTCACAGCTGATTATCTTTAATCCATGATTAGTGGAGCTGGGAAATCCTCAAATGTGTTTGTGGATTAAATATTGTTTAAAAAATACAAAGTATGAGTTGCTAATCATGGATTTCACTAATCAGTCAAATTTGGTTGATTAGCGTGAGTTAATTAAAGCCTATGAAAGTCACATACTAAATTTAACCCACTGTGAACAAACTGGCGCTAAAATTAAAGGGACTTGTAAGCTTCATTGTGGAGCTTTCAGTTCTTCTTTATTTGTTGTAAAGAAAAAATTGACTCCTTTTTTCAACATTTATGTTTTTGGTGTGCTTTCCCAACTTTTTGCAAAGATAGAAAAGTAGATTAATATGGAAAAACCTCAAAATTATAAGTGAAGTTTGTTATTCAATTTTTACTGACTAAAATTTGGTAGGTTGACTAGTCAAGTTTTTTTCAATCCAAATCTTTAGGAATGGAGTAGTGAACAGAAAGTTTGCCAAGTACCTAATCCTACCAATTTTTAGTCAGTAATCTAATCATAAAATAACAAATTTCACTTATCACTTTGAGGTTTTTGATATTACTCTACCTAACACAATTGATATTTTACATTTATGTATGTATAAACTGAGAATTTGGCGTACTTTGAGATCTCACCACTTTTTATGGCTGACTTGTTCCACATATGTAGGTTTTTGTGTAATGAAGAACTTTGCTCTTTATTTTCAATATTTATGTTTTTGGTGTACTTAATTTATTTAGCTATAATAATGAAGTTAATTTATTCTTGTTTATGTTACCTTATTATTTATAAAAAATGATTTTTTTTTTATTTGATTGATTTTTTTTTTAATTTCATGTGTTTGTTTACTTCAATCCATTTAAAAGAGCCAAGTACTATTTGGTCTTTTTCAGTACTATTTTGTGTCAGCGTTCAGTACAATCAAAAAAAGCTGATTTCCATAACTGGTTATATCTGCGAATTTCTCGTGCCACCAAATCACAGTTAAAGAAAAAATTCCAAAGAGAATCGTTTGGCAATACGAAAAAGCCAACTGGGACGGTCTCAATAATTTCTTCAAGAGCTTTAACTGGTCACTATGCTTCCTCGATAGTGATGTTGACGCCAGTGCAGATATGATTACAAACTTGATTCTTTGTGGAATGAGAAATTTTATCCCGAATAGGGTGAAATCTATCAAACCCAAAGAAAACTCATGGTTTGATTCGAGCTGTAAAGAGGTTATTAGGGTTAGAGAAGTAAGCTTCCGATGTTATAAAGCCAACCCTACTGAGGAAAACTGGAAAAAGTTTCAACAAGCTAGAAAGACCTGTAACGTTCGTATTCGAAGAACCAAATTTTTACATTATCAAAAATTACGGCAAAAAATACTACAATGTCCCAAAGGTAGTAAAAATGTTTGGTCATTTGTAAAAAAACATACGAATTAATTTCCACGAAATAACGATTAATTTCCAGCTTAAGAAATATCTCGAGGAACGAAAGCTTCTTAATGACCGGCAGTACGGCTTTCGTAGCAATAGGTCCACTGGTGATCTGATGGTATATCTCCCCGAACAGTGGAACAAATCTTTACATCGTTTTGGAGAAAGTAAGTTTATTGCATTTGATAATTCAAAAGCGTTTGATAGAGTTTGGCATCAAGCTCTCTTATCGAAAATGCGCGCATTTGGTTTCGATGAATCTCTTCTTCGTTGGATCAGAAATTACCTTTCGGATCGTTCAATACAAGTCGTATTGGACGGTTTCAAGTCTGAAATTCACAAAATAAATGCTGGTGTGCCCCAAGGCTCCGTTTTGTCTGCGACTCTCTTCCTTATTTTTATAAATGATCTTTTATCTGAAACTTCTAATCCATTAAACTGTTTTCCTGACGATAGTACCCTCAGCTTCTCATATTCGTTTACAGATTCTCATCCATGTCCTTCGGATGTGGAACTTGAACGGCAGCGTATGATAAGCTCATTAAATTCTGATCTCGACAGCATTGTCCAATGGAGAATCAAAAACCGCGTAGAATTTAATGCTTCTTAAACTCAATGTTGTCTCCTGTCGTTAAAGCTAAGCCCACCCCCAATGCCGCTATCCATGGACGGCACTTGCATCGAGGAAACCGAAAAGCTCTCAGTTCTCAGTATGTGTGTCACAGGCCACCTTTTGTGGAATGACCACATATTTGATGTCGCCAAAAACGCTGCTAAGTGTTTAGGTTTTCTCAGTGGGTGCAAGAAGCTTTTCTCCCCTTCTGATCTGGCTGTGATCTACAAAGCCTTTATTCGCCCTAAACTTGAGTACAATTCTCGTGTTTGGGCAGGAGCTCCAAAAACTCAACTGAGTTTGTTGGACAGAATTCAAAAGAGAGTTTTAAAAATGATAGGTGAAAGATCTATAACTATCTCTCGAACACCGACGTAATGTTTCGTGTCTTTCTCTATTTTATCGGTATTATTATAATCAGTGTTCTAGTGGAATAGCCAGTTGCATTCCTCCCCTTAAAAAATTCAACCGTAATACTCGCGCTTCTAGGAATGCTCATCAGTTTACCCTTGAGCCCAACTTCGGACGTACTGTAATGTACCGAGGTTCTTTCTTCAGTCGCACCACACGAATGTGGAATGCTTTACCCGACTCGACTTTCCCCTCTCATTTCGATGTGCAAACATTCAAAACCAGTGTGCATTGGTATCTCCTTCTAAACCCTCTCCTACTTACCTAATCGCTCGTGCTGTGTTGAAAACATTTTAAGGGTAGCCATAAGCCCTTTTGCGCGCGTGGAATATAAAAAAAAAACTTAAAATAAAAGTTTATATCAAGTTTGGCGCAAAACCCATAGATTTTGTATGATAATTTGGAAAACCAGCGGCAGGTAAAATTTAATAAAAAGGTTTTTTTTTGCCCTTAACGCTCATAATGGCTATGAATAAAAAATTATATGTGTGCTTATAGATAATTTTTATTTTATGTGTGAACTAAAACAGTTATTATAACAGGTGTAAAAAAGAGTTCTCTTTGATTTTGTATGCATGCTATAGCCAGTTTTTGTATTTTACTGATATTGATAGTAATGATCCTAGCTACTGCATCACTTCGGAGAACGCTTTGAGCATGCGCTCTTCTAATTCACTTTAAGTTGCTATTTTGGTTGAATAAAAGATTTATTCTATTCTTCCCCATTCAAAAACATCCAATATTGTAGGATCAGGAGTTGTTGCAGGCCATTTAACTGCTCCAACTTTTTCGTATCCAACGATTGCCGCTTACTCTTCATCTTGTCAATTTTAAACCTCTCGAGCAAAGTGGGCGGAAGCACCAAAGTTATGAATGAGATGAAGCTAGTTAAACCTATGGAATGTCCGTCAATAGTTCTGATAAATCATTTTGCAACAACTGCAGATAGTTTGTAGAATTCAACTTAAGTGGCTACTAAAATTAGCATTTTTTCAAACCAAGGGATGTCAAAGTGCACCCGTTATAACTGTTTTAGTATGAAACATACTTAAAAAATTATCTAAAACCACACAAATAATTTTTATTCATAGCTTTTCGAGCTTAAAGCTAAAAAAACAATTTTTTCTTAAATTAACCTGCCGCTGTTTTTCCAAATTATCATAAAATCTATCAGATTTTCGGCAAACTTTTAGCTGAATCTAATTTTTAGTACTGTTACATTTAATCAAAAAAATTATTAAAACATCATGTTGACTACGCATTTTTTGAAGAAAATTGACCCCAAAGTCAAAATATTAGCAAGGGGAGGAAAAATGGAACAGGCTAAAAACTGAAAATCTTAAGACTTAGAAAAGATGTCAAATTTATTCAAACGCAATTACAAAGACTGGTATTTTTTCTAAAAATAAAGGCCTAAACGAAGCTTCTATCTTAAGTGCTTACGGCGCAATTACCGGTAACGTGGATCAGGGTACCCCAAAGAAAGACTTTTCTCAAATTCCCGATAAATGATATGAAAATTAGAGATAGGCCCTTGCTGTAGAACAATTTTTTTCTAAGAATATACCCCAGAATCATACCCTAAAATGCTCTTGACGAATTAAGGGACACCCTGTATAATGACTGATAAAAAATACGAGTATCGTTAAACTAAAACGATTCTCGTTATATGTTAGCGCATTTTAACGATAACGAGGTAGCTTCAACAATTATCGGGCTCTGATAAAAATCATTTGTTAACGAATGCATGACTTGCAAATGTGCTTGCTAATTATCGTAGTCAATATAACTTTAAAAAAATCGCTAACTAAATACACTGCAGGCCAAAAGTTTGAGTCCAACCTCGCTTACTGACTTCATTCATGCCTGGAGGTTACTTTTATGAATTAAAAGTTGGGTTTTTACCTAACGTTTTTACCTGAACAGTACACAAGACGTTCAGGTAGTCAATGATGGATTGGAATAGTCGCGCAAACCACCGTTGAACAACGATCTGCAATCATGGCATTTCTTAGAGAAGGCAAATCAGAGCGGGAAGTTGCTTCGCAGTTAAAAATATCAAAGGGCTATGTTCAACGTTCCATTGAACGCCACGCTCAAACCGGAAGTCTTGAGGATAAACTACGGTCAGCACGGGCTAGAGCTACAACAAAACATTAGGATTTGCTAATAGGGACAACTAACAAACGAAGTATGTGCAAAACAGCACCCGAAACACGTGCTGAAGTAAATCGGACGTGGAGTAAGCCGCTGTCCTTATCAACAGTCAAACGGAGGCTAAGAAATGCTGGACTTTTTGGCGAGTTGCGCTTTGAAAACCCCTCCTTCGACCCCAAAATAAGCTCACACGGTTACATTCGGCCAAAAGGCATAGAGACTAGACCGAAAAAGTTTTTAACATAGTTTTATGGAGCAACGAATCCAAGTTCGAGGTATTTGGAACCAAACGAAGAGTTTTCGTTCGATGCAGTGCTGAACAGAAGATGTCGCCGTACTGTCTGGTTCCTACCGTCAAGTATGGAGGTGGTTCTATAATGGTCTGGGGATGTTTCTCTTCAAGTGGATTGGGATATCTGACTCAGGTGACTTGAAAAATAAACAAGGAGTCGTATTAAACGATATTAGAAGAAAGCGCTGTGACTTAATAAGTCTTAGATTAATTAGCAAAGGATTCGTGTTTCAACAAGACAACGACCCCAAACACACGTCAAATCTTTGTCAGGAATACCTCAAACAAAACTAGGATGAAGAAATATTAAAAATTATGACATGGCCGCCACAATCACCAGATATTAACCCCATGGAGCTGTTCTGGGAGGAGCTGGATCAATGTCCATCATCGGAATATGCGTTACGGAATTCACTCCTGGATTGCTGGAACAACATATCACATGAAACAATTCAAAAACTTATAACTAGAATGTAAAGAATTATAAAAAAAAGTAATCAAATGAAAAGGGGGCTTCTTCGACGAAAAATCGGTTTAAGCCATTTTCCCTTCATTTTAGTAAACTTCTAGGTATTAAAAACACAATAGAAATATTTTTCTCTTTACTTTGGTTTTATATAATATGTTCTCCATTAATTTTGCATGTTTATTTTCCTATTAAACAGTTGTTTTCGATGTTAGAATTTGTTTTTCCTTCGAAAACAGAGGTTGGACACAAACTTTTGGCCTGCAGTGTAAGTTCCGAAATATTTATTCGAGAGCTGCAAAGGTTGGATTCGACTATTTCTCCTTTCTTCTGTTTTCTTTCTAGTTTTTCTTAATGCCTTCGCTCTGCCTTCGCTCTGTTTTTGCATTTAGTATGGTCCGAAAAGTTACAAGGCCATTGCGTTATATAAAAAAATCGAATCGAATTACAGAGTACGGGGCTACCCAATAGATAATATAATATGTTATATAAGATGTATCTGTGTTCGGTTTAGTTAAATTGTCGGGGATACAAAAATATATTAAAATTCATCTAATACTCACTTGAACAAATTGCACTGTCAATGCTGATTTTCCAACACCCCCACTGCCAAGAACAACAATTTTATATTCACGCATTTTGTTTGATTTTAGGTCAAGTCGTGTTACTTTAGTGTCGTAAGTTTGTTTGCTTTAGTTTTGATTAGTTTAATCTAAAGTTAGTTTTATGATTTAATTATTCTTAATTTGTGTTTTTTTAAATACTACTTAATAAATTAAAATTAATTTTACTTTTTATTGTAAATTCTTTAAGTATAAATTATGTTCTCGTATATATATATGTAAATATATTTTTAAAAAATTGTAAACTTACGCAAAAAGACTTTAAAAGAAATCAACTTCTTGCTTAAAAAAAAAATATATAAAAATCTTTCTATATATTTCTAAATAATAGTAATTTCACATTTGTATCTTTTCTTATTTGATGCTTTTGCAGACAAACAAAAAATTTAACATAAAAAACCATCTGTTTTTAAGTTTATAGATTGAATTAGTAAATTTACATAAGGATGATTGATAATTTATTGTTTGATTTATGATATTTTCTGCTCTAGCCGTACTCCCTTTTAAATATATTTTGATTTTTAAGGAAAACAAATTTGTGTTTAAAACAGACAACAATTATACATCCTTGTAGTTTGTAACAACGCGATATATTTAAATGGTGTCCAGTGGTGTGTTGAGTGTTGCTTGTTTGAATTTTTGTTGGTTAATGTTCTTTACTGCAAATAAAAAAAAAAGTTAGAATTTAAAAGTTTAGAATATTTGTATCGAATTATTGTTATATAAATAAATATATCTTAAAATAAAATGCACGAGTGAATTGCATGAACTTGATGTTGTGATTTAAGAATATAATAAAGACGTTTTACCTTGTTCATGGAATTGCTTAGTTATGGGTGAAAAAAAGGTCAAGTCCAGAAAAAATATGTTTTTTTTTTTTTCAGATTTGTTTTGTAAAGTTTTGGATTGAACTATTGTTTGTATTTATTGCGATTCAAGGGTATCACGGCGATATATCTATGGAGTTGGAAAAAGGGCTTTGGCGTGCTTACTCTAGGTGGGCTAAGCTGGATGGATTGGAGCGATTCTTGCCCTTTTCCAAAACTTTTCCCACTCAGCAAACAACATAAAGCATGCTTGTATTAAAGGATAGGAAAAGGATAAGCGGAGAAGCTATCGAAATGGGAAACTGGAAAGTAAAAGAAATAAGGAAATGCACTAACCGAGCCACCTATGCCACTGCATTAGAAAATGGGTGAAATCTCCATTGGATCTTCGGTGAAAGCAAAAAATAAAGTTATAAGCATATTAAAATTAAATTAAAATCTAAAATTTTATATCAAGAGATATAATATCTTAAATTAAAGACATACCCCCGTATTTATAACGAAAATATAGTTATTTCAACTCCCGTGTTTAGGAAAACTACAACATGGAATAATAATGTTCCGGACTCAAAGCAGTGAGTCATTGCCTTTAATTTGAATCCAAAAATTTCTAATTCCATGGTGTAGTTTTCCTAAACACGGGACCTGAAATAACTATTTTTTCTTTATAAATACGGGTAATAATAACTAAACGATATGATATGATATCTCAACCTATCTTATCTAATAAAAACACTTTATTGTTTTCTCTTCACCGAAAATCAACTTCAACCCCACTGTCTCATCAATACAGTGGTTCGTCGAGCACTCAAAGACCTTGCCTGTTGTTGTTGGCAACAGTTTGTCCGGCCCTCACTGGGCCAAATGAGGTAATTTCGTTGCAAATTTCCAAATGAGATCCGAAATTACCTCATTCGCATACAAAATCTCGTTTCCAAATGAGCTAATTTCAACCAAATTTGCACGAAATTAGATTGTAAATTAGGTGAATACATCCAACGGGGATCAGTTTTAATAGCTCTGAAAAGCGTTTGTATGAAAATAGCAATACACTATACTCAACAACATAAAACAGAAAGTGAAAACAACAAAAATAAACGTTTAACTGCCATTCCAAATTCAAAATGAAATGAGATTTCAAACGAAATTAGCAAATTTGATAATGAAAACACTTTTTTTTGGTAATTTTCGAAATCACCTCATTTCGGCTCTAATGAAAACGTAGTATAACAGCCCTATTCTGATATTCATCGGGGGGGAATTTTGCTTGAATTTTCACTTGTTACTATTCTGCTATTCATTCAAATAAATGCGGATTTACGTCGGCAATGTCGGTTATACGGTGTGGTATTCTCTTATTTACGTGAACGTACTCTTTCTATACAATTCAGATCAATTCAGAGAGTATGGTGGCATATAAAAAAAGTTAAGTTAGTAAATAAAAAATGTCCATATTCAGTAAAGAAAGTATGTAGGACCAGTAAGTAAGGTAAGTATGATGTAGTCATTGGTCAAGGTTAGTAAGTTAGGTAAGAATTGTTGGTAAGGAGTACGTATAGTACGTAAAGTAAGTGAAATTATTTAAAAAAGACAGTCCGTAAGATAAGTGAAATCTGTAAGTTAAGTCAGTTTCGTAAAGGGTGGTAACCCTAGTCACATCATTTTCCAAAAATTATGTCATTTTTCCTCTCTCATCATCGGTCGGCCTTGCCGAGCCCTCACACACCTTATAGATTTGAAATTAGTACTCCATCACTTTTTTATTGATTTAGTAAAAAATTTAAAAAAAAAAAAACATCTACTATGAGATCTATCTTTATTAAAAAAAACGAAAATCTCTAACATGTCTTTCAATCTTTTATAATTTCAGTATCAATAAAAAAAATTAGTTTTACTTGATGGTACCGGAATGTATATATGTAGCTTGCTACTCCCGTTTTATAGATTGAAAGACTCAAAGCAAAAACAATTCAATAATAAAAGAACAAAATAGATATAAGCTAAAAGAATATGAAAGGAAATTTAGAAAAAATTATGAACAAAATTTAAAAAGGAAGATCGTTGAGAGTTTAAGGGAATGACCTTAAGCAAAATCATTCACCCCTATAACGATTGTCGTTTTACTAAAACAAAAGTAAAACGACAAGGCTCTAGAGGCAATAGTTGGCGTTTAAATAAACCCAAATCCTCGACATTCTCTCCAATCTCCAACCATCTCATCATTATGACGAAATTCGTTTGAATTAAAAATCAATTGACGCCTCCTTTCCTTTTAGTGAAACGACAACTGTAATAAGGGTGATTTCCTTGGAGTCCCAATCAATCTGGATTGGTTCGATTGGTTGGGCGCCATTGTTGCGATTTTTTTTTTTTTTTTTTTTTTTTTTTTAATAAAAATGTGCTGGATAGTGTTTTTGTAATAAAACAAAATACAATTGACGTTCTACTGTTTTATTGGAATCTTTACGATACCCTATTCTGTGGTGCCTTTAAAACGGTCGGATACGCAACATATTCTTTAGAAATGCTTTTTTGCAAAATTTTAACAAAATAAAGGCAATTTTCTGAAAAAATAAGCCATGGCTCTTTTTCCTGAAATCTGAAACCTGAAATGAAGTTACAACAACTTTGAACATTATAGAAACGAAGCTTAATCAACGGTATGAAAAACAACATTTAACGAATTTCCCCGCTAGGGGATCACCTACAAATGCTGTATACCAAATTTGAAGCAAATCAGTACGCCCATAAAGTCTATAGCTTGTTGACCCGATTTTTCATTTAATATTTTTCGAGTCTTGCTAGCTGGAAATAACTCTGTTTTGAAATTGTTAAAAGAATTTTATTTTATATTCGAAATTCAGTTTGGAAAATTCTGAAAATAATCAATCTAAACTCGACCGATTTTTCTATGATTATTTTCCGAATTTTGAAAATCAGGTTTTTGTTATTCTCGAAATTTAGTTTGCAATATTCTGAAAATAATTGCGCGGTTTTCCTTTGTTTATTTTCAGAGCTTTGAAAGGAAATTCTTAGTTATTTTCGAAATTCAGTGTTGTATACTTCAAAAAATATTGGAAATTGACTTAATATTAAAAGTACAGGTTCTGTGAAAATGTTTGATAGATTACTACACGATTGGAAGGTTGAGCAATTGAGGCGGTTAACGTTATCGGATTAGTGCAAAATGTGCCTGGATGAGAAGCTATAGTATAGTTCCCTTGCTTCCATTCAGACAAATTCTGCACTCATCCGAGAACGTAAATCGCCTTCATTGCTTAACTTTCCAATCGTAGAGCATAGTAAAATCGTATTCGAACTTGGCGGTGACTTGCAGTTAGTTTCGGTCCCGTGGCAGGAAATTTTGGACTTGGGTCTGCTTCTCTGAGTCGTATCTTAACTGTCCAATAACTAACAAGTCTGTATCGTACCTGTCTGTGCTATTGTTAGACGTCAACCGCAGTCAAATACCGATTTTGGAGCGAAGTCAGTGCAGTGTCCTGTAAGCCAATCGTTTATATCAAAGATCTACAGAAGAAGAAAAACTTGTGAGTCTGTGTCAAGGCCAGGATCTGTACGACACCGGTTTAATGATTTATCGTGATGACTTCTCTCCGAAATCTTTCTTTGACTGGGGTCGATGCCAGCAATAGCACAGACAGGTACGATAAAGATTCGTTAGTTATTGGACAGTTAAGAGACGACTTAAAGAAGCAGACCCCAGTCCGAAATTGACTGCCATAGTGGATTACGGGAAAACTATCCAATGAATTTTTTTGGTTTTAGCTTTAATTTTAAGTTTTAAGTTTGAGCTTTAAAAGGAGACCATTAACACTTAATCATAAATATTGTATCCATCACGATTGTTGTTCTTAAAAGACCAAATGGAGTGATTCCCATATTTGCCTCACAACGGATAGCACATTGCGGGAAAAATACTCTTACAATGAAAGAAACAATACAACTTTTAAACGAAACTAACTGGAAAACTCTTTACTGCTTTTTAAAAGATATTTACAAGTATAGGATGTTGTTCATATCAGAATTTGAATAATTGTCGTTTTTATTAATAAAAGAAAAGATACATAGCTTGCATATTCATTATATTACATGGTGTCCATTATTTTTCAAAATAAATTTCGCGGACTTTCCTTGACCAATTTCAAAATTTTCCCTGACCAAAAAATAAAAAAATATTTTTTCATGAGTAGGTACGTATTAAATAAATATTGCACAACGTGGTAAAAAATGTACGTATTTTAATGGAGTTAATTAAACCTTAGGCAAAAAGAACTCACCTTGTATTTTTCAAAGATCTATCTGCAGGTATACATTACAGATTGCATTGAAAGTGAAAAATAATAACTGCATGAATTAAAAAAAAAAAATGTTTAGCTTAACAAAAGGGACGACTATACCTATGCAATGTAGTTCATAGTAATGACCAGGGCAAGTTTTTCTATGTTTAAAAAATATTTTTTTTTTATAAACAAAGAAGAAAATAACTTAACTAGTTTTTCGAATCAGACAATTTCCTTAAAAATGGCATTCAATCGTTAGAGCATATTTTCTGCATATTTTACTATAAATGCATAAAAATGCTTTTTTTGGTTTATTTGACATATTTTTAAAACAATTTAATATTTTTAGTGAATATTTTCGAAATATTCGAAAGATTTAAAATTTAAATATTAACTTTTGCTTAATTTTCGATTCCAACTCCTATAGAAATGCCAACTTGGCGTCAGCACTAAATACAATTAAAGCATTTAATTAAAAAAAAAATAATTTTTAAAAGTTCCAACTATGGATTCGTTAATGAAAATATAACTAAACTACAGGCATATGGCATAATGCCTCAAACCCCTAATTGATATGAAAGATGCATAATTATGCAAAATTAATTCAGTCGAAAGTTCAATGGGCAGAGTTATTTTGAACAAAATTGAAAATGTTTTATATAAAAACGAAAGGTACTCAAAAATAGAAAAATCTCAAAAATATTAACGCTGGATAGTAACGAAGAGGAGAACCTGGGGAACTATTCAATAAGTGAAATTCTTTCATTCAAGAATGCTCCTGTTACATCTTTTGACGTTAAAATATCTTTTTCAATGTTAAAAAGTTTTTTGCGACCAAATAGACAAAGTTTTCTTTTTGAAAATTTCAAAAAACTTTGTGGTACCTACGTATGTGTGAACAAGACATATTTGAAGAATCGCGACATCTTGTACCTTTGGAATTGGAATAGATTTTTTTAAAGTTTATTTTAAGTTTATTTTTTTGTTTTTATTGACAAATAAAAGACTGATTTAGTTATTAATTTTTAATGTTTTTTCATCATCATACAACTTGATCAGAGCATATTTTTACTTTTTAAGCGCATATTTTCTCATTTTACGTGCGTTGTTTGCGAATATTTTGTGTTTTTAAGCGTATAAAAAAACTTGTCCTGGTAATGACTATTTAAATAAAATGCTTTTAAATCATAGATCTTTGCGATATTAAAATTTAATTGTTTATTTTTTTTTTTAAATAAATCAAAATGTATTAATTTAGGTATGCAGAAACAGTATGAAGAAATAATCGTACTTGAAATATAAACTTGGACGGGTTGGTTGAATCTCATAGTCAAATATAACAGTTAGTTTTTATTTTTTGTCTTTTATTGCCCGCGATCGGAAACCTATGCGATTGCCTATCTAAAGGTCAAAATGCAACGAGTAAACGCGACGAGAGCGTGACGTGATTCGCTGCCATTTTTTTCTAGTTATAAAATCGTTTCCCAATTCACAATGCGACGAGTTTTTTGGTAGCGTTAAATTATTTATTGTTTTTATTCTTGCTGTGCAGTGTGCGTTCAAAATAATGAAAAAAATCAAACTGAAATTACTTTTATTATTTAAATATTATGTAATTATAATTTAAATATTATAAACTGTGTCCATAGCTGGGCTAAGGAAATGATTTTCGGCTACAAATGCAAAGAAATTAAAACAATACAACATTATAATATTGTCAACACAAATAGATCTATAAATATAATTTCGTTGTTAACAATTTTTTTGTTAATTTCCACTTATCTGTATTTTCTTTATTCTTTTCTACAATTTCACAAAATTCACCATCAGTCAAATATACAAAAAAACAACACAATTGAAACAGAGTGTCGTTTTTTTCAATTTTCCCAACTTTGGCGTGATGACAAGAAACGTTTCATTGTGCATACCCTGGCGTTTCCTCGTATACTTATATGGTTTGAAATCGGTTCGACAATACTACGACGAGTTCTCTTCACGCTCACGTTGCGTTTTCTCGTCGCATTGCGTATCGATTTTAAGATAGATTCGTATCCATATAGGTTTTCGAACGGATTGGTTATTTTTGACATTTCGCTTGAGAAACAAACGTACATATGTGTATCTACCAACATTTTTCAGATAGCATGGATAGCTTTCCAACAGCAAAAGCTGTTTTTTACACGGGATTCCAACAACACGAACCTATCTGGATAGCTCTACATAGGTTTCCGATCGCGGCCATTACTGTACGAAATAACACAATAATATCAAGTGGAGTTAGATGCGTTTCACTAATTTTTTTGACATATTCACAGGTATGGCAAAAGATACGAAATGAATCATTTTAAATAGAGATGTACTCAAAACGAAATTTTAGATCATAAAAAAGTTTCTTATGAAAGAAAGTGAAAAAGGAGTTCAGTGAATTTTTAAAAATTGATATAGAAAGAATGCCCTGACCGCTTCAGGAATTCCCTGACTTTCCCTGACCAAATTTTGTTCCCTGACTTTCCAGTTTAGCATGTAATCAATATATCAAACAAATGTTGCAATATATGAATAACTTATGTCTGTCAAGTTAGCATTACCACTTCAAAATTTCAGGAATCTAATAATTGGATTAATTGTCGTGAATTTGTCGTGAAAGAAAAAAATTTGTCGCGCCTTTTTTTTTTAATTAAACCTGGGTAATGCTTACTTGACAGTCAAGTTAGCATTACCCTACCACAAAAAAAAAATTCAAAAAAAAAATGAATTTGTGAATTTGTCGTAAATTTGTCGTGAAAGAAAAAATTTGGCCGACCTTTTTTTAAAAAAATAACCCTGGGTAATGCTAACTTGACTGTCAAGTTAGCATTACCCACCCTCAAAAAAAATTCTAAAAAATAAAAAAAGATGCAAATAATTGTCGTGAATTTGTCGTGAAACAAAAAATTTTGTACCACTTGTATTTTTTGAGAAAAAATAAAAAAACCCCTAACCCTCTAAAATCGCATTTTTTTCAATAAATCTAGCACTACCATAACAAAACTTTTTTCTTAGAGGACTTAAAAAAAATATGTATCCAAACAATTGTCGCAAGACGTCCTTAGATAAGTTACGTACTCAAATAATTTGTCGTGCCTTTTTTTCTCAAAAAAAAAATCACCTTTTTATGACTAAACCCCCTAAATTAGCATTTTTTCATAAAATCTAGCACTACCATAACAAAACTTTTTTCCTAAAAATTTTTTGAAAAAAAATGTATCCAAAAAATTGTCGTAAGACGTCCTTAGATAAGTTACGTACTCAAATAATTTGCCGTGCCATTTTTTCTAAACAAAAATCACATTTTTATGACTAAACCCCCTAAAATTATATTATCATCAATCATATATATCATACGGGTTTAGTCATAAAAAGGTGATTTTTTTGAGAAAAAAGAGCACGACAAATTATTTGAGTACGTAACTTATCTAAGGACGATTTACGACAATTGTTTGGATACATTTTTTTTTCAAAAAATCTTCTAGGAAAAAAGTTTTGGTATGGTAGTGCCAGATTTTATGAAAAAAATGCGATTTTAGGGGGTTTAGTCATAAAAAGGTGATTTTTGTTTAGAAAAAAGGGCACGACAAATTATGTGAGTACGTAACTTATCTAAGGACGTCTTACGACAATTGTCTGGATACATTTTTGTAGTGCTAGATTTTATTAAAAAAATGCGATTTTAGGGAGTTTAGTCATAAAAATGTGATTTTTGTTTAGAAAAAAGGGCACGACAAATTATTTGAGTACGTTACTTATCTAAGGACGTCTTACGACAATTGTTTTGATATTTTGTTTTTTTTTTTTAAATCTTCTAGGAAAAAAGTTTTGGTATTGTAGTGCTAGAATAGTGCTGGATGATATATATGATATTTTTTTTTTTAGAATTTTTTTTTAAGCGTGGGTAATGCTAACTTGACAGTCAAGTTAGCATTACCCACACTCAAAACAAAATCCAGGGTTATTTAAAAAAAAAAGGTCGGACAGAATTTTTTCTTTCACGACAAATTAACGACAAATTCACGAAAATTAACTGGATCTTCATTTTTTTTTAGATTTTTTTTTGAGGGTGGGTAATGCTAACTTGACTGTCAAGTTAGCATTACCCAGGGTTAATTAAAAAAAAAAAAAAAGGCGCGACAATTTTTTTTCTTTCACGACAAATTCACGACAATTAACTGCATCTTCATTTTTTTTTTAGAATTTTTTTGAGGGTGGGTTATGCTAACTTGACTGTCAAGTTAGTATTACCCAGGCTTATTTTTTTAAAAAAAGGTCGGACAAAATTTTTTTCTTTCACGAAAAATTTACGACAAATTCACGACAATTAACTGCATCTTCATTTTTTTTTTCTAGATTTTTTTTTGAGGTGGGTAATGCTCACTTGACTGTCAAGTTATCATTACCCAGGGTTAATTTAAAAAAAAAAGGCGCGACAAATTTTTTTCTTTCACGACAAATTCACGACAATTAATCCAATTATTGAGATCTGAAATTTTGAAGTGGTAATGCTAACTTGACAGACATGAATAACTTACTTACTTGCTTACTAAGAAAGAGTAAGTCGAGTTATTTTGTAAGGGAGTTAGATCTCGACTTTCAAATTTGTTCCATCAATAAAAAGTGTTGAGAGAAGTTGGTGGATTTCGAAACTACGTGACTCAGAAGTCGTCGAAGTTGATGATATTACTATAGTTTTCATCATATACAAAGGTGATACAGAAAAATGCGACCTTTCAATCGATGTATTGCACGATACAAAAAACTGAAAAAGAAAATTTAAAATAATTTCTACAAAAGTACAGAAGTGAGAAATAAATATATATGGTAAAAACATCTGCTAAAAATTTTATATGGCGACTAAAATTAATGGTCAGAACGATTTTCCTTTGTTTTATTGCAAGATTTCTTCATCACTCATGTTTATTTCTCAGTTTTTGGAAAAAGTAGGCGAAGGTAGGTTAGCTTTAACGCCCTATTTACACTATTGAAAAATTGTCAGTATTTCTGCCATTATACTGCCAAAGAATGAATAAGCTTATTCTATTGACAGAAAAATGGCAATCTACCATTCGTGTAAATGCAGCATAATTGACAACGTTCATTCGGGTGTACGGCATCTATATTAATCAAATATGGGAACAAAAAGAGAAAGAGTCGATTCGCAAGTTGGCCGTCATAGAGGAAAGACGTGATTTTATTAAGTATATATAGTACAGTGTTTTCCTTTTTTTTTATATAAAAAAATAAGGTTTTAAAGATGGAGGTTGGTGAAACACCACCAAACGTGCCCCCTGATAAACAATTATCGGTAAAAAACAGTAAAAAAGTGATTTTGCCATCTGATATGTTAACTTCGGCTGACAAAAAAAACTCCAAGATTGGTGGGATCTTCCTATTGGCTCATCCGAAAACACCGACAAAAATTCTCCACCGGAAAAAAAAGGTGAGATGGAAACAGACGATATCATTGACCTAAGCAGTACAAGCGAGGCAGCTAGATCTGCCGAGAACAAGCTGTTTCTTCCTGCGAACAGTATAATCATAGGAAGTGCAGTTATAACTAACCCCAATACAGCTGTTGGTGCAGCGAAAACAACAGATATAAAAAAGACTGTATCTACACTGGGTGAGATACTTACAGAGAACCAAAAAACTTACAACAACATAATGGACCGCAAGAGGCGCCAATTCTCAACAGACAAAAGTGTAAACAAAATTGCTATGGAACAAACAAACAACTCCAATCGTTTCGCGATACTGGATCCAGATTTTTCCAAAAAAAAAAGTACTTCTGCTGGAAAGCCACCACCAGAACGGAAAGAAGGGCCTGCAACAGGCAACAACAAGCAACAAAACAACAGCCAGGTGCAAGAAACTGTGATCCAGAAGAGCTGGTGCCCACCGATATTCGTCAAGGGAATATCTTCCAAAGACCTCTTGGGTTTTATACGTGAGTCAGAATTTAGTTTAGATAATATTAAGTTTGATGTAAAAGGTTTTCGTAAGCTTAAGATTTTAGTTAATGATAAGGAACTACATAGATATCTCCTTAGTGAATACCAGAAAAAGAAGATCGAAGCCTTCTCTTTTACCCCAAAAGAGGACAAAAAATACAATGTTGTATTGAAGGGGCTCCCAGGGGATTTCACTCCTGGAGAGATTGAAATGGAATTAAAAAAATTGGAGCCCACACTGAGGGTGACCGTTACAAAATTTGAAACAAAGTGGTCAAAGGAAAGTGGTTTGGATCTGGACATGTTCATATGTGTCCTTGAGGATAGGGATAGTCTTTTTAAAGTTAAGTCTATTAAGTCTCTTTTGAGACACAGAATCAAATGGGACTCAGTAAAAAGTTCGGGAATGAGGCAATGCTTCAGGTGCCAAAGGTTTGGGCACGTGGCCGCATTTTGCGTTTGCGACAAGATGCGTTAAATGCCTTCTGCCACACGACCGTGGTGAATGCACAATGGGACCAAAAGATGAAAACTCCGTTGCATCTTGTGTCAACTGTGGAGTTTCGGGACACCCAGCCAATTACAAAGGGTGCCCAAAAAGATCCGAATATCTTCGGAAAAAAGAGGAATTGGTTTCACGTTATACCAAAAAAAATAACGTAGTCTTCAATAAATTGGTATTGAATAGCGACTCTAGTAGTTCTCAGCAATTTGGGTGCTCTTTTGCGGATGCAGTCAAGAACAATGGGCCAGGAAAGGCAAAACCCCTCCCGAACTCCACAGGTGGCAATGGCAACGATGTATCGGATTTCATGAACGAATCCCAAAAACTGTTTGGAATGCCCATCGGGCAATTAATTTCAAAAATAAGGTCCTTCTGGCCTATGTACCAAAATCTCGGTGAATACGAGAAACCTGATGCTTATCTGCGCTTTGTCGCATCCCTTTCACCATGAATATGAATATTATAACCGCTAACGTTAATTCCCTTACCCCCCTAGACAAAAAAATCGAAGTTGAGCAGTTATTGAAAGATACTCTCCCAACTGCTCTTCTTTTGCAAGAAACTTGCATACAAACAAATAGATCTAAATTCGCCTTTAACAGTGACTATGATTTTATAATAAACAATTCAGACCGAGGCACTGGTATCCTCGTAAAAAACTCCATACATTTTTCACAAAAATATTACACTAACCAGAACATTTCAGCCACGATCGCTTCAACCCCTCTCAAAGTTTTCCAAACAACGAAATCATTGGCGTTGGTTTCTATTTATATTCCATGCAGTATAGGTCCGTCAATTCCTCTGGCTCTGGACGACCTACTCTCATGTCTTAGCAGCTTTGATTATATAATCATAGGAGGTGACTTTAATTCCCGACATCCTCTATGGGGGGACTCAAAAACAAATGTAAACGGCAACTATCTGTACCAATGGTACCTTAACAACCGTTTTCTTGATTTTGACATTGTAGCTGCCGAGGGCCCTACCAGACCAAGCTCAGGATCGCACATAGACTTTTTCTTAACATCATCTAACCTCCGATCTTCAAACCATTCAAGTAGCAATATAGCCTGTATAACTCTCGATCCCATATCAGACCACTTCTCAGTATTCATGACCATACAACTTCAATCTTCATCCGTATTCCTAGATTCACCTAGAACCTTTAACTGTTTTAAAGATACTAACTGGCTGAATTTCAATAGAATCTTGAACTCAACCCTTGGTAACCAAAAACCACCAACTGATAGAAACCTCTCGAATGATGAAATCGATAACCACATAAATGCATTTTCAAACTCTGTAACGAATTGCCTAAGTCTCCACAGCAAAGAAAAGTCTCTCCTTTCTAACCACCATAAAATTTCAGATGACACGCTTACTTTCTTTAAAATAAGGAAAATATGGAAAAAAAACTTAAAAAGGATTTTTCACCGATTCGGTGTTCGAATTAATCAAGATTACGTAGAACTTTCCTCACGCATTAGTTGCCTCAGCAAAATAATAAAAGATAGAGTCAGAATCGAAGTAAATACCCATTACCGTTCCAAACTCAACAGCTTGAAACCCTCTGCAAATGTCTTTAAAGTTATAGACCAAATAACAGGTAGAAAGAATAAGTCTGCAGGTCCTGAAACGAATCTCACACATGAAGACTTAACGTTTTCATCATCAGTCGAAAAGGTAGACGCTTTTGAAGCTTATTATATGCTAAAAAGCAATCCCTCTTCAAAACTGCATTCAAACTTTTCAGACGTCAAAACTCTTTTTCAGATTTTTTCCCATTGCTTGTACTATATACGGTGTGGTAGAATCAATGTGACTGCGTTGTAAAGTTGTAATGCATAGGCGATTTGTACCTAAATTAAAACTGCGTTTTACTTGCCTTAAACGCAATGTTCAAAGTTAAAACTTATATTCGGCACATTAATTTAGGTATGCAGAAACAGTATGAAGAAATAATCGTACTTGAAATATAAACTTGGACGCGTTGGTTGAATCTCACAGTCAAATATAACAGTTAGTTTTTATTTTTTGTCTTTTATTGCCCGCGATCGGAAACCTATGCGATGGCCTATCTAAAGGTCGATTCACAATGCAACGAGTAAACGCGACGAGAGCGTGACGTGATTCGCTGCCACTTTGTTCTAGTTATAAAATCGTTTCCCAATTCACAATGCGACGAGTTTCTAGACGACGAGTTTTTTGGTAGCGTTAAATTATTTATTGTTTTTATTCTTGCTATGCAGTGTGCGTTCAAAATAATGAACAATATCAAACTGAAATTACTTTTATTATTTAAATATAATGTAATTATAATTTAAATATTATAAACTTTTTTCTTATCTTAACTCAACCTACACGCCTTAGCCTTTTGTTACACCTAATGCAAATTACACTGTATTATCTTCAAAAAAGTATTGAAGACTAAGGCCGTAAGGACTAATTTTGTACTCATTTTCCATTAAAAACTTTTGAATAATCTACACCAGAAAAATAATTTATATACCGATTTGTAGGAAATTTAAATTAAAACAAAAAAGTATTAAAAATTTTTTTCATAAAAAAGCACAGGAAGTGAGAAAACGCAAATTATCAAAAGAATTCGTTTTTCCAAGATGGCGGACGCCCCACAAGACCAAAAATCCCGCAAATAGAGATTAATGCTAAAAATCAACCCCTCTTCAAAACTGTTTTCAAACTTTTCAGACGTCAAAACTTTTTTTCAGATTTTTCCCCATTGCTAGAATCAATGTGACTGCGTTGTAAAGTTGTAATGCATAGGCGATTTGTACCTAAATTAAAACTGCGGTTTACTTGCGTTAAACGCAATGTTCAAAGTTAAAACTTATATTCGGCACATCTACTCGAAATTACATTTCCATTGATATAGGTTTTACTATGATTCGATTTGTTTAAGTGTGCTTAAAATGTACTACAATATTTAGTCACCACGTATTAATATATAGAAGAAGATTGACATCAGTAAAACGATATAAATGTACTGGATAAAAGATTAAATAACATATATTGGGCGATTCCGCTATTGACGATTTTCGGCATCCATTTATAAATTACAATATTTTTAATTTTTGTTTGTATAACAATGCAAGGTAGATCGTTTGGCTGCTATTACACCATGCATCTAGACGCTGGCAACTTTTCCATCAATGTAAGTGCAAAAGAGAAAACAAATTCAAAAAGATGAGACGGAAAAAAATCTGCCCGGTGTCGCGTGGGTAGAATCTTAGAAGAAGAAATAGAGGAAGAGGTGTTTTTCACATATACAGTGTACGTGAGTGAAGCAATTTTTGAGAACCAGAAGTGTCAAATCGTTAGCGTGTGATGAGAAAAACCAAAAGGTGGCCGCCATACTCAGAGTCAGACGTGTTTCTCATAACCTAAAAAAAAAAAAATATTTTTTGCACTTTGCATTTTGCATTTTAAAAATTAAAAATTAACAAGTTTTAATTAAAACCTATATTTTTTAATATAAATTATCGTGAAAGCCCAAAAAATTTCCACGATTAACGTGGATTTATTATCAAGTGTTCCCCCTCGTGGCCACCTACGGGAAACTTTAAAACTTTAAAACCTGCCCCGTATGGGGGGCACAAAAGCTAAAAGGATAAAAGACAATGGAGGACGAATCCCTCCTAGCCCATTAAATCACAAGGATTTAAAAGCAACTCGCCTTCTACTTTTCTTAAAAAATAAAGATAATCAGCAGAGTTCTAGCGCTGACAAAATGGAGCAATCTGATGTTCTTGTTGGCTCAATGCCATCTCAAACACAGTTGCAAGTAAACACCCTTATCGAGAAACCCCTGGAACAGTGGGTCACCATACCAAACACGAGGAAACACGCGCGTGCACCAAGCCCCTCAAACAACAACGAGTCCATAGCAAAAAATTGTGCAAATCGCTACCGTTGCGTAAAATGTAAGAATAATCACGCACCAGGTAAATGCGAGGTAACAGCCGTCGAGGGGGCGAAAGCGTTCTGCGTGAACTGTCACGAAGACCACCACGCTAATTACAGGGGATGCGATGAATTCAAAAAATTCGAAATCAGAAAAAAGAAAGCCTTAAGAGAGGCAAGAGAAGCTAGAGTTATGAATAAAATCCAGAATTCATCGCAAAACGCACCACCAAAACGGCTGCCTTCTAAATACACGACCTTCGCTAACCTGTTTAGCAACGATGACAAGAGCACACAACGGCGTTCAATACCGCATCCAGTGTTGCCTCCTTGGGCCCAAAACCAACCCTCCCAACCCATGACACCTCAGGTCTTATCCAAAAGTCTCTCGCCTATAAAAAACAATTACATTGACCAATTTAAAAGCCTCTCAAACGATCTTTTTGGGATGGATGTTTCATCTCTGTTAGGAGAAATTGAAGACTTTGTAAAAAAATTCAATAACTCCAAAGCCAGTATCCAAGAAAAAAGACTCAACTACATGAGTATCCTCAACAAACTTCTACTAACACAATGATGTCATTAAACCTTCTAACACACAACATTCAGTTCCTAATAGACCACGGTAGAAGAGTCGATCTTCTTAGATCTCTTCTCACCGCAGAAACCTCAATCGCCTGCGTTCAGGAAACCTGGCTGAAACCCCACCACGTCCCCCTTATTGACACCTTCCACTCCTTAAACACCATAAGGGACGATAAAGGACCAGGAGTAGCCCTTCTCATCAAAAACAATATCAAGTTCGATCCATTGATATCAACTTGCAACGCATTTCCATCCGTCTTTGCAACTATTAATCTTAAAATCTCAGGATCCTTTAAAAAAATTCTTATAGGTTCTATTTATATACCTGGCAACTGCCCCCCTGTTTTTACAGATGACTTTAACAAAATCAAAAACCTTTCCGAAGGATTTGATGGATGCATCATAGGCGGCGACCTCAACGCCAAACACCCCAGCTGGGGGGATACAGCAATCAACCAAAACGGAAGATTCCTAACGAATTGGCTGACCTCGTCAGCCCCTTCGTACATTAACTTAAATGCAGACACCCCCACATATCCTAGAGGTCCCTCCTTCCTTGATCACTTCATCATTTCTTCGGAATTAATTAACCTTAATAATCCTAACTTTACAATCAAAACTTTCCATTCCTTCTCGGATCACCTTCCACTGGCCTTACAAATTAATTTTGCCGAACTGGAAATTGTCCCTCACACACCACAGTTCACCAAATGTTTTAAAAATACACCATGGCCTTGTTTCCATAACAAAATAGAAGATGAACTCACTCTATACTTTCCACCAACAGATGTTTGTTTAAGCGATAACAACATTGATAAATATATCAATGACTTCAATAACATAATAAACGACGCAGCAAACACTTTCAGTACAAAAAGCCCTAGTCATTAAAAAATACAGTTCCCTACCAGAAAACATCAAGATACTCTTTAGAACAAAATCCAAATGGCAAAAAAAAACTCAAATCGATTTTCCATAGCTCATATAACCGAATATCCCCCGAATACAAATCCCTAGAAACCAAAATTTCCCTCCTTGAAAAATCATCCAAGACAGAATTAAAATATGGCTCAGCCGACAATTTGAAAATAGACTTTCTCAAATTAAACCAGGTCCACAAGCTTTTAAAGAAGCCCACAGATTCCTGGGGAAAATCAACAATTTTCATGCAAAAAACTCATAATAAATGACAGTGAAATTAAGGACGAACAAGAAATTGCCGATCGATTCAAAATATACTTCACTGAAGTATATAAAGATAAAATTCCCTACCCAGGTTCAGTCCTCACAAACAACATTCAGTCAATAACCCTAACTGCTTAAAATCAGATCCCACCTCAAATATTCATTTTTTGCCCTACAGATCATTCAATTGGACACTCCGCACGAGAATTCTTTACCTCCTACCCCGAGGTTCAAAATTCCATTACACTATTAAACGGAAAAAAATCGACAGGTCCAGATGAAATTTCCAATTTCCTCATAAAAAAAACTTCCCCCCAAAGCAATAAAATTCCTAGTTATAATTTTCAACAACTGTTTGAACAATGGGTACTTCCCAAAGATTTGGAAACAAGCGAAACTGATCCTTCTGCAAAAAAAAAATAATTGTCACGATCCTAGCAACTACAGACCAATCTCGATGCTTTCAAACATTGGCAAACTCCTAGAGAGAATCATACTGTACAAGATTGACAGCCACGTTGAAAACAATATCGAGTTCCTTCCGGATCACCAATTCGGGTTCCGGAAAGGTCACTCCACCATTCACGCTCTCTTGAAAGTACACAAAGGCATAACAGACAACTTAAAAGACAAAAAATGCACTACAGCTTGTTCCCTAGACGTGGAAAAGGCGTTTGATAGCGTCTGGCGAGATGGACTAATCTACAAAATCCTTCAGTTAAACTATCGCAGACACTTAATCAATATAATTATTAATTTCCTATCCGAGAGAGAATTTTATGTCCAAACCCAAAACAAGAAGTCTTTAACAGCAAATTCCTACAGTGGCGTCCCACAAGGGTCAATTTTGGGCCCAAGACTCTATAACCTTTTTATGCACGACTTTCCTCATACCCACTTCTCAT
Source organism: Melangyna quadrimaculata (assembly GCA_949320155.1). NCBI lineage: Eukaryota > Metazoa > Arthropoda > Insecta > Diptera > Syrphidae > Melangyna > Melangyna quadrimaculata. The sequence continues at coordinate 11,797,977 of OX439486.1, forward strand.
CAAACACCACTGTCTCTCAAGCAAACTTATATGCATATGACACCTTCGTCTACGCAAGCGATGATTACCCATTGATCGCACTTAGACATCTTAAAAGCCACCTTCTAGCCATCACAGAATTCTATGAGAAATGGGGTATTAAAATCAATGCATCAAAATCTGAATGCATATACATCAGAAACGCAAGCGGAAAAGGCCCCGAAGGCGTAGTACACGAAAGCAAAAACCTCACCCTGCAGTTAAACTCAAAACAAATAAAATTTAAAAAATCATTAAAATACCTGGGTATCAATTTCAACAACCTTTTCAAATTTAACGGCCATGCCAGATCCACCAAAACAAAAGCAAGGAATGTAACCTTCAAACTTATGCCTCTTTTAAAAAGTAATATGCTCAACAGGAGGGTCAAGACTCTGTTCAGACCAGTACTCAGCTATGGTTTTCCCGTTTGGTTCTCCATTTCCCCCACTGTTATGGGAGACTTGGAGGCTCTTGAACGAAGAATTTTAAGACATTGGGCCCTATTGCGGTTGTCGATCAGCGATCGCACTTTCAACGATCATCACCATCGACTGATTTCTCAATCGGTATTGCGTAAATTGATCGACTAGTATATGAGTTATTGTGAATGAAAAAGTATACATTGTGAATGAAAAACTATAAATTGTGTATTCATACCTTGACGTTTGACAGATTGATTTTTTCAGACTGGATTGTTTATTTATTTCGTTTTGTGAAGTTTGCACTAAAATAATTTATTTTTATAAAAATATAACTTAAAATAAAAAATTAATACAATCAAAGCGTGGTTAAGTGAAAAAGATTCAGAAGAAAATACAAGAAATGGAACTTAAGAGGCCACCCCTTGATAAATTGTACGGATTTACTTGATTCTTTAGTTTTTTTTTTTTCTTTTCATTTATTTATCTTTTGTAGCTTTGTTAACTATTTTTGATTATCCAAGCCAGCCTTTATGGATTTACTTTCTGAAATTGATGGGAAACTTAATCTGGGAATAAGAAAATCATCGATTCCCAACATCCTTAAATTGTGTACCGCGTTACGACTCTGTGCCAGTGTTGTCGCAAGCTGAAATAAAAAGTCGCTAGACCGACCTCCGAAAGTCGCTAGATTGGCTGAAATTCAGGGGACGAAAAGTCGCTAGAAGTCGCTAGATTAGTAAATAAGTATTGTTAAAAGAAATTTCTCTTTAAACAACTTTTTATTTTTGTTCAAAAATTTAAAGTAAAGTAACAAAAAACTTAGGTGTATAATAAATTTGAAACAGATGAATTGCTTAAATCGGACTACTGTGCTCACTCGCACATACATTATGCATATGTTTTTATGTGTGTGTGCTTATGTGTGGTGAATTTCAGTATCCAATTATTGAAAATAGAAAATGTCAAATTTATTTAAATGCCAGCAATGTAAGATCACCAGGTCCACTTCATAAAAAAAAAATATTTGCGTGTCACAACTCACAAATGTTTACCTTCAAAAGTCGCTAGAAAAGTCGCTAGAAATAATCTAGCGACATCAAAATATTTTTTGTCGCGGAAGAAATTGGCAACCCTGCTCTGTGCCAAGCATCATATCAGTTAAGTGTGGGAAATGATTTTTTATTCGATTGGCTCAATCTACTGTATCCTAAATCTTAAAAGAAGTGCTAAGTGTTAAAGAAACACACTGATGTCCAAAATAAACGAAAGTAAAATACGCCAAACAGAAATGTATTCCCAGGAGTTATTGGGTGCATTGATGTCTTTTATCTGTTTTTTTTTTTTTCATTGAAACTTGTTTCGCACTGCACTAAGAAAGAATAATAATTAAACATTTTTTAATTATAAAAAAAAAACATTTTTGTAAATAAAAACACTCACATTTTGATCCCTACACAATTTTTAACTTGTTGAATAGACCCCGTCGATCACAAAAATGCGGTCGACAACGAGCGATCGGATTTTCGATAATTGTCGACCGCAATCGACAACCACAATACCGATTTCACAATTTGTCGATCGTTGATCGCTCGTTAGCGATTATCGATCGACGATCGACAACCGCAATAGGGCCCATTGTGTCAATAAACATTTCGTGTCCGAAAACATGAGATATTCTAACTCTCATATATATAACGATGCAAACGTCATTCCGTTTTCTAAATATGTCATCTCTTTAGTACTTTAAACAATTTCAAAAATGCAATTCAATGATAATGACACTATTAAACACATATTTAATTCTCAAAGTAGTTTGAGGCTGGACAGCTCGCCTTATCTTTCACCTTTCAGTCTCCTAAACGAAGAGATTGATCACACCGCCGATCGGCCTCCGATAAACTTTTATCGAAAAGCCATTACCGGCCAGAACCGCGGGTAAAGATAGTCAAACCTGAACGCATCATCATTTTATTTATTTATTTTCAGGGGAAAACAAAATGAATGTAACAAAAGTATAAGCTCAATAAAAGTAAACAGAACTAAATTAATCGGTAGGCAAAACTTATCTTCTTTACCTAAACTTAAGTATATTATTTCAAATATTATATTGTATTTTTATTTCAGTAATTGTCAAACTTTATGCGTCATGACTATGTCTTTTCGTTTATTCAAAATGTATATTAACCTTAAACAATCCCAATTGTACCCTGAAACCTCAAAAGAAAAACAGTAATAAGAGGAACTTCGAAATACTTAATTTTATTATTTTATAATTTAATTATTAATCAGACATATAGCTAACATAACCATATAAATGGCAGAGTAAATCTCTTTACTCTTTGTACCACTTTAAGTTTCTTAATTGTATACAATTTTCGTATTTTATTGTATAAATTGTAGTTTTGTTAAAGACCATGAGCGTCAAAAGAAAATAGTAATAGCTCCATGAGCAAGAGCTTTCATAACTCACATAAATGTAATCCAGAGCCATGTTGGCATATTCATTTTATCTCTTGCGAGTGCCATACATTATAGCCTCCTAAAATTAAATTAAAAATTAACTTTTTATGTATATTAAGATAAAAATACCTTCGTATTTTCAAAAGATTAAATGTAAACAACACCTTAAGTCTCAATAAATGAATCTAAATCTGATTAGAAAAAAACAAAGAAAAAAAAATTGGCACAAGTTAAAACCCAAATTAATATAACAATTAGTTTAAAAAAAAAAAATAATTTAAAGTGCATTAATAAGACATTGTGGTGATCTTCTTATAAATTCAAAAAAAATAAAACATGAAGTGCATTGTTCAGGGGTGTGGAAATCAACAAAACAAGGTGGATAAAAGCATTTCCTTTCACAGGTGAATTTTATTTATTTTTCTCAAAAAAAGTGCTGTAAAGTTTTTGTCTTTAGATTGATGAACTATTAAACAATATATTTAGAATGGGTTACACTTTAAATAAAGTCAAGAATATTATAATTTAGTTGAAAATGTGGACATAATTTTTTTGTTAGAATTTAAGAACTAGAAATGTCAAACTGAAATTCTTGTTAACAGGTGTGCATGAGATTATATTGGAGGTTGAAAGGCACAACTATCTGTTAAGCGCCCTTCTTATGAGAAAATTATTTTTTGTTATGAAATCGATTTATTACGTTTTAAGTTAGTAATAAAAAATCTATTTTTTCCATCGCTAACTTATTAGTTCATATGTTTCAATGTTAATTTGTCTGTTCAGTAAGGTGTCTATCAGTTCATATTTGGTTGTTCATGGTTCATGGTTAAAGTTTAATCCATTATAAATAATTTGTTCTTCGATAGTTAATTATTCTACATAAATACAAACAGTTAACAGCACTTGCTTTGAGAAAAATATAATAAAACTCACTTGTGAGAGGAAATGCTCTTACCGCACTTACTATTTTTTTTGTTGATTACTAAATAACTACAATGTCTATTTTATTCACTTGAAAAGGTTTGTCTTTTCAAAGTTTTTTTTTTATATATATGCGTCTTAATTTGTTACACTTTTTTATTGTATTTTTTTTTAAATCACACTAGCGATTTGACATTTCAGATTGACAAATTGCTTCACGCACGTACTCTTTCTTTTTTTTAGAACATTCCACTAAAACAACTTCGGAAAATAACAAAAATGACTTTTCTGATGGCGCCCCAGTGAGTTGCCTTCAAAGAGTACTCCGTCCCTGCTGTAATGCATTTGTGTTTGTGAGACCTCACACCATTTTAAAAACTGCTTCACTTTTTTCCAACAAGGGCAGTTCCTCTATTTCTTCTTCTATGGGTAGAATATTTGTGTAACAAGAAAATTCGAAGAAGTTCGAAGAAGTTGAACGCGTCTAGATGCATGGTGTAATAGCATTTTTTGTATTTATTTACAAACAAACAAAAATTAGACCTAATTTAAAGAAAACACTTTTTTTGCGCCTTGCAACATAGTCATAAGAAGAGTCAGTCAGAAGAGTAGCTGCTAACAAAAGCCCGAAAAAAACATTACCCAAAGTTTGAGGTTATGATTTACTTGGTAGACATGTGGTCATAGATGTTATTTAATCGCTTACATAAAAACATATACGTTTTTGTTATTTTTTTTTTTAACTATTATTGATTGCAAATAGCTATTGTAAATTTGTTGCATCCGCGATATAAAATATATAAAAGTTTGTTTTTTCCCACAGAAATAAAGTGTTAACAAGAAGAAGATAAACAATAACAATAGAAAAATTGTTTTTGTTTTAAATAAAGTGTTAACTTTAGTGAAACTTTGTAAAAGTAAGAAAAAATCAAAAACATAATTTAACCAGTCGTTAATAGGAGTAAATTGTATGTTGAATTAAAAAAAAAAAAAAACTTGATTAAAATTGGTTGCACCCGCGATCGCTTAATTATCGACAACTAACATTATTGAGTGAGGTATCATATTTTATTAATAAAATATGCCTTGAATAATAATTTATGTTGTTCAAGATTGTTTTTTTTTTTGAAAATTTAATATAAAATGCAGCGAAGTAAGGAAAGAGACTGCTTCACAAAAATATAAGCACATACAAGCTTGAAAAAAGCTTGTTCCAATAATCAGCAGGTTGTCCGGATATCGTATTTTTCGGAGACGAGACCGAGACGAGATCGACACGAGACCGAGACGAGAATAAAATTTTCGATTTAAACGAGACCGAGACGAGACTTACAAAAGTCTCACCGAGTCTCATCTCGTGGCCAGCCCTAATGAGAGGATTGTTAACGAGTATACGATCAGTACGGATCGAGCCGTTCATGTCATAGTAGGGTGTACGCTTGATAATACGAGAAAAAGCACATACAGAAAGTGGTTATTTAAGGGGATTTGAGATATTTTTATATGCAGCAGACACCCTTTGGAGAAGGAAAGCTCTCCCATAAGGCCTGTTATGGTTAATTTGATATGGATATCGTAAATCAAGGGATATATAATATTTTAAGCAAACAAATTTTGATATATTCAACTTAATTTCTTCATATCGATGAGTTAAAGAATGCACATAAAAAAATTGCACTGTTTCCGTTGTTTTTACCAAATATGAGTGTTTTTGAATATTGGCAACACCCCGCAACATAGTTTATCATATATATTTTATTAAACTCCTGGATATGTAGAACAATCCTACATTACAAAACCATTCACAAGTTTTCACCTAAGAAAAAACAAAGCCTTTGAAAAAAACCTCCTTTTAAGCGACCCTAGAACTAAAAGATTTTAATATTTTTCCAGGTTGGTAAGATGAAGCTCACAAAGACTCCTTGACGGAAAACTTGTAGATTTGGTTAAAAAACTTATGGATATAACAAAGTGTCCCCCAAGTAAAAAAGATGAACTTCAAAAAATTAACAGGGCTTTCAAAACGGGGATGGCAACTCTGCAATTGCACAGAAAGGCTTTCTTGAATGAAGAGTGGCTTAGCGAAGAAATAAGACTACCTGTTGGCATACTTCCCAGAACGTCTAAAGGTCGCCCAAGCAAAGAATTCGGGGATTCAAGTGAGCGAACAAAACGACGAAAAACAGTGGAACTTCGAAAGAGTGTGTCCTTTGATGAACTGACATAAGCGGCACAGATGAGTCAACGACGATAAAGTTTATGATGAAAGATGAAGAAAATTAAATTAATACAGGCCGCTTTTTTTTATTATTTGCTATGAGACAAAAGTTGCGGTAGGAAAAACAAAAAAAAAGATGAACCTCTTTATTGAATAATTGACCTGTAATCATAAAATATGAAACCAATTCACATCTCTTTAAATTTTGGATTTAGGGCCAGTTTGTTTACAGCTAATCATCTTTAATCCATTATTAGTGGAGCTGGGAAATCCTCAAATGTGTTCGTTGATCAATTTTTTTTTTTTTTAATTCAAAGTTTGAGTTGCTAATCATGGATTTCACTAATCAGCCAATTTTTGTTGATTAGCGTTGTTTAATTAAAGCCTATGAAAGTCACATACTAAATTTAACCCACTGTGAACAAACTGGTCCTTAGAGGGTCGCAAGTATCTTAGACTTGGTTACATGTATACTGGGACAGACAAATTTCGGAATGAAACTTGAACACCCGGATTAAGAAAATTTCACTCATAAAAACAACGAAAAAATGGGTACGACTGGATCGCACAAACTTGCTCTCGTAGCTAACAACTTGAACGTAATCATGGCAAATTTTTTTTCAATAAAAAGTACCTTATTATGAAAAAAAAAAAAAATAAAAAAAACGTATACTTCTATTGACACTCTTTTAATTGATTTATTGTATGCCTTTTTAAAAGAAACTTACATAGATAACTGAGCTATTTTAATTATTTAGCACTAAAGAGGTTGAAACTACTTTTAAAGAGGGGTTGTAACTACCCTTTAAGAATATCTGAAGATCGTAGTGGGAGGGGAAAATTGAGTTGGTTACATCGTTCCACATTCGTGATGTGTTACTAAAGATAGAATCTCTGTACTTAACAGAGCGTCCGAAGTTGGGATCAAGGGTGTACTGATGGCCATTCCTAGAAGCATGAGTATTACGGTTGAATTGTTTAAGGGGAAGAATGCAAGTGGCTATTTCACAAGAACTCTATTTATAGAAATATCGACACAAATATTGAAAGACGTGAATCATTACGACGGTGTTCAAGAGATGAAAATATTTTAGTTATAGATAAGATTTTTTTTGTTTTAAAATTATTTTTATTTAACTTACAATATTAATACATATTTTTAATATACATTAATGTAATACCATATAAATAATAACAATTCAAGTGGACAATAGCTGACGTAGCCGTCTGTCTGATTGACCCGCTCAAAAGTTTATATTTGAACATGACATATTTTTTTTTTTAAATTATTCACTACAAAAATTATTAAATTCACTATAAAATTATTCTATAAGAAGATGCATTTTCAATATGTGTTTGTAGCTTTAAAGAAGAACATAGCTAGGAGTGATATGTGACAGACCTCATAACTGATTTGAAAAAGCGATATTTTGCAGAGTTGGGATTTCTTGTTTTTCTTATTATATTTTCCCATTTCTAAGACTTTTCCACTGATCGTTTTTTTGCGAGGTGTAGATTCAGTTTCATGTTGGGTCTGCTGCCGACAATAATTATTTTAGATTTTTCTAGATTCACTTTCAAGTTACGATACAAGTTTTGCAGAAATTGTTCGTCATAAGTTGTAAACTATGTGGTACAATATCGCAAGTAGTACAATATCGTCTGCGAAAAGTAATATTTTTATGGCTTGTTCTGCAATTCTTATTTCTGCAGGTAGATGTGCTGATGTATCATCTATGAACAATGCGAAAATGATTTAGTTCAGAAGGCAGTCTTGTCTCACTCCAGTCGTTGTTTCGAACCAGTCGAATACATTTACACCGTGCCATAGTTATTGGCGGGGATTTGTGTACATTTTTTGAGAACTTTCAGCATTTTTGTCGACATTACTTTCTGTGATAGTTTATAAGAGTGTGCGTTGCGGTCTATCGAATCAAATGCAGCTCTTAAATCTACAAAATCTTCTAATTTATCTGAGGAAATATTGAGCGACGGTTCTCACTGTGAAGACATTGTCAACAGTGGAGTATCATTTGCGAAAATCAGTTTGATATTCGCTCAGACTTGGTTATTTTTCACCCATGTGTTGATTCTATTCAGGAGAATGGAGGAAAACAACTTGGCAAGTGTTGTTATAAATTATTGAATAAATTAATGATTTAAAGTGCAGGCACTAGATTTTAAGCGTTTTTGAGAATTTGGGCTTGATACGGAAATGACGTCTTCCATACGGAAATGATAATGTACCAGTAAAAAAATGTTCCTTTTAAAATCTTCCTTGTATCAAGGGCCGTGTAATTCAGGATGCATTTAAAAGACTAACGGTATTACAGGAATTTATTTAAAATTATTAAAATCTAAATTAAATCGATTGACGGAAATAATTGTGTGGTACGGAAATGACTAGTAAAGATAAATTATTTGATATGTTTTCGCTTCCCCACCAATCTCAGTTTTACGATATCTGCAATTGCCTTTTAGAGGTTTTAAATGCACGCTCAAAAATTTTAATGATTTGCAATAAATTCATGATTTTTTTAAAGAAAAAACACATCTTAAGTCATTTCCGTAACCATTTTCTCATCGCCGTTACCCAATAAAGGCAACGGAAATGACGAAAATCAATGTTTTTTAGCATTTTAGACAAGAAAAATAGAAAATACCTATATTTTTTTTTTAATTTTGTATAACTAACTGCAACATAACCTCAGGGCGATTCCATTATCGCGGGTGCAACATTTAGACAGACTTTAAGTATTTTGTATAATAAAATAAAAGAATATTTTAATGAAATTATTACTTGAACGGTTACATTTTCGACTATTCGCTTGGGATTCATTTATAAAACTCAAATTAAATAAATAAATCGTCAGAAAAAAGGCTTCAAAGTGTGATCGCGGGTGCAACGAATTTTGCCCACCTTTCTTGATCATAGTACGAAAAACACAAAAGTCTGTTAATTGTGAAACATTTATTATATTCTTCTTTCATTTTAATGAACGACATTGATTCAATCGACTAAAGACATACAAATTCAGATAGAAAACAAAAAACAACAACCATTTTTTCACTTTTAAAGCAATCACGGGTGCAACATCAAATTATCGCGGGTGCAACGAGTCTTACTTTAATGATCAGTAAATCAGTATTGACATCAGTAAAACGATATCAATGAACTGGATAAGATATTAAATAACATATATTGCTATTCAGTACCGTTTTCTATTAATTATAAGTTTGTTTTTTTTTTTTTTTAAATACGTCAATATTTTCGAAAAATACTGAAGTGCGCTTCCCTTATCGCTGGTGCAATATTGAGACTCACTTTGAGTATATTTATAATTAAATAAAAAAATATTTTAATGAAATTATTGCTTGAAGGGCTACATTTTAACCTATTCCCTACCTAGGTGCTCTGCAGGCCACGAGATGAGACTCGGCGAGACTTTTGTTAGTCTCGTCTCGGTCTCGTTAAAATCGAAAATTTTATTCTTGTCTCGGTCTCTTGTCGACCTCGCCTCGGTCTGGTCTCCGAAAAATACGATATCCGGACAACCTGTTGATTATTGGAACGTCAAACTATCATTTGTCCCCCATAAAGTTTGAATATGAGCAGAAGTAAATAAATATTTAACTGAAATAGGATTTTGAATTTATTAGACTCGCTGTAAATTTCGTTCCAAATATACAGTCCCGTCTCGGATGCTTAAAATGCAGTCTCGTCTCGTTTCGTCTCGGTCTCGTCATATGAGACCGAGACTTTGATCGTCTCGTGGCCAGCCCTACTCTGCATGAACTTCAGCATTTTTTCAAGCTTGCGCCTCTATTTTTGTGATGCAGTCTCTTTGGTTACTTCCTTGCATTTTATATTAAATTGTTAAAAAAAACAATCTTGAACAACAAAAATTATTATAGCGATCGCGGGTGCAACCAATTTGAATTTTTTTTTTTTTTTTTTTTTTTTTTTTTTTTTAATATTAAGCGCGTGCAAAAGGGGTTGTGACTACCCTTAAGATGATATACACAGCACGAGCGATTAGTTAGATTGGAGGGGATTTAAAAGGAGATACCGATGCACATTGGTTTTGAACGTCTGTAGATCACAATGGGAGGGGAAAATTGAGCTGGGTAGAGCATTCCACATTCGAGTAGTGCGACTAAAGAAAGAATCTCTGTACTTAATAGTACGACCGAAATTGGGCTCAAGGGTAAACTGATGGGCATTCCTAGAAGCGCGAGTATTACGGTTGAATTCTTTAAGGGGAGGAATGCAACTGGCTATTTCACTAGAGCATTTTTTATGGAAATAACGGTAAAATAACGAAAGACATGAAACATTTCGACGGTGCTCAAGAGATGAGAATGTTTCCGTTATAGTTCTTTCACCTATCATTTTAAGAGCTCTCTTTTCAATTCTATCCAATAAACTCAAGTGGTTTATTGGAGCACCTGCCCAAATGTGAGAGTTATACTCAAGTTTTGGACGAATATAGGCTTTGTAGATCACAGCCAGATCAGAAGGGGAGACAAATTTCTTGCATCTACGGAGAAAACCTAAACACTTAGCAGCATTTTTGGCGATGTCGAATATGTGATCGTTCCATAAAAGGTAGTCTGTGACACACATACCGAGGACTGAAAGCTTTTCGGTTTCCTTAATGCAAGTGCCACTCATGGATAGTGGCATGGGGGGTGGGTTTCGTTTTAACGACAGTAGACAGCATTGAGTTTTTGAAGCATTAAATTCTACACGATTTTTTATTCCCCATTGGACAATGCTGTCGAGATCAGAATTTAATGAGCTTATCATACGCTGCCGTTCAAGTTCCAAATCCGAAGGACATGGATGTGAATCTAAGAACGAATATGAAAAGCTGAGGTTACTGTCGTCAGCAAACAATTTAATGGATTAGAAGTTTCAGATAAAAGATCGTTTATGAATATAAGGAAGAGAGTCGGCGACAGAACGGAGCCCTGGGGCACACCAGCATTTATTTTGTGAATTTCAGACTTGAAACCATCCAATACAACTTGTATTGAACGGTCCGAAAGGTAATTTCTAATCCAACGAAGAAGAGATTCATCGATACCAAATGCACGCATTTTCGATAAGAGAGCTTGATGCCAAACTGAATCAAATGCTTTAGAAATATCAAGCGCAATAATCTTACTTTCTCCAAAACGATGTAAAGATTTGTGCCACTGTTCGGTGAGATATACCATCAGATCACCAGTGGACCTATTGCTACGAAAGCCGTACTGACGGTCATTAAGAAGCTTTCGTTCTTCGAGATATTTCTTTAGCTGAAAATTAATCAGCGTTTCCATGACCTTGGAAAGAAGGGACGTAAGCGCAATTGGCCGATAGTTGGAGGGGGAAGAAGACACGCCTTTTTTAGGGACAGGCTGGACAAATGCTGTTTTCCATCCACTCGGAAAGAGACCAGTAGAGTAGGACAGATGGAAAAGCTTACGCAGTGGTTTTGCCAGCGTTGAAGAACACCTCTTCAGAACAATGGGAGGGATACTATCCGGGCCAGCGGATTTGTGTATATCGAGATCTTTCAGAACTCTGGCAACTGCACGAGTGCGGAAGAAGATTTGTCCCATAGAATCATTTGCGCTCTCAAGTACAGGAGGAGTCATAACACTTTCTGGCAGCGTCGAATTAACAGCAAACTGTGCTGCAAGCAAATTGGCTTTATCTTGCGAGCTGACAAAAGGAGTAGAATCAACGTTTTTTTAATTCAACATGCAATTTACTCCTAAATAACGACTGGTTAAATTTTGTTTTTGATTTTTTCTTACTTTTACAAAGTTTCACTAAAGTTAACACTTTATTTCTGTGGAAAAAACCAACTTTTATATATTTTATATCGCGGGTGCAACAAACTTTCAATGGCTATTTGCAATCAATAATAGTTAAAAAAGTAATAACAAAAACGTATATGTTTTAATGTGACCGATTAAATAACATTTGTGACAACATGTCTACCAAGTAAATCATAACCTCAAACTATCAGTAATGTCTTTTTCGGGCTTTTGTTAGCAGCTATGATAGTTGCAGTTCATACTGACTCTTCGTATGACAATGTTGCAAGGCGCAAAAAAATGTGTGTTCTTTAAATTAGGTCTAATTTGTTTTGTTTGTTAATAAATACAAAGCATCTACCTTGCATTGTTATACAAAAAAAAATAAAAATATTGTAATTTATAAATTGATGCCGAAAATCCTCTATAGCGGAATCGCCCCTCACAAGACTGTTACAAAATATTTTTGTTTTACTATCACTTACTAAATTTATATGCACCTAAGGAAATGACGAAATTGATGAAACACGTGACGAAAACAACCACTAACTTTAAAATAACACACGGAACTGTTGTCCCACCCGTTTAATTGAATTTATTTCAAAGAAAGGATGAATGACTTTCTTCATGTAGTCTAAGGCTGGTATTCACCGATCGCTCATAAACTGTTCTTAACTTTATGAGCTTCTTAACTTGGAAATTATTTGTGCTATTCACCAACCACTCATAACTATTTTTCCATTTTCGAAAAAGAGAGCCAATGTTTGCTTATGAGAGCAAATGTTCGAAAAACCAACCAAACATTCCCAATTGGAAACGAAAGACAGCTGGCTAGGCAGACGCCAGGAGAATATAAATAAACTAAAAACATTTTTTACTCTTGTCTGTAAATAGGTATAATCTCTGAACAAAAATAGTAGATAGTATTTCTATTCTATTCTCATATAAAAATAACTCTTTTGAATGCTTTAATTTTGACTTCTTTAAACAAAAAATAATAACAATAGATGATTGTGAGCTGTGACGTCATAGAAATACCCGAAATACCATGATGGCGAATTGGGTGTATCAAATGAGCATATTTTTTTCTATTTATCTTGTGGAGTTTTTGCGAAAGTTTTCGGACAACCTTTCGAAGAGAGCGCTCGTAACTTAGGAGTGCTCGAGACCACTCATAACTTTTGCGAGCTCTCGTAAATGTCCATTAATATTGCTTGGTGAATAGATTTATGAGGCTCTTAAGTTATGATCGCTCGGTGAATACCAGCCTAAATCCTATAAACCGACGGCCGTTAATTTGAGTTTATAAGCATTTAACATTTTTTTACGGAAATGATGCAAATACATGGAGACACATGTTTGAGAGATTGTAAGTTAATTATTGCAAATAAATAAATTTAATTTTTAGGGAAGTTTTATTTAACTACATATTCCTAATCCTGTTTGAAAAACAAACAAAAAATCCATTTTTCCGCGCTGAAACAAGGAGGAGACACGTGACGGAAATGACATTTCGACCATACAAACAATTATTTTTTTATTACATATCTGCAAATATTTAAAAATCAGACGTGGCCCAGTTAGAAACGTTGCTTACGCTGTTATTGACTTCAAAATAAATAATTTTTTTCTAGTTTGTTGAACCATTTTTGGTGGGGGCCACGAAAAGGAGCTTTTAGTGGAGAATCACCCAAATACAAAATATTTGACATGTCGGCCACTGAAGATACTTTTATATACACTCCCCTATTGCGACTGTCAATCATTGATCATTGAACTGCGATACAAAGCCGCTATAAATGTAAGTATGTAATTGTCAGTTATGAATTACAAGATAATAATTTATTAGATTTTTAATAATTTTAAATTGAGTTTAAAATGCAAAATTTCCATATTTATCAACTATCTATCAGTAATTGACAAAAGCAATAGGCGTGACTAATACAATTGGTAGGTATATAAATTTTTAAAGTTCAAAATAGATTAAAAAACACAACGTGACAGTAATTTCAAAAACCAGTCAAATCGTCACCCCTATAGGTATTTACAAAAACTTAGTTTCGAGAAAACGAAGTTTCAAGATTTAATGATTTTAAATACAATTATGATAAATACATTCAATTCACAAACCAAATTTAATAAAACAGTGGATATTGAGTTGAAAAAACACTGATGCGATCATTTTTTTTTTCTTAATTTCAAATCGAAAAAAAGAAATCACATTATGAATCATGATTTCATAAAAATTGTATCGTACCTACATATATGGATTATTTAAGCACAGAATTATGACTTCGCAAATGAGGCATAGGTATTTATTTAAATTGTCGGTACGTATGATACGTATGCACAACTGAACTAAATACATTATGTCTCATTTATTAAGTCACAATTCAGCGCTAAATTGAGCTATATCATACAAAGCCAATAGGTATTAAAACAATTTAATAAAAATTCGTACAAAATTATGATCTTTCCATACACATGAGTTATAAGGCAGACCAATATGAAATGGCATTTAATTTTACAGAGCTTTTAGATCATATTATAGATCTCGTAAAAACTCGAAGGTACCACTCCAATACTGGGATGTCGAACAATAACAATAAATTATGAGTAAACTTATGCTTTGACGTAACTGAAAACCACTTTTTGTTAATATTTGACTTAAGCTTTTCTTTGCTTTCGGCTATTACAGTTTTACCTACCTTAAGGCTTGCTCCACTTAACCTAACCACATCAGGAATAATATGAGTGTGTTTCATTTGGACATACCAGACAGTGGACAGACATCACGTGTGAACCTCTGGAAACACTTAACATCCGTCTGTTCTCATTGTGGAGTTTTTAATTAAAATTTGAGTTCAAAGTAGCTTAAGATTCGATGGTTTATGTATGTATGTACCAGCTGCAATAATCATTGATTAATGATGATAAGGTGTGAAGAAACTGCCCTAAAGACTTTTTCTACTACTCAAGTTCATTGTTATATTTCTTGTTTCTCCTGTGTTATCAACAGTAATGTTCCCAGTAAAAGTACTACCAATACAAAATACCAAAAGAAGCAACATGACAACGTCAAAGAAGAATGAACATTGGACACTTTTCAGTCTCTATCGACTTACAAATAATCGTATTCAGATGTAGATAGATATTAATTTATTTTAGTTGAAAACAAGGCGTAACTCACATAGTAGAAGAGCAAACCAGAGTGGACTATGAGTTGCTCCCGACATTTTTGTACACATAAATCAAGTGGGGAGACAATAATTATTGTTTCATCGCCTCATGACCCGCAAAATAAACAACACTAGTAAAACGAAAATTCAAACTTCAAAACTGACAAAATAAATGTCAAATGGTTGTGTGTGTATAGCGCAGCAAGTGCTGTAAAAAAGGCATAGTCCTTACTTTTAAAATTGATCTTGTTCCGCCCCAACAGATTCTTAATAAGTTTAAAAAAGATTTGCATAGAGAATGAATATCTATCTATCTACCTTACAAAAGTGATTGGGGTGATTTGGGTAGTCAACTTCAAACCTATATAATACTCTATTTACAAAAACCAATTCAAATTTATGGAGAAAATTAATAAATTAAGGAACCTTTCACACATGTCAACAAGTAAACTCTAGAAAGAGTTGGCATCTTCGATATCAAGAAACAGTTTTCATTAGAAAGAACAGGACACACAAGCATGAAGCCAGACGAAAATAGAGATAGAACAACCAGAGAAAAAAATTGTTAACCTTTGGACTGTGCTGTGAACAAAATAAAACTAAAACAAAATAGGAAATGGGAAGAAACTTGGAGAAAAAAAAAAAAAAGACGAACAAAGAATTCAATTGTTTTCATATTTTTTTTTTTCAAACATTTAACATAAATCAAAAAGCTGAAAATTTTATTAAATGTCTTACCGTTACTATTTAGTGTTCACCAAAAACTTTATTCATCTTATTTTCTTCTCTTCTTGGTATTCCGTTATTGCAAAATTAAAACGGAAAATTGTACCAGAGATTATAGTTGAGATTTTGTCCTTTATCTTCTGATGTCAATTATTACACTTAACCGTTCGTTTGGATCTTTCTATTTAGCTCTTGTTTGCTCTCTGATTAAATATGGAGATGGAGTATTTTTTTTTTCGTTCTATCAAAAAGCAATTTAAACGATTAATTATAACACTTTATTACAAAAAAAAAACTTGTGGCAAATTATAGAAATGGATTTTCGAAAAATAACAACCACAAAAACTTGGAACGAACCAACACACACTTTATAAGCACCCCACACTGCCAAATAAAAAAAAACTTTATCCAACAAATCAGAGAAAATACGAACCAATAAGTACATAAATTAATGAACCACTTACGCAAACACACAAATTCCACACAAACATAAAGGCACTAAAATAGTATAGAGAGAAAGTCACAGAGAGAGATGTCAAAAAATGTATGTTTGTTTAAACAAAAAAGGAAACGAAGGGAGACAAAAAAACCTTTTCTTTGCAAATACTTTGTTCACCGGTTTTAATTTATCTTATTTTAGTTTTGTTTGAACAAATTATATTTAATTTTTGCTTTAAACTTTCCCAAACTCACGCTGGCCGTCTCGTATTCCTATTTGCACTTGCACTTTTAGTAGGATACGAAAAAGTGACACGCACGACACTGATGGATGAGTGAGCGCAATATGCAAGAAAGAATGCGATGTCACCAGTGCTGCCCCCTACTACAATCGTATCATTTTCGCTACAATTTATTAGCCGCTACGTACATTCGTGAAATGTCCATGCAACACTAAAATGTCACAATTTGAAAAACAAAATACAAATTCAAATATGCTGGATATTTGAAATTGTTATGTCCATATTGATATTGTAAAAGGCATACAAAACCCTGGTGTTCGAAGCCATTCGCGAAATAATATTTGTATGTGAGTAGATTGTCTGATATTTATGTATATTGTGCACGTTCATTCGAGTTAAATTAATTTGAAAAGTAATCCGACGAGAGTTTATGTAAATTTGTTTGTTTGTGTTCTGTGTCTGCACCTTAAATCCGAAACAGAACATCCCTCAGTAATTAATGTTTAAACGCCTTCAGTAATGAACGATTTTAGAGCCAAACTTAGTCTAAGGTCGAGTTTAACACATACAAAAAAGCCGAATTTACGCTAGATTCTAATCAAATTTTGTTTGTTACTCGGGGCCATTGACTACAAAATTTCAAACTATTTTTAACAAATTGATTCATTAAACCCTTTTTAAAGTATGTATCTATGTATTTTCCCAAAATTTCAAGTTAACTTTATTTTAATACATTTTTTAATCAACTCAATACATTTGCAACAGCTTAGGAGGGCAGCCCTGTTATGATACAGGCGGTGGTGACAGCTTTGTCGAAGTCGATTTCGAAACAATGATGCCAAAACTTTTTTTTATTATGTGGTTCACATAATCAAATTTGTTTGAAAAGCATTGCATGATGAATGTTCGATAGTCCCCTTTCACACAAGTAAACTCAGTTGCCAGCAACTGAGTGTTTGTTGGCGAGAAGGGCATTAGGGGAGATTCGTTTCCCTCCTCTTACGCCCTTCTAACCAATAAACTCCCATTTGCTGGCAACTCAGTTTTCTTGTGTGAAAGGGGACATAGATGAAAATTATTTAGGCCTATTCGGCGCAATCTTTTATGCTGGATTTGTATCTTTGCCTGCAAATATGAAGAAAAGTAGAGCGAGACAGGTGTATGCCAAAACTCCGAGCGTGTGAAAGAGAGCCATCAATAAGATGAACATGTTCGTCTTCATAACTGCATTTTGGCACTTCCTATAATCGGCATGCGCGAAGATCTTCTGCATTTTGGTGTTCCCTCTCTATCCAACAAATGTAAATTATAATTTTGCATCCCCTTTTTTTTGCAGAAGTCGGACGAAAATACATGTAAATCCACCATTATTCTTTTATACTGTTATCCTTTAATCAATTTCCATACAAATTTTCGAACAGTCAAAAAACCTTTTATTCTTTTATTAATTGGTATTCTGCAGTTCGAATTCAGTTATGAAATCTGTTATAAACCATAACGGGCCGCCTCCACGGGCCATGAGCGATGGCCGGACTATGAACATGTCTAAAAAAAAATCGCATGGAGTCCAAAAAATTCCATGTCCATGCAGCATCATGTCAAAAAAAATAACGTTTTGAACAAGACATGGAGGGCTGTTCAAAGCTTGGCCATGAGATGACGTTTCATGTGCATGTGAGTATTTTTCTGGTTTTTCTTGAATGTGTAAGTGAATTTTGTTGTAAAAGATAGAAGTAGTTGTGAAAGGCTAATGAACGACATGACATGATTTGCCTAGTGAGTAAAATTGCACCGTTTGTTGATTGGATTGTGGTTGTTATGTTGGACATCTGTTGAACATCAGATTTGTTTGACTTTTATCATAAAAGATTTTAATACATAAAGTAAAAACTTTTATTTTTTTTAATGAATTGTTCTTAAAAAGAGACATATATAACAAAATAATATTAAAATGCATAATTAGAAACACAAATAAGCAATTTCAAACTAACAGCCTTATTCTGGCAACCTCACTGGATGCCTCACAAGTCACAATAACCTCATAACTCGTGGTGAACTCGCCTCATACAAACTTAAAAATTATGATCTGCTCCTTGGCAGATCACAACTCACGTTTTTCTTGTGAGGTTTCTTATGAGGGCTTCCACAGAAAACGAAATTGTGACCGCCTTATAAGAAAACAAACTCACAAAAAATTGTGACATGTGAGCCTCACAACGGCAGAATAGGGCTGTAAATTATTTTTATACACGAAAGCACAGAACACAGTAGATGGATGAAACGTAAAAATTTGTCGCCTTATCTTGCCGGTCGACACGGAGTGCCGCAGCTGAAGAAGAACGAAGAAAACATTTCTATCGAAGAGGAGCTTTCTTGGGTCTTGTCGGTGGCGTAGCTGCACTCTTTGGATTCTCCCGAACTTTAGGTCGAGCCAAGAGGGACGAAGATGACTCATTGCCAAGGGTGGAAGAGAAACGATGATTCTGATGGACGCTGGCTCAGCCCTAGCTCTGCGCGCCTTCGGTTGGGGCTATTTGTACGCGTTTCTAGGAACAGGAGCATTCTGTTATGGCGTTTGGAAGTTCTGGACTGCCGAGACTGACTAAAGCCGATGTGCCAAAGAGTCGAACAGAATTCGATGGATTAACCGATCTAATGAAACCTAGCTGCCTGGAGCAAAGAATAAAACACTAAATTTTTTAGCTTTATCTTATCAAAAAAAACCTTTTTAAATTGAATATATTTCACGAACTGTATAGGCAAATAAAATAGAACATTACTCTGAACCATTTGCACTTGATGAATTGGTTCTGTCGCTTTTATACTATTTTAACATATCAGAAATATCAGTAAATCACTAGCGATAGCGATAGGGCTGCCACCCAACTAACAAAATTGCTTCTCATTTCAGACATTAAAGTGTACTTCGTTTCTTTAGTGACCCAGAAATCCTTCTACCGGAATCCAAATCGGTATGGGAGTCACAGAGGTGATATAATTGATCCATTAGACTTCCAATTACCAATTACATCACAGTCACAATGTGATGAACTGATGTTTTTTTTTAATCATATCCAATAGTGATCCAAAGAAATATTAATGCAATCTTTAAAGTTAGTATCTTGCTCGAGTCACTATAATGTTTATATAAGCAAATATAGAAAGTCTTATATTGCAAACGCCATGACTCCATTTTGCCACCATTTGCAATTCAAGTAAAACGTGTTATGTGATTGTAATAATTAACTTGTAATAATGCCAACGAGCGCCCGCTTTTTAAGTTTTGCAAAAATGTGGGCATCCTTATTATTTGCATAAATAATTATGTGCACTGAAAACATTTCCAGCCGTATCTATAAAATTATCTAAAAATGCCTTTTAGAGGTTATTTAGTTAATCTTGCTTAAATATTAAAGTTGCCTTTAAATGACGTTACTTAAATTTGTATCTATAATCATTATTCCTTTCATACTTAACTAAGCAGCCGTAATGTAACGTAACGCAAGAAAATTGACAAAACTGATACAAATTTCTAGTACATTTTTCACTCTCAGGCTATTTCTGTCAGATTGCAAAAAAAAGCATACACAAAATAGCGTACAAATAATAAGACAGAAGGAGAAGCAACTGTTTGTATGAGTATATGTATCGTCAAACACAGAAAACGGAAGAAAAGAAACCATTCCATTCTGGTTTGTTTTTTTTTTTTTTATTTATTTATTTTCAGTAATTTATTTCGTACCATGTATATATTGGTAAGAAAATTTGTGGGGACATAAACAAAATAAAATAATTTTCAGAAACTCAATTTATTTAATGGAACAAAACATCACTATTTCTTATATTAGTTTCATTAAAAAAAAGAATCAAAACAATTAAAACTCGGCCATTACAATCACAGTATGCACACATTAATACACATTTCCTCACTGAACCTACGCACAATTTGTTTTCATAGAAAAAAAAACAATTCATGTGCCAAAATATATGTAAGTTGGCTTTGCGTAGCCTTTAAACGCGGTGAATGGCGTTTAATTTACGAGGGGTTTAAGTTACGTTGTTTAAATGTAAAAATTGATTATAGATACATATTCACACTTTATTTAGAGGAAGTTTAAAGTTAAGAAGCATTTAAATTGTCTTTATAGATTCGGCTGTTAGGCTCTTATATTAATTCACGTGTGAAAGGCGAAAACGCTTTCAATAGATTTTTTTAGATAAATTATGAGTTGAAAAATTTTTGAAGGAGAAAGTCAATCGGTTTTAAAGCTAATTATTTCATATAAGTGATTGGCCGAGCGGTTAGTGAGCTCTTTTTATTTTTCTTCACACTTTATACTTTACTCCTTTAGCACTTCTTTCGAAATCTCTTAGAATGTTCTTCATAGCAACTGAATTTCCTTCAATAAGGTGCTATAGGAGTTAAAAGCTCTCCTTTTAACTCTCTAGAGTACTAGAGAGAGATTTAAACAGTGCAATAAACGATTATAAATAGC
This sequence comes from Melangyna quadrimaculata, assembly GCA_949320155.1. Lineage (NCBI taxonomy): Eukaryota > Metazoa > Arthropoda > Insecta > Diptera > Syrphidae > Melangyna > Melangyna quadrimaculata. The sequence continues at coordinate 11,818,911 of OX439486.1, forward strand.
TTCTATGGATGAGTATGGGACTAAAAATGTTAGTTGGACAGATGCACGTCCCGATTTTGGCGGGATAGTCCTGATATATGAACCATGTCCCGATATCTGTCCCGATTTACAAAATGTCCTGATTTTGTCCCGACATTCCATTTTTACTTGCTATATACTCTCAGTCAAAAAAGTCTCCGTACAGCTTCAACTTTTTATTATTTTCAAAAATATTATTTAAAGTACTACTTAAATTTGAGAGAAAATGACTATAAATAAAAGAAATACTTTAAATTAAACAAAAAAAAAATAAAAAGTCACATTTTTATTTCGAAAAAATAAAACCAAAATTTATTGAATCGCAACACTTTAAAATTCATGAACAAAAAAGTCTCCGTACATCAATTGAATTAACCTACAGGGTGATTCACCTAAGGTGTGACAAAAAGTTAGAGCGCGTAGGTTGGGGTCGAGACAATCAAAACCAAGAAAGGGGGAGTCTATTACCCCCTCGTAGAAGCTGGAAGGGCAATTATCAAAAAACATTGACATAAAACAGCAAAGAAAATATTATAAAACAACGGTAACACGTACAACAACGTGTTATACTTTTTTGCAAACCCAAAAATCCCTTCTTTTATATTATTTTTAAATAAAGTTGTTATAGTGAATAGTTTTCGAAAAATTAATTTTCAAAGTTAAAATTTTGAAAAAAAAAATGAACACAAAAATTTCAAACTAGTTTTTTTTCAAAAGTTTTCTTTGGTAGGTACTAGTTTTGTTTTCAAAATTAAATGCTCCATTTGATTCTCAATCAACCGCTGAAAAACCGGATGGTTCTATGAATTTTACTTTTCAAAATAAACTTATAATTTCAAATTAAACTTTATAACTTCTTAGTAAAATAAGAAAAAACGAAAGAGAAATGATCATTTAGTCGGATTCTTCTTGGTTGGCTCATAATTTGATTAGTATTTTGAAAACTAAAAGTTCTAGAGCCATACGGTTTTCAGCGTTTGACTGGTAATCCATTGGGGCATTGAAAAAAAATAGTACCTAACAAAGAAAACTTCTGAAAAAAATTAGTTTGGAGTTTTTGTGTTAATTTTTTTTTTTAATTTTAAGTTTGAAAATTAATTTTTCGAAAACTGTTCACTACAGCAACGTTATTTAAAAATATTATAAAAGAAGGGATTTCTGGGTTTGCAAAAAAGTATAACACGTTGTCGTCCGTGTTATCGTTGATATTTAATAATTTTTTTTTCTGTTTTATATTAATGTTCTTTGATAATTGCGCCTCCTACCACTATGGAGTGGTAATAGACTCCCCCCTTTCTTTTTGTTTTTTGTTCTGGAATTTTAAAGTGTTGGGTTTAATTAATGTTGGTTTTATTTTTTCGAAATAAAAATGTGTTTTTATTTTTTTCTTGTTTAATTAAAAGTATTTCTTTCATTTACAGTCATATTCCATCAAATGTAAATAGTACTTTAAATAATATTTTATCAAACGATAAAAAGCTGAAGCTGTACGGAGACTTTTTTGATTATGTGTAGAGTAATTATTGGTTTTGAGTCAAAAACAAAATTCGAGGTTTAAATCAAAACTAACACTACGATAATGTAGAAGTCTAAAAACTAATTTTCGACAAAAGACGTCCATCGGTTTGTTTGCGTCGCGATTTATATCGAGCTAGAGCATAAGCGAATCGGTGGATTGGCTTCAAATTGTGTGTGAAACATTCTATGTTATTCCCTAGGAGTGAGATTCAATTTTTTATTTTAGCTTATCTGGATAGAACGGTCGTACAAAAATTTCGGGTTTAACAAGTTAAAAAAGAAAACTGCTTTAATGGTTTTGATAAGTTTCGTACATGTAATGCCTAGAACTGTTTTAATAACACTGCATACGTTTTAGCCAAAAACAAATCTAAGAACTGAAATAAATATTTGTTTTTTTTTTGTGCAAATAACCGGTTTCTTACTTGTTTTGAGATATTCCCGAATACCTCGTTATTGGATTTTTTGATTTTGTCATAATTTTGCAATTCGGTAGGTACTTATAAGTTAGTCAAAAAATATTGGCCAACATTTTAAACAGCCTAATTTTAAGGGTTAAGCATGATACTACTTAACATTCTACTAATTTTAACAGTTTAGTAACTGTTTAGTGACACTCGCGCCAAAAATGCGCAAGCATACCTCATTTTGACACTTAAAAATTTTAAGAGGTGCCATATGGATTCACTACAATATTAAATAAACAAAATATATTTTAATTTAAGTAAAGTGTTAGGTATGTTATGAGATAGTACAATGCTAAGCTCCCCAACTAACAAACTCTCCAGAGCTAAACTCTTGAAATTTGAAAAAAAAACTCCCATAAGACTCTGTTTTATCCCATATTTATACTTAAGAATTAACATCTTGTTAGGAAATTAAATTGGTCTCATAACCTTTTTATTTTAAGAGTTGAACACTTTTGCAGCAGAGAAATACTAAAATCTTTTAGCTGAACCAATTTTTCTTCTTGGAATAAGATTATATAAACTTATTTTATCCTTTGGTGAAAATTCAACTCTAAATGTTGTTTTGTAGTCTTTCTAATCTTATAACAACACATATTAAAGAGTTATAATCATTTTATACTTCTATAAGAACTCTAAGTTCAATGCCTCCTATACCAAGAAACTATCAGGATTTCAAATAACAAAAGTTTTGCAATAGGATTCTTATAAGATCCCTTATGTTTGAAATCATGTTAGAGGACTTGTTCTTTATTATGGTCCAAAATTACTTTTTTCGTTTGCAAAAATCATATTTTTTTAACGTGTTTATGTACTTCAAGAATAAGAAAAATAATGATTTACAATAATTAAAGTAATTCAGTTGCAGCAAACCTCAAAAAAACTTTGGTTTAAGAAGAATTTATTCAAAATGGGTCGTTCAAGTGGGCGGATCACAAAAATTGAATGTTCAATATAATAATCAATAGTTTGTTTACAAATTTTTATAATTATTTTTTTGTAAAAATTGGCATTCGTATAAAAAGTGGCGTGGAAGTCGGCGGATTTTTTTAAGAATCAAGATAATAACAGAACAATTTTGAATTGATATAAGAAGAAAATTTCACGCGTTCAACTATTGCAATTAATAAAATAATTTAAATATTCCATAAGGAAATTTGCTTTTAACACCAAAATTTCAGCACTGGGAACACGACTTTTTTTTTAAACAAATTACAATCTCTCCGAACATTCAAACCAAAACAAGCTGCTAAAACCAACTTTGAAAAGCTTTATAAGTCAAACTTGTTAGCGGAAAATTATTTTGTTTGCTGTTTTTGAAGCTGTGTGTATATTCCTTTTATAAATAAAAAAAAAATTTTAAAATAAAACATCGAAATTAGTATTTTTGCCACGAAATTTGCTTTTTTGGACCACAGTCCACCGTTTATGGTTTGCTTACAATTCTGTCAAATCTAAGTCCTAAAAAAACATTTGAGATCTCATAAGAAGATTTTTAGTTTCATAAATAAACTTTAATTCTTCGCTTCTAAAATCTATTCTTTTAGCAATCTTATTCAAAGCGTTAGTATAATTAAATACTCATAAAGATGTTAATAGAAGAGTTAGTGTCTCACCAGCAGCTGCCATATTTAAATATACAAACAGAGTTTTCTGAATGTTTTGAGGGTTACCATAATTTAAAAAATTATAATTTCAAAACTGATCAAAACTCAATTTTTGAAGGCGCAAAATAGAAATCTATTTTTCAAAGATCAAAAAAGCGTTTCCATTTTTCAACTAAATGAGAGTTAACGCAATAGATGGCTACGATGTCAATCGAAATTTACATTTTAGATTAGAAATAACTTTCAAATAAATTTTTTTACATTCCCGGTTTCATATTAAATTCCACTTTAATTTTAAAAAAATAAAATTGAGATCAAATTCATCGCCATGGCTCATTGCCTGAATTTGAATTTTATTTCGTTTCAAAATATTTCCATGGTAACCCTTCTCCTTATTAAAATTATAAATTAAATAATTTAAGTAAGCATTATTTTGAAGGCGCTTCGTTTTTTTTCGAGGTAAAATGTTGAAATTAGTAGATAACATTTCAACCGCATATATTTTTTTGGTTCCCATACCTTGAAAAACATAATATAATGTATCGGCTTTATGAGTATAAAAATGAATTGACTTACGAAATAAATACAACACAAGCCCATTAGTTTTTTGGCATAATACATTGTGTATATGTATACACACAAAAACTTAAAAGCATATTGTTTCTTCTTTTTAAAAATGATTAATGAGAAAGAAGAGATAAGAGCACCTCCCATTGGAAGAGACGCATTCTCAAAGCAAGATTTAGCCGAGCTTTACAAGATTTTTTCAAGAGGCAATCGAAAATACAAATGTCATCTCATAAGAAGAATGCAAATCGGATAATTAGATCACAAGTATTACAAAGAAACATATGTTATTCTTATGAGTAGGCAAGAGCCTCCCATAACTAGGCCATTTAACGCTTCTAACTGTCTTATAGAAATCTAGAAGTACCCAAGTAACATTGTTGGAGCTGGTTGAAGCAAAACTGCTCTTCTACAGCTGTAATATAGTATAATCTAAGGCTATAGCTCTGTAAGAGTTTATAATACAGCTCTCTTTATTTCTTTTAAAAATTCCGCTCTATAACAGAGGTGTCTAAATATGAGCTCTCAACGAGTAACTATAGAGCTTTCAACAACACATGGACAAAATATTAACGCATGCGCCTACCAAAACGTCGAAACATGGCTGTAATAGAACCACACAAAAAGTCCGTATAGAGCTGAATACTAATACTTTCACACAAATGGTACATAATAAAAATATTACTCATGCGCATTGTAAAGTGTCAAAAAAAGCATTTACAGAGCTATTGTAAAACCACCACTGATTTTGTAGGGTGTTACAAACTTATATAAATTCAACAAAATTAATTCAACAAAAAAAAAAAAAAAAAATAATCATGAATCGAAAATAAATAAAGCCGTGTTTTTTGAGAGAGTGACTAGCAACTCAGTAAAAGTTTTACACGGAAAACACAAACAAAATTCTCTATAATTATTTGTTTTGTTATTGTTTTGCGTATAAACATTTTGCTGAGTTGTTAATCACTCTCTCAAAAAACACGGCTTCAATTAATTATAATTATTTATTATTTTTTTCTATATCCTAAGAAAGCTTTAAGACTTAATCGAAATTTAACTAAAGCTGAATCACAAAAAAAAACTTGCTCGTTAAGTTCAAAGTGCATTACAGGGATGTGTGTATTTGATGTGCAGAATATTCACTCTTTCTTTTATTTTCTAAAACACCCTATTTTATATAAAGCACTGAAAGCAAATCTGTCACGTTGTGGCTACTTGCTCTGAAATTGCGCTATTACAGCTCTGAAGCGCTATTGCAGCTCTATGGAAAAGAAACTTTTACCCTAATAAAAATATGGCGATGAAAAGTAAAATGATTCGAATACATTTTTTTTTTTTTTTTCAATTTGAAAAGAAAAGGTCTCCTTTTTCGATTAAAAAACACAACACATTTTGTAATTTTTAAACAAAATATTTTATAAATAATTGACAATAGTTCTTAAGTTTTAGTTTGTTTTGTTCATATTAAAAGTTGGTACTTTGTGTCTATTGTCAATTGCATATGAATATCCTGGAATATCACCACGAAATGATGAAAATCAATTCAGCATTAAGCCTCAACTACATAGACCTACTTTTGTACAAAAGTACAAAAGTGAGAAATAAATATCTATTCTGAAGACACCTGCTTGCAAAAAAAACAATGAAGAATTGTGCATGGTGGTTTAATTTATATGTCAGAACAATTTTCGTATGTTTTTCTGCGAGCATGTTTCTTTAGCGAGCATTTTAATTTCTCACTTTTGTACTTTTGTAAAAAAGTAGGTTTATGTAGTTGAGGCTTTAAGCATCAACTACATAGACCTACTTTTGTACAAAAGTACAAAAGTGAGAAATAAATATGTGTTTGCAAGCATGTTTCTTAAAGCGAGCATTTTAATTCCTCACTTTTGTACTTTTGTACAAAAGTAGGTCGATGTAGTTGAGGCCTTACACATGTATCTGCATTTGGTTTCAGCACAAAAAGTGTATGCCAAATACAAAATGTATATTTGTAAGACAAAGAGAAAAGATCTAAAATGCAGAAGAGCTTCGTTTCTGCATTATAGGAAAGTTCCATGTATCTTCCTGCAAATATGAAGAAAAGTCGAGCGGGACAGATGTATGCCAAAAATCCGTTTGTGTGGAAGGGAACCATCAGGTAGATGAACATCTTCGTCTTCATATCTACATTAGGCGTAATTAATTAATTTTCGGATTAGCCGCGTTATTTAAAATAAGAGTGCGATTTTGTACTCACCCCGAACGTTTCGCATCAAATTACATTGAGCGTGGTCACCGGGACCACGCTCAATGTAATTTGATGCGAAACGTTCGGGGTGAGTACAAAATCGCACTCTTATTTTAAATAACGCGGCTAATCCGAAAATTAATTAATTATGTCTATAAACAACCGTGAAAACCTTAAAAGTTATACATTAGGCGTGTTTTTTTGTGCCCTCTATGTTAGCTTAAGAAATAATGGCACAAAAATACACTCATCGTTGCTTAAGAAAAGAATGGTAGCACTGATATAACAATGACATTGGCCGCGATCAAAAACCTATGTAGAGCTATCCGGATACATGGACTAGGTCCATGTCCGGATAGCTTCTAGTTGTTGTAATCCACTTTGATAGCTATCCATACTATCCGAAAAATGTTGGTATACGTTTGTATACCAAGCGAAATGTCAAAAACCGTCATCTGCCAAACTAATGAATTTTTGGATGAATTTTTGACATTTGTTGAGAATTCATCGGAAAAACGTAGAAAATAGTGCATGGCAGCACTGTTTTTTAATTCTTATGCAGAGATGTTTATCGCCACGAACTAAGCATATTTGTTGTTGTATTTTACACGGAAATTTTGTTTAAGCTAACATAGAGGGCACTAAAAAACACGCCTATTATGGCACTTTCTATAATCTGCATGGTCGAATAGGGGGGTTCACATTCTCATGGTTGATTTACATGTTTCTGCGTCTGCATAATGCAGAAAAGTAAAGCAGGACAGATGTATACAAAAAATCCGAGCGAGTGAAAGAGAACCATCAAGAAGATGAGCATGTTCGTCTTCATTTCTGCATTATGGCACTTTCCTGTAACGCAGAAACGAAGTTCTTCTGCATTTCGATCTTTTTTCTCTATCTAACAAATATGCACTTTGTATTTGGCATCCCTATTTTTTGCAGAAACCAAATGCAGATACATGTAAGTCCACCATCAAATATGTTTGCCAAACACGGTTTGATTCACTCGAATTTGGAAATGTGAACGCTCCATCAAACGGTTTGTCAAACACGTGTGATGAATATCAAAATAAATTGATATTTTGCTGGTTTGACAAACATATTTGAGAATATGAACGCATTCTTGTCAAACCAGGAGGAAATTTCGTTTTAAAAAAGTTTTCAACCTGTGCGCATCAAAGCAAAAGAAAAAATAATGATATAGCTGTAAAGGAAAATTGCGATTTCGGAGAATTTTTTGATAATATAAGTTTTCATGGCAGATTAATAGTGAAGAATATATAACCAAAAAAGCACAAGCATATCTAATTCTTTTGGACAAATTTTAAGAAATAGAACCAAATGCGAATGTGGGCTAATTTAAAAAGAAAATTAATTTGGTTCGAACAAGTTTTCGGATAGAATTTAAAAAAATGACAGACAAAAAAGAAGAAATAAGACAATTTTGGGCGCTTTTTGATTCATTCCTTAGTCCAAATTCGTTTCCTACTATTTTGTTGCCTTTCTTTTCTTCTTGTTCTTGGTATTTTAACATTTTATTTATTATGAGAGCTGCAATCATACATCCGCCATGTTTAAAATTCTCAAGAGAAATGATTTTTGAAAGCCTGTTTGACAAATGTGAACGCAAATGTCTTCAATCCATCAAATATTCATCAAACCATATTTGTCAAACATATTTGAAAATGTGAACCCCCCTAATATCTTCTGCATTTTGGTGTTCTCTCTCTATCCAACAAATGTAAATTCCTATTTTACATCCCTTTTTTTTTAGCAGAATGCTGGATTTACATGTATCTTCGTCTGCATAATGCAGAAAAGTAGAGCAGGACAGATATATACGAAAAATCCGCGCGAGTGAAAGAGAACCATCAAGAAGATGAACATGTTCGTCTTCATTTCAGCATTATGGCACTTACCTATAATGCAGAAACGAAGTGCTTCTGCATTTTGATCTTTTCTCTCTATCTAACAAATATACATTTTGTATTTGGCATTCCTTTTTTTTTGCAGAAACCAAATGCAGATACATGTAAATCCACCAGAAGTCAGACGAAGAAACATGTAAATTCACCATAATAAACGCTTGTGAAAAAACGAGAGAGCAATACCTATTGATATCTGGTTGAATACCCTTATCGAGACAGGACAGCTGTATGTAGAGTGTTTTTGGTCCACTTCATTCAAGTTCGAATTCGAAAATCAATACATATTCCGAATTACAATTTCACTTTTCGTTTTCACTAGACCTACCAGCTTCAGCTTGTCTTGTAGCTTGCAGTAGCATTCTGCTAATTCTGTCTAAATATTTGTTCGCTCTGTAGTTTTTTTTTTGTATCAGTAAAAGAAAATATTGATACGAACTCGCGAATTGAAATATTGATCGTTGTTGCATTTCTTTTTAAATTTTTAATATAAAACTATGAACTCGAGCACATTAACTAAAAATTGTAATCCTTTTGAAAATATTCATTAATAAAAAAAAAAAACTTGTGCCGAATGCGAATGTGTTGAGATTGAAGTGTGATTATAAAAGAAACAAAACAGAAATAGATATAAGAAATCTGAAAGAGTGAATGCAAGTGCAGAAGGATTTTTATATTTTTTAATTAATCGTATTTTATTTTTGTCCTTGCTGTGAGAGCTGAATCTTATATTTAATTGTGTCCTTATTTGTGTGGTGTGAAATATATAATATATACATAGGGATATCCACACAATTATATATATAAATATATAGTGCGATACAATTATTTCTAAATAAAGGTGAAGAGAGATTAATAATTGAATATAAAACGTGAATGTAATTTAATAGTTGAATTTTTTAAATTAATTATATGAAATTTTGTGTTTTGTTTGAAAGCTTTTATTTTATTTTTACTATATTTTTATATATGTATTTGATGCTTAAACAAGAAAAGTCCATGCAGATTGAAGTTCATCTAGCTTTTTTGTTTTATGAATATTTTAATAATGTTTCTAAATTTCTGAGAGTAAAATGACTTCTGTAAGACTCCATTTTGTATGAACATCGTTTTTCACTGTTTTATGCCTGAATACATGGGATTTTTAATGCTGGTAGTATTGGTGTCTACACAATGAAGACAAAATCAATTTAGTTCAAAAGCACCCGCCCCAATTGGCCAATTCCAACCGTCTCTCGTTTTCGAGAATTATTTGAAAGTGGAGCCTCTGCGGGTTTTAGGTGGAACGCGGAATCTACCTTCTCTTTTTTACGCACATTAAATGTCTACTTTTTCTTCCTGTGACTTGTGAACTTGTCATGTATCAGTGATGTTGGGGAGAATCGGGCTGTAAATGTAGGCAGGCACTTTTGGATTCCCTATATACTTCTGTTTAAATTAAAAAGGGGTTTGTTAAATAGAGTGAACAATTTCTGTTAATCATTTATATTTATGAAGAACGATTCACACTGCGACGAGAAAACGAGACGAGAGCGTTGAGCGTGTCTAGTTGTAGTTTTCAAGCAATGAAAGGCTATTTAAGTATACAAGGATTCGTCCTAAGAGGTCGGAAAAAAAAAATAGAAGACCAGACGATATTTTTTTCCCAAGTAGTTTACAGATGGCTGAACTTTGCTTTAAGGGCGCACGAATTTTCACACGCGGATAATTTTATTCGATAGATTTATGACTAAAAATAATAAATATCATAATTTTAAAGTGAGGACACTTTTATTTATATTTTTAATTAATTTAAAAAGTTTTCATTTTTCATACAAAATGAATGTAGGTACCTAATTTACTGGGTTTGTTTGATTTGACAGTTCTTTAACATATACAAATGAGGGTTAGTGTTGTGATATGTGGATTTTTGTTCGGGATTTTTTGGGACTTTTTAGGGATTACTAAACCTGAAGTTTCAAAAATTACATTTTATATATATAATCAATTTTGATTATCAACATTTCTTTGTTCTGCGTAAAGTGATATTAAAAAAAGCAGAACATTTGTAGGGTTTGAATTTGATGAACACAATTATTGTTTTTATGCGTTGTAAATTAATTATATTATCGAAAAAAAAACATCTTAATTAGCAAAAAATTGGTCGCAGATTTCATGCATATTGAATGCAGTTTTCTAACTTTAAATGTTTTTTAAAAATTTAAATAAAAACTTGCTGATATTAAAATTGTTTAATTGAATTAGTTAATTTACTCAAAAAATTATTCGTTTGTGCGCAAACGCATTCTATCTTAAGGGAAACTTGAGTACTAGTGTGAAAAAAAATGCCAAAATCGAAAAATTAAAATACTTTTTAATCATATTTAGGGGTGTTTCCTTACCGTAATATTTTAAAGCTATTCTAGCTCACTGTAAAAAAAAAATCAAAATTCTAGGCGTGCGCCCCTAATGGAAAGTCGCCCCATTAGTTGGGGGGCCCCATACAAAATTAGAAATTAAACAAAAAACAATTTTTACAAAACAAATAAAAAACACAATAAAAAATCCAGTATATTTAATGGTACATACATATGGTCTTTAAATAGGTACATACATAAATGTAGGTGCTATAAAACTTAAACTAACAGTACAAACAACTCAAATAAAAACTTTTCTTGACTTTGTTTCCGCAAATTTATTAATTAAATCATCAATTTCTGACGATGATTTTAATTTTTCAAGCTTTTAAACTTCTATGGACATGATCGCTAAGTCCGACAATGGTTCTTGTCCCATAGAAGTTCTTAATAATTTTTTATTATTTTTAGCTTAGAGAATGTTCCCTCAGCCTCAAAAATAAAAGCCATGCCCTAATTACAACCGGAAAACTGGATGCAAGGCTATAAGCTTAGTTGACCGAATTTTCTGAATTTCTAATTTCAAACAGGATTTTAAAGTAATTAGTTGTTTAAAAAGATGAATTGACAGGTCCTCATTATATTTAGCAACCAGTCTTCCTGCTTCCTTTTAAATTTTTTTATTTGAAAAGGATAAAAGTCTGGTTGTAAAACTTCAAATAAATTACTTAGATGATAGAGGCTCTGAATTATTTGTTCATTTTGATAAATCATCTAAGCGGCTATAGTAAAAATTGACTTTGAAGTAAGATTCCGGGTCTAATATTCTCTCATCTTCTGATAGTTCGTCAAAAAAAAAATTTCGTTATTTTCCTTCTTTTATTTTTAAAATGAGATGTTACCCCCCCCACTCTTTTCCTAAATCTCTGGACTCGATAAGCAAACACAAGAATGATTTTTGATTTCTTAATTCTTAAAGTCTATTTAAAAGATTACTTAGTAAAATAAAACGAACCCAAACAAATATAAATGTCAAAAAAAAATGAAAGCTTACGTTCTTCCTGCGCTACACCATTGTGGACTACCTTTGCTACACTGTGAGCGATTTTAGTAATAGCTTGTGTCACAGCGATTTTTACCGCGACCAGCGACTTTCCGTTCCCATTGTGTTCAAGCGGTAATAAAAGGCGCAAACTTATATAAGCTTTGTTCAACTACGCTGATCGGAACAGTTTGGAACCGAAAAGTACAACGTTTTGCTGTTCAATGACAATCTTCTGTTTCAAACTGTTCTGATTTGCAGTGCAGTGACAGTGAGTCTGTTCCGAACAGAATAGAACAGGATTTTCTGTACTTGTTTTTTAAGTAGAACAATAATTTAGAAAAACGCTTTCTGTTCTAACTTGTCTGACGTTTCTCACAAATCTGTGCTGTTCTGTTCTGATCTGTCTTTTTCCTCGCAATGAACAATCTATACTAATACTACGTTTTCACTTAAAGATAATCCGGATTAAAAAGAGTAGATTAAAAACTAAGCTTGAAGTGTTTTCATCAGAGAAAAAAAAAAATTCCTTTGAAGTTTTCACTCTGATTTGTCATTCAAAAGTCTATGGCAAGAGTAAAACAAAATTATTGCAAAAAAGGATTATTTCGGTGCAGTGAAGAAATTTAATTTCAATAAATAAAAATGTGTAATAACTTAAAAATATTGTTATCCCAACATTCTTTTCCTTCAAATTAATTTGAAGGTGATGATTGGATCGTTGGATAGAAGACGTACCTATTTACAGAAAAAAACGCCAGCAATGCCTGATGAAGATTTAAAACAAAATAAAAATACTTTTTAATGAAATCTCATGTAATATAATAATAAAATATATAAGTAAATGCAAAATTAACAACCTTAGTTCTTTCGTGCTTCAAGTTTTTGTCTGAAGGGTTCCAATATGCCTGAACTGTTACATTATTGATGATGTACATACTTCCTAAGCATAGCCCATGACCACATAGAAGAAAAAAACGATGTGTAGGAATAGTCAAATAAAAATAATTGGAATTTCTTATTGATGACTTCAGTTGGTTTGCTTTGATATATATATACATATGTATCTATTAATCAACACACTGAACATTCACAATATAAGGATAGTCCACAAAGAGGCAGTTGCTCTTTTCCCTTTTCCAAAAAGTCTTTGTTGGTCGACAATTTGACGGTTTCGATTTTCTTCAATTCAATTTCACTATCACCGGAGCCACGCCCTCAATCAAGCCGGTCCGTATTTCAGGTCCCTTGGTGTCCAATGCCACAGCAATTGGAGAAGTGTAGTTGGTTATGGTTTCGGCATGGTATTCGTGAGATCCATGTGAGAAGTTTATGCGGGCAACGTTCATGCCGGTGGCCATCAATATTTCGAGCATCTCAACGCTGCGGGAGACTGGTCCAATGGTACAAATGATACCGGACAAGCGTTCTTGTGGTGCTGGTGAATGAATACCGGTTGGAGATATTGTGAGTTTTTGTGTATTTTGTCGGCCAAGACTTCAATAATGAGGTGGACATCCTCCGGTGCCCACGTTTTCCTCTGTCTTTTTGTCTCTTTTGGTTCCATTATCTGTAAGTTATTTATTTTACTAGTTAAGGATAATATTTAACATACAATTTAAACTTTTTTTTATTAATACTTACACAAAATTAATTCCTAGACAATCCTGGATAACCGGCATCATCAAAAGAAAGTTTTTACATGCTTTTTTTTTGTTTATGTCAATGGAGAAAATGACATTTGGATAAGCGCGTTCCCCGAAATAAGGTTTGTTTGTTTTGACAATCTCCTACTTCCAAGAAGATTTCGATGAGATTAATTTCTAATCTTTGTTTGAGGAGATTATAATTTGTATGTAAAATCTTCAAGATTTCAAAGATTTCAAAGATTAGGTAAAATCCACTTAAATCCTTATTAAGTGGTAGGTGAAAACGTAGTATAAAACTACCCTTTTAGGCCAGTTGGAAGGTTTTTTTTTTTGCAAAAACACCGCTCAAATTTTATGATTTAAATTGGTAAAAGGGTTGTCTCTGTTGCACTTTTTTTTAGTGTTACACTCCGGGCACCAGTTTGAAAAACGCGTTTAACTAATATCTCGAGAACGACTCATCGCAAAATTTTCTTTACATTATAGGTATTCAAATATAGAAAATAAAGTTTTCTAAATATAGAGTTTTTTGTGTAGGATTTATAATTTCAGAGTTAAAGCGTCGAAAAGTATGGGCAAATTAATAAACGCAAAACTTGCGCCAATTATGCTAAGCAAACAGTTCCAAAATGCAAACATAAAATCCATGCCTAGTAGATTGTTCTAAAGCGTAGTAGTTTTTTTTTTTCTTCAGCAAATGTAAAAAAATATCTTGCGCCATTCACCTGCATATATGGATTTTTTTGGCGTTAGTATTGTATGAAATTTTGTCCGACTTATTTCATTTGACCTAAAGCCCAAAATATAACCACATAATATTTAATCAAAATAATGGTCATAAAAATCACAAATATTTCATTTTTTTTTTAAGAGAAAAAGGCTGGTATTCACCGAGCGATCATAACTTAAGAGCCTCATAAATCTATTCACCAAGCAATATTTATGGACATTTACGAGCGCTCGCAAAAGTTAGGAGTGGTCTCGAGCACTCCTAAGTTACGAACGCTCTCTTCGAAAGGTTGTCCGAAAACTTTCGCAATAAAACCTCCCTTCTCCCCAAGATAAACAGAAAAAAGTCTGCTCATTTGATACACCCATTTCTGGGTATTTATATGACGTCACAGCTCACAATCATCTTTTGTTATTATTTTTTGTTTAAAGAAGTCAAAATTAAAACATTCAAAAGAGTTATTTTTAGATGACAATAGAATAACATAATATTGTAATGTTTAATTCTTAAAAAACTACTACCTATTATTTTTGTTCAGAGATTATACCTATTTACAGACAAAAGTAAAAAATGTTTTTAAATTATTGATATTTTCTTGGCGTCTGCCTAGCCAGCTGCTGTCTTTCGTTTCCAATTGGGAATGTTTGGTTGGTTTTTCGAACATTTGCTGTCATTCAAACATTGGCCCTCTTTTTCGAACATGGAAAAATACTTATGAGTGGTTGGTGAATAGCACAATAATTTCCAAGTTAAGAAGATCATAAAGTTAAGAGCAGTTTATGAGCGATCGGTGAATACCAGCCTAAATAACAACATTACATAAATGACTAATTTTAGAAGTATGAAAAACTTGACACTTGAGGAGGTGAAGTTGAAGTTGTTATTAACATCTAGATATACGTATGAAGAGGATTTTTGTTCAGGGAAAAGGGAAAAATCAAGCGTCTGGAGTGTACATAGTTCTTAAGGAAATATTGGAAAGCAGTCCTCAATTTTCTTTGACAAATGAAAAAAAAAATGCTTCGTTAATGGAACTACCTCCTTCTAACATGTGAAAGATTAAAACAAAGGAATGGGGAAACTGGACGAAGACGTGCAACAAGGTACTATGATTTGTTTCACGAAGTGTATGAGAATGGGACAAAGCAACAATTCAGTACAGCCTTTATTAAAATAATTTTTGTTTGGGGGTGCATAATTTATTCCAGCTACAATCAACAAATAACGGAAATGTCCATTCCGGAACGTCATATACATTTATTTGTGTTGTAGTCTCCATGTTGTGTATGTGTTATGAAATGATATAATAAAAATATAAAATTTTTATAAACTTTAAATTTTAATAAAATAATTCAAATTTATTGAATAGATTGAAAAATTATTGACAGAATTTATATATGTTAGAAGCGACGCGTATCGTTTTTATAAATCATCATCGGGCTTTAATTTGCTGACTTGGCAAATAACATCACAAGTTAGCAAATTAAAGCCCGATGATGGTTTATAAAACCGGAACGCGTCACTTTTAATTATAAAAAACTTAAAAATGTTGTGAACATTTTTCAATTTATTAAATCAATTTAAATCATTTTATTAAAATTTAAATTTTTTATTTGTATTATATCATTCCATAAGTCATATTATACACATGCTATTGTAAAATAAACAAGAATTTTCTTTTTTTTTCACAAGATGGAAAATGATCTTTTATTTTAGAATGTCTTCCTCTTTTTCAATATTTTTTTTTCAATGCCGGAAATACAATCTTTTTTATATCGTTCAGTTGGCCATCCTGACGACATCAAGTTTTCATACATTCAACGTTAAGATAATATTGTGGACTTAAGGTCTCCCTGACATAAGACTTAAGGCTCTTTTTTTTACATGATTTTTTTTATTAATAGTATTACACTATGCAAAAATATTCTTTTGACATTTCAACTTGCTTCTTGCGTGTGTTTTACTTTGCAAATGTTGCTTTTGGCCTGTATTTATTTATTTATTTTTGTTCATATTAGCAATTGAGTTAAGGAAGGAGTCCTTAGACAAAAACTGAAAAAGCGTAACTTTTCGGGTCCTTAACTCTGCAAGTATACATCTTAAAAGCAAATTTTGTATGCAGAAAAGGAAGATAATTTTGTTTTCTATATATATATGTTTACATGGTGCCCCGTAAAGAATGGATAACCCTAGAATGCCTCATCATAGTAGACTTTATGACCGTCCTAAGAACTGATAAAATAATTGTATCCCAACCACAAGAGAACAGGTGCATTTTCTTGTTCAGTGTATTTTTTTATTTTGGCTCGATTTACGTTTTTGAATACCACGACTACATGTGAAAGAATTCCACCGTTTTTTTTCGCAGCAATATTTTACATTGTTTTCGCCAAATTATAAGTAGGTAGAAAAAATTACAATAACTGTTGGATTTTTTAGATAAAAAAAATTTAACTTTGAATTTTAATGCAAAGTGTGAAAGAAAATAATTTGGAAAAGTTAAATCATCTCTGGTTTAAACAAAATGCATCAATAATTAATTGAACAACCATTTTAAAAATGTAGATTAGCCCAGGAAAATTAGATACAAAAAATATCCTACTTCCAAAACGTTCCGACAAAGCTGGGGCGGGGGTAAAGGTTGTAAACTTCAGTATTTTTTCGACTTGTATGCCATTTTGTAGATAATTGTACTGTCTACAAGTTGTTGTTAGATCTTTTTGTGAAATCATAAACTTCTCGGAGTTATTAAACAAAATTTTCAAGATGGTGGCATTTCCCTTCCGATACCACTCTTAAAACTTGGTTCTTTAATAGAAAATATTTTTCCAAACATAACCCCAAAAAAAAATTAGTGGGGTCCCACACTAGTAACTTCCCATTGGTGCACTTGAAAACCATATACATGTGTACATATTTACTTAAGTGGTGGTTGGTAAAGTATATTATATTATATAATTTTATAGTTTTATAGTGTAATAACTTTGGGTTTTTGGAAAATCAGTATTTAAGTAGGTATAATAGGTATAGAGATACAGGGCAAAATGTCATATTACTTATACCTATATTTTGTACTTAAGCTATTTATAATAGTAATTTTTTTTTTATTTTTTTGTAAATAGCTTACAAAATTCTAAGAATCTTACTTATAAAGCTTTTTTTCCTAACTCTTCTCGGTATTAATTATTTAAGCCAATTATTTCAAAACAGACTATTGGTTAAAAAAAAATACCAAAAATCAGGGGAGTGTAAAAAAAAAAACATGGTTTCAAAGAATATAAAGAGGCAAATTAAGTGTCATATGCTAAATTTCGATTTTGTAGCGATTTTGAGTGTAAGAATTTTTCGAATTAAAACATTTTGAAACGTTTTTTCTTGCAACATTTTGATTTTTAGCTTTTTAAAGGGCGGTTTTAAAAATCTCAAAATTACACAACATTTAGGTAGTGTAGGTATATATTTTTGGTAGAAATTTGAAATCATGTTTTTCAAAATATTTGAGTTGAAAAACGTTTGTTAAGAATTTTTAATAGTTTTTGTTCCAGTTTTTTTTTGCTTTAAAAAAAAATTGTTTATTGAATTTAAAAGAAAAAATTATCAGTTGTTGACTACGTCATTATATGTAAAAAATAGATTGGGTTCGGAATCATTTTTTGTTCTTGAAATATTTGAGACGAAAATTATTTTTCAACTGTTTTTCTTAGTTTAAAAAAAAAGTGTCTGTTTAATTTTTTTTTTTATATTTACCAATTTGGTATTGCGTAATTATGTGTAAATTAAAATTATTCTGAAGTGAATATCTTATTCCGTTCTTGAGATATTCCAGATAAATGACATTTTACAGCTCCTTTTTAAATTGCTGTAGTACAAAAAAAGCTTTATTGAATTTGTTAGAAAACCTTTTCAGCACGTTATGACAATATTATCTGCAAAATAAAATTTATCCGAGGTCGATATCTTTATATGTCCCTCAACTTAGCAGAGCAAAGTAAGCAGGTGCTTATAAAGCGCTAATTAAGTACCCAAAAATTAAATTAAGTGCTCCAGTACTTTTGGAAATAATGAATATTCTGCTAACTTGATTTGAAGTTAGCAGACCAAATCTTTAATCTTTCAGGTAGAAAAATGGGGTGAGTACTATGTTAACGAGCTACTTAAGTGCTCTACGAATCCAAAACAAAATTTCGAAAAATATTGTTTTTTCTACAATAATCTATCAAAAATTTTAATAATTTTGAAAAAAAATATATTTTTTATTTCATCTTTTTTTCATTCAGTTTTTTTTGATAAATTTTGTACTCGTATAGTAAAATTAGGTGCTCGACCTTTGCCAAGGATTTTCCGCGATCTGATGTGAAAAAAAAAAAATATTTCATTTCCCATACATAACCTGCTCTGCTAACTTAAAATCGAGTTTTCCCGGAAAATTCAACATTTTTTCATCAAATTTTTTTTTGATTTATTTTGCACTCGTACAGTAAAATTAGGTGCTCGACCTTTCCCAAGGATTTTCCGCGATCTGAGTGAAAAAAGAAAATTATTTCATTTCCCATACCTGCTCTGCTAACTTAAAATCGAGTTTTCCCGGAAAATTCAACTTTTTTTCATCCAAATTTTTGTATGGGAAATGAAATAATTTTTTTTCACATCAGATCGCGGGAAATCCTTGGGAAAGGTCAAGCACCTAATTTTACAATACGAGTGCAAAATAAATCAAAAAAAAAATTTGAGGAAAAAATGTTGAATTTTCCGGGAAAACTCGATTTTAAGTTAGCAGAGCAATTAATATATGGGAAATGAAATATATTTTTTTTTTCAAATTAGATCGCGGAAAATCCTTGGGAAAAGTCGAGCACCTAATTTTACTATACGAGTGCAAAATAAATCAAAAAAATTTGGATGAACAAAAGTTGAATTTTCCGGGAAAACTCGATTTTAAGTTAGCAGAGCAGGTTATGTATGGGAAATGAAATAATTTTTTTTCACATCAGATCGCGGAAAATCCTTGGGAAAGGTCGAGCACCTAATTTTACTATACGAGTGCAAAATAAATCAAACAAATTTGGATGAACAAAAGTTGAATTTTCCGGGAAAACTCGATTTTAAGTTAGCAGAGCAGGTTATGTATGGGAAATGAAATAATTTTTTTTTCACATCAGATCGCGGAAAATCCTTGGGAAAGGTCGAGCACCTAATTTTACTATACGAGTAAAAAATTAATCAAAAAAATTTGGATGAAAAAGAGATTAAATAAAAAATTTAATATTTTTTTCAAAATTATTAAAATTTTTGATAGATTATAAATAGATTATTGTAGAAAAAACAATATTTTTCCAAATTTTTTTTTGGATTCATAGAGCACTTAAGTAGCTCGTTAACATAGTTCTCATCCCATTTTTCTGACTGAAAGATTAAAGATTTGGTCTGCTAACTTGAAATCAAGTTAGCAGAACATTCATTATTTCCAAAAGTACTGGAGCACTTAATTTAATTTTTGGGTACTTAATTAGCGCTTTATAAGCACCTTGTAAGACCATCAATTTTTTTTTCTGCTGACTTTGCTCTACAAAGTTGAGGGACATTATCGTTATGCGTTCTCGAGATTTGGTGGACGAAAAAAGTACCCCGAACGTGCGTACATACACACATACAGACATCTTGCTAAAAACGACGGATTCTGATTCTAGAGACCTTTAAACGTGAAGATATGTCAAAATTTTCAATTCGACAAATCGCACCAATTACAATAACTTCCAATGGGAAGTTAAAAATATATAATAAATATCCTGCCATATTACATTTTTTTGACTAAATTTACTGCACCCAAATGTTTTCCACCGTTTTTCTCCAAATCTACCAATTGTACGGAAAAAAGTGTTATAATATTTTTTGTGTACAATTTCATGAGCTACAATGTACCTAGAACTTTTTTCAAAAGAACCTATAGTTTTCGAGTGCTTTGGAAAAAAACTGAATTTTACCCCTCTAAAACTTTTTGCTCCACTCTAAATTTAGGGTACATTTTTGGGACGTCAAAATGAAGCTCTCCACCAAAATTCAGCTTTTTCGGAATTTTTTGGAAGTGAATATGTTATTTTCCTGGACTAGATTTCAAAAAAGTAGGAATAATTTATTCATAACCCCTTTTGTGCGCGCATAATATAAAAAAAAATTGTTAAAAATCTACAATACTAGAATCAATTTAACAAAAACAAATGTTTTGAACATTAGCTCAGTAAACGTGAAAATAATACCATGCGTAGATCATGGTAGATTTTAGATTTATAGACTTTTTTAATTTCCCATTGGAAGTCAAAATTTCGACATATCTTCACGTTTTGAGATCTCTAGAATCAGAATCCGCTGTTTTCTAAAAGATGTCTGTATGTGTCTTTGCGAACGTACGTTCGGTGTACATTTTTCGTCCACCATATCTCGAGAACGAATTTATGTAGATAACGATTTCCAATGAATTTTATTTAACAGATAATAACGTCATAACGTGCTGAAAATGTTTGCTACAAAACTCAATAAACCGTTTGTTTTACTACAGCAATTTAAAAAAGAGCTGTAAAATTCATTTTCCTTTTTTTTTTTTTTAATTTAGAAAAACAGTTGAAAAATAATATTCATCTCAAATACTTTAATATCATCTTTACGTTCTGTAATTTTAGATTTTCAAAACCGTTTGAAAAAAAATTAAAATAAAATTATTGCCAAAAACGAATTTTCAATAATTATTCGAAAAATTCTTGCATTTCCAAATCAAAATTTAGCATCTGACTTTTAATTTATCTTTTTATATTCTTTGCAACTATTTAATTTTTGTTTAGAAGTACACTCCCCTGATATTGAATTTTTTTGACAATAGTCTGTTTTGAAATAATTGGCTTAAATAATTAATACCGAGAAGTGTAAGGAAAAAAGTTACATTAGTAAGGTTCTTAGAATCTTATAAGCTTTCCCAATATAAAATACCATTTAGTAATAACATATACTGGTATAAATAGCTTGAATTAGCTATTTTGAAGGCAAATATGTATGCACCTATGTTTGTATATATGGTTTTCAAAGGCATCAATGGGAAGTTACTTGTGTGGGTCGCACCCAGCCTCTTTTCATTGAAATCAGTTAAGTCCTTAACGAGAAATCCGAAAATGTGTAAATATTGTTGTATGGCAGATACCATTGTGTTTGGCCTAAAAACAAAAATTCCAATAATCCTTATAAAACGTACCAAACGAATTAATTATTTTCTTGCACGTCGGATGTTTTAAAAAATATATAAAACATATTTATTTTAACGATTTATTTGAAAACGATCCTTCACTGTTGAGTACATATTTTAGACTGACTTAACTTAAAAATATCTTTCATGACTGATCTGATGGATACAGTCATGATATGTATATATGATGTGATGAGAGATGACGAGGTTGCTTACTTTGTGAAAATTCATGTTTATCCGATAGTATGTTTAGTCTATTGGCAAAAGTAATTTGATATTATTTTAAAAATACATTCTACAAGCTTATGGCTTGCTTTGATGACTAATCAAATCAAATGAGGATGTTAACTTAAAGTACCAAGTTTTATAAAAATCGACCCATCCGTTCAGTGTGTAGGCCTGGGTGCATGCAAATAGACAGAAGGACACATGCAATTGCGGGACCTACTCTGTTTTCGAATTCTCTATTATGGCGTTATCCCAAAAACATTAAAAATTACCAGTGTGACCATTCTCTCAGAAGTTCATGGGTGAATGTGGGCGAATTTTGTGTTTTGAGCAAGCTTAAGTTCCAAACAAACATATTCAAAAATAAAATCCCGTGAACGCAATTGTTCCTTGGTAAATGGTATATTCACTAGCTCACAAGGCCCATTTGCTGAAACGAAACTTAAGTCTTAATGTTCAACATACGAGCTTATGCGACAGTTTGTGCTGAAGAAAAAGCATTTATGTTGAGTTTAAATATTTATATTCCGTTACGGCAAACGGGACCTTAAAGCTTCAACATTCATTGCCAGCTTGTTATTTTTGATGAAAAATGTTATACTCGTACAAAATTCAAAAGTGATTTCATTATGTTGCTGCAGGCTCAAGTTACTTTCTCCACAGCTCTTTATTTTTAGCTTAAATATGTGAGGAATATTCAACAAAGAAATCATTTGTACGCAGTAGCTCATTTTTGTGAAGAGATTAAATTTCTTCCGGCAATATATTTCAATCAACATTAAAACTAAAATTATAGCGAAGAATATGCATATGTTTGTAGATTAGAGTACCCCAATAAAAAAGCGCGGAGGCCATTTAGCAATAAATAGAAACTGTAACTTAGAATAAATACAAAATTCAAGTTATTGATAAAAACCCATTTTTTCTATCGAAATTACTAGCTTTATTTTTGGGACACCATATGTGAACTATTGGTGTTCATGAGTATTGGACATAGTTTACAGTGCTTGTCATAATCAACGCGAATAGTGTTTAATTTACCCTGATCATTAAGTATTCAATACACGATACAACCCATCGTACCGATTTGAATTGTATGGATATCGATAGCGATATCGCAAGTGAGCTAACACACCGTACGATTAACTCGTGATTTCATCAATTGTCTGAAAAGTTCCTCATTTTCATCTTCCATTCTTTTTTAGTTGATTTGGTCGTACAAACGTTAACAAACGGTACGATCCCCATCACAGCCGTCGCACGCTACCTCTTGTTTTCGCTCGATACCATGCGATTTCAGTACAGCGGATACTAACGTTTACAAACACGATACAATCATCGCATGCGATTGAACTTTTGTACGATAATCGGTACAATAATTGTATCGTGTATTGAGCGCCTGGAAATTAAGTTTTTTTTTTTTTGTGTGCAAAAACCATTGTATATTCGACAGACAACCACGAGATCTGACATGGGTTGCACTTAGGGAACGAGGAGTATGAGAAAGTTAAAACAAAGGCAGGAATCACCAAAGAGTTCCCAATTAGAGTAGGTGTGCACCAGGGAAGCGTCTTGAGTCCTTTGCTCTTTATTACTATCCTTGACTTTCTGCTTGAGAATAAGGTGACGGACCCCAAAGTGAATCAGTTATTCTTTGCTGACGATGGAGCCATCATAAGTGAAGATCATATGTCTTTGCAACGAGCTCCTGGTGTATGGGTGGATGTTCTGGAGGGAAATGGATACCGCATTAGCGCGAAAAAGACCGAATACCTATGCTGTCCATTTTCTGATCCACACAGGTCTATTCCGGACATCTATTTGAATGGAACAGTGCTTCGCAAGTGCGAAAAGTTTAAATATCTTGGATCAATGATCAATAGCGAAGGATATTGTGATGACGACATCAAATATCGCGTAAGCCTAGGGTGGATGAAGTGGCGGGAAAACTCTGCCATCTTCTGTGATAGAAAAATGCCCCCTAAGCTGAGAGGAAAGCTCTACACGGCAGTTGTTCGTCCAGCGCTTACATACGGTTCACAGTGTTGGACAATGTACAAGAAGTATGAGATTAAATTGACGGCAGCTGAAATGAAGATGCTTCGCATGACAGTAGGAGTGACAAAGCGTGATCGAATAAGAAGCAAGAGAATCCGAGGAAGCCTACACGTCAAAAATACCATCTTGGACAAAATACAGCATGACCAACTTAGCTGGTACTGTCATGTACAAAGAAGATGCCATGAGAACCCAGTTCAAAAGGCAATAGCACTAGACGTTCCAACACTATCGCGGAAGAAAGGCAGGCGCAAAAACTCCTGGATGAAACAAATGCAACGACACCTGCATTTAGTTGGCCTCAGACATGGAACAATCCAAAACCGGGAGGCCTGTCGACGTTTTCTGAGGTCAACCCGGCGAACCCCACAAGTGGAACCTTAGGCGAAGCAGTTGAGTGGGAGAGTTGTGGTTGCCCTCGAGATCGTGACAATCGCCGGTAAAATGAAGAAGAAGTGCAAAAACCATTGTATTGATTCAAATAATAAAACAAACAAATGTCGGAAGAAAACAAATATAATGTACCTAATAATCTATTCTATTGGGAAACAAATATTGATATTGTTTGATTCTGTATCATTTTTGCAGCTCCGTACTTTTTACTAACAGCAGCTACACCAGTACAATTGACAGCTTCACAGACATGAAGCACCAATCCCATGACAATTAAAAAAAATATTAAATTCAAATTCTGAATTTACCTAAAGGGAAGTCCCACTAGAATTTTAAAAAATATATAATTGAAGGTACGATTCTAAATGGCTGCAGTATTGACGAAACTGTCTTAATACCTAGAACATAAATTATTTCAGACGTTTTCTTTTCCTTTATAAGAATTTGTTTTGGTATGATAAGTCACAACTCACAAGGCTAACCTCTCAATGCTGCGGGAGTGGATTTGAGTTGAGTAATTGTTGGTCATTCCCTAGTAATATCTAGTAAGGTTGACAAAAGTACAACAAATTTTTAAAATAATCCCCATAATTGTTGATTTGGGTTCATTTCAATGTGAGATTTTTTGTTATTATTTGATTTTGTTTTTGAGTCTTGTAGACAAATTTTAAATCTAATTTGAGAATGTATGGAGCGCTTTGTGATTATGATCTTCGAAACTCTCGGCTTGAATCGGATTGAGAATAAGAGAAGGGTTTATTGCCATTGGTGACAAATCATATAATGTATATAATACGAATGTTATTAAAGCTGATGTTTTTGTTTTTCTCTTGGTTGTTGTGGAATATTTAAAAAAACAATCAAAATACAAAAAAAATCTATTTTCATAGTGTGAGTCTTGGAAAATTTTGTTTGGTGTTTTGTATATTTTTATATTTTACTAAACGTGTGCTCTAAGATTGTATTTTTTTGTTTAATTTAAAAGGTGAATCAGTCTTTTTTTTTATGTCTGAAAAATATATTTTGTTTTTTGTTCGCAGTTCTGAGTCACATTAAAAAGAAAAAACATCAACAATGGATTTTGTTCAAGTTGCCGAGGATGAAGGAGACGAACCAATTGAGCTACCAACTGAAGAAGATGGCACTTTATTACAATCAACATTGCAGGCTCAATATCCGGGATCGTGTGGACTCAAGTATCGCAATGAAGATACAAAAGCTGTTCGTGGAGTTCGATTGAATGAAGGACGGTTTTTCCCACCAACTTCTGATGCTGGTTGGGGAACTCAAATATTCTTCTGTGTTTTCCCAAAAGGTTGCATTGCTTTATTTGTGGTTTTCTCTTACTTTCGTATTAATTTTTTGTATTTTTTTTAATTAAATTAGAAAACAAACGAAAAAGCGATGATAATTTAGAAAATTCAACAGCAAAAACAAAACGTGTCGAATCGCGAGCACGTTGCACAGATTTAATTGTACTCGGATTGCCATGGAAGACAACAGAAGAAAGTCTGCGTGAACACTTTGAGGAGTTCGGTGAAGTCTTAATGGCTCAAGTTAAAAAGGATATGGATTCGGGCCAATCCAAAGGATTTGGTTTTGTTCGATTTGCTTACTATGATTCACAAAAACGTGTTTTGTCGACACGTCATTTGATCGATGGCCGATGGTGCGAAGTTAAAGTACCTAATTCGAAGGTAAGTTTTTCGGTTGGAAAACAAATAATATATTTTGAGTAACCAAAACCAGCACAAACGTCATAAGAAAAATTATTTTAGGAATCGTTGAAATTGGTTGTGGGATTCTTGAAAACCGAGCTTCGCAAAACAATGCTAATATTCTATGCTTAATATTCTATGCTTTCTTGGAAAATTTCGTTTAGCAATCACAGCAGCAACTTGCGCCAAGCCTGGCAGATTTTGTGGTGTTAAGTGCTCAATAGTAAGGTTCGAAGAGACGATAAATCGGCAAGCTGCACTATTTCACTCGAATCTCAATGAATCATTGCATTCGACAAGATGTAGTTAGGTCGGTAGAAAAAAGAATGAGGGGAAGTTTATAGGTATGCGATGCCACCCTGACCCATCCTGAGTTCTGAAAATTAATTGAGAAAAGTATTCTCCGGGCGCCTTTTTTGGTTCTGCTTAAGGTGGGGCATTCAGAATGAAAGTGATATGAGACCCTCTACATAAGCCAGATGAGCTGATGTCATGCGGATTTTCATTGAGACTCGTTAGGATTTCAACTAGGAGGGAATTGAGGCCTGCTTATCTTAAGTAGGTATTTTATTTTTTTGTTCGAAATATTCAGCCTTGAAACCCGAGAATTGTCAATAAATGACTATATGACATGTGTGGCCTCAATAAAACTAGTTCATTCTACTCTCCTTTAGCCATTTCAATGTTGGTTCGTCTTAAACCCTTTTACAGGTGCCCGAATGTTGGCAGACGACGAGTTGAGGCAAGCTTCTAAGTGTTCGCACACTCGAGAAGCTTTACCCCAATTGGAGACCACTGCTATTTTAATAGCCGGTTTTTATGAGTTCTCATCCTTAATAACGGCCACTTGAAGTTTCGCTGTTATAACTAAATAGTCTAGGAATAGAATTCTTCTTTTGTATTAGTTTTTATTATTTTTTTTCTTGGATTTCAGTTAATCGATACTGTATAATACATAGACATACTATTTTCTTACAATGTATAATCGTGAAGTTTGCTCAATAGTGTATACAATAGCTTTAATGTTTAAATGGTATACATACATTACATAAATCTTTAAACTCTGTTTTCTAATTATCTCTTCTATACTTTTCCTTTATTTCATAAACCGACATCAGCAAGGAATGGTACATCAAGTACCTTGTAAGGTATTCGTTGGTCGTTGCACTGAAGACATGACCGCCGAGGATCTTCGCGAATATTTTTCCAAATTTGGTGAAGTAACTGATGTATTTATACCAAAACCATTTCGCGCATTTAGTTTTGTGACTTTTTTGGATCCAGATGTGGCTCAATCATTATGCGGTGAAGATCATATCGTGAAAGGTTTGAGAAAAACATAGTTTAATTGAATCGGAGAAAAGTCATTACTTATTTTATTAATATTTCAAATAGGTATATCTGTGCATGTTTCCAATGCAGCACCAAAAACCGAACAAATTCGAAATAATGGAAATAATGGAAACAATGGAAATATGGGAAATAATGGTGGTGGCAACCCCGGAAATTATAACAACTACAACAACAGATATGGCAATGGCAATGGTAATATGCACGGACAACGTGGTAATCACAATAATGGCTATGGAAATAATATGAACGGTGCTGTTGGCAGTGGATTGGGTGGTGGTAATGGTGGTGGTGGCCACGGCCTTGGAGGTTCAAATATGATGGGAAATGGCCTTGGCGGTTCTAACATGGGAATGAGTGGCCTGGGTAATGGTTCCGGTGGTGGTGCTAATGGTGGATCAAATTCAGTATCGGGCAGACAAGATAATGCCATGCAACCATTCAATCGTGGTGGTAATAATGGTTATATGCAAAGTCAAGGTATGCCACCACAACAGCACAATGGGGGATGGGGCAATCAAAACCGTGGCAATTTAGACATGCCCAATTTGCAAGCCTTGGGCATTAATCCACAAGGTCAAAATTCCTCTAATCAAGGCCAGAACCTTAATAATCCACTTGGAGTCGGCTTGAATTTAAATCAGATTTCCATGAATCCGGCTATAGTTGCTGCTGCTCTCAATCAATGGGGTTTGATTGGCAATTTACAAAATCAATCCCAAGACCAAGTAATTATTTTATAGATATTCCATACAAATATACATATACTTAATATGATTTTTATTTGCTTAGGGATTTGGCGGTGGTGGCGGGCAGAATAGCCAAAGTGGGTCTGGTAATCAGGGTGGTGGTGGTGGTTTTTTATCATGGATGACTCAAGCTGCTGGTGGAAATAGTAGTGGCGGACAAGGCTCAGCGACTGCTGCCGTTGGTAACGATACGCAGCAGGTAAGAAGCAGAAACGCCATCTAGTGAATTGAAAGTAACTATATATTATAATTATATTTTTTCTTCAAGAAATGTTTTTTCTTGTCTAAATTATTTATTTTTTTTTAACAAATATTTGTATTAAATATCGCTTCTGCAGCTGACATCAATTATTGAGATAGGACCATTTATTTAAACATAATCGGTGTTAATAAGAGAATAATATTACAGGTCAGAATATTTTGTTCACTCCACTATGTACACTCCGTCGTACTTGATTTCGGACAAGATTTTTTTAATTTTATTAACCGTTTTGCAAACCATTACCTAATCTGGATATTATCATAATATAATAAAAGAAGGATATGTAGTGATATGGTGCAAAAAATTGTTTGTATTATGTTGATAAATACCGGGTTTATGAAAATCTTTCCCGGTAAGGACACAAAATGTACATTTTTTTTTATATAACTTGATTACGGACAAAAGGAAAGTCTACCTGTTATATTATGAATCAAATAAAAATGCATTTCCAGTATTTAGGACCTTAGGCCCCAGTTATAGCTATCATTCAAAACCATCATTGAAAAAGTTACCTGTTGATTTTGAGACCTTTCGAAAATTTAATCATTGAATATTTTAATGTAGAAATATAGCTTACGACTTCAAAATTATTTCTCCTTCAAAAAAAATTCATTTTCACCCATATCTTCCCCATAACGTAACTTTTAATTTTTCAATGATGAACTACCTTACCCATGATCATTGAAAAAATTAAAAGTTACGTTCTGGGGAAGATATGGGTCAAAATGAATTTTTTTTGGAGGACAAATAATTTTGAAGTCGTAAGCTATATTTCTGCATTAAAATATTGAACGATTAAACTTTCGAAGGGTCTCAAAATCAACAGTTAACTTTTTCAATGATGGTTTTCAATGATAGCTATAACTGACCCCTTAGGTCGAGCAATTTTGGACAGACAAAAAAACATCGTATTGCAATGTCGGTAATACGGAGTGGTATTCTCTTATTTACGTGAACGGACTCATCCAATAAAATTCAGATCCGCATATAAAATGTTGCGTGTTTCCAATTTTTGGTTGTGTGTCTGGTTAGTGCCTCAGAAAATTTGTTGCTTAGTTAAGAATATTTGTTTTATTTGGAAGAGGGAAAAAAGTCCAAAACTGTCCAAATTTGTTTCTATTTCTTTTTTAATAAAATAATCAACCGAAACAATTTATTGAAACTTCTTAAGATTTTCACATGCACAGGGAACAGCTGTTTACGTGAATGTAAAATTAGATTGGGATAATGTAGTTCACCCGACGGATAGCAGAATGAAAAGACAGGGCGAAAGGGAATCGAATCTACGGTTCACGGGAATATCAGAATAGGCCTGTATTCTTCTCTCATTCTGTAAATGATTATTTCCACATTAGCTAACAGTTTGAAAAATATTGTATAGTTAAAAAAAAAAATTTCTTGTGCGTTATCAAGTGAGACGAAGTGTATCTAAAGACAATCTAAGTTTCGCCAGAATTACACTTTTATGTAGTTGTTCGTAATAAATTACTCTCGGAGAACTAACCTTTAATGGAAAATTCAACTACATTATATTACAATTGTTGCTTTTTACCACGCTTAGGTGCTTGTAGTGTACTTACGGTGTGAGAATATACTTTTACTTTCTGTACTTTTATCCGCTAGCGTAAAAATAGGATATGGTTTGAAGTCATAAACAATGTTCGGTGTTAAATGAAACTTCTCAGCTCCAAGTTCATGAGTTTTCTTTTTTGTTTCAACCTTCTGGAAGTTCCTCGGAATTTTTTTAAAAATATAAGATATTGATTTGAACACGCAGTCGTGTATAGATTTAGAAATCTAAGATTAAAATCTGAATAAAATATCTTGGAAGCACCAATTACTGCATTTTGCGTTTCTTGCTTTGGCCAGGGTCCCGTAACACACAATAATGGTTCTCTGGTTTAATAGTTGGAAATCAATGACTTAAATATTATTCTTATCGCTTTATCCTGCAACTTTTGTAACCTATCAATCATTGTTATATTACCAACATAAAATATAGTGACCAGTATTCAAAATGAGGTTTAAGTAAAATACACATTTAATGCACACAAAATTTACATTCGTTTCCTAACTCTCGATACAAAAACAACAATTTCGTTTACCAATTTTCTTCGATATATAGCCAACAATATAGGTAGTGAATTCCAACATTTGTATCAAACGTTATTCCCAGATACTTTTTTTTTATAATCCGATTAAATCAAAATTAATTTTTTTCAATACATTCGTTTACATTTTTGGCTACGACAGACAACAAGCCATCATCAGCAAATAGTTTTAAGAAAAAATACATCATTACAACTTAAGCACTCCATACACAGTTCAACTTGCCTTTCAATTTAATGTCAAGTTCATCAAATCAACTCGTGTGTGGGCTTGAATTTCATTTTTTTTTGAAGGTTGACGATTGAGTTGGAAGTAAATCAAAAGATTTTGAATTTTTCCAAGTTGATGTGAATGTTTTTAACTAAGTTGAGGTGTGTGAATAATCTCAATTTTCAATTTTGTTTCATTGGAATTTTTTTGTATCCATTAGCCATCCAAATTCTTTTTCTTTATATTTGTGCTTGTTCATCGTCATCTAGGCACTTTGCAATAATAACTAATGCCAATACTTTTCTTTTTTCTACCATCTTGATTCGATTAAATAGAATTCTTATGAGAAAAAATGAGGTTTTGACAGTTGACGCAGAAGTCTTTCAACTAAGTTTATTTAGTGTGTCAATTTTTAGTTGACAACTGAGTTGAAAATAAAATTGAATCGTGTATGGAATGCTTTAGATATTTCATTAACATACATCATATAAATGAGAAAGTTCCTAAGGCAGAACCTTGCGGACTCACATTTATAGATTCAGAAACAGCTTCTTCAACACTCGTTTTCTGCGTTCTCCTCTGCAAATATGATTGTAACCGTCTTAACTATTTGCCTCTGATTCAATTCTTCCCAGTTTTTGTCAGAAGAATTTCTCTATTCGCCGTTTCAAACACGACAACGAATCGTATATTTATTTCTGTCTTCCAGTCAGCAATTATTAAGAGATTCGCGGCTGTGGCCTTCCGTAAATCCTGATTGACATTTTAAGAATAATTAACTTTCTTCCATATACTTTTGGAGTTGTTTATGTACAAGTTTTTCCAAAATGTTCCCATTGTTAGAAATGTTTTTACCGGAGGAATAAATTACAAATAAATACAAAATATATTTTAGCATACAAATTATATGAGGAAAACCTTTTAACTAAATGGTATCACTTATTATTATCATTGGCGCAAAATTTTAGTAGATTTGGCACGATGTTAAATCATTGTTAGTATGATACAAGGTTAAAAATTGTGTTTTTGTCTACTTTAAAACAAGTTAAGCATGTTACCATCTCCTTACATTTTACTAAAGTCAAAATCACCAAATGGCTATTTTATCGTTCAAGCATTGTACTTAATCCATATGACACTTTCACGCGTTTTGCAAGAGCTATCACTTGAAGGAAATTGGTTTAAAATTTTGACATTTTTAGTAAACTGTTTTAAAACAAGAAAAATGCTTAGAAACTTACACGAAAAACTTAATATTAATCTGCTTAAAATTTTGCGCCATTAAAAAAAAAATAACACTTATTTCTAATTTTTAAATTAAGGAAATTTAAATTCTCCAGGTTTCTAACATTTGTCGGTAGTCTGTTGAACAACTGAAGTCCCTTATATAGTAGATGGTTTTGCGTTTGTGCTCTCCTATATAGAGGTAACCGAAAGTCTCCAGTATGTCTAAGTGTAAGTAAAAGGGATTTCGTTTTATTTTTAAAATCATTAAGGCATTGTATTTTAAACGTTGTAACACACCTAACCACCCTAGAGATCGTAACATATCGGAACAAAATACTATACTATATCACTCCAATATACATTATTAATTGGAGTAACTGACAGCAAGAATTTGATATATTTTATGATTTTCTATGTACACTTAAATCCTACAATATAAGAGGCTTATTTTATAAAAAAAAAAAGTATCCATATAGCAATAATAAAGCATGGCTAATGATATTTGGTGATTTAAATGCTAGAATAGTAGATCAGAAAACGGATTTTGGATAAGCAAGATAAAAAATGTTGAAATAAATGGTTGTACAGAAGGGGATAAATGGTGAGGTGAGTTTATTTTTGTCGGAAAGCAGGGCAGCTCGATAATATATTATGTACTTATTGGTATAGATTGGGATTGGTGCTCAATTGTTAATTATTTTGGGGTGGAAGATGTCAGATGTTCCGATCATTTTCGAATATTTATGCCTGATAGCAATAGTACCCCTCTTGAATGTGAATATTGCAGCAAAAAAATCGAAATGGAGAACTGCTTCAAAAAAGCTTTTCATAATAAAAAGGTCAGCTTGTTAGTCAGTTCTGAAAATATTTCTTTATTGAAATACCTTTCAATCTGTGAATTAGAAAGAATCATCAGCGTGGCATCGAGAGTAATGAAAAAACGAACTGCCTAAGGAAAAAGAATGACTGGTATGGTGAAAATGGTTTTATCTCTACAAAATCTTCTCCAAAAGAATGAAATACCAAGCAAAAGGAAACCTGCAGGGAAAAGAAGAGACAAAAAATTTATTTAAGAATTAAATGAGTGAAATATAAGCATAGATCGAGGAAATATTTTTAATCCACCTAAAAAGCTCTTTGAACAATTTTAGTCACAAAAACGATACTTTTTTTGTGTTATTCGTTAAATACACCCTCAAAAACAACCTAGTGTCAAATAGTTAAAAATAGTATGCACAAATTCAAATAACATTCAGTCATGATTTTTTACATTTTTACCAAAAGCTAGTTTCTTGAACGCATAAGAAAAGATTCGAATTCGGGAATATTGACGATGGTCATAGCCAAACAAAAAAACACTAGCAAATATGGCTATAAAACCTAAAGATCGACTGGGCATACTCCGAAAAGCCTCAAACTTTATAAGTTAACAAAATCATAGTAAAACCGTAGTTAAGGCCACCAAAAATGCTTTTAATCTGATAACCCGACAAGGCACACATTTTAAAAACCGGTAAATCTAGCTGTGTATTAAATTTGTTTTATTACAACTGAAACTTTTTTGAGACTTAAGATACTATTTTCTTATTAAGTTTAAGTTTTCCATCGATTTTGGATAGTAAATCCACAGGCTGCCTTTGATAAATGCAAGTATATAGACAAAATAAAATTTAAAAAACTAGAATCATATGTGCAATATATCATCCAAAACGAAGTTATTTACCCCCATTTTCTGTTCTAAAATTCCATATCAAATCAGTCGATGGTGTTGAAAGTTCGATCGCTGTTTGTCAACAGCATTAGGAGCCATTGATCTCGAAATGCGTCAAAATAAACAAAAAACTTAAGCTGTGATACGACTTTGTAATAAATGTATAATTAATATAAAATCTCAACACATAACTTGGAGTTTAAAAACCAAAAATTACTAATCAGAACTTACTCAGACAGACCCTCAATCTGAATAATTAGTGAATAATGTCATGTACATCGACGGCGTTCATACTGAGTTTGTATACTGCAATGATACTGTATGTTTTGTATTCATAACACTTTTTAAGTAACGTTAGGTTACGGTAGAACTACCGAAAATATTTTAAAATAATGTAGTCAGTCGCAGTCTTTTATAAGCATTTTTCATAATGGCTGCATGGTTATTGTTGGTTTTGCAATCCAATTTCCTCTCTAGGAAAACACTGAAACCCAAAGTCAAAAGTTTGATGGAAACCGCTCTTTAGCGGTTTTGCTTGTAGGTTGAGGCAGAAATATAGAACCGATTTTTTTTTTAGAGTTATCTATTATCCCAATATTCTTTTTTTAGGTTCTATAATACCTAGAGTTCGATTTTTTTTACGATTTCAAAATTTGCCCTACAGCAGCTGTTTATGTTTATGTTATCAGAAGATAAAAACTATAATCTGCAAAAGACAATATTAACTGTTTGTTATGTTTTATTTACAGAATAATCATCAGAATAATTGGCCTCGGAAAAATAATTCCTCAAATACAGATGTGTCGGAACAAAAACCCAATATGATATAATAAGTCTCTTTATCAACAAAGTAAATTAATTAATATTGTTTTATTTTTACTCAATACACTTGATTTGAAAATTTTTATGAAAGCTTAATAGGTATTACCTTATATTGTATGAACAGCAAAATCTTTTTTTTAGTATTTAAGTTTAAAAAATGTTTTTTTTTTTTTTTGTTTAATATATTTTATGATTAATTAACAACAAATTATTGAAACAAATCTAAATTTATATACCTACACACAAAAATAAATTTATTTTTCATTTTTTTTTCTAAATGTGTAGACAAAATTACAACTCAATATGAACTGTTTTTTAGGCTGACAATAATAAAATGTATTTAATATTAGTTTTCCCACAATTATTCTTTTAAATGTCAAAAAATAAAACTAAACTTAAGAGAGAATATTATATTGTCATTTCTTAATTCTTTTGTAAGTAATTTTAAGAAAATAATTCTTGATGTGAAAGATTGGACAAATGAATAATGAATTTTAAACTGATCTTATACTTACATAGATCAATATTATGTATTATGGTTGAAAATGTAATCATGTTCTGAATAATAAACTTAAGAGTAAATATACAAATAAAATTGTTTCTTTTCTTTATATCTGTCAAGAGGAAGGTCCGTGAAATCAAAAGCTTAAGCAAGGGTTTTTTGTAGAAATATTTTCGATAGGTAAGCATCATGATACAACTAAAAAAGATAACGCCGACAGAGTTTCCATTTTTCTCTCGTTCTGCGCATCTGCGTTACAAGAGCCCATTGTGTTCGACATTTTGCATTAGTTGTATGGAAACAATTGTAAACAGAAGATACTTGAAAAGAAAAAAGTGTTATAATAAATTTATTAAACAAAAACAAATCACGTGCTTTCCTTTAAAAAAAAAGACAATATAAAAATATTATTTAAATTAAAAAAAAAAAAACATTAATTTGTTTTATGAGCTATGTTCCTTATTGATTACAAAAGTTTTACTTTTAAATAGAAAAAACTAAATTTTACACATTTTTGCGAGTAGGAAAAACACAATAATTTTTTATTTTTATATATTTAAAACTTTATTGGATGCATTTCGTCGGCGGTTAACGTGTCATCATCAGTTTCACGCTTATAAACTAAAGTTTAAGAAATAAACAAACATCAATTTTTTCTTTTAAATAAAAACATAAAACATGTTATTTAAAAGAAAAAAAATTGACGTTTGTTTATTTCTTAAACTTCGGTTTATAAGCTTTAATATCTTTTTTCGGCATTCGTAGTACGAAACTGTTACGACGGGACCTGTGATAAGGCCGAATATGTTTACCGCAACTGATCTCTTATAATACATAAAAAAGTGTCAAAATATTTTTTTCTGGAGAATATTAAAATTAACAAAATACGTTAAAAATATTTTCCGTAAAATTCGTCATTTAAAAGTAAAAACTGTAATTTTCGACTTTTGGTGATTTTTTGAAATAATGATATCATAAAAATTATGACTGCTAGAAAAAAAATGTCAATTCTAGCTTATATAAGTTATATAATGTTGAAATTTCGAAAATATAATTTTATTATTTTTATTTTACTATTAACGACGGCACGATCTGATAATGAACTTTTGCGACAATATTACTTACATATACCAAAATAAAGATAATTAATAAAATTTGATTCCTATGTGGGCTGTTTTTGTTTAACTTTTATTTCAGTTGCGACGTTAAACAAAATTAGATAAAGACCTATAGCCCACTTAGCAATCCAATTTTATTAATTTCCAAATGTCACGAAATTCGGAACAATTAAAGATAATTACGTTTAAAAATCTTCATTTGAATTTCTTTGGAGTTAAAATACAATTTGCCTGGGCTATTTTTGGAGGTATGCAGGTGGCATTTATAAACAAATTATGACTGTATTTGTTTCTTTAGTACACAATAATTCAATAGAAAGATTGAAAGGGAATGAAACAGAGGAAGACATAAATTTATCACTTCAATGATTCACAGGTATCTTAAAAGTATGCCATTTTTGAATTTGTTCATATTTCTGTAGACTCCAAAGAAATTAATTTCTAATTTTATTTATTTATTTAGCTACAAATTTAACAATTTATTAGCTCTGAGACTGTAAAATTCTATATAAATCTTTTTTTAAACAATATTTTGATACGTTGAAATCAATAACATTAAAATACTTATTAAAATCTGCACATAAAGTAAACAAATGTTTAAGAATTCCATAATTTGTTTTGTTAAATTTTTGGTTTACAAAGTCCCCAGATCTAAAGGATCGTGAGTATATACATATGCAAAATTTCGATTTTGAAGCGATTTTGAGTGTAAGAATTTTTCGAATTAAAACATTTTTGAAAAGTTTTTTTCCTGCAACATTTTGATTTTTAGGGGAGCGGGTCATAATACTGTTTTTCAAAATTCTGTGTGGTCAAAATACTGTAAGGCCATAATTCTGTATGTCATTATACTGTAAATACAAAATTCTGTATGTCAAAATACTGGGTCTACCACGAATTGTAGAAAACCAAAATCTAGAAAGACAAAACCTCGAAAGTCATAATCTAGAATGTCAAAATCTCGAATTATTAAAATCTAGAAAACCAAAATATAGAATGCATATAATCTAGAATAACAAAAATCTAGAAAGATAAAATCTCGAATGACAAAATCTCGAAAACCATTCACTTTTGAGACAATGTGAGTGGTTTTTCGAGATCTTTAACGATTTGGTAACTTTTAAATTATAATAACGGTACTTTTATTCAATTAGTTTCACAGAAGACAGTTTAGAAAAATTAAAACATTACTTTCAACTATTCTTCTCTTTCTCTAATCTTCACATGCATATTATATATGTATGTGGAAGAGCATTGTCTTGTCTGTCGCCTTGGCAGCGATCAGAAATAAATCTCAACCTTTTGAAAGGTTCTTTAAAAACTGTTATTTGTTGTCATTTTCAATAAAGGTCACACTATAACCTTTATTTCCAACAAACAAAAATATCGGTTAAGGTCTGAGAGAAACCTTTATTTTGCTTTTTTTTAGGTTAGGTCAACCAGTGAGATTTATCTCTAAGAGAAAAAAATAAATCTCATCTGCAATTTTTTCAATCAGAATGCCCGTTAGTATTTGGTAAGCACTGATGCATGCGAAAATGCAGGTTATTGGGCTTTTTCGAAATTGTATTGGTTGTGCTTGGCGTCCCAGTAACTCAAGTCACAGTAGAAAAGGCATTTTCATCTTTGCATTTTATTTTAAGCGATTATTAGTAAGACTTAATACCTTAAATAACAAAAAAAAAAATCTCATATGTATTTATTTTTGAAAAATAAACACGTTTTCGGCAAATTCCAAATTTGTCTGCTTTAACCATTTTTGATTTATTTTCAGCGAAAAAGGTTAAAGGTTGACCTTTTGCATTAATTTTTTCGTAAAAATCTCAACTATTGAGAGATATTTTTGAAAATAAAAAATGAATCTCAACCGATAACCTAATTTTTTTTTTTTTTTTTTTTTTTAAATAAATCTCAACCCGAAACCAAAACCTTTCTTAAGTAATGTAGTAACTCTCTGAATGAAACCAATTGAAAATAAGGTAGGTAGAGATGGCGGTCACAAGCATCCTTGCTCGATGACCCAATTCACGCTGTAACGCGCCGTTTTGATACCATAACTCGTTTGACCTGTGGGTTAAAAGAACATTTTTAAAGAAAAGGAGGGTATTTGGTGATAAATCTCCCAACGGATCATCGCCTACGCCCGAGTTCAGCTGCAGTATGCTACGCTAAGCAATTTGCTGATTTGCCCGGGACGCATACGGATATGGTAATCTCTGTACACCTCCGTCTGTTTGCACAACATGACTTGTGGTTACCAGAGAAAGTACTACCCGCCTGTATGACCAGACGCTTTTATTGGATTTAGACATGAGATGAAACTTATTAAGGATTTGGACATAGGAAAAACACCCGATAGGACCAAAGTTCGCAACTAAAAACCATCTACACTGTGCCAACTAGGCAACTTGTTGACTGGTATTGAAGCGAAGGTTGGCACAACCGTGTGATCCTCCGGTCCTCGTGCACCATGAGCCACCTTCAAGAACCAGTAGTCTGCTAGCTCACAGTCATAGGAGTTTGGGGAAGAAAATGGTGCAAAAGGAAACCGAAGTTAATTCTAGATCCATTGAAACATTCTTGAACTTGAAAATAGGAAAACACTCATAAGGGTCGAAGTCCGCAACTAAGACCCATCTACACTGTGCCACCTCGGCACATGTTGGCTGGTATTGAAGCGGAGATCGGCCAAATTGTGTGATCGTCCGGTCCTCGTGCACCATGAGCCACCTTCAAAAACCGTTAGTCTGCTAGCTCGCAGTCATAGGAGTTTGGGGAAGAAGACGGTGCAAGAGGAACCGAAGTAAATCCTAGATCCATTTCGTCGCGTTGAGGAAAGAAGTCAAATCTTTGATCTTCGTTCCGGAGAGTTCGTTAAGGTCGTCAAAAAAGGGCTTCCCAAAAGATTGTTGCCTCATTCTGGCCAAAGCGGGACATTTACAGAGGAAATGAAAGACTGTTTCCTTTTCCTGCTGGTCCCCACAACTACGACAGTGAGTATTGTAAGGGATGCCAAGCTTCGCCGCATGTTCTCCTATTGGCCAGTGTCCAGTGCATGTTGCAACAATCCTTGCTATGTCTCGCCTGGGTCTGCACATTAGGTTAATAGTTCGGGATTTATTATAGGTAGGCCAGATTTTTCTAGCAATAATGCAGTTAGTTAAACTATTCCACCTACGATTATATTCTGAGAGAAAAATTGAGAATATATTGCTCTTCATAACTCCAAGAGGAATACTGATTCTTTCCGCAAGTGAGTTATGAAGGGCTGAACCTTGCCTGGCCAGCTCGTCAACCCGCTGATTCCCCTCAATGCCACTGTGACCCGGAACCCAGATAAGAGTGACCCTGAGGTTAGTGTTCTTCCTGGCATTGTCGTACTAATTTTGAGGATGATGTAGCCGAATTAATGGCTTTGACAGCCGCTTGACTGTCTGAGAAAATAGCTGTATTTCGTTTCTGGTTTGGATTTTGTTTAAGTAGCTTGCATGCTTCCCTGATCGCCAGTACTTCAGCCTGAAAGACACTAGCAAAGTCAGGTAACCGAAAAGACCTGGATATATTTAGGGACTCTGAGAAAAAACCCGCACCAACACCGCACTCCATCTTTGACCCATCAGTAAAGATAGTTGTGTCGATGTCTTTCGTCACGACGTCATCATTCCAATCATTTCTGGATGGGAATATAACTTTAAAATCTTTACCGAGGCTCATTGAAGGGGTGCAGTAATCAGTCGGAGTCGAAAACATTTCGGTAGGAATTAAACCCGTGATGTTGCTGTGCCCATAGGGTTTGGCAAACCAGGAGTTCGATTCTTTTAGTCTTATTGCGCTGCAAGATACTAGGTATTTAATGTGTAAATCTAGTGGTAAAAGGTGTAGAAAATAAAAGTTGACAGTTATTTCTGATCTCTGCGCCTAGGTTATATGATATAAACATGAAACATACAGTAAATATACCGAATGCTTTACATAGAATGTTAAAGTTAGATAACGTCATGATCCCGAAAATACTGTAAATGCTGTACGGCAAAATACTGTATTTTCAATCCTGTTTTTTTTTTTTTAAGAAATTTCCTTAAAAAAATAAAACACGTAATATAATACTAGTTTTGAATATAATTGTGTTATGTTTACTGATAATCAACCATAACTTTATACAAATATAGTTGTTAGTTAGAAAGTAGGTATATATGTAAATCCTGAGACAAAACAAATCAAACTTTCTGAATAGTACAGTATAACTATATACGTTCACGTATGCGTCAAATCTGCTATTTCTGATTTGCTGAGTTGTTCAGGTAAATATCCTAAGTTTTCGACCTCGAGCGGCGACCGCTACAGGGTCAAAAATAAAAAAAAAACGCGATTTTTTCGCGCTTTTTAAGTTATTGGCGAGCTTAGTCCTTAAAAAGTTATTTTAAATAAAAACATCGTTCTACGATTTCAAAGTAACCTACTTTCCTCCAATATGAGCCCAAAACCATCTCAGTAGACTGAATGGTTTCCAAAATACAGCATTTCAAAATTTACCGATAAAAAAATATAAAAAAGTATAATGGAAAATAAAGAATGACATAAATGCATCAAAGCAATGGAGCGTGTAGGTTGAGCCAAAATAATAGGGCAATCATAGGGGAATGGGGGTGTATATACACCCGTTAAGATTGGAGGGGCAACTATCTAAAAAAATGACTTAAGGTAGAAACAACAGTATTGAAAAACAATGGTAACATCCACAATATTCTCCTATAGCTTATCTTAAGTCCAGAAACCTTTTCTTGAATTTTCTTTTTAAATAAAGTTATTTTAATCGATAGTTTTTGAGAAATTAATTTCCAAACTTAAAATATTCAAAAAGAAATTTGCTCCAAAGATCCTGTTTCTACTAAGTAAATAGTAGAATATTGAATCTTGTCAAGAAGTAAATAAATGTAGAATTTAGTTTTCTCTCTCCTTTTCCCTTAGCTCCCAACTAGGTACCGACATATATTAATCAACAATTGAAGCTTGCTTCTTTATCAATTTCGATCTTTTATTGTTTCAGGTGGTAATGAGAAAGTTATGACGTCAGTATAAAACCTCTAATAAATAATCTGTATCTCAAAGTTCTGTAAAAACGATGTAAAAGAAATATCGTTTTGATAATGTAAAAAAGTGCGCGTATTTTGAAATACAGTATTTTGACCAACCAGTATTTTGCCATACAGAATTTTGACATATAGTATTTTGCTCATACAGCATTTTACACATACAGCATTTTAACATACAGTATTTTGGCATACAGTATTTTGAATACAGTATTTTGTCACTTACAGTATTTCGACCCCAACCCGATTTTAAGCTTTTAGGGTGGTTTTAAAAATCTCAAAATTACACAACATTTAGATTTATGTATATTTTTGGCAAGAATTTGAAATCGATATCATTGTTTTTTAATGTTTGAGTTTTGTTTTGTTTATTAAATTTTGAAATTTGAAATTGACTACTTCATTATATGGAAAAAAAAAGTAGACTGGGTTCGGAATCATTTTTTGTTCTTGAAATATTTGAGACGAAAATTATTTTTCAACTGATTTTTCTTAGTTTAAAAAAAAAGTGTTTGTTAATTTTTTTTTAATATTTACCCATTTGGTATTGTGTATTTATGTGTAAAATAAAATTAGTCTAAAGTAAATATCTTATTCCGTTCAAGAGATATTCCAGATAAATGACATTTTACAGCTCCTTTTTAAATTGCTTTAGTAAAAAAACGGTTTATTGAATTTGTTAGAAAACCTTTTCAGCACGTTATGACAATATTATCTGTAAAATAAAATTTATCCGAGGTCGATATATTTATGCGTTCTCGAGATTTGGTGGACGAAAAAAGTACCCCGGACGAACGTACGTACACACATACAGATATCTTGCTAAAAACGACGGATTCTGATTCTAGAGACCGCAAAACGTGTTTTCAATTTTCAATTCGACAAATCGCACCAATTACAATAACATCCAATGGGAAGTTAATAAATCCAAAATATTGCTCATAACGGTTTTCAAAGTCTAGTAGCACTTTTGTTATAAATTGCAAAATAGTACTTTCTTTAAATTAGTGCACTCACACTATGGATGAAAATAATAAAACGAAACTTTTAGAAATTGAAGCCGAAAGTACGAGCAAAATAATGCTAAAAAATTCATCTTGTTACTTTTTGTCAAACATAGGTATATTAGGGCCTAAGAAATGCAATTTTTCAAAATCTCGATTTTTAAGGCAGTGATATTGAATATAAAGGGTGGGCCAAATGAGTCAATTTTTGATTTAATTTCTTTGAAAATATGCGCTCTTAATAATTGATAAATATTAAATCATTACATCAAACAGTCAGCAAACGAGAGTCAGTTAAAAATCATGAAAAAAAAACATTTATAAATTACGTGTTTTTTAAGCACAGTGTTTAATATTCGGCCCTAGCCAGGTATCCGTCGGAACGGAAAATTCTCCGATTTTCTCCGAATCGGAGGCTTTTTGCTTCAAGGTATTCTTCCGAACAGCTGTTCAGAACAGTTTCCCGACATTACTTGATGCAGCCCGGTGTTTTGCGTTGACATGCGATGTACTACGTTTTTGGATAAAAAATTTTAAATATTGTTCCGAAATCCTCCGACAGAAATTGTTCGCGGAATTTGTTTCCGATTTTCAGTGAATTCTAAGAAAATTGTAATAAATACAAAATATGATTAAAGAAAGAAATTTTTTTGTACTTGGTACTTGAATTTACATTTCCAGGACAAGAGTAAACGAAAAAACAAGCTCTCATAAACTTGTGCAAGATATCTATAGCACGAAACTATCTGTCGCATGTCAAATCAATGCGTCTTTTCATTTTGCATTTTTCCGAATCGCACACCTCGAATGTAGGGTCATATTATGACTCTCATGTCGAACGTTCGACTGAAGTCGAACTTAAGGAATAATGACTTCGACAGAATTGTTTTTTTGAAGGGAGTTATTATTATACTATTCTGTTCCTAAATAAAATATTTAAAAAAAGACAACTTTGTTATAAGAAAAACTTACATTTTCGCACAACAATTTTTCTTTCCACTTCCAGCCACAAAACAAAATTTCAAAACAACGTCAATGTCAAACGAGATAAAAAAAACTCATTCACAATGAATTATTCACAATCGGTCTAAAATTACCAGTTGATACTCATAATACCAATTCGTCAACTAGTTGATAAATATTATCGACTATCAAATTGATACTCATAACAGGGCTGTAAGTCTATCCCACATTCTATCAAACTTTTTTTTACTAACTTACTTTTGATGGCGCTCACAGCCCATGATGGGCTTCGGCCTCAACTAACAAGCCTCTCCAGCTAGCTCTGTCCCTAGCTAACCGCTTCCATAGGGTGTTTCATTTTTCCAAAGATGTGATTTTCATATGAAATCGCTCACGCCCTGAGTTTAAGCGATGTAAAAGAAATATATACCAAATTTTATGACGATTGGATTATGTTTAAAGGTTGCACATTTTGATCACTTTTTTTCAAACTAGTGGAAAATAAAATACTGAAGTTTTTTGTACTAATTGGTTTTTCATGATCAATAAAAGGAAAATGGCAATGAAAAACGAAGTCTCACTATTTAAAAATCCTTCTCATTTGGCCTTCCTTTGGGATGGTAAATTGGTGCCCTCAGTGGCCCATGGGAGAGGGTGTGTCAGAATTTTGTTTAATAAAGTTACAGTTCTATATTGACTCTAAGATTTTGAGTATTATTAGCTTGGCATACTTCTTGTTGTATTAAATGCACTGGTGTGAGGTAGAAGTAGTAATATGAACTGACCTGGGGTTCATGACAACGTCATGGGTTTGCTTTTTGATACTACATCATCTATTATATAAGACTTATCTAAAGGAGGCGGAAAAACGTTTTTAATTGTTTGCTTTCCGTTTGATATCTATCAGAACAAAAGGTTGGATAATATTTTAGCTAATGATAATGGCAATATGATTTAAAGGTGAGAAAACAAACCTGCACGGAAAAAGGAAATTAAGCTATTAAAGGGTTAAACCTAGTTTTAAATGGAAAATACCTGAGAAATTTCATTACAAACCAATAAAACAAAGGCGTTCTTTGGATTGTTTGGGGTCCATTAAGTTAAATAATATGGAAGTGATTCTTTAAGGAGTCATTTGGCGCTTTAAAAGTGGTCAATCATTCCACAAAAATAGAAATTGCATACAAAGCTTAGCAAATTAGCAAGGGACGAGAAAAAAATATTAATGATGGAAGAAGAGTATCACAAGAAAGTCGTCACTAAGAGCACAAAAACGGGATTTCCTAGTTCAAATTGTTTGATTAATATAAACCAAATGTTTATCCTTGTCATACTACATATTTTCATAGTGTAAGGTTACATTATTTTTCAATTTTATTAATTAAGTTCTCCCAATAAAAGTAATTAACTTTGTAAAATCGTTTTTTTGCCTCTTTTACAAAAGCGATCGAAGTGTGCAACCTCTAAACATCAACCAATGTTCTTGAAATTCGGCTGAAAAATCTTTTTCATCACTTAGACTCAGGGCGTGAGCGACTTCTGCAAATATTCTAAATTTTATTTTTTTCCTTACAAAATGAAACACCCTACGCTTCCAGTTGCGCACACCGAGTGCTTTGATGTCGTCATCCACTTGTTTGCGCCACCTGTTA
Source organism: Melangyna quadrimaculata (assembly GCA_949320155.1). Taxonomy (NCBI): domain Eukaryota; kingdom Metazoa; phylum Arthropoda; class Insecta; order Diptera; family Syrphidae; genus Melangyna; species Melangyna quadrimaculata. The sequence goes on from OX439486.1 coordinate 11,863,394, forward strand.
CGGGTTCTCCCTCTGCTGCGTACCTCATTGGGGTTGGATTCGAAGACTCGTCGGGCAGGTGCGTTGCTGTCCATACGCTCCACGTGCCCCAGCCATCTCAGCCGCTGCTTTTTCAGCTTTTTGACCAGGCCAACGTCGCTGTATAGCCCGTATAGCTCGTCGTTGAATCTTCTCCTCCATACTCCTTCCATACACACCGGACCGAAAATCACACGAAGTTTCTTCCTCTCAAAGCACCACAGCAGATTTTTATCCGAATCTTTCAGTGTTCATGCTTCTGACCCATAGAGCAGGACCGGGATGATAAGGGTCTTGTATAAAGTCTCCTTAGTTCTCTAAGAGTAGTAGCCCGTAGCGTAATGGTTAGTGCGTTCGACTGTCACGCTGGAGGTCTGGGATCGCTTCCCAGCCTCGTTCACCTAAAAACTAAAAAGTTTTTTTTCAGGGTTACTGCATCTTGCGAGAAATTGACAAATCCTCCAAGAGTATCACTTGTCACGAATAAGTGCTTCTCGTCTAGCCGTTCGGATTCGGCATAAAATTGTAGGTCCTTTCCATTCCTGTCGAAAGGCGCACACAGGGATGGTTGCGAGTTGTTAGTCACTAGGCCTTGGTTCTTCATGAGCCGTTGTGCCACCCGATTTATTTTATTTTTCTCTGAGGGAGGGCCTTACTAATTAAATGCCTTCATAGACCGAAGAAAAATCGGTTAGCAAGAGTAATTCTTTGCTTGACAAGCAAGTGTGGAAGCAAAATATGAAAAGTCATTTCATTCCCACAAATTTGGCAGTCGCGTGGAATTCTTTCCCACTTTCAATTTGACATGTATTAATACACAGTGGGCTAGTGTGGAAGAGCTATTAGTCGTGTTTTTTTGTGCCCTTATCCCCGCTTCCATATCTGCTAAAAAATAATTTACATGTAAAATACAACAACAATTTTGACAATTCCGAAATTGTTGTTGTATTTAACATGGGAATTATTTTTAAGCAGATATGGAAGTGGAGATAAAGGCACAAAAAAACATGGCTATATATAGATAGGTATAGATATAGAGATACAGGTCAAAATGTGACTTATTAATTATTTAAGACACTTATTTCAAAACAGACTATTGGCTAAAAAAAATACCAAAAATCAGGGGAGTGTAGGTACTTAAAAAAAAAACATGGTTTCAAAGAATATGAAAAGGCAAATTAATTGTCATATGCAAAATATTTTAAAGCATTTTTGAAAAATTTTTTCTTGCAACATTTTGATTTTTAGCTTTTTAAAGGGTGGTTTTAAAATTCTCAAAATTACACATCATTTAGATGGTATAGGTAGGTATATATTTTTGGTAGAAATTTGAAATCGATATCATTGTTTTTTTACTCCAAAATATTTGAGTTGAAAAACATTTGTTAAGAATTTTTAATAGTTTTTCCAGTTTTTTTGCTCTAAAAAAAAACCATTTATTGGATTTTTTTAAAAAAAATATCAGTTGTTGACTACGTCATTATATGTAAAAAAAAAATAGACTGGTTTCGGAATCATTTATTTTTCTTGAAATATTTGAGACGATAATTATTTTTCAACTGTTTTTCTTAGTTTAAAAAAAATGTCTGTTGCATTTTTTGTAATATTTATCAATTGGTATTGTATAATTATGTGTAAAATAAAATTAGTCTGAAGTGAATATCTTATTCCGTTCTCGAGATATTCCAGATAAATGACATTTTACAGCTCCTTTTAAAATTGCTGTAGTAGAAAAAACGGTTTATTGAATTAGTTATAAAACCTTTTCAGCACGTTATGACAATATTATCTGTAAAAAAAATGTATCCGAGGTCTATATCTTTATTCGTTCTCGAGATATGGTGGACGAAAAAAAGTTCCCCGTACGTACGTACATACACACATTTGGCTAAAAACGACGAATTCTGATTCTAGAGACCTCAAAACGTGGAGATATGTCAACATTTTCAATTCAACAAATCGCACCAATTACAATAACTTCCAATGGGAAGTTAAAAACCAGTAAAATGATGATTTTAAAATTTTTCAATGGTACATGCGAAAATTAAATCCTGCTGGATTTCAATCTTTTGGAACCTAAAGATGATTCCCCCAAAGTTTAAAAAAAAAAATAAAAAATGTAATGGCTTTTCGATTAGGCGAACTAACAATTTAACTTGTATAAGGTCCAATTTTAAGAGTTGGATAGGCTATTGCTGACATAGAATAATTTTAAGGCTAAATAATGCCAGTCAAGCATTTAACGATTTATTTATTTCAAAATAGCTTGTTTAGTGCCATTAAGTTTGTTTCTACATGAGACTTCATGTAAATGAGTTCTACGGAGACTTTTTTAAGGCCTGCCGAAATTTGTTGCCTTAGCTTGAAAAATACTAGCTTTTATAGAACATTCAGATGAAAGTCATTACAGACAACTCCTTTACGGCTTGTTTAAGAAAGTAATCGCGCATCATGAAAATGTCAGACAGATGTTTAAATAGTTTGATTTTAGTCAGTGTTGTTATATCGTTTTGAAGAACGGAATTTTCATAAATTTATAAAGCATATTATAAATGTTTGAACTTATGCTTACCTAAATTTGTTAGCATGAAACAAATAAAAACTATAAGATCTGCTTCTGCAATTTTGTGCATGAAAATATCTTAGTTTGAGTTCCTCAAAAGTGAATTCATGCAATACATTTGTTTAATGTATATAAAACTCCAACAAGTTAAAAAAAGTTGTTCTCACATTTTTTTCCTAATAGCCTCAATTCGTTTTTAAGAGTAAACTCTAGTATCCTTCGTTTTCATTGACCACTTCACCAAAATTAAAACAAAAAAAAAACCAGATTCATTTTTGAAATCGGTGTATAACAAGGCTGATGACGGTAATCAAACATTTTGCACGAGTGGGACTTGCATTATTGACTTACGTAAGAGAACATTATAGCTTTTGCATTTTGTTAATAGCAAACTTAAGGAAATCAAAAATTAGTTTAATATAGAGCGGGAATTTAGCTTTGGTTGTGACGTCTATATTGGACTTCCGTAATGAAATTATAGCTTTTGCATTTTGTTAATAGCAAACTTATACAAATCAAGAATTTATATTTGTGACAGATATTGCCATGCCTTTGAAATGTATAGCTTTTGCATTTTGTTAATAGCTTGCTTACAGAAATCAAAAGTGAAAACTAAGAAAAAAGAGGATTTTTTTTTTTTTACATTTATTGCCTCCCCTAATTATATCTTTTGTATTTTTTTAATAAGAAAACAAACTTAGGTATATCGAAAAATGAAATATTATACATACCTAATTGTCCCCTTAGTTGAGACTAGAATTAAGCAACTTAATTACACTACTGCAACGCACATATCTACTTGCTTGACAAAAAAAAACTATATAAGAACTTTTTTCAAACATATGCTACGATAAAAAAGGTCATGCATACCTAATGTTAATGTGAGTTTAAAATATAATACTTAACTTATGGTATATATAATTTTCAAATACTTAAAGAATTTCATGATTGATACTTTAAATTCAATCTTCTAAAACCCTGTTATGGGTACCAATGTTTAATGAAAATTTAGTTTGATTTTTTTGGGCTTGAAGTATCAACTCATTTAAATTTTTACGCGTGTATGGTATATTGCCAATTGGCCTGGTGTGTTGCGTGGTGGCCTACTAATAGAGAGGAGCTGAGTTCGATCCCTGGATTCTGAAATTTAATGTGAGTAAAAGTTGAATTTTTTCAAATAAAATAAATTTCTATACATTTCAGAATAAATAGAAAAGCGGTTCTAACACCCTAAAGTCATGGGAAAATGGAAGGAAAAATAAAAACAATAATAATAATAAAATTTAAAGCAACGATTTTTTTTTAAATAACACACTGCTTTACTAGGCCTTTGTAAGGCCTTACATTGTAAGTCATTTCATTTATGCGAACTGAAAGTGAATGTCTTATAAAAGTCAGACAACTTGTTTAGTGGAGCAATAACACTGTTTTGCTTTGTTTATTTTATCAATAAGACTTTCCATGGAAAACTATTTAATTATATAGAACTTCTGGTCAAAGGAAATGAAATGAAATAGCTTGTATAATGTGCGCCAAACTGATTTGGATAAGGTCTTTATTAGTTACTATTCAAACTAGAAAATATCTTGTGTAGACACTTAAACAAGTTAAATTGTTAGTTGGGGCGTTTTCATATGGAAGACATATACATAATGTTGTGTGGTCTACCACTCGAAAGAGTTGACCATTTTGTGATCTTGGCATTATAATGGACTGTAAATTAGATTAGATTAGATTCGACATCTACCGTGGAATATCAACACACATCTACCACCATACAATCAACGCCTTGCTTTAATTAATTTACTATCACTTACGAATAGAAGAACAGTTTTTAGAATATTATTTATTTATGTTTTGATTGGCGAAATTGATTCAGAATACATTCTATATCTATACCTACCTATATACTGATTATCCAAAAACCCAAAGTTATTACACTACAAAATATAAAGTTATATAATACATACTCTACCACCCACCACTTAAGTAAATATGTGCATATGTATATGGTTTTCAATTGTACCAATGGGAAGTTACTAGTGTGGGTCGACCCCAGACTCATTTTTCTTTTATTGGAATCCAATTCTAATTTCCTTTTTATGCCGAATCGAATGAGCTATCATTTATCAAAATTGGTCAAAAATTGTGGAAGCTATGATTTTCTTACAATCAGTTCCAAAACAGGCTGAAATATATCAAACCTGCACCTGACGCATTCAAGGAAATCAACAAGATCATCGGAAAAAGACAACAATTGCCAGACGAAATCAGCACCAGACACGGGGACGTCATGACTTCTCAGGAAAAGGCGGAAATATATGCCGAATATTTTCAAGAAGCCAAACCCGCCAAACGACCCTGCACTCTTAGAGGAAGTCGAGTCAAACGATTCAGCAGTTGCAGCAAACACACACTGAAATTACCATTTTCAATGATGAAAATCCTGCCAGTAATCCCGAGCTCATTGAAATCTTCGCCAACACCGAAGAAGTGGCTGATTTAATCCACAGTGGACGACCTAAGAAATCATCTGGGCCAGACACAATATCAAATAACCTACATCATAAAGAAATTTCCCCAAGTCATGATCCTATTCCTTGCGATCATGTTCAAGAACTGCGTCAACAATTGCTATTTTTCTATGAGATGTGAGACTGATGAGGTTGAAAGCATTCTGCATCACCAACAAAATCATTCCGGATATACAGTTTGGATTTCGGTAGAAACACTACACTCTTGAGGTTCCAGAATTACGTTGTTAACACCCTCAACAACTACCAGGTTGCTGTTGGCTGCTTCCTAGATATAGAGAAAGCATTCGACAGCATATGAATACCTGGGGTTAATACACAAACTAACCATTTTTTATTTTCCCGGTAAACTAATTCTCGATTCTAGATCATTCTTCGTGCAGATCGAAAATAGCCAATCGACAACGAAAACCATCAGAGCAGGAGTTGCTCAAGGATCCAAACTGGGACCATACATCTACAACATATTCACATCGGACCAACCTCAACCCAACAATGCAATGAATTTGCTTTATGCGGACGACTCACTTACCTATGCCAAATCTATGTAGGTAGGTACCCAGTCATTGCAGCCCGAAGAGTGGAAGAACACGTTCTACGTTTGTGGGAATTCTACACAAGATGGGGCTTTAAAGTCAACTCAGCTAAATCCGAGCTGGCTCGCTTCAGAAGACCCGCGGGACATCGCAACACCCCTTCAGCCACAAGCTGCCGCAACAATATCCTCAATCTGCCGGACGGATAACAACTGATGACCAAACCATCAGTGAAATACCTGGTTCTCAACTTTGAGGAGAGGTTACGTTTCAACCCGCACGTAACAGCAACTCTGAAAAAAGCAAATTACGCTTTCCACCGAATCCACCCTCAAATGCGGAAAAGGAATGGACTGACCCAGAGCACAAAGTTGCTTCTCTATAAAAAAAAACTTCTCAGACCGATCATCACATACGGCTTTCCTACATGGTTTACTATTTCCAAAAACAGCATAAGAAAGCTAGGAATGTTTGAGAGGAAAATCCTGCGGATCTGCACGGGACTATATTTCGACCAACAGCGACGAAAGCATTACAGCAACAAGCGACTCTACGAAGTCTCCGGAATAACACGCCTGGAAAAATACATGATCAATGTTGCCAAAAGATTGACGAGAAATCTTTGCAATCATCCCAACCCGATAGTGAGAACCATAACAAGCGAAGAAAGATACCCCGAGCCTCGATACCTGGATGTAACAGCAATACTGGACGAAGGAATTATTTCTATCAACGACGACGAAGCAATCCAATTATATGAGTATGCAGCGTCAAATTACCACCGTGGCTAGTAGCCATCCTTACCCCGCATACCACCACAAAGACAACCGGATATTAACTACCCGAGATGAACTATCCATAATAATGTAAATAGTTTAAGACAATCAAAGACAATTTTTTAAATAATTTTTATAAAAATAAAAAACAAAGTATAAAAGGGGCCTACCTTATGAGCCCAAACAAATTAAAACATCAATGTTATATAGTACGGGGCATTTAGACTTTTGCTGGGAAATAAATCCGAAGTCAGGTTTGACGTTCACATTCGAAAGAATATTGGTACACGAGTCTAAAACCACATTTTGCACAACTGTACCTAGTGTCGTTTAGCCGCCATTTTGGTTTTAATGGTCGCTTGGGTTTTGGCGCGTAACTCGCGTATTATTCATCCTAGACGAAAAAATTTATCCACAAACTTGTAGCAAATTTAATTGTCCATAAAATATGTTAAGCAAATTTTTTCGCCTATCTTTATGGTTTAAAAATTAAGGAGCTTTTTGTTCATAAAAGTAGGCGTTGAATTTTTTATTTTCACCAACAAAAGTGGTAGAGACTTCAATTATCTATAATTAGTACCTTAACACTTTTTGAATTTGAATAACGGTTATCGCTCTGGATCCCATATAAAATCGAGAATTCCGTATACGGGATCATTTTATCAATACGAGAATTTCGAATGCTGGCATAAATACGAGGCAAATTAAGCTTTTAATATACGAAAGAGTATTAGTACCTACACAAGTCGAAACCCACATTTTGCACAACTTTACCTAGTGTCATTTAGCCGCCATATTGTTTTTAACGGTCGCTTGGGTTTAGGCGCGTAACTCACGTATTTTTTATTCTAGACAAAAAAGTTGTACTAGAAAATTGTAGCAAATTTAATTATCTATAAGATATGCTAAGCAAATTTTTTGCCTAACGCCTATGGTCTTAAAGTTATAGAGCTTTAAAAAAGTAGGTGTTGATTTTTTATTTGCACCATATCTTTTTTTGTCACTAAAAAAAATTAAATAAATAGTTCCCATAAAAGTGGTAGAGCCTTCAATCATCTCAACTTTTTCATTACAGATTTCCTTGCAAATTATGGATTTCATTTTGCTATTGAACTTTTGAACCTTTATAACTCTTTGCCACGCCACCCAGGAGGTAGAGTTTTTTCATTGCCAAAACGACTTACCTATATGTAAACCATACTAGTCACTTTCGTTTTACAGCGTCACGTTGGCGTTTTTTTTTGTGGTTTCCCCAGGGGGCCTAGTCCACGAGTCAATTTAAATATTCCTACCATTTGCAATTCTTCGGCTCCTAACCTTTAGCACCTCATATATGGGATATTCGCAAAAAAAGTATGCCATCTAAAAGGTCAGTAAGTGGTCAAAAAAGGTCAACTAGTTTCAGAAATTGGTCAGCCATAGAAAATTTTTTATCAAGGGTTACGTTTTTTCAAGGCCACCAACTATTTTTGGCACCTCATTTATGGGATATTCGCAAAAAAAGTATACCATTTGAAAGGCCACTGACTCGTGATAAAAGGTCAGCTAGTTTCAGTAATTGGTCAGCCATAGGTTTTTTTAATGAATTTTTAAAGTTTGTTTCAAGGTCACAGTACCTCATTACGTGAAATTTTGAAAAAAAAAGTATTTTGAACATTTATTTTTATATTTTTTTTTCAAAATTTTGAGTTTGAAAATCAATATTTCAAAAACTGTTCACTAAAAGAACTTTATTTAAAAAGAAAATGATAGAAGGGACTTCTGATTTTACATGCAAAAATAAAAGAGCGTTTTAGTTCTTTACCGTTGTTTTTTAATAATTTGTTTACCGCCTCCAATCGGTCTTGGACACACGGATCTGTATTCAGGAGCTCAATACTAAGGAATGGGTAAACATTTTCTTGGTTCATACAATCATCCTCAAAGTTGATTTTTAGGGGTTTTCAAACGGTCTGGCAGGGTAAATGCCGCCTCCAATCTGTCTTGGACATACAGATCTGTAATCAGGGGATCAATCTCTAAAGATGGATATAAATTTTTTTTTTGGTTCATACAATCATCCTCAAAGTTGATTTTTTTTGGCGCAGGGTCAAAAGTCCACAGGCCAAAAGTCCATAATGGAGTTTTGTCCCACTTGGGTGAGACAGAAGTACACAATTGTATTGTAAAGATTTGACCCACTAAAGTGGGCCAAAAGTCCACAAAAAAAGGGCCAATATTCCCTAATTTTAGAAAGAAAGTGGGTCATAAGTCCACAATAATTTCATATTATAATATTGAAAAAAGCAGAACAATTAAGAATTATTTATTTATTTTGCTAAGAATTAATTTGTATACTCTTCACTACTCGTAAACTTAAAGCATACCAACTGACAACATAGGCGCCTGAGCATACCCTAAGCGGAGCGACGGAGTCGCGTGAGCGGGACAGAGGACCCGAAAAGGGAGTTAAAATCCTTAAACCCGCGGTCCACCCAAAGTACTGTTTAGTACAAAAAAAACTTTAGTAACAGATCGACCGACAAAATAGGCGCCTGCCAGACGACTGAGCATACCCTAAGCGGAGCAACGTAGTCGCGTGAGCGGGACAAAGGACCCGAAAAGGGAGTTAAAATCCTTAAACCCACGAAGCGGGCCACCCAAAGCAGTCTTGTTAAAGAAAACTATCTATTAAGTGATCCACTGAAGTGGGTCAGAAACCCACAATCAATGGGCCAGAAGTCCACAAGATTTTTGTATGGACTTTTGGCCCATCGGAGTGGGTCAAAAGTTCACAATTGATTTATGGACTTCTGTCCCACAGAAGTGGGACAAAAGTTCATTATGGACTTTTGGCCTGAGGACTTTTGACCCTGCGCCGATTTGTTTAGGTTTTAAAATTGCTATAACGCATCTTAAGCCGTCTCTAGGGACTGCAAGACTTTGATTTCTTTCATAAGCATTACCACACCTTTCGTCTCATTAATTTTTTTTTTGGTTCACTTTCACACCCCTAAATTTGCTGTGTGCTCTTAGACTAAAAAGAGTTCTTATCGAAAATGACCTCAGGCTCAGTTACATGTTTGTAGAACAATTTTTTTTTTCTAAGACGTAAGATTACGCCACTTCGAATTTGTCGCGGGCCATATTTTGTAATAATAACAACAATTAAAATAATAATTCAAGAAGGAAATATGGCCGATATTTTAGTTTTTTCATCGCACTCTTAATTTTTTGCTTCCTATTTAACTACTAATATAATTTAAAACAATTAGATAACAATTAAAAAACATTTTTGGGTGATATTTTTAAAATGAAAAACTGTATTTACGAGTATCATATAATAATTCGCGGAGTAAAAAGCATCTCCATAGAATTTTTTTTGGATGTCACGTCTGTTATTACGTTTTGTCTCCAAAAACGTAAGAAGTTGTGCAATCTTGTTTTCACTTATGATTAAGTACGATTATAAAAAGATAAAATAACCATTTCGTGATTTTAACTTTAGTAATATGTTTGGAGATAGTACGGAGCTAAGCTCGTTTAAAATCAAAAAAATACACTATTAGACTTAACGCTCGGTACCCCGAACGTAAGCAGCTTAGTAAGGGATTGGAGAGTCTCCAATGAAGCATCAATGTCTGATCACAGAATAATTTTGTTTACCTTAGAAGGCATTTTCACAGAGAATACCTCTGAAAGGAACCCTAAGCAAACAAACTGGAATCTTTACAAAAACATTCTCAAGACAAACCTTGAGCAAAAAGGTCCAGTAAGAACAACAAACAGTAACCTTGAACTAGAACAGATAGTTAATGGGGCATATTCATAGTCATTTTAGACCTGGGTCTAAGTTAAACATAGCTTTGGTTGAATTTTAGGACGTTGATTCTATTTGTTTAAGGTTATCATTTCAAAATATTTGAAGCTATTTGTGTAGTATACCAAGTTAATTATCTTATAAAAATATAAAACCAACAATTTCTAATTAAAATCGGTCTGTATTCACTGAGCCAAAATTGTCTTAAACTGTAGTTTAGGTAAACTCTTCAATGAGGCTAAAAGAACTGGAGAGTGGCTTAACTACTCTGCAGAGTTGACTATATATAATGGGGAAATAAGAAAGGCTAAAAAATATAGTTTTGCAATTTTCTGTGAGGGAATTTCATCTACCCCTGTAGCGGCTAGAGTACATAAGGTATTAGCGAAAGAAAAATCAATAACTTCCTAAGCACTTCGTAACTCTGATGGTAGCTTCATAGAAAATGAGGAGCAACCTTCCCTTTTGCTAAACAATCACTTTCCAGGAAGTCTAAGTCTTTATTCCTAAATTGGGGAAAAAAATACAACCCATCCAAAGTCGTTCAGGCCGATAAGTCTTACATCTTTTCTACTGAACACTTTGGAGAAAATAATTGACAACTTCATAAGATCAGAAGTACTAAATACAATGCCTCTCAACAATCGACAGCATGCATATAGAGCAGGCAGATCCACAGAAACGGCTCTGTATGAGCCCACTAACACCCTAAAAATTGCTTTAACCCTTTCGGTACGGACGTGGTACAATTCCATATAAATATTCTTTGTCTTATACCATTCCGTCCCGAAAGGATTAAAGAATAAATAAACTGCATTATGTGCCTCCCTAGACATTGAAGGTGCTTTCGATAATACCTCTCATGATGCAGTAAATAAAGCCCTAGTAAGGAAGAGTGTACCCATCACCATAGCAAGATGGATTAGTGAAATACTGAGAACAAGAGCGGCAGAGGCCCACACAGGGCAAAGTGTCTGAAAATTACCACAACAAGGGGCTGACCGCAGGGAGGGGTACTGTCACTCTTGCTGTGGAGTCTTGTAGTGGATGAGCTATTAGAAAGTCTTACTTCTCAGGGCATACGCAGCATAGGCTTTGCCGATGACATCGTTATAACAGCCATTGGGAAATTCGAAGAAACTCTGTGAAATATTACAAAGAGGACTGAGAATTTAGGATTTCAATTTATGGTTGACTACAGCAACATTCGGGAAGTTAGGCAGAATTTTTGTGCCGCATATGTCCATACTGCAAAAAACAGGTCAGCTGTTTTGGCACTAAGTGAAACCCAGGTAGGGGAAAACACCGATCACTCGGAGTTCAGCCTGCATGGTTATAGCTTAGTGCCATTATTCTTCTAACATCATGGTCTCGCCGTGTGTCGACGACCAAAAAAAATGCGGTAAACAAACCAAACGACACATCCATCAACGAGCAAAAGGAGCGGCAAACAAAAAACGAAACGAACACATCTTTATATTTATTTATGTATGTTGGCTATCGTGCCATTTTCATTTAATTCGTCTTTAAATTTATTTTGTTGGCACCATTGTCATTAAAAAACCACTATTGCCATTTTTAAAAACGTTCAAGAGTCGAAGAAATGACAAATCGGTAAAATTAAAAGAAATCGTAATATTTTCTCAATATTCTCAATCACAGAGAATACCTCTGGAAGGAACCCTAAGAAAACAAACTGGAATCTTTACAAAAACATTCTCAAGACAAACCTTGAGCAAAAAGGTCCAGTAAGAACAACAAACAGTAACCTTGAACTAGAACAGATAGTTAATGGGACATATTCATAGTCATTTTAGACCTGGGTCTAAGTTAAACATAGCTTTGGTTGAATTTTAGGACGTTGATTCTATTTGTTTAAGGTTATCATTTCAAAATATTTGAAGCTATTTGTGTAGTATACCAAGTTAATTATCTTATAAAAATATAAAACCAACAATTTCTAATTAAAATCGGTCTGTATTCACTGGGCCAAAATTGTCTTAAACTGTAGTTTAGGTAAACCTGGGTCTTTCTGCGACTATTAATATGCCCCAATCAGTTTAGTGGGGTAATCAATGAGGCATATGAAATCAGTTGCCCCCTTTAAACAATTAAGAAACAGAAAGAGGTGGTGGAACAACAACCTATCAAATCTCAGATCCAAAAGGTAAGAAAACTCTTCAATGAGGCTAAAACAACTGGAGAGTGGCTTAACTACTCTGCAGAGTTGACCATATATAATGGGGAAATAAGAAAGGCTAAAAAATATAGTTTTCCAATTTTCTGTGAGGGAATTTCATCTACCCCTGTAGCGGCTAGAGTACATAAGATATTAGCGAAAGAAAAATCAATAACTTCCTAAGCACTTCGTAACTCTGATGGTAGCTTCATAGAAAATGAGGAGCAACCTTCCCTTTTGCTAAACAATCACTTCCCAGGAAGTCTAAGTCTTTATTCCTAAATTGGGGAAAAAAATACAACGAATCCAAAGTCGTTCAGGCCGATAAGTCTTACATCTTTTCTACTGAACACTTTGGAGAAAATAATTGACAACTTCATAAGATCAGAGGTACTAAATACAATGCCTCTCAACAATCGACAGCATGCATATAGAGCAGGCAGATCCACAGAAACGGCACTGTATGAGCCCACTAACACCCTAAAAATTGCTTTAACCCTTTCGGTACGGACGTGGTACAATTCCATATAAATATTCTTTGTCTTATACCATTCCGTCCCGAAAGGATTAAAGAATAAATAAACTGCATTATGTGCCTCCCTAGACATTGAAGGTGCTTTCGATAATACCTCTCATGATGCAGTAAATAAAGCCCTAGTAAGGAAGAGTGTACCCATCACCATAGCAAGATGGATTAGTGAAATACTGAGAACAAGAGCGGCAGAGGCCCACACAGGGCAAAGTGTCTGAAAATCACCACAACAAGAGGCTGACCGCAGGGAGGGGTACTGTCACTCTTGCTGTGGAGTCTTGTAGTGGATGAGCTATTACAAAGTCTTACTTCTCAGGGCATACGCAGCATAGGCTTTGCCGATGACATCGTTATAACAGCCCTTGGGAAATTCGAAGAAACTCTGTGAAATATTACAAAGAGGACTGAGAATTTAGGATTTCAATTTATGGTTGACTACAGCAACATTCGGGAAGTTAGGCAGAATTTTTGTGCCGCATATGTCCATACTGCAAAAAACAGGTCAGCTGTTTTGGCAATAAGTGAAACCCAGGTAGGGGAAAACACCGATCACTCGGAGTTCAGCCTGCATGGTTATAGCTTAGTACCATTATTCTTCTCACATCATGGTCTCGCCGTGTGTCGACGACCAAAAAAAATGCGGTAAACAAACCAAACGAACACATCCATCGACGAGCAAAAGGAGCGGCAAACAAAAAACGAAACGAACACATCTTTATATTTATTTATGTATGTTGGCTATCGTGCCATTTTCATTTAATTCGTCTTTAAATTTATTTGTTAATTGTTGGCACCATTGTCATTAAAAAACCACTATTGCCATTTTTAAAAACGTTCAAGAGTCGAAGAAATGACAAATCGGTAAAATTAAAAGAAATCGTAATATTTTCTCAATATTATAAAAGAAACCTTTTATTTTTAGAAAATAAACCATCGCTACAAAAGTTTAATTTTCGCATTTTTCTTACTTGAACACCGTGTATGTTCGCAATGATGTTGCTTATCAGCTTCAACCACAATATGGTTCATGTTTGAATACAAACTTTAATTTCATGTGGTTTAAATTCACCGTCCAAAAGCGCATCATCCATACTTGTTTTGTTTATCGTAGTCCTAGTTTGGATAGTAATTCGGCTTCTAACGAATTCGATGCACTATCTGATTCCATGCAGAGAATTATTTCCCATTTTCCACACAGTGAAATCGTTGTTACGGGCGATTTCAATGTACATAATTCTTCGTGGCTACGCTATTGGGGCCAGACAACACCCGAAGAAAGGTATGCCGAAATTTTTGCTGAGTTAAGTAACCTAACTCAGCTTGTTGACGAGCCTACTCGAATTCCGGACGTTGCAGGTCAATCCGCCAACACTCTAGACTTGTTCCTTACCTCTGACCCTGATAAATACACTATTAGTGTATTATCGCCTCTAGGCACGTCAGACCATTGTGTCATATCTGTAAATTTCTCATGCCAACAAAATCCAGTTAGAGAAAAAACTCCCAAGAGAACCGTTTGGCAATATAAGGAAGCCAACTGGGACGGTCTCAACGATTTTTTCAGGAGCTTTAACTGGTCACTATACTTCCTAGATAGTGACGTAGACGCCAGTGCAGATATGATCACAAATTTAATTCTTTGTGGAATGAGAAATTTTATCCTGAATAAGGTGAAATCTATTAAGCCCAAAGAAAACTCATGGTTTGATTCGAGCTGTTAAGAGGTTATTAGGGTTAGAGAGGTAAGATTCCGTTGTTTTAAAGCCAACCCTACTGAGGAAAACCGGAAAAGGTTTCAGCAAGCTAGAAAGACCTGTAACGTTTATATTGACGAACCAAATTTTTACATGATCAAAAATTAAGGCAAAAAATACTACAATGTCCCAAAGGTAGTAAAAATGTTTGGTCATTTGTAAAAAACATACGAAATACCACCTCGTGGTCAGTTCCAACGCTCGTCTTCAATGATACTCCTTTTGTCAGCTCACAAGATAAAGCCAATTTGCTTGCAGCACAGTTTGCTGTTAATTCGACGCTGCCAGAAAGTGTTATGACTCCTCCTGTACTTGAGAGCATAAATGGTTTTATGGGACAAATCTTCTTTCGCACTCGTGCAGTTGCTAGAGTTCTAAAAGATCTCGACATACACAAATCCGCTGGCCCGGATAGTATCCCTCCCATTGTTCTGAAGAGGTGTTCTTCAACGCTGGCAAAACCACTGCGGAAGCTTTTCCATCCTCCCCTACTATACTGGTCTCTTTCCGAGTGGATGAAGAACAGCATTTGCCAACCTGTCCCTAAAAAAGGCGTGTCTTCTTCCCCCTCCAACTATCGACCAATTGCGCTTACGTCCCTTCTTTCCAAGGTCATGGACACGCTGATTAATTTTCAGCTCAAGAAATATCTCGAAGAACGAAAGCTTCTTAATGACTGGCAGAACGGCTCTCGTAGCAATAGGTCCACTGGTGATCTGATGGTATATCTCACCGAACAGTGGCACAAATCTTTACATCGTTTTGGAGAAAGTAAGATTATTGCGCTTGATATTTCTAAAGCATTTGATAGAGTTTGGCATCAAGCTCTCTTATCGAAAATGCGTGCATTTGGTATCGATGAATCTCTTTTGCGTTGGATTAGAAATTACCTTTCAGACCGATCAATACAAGTTTTATTGGACGGTTTTAAGTCTGATATCTACAAAATAAATGCTGGTGTGCTCCGTTTTGTCTCTGACCCTCTTTCTCATATTCATCAACGATCTTTTATCTGAAACTTCTAATCCATTAAACTGTTTTGCTGACGACATTACCCTCAGCTTCTCATATTCGTTTTTAGATTCACATCCATGTCCTTCGGATGTGGAACTTCAACGACAGCGTATGATAAGCTCATTAAATTCTGACCTTGACAGCATTGTCCAATGGGGACACAAAAACCGTGTAGAATTTAATGCTTCAAAATATCAATGCTGTCTCCTGTCTTTAAAGCGAAACTCACCCCCTATGGTGCTATCCATGAGCGGCACTTGCATAGAGGAAACCGAACGGCTTTCAGTCCTCGGTATGTGTGTCACAGACCACCTTTTGTGGAACGACCACATATTTGACATCGCCAAAAATGCTGCTAGGTGTTTAGGTTTTCTCCGTCGATGCAAGAAATTTGTCTCCCCTTCTGATCTGGCTGTGATCTATAAAGCCTTTATTCGTCCAAAACTTGAAGACAACTCCCATATTTGGGCTGGTGCTCCAATAACCCACTTAAGTCTTTTGGATAGAATACAAAAGAGAGCTCTAAAAATGATAGGTGAAAGGACTATAACGGAAACATTTACATCTCTTGAGCACCGTCGAAATGTTTCATGTCTTTCGTTATTTTACCGATATTTTTACAAACAATGTTCTAGTGAAATAGCCAGTTGCATTACCCCCCGCCCTCCCTAAACAATTCAACCGTAATACTCGTGCCTCTAGGAATGCCCATCAGTTTACCCTTGAGTCCAACTTCGGGCGTACTGTAAAGTAGTAGTGCTCTTCCCAGCTCAATTTTCCACCTCCATTGTGATCTGCAGACATTCAAAACCAATGTGCATCAGTATCTCCTTTCTAATCCCCTCCAACCTACCTAATCGCTCGCACTGTGAACGTCATTTTAAGGGTAGTCGCAACCTCTTTAGCGCACGCTAAATATAAAAAAAAAAAAAGAATCACAAGTAAATGGTGTCAATCTGTAGGACTAAATATTAATCCTGCAAAAACGACAATCTTATCATTTACCAACAAAAGGCTTCTGCCACGAATGAAACCTATTAGTTAAGCTGGTAAAGTCATTGAAACAAAGAAGGAGATAAAATACCTAGGTATAACACTAGATAGCAAACTTCTCTGGAATAAACACTTAGAAATAACTATCGGAAAAGCCACAAAAGCCCTTACGATATTTAAGAGACTTGCAGACAAATCATTGGGGTGCAAACCAAGTATCTTAAGATGGATGTACACCATGATGGTAAGGCCCATCATTACCTATGGTGCAGTTGCATGGCACAAAAGAACCGAACTACAAACAACTTGGAATGCCCTAACGGCTCGCATGCATATGCATAACTGGAGCAATGAGAACTTGCCCCACAGCAGCAATGGAGTTTATTCTTCACCTAACACCTAACAGTACTGCTCAGGGAGCAATCATGAGATTTGCCAAGGAGGGAACTGGGACCGGAAAATGCATAGGAAACAGAGAAAGGCAATGCATCTCCAAGTCGACAGTAACAAACCTTCTTGACATTCCATGCCATGATTAAAAAATATAACTTAGAAAAAATTTTTCAAATAGAGTTATTTATAGCAAGACAGAGTGGGTAGGCGGAACAACGAACTACAATCTTTAAGGCAACGCAAATGGTATACTGATGGATCAAGAATGTCTGAAGCAACTGGGGCGGGTATATTTGGGCCATGAACCAAAATATCTGTACCGATGGAATAGTCCACAAGCATTTTCCAGGTGGAAGTAAACGCCATAGGTAAATGTGCAGAACGTAACGTTGCGTTGAAAGAAACTACCGAAATCGGAACATTGCCATCATATCAGATAGCCAAGCCGCGCTTAAAGCTTATAATCTCAAAACTGGTATTCAGGCCCGTAGCCAGCATTTCGGTTCGGGGGGTTGGTCTAAAGACTAACGTGTAACTATATAAACAAAGAATTTATAACTAAAAACATAATATTTTGTATTTAATAATTAAATAGGGACATTGTGCCACTCGTGCAAATCTGGCGAAACTGGCTTGACTTTTTCGAAGCCAGTAGTAGTTGTGAAGTGGACTCGTTCATACTTGTATATAAAGCGATCTTGATAGCAGTTGGTGAAAATGTTTGAATTAAATAATTCTTTCTGCCACAACTTTTAAAGGGCGGCGGCACCAAGAAATTTAAACATTTCCAAAATAGGCAACAATATTCAAATATGATTGAATGCCATGATTTTGATTGATTAAAAAATCTCTTAATAACCCGAATTTGTTGGGATTAAATTTTTCGCTCGGGAAATATGAGATTTTGGGGGTTTCAGTTGACGTTATTTGGAACACAATATTCTCTTCCCGATTTGTCAAGCCATATGCTGGATTTCCATCTATTTTCTTCTGCAAATATGAAAAAAAGTAGAGCGGGACAGAAGTATGTAAAAAAACCAAGCGTGTGAAAGGGAACCATCATGAAGATGAACATTTCCGTCTTCATATCTTCATTATACTTCCTATAATCAGCATGTATGAAGATCTTCTGCATTTTTGTCTTCTCTCTCTATCCAACAAAAAAAAAAAGTTAAATTTTATATTGTGTCTTCTTTTTTTTGCATAAGTCAGACGAAGATACATGTAAATCACACCAATAGAATGTCAAATTAAATTGAAACATTTTTGCAAAGATGATGTATTGGAAAACCTTTAAGAAATCTATTTTTTTTTTTGATAAAATTGTTTGATTTAAAGTTTTTTTTGTGACATTTGGAACGAAATATTCTGTGTATGCCTAAATTTAGTCTATTACCAATCTGACAAGGTATGAACTGTCAAATTCCATTGAAGGATGGCTACGATGACTATGGGTTAAAACACCTCTAAAAACCCGATTTTTGTTTAGAATTATTATAGAACCACATTTGTCTCGTGTGTTGTGTTGCTGTGTGGCGTAGGAAATATATGGAATGACAGCGACACATGACTCCACAACACAAAACACGATACATATGAGTGGTTCCGACTTAAAAGCTTCTCTACTGGCTTCAAACTGGCTCCGAAGAAGGAAAGCCAGTTGACGAACAAGTTGCTCAAGTTTGGAAAGCCAGTACTGGCTCATGTGGCCTCAGCATAAGAAAAAACTTAATCGATTTTCTAATCCAGTTCCGTCATGGAAGGATCGGATTTTCGACTGGTTTTCATTACATGAGTTTAAACTTCGATTTGAAGTTGTGCTTAAATTTTGTTGAGATTACAGAAGAAGGATTTTGGTCAAATCATTAAATAAAATTGAATACACACACATAAAATAAATCCATATTTTTGAACAAATTTCCAAAAAAAAAACAGTTCATTATACATACAAAATTTTGGCTCGACTGTACTCTTTAAGTAGGATTGTTTTCGTTGAGTGGTAATGAGATTTGTTTATTACCACTGAAAGTATACAAAGGTTCGAATCAGCTTCTAGGTCCAGCTCGCTTTAACACCACACAAAGTGAAAGTAGTAAATAACATCCGTAATACCTTATTAGTCTCCTCATATTAAATGTTATACCTAAATAGTGTCGGTGCAGGGTCAAAAGTCCACAGGCCAAAAGTCCATAATGAACTTTTGCCCCACTTCTGTGAGTCAGAAGTCCATAAATCAGTTGTGAACTTTTGACCCACTGCGATGGGCCAAAATTCCATACAAAAATCTTGTGGATTTCTGGCCCATTGATTGTGGATTTCTGACCACTTCAGGGATCACTTTATAGATAGTTTTCTTAAACAAGACTGGTTTGGGTGGCCCGCTTCGCGGGTTTAAGGATTAAAACTTCCTTTTCGGGTCCTCTGTCCCGCTCACGCGACTCCGTTGCTCCGTTTAAGGTATGCTCAATGCTCAGTCGTCGGCAGGTGCCTATGCCGTCAGTCGATCTGTTATTAAAGTTCTTTTTGTGCTACTTTGTACTTTGGGTGGCCCGCTTCGCGGGTTTAAGGATTTTAACTCCGTTTTTGGGTCCTCTGTCTCGCTCACGCGACTTCGTGGCTCCACTTAGGGTATGCTCAGTCGTCTGGCAGGCGCCTATGTTGTCAGTCGATCTATTATTAAAGTTTTTTTGTACTAAACAGTACTTTGGGTGGCCCGCTTCGCGGGTTTAAGGATTTTAACTCCCTTTTCGGGTCCTCTGCCCCGCTCACTTGACTCCGTCGCTCCGCTTAGGGTATGCTCAGTCGCCAGGCAGGCGCCTATGTTGTCAGTTGGTGTGCTTTAAGTTTACGAGTAGTGAAGAGTATACAAACTAATTCTTGACAAAATAAATAAATAATTCTTAATTGTTCTGCTTTTTTCACTATTATAATATGAAATTATTGTGGACTTATGATGACCCATTTTCTTTTTAAAATTAGGGAATATTGACCCTTCAAATCTCCACAATACCATTTCGGACTTCTGACCCACCCAAGTGGGACAAAAGTCCATTATGGACTTTTGGCCTGTGGACTTTTGACCTTGCGCCAATAGTGTCTTGTTTTTAAAACATTAAAGTTTACCTAAATAGTCTCTCTATATTTTTAAAGATTTTAATTTATACCAAAAAGTTTAAACTGTTTATTTTTTTTTTGTAAATCATTTCGGGAGGGGCTTCAGCCCCTCAATACCCCCCCCTGGCTACATGCGTGCTGGTATGAGGATGCTGGCGGAGGTTAAATGAACTGGGCAAAAACAACAATGTCTCAATCTATTGGGTACCAGGCCACGTGGGTATGAACGGTAATGAGGAGGCAGACTCCCTAGCCAAAATAGGAGCAACACCCCCCCCCCCCCAAACACGGCCTGAGTCCTATTGCGGATTGGGTGAAAATGTGAACAAGAACAAGATCAAATAAGCAGAGGAGGTGCAAAAAGATTTGGAAAGAACTCCCAAAACTGAGGCAGGCCAAATTATTACTTGGGAACTACAACCAAGAACGCTACAAAGCCTGCATATATTTCAGCAGGAACAGCTGGGAAAGCACCAGATAGCTCGGAAAATACTCCAAAAACTAAAGTTTATCAAAGAACTAAACTTGGAGGATGAGCTTTAAGTGAGCAAAATCATTCAGCTCTAGATGGCGGCACAATAGATCAAAGGTCGCAGTGCAGTGCATCAAGCCCCGAATTGATTCATTCAAAAATACTTTTTTTAACCTAAAAATGATTTAACATCGTACTAAGGTGCCAGTTATAGCTATCATTGAAAACCATCATTGAAAAAGTTAACTGTTGATTTTGAGACCTTTCGAAAGTTTAATCATTGAATATTTTAATGCAGAAATATAGCTTACGACTTCAAAATTATTTCTCCTTCAAAAAAAATTCATTTTGACCCATATCTTCCATATAACGTAACTTTTAATTTTTCAATAATGAACTACCTTACCAATGATCATTGAAAAAATTAAAAGTTACGTTATGGGGAAGATATGGGTCAAAATGAATTTTTTTTTAAGTTGAATAATAATTAAAAAGTCGTAAGCTGTATTTCTGCACTAAAATATTCAATGATTAAACTTTCGAAAGTTCTCAAAATCAATAGTTAACTTTTTCAATGATGGTTTTCAATGGTAGCTATAACTGGCCCCTAAAATGACTAAAATGTTGCGCTAAAGACTTTACTTTTTCTTTTCTATACTACAAAGATTGAGACTGAAATTAAATAATTGAATTATCTTCATAAAAAAATAGTTTCCTATAATTGTTTTTATGTTATGTTATGTTTTAAAATAATTATTTGTTGTTGTTATAATAAAACCGACTTAAATGTGTTTTTTTAAGACATGTTTAATGTGTTTTTTAACACATGTCCGAACTGCCCCAGTGCTGTCCAAAGCTACCCCGCTAGGGTTGCAGATATGGACACTGGACACATTTAAGTGTTTTTGTTTTTATGACAAAAAAAAATTATAATTCATAACAATGTTCATATTGTTGGTCATCAGTTTGTAGGGTTAAATAACAAAGAACAATTAGGCCTATCGGGAATTCCTTGGGAAATATTTTTCCCACGGAATTTTATAGTTCCCGGGAACGCATTCCTCCTATCGGGAATTCCACACGGAATGCTTTTCCTCGGGAACGACTTTTACCAACACGAAAATAAAAAAAATATTCGAATATTGTTTTTGAAGAGTTTGACATTTGATTTTGCAGCAAACAAAAGTTTATTTATTTTGTGCAGTGTTTAAATTATAAATAATATGATATATAATGCAAAGAATATCGTTTTTATTATTAATTGATGAGATAGAGCAAAGAGGACGAAATGAGCAGAGAATAATAAGGCGAGTTTAAGGGATCATGCAAATCCTTTAGACTTACCAGAACCACTCTAAGTTGAAACATTTTATTGACTCATTCAATTTTTATATAGCTTTGATCTACATATTTCATCGTTGTTATAGAGTTAACAAGCCATTGTTTCAACATTTGATTGATACCCAGTCTGATTTCTTGCCTCAATCAAAGAAACCTATCGCTATTCCTTCTTTCATTAAGAAAAGTGCGTGCTTGCGTTTTTTTGCAGAAGGTGGGTGTCAGACAGGAGTGTGAAAAGACCATGAGGTCAGGCTGGCTCAATCTTCCTTTTCAAAAGTTCTTTCAAATGTATTAGATTTGAGAACAAAATTTGCCCGTTATGGATCAAGTGTCAAATAACCAAATGAACCAAAAGTAGAAGCATTTGCAAATCCTTGCTCCGAATCGCCCTTTGCACAAATCCTAATGATGGTTTCTTCCAATGAGGTGAACTTATATATTCTTTGCAAGGGCCTCCGCCAGTCGCTTTTTTGTTTCTTAAATTTCCTGACATTTTTTTTCTCACATATTTTTTTTTCATCAAGCCAAACCTTAAATTATTTTTTTTTTATGAAAACACCATTTAACTAATTAAGCAATTACTTTTTTCATGCAGCAACTGATTTTACTTGAGAGCCAATGCAGTTGAGATCTCTCAACGTTTTTCCAAAATGTTTGGACATCTTATTTTGGTTGATTGGTTATATCGCGGTTTTTTCCATTATGTTAATAATTAAAACATCTATTTGCTTCGAATTTGACCTTATAAAGGACTCAATTTTTAAGTTTTATTAATTTTTTTTTCTAGAGAATAACTTCCATTGTTGTTTATTGTTTTGAATTCCCACGTTAAATGACAGGGGAATATTCCGAGAGAAAAAGTAACAAATTTCCCAAACAAAAATTGTTCACGATAGGTACCCGCGCAGAAAAACATTCTAGTTTTCGACATGGCACTGGAGAGTTTAAAATAGATTCTGCCACAGCCCTAGCATGGCTAAGTAATGGCCAAAACTAGGGCCTTGTCGATTATGAACCCTTTTGCCTCGTCCGAAAAACCACTCTAGGCCCCGGACCAGCAAAAACTAGATTTGTTCATATTTTAGCTATAGAAACATTAAAAACGGGTATTTTGGACGGCTGTGATCCGATAGTAAAATAACTCAGATCAAAAATAAAAACCTGAATAATAAAAATAATAGCTCAAATTTGTATGAATTTAATACGATATTAAAGCAAATTTAGTATGATACTGGGCATTTTTGGAAAATACTCTTATTATCATATTATTTGATTTTATCGTGTACAAAAATGCGCCTTATATAAACTACATCCCACCACAAAAACAACCGGATATGAACCACCTGAGATGAACCATCTGGTATTAAGTAAATATAGTTTAAGACAGTAAATTATAATTTTTGATTAATTTTAATGAAAAGTTCAAAAAGCCTTTGGCGGGGGTGGGTGGTTGAAAATACAGAATTTCGAAATTAAATACTTATATGATTATCTTGGTAAGATTTTCAAGAGCGTGAAATTTCTAACTTTTTTTTAAACCAAAAATGATCAATTATAATAAATCTTAAAATTTTTATTTTTCGATTCATCGATTCAATTTGTTTAGTTAAAATTTTGCATATGTATCAATAACGAAAGTTCTAAGTCTGATAGGATGCCGAAAACGTCCAACAAGTTCTTACTAACGAGAACCTCACGAGAGTATGAAACATTTTCCTCGTCTAAATTTTACTTACTGAAAACTTGCAAGGGTATATTTGACATGTTTTCCTCGTCTAGATTTTCCCTAAAGAAAACTGACTAGTGCCAGGTCAAAACTAGACAGACTGGTCATTTTTCCAGCCGGGTATTTTTGTCTCTCGGAATTTTTCCCTAATTTCGAAAGAGATTCACGATACCTATTTTTCGAATATGGGAAAAATTTCATGGGAAACGATTCCCCAAATATGTTTTAAAAATCAAAGTGACTCTGAGTGCTCTAGCGGGATTTATGCAAAAAGGTTCCAAGCGTACCCCCTTCTCCCCTTCATCAGTTCAATAAATATTATTTTATTGTTTTAAGAATGCCAAGATCATTCATGTTTTAGATTTTTAAAAAAGCAATAAATATACATATTTATACCTATGTACGTGGTGGCCAAACTTTGTCCATCATTTTTCTCCGTAAATAGAAAACGGAACTACATGAATTATGTAACATTTATGTATCATACAAAAATACTCGTACATAATTCTTATTGAATAATATTAGTTATATTTATATAAATTATTATTTCGTGTTGAAAGAAAATAAATTTCTCCAGGCCAGATAGAAGGACAACTTTATTTTAAACAAACATTATCTTTATAGTTTACTGCCACATTAAAACATTAACCTCTTTAGAATTGTTATTGAAAACAACCACATTGAGACCAACAAACCATCGCCATCTGTTAACAGGTTTAACTCGGTGGCGCATGTAGATTGGCAACTGAAACTACAAAAACCAACAAAACAAAAATTTATCTATTCGTAACAAGACAGACAGACAGACAGCGATAATGAGGACGTGACGCAGGCGTAGCAAATATGATATTCACAGTGTGATAAATAAGCCTTAAAATTGGATTGGAGTTCGGTCTTGCTATTTGATGGCACTCACTGCTTCTGCTCCCCTTTATATCATTTTCAATATAATAGTACACGTTGTACTTAGAAAGTCAATGTGTACCTAAGTGCATGTCCACATGGGATTTTTAATGCTTGTTCGTTGTGTCCATACGATGAAGAGTAAATCCTCTCAGTTTAATCTACCCATCCCTATCTCCCACCCTTGAAATCTATCTATCTTTCACTCACACAATAAAAAATCTATCATCCGAGAATCCGAGAATATTGTTTGAAAGTGGCGCAGCGGTGCAATTTGGGTGGAATCTACCCATCTCTTTTTCACTTACATAAAATCTACCTGTCTCACAGGTTGCACCTAGCATTAAAAATCCAATGTGGACAGGCACTAAGAAACTAATGTTAAACTTACAACATACGCAACATACTTATAACATACGCAATTATTTTAAGGAAAATAATAAATTATTTGTTCGTGTTCAAATAAAGTAAATATCTTCAGATAATTTCGTAAGACTTTATTTTATGTGGATTTCCTTTCAACAAAAAAAATCAAATCTGTGAAGGGGAAATTTGATTTGTTTAGAAAAAAAGATTAAATTTTCTAAACAAATCAAATCTTTCATTACAGAAAGATTTACACCGAATTGCACACACGAATTTTTTCGCGAGTTCCTTACAAAAAAAAAAAAGATTTGATCTCAAATCGTTGAAAGGAAATCGACATTAAACAAGCCATATCTCGATAGTTTACTGCCACTGTTACTTTCACTGTAACCTCTTTAAAATTGTTATTATTGAAAACAACTACAATTAGACCAACAAACCATCAGTAAACAGGTATAACTCGGTGGGACAGGTAGGTATATTGGCAACAAGAAACTACAAAAACAACAAAACATATTCATCCAAGAAGGCAGAGTGCAGAGGATTACGTGACGCAGACGCAGGCGTAACAAACAGTGGGGTCAATTAGCTTTAAAATCGGATTGGATTCTGGTGTGGTTTTTTGAATTTTTAAATTAAGAATACAGAAAACTATAAATTTATATTTTATTAACAACTCTCTCTATCTCCCTTAATTAATTGGCCTTATAATATAACAACCGTTAAACTTCCAACACCAAAATGTAGCTTCTTATTTCTAGGTCTTAGGTATTTAACAATAAAATAAATATTTATTTATTACCAACAAGCATTCTAAACATATAACTTTATTCTTAAAGAAATAGTATATTTTTGAAATAAGAGGAGTTGGTTCAACTAGTTTTAAGACGAAATTAAATAGTGAGGTTAAATGGTGTAAGCGCTCAAGTTTAGGTACATTGTTGTTTGTATACCTTATATATGGCGTTTTTCTTTTTTGGCTCTAAATAAACCTCTGAGCAGAGGCTGAGCGATCAGAGCAGAGCTCTGAGCAGGTTATGATCAGAGCCCTCAGACTTATTTATGAAACGCATTTGAGCACTGAACTGTCATTTCATAGGTGTGTTACTAAAATACATTTTTGTTTACCTGACTTAGACGGGCGAATGTCCTGGGAATCCATTTTTAATTTTTTGTATTTCTTTCGTCTGTCAAATCACTGAAAAAAAGTGAAGTTGGCTTCGCTCAGCGTTTCGCTCGACTTGCTCGGTCATTTTATTCTGAGCTAATCGATTAAGTTCTGAGCTAGCCCAGATGGAAAAAAGAAACACACTTTTTGAGCTCTGATATGTCTGAGCTGAAAAAAAAACATAGAATTTTTGTTTGACAGTTTCGTGATCTGCTCAGAGTTAAAAAAGAAAAACGCCAATAAATGGTATTACAAAAATGATTGCTGATGATGGTCTATTTTATATTGATACGACCTGTGTTAAAATATTGATATAATATCAATAATTGAAAAAATTATTTAAATATACAAAAACTCAAACTGAGTAGGTATAGAGAAAAAGAAAGATAAAATAAGGTTAGGTACTGCCAGAAAATAAAATTACCCAGCTATACCTAGGTATGTAAGATAAATAAATTTAAGTGTGTTAAAAAAACATATAAATCATTTCGAAATGTTGCCATAGCAACGAGACTATCGTTAGCCGAGACGCTATTAAGTCTTATTTTTTCCATATTACCTTAACCTGGGTAGAAAATGTCTTCAAATGATTGACATATATGTACCTTGGCATTTATTCATTTCTTATCCAGGCTAGGATGTATTTTGTTAATTGCTGTTTTATTTGAGACTGCATAGATTAGAAACAAAACACGTCTAGTATATAAATTTACAATAATTTCTAAATAATGTCAAAATACATTTTGTAGTAACAAAATATTATTAGCTTGCCCCACTGTCCAACGGACTTTTAGTTTGAAGCAGGTCTCATGTAATAGTTATGTCTGCCCTGCGCCAACATTAATCGTTTCTTAATCCTCTTACCGTTTGGTTGGTGCTCGAAAATTTTTATTTCGCACTTAACAAGTAGAGTTCAGTCAAGCAGGAAGTGTGAAATAGTTTTCATCACAAAAAATGCTACAACTGATATATCTTCAATGTCTGACCCTGGGCATTTATATAGTTGCAACCAAAGGGACACTCTTTCCGAGCATAAGCAATAATTATCTGCCATCAATCGGTGCGGGAGCAGATCCTGCTACGCCATCGAATCCCTTCCAAGTGGTCAACGAATGGAAGTATTTGGACTTTGATTATCCAACGTTTACCCGAAGAAAGGCAGCTCTTGCAAATAAGTAAGTTTAGTGTGTCCAAATAGTTATATAGTTTCTTTTGTTAACTCACCTCCACCGTCTTAGTGAATTAATTCCTCAGAATAATCTTCCTTTAGGCATAGATGTATATGCCAATCGAATATTTGTGACAACGCCTCGTTGGAAGGACGGAGTTCCAGCCAGTTTAAGTGTACTTCCATTTCCATCGAAGGAACTCAGTCCATCACTTCAGCCATATCCCAATTGGGAGGAGCACGGTGATCCCTATAATCCTGACTGCACCAAACTCATGTCTGTCTATCGTACCTCGATCGACGAATGCTCTCGCATGTGGTTAATCGATGCTGGTGTGGTGAATGCCACTGTGAGTCTGAATCAAATTTGTCCACCAAAGATCGTGGCCTATGACTTGGAGACAAATAAGAGAATCCTATCGTACGAATTGCCTGCCGACCAGGTCAAGCAGGAGTCTCTGCATTCGAATATTTTAGTCGATGTTCGCAATGGAAAGTGCGATGATGCACACGTTTATGTTACGGATGTCTGGCGTTTTGGCATTGTGGTCTATAGCTTGGCAAAAAACCGCAGTTGGCGTGCAACCAATTACAATTTCAGTCCGAATCCCGTTGCGGCGGATTTCAACGTGTACGAATTAAATTTCCAGTGGCTCGATGGTGTTTTTGGTTTGAGTTTGTCACCAATCAACGAAATCAATGACCGAATCTTATTCTTCCATCCCATGGCCAGTTACAACGAATTTATGGTACCTACATCTGTGCTTCGTGATGAGAGCAATTGGCCAAGTAGAGCTCAAGATTTAGCAAAACAATTTGTCCCAATCGGTAGCCGGGGTCGCGATGGACAGTCATCGACTTCAGGCATCGATCGTAATCAAATAATGTTCTACACTCAAGTTCATCGTGATGCCATTGGATGTTGGGACACACGTAAACCCTATACACGCTCAAATCTCGGCCAAGTAGGGGCCGCCAATACTTCGCACATCCAATTTCCCAATGATTTGAAAGTTGATCGGCAAGTTAAGCAGGGTGTTTGGGTTGTGAGTAATCGATTGCCAATCTATTTGTATTCAAAACTTGATTATAGCGATGTAAACTTTCGAATTTTGAGGGCGAATGTTGAGGATGCGGTTGCTGGGACTGTATGCGATCCAAATGTGGCCACAAAGATTATTCATGTAGCTCCAGGGCACGATGACGAGTGTTATTAGTTAATAAAGTTTATCTTATTAATTGAAAAAGAAAATGGTGATAATTTTGGATTATTTTGTTTAGTTTGTCCCAGGATAATATAAAATATAAAGTTTTCAAATCTGTATCTACACGCATTACACACCTAATCATGAAAAAAAAATAAAACAAATAAAATATTTTGCTTCAACGAATTTTTATTTTGATGAGCAAATTTTTCGACTTAACAGTTATAGCCCAGTTGCTATCCACAAAAAAGTTTTCTTTCATGAACTCATTAGAGGGGGTCATAAGGAATCTTTGTGTGTTTTCTCGGGAAAATTGCTTTCCTGCCAAAGCCGCCATCTTGGATTTACTAAAGTACTAGTTTTTATTATTAGCAAAAAAAAACTTTGAATATAAAAAAATATTTGAAAAACAATGGCAACACTTACAATCTCATGCAATATCTTTTCTTAAAGCCAGGTATCTATTCTTTTATTTGGTGTTTACAAGATTTTGTTTTAGTAAATAGTTTTTGAAAAATAAATTTTCAAACTCAATGTTTTGAAAAAAAAAATATATTTTTTTTTAAGCTTAAGCTTAACTTGTATGACTTTTTAATAAAGGAATACACTTAACATCTACGCCATAAAAGGCACGATCAAAACTTTAAAATACAAGTAAAGATAATTCTTCGCGTACGGACTAAGTTTTCGAAACAAATATGTATTTGTAAAAAACTAAAAGGGAAGCCTAAAGACTAAAAAACTGTTTTTCATTAAGAATTAATAAATACTGTTCGAAATGTAATTAAATTTTTTTTAAGAAATAAACCTAAGTTAGAAGCTCGCTTTCTTTCATAGTTCAAAAATATTTGTTTTCAATTTTCCACAAAAGAATTAGTTTTTCATTCCATTTTTGCAAAGATTCTTTTTATCACATAGAGTGGGTGGAATAAACGCCCAATGAGAGGAAAAGTAAGTTTTAATATATGCGTTTTGTATGTACTACAAGTCCTACCCATCTACCAACTTTCATAAGTTAGAAGTGCTCCATTGAAATGATAATAATTGATAGGAAGTTGGTGGTTGAAACACTCCTGCACGAAAAATTTCACTATTTCAACTTTTTCTTTGTATACACTTGAAAACTAACTGCTCTCAATATATTTAATATTAATTCTGAGAAAATGGGCGGAGGCCATGCTCCTGAATTTTAAATATCAAATTTAAAAATTTAGCCTTTGTCTGCAGTACAAGTCCTACCGCTGTTCTTAATTTTATCAAACCACGACAATCAGAAAGTGCTCCGAATAATTTATATCAATTGTATTAAAATGGGCGGATACCACACTCCACGCCCCCTGAATGAAAAATCTAAAATTCTTAAATTTTGCCTTTGCCTGCACTTTAAGCCCTACCGCTGTGTTAAATTTAATTATTCTACGACAATAAGAGCGCTCTAAATAATTTCTATGAATTCTATGAAAATGGGCGGGTACCAAGCTCCCTGAATAAAAAATCTAAAATTTTTGTATACACCACAAGGCCTACCCTTGTGCGAAATAACAATATCCTACGGTGTCGGAAAGCGTTCCATAATTTTGATGATCTGTCAGTGAGTGAGTGAGTCAGTCAATTACGTTTTTTTGTGATTTTTGTAGTCTTATATCTCGAGAACCCCTAGTGCTAAAGAATTGAAATTTGGTGAGTTGCTTAAACCTGGTGAACTTAGCAAATGTTGCGAGTTTGAAGTTTCTGACTTTATATACTGAAGTTAGAGAGGGGTCGAAAATCGCCTGAGTTTGATACTGTATAAAGGTGTAGTGCCAGAACTTGTCTGGGCACTACCGTACCCTTTGAGTCATCAGTTAAAACTTACTGACGAGGAAGGCATTAATGACAAAAAGATAGCTTTTTTTTTTCTTAGATTTTTTGTTCTTGTCCTTTGGATACGGTAAGAATAAAGCAATATGATGATAGAAATTTGGTATCAGTACAGTTTTTTGTCTATTTTTTCGTCGTCCGTCGCGCCGAATTTGGCATGATGGTATGGAAAAGCCTTTAGGCTTAATTTGTGTAGATGCAGATAGAGTAAATGATGCCCAACAAATCTTTTATAGAAGTGCAATATATATTTCAAATCTTGCGAACCACCTATCAGCTGCACTTATTAGAGATAAATTGAAGACGCGAATTGCTTTCAAAACTTCAAACTCTCTTAAAACTAAAATCTTTTCAAGAATTAAAGATAATATCAAAAAAGAAGAAAAAATGTGATATTGTTTATCAAATTAATTGTTTAGGTGGAGGATCTCCATGTTCTTCAGTCTATGTGGGAACATCCAAACAAACATTAAAAAATAGAATTGCTGGACACAAATCAGATATCAGACACGGTAACCATCAAAAAACTGCATTAGTATCACATTGCGAAGAACAAAACCATAGAGCTGATTTAAACTTTGCCAACATTAAAATTTTAGAAGTTGAAAAAAAAAAATATTCAAAAAGAATGCTGATGGAGATGCTGCATATACAGAAAAATAATAATGCAGTTAACAGACGTTCGGATTGCGATGGCTTAAGCAGCATATATAGCCAGCTTGCGAAAAAATAAAATTTAAGGGATTTTTAACTTGTTTTTTTTTTTAATTTATTTAATGTAGATTTTGTTTTCAATAATTTTCTAAATTTAAAATTAAATATTATTCGATATCATACACATGTATGTAAAAATTTGAGGCTCAATTAATTGTAAGTATTTATAATTTGTATTTTAGTTGATTTATAATGTATTTATTTTAATAAAGGTATAAACATATCCGAAACGCCGAAATAAAAAAATCAAAATTTGTTTCATTGACCTAAAGCCTACAAAACAAGAAATTATTATAATTTATAAAAAGTCACAATCAAAGTATTTGTTCAAAAAAAAAATTAATAAAACTGATTAAAACCAGCTGTTAATTTGTATTTATTTGTTAAAGAAAAATATTTATTTGTTTAAACAATAGCTAATATTCTAATAAATATTTTTTTTTCATTTTTTACTTTGCGATATACTGAAGCAAAGATATTCGTAAAAAACAGAAAATATCTTTTTTAGGGGGATCCGACTTTCCTGTGTTCATTCATAGATTTCTCGGCTCCCATTTGGAATAACAACAGCTAGACAAAACACAAAGGAAAAACTAACCAAAATATAAGCTTTTTTCGAAATAATAATGAAAAACCGTAAAAAAACCAAAAGAAAATTACTAAAACTAACGGTATCTTTTTACTTATTTGTTCAAACAAAAAAAACTTAACACCACATGCTAGATAATTTTATTACAAACGAAACTTATTTAAATTTTTTACTGTGCAATGTATTGGAGCCGAGATATTTTTGAAAACCAACAAAAGTCAAAAAGTACGTTTTTACGAATAACTTTGGTAAAAAAAGTTGTCAGGTGGTGCAAATCTAGGGTTAAGCTTTTCTTGTAAGCCCCTATCGATTCATGAAAAAAAAACAGACCGCACGGATCAACGCAAGGTCAAATGGCGATTCGACTGGACTAATCTTGGATTTACTCACACTAGTTTCTAGTATTAGCAAAAAATACTTTAAACATACAAAATTTATTGAAAAACAATGACAGCACTTACAATCACCTGCTATATCTTTTTTTAAAGCCAGATATCCATTCTTTTATTTGGTGTTTAAAAAAATTTGTTTTAGTGAATAGTTTAAAAAATAAATTTTCAAACTCAAAATTTTGAAAAAAACAAAAATATTTTTTTTTTTAACTTTTTTTTTGTAAATTTTACGTGTTTAAGTAATATTTTTGATTTTAAAATTCAACGCTCTTAATAATTTGTAGCCGATGGCTGAAAACTGGGTGGACAAAAGTGCTTTAACTCTTTAGAAAATTGAAAATTACGAAAACTACTTTGGTTTTTTTTTTAATGTTTTTTGTGAATTTAGTGTTTAAACTTGGGATCTTTGAAATTACGATAATTTTCATGTGCTTTTCTATCGGAGTCTACTCAGGTCCTGATCTTATATTCATTCTACGATTCATATTCAGTGAGAGGGGGTTACTCAACATCTTTGGCAAAGGTATTTAAACAATATTATTCTAAGGCTTTTGTGTATTTTATTGAGAAGAGCACGATGAACAATATCTATCTGCATCTACACAAATTAAGCCTAAAGGCTTTTCCATACCATCTGCCAAATTCAGCGCGACGACGAAAAATTAGACAAACAACTGTACTGATACGAAACTTCTACCATCATATTGCTTCATTCTTACCGTATCCAAAGGACAAGAACAAAAAATCTAAGAAAAAAAAAAACCTCTTTTTGTCATTAATGCCTTCCTCGTCAGTAAGTTTTAACTGATGGCTCAAAGGGTACGGTAGTGCCCAGGCAAGTTCTGGCACTACACCCTTTAAACAGTATCAAACTCAGGCGATTTTCGACCCCTCTCTAACTTCAGTATATAAAGTCAGAAACTTCAAACTCGCAACATTTGCTAAGTTCACCGGGTTTAAGCAACTCACCAAATTTCAATTCTTTAGCACTAGGGGTTCTCGAGAAATAAGACTACAAAAATAACGTGGCCTTTGCCCATTTTCTCAGAATTAATATTAAATATATTGAGAGCACTTACGATTGGTGCAGGATTATGAAATTTGGCAGAGCGGTTAGTTTTCAAGTGTATACAAAGAAAAAGTTGAAATCGTGAAATTTTTCATGCAGGGGTGTTTCAACCACCAACCCTGTCAATTATTAGCATTTCAATGGAGCACTTCTAACTTATGAAAATTGGTAGATGGGTAGGACTTGTAGTACATACAAAAGGCATACCTTAAAACTTACTTTTCCTTATGAGGCTCTCATTGGGCGTTTATTCCACCCACTTTATGTGATAAAAAGAATCTTTGCAAAAATGAAATGAAAAACTAATTCTTTTGTGGAAAATTGAAAACAAATATTTTTGAACTATGAAAGAAAGCGAGCTTCTAACTTAGGTTTATTACATTAAATTACATTTCGACCATTATTTGTTAATTCTTAATGAAAAACAGTTTTTCCCTTTTAGTTTTTTACACAAACATATTTATTTCGAAAACTAAGTCCGTACGCGAAGAATTATCTTTACTTATATTTTAAAGTTTTGATCGTGTCTTTTATGGCGTAGATGTTAAGTATATTCCTATATTAAAAAGTCATACAATAAAAAAATAAATATTTTTTTTTTTTTTCAAAATTTTGAGTTTGAAAATTTATTTTAAAAAAACTATTCACTGAAACAAAATTTTGTAAACACCAAATAAAAGAATAGATATCTGGCTTTAAAAAAAGCTATTGCATGAGATTGTAAGTGTTGCCATTGTTTTTCAAATATTTTTTTATATTCAAAGTTTTTTTTTGCTAATAATAAAAACTAGTACTTTAGTAAATCCAAGATGGCGGCTTGGGCAGGAGAGCAATTTTTCTCACAAAACACACAAGGATGCCTAATGACTCCCTCTAACGAGTTCTGAAAGAAAAATTTGCAGTACTATTTTTTCCTTGGTAATTGCTCATTTTGGATCTAAGCTGGGATTTCAAGAAATGTTTGATTCATATTATGCGTGAAACAGATTTAACCCGCACCGTCACCAGCAAAAAGCGGCCGCCGTTATATTAGAACCAATGCATTTGAATTGCTCAACAAGCGCCAGCAACGAGAGACGTGGTATTAGGCAAAGTCCTCTGGTGTTGTTGCTGGTTAATCTGTTTCACGCTTTATGGATTTTTTGAACTACTGAATTTTTGGTGGTTCATTTGTCGGCTTAAGCGGGGTGGACCTTATCAAACCAAAAACTTTTGATAGTGTGTACAGTACACTCTGTTTGACAAACACGTACTGACTCCGCGAAATTAGGCCCCAGGAAATAAGGCCTCAAAAAAAATGAAATAAGGCCCCAAAACAACAACAACGAAATTTCTAAAATGTTTGGGGCGTTGTTTCATTTTTTTTTTGGGAATAATTTCATTATGAAATAAGGCCGCAATGAAATAAGACCCCAACACTAGTTTTGGGGTTTAATTTCATTTTATTTTAAAAACAACTTGGGGCCTTATTTCATTTATCATAATTTACATAAAAATGCTAGATAGATAACATTGGCGCAAAATTTTAAACAACCTATTGTTAAGGTCTTAACATTTTACTATTTAACAATTTCCTAAGTATTTAGCAATTTACTTTCTATTCGAAAATTTTAAACCTTTTGCTAACTAGTAAATTGCATTTGTAGGGTTTGAATTTGATGAACACAATTTTTGTTTTTATGCGTTGTAAATTAATTATATGTTAACGGAAACCCATCATGTGCTTGAAATAAGTATTTGATATTTATATTTTATCATTTTAACTTCATTATTTACAACAAAAAAAAAAAAAATGAAAAAAAGAAAAAAAAAGTTGGACACCAGCAGGACTCGAACCTGGAACATTTGGGTCTTCTCATATGGATTTAGTACGATACTAAAAAGATAAAATAGCCAGTTGGTGATTTTAACTTTAGTAAAATGTTAGGGGATAGTACGATGCTAAACTCGTTTAAAATTAGCAAAACACAATTTTTAACCTAGTATCATACTAAAAATGATTTAACATCGTACTAAATCGTCTAAAATTTTGCGCCATTGTCTTTCACAAAAATTTTTTTGAAAATTCGCTTATCGGTGGGTGACCCAGAGCTGGTAAAGTATTGCAATCTGTTAAACAAATACTTGGATTGTATCGCGCAATTCTTTCAGCTATTCTGTTAGCTACTAACGCTTTTCATGGTGGATTTTACATGTATCTTCATCTGCAAAATGCAGAAAAGTAGAGCAGGACAGATGTATACAAAAAATCCAAGCGAGTGAAAGAGAACCATCAAGAAGATGAACATGTTCGTCTTCATTTTTGTATTATGGCACTTTCCTATAATGCAAAAACGAAGTTCTTCTGCATTTTGATCCTTTCTCTCTATCTAACAAATATACATTTTGTATTTGGCATTCCTTTTTTTTGTGCAGAAACCAAATGCAGATACATGTAAATCCACCATCAATGTAAAGATCGTGCTGCAAATCATCAGGAAGTATCAGAACAGCTGCGATTTTTTGCAGCTTTTCTGTTACTCCCTGATGGTTTGCAGCACGATCTTTATATTGAAAGAAAAACATAAGCAAGTAACAGAATAGCTGCACAAAATTGGGCGATACAATTCAAGTCTTTGTTTAACAGTTTGCGGTACTTTACCAGCTCTGGTTCCCCGATTAGCGGATTTTCACACATTTTTTTGTGAAAGACAATGTTATTTTAGAATTTTCATGTAAATTATGAAAAATGAAATATGGCCAGAATAGCTGCAAAAAATCGCACGATACAATTTAAGTATTTGTATCCAGCATTATGCTGGATTTACATGTGTCTTCGTCTGCAAATATGAAGAAAAGTAGAGCGGACAGATGTATGCCAAAACTCGGAGCGTGTGAAACAGAACCATCACGAAGATGAATATGTTCATCTTCATATCTGCATTATAGCACTTCTCTTCTGCATTTTGGTGTTTCCTCTCTATCCAACAGATGTAAATTTTAATTTTGCATCCGGTTTTTTATCCAGCAGTCAGACGAAGATACATGTAAACCCACCATTATGGTACTTCCTATAATCTGCATGTATGAAGATCCTCTGCGTTTTAGTCTTCTCTCTCTATCCAACAAAAGAAGAAAGTACGTTTTATATTTTGTATCCCCCTTTTTTGCAAAGTCAGACGAAGACACATGTAAATCCACCAATAGAATGTCAAAATAAATTGAAGAATATTTGCAAAGATTATGTATTGGAAAGCCTTTAAAAAATCTGTTTTTTTTTAGATAAAATTGTATGCTCGGGGAAAATTTAAGGCTTTTGGGTGACATTTGGAACAAAATATTCTCTGTACGCCAAAATTTATTTTATTACCTATCTGTCAAAGCATGTACTGTTAAATTCCATTGAAGGATGGCTACCATGATGATGGATTTAAAAAAACCTCTAAAACACCGATTTTTTTTAGAATTATTATAGAACCATATTTGTCTCGTGTGTTGTGTTGCTGTGTGCCGTAGGAAATATATGAAATGACAGCGAAACACGACTCCACAACACAGCACACGAGACATGAGTGGTTCCGAATCAAAAGCTCCTCTACTGGCTTCAAAAACAGTAAGCCAGTTGACGAGCAAAGTAAGCTAAGTAGGTAAGAAAACGTGAGCGTATTGCCACTGACTAGCTAGTACTGGCTCGTGTGGCCTCAGCAAAAGAAACAAATGAATCGATTTTCTAATCCACTTCACTCACGTAAAGATCGGATTTTAGACTGATATTCACTACATGAGTTTAGATTTCGATTTGGAGTTGTGTTTAAATGGGCGCAGGGTCAAAAGTCCACAGGCCAAAAGTCCATAATGAACTTTTGTCCCACTTAGATGGGTCAGAACGCCACAATTGCGTTGTGGAGATTTGACCCACTCAAGTGGGTCAAAAGTCCACAACAAAAAGGGTCAATATTCCCTTATTTTAGAAAGAAAATGGGTCATAAGTCCACAATAATTTCATATTATAATATTGAAAAAGCAGAACAATTAAGAATTATTTATTTTTTTTTGTTAAGAATTAATTTGTATACTCTTCATTACTCCTAAACTTGAGGCACACTAACTGGGAGTTAAAAGGGCCACCCAAAGTACTGTTTAGTACAAAAAAACTTTAATAACAGATCGACTGACAACATAGGCGCCTGCCAGACGACTGAGCATACCCTAAGCGGAGCGACGGAGTCGCGTGAGCGGGACAGAGAACCCGCAAAGGGAGTTAAAATCCTTATACCCGCGAAGCCTGCCACCCAAAGTACTGTTTAGTACAAAAAAACTTTAATAACAGATCGACTCTGACAACAAAAACTATGGATAGATTTCACTTGATTTAAGAACTGGATAATAAAACAGAGTATTGGCTTTCAAAGAAGATATAATACTTAATTGTAGGTATTACCGTTATTTTTTAATGATTTTTTTTCCATTTTTAGTACTTCTTTCATTAAATTGCCCCTTCCATCCCAACGGGGGGAGATAGCGCCCCCCCCCCATAGTAAAAAATGGTTGTATTTGACCCCTCAACAAAAATCCGTTATCAATTGTCGGCGCCCAAGTTATCGTTTCGTACTCGTGCCATAAGTCCATATTTTTAAACAAACATGCAAAAAATCAGTTCATTATACATAACAAATTTTGACTCAACTCTACTCCTTAAGTTGGATTGATTTCGTTGAGTCGTAATGAGATTCGTTCATTACCACTCAACGAAAGTATACAAAGGTTCGCATCAGCTTCGAGGTCCAGCTCGCTTTAATACCACACAAAGTGAATGTAGTAAATAACATACTTAATACCTCATTAGTCTCCTCATATTAAAAATTATACCTAAATATGTAAAGTCTTGTTTTTAAAACATTAAACTTTACCTAAATAGTCTCCTTATTTTTAGAGATTTTAATTTATACCAAAAACTTTAAACTGTTTATATTTTTTTTTAATCAAAATTATTTCGGGAGGGGCTTCAGTCCCTCAAGCCCCCCACCCCCTGGCTATGTGCCTGAGTGACGCAGTTTATTTATAACGCTTTATTGCAGTTTGTTTACAGAAACTGGTCCTGGTAGATTTCTTTGGATTTTCCTATTTACACATTCACTGTTATTCGATATTAATTTATTCAAATATTCGAACAGATACATTATGTACATACATCGCGAAAAAGGATTGCCAAAAGAATCGTCTCAAACTAGTGACGGGAGTGTATTATCCGTTTCTATAAAATAATAATAATTAAATCTGCTTCAGCAGTAACCAAATCAATAATTCAACACGCATTTTCTGCCCCTTACCGTGTTATTTCTTAAGGGCACACAAATACAACGATTAGTGAAAATTTTCATCATTTGAACGCACATGCAATTTGAATAAAATGCTACATTTTGGTAATGATACTTGAACATGATTGATCCTACAGTCTTTATAGGTCGCGTACGGGTTCAGTGCAAATTAATAGAACAAAATAGGAGTAATTTTCCATAAAAACCGTTTTGGAAATTTGTTTGTAATACTAACCGTTAAGCACTTAAATTCTTACATATATCCCGAAAGTATGCAACTTTTTGTATTTGTACATATTTCTGTAGAACATCCGTAAGCAAAAATCAAACGGTCTGAATCATGGACGTTTTTATAGTAAACTTACTAGGTCCATGGTCTGAATTCTCGGATGCCCGTTGTCATAAGTTATGTGTTTATGTACACATGTATGTTATGTAGTTATGTATAGAGTTATGGCATCAAAACGGCGCAATTCAGCACTAATTGGGCTATGACAAGGCCCGTGGCCGCCATTTCTACCTACCTAGAACTTGGTGTAATTTAAGATCGCACTACTTTTTACGGCTGACTTGTTACGCAAGGGTTTTTCTATATAGAAGAACTTGGCTCCATTTTTTACATTTATGTTTTTGGTGTGATTTCACTACGTTTTGCAAAGATTCTTTTCACACGAAAAGTTGGTGAATGAAACGCCCCTGTATGAAAATGTTCATGATTTCAACTTGTTCTTTGTATACACCTGAAAATTTACCTAGAATTGATATCAATTCTGCAAAAATGGGCGAATGCCACACCCTCTAAATGAAAGATCTCCAATTTTAAAATTTTGCATTTGCTTATACTTCTAGCCCCACCGTTCTACCAAATTTGATCATTCTACGACAATCAGAACTGCTCCTCATAATTGATATTAATTCTTATTCAAAAGGGCGGATACCATGCCATGCCCCCTGAATGTAAAACCTCAAATTTTAAAATTTTCCCTTTGCCTGCACTTTAAGTCTACGTCATAATTGGCATTCATAGCGCGATCGAGCAACGAGTGACAATCGCTGCATCGGACGATCAAAATTTCAAACGTTAACAAATCAACAATGTGTCCTAATTACAACATAAAGGCGGTCGCTCGATGAAGTAGTACGGTCGCACATGTTTGTTTTCAAATCGGCCAAGCTACATCACATAAGCTTTCAACAAACAAACCCAACAATTGTAGGGGAATGTCTTAATTAGAAATGGAGTTTGTGCGACCATTGAGTTTATACACATAGAGAAACCACGTCAGAGTTATGATATCCCCAATGTAGGTGGCGCCCTTATTTTCATCTAGAACAAGAACCATTTTCTCCTTAAGGTGGACTATTTCCTCACTATTTTCACAAATAGTCTACCTAAAGGTGGAAATAGTCTACTTTAAGGAGAAAATGGTTCTTGTGTTGCCTATCACTGGTTCTTGTTCTAGATGCAAATAAGGGCGCCACCTACATTAATGATATCATAACTCTGACGTGGTTCCTCTATGTGTATAAACTCAACGGTGCGACCGACGCGACACGGTAAGTTGCTTGATCGCTGATAATCAAACAAGTTTGTTTTCGATCGCGCCTAGAAATGGAGTTTGAGGAAAAATTAACAAACGAACTTTATTTAAACCCAATTTTATGGGATAAAGTTCGTTATTTCGCAATAAAAACTCCGCACCTTCGTTCCCGGAAGTCATGTCTTTTGCAACAAAATATCAGTGATCTAGCTTATTCAAAGAAAAGAAGACGTGAAACGAAATAGAAAAGATAATTATATATTATAGTATTCTGTTAAATACTGAGGAAAAAAGTTTTGGGCTCGTTCGCTCAATTTTTGACCGAGGAAAAGATACCTATGTATTTATGAGTGCAATGCACATAAATTGACAAAATAAATCCAGATTGGATCTGATAAAGTTTTTAGGGGATAGGTATATAAAAAAGTAGGATAATATGAATTTCACAGCACATCATTTTATTTCGGTAAATTATCTGTTGAAATTTCACTTGCTCGCCTTTTTTCTTATCAATTTTGGCGCTTGGTGCAAGTTCCAAAAGAATGGTCGTACGATGGTGTGTTTGCGACCACTTTTGATGCATAGAAGTTTTATCTGTACCTACACTCAAAAAATCATGCAGAAGCAAATGGATACTTGCAACCTCTCTATAGACTATAAGTGGACGTACAAATTTATCGACACATTTTTTGAGCAGTAATATAATGCGTATGCTGCGTATACACGAAAATTCATTCACACTAGCATAATTAGGACGTATGCTTTTTCTTAGAGCAGCTTTGTCTTACGTCCGAAGTTTTGACATTTTATTTTTCAATCAGCAAAATATTGTGTTCTGTGACAGTTCGAATAAAACAGTTGATTTGGCTAGTTCACGAAAATGAGATCTCCAGAGGGCTCATGCCATCAAAACACATTATATAAGCTTTTGCCAGTGAGACCTCTTAGATATCATTTTCACTTTTTTGTCTCAAACTGGATATCTAAGCCCCCCCCACAGGCAAGTCCTGGATCCACTATACATGGCCAGATCCAATGGTGGTAGCCCACTCAAGTGGTTGTTAAACATTCGAAATATTCAAAAATAATTTCAATGGATTTAACGCTCAGAAGTGCCGGACTAAGTCAGCGCGGGGCCTGTAGCAAACTCTGTCAAGGGGCCCTTGGTTTGCTTTAGATTCTCAATTTAAGGGAATTAAATAAAACAAAACTGTTAGAAATAACACTTTCCATATCGCCTTCTTAAATTAAATAATGCTCTTTATTCATGAAGCTGAAGATCGCTGCATCCAAGTTTTTTTTTTTTCTTTTAAAGTTGCAGACCTCGAAAAGTATCAATGATATTGTAAAATTTCAAATACCAAAATGTTGTGCAAATAATTTTCCAGGGGCTATTTCCGTTATTTTTTCAAATTTGCATCCCGTTATATTTTTTTTAATTAGTTTTTTAACATTTTAAAATTAACTTTTTTTTTAAACGGGCAGATAGACCAAACTAACGGTTAAAAAAAGAAATCAAAAATGGCACTATGTAGAACAGATCTTTTTCTAGAGGCAGTGTTCCTTAGTTTGTTTTTAATTATTTTACTAAGCGTTTTTAACAATGAAACATAAAACAAGTACAAAAAAAACTTTAAGCCCTTATAACTTCGGATCAACGAATGCTACGTAAAAAAAAGTACCCAGAAAAAATTTGTTTTCCAAGCTCTAGAGGCGATATTTTTTTTTATTCATATTCTTAAGCCACTTATTTTTGCTAAGCAACTTATAAGTTATAACAAAACGAAAAAATAACAAAAAGGCCAGTTGGCAGGTTTTTTCTTTTTGCAAAAAAAAAACCGCTCGAATTTTATGATTGAAATTGGTAGATGGGTTATTTAAGAGTATACAAACAAATCGGCGTAGGTGTTAGTTTTATGCTTAAGCCGTCATTTTGAAAAATGCCATGAAGAAAAATTCATCGCAAAATTATTGTTTA
Organism: Melangyna quadrimaculata; assembly: GCA_949320155.1. Lineage (NCBI taxonomy): Eukaryota > Metazoa > Arthropoda > Insecta > Diptera > Syrphidae > Melangyna > Melangyna quadrimaculata. The sequence goes on from OX439486.1 coordinate 11,905,388, forward strand.
ATATAGAAAACGAAATTATCTTACTTTCCTTCATACAAATTTAGCTTGTAAACTGAAAAACATTCTTTTTGACGCTTTAACTCTCAATGTATACGTCACACAAAAAAACTTTATATGGAAATAATTAAGATTATTTAGATTTTTATTTATACAGGTACATATCTTAATCTTATCTTAACTAATATATAAAAGTCTTTTTTTGTTTTCTTGTCAGTTTGGCTGTATGGGTGTCTAAACTAACAACAAAACAATCAAAATACTAAATTTTATATGTCCTAGGAACTCGTATAAATATTATATAAATTATATTCCTATTGTACCGTTGAGCTGAGAAATTTCACACATATTACTTAATAGCATGTGGGTGTGAGCATGGATTAATTTAGTTTTTTTTTATATTTAATCTCAATAGAATAGCCATTAATTTGATACCTCACTTTTTAATCTACCTCCTATATTAGCGTCACAATTGATTTTTTAAATTTCATGAAAAATCGAATAAAATCCATAGAAATGCTCCGCTTTGTTCATTGTCAACAATCGTCTACCAGTGGAGAGCACCGTTATCTCAATTGAATTTCTAATTGGAGTTCTTTTAATATAAAAAGTCATAACTTCATTTCTACTCAGACGATTAGTAGAATTAAGCTATGAGATGTGGCTAAATGTGTGTATAAAAATTATGGAGGGGTGGTGAAAAATTTCATACTAAAAGGGTGTGTAAATGACCCGTCAAATTTATATTACATATATTAAATTCAAAACTTGATGAAATTTTTTTTAATTTTAAAAAGCTAATGATGCACGTTTATTGGTGTAACCTTCTTTTATAAACATGTGAATAATTATGTATTTCTAAATCTAACGGGAAAAAAAGTAGGGGTAATTTAATAAATAAATCACAAAAAAAGCTATACATTTAGACAACTTTAGAGGTTTCAAAATTGAGCAAACCTTAATAGTTCATAATAAATGATAAATGAAATTTATATAGAAATTTATAACTTAAATTTGTGTGTAAAAATTATTGCAAAATATTAAAATAAAACAACTTATTTTTTCGTACTTTAAATACAAAAGTTAATCAAAAATTTATATATTTTGAAAAAACAAAGGATGAATATTTATAGGTGTAAATTTCTCCTACAAATATCTGATAATTATGTATTTGTAAATCTAACGGGAAAAAAGGAGGGACAATTTAATAAAATAAATCACAAAAAAGCTCCATTTAGCCAAATTAAGAGGTTTCAAACTTGAGTAATACTTAACAGTTCATAACAAGTGATACATGAATTTGAAGTTAAAATTTATAATATAAATTTCTGTGTTAAAATTTTTGCAAAATCTTAAAAAAATTCATACTAAAAATGTGATTCAGTGAAAAGTCAATTCAATTTTGGGTACTTTAAATGCAAAAGTTAATAAAATATTGTTAAATTTTGAAAAAACAAAACTTACACACCAATTGCTCTAATCCTCTTCTAAAATATTGCTAATAAACCTTTAGCGATTATTTCAACAAAAGCCACTCTAAAATTAGTTTTATTGATTTATTTACCAAAAAATCATGCTTTTTCAATGAATTTTATTTTTATAATTTCACCACACCCATAAAATATTTTCAAATTTAAAAATTATAAATCCTGAAAATCTGATAAAAATTTTGATATATAAAACATAACTGTTCATTGCTCCAAGCTTCACAAAATAATTTCAAATATTAAAATTTTACATTAGAAATATTTTTTACAAATAAAATCCAGAAAAAAATTTAAAATTGTCAATTTATCTGAAATGGAATATAAATCGGAAAGTACTTATCCAATTATCCAAAAACAATTTTAAAGACTGATTCGATTAAACAGATGGCAGGATTATGAACATGTCCAGAAAAAATCCAATGGAGTCCAAAAAATCTATGTCCACATGCAGCGACCGACATGGCGAAAAATATAACTTTTTGAACAAGCGTTGTATAAAGCTTAGCTATGAGATTTGACGTTTCAGATGCGTTTGAGTTTTTTGCCTGGTTTTTGTTGAATGCGTAAGTGAATGTTAGAATGTTAGAAAATATAATAAGTAGTGATGAAAGGCTTATGAATGGAATGATAATTCTCTAGTAAGTAAAAATGCGCTGGTTGTTGATTGGATTGTGGTGGAAGGTAAAACCTTAACCAATCATGTTTTATTTACATGGTCGGTGAAAATTTAGTTATTTTGAAATCAACACGGCGAATACTTTCACAATCTCCCAAATCAGTGAGAAACATTCGCTCCGTAGAGTAAATCATTTACAATGATAACAAAAATGGTAACAACAATGCCATAAGAGCAAAAACTGCCGTGTTACAGCTCCTCTCTTCTGTGCGTTGAGGTCGTTTGTCGAAATGTCAAAATTACCTAATGTCTCGGCCAGCCTTTTAGCACCAACAGAAAATAAGAGATTTCATTTTTCAATTTGACAGGTGTCGAAATGTCAAGTTCTGAGAGCGCCAATCGATTTAGGAGGTGGATTTTGCACTCTGAGTCCAGTGTAAATCAAAAAAATCGCACTTGACAGGTTGACAGTGATAGTAATGTCGAAAATCCGAAAAATCACACCTTTTGCTTTGACAGTTGATAGTTGGGGGCGAGATAACAAACCATACAATCTTTTCAAATATTTTCTTACAAGTAGGTGTCTTTAGCATAGATATTTATAAGTACGTGAATATATAGTTAAGCTTTTATATTAATAATAATTAACACTTGCACAATATTTCTATCCTTTGAAAATTGAGAACATGAATAATGTTGAAAATTTATTGATGTCGGGAATAAGTTTTCCTGGGGATTTGGGAATTTATTTCAGAGATATTCACGACAGCAGAAATATTTTCAAGGAAAACTATTTTCCACGGGAAAATTTTTTATTCAAGATTTGTTAACAAACTATCCCTTAACAAAAGGGACCCGGGCAACGCCGGGTGTTTCCGCTGGTATGTTTATAAAAAACATCTTACGATAAGTCATTCTCTAGATATAAGCTAAATCGCGTTTTTAAAATTGTGGCTGACGCGCAACTATTAAAGCCGCGCCGATTTTTTTTCTATACTTAGAGACAACCCATTTATCAACTGGCCTTTTTGTTATTTTTTCGTTTTGTTATACCTAATTAGTTGCTAAGCAAAAATAAATGGCTTAAGAATATGAATAAAAAAAAAAATATATCGCCTCTAAGGCTTGGAAAACAAAATTTTTCTGTGTACTTTTTTTTTACGTAGCATTCGTTAATCCGAAGTTATAAGGGCTTACATTTTTTTTTGTACTTTTTTTACGTTTCGTTAATAAAAAAAAACTAAGGAACATCGCCTCTAGAAAAAGTTCTGTTCTACACAGTGCAATTTTTGTTTTCTTTTTTTAACCGTTAGTTTGGTCTATCTGCTTGTTTAAAAAAAAGTTATTTTTAAAATGTTAAAAAAAATATAACGGGAGGCAAATTTGAAAAAGTAACGGACATCACCCCTGGAAAATTATTTGCACAACATTTTGGTATTTGAAATTTTCCAATATCGTTGATAATTTTCGAGGTCTGCTACTTTAAAAGAAAAAAAAATGCAGTGATCTTCAGCTTCATCTATATTCAACAAAGTGAGATTATTAAGACGTTCTTGGTCCATCGTGTTCCTTAATTCTTTTTTAATACGTTCTAATGTTGAAAAAAAACGTTCGCCACTGCAGTTAGTGATCATGAGAGACAAGTAAATGACCAAGGCAGTTTCTAAGTTTGGGAAACACGATTCTAAAGAATTTTATAAAATTGCTGTTGAGGCTCCTGTTTCTTGCTGTCAATAATAGTAGCCACATCTGTTTTCAGCGGGTCTGCGAACTACACTAATTCCCCACCTAGAATGTTCTCCAAATCATCTTCGTAAGCACTAACCATAATTGAGGATTTTTCCAAAATCTCTTCTGTTGTTAGAGAATTTAGCTGTCGAAAACGAAATACTTTAAAAAACACTAGCAATATCTTATGATATGCTTTCATACGTTTAGTTAAAGCTGACAGTACGTTATCAATAATGACAATAAACACTTGAACTCCGAAACGTTGTCCAGGTGTTTGATTGTGATGATGTTTGTGTGATTAAGCTTGAGCGATTTGAAAACAAACATGTGCGACCGTACTTCTTCACAACGACCGCGTTCATGATGTAATTATGACACATTTAGGCCTATTCGGCGAGATCTTTTATTCTGTTAATCTGCTATTCTGTTATGAATTTCTATACAAAAGTTTGAGCTGTCAAAAAATCTTTTATGAAATACAATTTTGGTATTCGGTATGCCAAACTGTTATGAAATCTGTTTAGAAATCTGCTATGGGTGCTGTCAAAAATTCGAAACTCTCAACAAATCTTTTACGAACCGCATTTTTGGTATTTAGCATGCCACAATCTGTTATGGAATCTTAAATGAATCATAAAAGAATAAAAGACACATTTTTGTGGCTTTTATCATAAAAGATTTCAATTAATGGAAGAAAAATTGGTATTTATCTTTTATTTCGTCAATGAAATGTTCAAACAGGGAGACAAATATAATAAGAATACATATTTATTTAGGTACACAAACTATTTTTGCACAAAACTCGAAATTATTTTTTTTACACGAAAGCACAAAACACTTTTGATGCAAGAAAGATTAAGTAGTTTTAGTCAATTTGATGTTCCCTATTTGCAAAAATGAATCTATTAATTAATTGATAATTTAAATGCCAGAATTCAAAGAAAAAATGACGACCAATCCTCAGTGACGAAACAGTTTGTTTACCTACAGCAGACCAGCTGATTATTGATAGACAGAAGACCCGTGCGAAAATTTCGCACATTCAATAAGGCTTTAAATTTTAAAATAGAATGTTTGAACAAAATAAATAAATTCTTTTTACTATCATTTTCTTTAATAGATACATATAATGTTGTTTTCACTTTTTTATTTATTTTAATAAGCTTTTTTACTATTAAACTTAAATCTCAAAAATACATCTCTCAAGAACACAGCTAAAAATTCTTTTAGGGGCCCCAGCAGTGTTTGTGTAACTCACACTATTTTGAAAAAAGCCTCACTTTTTCCTCGATATGCCAGTTCCACTATTTCTTCTTCTAATATTTTAAATTAAAGAATTAATAAATATGTTTCTTTCATTCATGCAATCTAGTGATACCTAAAAAATGAATTCGGCTTTTTATAATGAGAAAAAAGATAACAAACAACAGAAGTAGGTAACAAATATGTTTCTCCACCACTCACTCAATGTGCAAGCGAAATAAGAGAATTATACATTACAAAAGTTATAAATATGTTTCTTTCATTCATGCATGGTGTAACTTAAGAATGCTTCTCCCCCACTCACTCAAGGTGCAGCGAACAAAAAGAGAATTTTAAATTACAGAAGTGGATTTGACTATTTTATAAATGAGAAAAAAGGAGTTTGACAACAGAAATAATATATATGATATTGTATGGTGTACATCATTTATGATTCATAAAAGAAAATTTATAGCAGAATAACAGATCTGGCAGAATAGGCCTAATTGTTGATTTGTTAACGTTTGATATTTTGATCGTCCGATTCAGCTATCGTCGCTCGTTGCTCGATCACGCGATGAGTGCCAATTACCTTATGCCTTATGTATGTAAAATCATACCTCTGACCCTGATAAATACACTATAAGTGTATTATCGCCTCTAGGCACATCAGACCATTGTGTCATATCTGCGAATTTCTCGTGCCACCAAAACACAGTTAAAGAAAAAACTCCCAAGAGAACCGTTTGGCAGTATGAGAAAGCCAACTGGGACGGTCTCAATGTTTTCTTCAGGAACTTTAACTGGTCACTATGCTTCCTCGATAGTGATGTAGATTCCAGTGCAGATATAATTACAAACTTAATTCTTTGTGGAATGAGAAATTTTATCCCGAATAGGGTGAAACCTATCAAACCCAAAGAAAACTCATGGTTTGATTCGATCTGTAAAGAGGTTATCAGTGTTAGAGAAGTAAGCTTCCGAAGTTATAAAGCCAACCCTACTGAGGAAAACGGAAAAAGTTTCAACAAGCTAGAAAGACCTGTAACGTTCATATTCGACGAACCAAATTTTTACATGATCAAAAATTACGGCAAAAAATTCTACAATGTCCCAAAGGTAGTAAAAATTTTTGGTCATTTGTAAAAAACATACGAAACACCACCTCGTCCTCGGTTCCAACGCTCGTCTTCAACGATACTCCTTTTGTCAGCTCACAAGATAAAGCCAATTTGCTTGCAGCACAGTTTGCTGTTAATTCGACGCTGCCAGAAAGTGTTATGACTCCTCCTGTACTTGAGAGCATAAATGGTTTTATGGGACAAATCTTCTTTCGCACTCGTGCAGTTGCTAGAGTTCTAAAAGATCTCGACATACACAAATCCCGGATAGTATCCCTCCCATTGTTCTGAAGAGGTGTTCTTCAACGCTGGCAAAACCACTGCGGAAGCTTTTCCATCCTCCCCTACTATACTGGTCTCTTTCCGAGTGGATGAAGAACAGCATTTGTCCAACCTGTCCCTAAAAAAGGCGTGTCTTCTTCCCCCTCCAACTATCGACCAATTGCGCTTACGTCCCTTCTTTCCAAGGTCATGTACACGCTGATTAATTTTCAGCTCAAGAAATATCTCGAAGAACGAAAGCTTCTTAATGACTGGCAGAACGGCTCTCGTAGCAATAGGTCCACTAGTGATCTGATGGTATATCTCACCGAACAGTGGCACAAATCTTTACATCGTTTTGGAGAAAGTAAGATTATTGCGCTTGATATTTCTAAAGCATTTGATAGAGTTTGGCATCAAGCTCTCTTATCGAAAATGCGTGCATTTGGTATCGATGAATCTCTTCTTCGTTGGATTAGAAATTACCTTTCGGACCGTTCAATACAAGTTGTATTGGATGGTTTCAAGTCTGAAATTCACAAAATAAATGCTGGTGTGCCCCAGGGCTCCGTTCTGTCTCCGACTCTCTTCCTTATATTCATAAACGATCTTTTATCTGAAACTTCTAATCCATTAAATTGTTTCGCTGACGACAGTACCCTCAGCTTTTCATATTCGTTCTTAGATTCACATCCATGTCCTTCGGATGTGGAACTTGAACGGCAGCGTATGATAAGCTCATTAAATTCTGATCTCGACAGCATTGTCCAATGGGGAATAAAAAATCGTGCAGAATTTAATGCTTCAAAAACTCAATGCTGTCTACTGTCGTTAAAACAAAACCCACCCCCCATGCCACTATCCATGAGTGGCACTTGCATTGAGGAAACCGAAAAGCTTTCAGTCCTCGGTATGTGTGTCACAGACCACCTTTTATGGAACGACCACATATTCGACATCGCCAAAAATGCTGCTAAGTGTTTAGGTTTTCTCCGTCGATGCAAGAAATTTTTCTCCCCTTCTGATCTGGCTGTGATCTTCAAAGCCTTTATTCGTCCAAAACTTGAGTATAACTCTCACATTTGGGCAGGTGCTCCAATAACCCACTTGAGTTTATTGGATAGAATTGAAAAGAGAGCTCTTAAAATGATAGGTGAAAGAACTATAACGGAAACATTCTCATCTCTTGAGCACCGTCGAAATGTTTCATGTCTTTCGTTATTTTACCGTTATTTCCATAAACAATGCTCTAGTGAAATAGCCAGTTGCATTCCTCCCCTCAAACAATTCAACCGTAATACTCGCGCTTCTAGGAATGCCCATCAGTTTACCCTTGAGCCCAATTTCGGACGTACTGTTAAGTACAGAGATTCTTTCTTTAGTCGCACTACTCGAATGTGGAATGCTCTACCCAGCTCAATTTTCCCCTCCCATTGTGATCTACAGACGTTCAAAACCAATGTGCATCGGTATCTCCTTTTAAATCCCCTCCAATCTACCTAATCGCTCGTGCTGTGTATATCATCTTAAGGGTAGTCACAACCCCTTTTGCACGCGCTCAATATAAAAAAAAAAACTGTAGGTACTATGGATGGCTTTTGCAATAAAACACGGCTAATGATTCACTCATAAAATGAATCTATATTTTATAATAAATCAACCAACCCCAGTAGATTGGATCGTGACTGAGTTAATAAAATTTAAATAGTACCCCTGTTTTCTCGAAATACTTATAATCGATGTTTATTAAAATCGATTAAAAAAAGTACATTCTCGGCTACGTAAACTAGCACAATACATGAATACCTATACAGGGTGTCCGGTAATTCGTGTGCCATACTTCGGGATGTCATTCTTGGTCATATTCAAAGAAAAATATTGTTCTTGTTCCAAGATTCTCTCTAGCAACCAGTTCCAGAGTCTCTATTTAAAATACGCTCTTATCCAACTGTATTCGTGACTTAACTTGATAATCTGATGAATTAGTTTGTTTTTCTACTCTTGTATACCACTTATTTAGTGAATTTATCCATTAAACACTTATTTATACCCCAAATTTAACTCTCCCAGAAGTTTCGACAGCAAGTCAAGTAGGCAAAAGTACACTTTTAACCCTTTTCATGAGTTCACACTGCACAGTCTTAAAAATAACCAAACAAACTATCAATTACTGAAAAACCACTTCAATTGCCAAGTGCTGCAATAAAAAAAAGGTAAAAACAAACACAAAAATCAATTTTTTACCTGTTTTAGATTTTCCCAAGTATCATAAGATGTATGGGTTTTTGGGTGCACTTATTTTTCTTTATTATTGTTTTGTTCATCGGGTAAAAATGAAAAAACTCTATTTTCATGACGCATTTTTTGAAAAAAAATTTATCTCAAAGTCAAAATTTCGCTCGGGCAAGAAAAATTGAACACCATTTAAAATTTAATATCTGGCAACCCTAAAAACATATGAGCTCAATTAAAACGTAGTTTTAAAGGCTGGTATTTCTTCTAAAAAGAAAGTCAAAAATGAGGTCCATACCATTAGTACTGACAGAGCCATTGACCTTAACATGGGTCAGGGTACACCAAAGTTAGCCTCTTTTTAAATCGTTAAAAAAGCGATGTCAAAGTTCAAAATCGGACTATACTTTAGAACAGTATTTTTCTTAGAATTTGACCAAGAATCACATCCCGCAGTATGGCACACGAATGACCGGACACCCTGTATAAAAAAATTAAAATCTGACCGCTTGAAGGGTAGAAATGTATGGTATAGATCAGTGTTTCCCAACCTTTTGTGCGCTATGTCCCACAGAACCTTTCCAAAATCCTCATGCCCCCCTAACATTATATGAAGAAACCAAAATAATTTTGAACATCAAAAATCTGAAAGAAAGAAATCCATAAAAATTAAGTAAGCCGTAAGTTTATTTTAAAAACATACAAGTTGAACTGAAATTCAAATAAGAATTAATTTAATAATTATGTAATTGTAACTTTTTATGTTATGTAATTGTTATTATTTAAATCCCTTACGCTTGATGCGTCATTCAATTCAGCTACAACAGTATTAATTTTGCCGTTGTTTTATATCCAGGCAATTTCGTTTTTGTTATCTGCAAATTAATTATGACACTAAATCCACATTCAGTTAAATACCAAGATGGAAAAGGTAATAAAGCAGTTCACTTGCATATTTCGTTGCATTCGCATTGTAGTATTTGATTTCGGTTAAAAATGATCGTGCAAAAAAAACTCATATTTGTCGTCAAGTGTCATTGAGTGAAATGAAGTTGGTAACAGTTGATACAATTGAAAAATACAGAAGCAAATCCTGGGTACGTCCGAAATAAATCTTTAAAGGTGGAAATACAAGAAGCATAGATTTTTCGGAGAGAAGTGTAGTGCAGCATAGCTTTAAATTGCCCCCGCCCTATAATATCAAATTGCCCCCCTGTGGGTCATGGGCCCCACGTTGGGAAACACTGGTATAGATGCTAGTCTAAACATATCGATTATAATTAAACATTAGAACATTAGTACAATACATACTTATTTTTACGACTTAACGTGACGAAATCGAGTTTTAGATTTTCAAGTGGAAGTGAAGCATATAGCCTAAGCGTTTCGGGTTTAAGGCATGCAAAATATTTTACGCTTCTATCTAAATTAATATTTTTTTTTATTACGGTCAGACATGCGTTGGAGCGTGGGGCCACCAAATTCCCGGGCCCGTAGCATTTGCAACTCTCGCTACGTGGCTAATCCGGCATTGACGCTTAGTGAATTAATAAAAAGCCTTCTAATTTTAAAAACAATCTTAATAACAATAAGCTTCCCAGAATTCAGCCCGTCTAATGTTTTCTTTTCTTTGGATTTTCTTACAGAAATGTGTAGCTATATAGAAAAAAACATACTTTAGGAATATTTTTTAAATTTTAAAATGCTATGTTACAAGGTAAATTCCCCAAAAGGGGTTTTATGGAAAATCACCTTAGCTATCTGTTTGTGGAACAATTTTTTTTTTAACTTTTTGTTTTTAAGATATTTTACAAAAAAAAAACAATTTTCGTGACCTCATAGTCAACAATTTTTATGACCTCATACTCATAACGTTACTAGCGGTCAGTGGATATTTGAGGACTTTTTTCAGATTATAAGAGTAACCTTAATACCATGTCCATAATGTATGCATGCCTACCTACCAAAAATCAGCCTGTTCCAATTTTGTTCCTTTGTTTAGCATTTGTATGTCTTTTCTTACTGGGCTGGTGAAAAGCAACAATCTAGACATGGTCTACGGCAACTTATTTCAAATTGCCAATCCATTGTGTGAGTTCTACCATTCGTTATCATCGTCAGCTTCAAAGCAAATTGCTTTCTCATTTTGAATTTAAGTAGCAATGTAAGGAAAGTAAGGATGTTTTCCTGGTAGGAGTTTACAAATACAATATTGTATTTGTAAACTCCTACCATGAAAACATCCTTACTTTGTTTGAAAGACGAAAATTGACAAACTTTGACAAGACAGGGTGCTTTTTACCAACATAAGAGCAAAGAAAGTAGTAGTATAGAGCAAGTATAACTCACACTGTTTTGTCAAACTGTTTCATTCAATGACAATGCAAAGCTAGCATTAAGCTCAATTTAACCTGTATGGTGATCCCCTTAGCCTTGGCCCTCGAGTCAGTTCTCTGGCAAATATACCTACATACATACATATTTACAAAGTTACTCTATTATTTTCAACACAAAACCAATACGTGCCCGTCCCAGAAAGTAAAAATTAAAAAGTCTAATTGGTTATTCCGCCTTTATTTCCGTATCCTTAAATAGGTTTACGTGTCTTAAGCTTGTCTTCACCAAGCTGTAATTCCCAAGACATATTTTTTTTTAATTTAATTATTAAATGTATAACATTGCAAAAAAAAACTTCGCAGTAAAACATGCACTATAATAATGTGGGTGGAATATGTTTGCTTTCCAAGGTGTCAACTCACACATTTTTTTAGGTTTTTCCTGAAAAAGGATATAAAAACGCATCACGGAAATTATTTGATTATTATTGGTGCTTGGTGCATTTTAAAATTTATCAGCTTGGTGTCGTAAACGGAAGTAACAAGTCAAAAGAAATCATCAAAATGGAAGAAGTTATTCCCGACATGGAATGGAATAAAGATACAGTTTATGCAATTGGACATTACAGACGATTTTGCAGCTATTTTGGCATTTGGCCATCAAATGATCGATATGCGTCTGGATTAAAAGTGGCATTTTATGAGGTTCTGCAGGTACTTATAAATCCTAAACAAAAAAACAAAAAGAAAATATTAAATTTGCTTCATTCATCACAAATTCCAATAAAATTTTTAAAAAATTTCTTTTAGACATTAACGGTAGGAATTTTCCTGCAAAGACTGTTTGTTTATGGTAATTGTGGAACAACTCAGGAAATTGTGGACACATTCACTGTTAGCATGTCATCGACACAAATCGGCTTAAAATGCATATTCATCTACATGCAACATGAAAGATTCAAAAATATTCTAGATGCCACCGTCGAAGATTGGGCTCTAACCACTGACAAGAAGTCCAAAGCGATTATGCTCAAATTTGCCCGTATCGGACGAAACATATTCTACTGTCAGTGTTTTTTGGGACTGTTTACGGCATTTCCGTTAATTTTGGGGGAAATTCCAAACCAAATGGAAATTGTGAGCGATTTCGATAATAGCACCACGTTGGTTAGAAACATAATTTTGGCTCCGAATTGCTGGGTCCTAGAATCGTCATCAACCGTAATGTACTATCTATTTTGGAGCTTACTGGCATTGTATGTATTATGTGTGGCTATGGCAACAGTGGCGTGTAACTTGATTGTGTACGGATTTGGCCTCCATGTTTATGTGCAATTCGAGCTTTTGTATCTCAGTGTTGAAGAATTCGATGCCAGTAAGACGTTGAAGGAACTAAAACAAATTGTAAAGAAATTCATCAAACGTCACAATCGAATGTTGGATATGGCAAACGAACTTGAAAACGCTTCGACAGCAGTTATATTTTCTGAAGTTTCAGCTATTGTGATTGTTGGTTGTATTGCTGGTAATTATAAGGGCAAATCAAATTTTTTTTTTTTAAGTCATGCAAAAGTTTATGGAAATTGAGATTATTCAGAAATGTTTGAATGAAATACATACATTTTCTCCACAACCAATGGAAAACGACATACCATTACTAATGATAAGTACCCGCGCAGAAAAACAATCTTGTTTTCGACAAGGCACTAGAGAGTACTACATAGATTCTGGCAAGGGGCTATAGCAAGATTAGCAAAGGCTAGAATAAGGGCCTTGGGGATTATGAAGCCTTTTGCCTTGGCTTATGTGGGACTTGATCCCTCGATCCTCTCCTTGTCAGTCCAATGCTCTACCCACCGGGCTAACTCGCTTTTCAATTCAATATCGAAAGTAAATAAGTTTCATACTCTAATGTTTCATAACATATTGCATAACAAATAAATACAGAATACAAAATAGAACAGGATTTTATGTACTTGCTTTTAAGGAAGAACAACTTAGAACATGTTTTTTGTTCTAACTTGTATTTATATAACCCCCCGTTTCACAGAAGAAGATTAAACTACTCTTTTCGTTTAAAATCCAGTTCACCAATTTATTCAGTTCCACAGTTTCGTTTTAACCCTGAACCGAGTTAATTCTTTAGGTTAAGTTTACTGATATTATATCGCGTTTAAACCTCAGTTCAACGCTTGGAACCACCATACACATAATAATATCTCAAATTCATTCACCTACTTATTTTTCACCACGAATTCCATCAAAAAATGTATGTAATGTCGTTGAAAAGTTGTTATTTGTTTTTGGTGGCACAATCATTGGTCTATTTAGATTATTTTGCGTTCAAACTGAAAAAGAATAGACAAGGAAAAGCAACCTTCTCCTTACATAACGTCACATGGCGAAGCAAAAACGTCCAATGCTGCCAGCTTATTTTCATAAAAACTATTTAAACGAATTTCAGATTTGACTGTGAAACCATACGAGTTAAACCAAAATTTTAAACTCAGGTTTAACGTTCAAAATTAAGGCGATCGCAGGTTGATTACTTTTGATAACAATAAAAATCCAATTTTAAACTTAAATCAAATCACGTTTTGTATTCTATTTACCCCGATTGATCTGATGTATGACCACCGAATCTGAAATTGTTAAATAGAAAACGACATTAGTGTCATGGTAGTAGGCACTTAAATTTGTAATTATTTATGTCCAAAAGTATGCAGGATAGAACTAGACAGATACTAGTAAAAACTGATAGTTGTTAGCTAGGATTTACATAGGTTTGCATCGCGAGGCAAGAAAACTAATACATTAAAATGGGTAACTAGTAAAAATTAACTTTAAGTCTTGGCAGGTTTCGAATTTTAAACATTTCATTAATTTTATTTTTATAACACAACTAAATAGGTAAAAACTACAAAATATTTATTCTCAATATTTACTTTGCAGGAACGCTATTTCTTTTGGCCATGCAAAGTGGTGACCGAGCTGTTCTGACTGCAATGGCTGGACGTATTTTTCTTGTTTTCATTCAATTATTTATTTTCTGTTATATGGGTGAAAAAATATCTATACAAGCTGATAAAATACAAGATGCTGTCTATAATAATTGTCCTTGGTATGAGTTTCCTCCGGAAATTGGAAGGGACATTAAATTGATTATGATGCGAAGCAATCATCCGTTTGTCATAACAGCGGGCAAATTTTATGTAATGAATTTGTTGAATTTCAAAGAAGTTGTAAAATCGATGTTTTCGTTTTTCTCTGTGCTTAGACTTATGTTACAGAATTAGTTTATAACCTAGTACTAAAACAATAATATTAACGGTGCTTTTATTTTTTTTTTATTTCTTAGTCCTAGTCAAACTCTAGTTAATGTGACAAATTCGAGGAGTTAATCGGATAATCTTGCACTGAAAACATCGCCTTGGTAACATAATTTGAACTGGGTGTATGACAGAAATAAAAGAGAAGTCATATTTTTGAAAGAAATCATTGGAAATCAATTTTCTGTTTCAAATACAAATTTACCTGATTTCCATTTATGTTTCTTCAAAGATTTCAAAAAATACAAAAACGGAATCAAAATCAAATAAATAGCTTAACATTAATTTAATAATCCAATCATTCTATTGACCGTTCACGGATCGAGCAGTTTTAAATTTTGTTTTGTATTTCAAAAATATAGTATTTTAATTTTGTCAGCTTTTGTTATCCAATTGCTTGTTTGGTAACTTAAAAAGTTCACCAAGTTTTACAAAACAGCTTTTTTGCTATGATTTCTGATAGAAAATTGTGAAAATTTCTAAGAAATTTTAAGTAACCAAACGCTCCTCATATCGCACTTTCAGCATACAAAAATAAAATAAGCGAACAAAAGTTGAGTGTTAATTTTAATTGCAAATTATCTTATTTCCGGAGTTCGGTAAAGGATATCAACGTGGCCAGTAAGTATATTTACAATTGGTTTAAGCAGTAACTCGTAAATTATTCTTAAATAATTATTTTTCAAATATCCTGGACAAACAGGAGTAAGCAGGAGATTTTTTTTCAGAAACTGATATTTTAGTTTATATATAGGTATACTATTTGTGAATTGTGAGTATGGAATCGAAGACTCTAAGAGCCAGTTTGTTCATACTACTTGATCGTCTTAAATTACGATTATTCTAGTTAATAATAGGTCTGTTTTTTGAGGATTTCGTTCAGGGGGGGGGGGGAGGGGCCAATTTTCGTGTAATTTTGCGCACCTTTCTAAAAAATCGTCTATCGAATAGAAAACAAATTAATTGGCACAACGGCTCGTGAAGAACCAGGGCCTAGTGACTAACAACTCCAACCATTCCTGTGTGCGCCTGTCGACAGGAATGGAAGTGACCTACAATTTTATGCCGAATCCTAACGGCTTAACGAGAAGCAATTATTCGTGACAAGTGATACTCTTGGAGGATTTGTCAATTCCTCGCAGGAGGCAGTAGCCCTGAAAAAAAAAAAAACTATTTAGTTTTTAGGTGGACGAGGCTGGGAAGTGAACCCAGCCTTTAGCGTGACAGTCGAACGCACTAACCATTACGCTTCGGGCTACGGTCTATCGAATACTTTTATTAAATATAAACTCAATGCAGCTTAAAGCATTAAGCATAGTACGCAGCTGAAGCGAACCAAAAATTTTCATACAAAAATTGACATAACGAAATCACAAACGAAAAATGTTGTTCTCTTTTTGCTCAGCAGTACGTAGTTCAATAGCGAAAATAGAAAATCGTAGTCGATTATTAGAGTAAAGTATCCACTTTTTTCCGCACACAATTTATTGTTCGGAACATTTTTTTGCTGGTGAAAATTTGACATTTCAATTTTTTCTTGTTGCCATTAGTTGTTTTGTTTATTGTGTCAAAAATAGAAGCAAATAATAATAATTTTGAAATAAATTTAACGGAGTTTTTGGAAGCAGAAAAGGTTCAAGAATCGATGGAAATAGTAACACTTTTGTCAAGAATACTGCTTCAAGAAAATAAAGGTAAAAAAATAAAAATAAAGAATAACGTCACTAGTGAAGAAAAAAAAAATTGGCTGCGTTGGTAAAATCCAACGAAGCTATATGGAAGCTTGACCACAAGCTCCACAAAAACACACACGCTTTGAATAGCGTGTGGACAAAAATATCAATTGATATGAAAAAATCAGGTGAGTTCCACATTGCCGAAGCTGTATGATATAGATCTCAATAAATTTTTCGAATTTGTAGTCGAGGAATGTAAGGCGATGTGGCGTGCACTTCGGGACGGGATGCGGTACCACACAAAACCGAATACAAAATTGAAATCAGGAAGTGCAGTTGATGAATCACTGGATGATAACCCATCAGAGGAAGTAGAAGTTATCAAAGACGATGCAAAAGAAATTAATTGGGAATTTGCAGAAACCATGTCTTTCTCAACCCCAATTTCATCGCAAAAAAGACGCAGGTAATTAAGGGTCATTGGTATTAAACTAATTCATTTTTTAATTGAATGAAAGTAAATGATAACAATTGCCTAAATGTGTGTGTGTACAATGTACATACAATAAATGTGCTCTTTTTTTTAATTTCAGAACATTTAATTAAAGCGCAAACGAAACACAATCTCATAGCGTTTTAAGACCCGGAGAAGAACTTGTTAACGCCGCGGCCGTTCCTAGTAAATCAAACTATTCTTATGTATGTAAATTGGAATATAATGCCTTTTTTTAAAATCTGTGTTGGCCTGTATGAACCACTTCAATTGCATATTTTACAACATTAATGGCTGTATAAAACGCAGATTGTAGATATTCTTAGCACGAATAAAACATGTAGACATATACACATGCAGGTAAATTTGTTTTATCAAAGCCTATGTACAAAGATTACCAAAAAACGTTTTTAATTAACTTTTTCATGAAAGCTTATTAAAAATGAAAACCGAAAACCTAAAGATCCATTGCTTGAGACCGCAAATACTCTGAGCAAAAATATTGCGATTGGGTACCAAAAGAACAAAGAATGTTACGAAAATTGCCAGAAGATGTTGAAGATCTCAATGTTCAATTTACTGTACAAATAAATGAAGAAATAAAAAAACTAAGAAATCTATAATAACTCCTATAAAACGATGTGTATCTATCTATGTATTTGTTGGTTTTTCTGATATATTTTTTCCCTAGATTGTGATTAGCTTGTTTTCACTAAAACGTTTTGGTCGATATGAAAACTTCGAAATTTCAGATAGGTACATTATGTAGTACATACATTATGTAGTATACCTGTACTGCAATGACCGGTACCGTACCGAAAATTAGCGCAGTGTACCGTGTACCAAAGAAAAGCCTCGGTACACACAAATATACCGAAATCAAATTCGTGTACCGAAATTTAAAAATAAATTGAGATAAAATCTTAAATAGTGTAAGCACATCCTTTAATATTTCTTTCCTAGTATTTGCAACATAGATGTGTGGAGTTTAAAAAAAAAAAATTCCATACAATCATTTACTAAAAATCTCGGAGTACATTTCTTATGTTTTGCGCGATTTCAGCCAAAATAGAGAGTGTTCTATTGGATAAACGAAATACGGTTCACCGACCGATAATAGCCGTTTTAGCATTTCAACTTTCTAAGTACAATAAAAAAATGTTATGCATTCTGTTCTTCGAGTTCTTGTTGGGTCAGCCAAAAATGTTTGAGAAATATTGTCGGATGGGAAATATTCATTAAAAAAGCACGACATTTCAAATATTTAGTTTCATTTATATTTATTAAATATTCATATAATATTTAGGCCCAGTTTCTCAGTGGTCAATTAAACCAGAGTTACTTAACTCTGGAAATAGATATGTCTACAGTTACGTCAAGAAGCAGTTTTTGTATAAGGCGGTTACAATTTCGTATTCTGTGGAAGCTAATTTTTAAGTTCTTATGAGGTAAGTTCATCTCGAGTTATGAGTTGATTGTGACTTGTGAGGCATCAGTGAGGTTGCCAGAATAAGGCTGTAAGATTCTTTATTTTTGTCCAACATAAAGTTATGCAAATAACAACACTCGCTTATGATTTTTTGCGCTCGATCTGCATTAAAAAAAACAAAGTCCTTGATAAACAAAGCCACCTCCAACACAATATGCCGAAAGAGTTTTCAACACATCTCCTGGCTCTACTGATTCTATAATTTGAGATTCGTTCCTTATCAGTCAGCTTATTGGGTTTTCTAGGCGTGTATGGCTTTATAATTCTTTTCCCAAGTGGGAAAGCGTCATCTGCAACAAAGAAATATGGTAGCTTATCTGTCCCAATAGTCTTATCTTCTGGAAATGGTAGCATATCTTGAAGGACTGATTTTCCAAGGTCAGTGGAGGCAAACACATTTGCATTCCCTTCACTCCCATGTGCACCAACATCTATATAAATAAATCTGTAATTCGCATCGCCAATGGCCATCAATACAAGACTATGGAATCCCTCTCTATATAATATGTACATGTACATTGTACATACTGTGGTGAATATGCCCATTTGTGCAAACAACGACATCTCTTATTCTTCTATAACAGAATAAATTAGTAATGAATTCCGCACCATCTATGATCAAAAGATTAACTAATGTTACCCAATACATAAACCACCCAATACATAAACCACTCTATCATTATCCAATACCTAAACAACGTTATCCAATACCCAAACCAGGGAACTGCTATAATTTGTAATTGGTCGAAAGCTTTTGAGCTACTTGTGGAGACTTTCCAGTGACGTACATTCCAGCACATTCCAGAAACCCTAGAAGATTCTAGTAGCTTTTTCTCGGATATAAATACACGGCCACCAGTCCGAAGACCTCACTTTGATTTTGGAAGTGAACGAATAAACGTCGGTGTAAAATAGTGAATTAAGAGTTGTGCTTGTTAATAATAAAAGTATTAGAAGTTATTGAAGTGAAATAAATGAGTTTTATTTTTGAAAAGTAATTGTTGTTCAGTTTGAATAAAAGAAAGAAGTTTTATTTGCGAACCCTTGGCAAAATATTACAATACATAAGTTTGATAGTAAGATAACTCTTTTATGATTTACTTTATTATATGCAAACCTTATAGTTATAAAATAAGCTTCCTGACTTTGGGGGACATTTTAGGGCAACATGTTTGCCATCGATTGCCCCTTACAATTAGCCGAATTCCATTGCAGGTTAAATTTATTAGCTATTTTAACAAATTGATGTGCATCTAATTTGGGAATTTTATTGACTAAAGTTTCGCATAGAGCGATGCAAACATCGTCCAAAATCTTCTCAAAATGCTGCTTACTTATTCTATATACGGAAGACACATGTCTCTGTATGCTGCCGCTTGCTAAAATTTAGATATTTAATATCTACAAGAAAATCAACGCAAAATCATGTTCAAGATGACGTGCTCAAAGTTTTCACACGTTAAGAGGAAAATGGACTTTTATAGCTCCTCTTGACAAAAAGATAGAACTAAGAGTAAGTGCATCAAAACGTACAACGTACAACTTATTTAAGTGAGGTCTATTTTTTTGTGAACAGTTACATGGTGTGTTTTGAAACCTTAATAGCCATCACCAGGGCAAGTTTTTCT
Organism: Melangyna quadrimaculata; assembly: GCA_949320155.1. NCBI lineage: Eukaryota > Metazoa > Arthropoda > Insecta > Diptera > Syrphidae > Melangyna > Melangyna quadrimaculata. The sequence goes on from OX439486.1 coordinate 11,925,026, forward strand.
ATGTTTAAACACATTTTTTTTGGATAACCAAAGAAGAAAACAATTAAACTAGTTTTTCGAATCAGAAAATTTCCTTAAAAATGGCATTCAATCGTTAGAGCATATTTTTGCATATTTTACTATAAATGCATTTTTTTGTTTATTGGACATATTTTTGAAACAAATGCATATTTTTAGTAAATATTTTCGAAATATTTGAAAGATTTAAAAATTTAAATATTTACTTTTGGTACATTTTCGATTCCAACTTCTATAGAAATGCCAACTTGGCGTCAGTACTAAACACAATTAAAGCATTTAATTAAAAAAAATAATTTTTATAAGTTCCAACTATGGATTTCTTAATGAAAATATAACTGAACTGCAGGCATTCATCAATGAGCAGAGTTATTTTGAAGAAAATTGAAAATGTTTTATTAAAAACGAAAGGTACTCAAAAATATTAACGCTGGATAGTTATGAAGAAGAGAACCTGGGGAACTATTCAATAAGTGAAATTCTTTCATTCAAGAATGCTCCTGTTACATCTTTTGACGTTAAGATATGGTTTTCAATTGAAAACATTTTTTTTGCGACCAAATAGACAAAGATTTCTTTTTAAAAATTTCAAAAAAACTTTAAGGTACCTACGTATGTGTGAACAAGGCATATTCAAAGAATCTGGACAGCTAGTACCTTTGGAATTGGAATAGAATTTTTTTTTAATTTATTTTATGTTTACTTTTTTTTTGTTTTAATTGGCAAATAAAAGACTAATTTTTTTAAATTTTTAATGTTTTTTCATTATCGTGCAACTTTTTCAGAACATATTTTTACTTTTTAAGCGCATATTTTCTCATTATACGTGCATATTTTGTGTTTTATAGCAATAGAGAATTTTTCCAAGGGACAAATTTCATCAGCTGGCCTAGTCTTCCAAATCGGAATTAGTTTTGGTTCGACCAACAAAAAAAATTCAAAAAAAATGTTTGGGGTCATATGAAAATTTTCTTTGAATATTTTTTCCTTTGAAACCATGTCATGGAACTAGGAAAGATTAGAGTTGAATATTTAGGTCATTCAAGTGGTTATACAAAATACAAACTTACATCAGTCGCAAAACGCCCCTTTGTTTTTCTGTCTTGCAGATATGGGTTAACCCGAACAGAAGGAAGCCTTTTCTTTCTTTTTAAAAGTAAGGCCAAAAAAGCGGATGTGGAAGATAAACAGTTGTTATTAAATCTTCTTCATCCATAAACATGGATGTTTTTCGATAATATAAAACAATATTTTGAGATAAAAAGTGGTTGAACCTATAAATTGACTCCACCGTATTATTATAAACTGTTTATTTGTATTCTTAAAAAAAATGAGTCAAATCTTAAAAAGATGATTCTCTAAGCCAAGCTAAAAAAAATTAGTCCCATTTGACTCAAATAAGTGCCAGTGGTAACAGTGTTGTTCTGCTCATTTTCTTTTACCCATTTTTAGCACCACAGCACCAACTTATTTTTAAGCAAAAAAGGCAGTTTCTATATTTGAGTCTAATAGTTGTCCAAAGCGACCCAATAGAGACTTAACGGTGGTATCAAACTCATGAGTATATGTATATCTGTGGTCAAAAGGTAAAAGCTCTTAAGTAGGGTTGCCACGCGTCCTCTTTTTGGGGGACATTTCCTCTTTTTAGCCCCGGCGCGGAACATCCTCCAACGTTTTAAGAAATTGTCCTCTTTTTTTCCACTAACAAGTAATTACAAAAATTAAAAAAGTCATTAAACTTTGCATTTAAAAGAAAAACGGAGCCAATACAAATCTGATAGAAATCATAAAATGAAACAAATATTATTTTTACTCCCGTGTAGCAACCCTCTAAATTTAGTTGCTCGCCTTCATTGTAATATGTTTTGTTGTCCCCTCTTTCACCAAGAAAATAAATAGATATTTTATCTGTCGTTCGGTAAAGGCTACATAGAAAAGAACTACATAGACCTACTTTTAGCAAAAAGTACAAAAGTGCGAAATAAACATGTCTATGTAGTTAAGCCTTAAGCAGTTGCGTCTTTAGGCATGGTCCCACTGGGCCCGTGCCCAGGGCCCCGCAATCTTAGGGGCCCCCTGAGTCGTCGCTGTAACTTTTCCAACCAATTTGGAAAGTAAACGATGAGGTTAATATTAACTTTTAAACAGCAGTTAAAAATTTGTTTACAAACCAACATTTATATAATACAACGGATGTGAAGAATTTGCTAAGACTTACTATTCAGCGGTGGCGACATAATTAAGAACGATATTTTCAATGCATAACTTTTGTTTGCGAAATCTGTTCGGAGTGTATTTTGAATCGAATTTTTTGTTCTGAAGACTTCGCATTTTTTAGGTCACAAAGTAAATTTGACGTTAGAATCAATAATGGTCAATAATTAAGTCAAAAATGATCGAACTGACCAGAAAGTTTATAAAGACATCGTGGAAAATATTATTATTATATTATATTTATTTGCAATGATGCCCATAACATTTGTTTTTAAGCAAGATAATGCTGCAAAATGTCGTCCACGGATTGTTAAGCAGTAGTTGTTTGCGTATACAAGAATTTAGTTTTTAGATTGGACCGTTCATAGTTCGGGCCTTAATTCTATCGAGAACTTGTGGGGAGACAAGGGGTGGTAAGAGTAAAAAAATTGATGTTCAAAATTTTAAGGAAATCTAATATAGTATACGAATACCACTATCAAGATACCATGCCTTACGTCTGAAATTAAAAAGAATGAAGGTTTGCCTACAACATATTCACATTACAGAATCAAAATTTCAAAGATTTTTAATGTTATGACAACCTTTTATTTCTGTTCTTAATTATATCGCCAGACGAAAATAGAGTTAAGTTAATGATTATTTTATTTTTCTACCCATATTCTCATGCTAATATTTTTCAAACATTATTCAAAGTATACCTTCCTTAGTTCATGGGCTTTTAATAAAAACAATTCTCAACCTCAACAGATTTCCCAAAAAACAGTTATGGATTTTATAATATTTTTATAAAAATATCGTTCTTAATTATGTCGCCACCACTATAAGTGCAAATGAGCTTGAGATAGAATCTCTAAATTTAGTAGAGTATTTAAAGAAAGTACAGTTATATGAAGGTGAAGATACTATTAATATTTCAGATGTATACAATCTTATAACAGTAGATAAAATCGAAAATACCTTTCCAAATGTTGAAATATCGTGTAGAATCTAGCTGGTATCAAACTGGAGTTGCGAGCGTTACAAGTTGAACTTAGTAAAATACTTCAAGAGCGACTAAATAGCTTGAAGGTTATGTAAATTTAAAGTAATGTGCTTCAATATATATACTTCGATGAAATAATTCAAAACATTGCAAATGAAAAAGCCAGATCTCTTATACAAAATTGCAGGAGAACATTGATTTACCAATTATTCTATTCTATTGAAGTTTACTTTAATTTTGTTTCAATTTCAATTTTCTATTAATTAAATTATTTTGTCGTTTAGATACTCCATTTACATGGAAAATTGAATCAGACTTGAATTCAGATTCTTTTACGTGTAGACCTGGGGTCAATTCTTGATCTGTGAAGATATGAAGTAATACATTTTCTAAAAACTTCAAACGTTAATATTTCGATTCTGGATGAGTGTGAAGAAATGAAATAAAATGTCAAAACTTCGTATTTTTTATCAAGTTTTGACCTTTAATATCACTTTCACACACTCATCCAGAATCGAATTATTAACGTGTGAAGTTTTGGAAAATTTATTACTTCACATCTTCACAGATCGAGAATTGACTACCTGGATCGTATTTAAACAGGATTTCTCGATCCGATTCGACCTTGCGAGCTGAATCGAGTCGAAAACTACAATCAACAAGTAGACCTGAATTGAAAAATTAAAGAATCGAGTAGTAAGTGTGTGTGTATTTCAATTTACCTTTTTTTGAATTTTTGAATTCAAAAAACTTAATTCCGCACGCACACAGTAAAAATAAAAGTGTCAATTCAAGTCTGCTTCGATACTATTTGAATTCGATCCCGTGAGGTTGTATACCTAGATCGAAATCTCAATCCGATTTAATTCGATCGAATCCCCTCATGTAACTGTTTACTATAATTAATTGTTTAGTTTTCGACGATATTAAGAGTCCTAGTAATTAATTTAAATTATTAAATTCGGAGCAACGGTGAAACACACTCTAAGGAGCTACCCAGGAAGTCTTTTAAAATTTTTTCCGATTGTAAAATTTGTATATTAAGGAAAGATTTTGGAGTAACCTTGCTGTTCCTTAATATTCAAATAATACTTTTGTCATTTTTTATTATTTTTTTGTAAAATATCGTTACTCTTCAGTTGTTGAATTAAATATTGTAACTACAACTACAAACAAACTTTTTTGGTTTAAAATACATAAGAGAAGAAGAGAATCACACTCTACAAAATTGATTTTAGGTATTCCTACTTCTCGTATATTATTTTAATAAAAAGCACCACTCACTCTTTTTTGAATATGTTTGCACTTTTGCATTTTTTGTCAAGGCAACGCAGTTATTAAAACAGAATATTTGTTTATATGATCTTTGCTCTAAGAACTTATCATACAGCAAATTATAATTTCATTTTTGTTAGCTGAAATTTAACAAAAATGAAATGAAATTTAATAAAATAAAAAGGGTCCAGGGCCTAAAGACGCCTCTGGCCTTAAGTAAGCAAAAAATCAAACTTTATTTTATTCGGTAATTCAAATTAGTTTCTTTTATATTTTTTACAAGATGATTTCAAAACCATGACAAAAAGAAAGTGCTTATTTAATGATGATCCTTCATTAAGAAAAGGAAGAAATGATTCCGAAGCAACTTGCACAGTTTGTAACTCTAAGATTTCCATTGAAAGCAAAGTAAAATACACGAGGACCCCATAACATCTCAAGTGCACTTAAATAACAAAAGAAGTTGATCGGGTACATCAAGTGTTTTGGAAACTTTCATTTTAAACAAGTCAATACAAAAACAATGTATGTCATGAGCAATCGTTTAATTCCCTTAATTTGACCACTAAGGCCGTGTGTCAATTGCGTTAAAAGCGCGTTAAATTTGATCCCATGGCTAAATTTTGACATTATTGAGGTGAATACAGTCGTACAAATTTAACCTGCTCAGGAGCTCGTTTAAATTTTAACAAGTGGATACATTTTGACGTTTGTATTAAGCTTCTTGCACATTACTTACACCATCGACCTATTATACCTGGATTGCTAGGAGCAATGATGGTTTCCTTTAAAAAAAAAAAAATGGATACACTAGCGGCAATTTGAAAGCTACTAAGGCCTTATTTCTTCACTCAAAGTTTAACATAACTTTGGGATTTTTACAGTCAACTTGAGCAATAGTTTTTTTTCACTCGAAGTTTACGTTTTCTACTTTAGATTTTGAACTCTAGAGTTGATCAACGAAATAGTAGAAGTTAGTGAGTAAACTTGGGAGTTTTCATCATTTCTGTTTATTCATTCATGATATTTAGTTGAGTAATCTTTTCGCTTTTGACTTCGAAAGGAAAAAATCTTAAAATAAATAATATTCAAATAAAAATAGAGCTTTGTTTTAATTGAAATAATAAAATAAAAAATGTTTCGTGCAAATTACCTACTTCTGAGAGAATTGGGCGTCATGTTTTTGGAGCAGCGAAGATGATACAGAGGAAGAAAATGTATCCCTTGAATATAAAATGCTTCCCCGTGTTGGTATCGATAAATAGGACGACCATGATTTCATTTATCGTTCTCGCCTCTCAAAAGCAACGACAATTATTTTTTTTTTATTTAATAAAGGATTCGTTTATCTGTGTTTAAAAAAAACTAAAAGCAGGCGCGAACGCGGGGGGGGGTTGGGGGTTCAACCATATACCACCCAAAAGCCCTAAAATCGTCTTTTTCCACGCGAAAATTTAATCACAAATTTTTTTTTTTTTCAATAATAATTATAAAAGAAAAAACGATTTTTTGAGGTTTTTTTAACCCATAATCATCGTTGCCATCCTTCAATGGAAGTTGACAGTTAATACCTTAACAGATAGGTAAGAAACAAAATTTTGGCGTACACAGAATATTTCGTTCCAAATGTTACCCAAAATCGCCTTTTCTCGCGTGAAAATTTAATTTAAAAAATGTCGATTTTTTTTAATAATAATTCTAAAAAAAATGGATTTTCTGCGCTGCCATGTTTACGAACACAAACTTATTTATAAAACTACTGCCTGCTTTCTGCGGGCGGAAGACAAAAATCAAATCGATATGCAGAAGCTAAGCAAGTATTAGGCTTGCCGCAGATTTCTGCAATAAGATTGATTTTTCACCCTAAGTTTTTAAGAATTGGAATCAAGCAGTCTTTGAAATTTGAATACAAACCAGACAATAATTGCTAATAGAAATTTGTTCATAAAAGGACCATAATAATACATATAAAAATATGAACAAAATAATTTATGTCTCAAAAAATATCAGTCTAATTCTCGGTAGGAAACAATTTAAATGAAAGCAGGAACCTTCTAACAGTAGGTACCTACCTTAAATGGAATTTTTTTGGTTTTCGGCTCGTGTACTGATGTTCTTTCAAATGGAAAAGTCAAACTTCACTTCGGAATTATTTCCCAGAGCGCCAATAATGAAATCTTAAGTGCACCGTTCTATTTGGGCAACATTTTTCAGGAAAAGCTAATTCTTCAAATAGCATATTTGGTATTTGCATATCAATATCAACGCGTGTCGTTAAAATTTAAATTAACAGAGGTTTCTGTTTTTACCTAAAAACTTTAAAGTTTTTTTTTCCGGGGTACTGCCTCTTGCGAGGAATTGACAAATCCTGCAAAGAGAATCACTTGTCATAAAAAAGTGCTTCTCGTGTAGCTGTTCGGTTTCAGCATAAAATTGTAGTTCCCTTCCATTCTTTTTTTCTGTTATATCGTTAAATATTGGAACGGTCACCAACCTTATTGTTATAACAATCACATCAAAAACATATATGTTAAAAAATTAGCTAAGTTCTTCTATATACAAAAACCTGTGCGTAACAAGTCAGCCGTAAAAAGTAGTGAGACCTAAAAGTACGCCAAGTTCAAAGTTTATTGATGTTAAATATCAAATATTTTAAGTAGAGTTATATGGAAGAACCTTAAAATATATCAGAGAAATCTGTTATTGAATGATTACTGACTTAAATTGAGTTGGTTTACTTGGCAAGTATTTTTTATTACCTAATTAGACAATTTTGAAAAGAAAACTTGCCAAACTCAATTTAAGTCAGTAATCATTAAATAACAGATTTCTCTGATATATTTTAAGGTTCTTGCATATAACTCTACTTAAAATATTTGATATTTAACATTAATAAACTTAGAACTTGGCGTACTTTTAGATCTCATTACTTTTTTCAAAGATTCTTTTTATCAGGAAAGTGGGTGGATGAAACGCCACTGCATAAAAAAGTTCATGATTTCAACTTTGTCTTTGCATACCCACGCCTGAAAACTAACCACTTTACCAAATTTCATAATCCTGCACAAATCGGAAGTGCTCTCAATATATTTAATATTAATTCTGTGAAAATGGGTGGTTGCCACGCCCACTGAATGTAAAATCTCAAAGTTTTAATTTCCCTTTGCCTTCATGTCAAGTCCTATCGCTCTACAAAATGTCATCATTCTACGACAATCAGAAGTTCTCTACGTAGTTGATATCAATTCCGAGAATATAGCTGGGTGCCACGCCCCTGAATGGAAAATTTATTATTTTCCAATATTTCCTTTGTACTGACCACATGATATACCAGTTTACCAAATTTTATTATTCTGCAACAATCAAAAGTGATCGAAATAATTAATAACAATTATGAGAAAATGGGCGGATACCACGCCCCATGAATGTTAAATATCAAATTTAAAAGCTTAGCCTATGTTTGTAGTTCAAGTTCTACCGCTCTACCAAATTTCATCATTCTACGACAAACAGAAGTGCTCAATTTAATAATTGATATAAATTCTTGGAAAATGGGCGGATGCCACGCCCTCTGAATGCAAAATCACAAATTTTAAAATTTTGCATTTGCTTGCACCTCTAGCCCTACCGTTTTACCAAATTTGATCGTTCTTCGACAATCAGAAGATCTCTTCATAAATGATATAAATTCTTATTCAAATGGGCGGATCCCACGCCCCCTGAATATAAAATCTCAAATTTTAAAATTTTCTTTTTGCCAGCACTTTAAGCCCTACCGTTGTACCAAATTTCATCGTTCCACGATAGTCAAGAAGTGCTCCAAATAATTTATATCAATTCTATGAAAATGGGCGGATACCACGCCTCCTGAATGAAAAATCTCAAATTTTAAAATTTTTCCTTTGCCTCCAGTTTAAGACCTACCGCTTTACCGAATTTTATCAATCTACGACAATAAGAAGTGCTTTAAGTAATTTATATCAATTCATTAAAAATGGGCGGGTACCACGCCCCCTGAATGGAAAATCTTAATTTTTTCCTATGTATACACCACAAGGCCTACCGTTGTGCGCAATTGCAAGATTCTGCGATGTCGGGAAGTGCTCGATAATTTTGATGATCTGTCAGTGAGTCAGAGTGAGTCAGTCAGTTACGGTTTTTGCAAATTTTGCAGTCTTATATATTGGGAACCACTGATGCTAAAGGATTGAAATTTGGTGGGTTGACTAAACCTGGTGAGCTTAGCAAATGCTGTGAGTTTGAAGTTTCTGTCTTTATTGGCACTGAAGTTAGAGGGGGGTCGAAAATCGCCTGAGTTTGATCATGTAAAAAGGGTGTAGTGCCAGAACTTGGCTGGGCACTACCGTGCCCTTTGATAAAAGATGCTAACAAAATAAAAACGTCGGGACAAAATCGGGACGTTTTGTAAATCGGGACAGGGTTCAAATATCGGGACTGTCCCGTCAAAAACGGGACGTCTGGAAGGAAGAGGAGGTAATCAACTTGAGCTTTAGCTTAATTGTATGGTGCGGGGGCAGCTGCCTGGTAGCTGGTAGCGGGCGGCACGCGCGCCGCGCCGCGGCGGTGGTCAAGCAAAATATTCATAGTAGGCAATTCAAAATGGTACCTACTAAGGTATGTAATGTACCTAACTACGTTCATGTTTTTTTAAACAAACAAATCCACTAGATAGGAAGGTTAGATTGTGGTCAACAGTTTGTTTGATGATTTTCTTTGTTGTATCAAATCAGAATTCAAGAGTGGGAGAGAGTGACTTGTTGCGTCGCGTCTCGCTTGTCTGTTGGTCGTATCTTGTAGGTATGCGATACCTATTTTAAAAATATAATTCTTGTTGGCTTTTGTCTGCATTAAGCTTGTGAATGTGAAAGCTATATGGAGGATGGAGGTTCGAATTGACACACATTTATTTTAATTCAAACATGTTCGTCGAATAAAGCTTTAAACAGCAGACAGTAGAGCGTAAAGCGGTAGAGGTGGACACAGCCAGTACCAGTTGTTGCCAGACAAATAGGTTGAGACAGAGAGTCGACTGGTTGTTAAAAGAGCGTAAGCGTGATTCGTGTAAAAATATATTAATCATTATAAAACACAATACACAATGAATATACACACATACATATACACAGACACGACCTTCAAATTTCTCAGCCCAAAAATCTCAAGTTCTGGTTCAGACATTCGCTTTACACATATCAATGAGTGCAAATAAAGGTTGATGACCCATTGGTTGCGCCGCAGAATTTCAGCAAAATTTATGTCATAAAATCTTTTTTTGATAGTGTGTTGTTGTTGCTGTTTTTTTTTTTTTTTGATTTCTACCTACCTACTCTTGGAAAAAATTGCTCTTGTAGATTAAACTGTACAAACAAAATTACCTATTTCTTTTCTTTTTTGAAGTCGAACTGATCCAGGCAGCTGCGCTTAAAACTTAGCCTAATAAAATAAATAAATGGTGGTTTGGTAATGGTAGTGAGTTGTAGCTTGTAGGACTGCTGCTGGCATGGCGCGGTGATTTGACAGCCAAGAAGATTTCGTTATTTAAGATTATTGATACATTGTGTATGTAAGTAGGTACATATAAGTTTGCAATAAATATTTATTATGAAATTTCGTATATTTTTTGTGTATAAAGAAAGTCAAATGTTAGTAGGTTGAATAGGTAGGTATGAACTTTTCCCTTGAGAGTGCACGCAAAAATTTCATTAAAAAAGTAACTATAGGCCTTGTGGCGAGAGTATGGCGTGAAGGGTGGCCACCGCGCTGGGCGCCCGCGCCCTAGAACTAGAGGGGCACCCAGCGAAAGCACAGCACTCACTACTTTTAGTCGGTGAATGGAATATGTAGGTACACCTATTAATGGTACATAGATGAAAATTTTATATAAATATTCAATTAAAATTCACACAATACAATCATGTATGTATCATTACGTTCAAATTGTATTGATATACATTTTTAATATCTATAAGTATCGTAACCTCGCCCGCGCTCTTCCTCCAAAAAAACACCCGTGGAACACAGATATTATTTGACTCTTTTGATTCTATATTCTTATAGTAAATCCAACGTTCCCACCAAGTTTCAAAAATGTAGTCCTATTTTACCTGTAAAAATCAACTGGTTGCTGAAATGATCATTTAGCCGGATTCTTCTTAGTTTAATGAGAAAGCTGGTTCATTTATATTTTAAAATATCTTGAAAAGCAAAAGTTCTATAACCATTCGGATTTTAGTGTTTGACTACAAATTGATAAGAGCATTGAATTTTGTTAACAAAAATAGTACTTAATAACGTGAAATTTTGCAAAAAGAAAATAGTTTGAACATTTAAAATAAAAAACTAATTTTCAAAATTTTAAGTTCGTACATTAATACAGTAGTCCCACGATAAGAGAAAGTAATTAAAACAAGGCCTTTTCGAATTTAGAAGGATTGACATTAGTCCGCTTTCACACAAGGAAACCAAATTGCCGGAGATTTTTGTTTTTGTTCTAATAAAGTCTATTGGCTGAACGCACATTACGGACAGTGTGAGAAGGAATGTGATAAAAATCTCCTCAAACGTTGACCGGGGAGATTTTTTTCATTCCCCTTACTTCTAACCCTTCTCGCCTACAAACTCCCAGTTAAAAAAAAAAATATTTAAAAATAAAGGAAATCAAAAAAAAATTGATTAAAAGAAATACATTACGATTCTTAACGGTTGACCTATTTATAATAAATAAACTCAACTTTAGGCTTATTTGAACTCCAAATTCGTTATTATCACTTAGGGCCAATACAAAAAAAAATAGTTTTTTATAGGTTTTTATTCGATCTTATGTATATATTCAAACTTTCTTTAATATCATTTTTTTTTTATTTTATTTATTTTATTTATTAAATTTAGTATTTTTAACTTCCAGTTTCACAGTGGAAGTTTAAACTTTACTTTTGTTTTAAACTTCGGTTCAACAATTTACCAAGTTACAGAGTTTCATTTAAACTTTGAACTGAGTTCAATTTATAGTGTAAGTTAAACGACACCATTGTTCCGTTTAAACCTTAGTTCACCGTTTGAACCACCATTACATAATACATTATGGAATTTATTTACTTATTTTTTATAACCAATTACATCAGCGAATCTATGCATGTCTGCTGTTGAAAAGTTGTTATTTCTCTTTTTATTGCACAGTTATTGGTTTATTTTACATTTTTTTTTTTAAGTTTGTTCGTGTCACTTAAAAACAAAATGTCGACAGATTATTATCAACAACACAAAATAATTGTTGCTGTTTCGCGTTTTACTTTGCTTCAGAAAGAGAAAGAATGAACAAGGAAAGCTATACGCCACATGGAAAAGCAAAAACGTACAATGCTACCAACCTTGACCGCTTTCACACAAGGAAACTGAGTTGCTCTATATTTGACAAAAAAGAAGTACGTATTTATTGAGTTATCTCTTAAAATAATAATCAAAATAACCAACAAAATTCAAATCAATTGCATCCCATCGATGCGCCCTAAGCCATTTAGAAGATTTTAATTTATATTTCAATTTGTAAATCTTGAGCAATTTTATTAAATCATCACCTCGTTTTCAAACACGAGTTAAAGCACATGGCTCATATTAACACAAAATAGATAAATTTCTTTCTTGTTAATATTAAATCATGTACCTATGAAATGTTTACATTTTATTCTATTATATTTCAACAAAATCCAACATAACTCAATTGTCAAATCAAAAATCACCACCCTAATACCAGTGATGACGCATGTATGGAAAACTCCTTTGTTATAGAGTTACCTATTTACAAGTACATACATATGTATATTTTTTTCTTAACTTTTTTTTTAATCAGAAAATAAGTTTCACAATACATAATCTTTCTTTAAAAAGAACTGTTTTTAATAAGATTGTTTACTAAACAAAATAAAGAAAAAACTTCTTAGCATCATGGCTTATTCCAAAAAACTGTAGGATTTAATTCCAAACCGTCTAATAGAGCTAATTTCAAAAAATGGCGGGCATACACATTATTAATTGACGAAAACATAATACATTAATGTTTAAAAACAAAAACAAAAGTAAACATTTTTATAGTTTAAGATTTTTTCAAGCGGCCTCAATCAAGTGACATTTTTTTATACCAATTTTTGCAGTCCCTTCTTATAATTTGTGAAATTCCCCTTTAAATTTATACTTTTTTATTTCAAAATATATTTCCCTACTCACAGGTATCAAACAAGTGACAGAGAGTGTATGTATATTAGCGTGGTACTTATAAAAGTCATTGTCTTATTTTGAATGACGCACCTCCTTAATTTATTCTAAGTAATTAAAAAAAAAACATTCCTATAAAATTTCATTATATTAACGTTAACCCGGGCCCCAAGACGACTGAAGTTTTATATGGGAAATCCCATGGTATTTTTGTACATCCAACTTCAAAAATTCGTAAGTTTAGTAATGATTGATAAAGAAAATTGAATTTTTGCACACATTTAGTAACTTCTGTCATTTGAAAAAAAATGTATTAAACTAAAATTTATAAAATTTATTAAAATTAAATAACAAATATTTTTTTTTGTTTAATTGGCTATAAGTAGGGAAATAACTGTTGTAAATTTTTTTCAGGTGTATTTTTATACTTATAACAAAAGTGACCTCATGTGCTCCAAAATTAATTTTTTTTTTATCTATCATTACCAAAGTTAAGATTTTTTAAATTTGGATTTACAAAAATACAAGGGATTTTCCATATAAAACTTCAGTCGTCTTGGGGGCCGGGTTAACGTTAATATAATGAAATTTTACAGGAATGTTTTTTTTTAATTATTTGGAATAAATTAAGGAGGTGCGTCATTCAAAATAAGACAATGACTTTTATAAGGACCACCCTAATATACATACACTCTCTGTCACTTGTTTAAAACCTGTGAGTAGGGAAATATATTTTGAAATAAAAAAGTATAAATTTAAAGGGGAATTTCACAAATTATAAGAAGCGACTGCAAAAATTGGTATAAATAAATGTCACTTGATTGAGGCCGCTTGAAGAAATCTTAAACTATAAAAATGTTTACTTTTTTTTTGTTTTTAAACATTAATATATTATGTTTTCGTCAATTAATAATGAGTATGCCCGCCATCTTTTGAATTTAGCTCTATTAGACGGTTTGGAATTAAATCCTACAGTTTTTTGGAATAAGCCAGTGAAATCTGGCTCCCAGGCATCGCAGTTAGCTTCGACCAAGACGTCCTTATCTCGAAGCTGTCTACCAGCATCAAAAACTTTTCTAGATAGCGATGCCCAAACGTTTTCGATTATGTTTGAGTCCGGTGAATAGGGTGGCCATGGTAAAAGTCCAACGTTTTCCGACTGACTCCAGCATCTAGCTTCCCAGGATGTATAGATAGGGGCGTTGTCTTGTTGGAATATCCAAGGTAGAGGTTCAAGAATATTCTTTAGCTTTGGGAACACCCTCTACAATAGGCATTTGTAACTATTGCCGTTCATTGTTGTAGTAATAAATTCCAATTAAATTGTTCCATAATAGATGATAGCTCCCCACACCATAACACGTGATGTATTACTGCGATGTCTTGACAAAATATAAGTTATTCTTTTCTTTAATCGTGAAATTACAAGTTGGGACTATCGGGTCCGTCAAGATTAAACTTTTTTTCATCTGAAAAGAGAACCTTTTTCCATGCCCTGCTTCAGGAAACATGCTCCCTGGCGAAATTCATTCGTAGTTTCTTGTGTATAGCTGTCGAGAACCGGTTTCTTTTTGATTTTCATACTCTTGACGTTACCACTGGTTTTAATTATCCTTAAAACCGTCGAAATACTGGCTGATACCCCATTTTTTTACCTTATTTTAGGCGCTGATAGTATTGAATTTGAAGCTAGCCACTTAATTACACGCTTTTCTCGGATTGTTGTTGCTTGAGTTGTGCGTCCTTTTCATTTTTTTCCATAGTTTTTAGTGTTTGCTAGATAGTTGTTGACAATTGTCTTACTTCTGTTCGGTCTCCTAGCTTTTTCTCGGCCTGAGAGTCCCAGTTCCTTTAAAGCATCTATTGATCCTCTTTCTGCTACTGTCGACGTGTTTCCTGAGCCCATTTAAACTTGAAATTTAATATAAAATATAGTTTTCTATCCTTTCTTAAATAAAAGGCGATGTTAACTTTTGCCAAGCAATTTTTGGAATGGCCTCAATCAAGTGACGCAACGGTTTATATCCATTTTTTGCAGTCCATTCACATAACTTGGGAAATTTTTATGAATTTTCCAAGTTAACTCATTAACGTTATCCTTTTTTATTGCAAATAATATGTACCTACTCCCACGTATCAAAAATGTCCAGGAAAAATATTGCTTACATGTATATTTATCGAGAAAAAACTTTTATGAAAATAGTGGCCTCAAACAAATGAAAGGGAGTGTATATTATAAGTTTCGTATGAATTTAATGAAGGATTATTTTTTTAATAAAATTATACTGCTTTGTTATTTCATTTTTAAAACTTTGATAAGAATCGCTTGAAGTTCTGCTGTAGCCAATTCTTCGTTTACGTTTATAAAGTGGAAGCAAAAGTTGTATATTCGCAGCTTCACAATTCATCACCTCATCCCTGGGGTTAAGCAATTTCGCAGTGAATTCGAAAGCAGAAAGTACCTACACATATCTAACAGCCAGTTTATTACTGGGTCCATTCATGATTGCTGGGTGACTAATCGACGCATGGTTTTTTACCGAGGGAAAATACTACTGCCCCTTCACCACTGTATTAATACTTTCCAATAAAATACTTCTAATATTTCACACTATGTCAATATTATTAAGTTAGTTTTATTAACGCATAGATTTATGCAAAGAAATACCCTCACTTTCTTCATCATTCAACCAAAAATATTTTGTCAAAATTAAATTTTTTCAAACGCCTTATTTGTTAAAATAACGTACCTATCAGTTCTCTTTTGTATTCTTTTGTGCATTTTTTTGGGGATTTTTTTTCGTTTACAGTAGGATTTCTTTAAGTTCGATATAACATCACTGCACAATATCCCATATGCTTATTCGAAACGTCAGTTATAATTCGAAGTGAAATAATTCTGCTCGGGTGAAACACGTAATAGCATTAAGAATTTCGGGCGAGCAAAAATCTTTCGCGGGAAATGTATTCCAGGTGAAATTCATAATATCGCTGATTATAAATAGGAACCTATATGTCTGTGATAAAAATGTATGTAAAACATAATGTTTGTACATATTTGTTTACCTATGTTTGGTCACGTGGTCAAATAACACCTTAATATAGGAAACTATTCAAGCACAATTTATACATGGCCTTGAACTCTTTTTAATACGAGTTTATAAACAGGGGTAGAATCGGCTTAACTGATAGTTGATTATTATCAATTCGTTTGAATGTTGTTTTGAAGATAGCTGTCTCTGTCGCATCTATAGACACAGCTAGAGAGAGAGTAATCTTCAAAACGACAATCAAACCAACCAAAACCATCGCAGGCTTATTAAAGGCTACGTCGAAATAGATTCATAACTACCTAGCTACTACGAATCCCGAACAAGAATTATCATAGCTCCCTTTATAACACAGTTATTGCCGCGCAATTCGTGTCTAGTGACAAAGTGAACAACTTTTCACGAACGCCAAATTGCCAAGCAGTATTTTTTTGTTACATTCAGATTCATTGGATTCATTGGGAGCTTTGATACTTTTTTTCGGGACTCGTTTTAAGAATCTATTACGATAGAACCTTTGAAAAGCATGATAAATGTCAGTTATTCACATGAAAAGTTTTGTTTGTAAATAAGCAAGCGGTTTGCACCTTCATACACATAGCGGAAAACTAATTGGGCCATAGTTATTGCATTACCTACTTTTTTATATTTTTCAAATAAGACCAGAAAATAACCTTTAAACAAAATTATACACAGAAATCCCAGTTCTAAATATAATATTATACCTACGTTGTAGGTTCGTTGTCTCCAAAGACCACAAAAAAAAAAAAAAACAAAACAAAACAAAAAATAAATAAAATAAATTGCGTCATCCCATTCACTTTATTCGTTGTTTGAAAACAAAAATGAGAAGGAAGATAAAAGCAAATTAAAAAAAGAACCATACATACATAATACAAAAAAAAACGAGGACTCTGACTGTAAACAACAAACGAACAAACGGCTATCAATAGTGACTCACTACCCTTTCCTACTAACGGAATGTTTAATATTAACGAACTCGTTCAAGGTTACGTATTATTCTCTTTATTCTCTCTGAGAATGTTCTCCCCCAATCAATTATTATTGCATTTTATACAAAAACAACAAAACTGCAAAGTTCCACATCTTTATTGAGGCTAATATGGCTGTTCGCTGCCTTGCTGGTATGGTGGCAGTTAAGATTTGTTCAGGTTAGGTGTTTATTTCGGAAGGCTTTTTCTAAAGAACATTGTAGCAGGTGCGGACAGTGGAGATTATGCTAAAACATATAAACAGCAAAATGCCTCCATATAAAACATTTCTATTCATTTGTTAATCTTTTTGACAGCTGTAGTATAACATACATATGTATGAATATGAATGCAAATTCCCTCAAAAAGGATTCAAACTAAATCATTATAGGCATATTTTTGCATCCCAAGAGTTATCTGGTTTTATCTCGTGAATTTCCTTTTTTAATATTTAACCAGTTAACATCAGGGCTGCCGTTATAAAATTTCGGAGGGGAGTATTCTAGAGGATTCGAGGGGAGTATCTTAGGCTTGTGGGAAGTACGAAAGAAAAAACATAGCTTTTTAATATTATGCCCTTGTGCAAATTTGATTTAAATTACGAACAAATTTTCACCTCGTTAGTGCCAAAATTATCAATGGAAATCACTAAACACGATTTGCAATTCACAAACGAGCTAGAAATATAACTTTATTAAACCATTTTCAATAATTTATACTTCATTCATACCAATCATTTAAGGGTGAAAAGGAGAACAGGACTGATAAATATTTAAAAAAAACTTAACATAACTTTTACATAGTAGATTAAACCACAACGATGGTATTGGCATTAGGGACTTAACTTACAATAAAAAATGTATTTTTTGTTATTCATTTTGCGGATCTAACACATTTGTTCAAACATGTGATGTGATCTCTGAAGAAGCGATTTTGCTAATAAAATGGAACTTCCTGTGGCAGGTTTTATTTTGCTCCATCTCGAAGAAGACCATGAAGGAACTAAGGAAATATTTGTTTTCTTCTATAAATATGCTAAATGGAGATTTTATTTTTTGTCTTTTTTTAAAATTGACCTTTTGTAAAGTTGGGGAGCACGAATACTCCATTAGTATTGACTTCGGCAGCCCTGGTTAACATAAGATGTGAGATTACGACTACTTTCACACAAGGAAACTGAGTTGCCGGCAACAGGGAGTTTGTAGGCGAGAAGGACGTAAGTGAAAGAAAAAAAATCTCCCCCCTCACCCTTCTCGCCTACAAACTAGCTAGTTTCTGGCAACTCAATTTCCTTGTGTGAAAGCGGTCTAATAGCCCATGAAACAAAAACATGGCTCCATACAAGTTTCTTAATTTTGGTAATAGATTTGATACTTACATATATTGTACTTAATACTAGTATACAACTTTTCAGAAATATCCTTGACTGTAGCTGTTGAGCAAAAAAAAAATTTAGGTGATTTTAGTGTGATTTTTTTTTTAATTTTTGGGAATTCTTTGTTTCATTAAAATGGCTATATCTTTGAATATTTTAGTTTAGAAAGAAGATTGGTACGTCAAATGATTGATAATTGTTTTTTTCATAAATAACAAAATTTAATACGAAGTATATACATACATGTTGAAAACTTTTAAAAAATACACTAAAAGTCAATTTTTTGGAAAAAAGTCGTAATGGAGGTTGGTTTAGTTTTGTTTAATCACAACTTAATAAAAAAAAAAAAAAAAACAAAACAAAATTGTCCAGTTTTAAGCATTTGTGCAGAAAACCTCATTCTTAGAATTAAATACAAAATTTGTTTAACTGTGTTTGAGAAGATTTTATTCGCACCCTTTTTTCACAAAATTCCTATAGAGACATATGCCTCCATACAAAATTCTAAATTTCGGTAAAAGGTTAGATACTTACTTATATTGTACCTAATACCATTATATGACTTTTCAGAAATATCCCCACCTGTGGGTGTTGAGGAAAAAATAATAACGGTATTTTATTGTGATTTTTTTTTTTTAATTTTTGGGAATTTTTCGTTTAATTAAAATGGCTATATCTTTCGGTAGTATTGAAGTAGGAATAAGTTTGATACATGAAATGTTTATAAATTGTTAGTTCTTAAATTATAAATATAAACCAAAATATATTCATGCGTAAAACTTATTAAAAATACACAAAATTTCAGTTTTTTGTAAAAAAAACTTAACATCCAGGTTTAATTTGGTTTTAACGTAGACTAATACAAACAAAAAAAAAAACCTGCAGCCTTTAAGGAACCGTGGACTGTACAATATTCCACGAACGACACCACTTGATGAAGTACGGTACCGTGGTTACAACAGGGTGATTGCTAATCTGCAGTAAGATTCAAAATTTGATTTAGCTTGTCTTCCTCCAACCAAAGCTGCTGCAGATCAGCATTCATATCGCGTACAAGTACAATACTTGGCTGGGAAATGCTTTGGAACCAACCAATTGGGGGTGGAAATCCGTCGAAAGCGGATTAATTCCTGTTAGAACAGATCTACCAGCTCAACATCTACTTAGATAAATATCTTGTAACTGTTGGACACAATGTAGAACAAGATGCGAATGAAGGCGATCAGGAATGGGAAGCGCAAAGATATCTCGCAAACTAAAATCTCGAATAACGAAATCTCACATTTTTTATAAATCTCGAAATACGAAATCTTCCAAACTAATAAACCCGCTTTTCATAAATTTGCAATAAAAAAATCTCGCTTTTAACAATCTCGCATTTACATTTCACAACCAAAAATCTTCCAAATTTCAACTAAAATCTCGCATTAACACATCAGTTGGTACACCAACTGACAACAGGCGCCTGCCTGGCGACTGAGCCTACCCTAAGCGGAGCGACGGAGTCGCGTGAGCGGGACAGAGGACCCGAAAAGGGAGTTAAAATCCTTGAACCCGCGAAGCGGGCCACCTAATGTAGTGTTTATTGCACATAAACTGAAAGCTCACCAACTGACAACATACACAAACGAAAAACCTATAGCGTAAGTTATAAGTCTTATATGTTTTTTAATGCGAGATTTTAGTTTTCGAGATTTTAATCTGCGGGTTTTTGTAAATGCGAGATTATAAAAAACGGGTTTTTGTAATTGCGAGATTATGAAAAGCTGGTTTCTGTAATTGATTGAGATTGTAATTGATTGAGATTTCATATTGCGAGATTTCGATTGCGAAATTTTAATTTGCGAGATTTCGTAGCCAACCCTCAAGAATGTTATGTTCAGTGATGTGTGGAACCTACCAGGGAACATTTGAACGAAGTAGATCTAGGTGCCAATGAGTTTTAATTTAATTTTTTTTTATAAGACAAATAAATTTGTAAGTAAAATAACCTCAAATATAAACTATAATGTAGGTACCTATAGAAATAAAAAACTAATTAACATATTATGTATAAGCAAATAAAATATTGATAAAAATCTATGTATAACTGAAGTATGTTCTTTTCATTATTTTCTTCAAATATTTTTTTTTCCAAAAATGTTCGCAGGAGGAACCTGCAAAATATCTTAAAAGACACAAAATACAAATATTAACAAAATAAAGTATTTTGTTTAGCAAGCTATTCAATTTCGGTAGTAAATATTGTAAGAAAAATGAAAATTTTCTTTTTTTTCAACATTCAAAGACAATTTTTCCAACTTTACGGTTCTTTATGCAAAAAAAGTATTAAAGTATTACATTTTCTTAAACTGAGTTAAATTGGTCATCATTTGAGATATTTTGAATCATCGTGAAATGTATCATTGTATTTTTTTTTCTTTATTTTTAGTTAGAACTATTGAATTATTGCTGCATAATTTAAAATAGTTTGGAAGTTCAAAAAATGTACCGTTATATATATATATTTTTTTTTTTTTAATGGAAAAATGTTTTTTTTTTCATGGTTGTCTCTTGAATATATTCAAAATATTTTGAGAACGGTAAATATTTTATAATAATTTCTTGTAAATATTTTATCTATAACCACATATTTTGAACAATGCAAAACAAAATAAATTAATTTTCTTTTATAAAAATCCTTCGACTGTTAAATTGGAACGATTAGAACTGTAAAAAAAAATTTCAAAATTTTTACTTCTTCAAAGGTTAATAAAATTTTTACCAAGTTTAAGACACTTTTTGAAAAAATTAAATTAAATTACCAAGTTTAAGACACTTTTAACAAACAAAAATCTTTTATCTTATGTTAAATATAATTTTGCGTAGTTTGATGTATTTTTCAAGTTTTTTGGATGCGCCGTTATATTTTTTTTTTTGTAAAAACTGCAAAAATTCAGTTTACATTTTCACTTTTTCAACGCTTACTCAAATTTTTTAAAACTAAGGTCGTAATATAAATAAAAAATGTTGAATTTAACAGTGAAAAAAGGATGTTTTTTGATTTTGTTATGATTTTGCATCGTTTGAGGTATTTGAAAATTTTCTTAAATGTACCGTTATATTTTTTTAATTTATACCTTAAATTTTTTTCGTTATATGTCTTCAAATAAAATATTTTGTTTACAGAAGGGTACACAACACAAGCTTCTAAGATATATCGATGCAGAATTAATTGGTTAACAAAACTGTATTTTTAGTTTTTATTTATTTTTGTTGAAAATTGCATTTTAACGGAAAAAAAACCAAAAAAAGTTTGGAAAATTTCAATTTTTCAACTATGAATAAAAGTTTTACTAAGTTTTGGCTTTTAGATATAAAAAAATGTACCAGGATAAAAAATTTAATTATGTATTTTTTGAAATATTTTAGAAGTTTGTGGAATGAACCGTTATATTTTTTTTTTTTTGTTTTTTTTTTTTTTATTTTTCATCACCATTTTTTTTTCAAACACTGAATACGTGGATTGCTCAACAGATAGAGGCGAAAATACTCTTTTTAAATAGCTCTACAACCCATGAAAACCCCAAACCTATTACCAAAATTCCTGGGCTATAAGAAATTTTCCTTCATCAAAAACTGTACAAGCAAATTCAAAATTGTATTTCCTGAATATTTGACAATAATTAAATCATTCAAATCGACAAGCTGAAGTTAAAGCCAATACGGCGATGCGAAACAAAAAAATGCCTTAAAACACATTACAAAATAAATAAGACTTTCTTTGAATTATCCAATGAATCTAGGTGAGCTCTTAGCACGCTCTGCTCTCCAGATTTGCCATTTAAGACAACGCCACAGTACCTATTTACACTGGCGGACTAAGGTAGGGTGGTCCGCCCCAGGCCTCCGGTGTCCGGGGGGCCCCAAATCCAATTCAACCTCCATATACTGTTCATTGAACAATGAAACAAAATATGTGTAGAATGCATGTACATTACATAGGTATACTCGTATATTTTAAGATTTTAAGAAAAATACATTCATATGAACCTATTACCTACTAATTATATATTTTTTTCGTAATGTTTCTGTATCACACATGAAGAAATATTTTATGGGGCCCCCATCTCGAACTTAAATTTTTTTTTGTTCTAACTTAATTTTTTGACGGGTGCACTAATTCCACTCAATAAACATTTATGTATTTACATATTCTATAAAGGCATATATGTACATAATAGGTATACAAAAATCAATGTATGTAAGTACGTTCCATATAGATTCAAAATGACGAGACCGATATTGATGAAATTTTCAAGAAATCGTCAGATTAGCCCAATTGGATCAACAGAATTTTTGTTTGGTTAAAGTAAAGTGTTTCCTATACAAATCAGGGCTTGGTCGCCAGTTTTGAATAAAAGCTTTTATTTTGTTTTCCATTCGTTGTTTTTTGCACTTTACATGTTGGTTGGTATTAGTGGCGTGGCGTCCATAAAATACGATTCCTACCGTCTTCCCTTTTAAAAATTGCACGAAAAATACAATCAAATAAACATAAACTATGCAACCCTACCAACTGAATTATAAAATTCGCACAAACACACAAAGATAAGCTATCGAATAAACAAAACACCGTCCATTCATTCTTCTCTTCGCTCTTTGCTCAACTGCTGAACATACGCTCTCTTTGAACGAATTAATTTAGAAATAAAACACGTCTTTCACCGTCTTATAAAATTAGCTTTGTATCCCTTTCTTCCCTTAGCATTTTTGTTTCTAGATCCTCTTTGTCCAACACGCAACAACAAAGGAAAAAATAAGACGCTGGTCCTCATGTTATACGGGCACTTGGTATGGAATGGATAATGGAATGTTTTTTAATTCTTTGCTTGACTCCGTTTCTCTTAATATTCGTTCTGTTGGGTGAAAAATAACATGTTCTTCTTATTTGCTATGAAAGTTGTTAAATACATTTTCTATTTTTGTTTGCTTGTTTTTTTAGTTAAGCTTAGTATAGTCCAGGAAAGATTTAAATGCGTAATTTAATATGGGGAAGCAGTGAAAAATGAATTCATAAAATATTATTTTAGGTATAATTGCAGAATTTCATCTTCTACAGCATATCAAAAGTCTCACAAAATCACAGCAGTGGCTTTTGGTATAAAGGCATTTAAAGAGGGGCAAAGGGAAGAAGGTATGGTTTATCAATCTGAAATATTTGGTATGGTTAAATGTAAGAATATGACACATGAATTTAGAGTTCTTTTTAACGCTGGATCAACAAAAAAAAATTTTTTTCTTTTTTATGGGACTATTTTAGAACAACAATTTAAATATTAAGAACAAATCGTAGAGTTGGAATAAAAGTTTTATTGGGGTGTTGTTAAACAAGAATCAAAAGAGTTCCTAAAAATATTTGTAATGAAATAGTGTTTATTTAGTTAGTTGTTAGAACTAAATGGAAAAATGTCAATCTGGCAGACGGCCTTTGGCCATTGTCTTATTTCATATTGTAAACTTTAAAATTTGTTAAAAAAACATCATTTAAATAAAATGAACTTTGAATTAAATAGTTAGTTGCGAAGTTTTTGTACTCTATTTTTTTTGTTTGATAGCTATGTTAATACTGTAATATTTAACTACGGGTTCGCAAATAAAACTTATTTCCTTTATTCAAATTGAAACTACAATTACTTCACAAAATAAAACGCTTTAATTTCCAATACTTTTACTTCTAATACTTTTATTATAACCAAGCACAAGTATGCAACTCTTTATTCACACTGACAATTATTCGTTCGCTTTCAAAATCAAACCGCCGCTTTCGGACTGGTGGCCCTGTATTTATATCCGAAACAAAGGGTTCTAGAACTTTCTAGGGTCTGCTAGATGGTACTTTGCAAAAAGGTTTATTCCAGTACGAACGAGGATGGACACCAACCGTGATGGATTTAATTATTTATTTCATTCATAGATGACGCGCCAAGTTGTACTAATGTGTCGTTGTTTACATAACTGGACATATTCACCATAATGTCCCCCTCTTAGGATTGATCGTCCCGATGTAATCCATTATTCCCACCATTATAACGATGTAAACGGTTGCAGTGTACTACTTTAAGCTTACCCCTTACTTCTCTCTGAATGCGGCAAACCACATCATTGATTCGCTTCACAACGGTATATGGGCCTTCCCAGTTTTGTTGAAGTTTTGGTGACAGTCCCTTTTGTCGGTGAGGATTGTAAATCCACACCAGGTCTCCTTCTTGGAATCCCATCGTTGTTGCACGGGCGTCGTACCGTGTTTTCATCCTATCACTAGCGGTTTTCATGTTTTTCCTTGTCCGTTGATGAATGTCAATGAGTCTTTCTTTGAGGTTATCCACCAAGTCATCTGACCTTCCCAGTTCCATGGTATGGCATCCAAATTTGAGCCGTATTGTTGTGCCAAACAGGATCTCCGATGGTGTATGTCCTGTTGAACTATGAACCGCACTTTGATAGGCCATCAAGAACAATGGAATATGGCGGTCCCAGTCTCGTTGGTAGTCACCTACAACCTTGGACAGATGTTCTTTAAGAGTCCTGTTGAAAGTTGAATCGTTCTACCATCCCATCAGATTGTGGAAAGAGCAAATCTCCTGAAAGATGTTAGATTCGAAGTTCCTTCCTTGGTCAGAATGCAGTTCCAAAGGTACGCCGAACCTTCTCACCCAATTGAAGATAATCTGATCAACAACTGATTTAGCTTCTTGATTTGGGATGGCAAATGCCTCAGGCCACTTGCTTAAGTAATCCATGACTACAAGGATGTATCGGTTTCCGCTGTTGGTTGGAAACGGACCTGCGACATCTACTGCTATTCTTTCGAAAGGCGTGCCCACATTGTACTGTTGCATTTTACTCTGAAGCTTTCTACCTGGTCCCTTGGTAGCAGCACAAGTATCACATTTTCGGCACCACTTTTCGACATTATCTCTTGCATGTAGCCAGTAGAACCGTTTTTGTATCTTCTACAGCGTTTTATTGACTCCCAAAAGACCTCCAGATGCTGCATCATGCATCTCTCGAAGAACGTCATTAACCTTTGACCTAGGCACTATCAACTGCATCAGATAAGACTTGGCATCTGCAGATTCCAATTTGCGCCTTAGTACTCCTTCTTGCACATGGAGTGAGTCCCACTGTGCCCAATATGCTTTGCGAACTGGACTTCTATCGCAGATGTCACCCCATTCTGGGTTTTCTTCGTGTTCCTTCCATGCAAGAATGGGTTCTATATCCGAGTTTTCTTGTTGGGCAGTCCTCAGTTCTTCATTGCTCCAACCGTAAATGGGATTGGCTCCTATTCGGGATGGTAACCGCTTCCTTTTCTTCTTGACATGTGCAATGCTTACAGTCTTGTTTACACGGTCGTCGAGACAATGCATCTGCGTTTGAGTGCAGCTTTCCTCTTCGATGTTGAATTTCGTAGTCGTATGTTTGAAGTCTCTCGATCCATCTTGCTACTTAACCTTCTGGATTTTTGAAGTTCAGAAGCTAATTAAGCGCACCATGATCTGTTCGAAGGAGGAATTTCTGTCCATAGATGTACTTATGGAAGTGCTTTGTTGCCAAAATCAAAGCTTAAGGTTCCCTTCTGGTCACTCTGGCCTCGAGAGTACCTTACTGTAGTAGGCGACGACTTTTTCTTCTCCTTCATGGACTTGCGACAGTACAGCTCCAATTCCGACGTTACTGGCATCGGCGTCTATGATGAAATGTTTTCCAGGAGTCGGATAGGGTAGCATAGGAGCATTACATAAACGTAGCTTGAGTTCCTGAAAACTTTTCTCGCACTCAACTGACCATTTGAACGGCTTCCCCTTTTCAATAAGTTGATGCAAGCTCTTAGCGATTCCAGCAGTCTTTCACAAAGCGCCGATAATATGTGGCTAGACCAAGAAAGCTACGGAGCTGATGTTTATCCTGTGGTGTTGGCCAATTCTTCACAGGGTCAACTTTCTCAGGATCAGTCTTTACTCCATGGGATGAGATGATATGTCCCAGGTATTTAACTTCGAGCTTGAAAAGCGCACATTTTCTGGATTTAATTTTAAGTGTGCTTCTAGAAGCCTTTGGAATACAGCCTTAAGGTTTTCACAATGTTCGTCAAAAGTTTTTCCATAAACGATGACATCGTCCAAATATACAATCGATCTTCTGGATGGATTTCTACTTGCCAGTAGCCACCCTTTAAGTCCAGCGTCGAGAACCATTGTGCTCCTTCCTTTGCATCCAAAATATCGCTGATTCTGGGCAGAGGGTAGCTGTCTTTCTTTGTCACTTCGTTCAGCCTACGGTAGTCCACACAAAATCAGGTGCTTCCATCTTTCTTTTTGACAAGAACCACTGGTGACGCCCAAGGGCTTTTGGAATTTTCGATTAGCCCATCTTTCTTCATTGTCGATATCATTTCTTCGACTTCGGCTTGTTTGGCTAATGGAAGACGTCTTCCTGGTTGTCGAAACGGTATCGCTTCACCTGTGTCGATTAGATGATGTACCAGTTGTGTTCGACCATACTGCCCACTCGGTGAAGAAAATATATCAGCGTACTCATGAAGAAGGTTTCCAGCAACACTTAGCTGATGTTGACTTAGATTGAATGAATGAATCAATTCGGGGTTTGATGCACTGCGACCTTTGATCTATTGTGCCCCCATCTAGAGCTCAATGAGATTGCTCACTTAAAGCTCATCCTCCAATTTTAGTTCTTTTATAAACTTAAGTATTTGGAGTATTTTCAGTGAGGGTAGGTCCCTCTCCTCTATCTGGTAATTTCCCAGATATCTGTGCCTTTGATGCACAAGTGCATTGCATTTGCCTAATATGTGGTCAGGTGTTTCCTCCTGAATGTTGCAGAATCTACAAGTTGCACTGCTCACTAAGCCGAGAATACTGAGTTGTCTTTTTAGTTTGCAGTGTCCTGTCCAGTGAGTAAACCCGTTATCATTCTTAGGCTGTTCCTGCTGAGATTTATGCAGGCTTTGTAGCGTTCTTGGTTGTAGTTCCCAAGTAGTAATTTGGCTTGCCTCAGTTTTGGGAGTTCTTTCCAAATTTTGGATCTTTTTGCCTCCTCTTCTGATTTGATCTTGTTTTTGATCACATTTTCACCTAATCCGCAATAGGGCTCAGGCCCTATTAGGGCGGTTGTTGCTCCTATTTTGGCTAGGGAGTCTGCTTCCTCATTACCATCGATACCCACGTGGCCCGGTAACCAATATAGTGAGACATTGTTGTTTTTGCCCAGTTCATTTAACCTCCTCAAGCATTCCCATACCAATTTTGAGCTAATGCCATAGGAGCTTAAAGCTTTAAGCGCGGCTTGGCTGTCTGACATGATGGCAATGTTCCGATTTCGGTAGTTCCTTTCAAGGTTACGTTCTGCACATTTACCTATGGCGTTTACTTCCGCCTGGAAAATGCTTGTGGACTGTCCCATCGGTACAGATAGTTTGGTTCTTGGCCCAATTATACCCGCCCCAGTCCCTTCAGACGTTCTTGATCCATCAGTATACCATTTGAATTGACTTAGATTGGATGGCTTGAGGATTTTGGCTTTCATGGAGCTGAATATTCCGGGGTCCATAGGTTCTTCTGCGTTCATTTCTGTGATTTTAGTTATTGCGGTCACAGATTCACATTTTCCAATTATTTCTCCTTTTTTGAGCTTGACTTCGTTCGTTGATGTTCAGAATCCGTACGGGTACCATGTTGTTCTTTGGTTTCACAAGAGTCTTCCCTAAGATGATGTTTTGGGAAGATTGCTCAGACTCTGGTTCCACCATAAGGTATTGATGGCCACCTAGATCACCCTCTATTTTCGTCCAAACAAACACTTCTGAAGAGGCAGGCAAGCATATGTCTTCTTTGATGACAGTTCTTAGAGTTGATGAGTTCTCGTTGCCAAAAATCATAGGAATTTCTACATTTTGGTACTTCAACACTTGCTTACCGATATCCAGAATCACTCCGTGCTCGTTCATAAAGTCGATTCCAATTATGCACTCATCACATATATCTGCTACCAAAAATAGATCCGAAATCTCTAGTTCTGCCAAACGGATGTTAAGGCGAACTTCTCCATATACTCTTGCTGCCTCACCTGTCGCAGTTTTACCACGTCATCTTGACCAAGTCTCTCCGCACAATGGACGCTGTGGCACCGGTATTGTAGCCACGTGTTTCTTGCCATTTAACGTTGCGTCCAGTGTCAGAGAGTGTCTGCGAGACTTGGATTGTGTTTCTGGGCCCATCGATACCAGGGCGAACAGGAGCGATGATGTTATTGCTTACCTGTTTGCGGGTATTATTCCTGTTTCCACAATGTAGACAGGCGACTCTTCTTGGTGGCAATCTGCACTGGCGCTGGAGATGTCCGCTTTTGTTGCAATTCCAGCATCGCGCAGGACCTTCGCGCTGACTTCTATGGAATTCAGCTCTCTGGCAAGAACATTCCTCAACTACAAGTTCTCTTACCCGATGCACTCCTAAGGAAGCCTGTTCTGATGCTTCCATAGTCAGAGCGAACGCTAATGCTTCAGAAAGCGTGCGTTTTCCAGCAGTTCGAATTGCTCGCTGGGGGCTGATGTCGAAAACTGCACGGACAAAAGCCTCCGTTGCTAGCTTGTTGGTAATTTCATCTCCTGCAGTCGGGTATGCTAGGTGTGCCAACCGTTCAATGGAGTTGTTGCAGACTTTCACCTCTTTTCTGGACTCTGGTATTGAGCTGGACGCGGAAGACTTCTTGCATATGGCTAACGCCGAAGCGTTTGTCCATGGCCTGAACAAGAGCACTGAAGTGGCCGTTCTGGTCTGCTGGTATGGTTTGCAAAAGTTCAGCAGCAGAACCTCTAAGGGCAAGCGTCAGGGCAATAAAATTGTCTTCGTAATCCCAGCCATTTGTTGTTGCGGCTGCTCAAACTGCTTCTTGTAGATTGACCAAGAAGTTTGTCCATCAAAGGTTGGTGGATGCATTTCCTTTCTCTTAGGACCGTCGCCAAAATAGTCTCGAACTTTAATTTTTCTCATTTTGTCTAATTTTTTGGAAATTAACTCAATTTTGTTTTCAATTTTTTCAAAATTTGCGTCTACTGTCGACAATTGTTTTTCGACACTTTCAAACCGCTCATAAAAAGCAAAAAACTTATTCTCGTATGCATCGAGCTTACCTTCGAGGAGAGTTTTCTGTTCTTCTAGAATGTTCGTTTTTAGTTTCTCTAGATTACTCTTTTGTTCATTTCGCTGTTCTTCAAACCGCTCAAGAAGATTCTTTTCAAACTGGGCGAGCAGCTGAGCCATCATATTGGTCATGTCTAAGGTTTACTTACTTGCTCTTCTTGCATCTCAATCTCAAATTGTGGCTGGATTTTCATCGTGTTGCCTTAAATCTGCACACGGATAATGAGGACATTTTTCAGTAGGAAGACCTCGTCTGTTTAGTTCTGCTTTAAGTTCAACACAATTCAATGCATTCACAATTTTACCCATTTTTTTTTTCTATTTTGTGCTTATATTTTTGTGTGTCACGTTTCACAAACACCTTTCTTATTTGTTCACTAATCCACACACTTTATCAATTTTTCACCATCAATAATTATCTGAATTCACAGATTAAATAAGTTTTATTCCACTTTTTCTGACACCAATGTAATATTTTACTAAGGGTTCGCAAATAAAACTTATTTCCTTTATTCAGACGGAAACAACAATTACTTCACAAAATAAAACGCTTTTATTTCAAATCTTTTATTTCTACTACTTTGATTATAACCAAGCACAAGTATGCAACTCTTTATTCACACTGACATTTATTCATTCACATTCAAAATCGAACTGCCGCTTTCGGACTTGTGCCCCTGTATTTATATCAGAAAATAAAGGGTTCTATAATTTTTTAGGGTCTGCTAGATGGTGCTTTCCAAAAAGGTTTCGTCAATTATTCCAGTACGAACAAGGCTGGACACCAACCGTGATGGATTTAATTATTTATTTCATTCATAGATGGCGCGCCAAGTTGTACTAATGTGTCGTTGTTTACATAACTGGCATATTCACCACCATACTTTAGAGCTAGGTTTTAAGTCTTGGTTTTGATTGGTTTTTAAATTTTCTTTTAAAGCATAGATTGTTGCTTAACAGATTTTCTCTTGGAGGAATCAAATGAATTAAGCAAACTATGTATCTTTTATTAATAAAAAATCGTTTTAACGAAAGGCCACTCTATACATCTGCAACGGAAGAGTAGTTTTTTTTTAACTAATTTTAATGTATCTGCTTGTGTTTTTTGTTCAAGATACAAAGAGGTAAGTGTTGTTTACTTTCGCAGATCAATCATTTTCGTTACGTCTTCTCATTTCAAATTCTTGACGTCACACCACTGGTTGGTATGCCTATAAATGCTGATGTGTTGTCCTAATTTCTGTGCCCGTTCTAGTAGCATTATTTTCTCAATATTTTCTTCGCCAAAATGTTTTGTTGGATAATTTTTCCCGGAAAAGTTAATTCAAACAAAAACCAGATCCTCTTATTTATAAATTTATTTACGTAGTTTTTTTTTATTTAAAAATTTGGGCCTACCTAGAAGCTTCCAATTCCAAAACAATCGAGATGCTACTTATTTTAACACAAAAATATGAATTTCATGTTCAAAAATTAAATTTTGTTTAATTCTATAGGCTTCAGGTGAGTAAAATACTAGGTACTAAGGCCCATTTTTCTGTGCGACATCATCTCACTTTCTAAGTTGAGTAAAACCCACCTCTATAGATTTTTGACAACTGAAAGTTATAAAAACTTACACCTTTAGTGCCAATACAAACATTTTTATTGTGATCAAATATTTTAAGCTATGGATTTCAGCGAATTAACTAAGGTTCAACCACGGTTAAGGTTTAGAATTGGCTTTTATGAACCTCAGTTAGTCTGTCCGAAGGGTGAGTTTGAACTTCAATTTTGGCCCTATAACGGACTAAATTCTCCATAGGCGAATGTTCACATCACGAGGAAGTACATATGTACTAGGCTATATTTCGAACATACATAAGTTTCACACTATAGTGTTTGAATATAGGCAACCCCTCAAAATCCGAGGGTCCAGTAATTAAACATCTTTTTGTTCAGTGTTCGATTTCAGAAAACTATCTAGACATCATGCATTTTATTTAATTATAGATTATTTTTCTAGAAATCTAGATTATTTATTGCTAGATGTGGTGGTAGACCTAGGTTTTTCCTAAGAGAGTTTATTAAACCGATTGATTCCTGAAACTTTGTATTTCAATTGTAAAAGTTAATTAAGAAAATTGTATAGCTTTTAAACTTGAACTTGAAAGTTAAAATTAATATTTCAAGCGCCTCGTGAGTTTTTTTTTTTTCAAAAAACCACACAGGAACTAGCAACCATGAAGCATGAAGATGGAAATAAGAATGCGTAGTGTATAGCCTCAATCAAGTCTTACCAATCCTAACGAGCATATAACTGGCACTCTTGTGTGTTAGAAGATATTGTCTCTTTTAAAATCTTCCATTCGCGCTGAACTTTATGACGATAACAACGAGTAGTTCTGGTTCTGGCTTTGACCTAATTTCAATATGTACAGACAGTATATATATGTGATTACTTGAACTTGCCTGCTTCTTTTTGTTTTTTTTTTTTTTTTTTTTTTGTTTGTTCTGTCTCTTTTTCTTATTTTTTTTTTCAAATTCAAGTTTATAATTGGGACTGGGACTGGGTTACTTGACTTGACAGCCCAAAATCAAGAAAGAAACAAGTAAAACAAAAAGTCACAAGTAGGCCAACAAAAGTATAGGAAGGTGGGTAGGTAGTGAAAAGATAATCTGCCTTGCTTCCTAGACAACAGGCATTTTAAGTCGCTTTGGTTTAAAGGCACTTACCTGAGAACGATGCATACTATATTAAAGTCTCATCCATCCCTGATATCCGAAAATGAAGAGTGAAAAAATTAGACGAGTAGAATTATAACTATTGCACTGTAAGAAGAAAGCTGCAGCTTGATTGAGTTATGACTGGAACAGGAGAGAAAAGTGTAGTTTAAGCTTTGAAGATACTAGGGCAACAAAAAACCAAACGGGAATGAGATAGTCTGTTTATTTCCTTATTTCCCAGGTATACAATAAATAGATTTTTATAAAGATATATTTATGCATTTATTTGTTTATTTCTTCAGTTAATTATTAGTTTTTTACTAATTTGTGTATTTTTGTTTATTTATTTAATTATATATTAATTATTCATTTATTTATTTATTCATTTATCGGCTCCGCGAAATAAGGCCCCAAAAGAAAAAAATGTGTGAGTGCCGGGACTCAAGAGGATGATGTGTAAACATCAGTGTAGTATTTAGTTTTATAGCAAACAGTATAGTAAACTGATAGGTTGCCAAAGGCGCCTGTCGAACATGTTATGTTATTTCATGTGTTTCAGCGCTGAGCGTAAATATGTATTTAATTTAGTTTATAACCTCACCCTCCAATTTCAAAAAACGTTACTTTTAGAGAATGTGGCAACCCTTAAAATCATACCCAATTTAGGCCTATTTATGGCCTATCTTCTGACATATTGCCTGTATTTTTTGATTTTTCGTTTAGGTGCAGGAGGCTGTTTTCCAATTTTAATTTACTATCTTACTTCTTTTTTTTTTTGTAAAAAAATTGATTTTTGTTTGTTAAAAAGTTTATTATTTTTCTGTAAAAAAGTTATTTTTTTTGTAGTAAAAAAGTAAATTTTTTTTTTTGTGAAAAAAAGTTAATTTTGGTTGGAAAAAAGTTTTTTTTTTTTTTTTTTTTTTTTTTGTAAAAAAAAGTTAAAAGAAAAATATCCCCCAAAACCTAAAAAGCTAAAGTTCCAACTTTGAACGGTTTAAGCCGTATAGGTTGTCGTCGCCGTCCCGTCTCAACGTCACCAAAACTTGCACCACAAAACAAACCTTTCATAATAGTTGCACCATGCCTTAAAAAACGGCATTTTTCATTATTATACTAATAGTCCATAATATAGAGTATGTCGCTGATAATTTTCCCGACACTATTTAATGCACAAACAGTTGGCTTCGTTGGTTTATTACTATACCCAACCACATTACCGACATTTACCACATTAATTAAATAACTCTATTTACTCTATTCAATGCACGAACCATTCGCATCCATTACTTAAAAATCTAACGAAAATGGTGCGTATCCGTACGTAAGTTGTATCCGGTTCCCAAATCAATTTTTTCCCCTGCCGAGAGCTAAGATGTTTACACATCAAAAATGAAATAAGGCTCCAAATTGGAGTATTTTTAACTTCCCATAGGAAGTTATTGTAATTGGTGCGATTTGGCGAATTGAAAATTTTGACATATCTTCACGTTTTGAGGACTCTAAAATCAGAATTCGTCGTTTTTAGCTAGATGTCTGTATGTGTGTATGTACGTACGTTTGGGGAATTTTTTTTGTCCACCATATCTCGATAACGAATAAAGATATCGACCTCGGATTAATTTTATTTTACAGATAATATTGTCATAACTTCCTGAAAAGGTTTTTCTAACTAATTCAATAAACTGTTTTTTTTACTACAGCAATTTTAAAAGGAGCTGTAAAATGTCATTTATCTTGAATATCTCGAGAACGCAATAAGATAACTTCACTATAATTTTATTTTACACATAATTATACAATACTAAATTGGTAAATATAAGAAAAACAGTTGGAAAATAATTATCGTCTCAAATATTTCATGAAAAAAAAAAAAAATGATTCCGAAACCAGTCTATTTTTATTTACATATAATGACGTAGTCAACAATTGATAATTTTTTTAAAAAAATTCAATAAATAGTTTTTTTTAGAGCAAAAAAACTGGAAAAAAAAACTATTAAAAATTCGTAACAAATGATTTTCAACTAAAATGTTTTGAAAAAAAAAAAAACAATGATATCGATTTCGAATTTTTACCAAAAATATATATACCTTTACCATCTAAATGTTGTCTAATTTTGAGAATTTTAAAACCACACTTTAAAAAATCAAAATGTTGCAAGAAAAAACTTTTCAAAAATGTTTTAATTCGAAAAATTCATATGGCACTTAATTTGCCTTTTTATATTCTTTGAAACAATGATTTTTTTAAAGTACCTACACTCCCCTGATTTTTGGTATTTTTTTAGCCAATAGTCTGTTTTGAAATAAGTGTCTTAAATAATTAATAAATCCATACCGATAAGAGTTAGGAAAAAAGTTTTGCAAGTAAGATTCTTAGAATTTCGTATGTTTCGTGTCTTTCTCTATTTTATCGCTATTATAATAATCAGTGTTCTAGTGAAATAGCCAGTTGCATTCCTCCCCTTAAAAAATTCAACCGTAATACTCGCGCTTCTAGGAATGCCCATCAGTTTACCCTTGAGCCCAACTTCGGACGTACTGTAATGTACAGCGATTCTTTCTTCAGTCGCACCACACGAATGTGGAATGCTTTACCCGACTCGACTTTCCCCTCTCATTGCGAGGTGCAAACGTTCAAAACCAATGTGCATCGGTATCTCCTTCTAAATCCTCTCCTATTTACTTAATCGCTCGTGCTGTGTTAAAAACATTTTAAGGGTAGCCATAACCCCTTTTGCGCGCGTGGAATATAAAAAAAAACTATTATAACTATTATTGACCTGTATTTCTATATCTATACCTATCTATATATAATATACCCGTGTTTTTTTGTGCATTTATCTCCGCTTCCATATCTGCTTAAAAATAATTCCCATGTTAAATACAACAACAATTTCGGAATTGTCAAAATTGTTGTTGTATATTACATGGAAATTATTTTTTAGCAGATATGAAAGCGTGGATAAGGGTACAAAAAACACGGCTAATATATACTCTACCACCCACCACTTAGGTAAATATGTACATATGGTTTTCAAGTGCACCAATGGGAAGTTACAAGTGTGGGTCGACCCAAACTCATTTTTTCATAATGAAATTTCGCCCCAATGAAATAATGCCCCACTGAAATGAAAAAATGGCCGAAAAATAAATGAAATAAGGCCCAACTTGTTTTGACTTTTTTTTTGGAAAAATGAAATAAAACACCAATTTTTCTTTTTCATATTGAACTTTATTTTAGAAAATGAAATGAAACACCAAACTGTTAAACAAATACTTGATTGTATCGCGCGATTTTTTGCAGCTATTCTGGCCTTATTTCATTTTTCATAATTTACATGAAAATGCCAAATAACATTGTTTTTCACAAAAAATGTGTGAAAATCCGCTTATCGGGGATCCAGAGCTGGTACAGTGCAAAAAATCGTGCGACTTTTTTTTGTTGCTATACTGTTAAGCCCTGATGGTTTGCAGCAGGATATTTACATTTAAAAGCATTAGTAACAGAATAGCTGCAAAAAATCGCGCGATTTCTTGCAGCTATTCTATTTTAGAGTTGAAAGAACAGAGTTACAAATCCAACAAAATAACGAAATGTGCGTTGCAATTGCGTTCATCTCAATCAGAAGTAGAGTCACGAGCCGAACGAAATCTGCAACCACAATTGCAACGGCGACAATGGCACCGGTTCGTAGTTGACACAGTCAAAGCAAATTCACGTCAACGCCAACAAGTACATCGATCAATTTCATTCGCTTCGTTCCTTTGTATCGCATTCGGGTACGAGCCAGATATATAATATTCCGGCCATCCGAAAGTGCTAATTGGTGCAATGGACAAAATGAGCCAGCCGGCATGGTGTTGCGCATCAGGAAAAGTGCAACTGCCAGAAATTGAGACCACCAGAACCATTGAAAGGCTTGCTCAACGGCACGGATCCAGATTCAAACCTGATCCTTAATTCCATTCGCAAATTCAATTCATTTTTTTAAATGACATCGTTCGGAGCAACAGAAATAATTCAAAATACTGCGGCAAACGAGCAACAATTCAGCTCAACATTCAAAATCAAAGGCCAAGTGTACCGCAAAGTGGGCTCATTGCTGCCAATGCCAAACGAATCCGGTAATTTTACTCCGAAATTTGAACCCACCACGGCTGTGCAATGGCACGCGATTGGTAATTAAAAAATTGATGAAAAATATTATCGAAGCCACAATTTTGAACGGAAAATTCCGAGGCGAATATGTTTTGCTGTCACGCATTCCAATTATTCCTAAAAACGTGCCAATTGAGTTCAAACGCGTTCAATTTCCAATAAGATTGGCATTCGCAATAACAATCAATAACTCGCAAGGCCAAACGATGTCCGGTTGCGGCTTAGATTTGGACACACCATGTTTTTCACACGGACAATTATACGTGGCATGTTCTCGCGTCAGCAAACCGTCCAGCTTAATTGTGTTGGCTAAGGACGGACTGACAAAAAATATCTTACACTCAATTGCTCTCCGAAATTAATATTGATTTTTTTATTTCATTTTTCACTTTTACGATGAAAAATAAATTACTTTTTTATTTTAAATTAAACTTTAAAGGTATTAAACAATGAATATCTCTGTTACGTTATTAAAATACATTGAATTGAGAAAATGAATAATTGGTACTTTTTTAATTTTTATCGCAGGTCATCGTGCCCGACAAATTCATCAACAGCACACTTCCAGTATAATATTTTACTTTCGATCCATACTTACATACGTTCGATTTCTTTGAGATCTACGCCTGGGTGTTCAAGCAAACCGACGAGATACGCCACCAAATGCTCTATTGCACCGATATTATCATACGCTGCCGTTCAAGTTCCACATCCGAAGGACATGGATGTCAATCAAGAAACGAATATGAAAAGCTGAGGGTACTGTCGTCAGCAAAACAGTTTAATGGATTAGAAGTTTCAGATAAGAGATCGTTTATGAATATTAAGAAGAGGGTCGGAGACAAAACGGAGCCCTGGGGCACACCAGCATTTATTTTGTGGATTTCAGATTTGAAACCGTCCTATACAACTTGTATTGAGCGGTCCGAAAGGTTATTTCTAATCCAACGAAGAAGAGATTCATCGATACCAAATGCACGCATTTTCGATAAGAGAGCTTGATGCCAAACTCCGAAAAACGGGAAATGTATGTTTTTTTTTTTTTGTCGTTCTATGAACAGGTGCGTGGCTATATCGCTATATCAAGACTGTTTATAGTTTTTGTAGTTGGTAGGTAGGTATTCAAGTCAATAAAGCCGAAAAACGTCAATTGTTCTAACTTTCAAAGTGCAGCTCCGATTTTTTTTGTTTATGTTATTAGGTATTTTGAAGGAGTTACACGTGTGTGTTTAAATATACGAGTAGGTTTTGGTATATATGCATAGGTATATTTATATTTATTTTTATTATATACATATTTGGTTTCTCGGATATGGCTTCTACGATTTGGATGAAATTTTCAGAGTTTGTGTTTATAAATAATAAAAAAATTAAAAATTAGTTATAATAGAATCATTCCACAACCACACCCTATTTTCTTATTTCTTTGTTTAATGGAACAGACTCGTTTCTAGGGATCAAGAGTTTAAGATTAAATTTTCAAAGTAGGTATATTTTTATGAGCAAATTAAAAATTCAGGAATTGTTTTAAAAAGTCAGTTCGAAAATGGCTGCAACGACTTCTAGAAATTTTCAGAGTTCGTTTTAATAAGCAAAAAAACAAATAGGTACGCCCACTTTACTCTATTTTTGATTTCTCGGAAACGGGTTCTACGATTTGGATACAATTTTCAGAGTTCGTCATTTTAAACAAGGAAAATATTTCTTTTCTTATTTCTTTTTTTTTATGGAATTCACAGACTCATTTTCACAGAATGAAAAAAAGATTGTTTTCAAATCAGGGTGGTTCAAAAAAATATTATCTTTGTTGTTCTCTGAAAAATTAAATTAAAAAATGATATGTAGTTACTTTCCAAGAGTCTCAAAATAAACAGCTAATTTTTTTCAATCATGGTTTCCAATGATAGCTATAACTGGGCCCTAACGTTCCTAAAAATAAATTATTGAAC
The DNA here is from genome assembly GCA_949320155.1 of Melangyna quadrimaculata. NCBI lineage: Eukaryota > Metazoa > Arthropoda > Insecta > Diptera > Syrphidae > Melangyna > Melangyna quadrimaculata. The sequence goes on from OX439486.1 coordinate 11,963,184, forward strand.
ACAAAAATAATTGATTTACCACGGTTTTTACTAACTTTTTATTAGAAACAACGGAGTTAAAACTGAAGTCTTAAATATAATGTTAGGTACGTACATAACTCTGGATACTTTTATGTATTTTGTTCTTAAGGATTTATTATGTATTTTGTGTATACATTATATAAGTCACAGTTTCAATAAGAAAACATAATAATTCATAAGATAATTTGTGTCTTATATTAGTTTCCGTAAAAAAAAACTAAGTCCCCTGAACACTTAATTTTTAAAAAATGCCCATAAAACTGATAATTTTAAATTTTTTGGCTGGCCGGTTTGTGGTTTGTGAAAAGACGTTCTAATGTTTCATTTAAGTTAGTTTTGAACACTGTTTTCTTCTAAAAGTGTCGTAGCGAAATTATTATCATTTTATTCCATAGTTTGTAGAATCACCCATATTTAAAATAAAATACGAAGGGCCATATTCAAGATATGAATACAGGTTTTTTTTTCTAAGAATTTACATACAAATATGCTACGTAAAAATTTCAAGAAGTAAATTTTATATTTTGTATCCGCTTTTTTGAATAAGTCAGACGAAGATACATGTAAATCCACCAATAGAAGAATTTTTGCAAAGATTATGTATTGAAAAACCTTTAAGAAATCTGTTTTTTTATATAAAATTGTTTGCTCGGGGAATTTTAGGCCTTTTGGGTGATATTTGAAACAAAATATTCTGTCTATGCCAAAATTTAGTTTATTACCTATCTGTCAACGCATGTACTGTCAAATTTCATTGTAGGATAGCTACCATGATGATGGATTAAAAAAACCTCTAAAACCCGATTTTTTTTTTTTGAATTATTATAGAACCATATTTGTCTCGCAACACAACACACGAGACATGAATGGTTCCGAGTTAAAAGCTTCTCTACTGGCTTCAAACTGGTTTCTAAAAAGGTAAGCCAGTTGACGAGCAAAGTAAGCCAAGTTGGTAAGAAAATGTGAGTGTATTGCTACTGGCTAGCCAGTACTAGCTCGTGTGTCCTCAGCACAAGAAAAAAATTAATCGATTTTCTAATCCACTTCACTCACGGAAGGATCGGATTTTCGACTGATTTTCATTATATGAGTTTAGATTTCGATTTGGAGTTGTGCTAAAATGGTGTTGAGATTACAGAAGGATTTTGGTCAAGTCATCAAATAAAATTGAATACACACACATATTTTTAGACAATTTTTTTTAAACAAACATGCAAAAAAACAGTTCATTATACATAAACATAACAAATTTTGACTCGACTCTACTCTTTAGGTAGGATTAATTTCGTTGAGTGGTAATGAGATTCGTTCATTACCACTCAACGAAAGTGTACAAATGTTCGCATCAGCTTCGAGGTCCAGCTAGCTTCAATACCACACAAAGTGATCGTAAACTGAATACCTTATTAGAATCCTCATATTAAATATTATACCTAAATATGTAATGAAGTCTTCTTTTTTTTTTAAAATTTTAACTTATACCAAAAAGTTTAAACTTTGAATATTTTAATCAAAATCATTTCGGGAGGGGCTTTAGCCCCTCAAGCCCCCCCTGGCTACGTGCCTGCCTATCAACCAATTGATAACCCTTTTGTATATGTAGGTATGTAACCTACGACCTACCAACCAAAGATACCTACTCCAAAACATAGGTACCTGCAAAGATACTAATTTTTGTGCATACCTATCTACTTAAAAAAAATATGTCTTTTTCTTAAACATTTACAAAGTTTGAACTTGAAAATCCAAAATCAATCAAAATTAAATTTTCATCCCGAAATTTAAATATTTTATGAACAAAAGGCTTTATTCGTTATTGTCTGACCTACCTACTTTCGAAAAAAAAGAAGAAAAATATACGTGCACCTGCCCATACATATTTCCATGATCCCAAAAGAAAACAAAAATAAAATTCTACCTTCCCTTTGTTCATGTATGTATGTAGGTACTCATGAGTCATGTGCTCACTCTGCTTAATACCCTTGTAATGAAAACATATCCAAGGTTAATACCCTTACATGAATATTACATAAAAAAAGGTGTCTGAGTTCCACATTCCACCACATTCAGTCCACAAGATTCCACAAATAGTCTAACTTTAGGAGTAAAATGGTTCGTGTATTGATTATCTGTGGTTCTTGTACTTGATTTTTTGCATCGCCACCTAGTGTGGATGTAACACTAAACTTTCGTTTAGCTGACGTGGTTCCTCTATGTGTAAAAACTCAATGATAGTACTTTAGATATTTATATACAATGGTCTTGTCCATTAGTTTATTTCATTATATGGCGGCTAGAACCAAAACCACCGTATAACAGAGATATACCAACTTGAATATGAGTATTGCAAACACAATTTTTCAGTTTCAGTTTTTTTTTCGAAATAGTTGTTCATAACTTTGTATATAGAGGACGAAGGAAAATTTGGTATTAAATAAACGGTAGTTTTCTCATCATTCAAATAATAGCAAAGTCATTATGCTACGTTGTATACACTTTGAGATATCACGTTTTAAAGTCTTGAATAAAAACTTTTTTAGCACTGGCTCTACACACCAGTATCTTAAAAACTTCAGTGGTGACGTGTACTTTCTTTAGCACCACCAAAATGCTATTTTTGAAACCTTTAATTAAATATATAATAAAGTGTCCTTTGCTCAATAAATACCTGCTTATAAACAAAAATTGTGCAAAAGACACCTTATAATGCTTATAGACCGGGAAAAGTAGATTCTAAGTTAAAAACAAACAAATTATACACACGACGTATAATCTCTACATTTTAATCTACCTAATTGATTTAAATTAATTAGATACAAGTACACTCGGGTTCGGCCGATTAAATCATTATTTATTTAAAAATCAAAACATAAAACATTTTCCGGACCACAGTGTGTGGTTTAAGTTTTTATGTTTGATGAGAATAAATAATATATCTGTGACCAAACAAGGTATGCACCAAGTGCCTCCGCCTCCACGGTCCGCCGCCGAGAGGGTGCCGCAAGTGGTTAAGCGTAGCCACTATTTACTAATATAACTTGTTGTTTGCCCGATAATGTTTTTCGATATCGTTAGTTAATTGGGACCTTTAGTACAAACATATCTTATATGGCAGCACAAATATTTATGGCCATCAAACATAAAAAACTTAAAACATACACTCCGGTTCGTCGTTGATTTTTTTAGTTTATATTTTTAAATAAATAATGACTTAATCGACCGAACCAGAGTGTATTTGTTTTTAATTAATTTAGGAAGATTAAAATATAGAGAGAATTAAATATCGATATCAGTCCTAAGACTGTATAATTCCTGTTTTAAACATTGAATCTACTTTTCCCGGTCTATATAAGCATAATAAGGTGTCTTTTGAAGCAATTTTTGATTATAAGCAGGTATTTATTGAGGAAAGGACACTTTCTGATGTATTAAATTAATGGTCGTAAAAATTGCTTCTCGATGGTGTTATAAAAGTATACGTCACCGCACTGATTTTTTTAAGATACTGTATTGGTGTGTAAAGCCAGTGAGTGGTAAAAAAGGTTTTACTCAAGACTTTAAAAATTAAAATCTGAAAGTGTATAAAACGTAGCTTACTAACTTTACTAATATTTGAAAGATGAGACAAATAACTTTTGTTGACACTGAAGTCATTTTCCTACGTCTTTGATATGAAAAGTTATGAACAATTATTTCGAAAAAACTGAAATATGGTGTTTGCAATCGCCAACTTCAAGCTCAAATATCTCGGATTTTCCATGTACGATTTTGAAAATATTTCACTTATGTACAAGCTCATCATTACCTTTCATTTGATACTAATTTCATAAGTGTTGGTCTAACGACCAGATTTCATACAAATTTGCCCATCATCCTTTGTACTTTTGACAGAAAATTTCAAAAAGAAGGTACTTTATGGAGTAGGTAATTTTTAAATGTTCGCGCAAAAAATTAACTTTAAAGGCTCTCCCAAACCGACGCGAAAAATTCGCTGACACCAGTTTTTTTTTTTTTTTTGTTTAGCATTGTGTATCCTTCATTTTTTTCATCGGCTGTTTCGCTTCGCTTTCGCGTTGGTTTGGCAGGGCCATAAATCAAGTGGTTATTGTTTCATTCAAACATTGAAGAAGTAATTTAACTTATACATTTCTTCATTTTCGTTATTTTAAAAAAAGTACTTAATTGAATTTAAAATTCGATTTTTTAAATTGTACCTAGGTATTAAGTTTTTAGAAAATACTTAATTAAGTTCATATTTAGTCCATGAATATTTTTTTAAATTTATTTCATGAATATCCTTATAAAGTAACTTTAATAAATTGGTATTTTGCTTAATGTTTTAAGTTTTTGAAATTATTATTTTTTTTCAATTCGTGTAAAAGCTCTTAAATCTTTCAAGAGCGAAATTTCAATTTCATAAAGTCATTTTTCAAAAATAGCTTCAATTTAAAATTCAAAGTAGGTGTGAAAACTCACACGAATAAAATTTCAAAATTTCTAACTTAATTAAGGGATTTTTAAAAATTTAAATTAACTTCCTATATAAATTCAATTTATACAAAAATTTTAAATAAAATTTTCAAAATCGAAATGTGAAATTTATCAAGTCATTTTTAAAAATTCTGGTGAAAAATCTATGTTTGTAATTAATTTTTTGAAAATTTACAAGGAACATTAAAGCATTATCATAAAAATTTATTTATCTAATATCTTAATAAAAATTCAGAGGTTGTGGCTGGTCGGAACATTTGTTTTAAGTTGAACACACAATTCATTAGCTCTGAATGAAAACTTTAGATTTTGGTAATGAGATTTCGATTGAACACTATACTTTTCTTATTTATCTTGGACAATGAATGTTTTTATCTTTCTTTGTGAGGTTTGGGGGTCATGACCCCCGTGACCTACTTGCATTGAATTACTATCAATCTACACATATTTGACCCTGACATATTAATTGCTTTGAGCTTTTCCAATTACTCCATTGGAACTTATCATGACCATAGGGTATTATTTTCTACTTATAATTATTTTTCAACTGCAGCAAAGTGAAACTTAGGTAGAATTAAGTACGTACTCGCAAGTATTCGCAAATCTGCCGTACTAACCCAATTAATAAAATTTCATAAAATACTATCAAAGCATGAAGAGAAAATAAAAGAAAAAGATGAAAGGTAGAAAGATACCAACAAACAAAATACCAAACGGGAGAAAGTTATATCAACGTTTGAGTTAACGATTGAACGATTAAGCAATGGTACTACAACACAACAGTGACCTACATAAACTCAGTCTCTTTATATTCTCTTCTTTTGTTTCTGTTATTGGAATCAGCAACAGCAATAGCGGTTGCCGGTCAGCATCCATTGATGGTTGCTGCAGACTCGCATAGACCGGTGAGCCGCGAGTATCAGGCTAGTAGTCTAAGAGCCCACAGCAAATTTAGGGGTGTGAAAGTGAACCAAAAAAAAAGTATATGAGTCGAAAGGTGTGGTAATGCTTATGAAAGAAATGCAAGTCTTGCAGTCCCTGGAGGCGGCTTAAGATGCGTTATAGCAATTTGAAAACCTTAAAAAATCAACTTTGAGGATGATTGAATGAACCAAAAACAATGTTTATACATCCCTAGGTATTGAGCCCCTGATTACATATCCGTATGTCCAAGACCGTTTGGAGGCGGCATTTACCCTGCCAGACCGTTTGAAAAACCTTAAAAATCAACTTTGTGGATGATTGTATGAACCAAAAAATGTTTTACCCATTCCTCGGTATTGCGCTCCTGATTACAGATCGGTATGTCCAAGACCGTTTGAAGGCGCCAGACCGTTTATAGAACCCGAAAAATTTAAAAGAAATTGGTAAAAAAACTATTCAAAAACAACGGTAAGAACTAAAACGCCCTTTTATTTTTGTATGTAATGTCAGAAGTCCCTTCTATCATTTCCTTTTTAAATAAAGTTCTTATAGTGAACAGTTTTTGAAATATTAATTTTCAAACTCAAAATGTTGATAAAAAAAAATAAAAATAAATGTTCAAAATACTTTTTTTAAAAATTTCTCGTAATTAGGTACTATTTTTACTTTCAAAATTCAATGCTCTTATCAAATCATAGTCAAATACTGAAAACCGGATGGTTCTAGGACTTTTACTTTTCACTTTAAGTGGAAGTGAATAGAGATTTTGTCGTAGATTTCAAAACCATTGGTCGGACAGACAAAATCCGGAGCCTACCCTTTGGCCGACCAACTCAAAAAACTGTATTTTTAGTGTTGGCCTAGCTCATCGAGTCCATGGACAAATGGGGTATCAAATGAAAGCTTAGACTGTCTACATTAAGAATCTACTGGTCGGGCAAACCTAACATGGGCGAAACATGCGTCGGACCGCTGTTTTCCAACAAAAAAAAAATTGCTTTGAATTCGTATTATCTTTTTTTTAGCTCAATATCAACATTGTTTAAGGAAAGTCAATATAAAATTAGTACCAGATGAAAGAATTCACTGTCAACTAAATACAAAATATTATTAAAATGCAAAAAAAAAATATTAGTACAGTCAACGAAGGAATTTAGCTTGCAAAAATTAAGGCCCTCTGGATTATTTTTGTATACGGTAGGTTAGGTTAATTTAGGTTGATGGGCTGCCGGTAGATCTTGTTCCCATCACACTTAGATCAATGTTGATCCCTTGTGATATCCCGATGGATTGGACCATCCCTTTAAAATAAATAACCTATGAAATCTTATGGAGCATCGACGAGCTATTCGGAGGCGTTGTAGGAGTTCATTAAATTTAAAATGTTATCATCTCTGTTGACTTCGAGATTTCTGCTAAATCGTTGAAGACGTAGCTACCCAAAAATGTGTTCCTAATGTTGCAGAGTGCCGGACAGTGACCTAGGTAGTGAAGGGTGTCCTCTTCTACTTCTCCGTCCCCGCAGCCTCTGCATAGCTCAACAGTATTAAGCCCCATTTTGTTTTTATGATACCCTAAGAGATTATGTCCTGTGATAATTCCTATCAGAAGATGCAGGGATCCCTTTTTCCTTTTTCAGGCTCATTGTTTTGTTCTGTTTTTTCATAATGTAGCTGGGCCACAGATTCTTTGTAGTGGTACATACAAGTTACAAGTGAGTTCCACCTGTCATTGGTAAGTTCCACTATCTTCTTATTAATCGTCTGTGTAATGGCACAGGGTGGAATTTTAACATTGGAGTCTGTTAGGCTTGGATCTAACGATGCACCAGTCCTTGCCAGTACATCTGCTTTTTCATTCCCTTCAATTTCACAGTGTCCAGGGACCCAACAGAGGCTGATGTTGTGCTGTGTGGCAAGAACTTTAAGCTCCCCAACTAACAATTCAGCTTCTTATAACTTAAAAATATTGATGTGCCGCAGGTTTCACTTTTAATAAAGCCTCGGTAGGGCCTTCGGCGGAATAAAATTTCTTATACATGTAACGAGCTGGAGAACTGCTTCTTTAAAGCCGAATAGAAATAAGAAAAAGGAGACTAACCGAGTTTGCGAGCTGAAGCCCCTCCCGAAATGATTGTGAACTAAAAATTCGAAGCTGATTCGAACCTTTGTATACTTTCGTTAAGTGGTAATGAACGAATCTCACTATCACTCAACGAAATCAATCCTACTTAAAGAATAGAGTCGAGTCAAAATTTGTTATGTATAATGAACGTTTTTTTTGCATGTTTGTTTAATAATATGGACTTATTTTATGAGTGTGTATTCAATTTTATTTGATAATTTGACCAAAATCCTTCTTCTGTAATCTTTTAAAACAACCCCAAATCGAAATTTCAACTCATGTAATGAAAATCAGTCGAAAATCCGATCCTTCCATTGTGTGAAGTGGATTAGAAAATCAAATATTTTTTTTAATGGCCAGCTAGTCGCAATAAACTCACATTTTCTTATTCACACACAAACTTGAGCAACTTGCTCGTCTACTGGCTTGCCTTTTTCGAACCAGTTTGGAAGCCATTCAGAAGATAAGTAATAAACTAAATATTGCGTACCAGAATATTTCGATCGAAATGATACCAAAATCCTTAAAATCAAATTTTTCCCGAGCAAACAATTTAATCTAAAAAAAAAACTGATTTCTTAAAGGTTTTCCAACACATCATCATTAATTTCACATTCTATTGGTGGATTTACATGTATCTTCATCTGACTTTTGCAAAAAAAGGGGATACTAAATATAAAATTTACTTTTGTTGGATAGAGAGAGAAGACAAAAATGCAGAAGATCTTCATACATGCAGATTATAGAAAGTACCATAATGCAGATATGAAGACGAAAATGTTCATCTTCATGATGGTTCTCTTTCCAACGCACCGATTATGGACATAATTTTGACCCGCTCTACTTTTCTTCATATTTGCGGATGAAGATGCATGTAACTCCAGCATATGGCTTGACAAGAGAATATTTTGTTCCAAATCATGTGACCCGAAAGCCCCAAAAACGCATAATTCCCGAGCGAAAAATTAAATCTCAAAAAATTCAGTGTTTTAAGAGTTTTTTTCAATCCATCATAATTATAGCCTTCATTCAATCATATTTGAAAGTTGTTGCCTATTTTGGAAATGTTTAAAATTTTTGATCCCGCCTCCCCTTAAAAGTGGCAGAAAGAATATTTAATGCCAAAATTTTCACCAACGATTATAAAAATCGCTTTATATAAATAAAAGTCTAAACAGGTCCACTTGATTCTCTATTGGCTTCATAACTACTACGGGCTTCGAAGAAAGGCAAGCCAGTTATGCCGGATTTACACGAGTGGCACAATTTCATTATTGAATTATTATTATTAAAATTATTATGTTCTTAGTTTTATATTCTTTGTTTATTTTTCCTTCCCATTTTAATATTCAAGCGTTCAAGACAAATGTACATCGCTATCTCCTTTTCAATCCTCCCTCTGCTTCCTAAATGCTCTCGCACTGCACTGAACCAAATATTAAAAGCAAAACAACTAAATGTTTTCGTAACATTTTAACTAAGGAATATTATGAAATTGATGATTATTTGAATAATTTATATAGTTGGCATTTTAATTGAAGAAACAATAGTTGAATTGACGAAATAAATAAGAAATTTGAAGATCTTTCGTTAAAAATTATATTCAAGTCCACAATACATTCATCAATTTAGATAATGCTTGGGTAGTTTAAAGTCGGCTGACTTTATTGTCCTCGGGGTGTTCCGTCCCGGTTGCCAAGTTGTGGTTTTGGTGGGGGGATCGGTTGGTCTTTAGCCGCGGTGATATGCTGACCCTGTGTCAGCGTAGAATGAAACTGCTGGCTCGTTGTCTGTGATGATGTTGTCAACCAGGATTTCCATCGTACTTAGGTTTCTCGGCTCGGGGTGTCGCTGGTGAGTGGCCATTCTTCTCATCAGTTGATTCGGGTGCCTGTTAGTGAGTTCTACAAGCTTATTTGCTTGAATCAGTAGGTACCTGTCCTGGGGGATGATGTTAGCTTCTGTGTAAAGACGCTCGTTGCTGTGATGTCTCATTCGCTTCCGATCAAAATGTAGTCCGTTACAAATCCTTAGTAACTTTCTTTCGAACATTTGAAGTTCCTTCATGGCCGTCTTCGAGATGGAGAAGCAGACGGGGAAGGAATAGCTGATTACAGGCTGCAGGAGCTGCTTGTACATAAGTATCTTCGTCTTCTGTCTTAGTCCGTTTCTGCGTCTCATCAATGGGTGGAGTCGGTGAAAAGCCCAGTTGGCTTTTTTGAGGACGTTTCGTGAGTGCGGGTTGAACCTTAACAATTCGTTGAAGTGGATGCCTAGGTACTTCACGTTCTTTTTGGCTGCTATTGTAGATCCGTCCGGAAGTTTCAGAACCAGCCTTCTGCTGGTTCTTCGTGGTTTTACCGAATTTTCTTCAAATTCACAGCTGACTACCAAATATTCAAATTGAATAAACGAATTATTCACGAAAACAAACGGATTAGTAGGATCTATGTTGACCTACTTTTTGTCAATTTAACCTGCGATTTAGTTGTTTTCACCACCTTTTTTTGGTCTATTTTTTATATTTCAACATTTAAAGGGTAGTCATAACCCCTTGTGTGCGCGTGAATTATAAAAAAAAATGCACGCTAGTCTTCAGAGCAAGCCCCTCCCCCCGAAACAAAATGCTGGCTACGGGCCTGATCACTGGAAAGGTCTTCTGAGTCCTCGTACAGAAGGGCCAGTCGTGCAAGCACCATGGCAAGGCCGGAAACAATGGATGTACCTAGCTTTGTTATTTTGGGAAGTATTTTTTTTTTTTGAGTTTGTTTTTGGATCTAGGGTCGTTATAAGAATCCCGAATACATTCGAGATTAAATCTCGAATTTATATACTTAGGGCCAGTTTGTTCACAGAGCGGGCTAAACTTTTTACCTATGTGTCTTCAACAAGCTCTAAGTAACTAACGCTAATCAAGGAAAATCGGCTGATGAAATGCATCCATGATTAACGAACACATTCGAAGATTTACCAGTTCCAATAATCATGGATTTAAGATGTAGCTGTGAACAATTTAGTATAACTATTTTTTTTTCTCAGAATTCATACTGCTACTAATGCTGGGGAGTTGATGTTCCTTAATCTTTGCTGTGCCTAAACTAGTCACATCTCTTTAAGAATCATGTTAGTTCTTTAAAGAACCGCATATGCGAATAAAAACTTGAAACCTCAATAGAAACTACTTAAATACCTCATAGTCATAGTTTCAGGAAAAAAAAAACAATACAGACGTTTTTTTCTCACTCGTGTTTTATGCTTTAGAGGTTGCTGAAACCGCTACTTTACTATTCGATAGGGTATTGATTCACGAGTCTAAAACACATTTTGCACAACTGTACCTTGTCATTTGGCCGCCATTTTGTTTTTAATGTACATTTTGATTTTTGCTTATAACTCGCGCATTTTTGATCTTAGAAAAAAAAGTTGTACAACAAGCTTGTAGAAAATTAAATTTTGTACAAAATATTTGAAACAACTTTTTTCGCTTATCACTCTTGTTTAAAAGTTACATCACATTTAAAAAAAAAAATATTTTTTTTTTTTGTAATCGCTTATAATTTTTTGTTTGTCTCTCAAATGAAAAAAATAATCAAAACAAAAGTTATAGAACTTTTAATTATCTATATTATTTACCTTTACAGTTTCTTAATTGGAATAACGGTTTTCGCTCGAGCATTCCGCACGGAATAAGTTTTTTTTATTTATTTTTTTTTATTTTAATACAATATGGTACATTAACTATATAAATACTCATATGCGTCAAATCTGATATTTGTGATTTTTTTGCTGAGTTGTTCAGGATATTGGCCTAGTAAATAACCTAAGTTTTCGACCTCAAACAGCGACGATAAAAAAAACGCGATTTGTTCTCGCTTTTTTCAGTTATTGGCGATTTTAGTCCTAAAGAAGTAATTTTAAATAAAAAGATTGTTCTACGACTAACCTAACCTACTTTGCTCCAATTTGAGCCCAAAACCATCTCTGTAGACCGAATGGTTTCCAAAATTCAGCATTTCAAAATTTAGCGATAAAAAAAAACATATATTATTATGGAAAATAAAGAATGGTTGACATAAATCCATCAAAGCACTGGGGCGTGTAGGTTGAGCCAAAATAATAGGACAATCATTCCGGAAGGGGGGTATATATACCCCCGTTAAGGTGGGAGGGGTCATTATCTAAAAAAAAAATTACTTAAGGTGGAAATAACACTATTGAAAAACAATGGTAACAACCACAATATTCTCCTATAGCTTATCCCAGGAACCCATTCTTAAATTTTCTTTTTAAATGAAGTTATTTTAATCGATAGTTTTTGAGAAATTAATTTTCAAACTCAAAACTTTGAAAAAGAATATTTTACTATTTACTTATAAGAAATAGGATCCTTGGCGCAAAGGAGAATGCGCATTTTGGTCTACTTTTTGCCCACGAATGAGATATATATCGCTGGAAAGCTTAGGTTAGGTTAGGTTAGAAGAGGTGATGAAGCGGCAAGCCGGAACATCTCACTCGGATCTCAGTGGATCCATTGTGCTCCCCGGGAGTTGGCTTGGGTAGGAGAAAGGATGGGAGAGGAGAGGTTGGTGGGTATTAGGGAGGGGTTATGGTAGGAGGGCCTCCCTAAACCATCATGAAGATACCTCCACCGCCTCTTCGTCTTGACACCCTCTACATAGGTCAGATGAGCTGATGCCCATTCTGCTCAAGTGGGTTCCCATGGAGTTGTGACCCGTGAGTATACCAACTAAAAGGGATAATTTGGGCCTGCTTAGCTTAAGTTAATAGTCTGTTTTGTTCTTAGAGAGTAACGGCCACAAAGTCCTTGAAACTCGGCAGGACTCAAGTGTTGACCTCCGGTCGTTTGTGGCTTTTAAGAAACTATGGTGAAATCTAAATTTTTCTTGTTCTGGAGGCATAAGTACCCAGGGTATGACTTTGATCGGTTCAAGTGTTGCCCCGTTTTTGGCCAGTTCGTCTGCCCTTTCATTACCAAAAATGTCACGATGTCCTGGGACCCAATGAAGGGTAACTGTGTTTGCTGCGCCCAACGATTTTAGTTCGCTGCGACAGCAATCAATCAGTTTTGATTTAGTGACAATTGATGATATGGCTTTGATTGCATCAATTCAAGCGTGGAGAGATGCTTTGCAGCTTCACAAACTGGAAGGACCTCTGCTTGAAAGACGCTACAGAAGTTCGGTAGTTTTGTCGACTTGTTTATAGGTGGGTTTTCTGAAAAGATACCAGACCCTACCCCATCGTCTGATTTGGACCCGTCAGTGAATACCGAGACATGATTTTCGTTAGCGACCCGGTTTTCCTTCCAGAGTTCTCCTGATGGAAAGTCTGCAAGTACAACTGGGTTGAAATCAATATGCGGTAAGATGTAATCAGTTTGAATATTAATGTCAGTGAAGTTAATTACCGTCTTATGACCATAATGGCCCCTTTTCCAATATTTGCACTCTTTTAATCGAAGAGCGCATAGGTCAGATGAGCTGATGCCCATTCTGCTCAAGTGGGTTCCCATGGAGTTGTGACCCGTGAGTATACCAACTAAAAGGGATAATTGGGGCCTGCTTAGCTTAAGTTAATAGTCTGTGTTGTTCTTAGAGAGTAATGGCCACAAAGTCCTTGAAACTCGGCAGGACTCAAGTGTTGACCTCCGGTCGTTTGTGGTTTTTAAGAAACTATGGTGAATTCTACATTTTTCTTGTTCTAGAGGCATAAGTACCCAGGGTATGACTTTGATCGGTTCAAGTGTTGCCCCGCTTTTGGCCAGTTCGTCTGCCCTTTCATTACCAAAAATGTCACGATGTCCTGGGACCCAACGAAGGGTAACTGTGTTTGCTGGGCCCAACGATTTTAGTTCGCTGCGACAGCAATCAATCAGTTTTGATTTAGTGACAATTGATGATATGGCTTTGATTGCATCAATTCAAGCGTGGAGAGATGCTTTGCAGCTTCACAAACTGGAAGGACCTCTGCTTGAAAGACGCTACAGAAGTTCGGTAGTTTTGTCGACTTGTTTATAGGTGGGTTTTCTGAAAAGATCTTCGTTAGCGACCCGGTTTTCCTTCCAGAGTTCTCTTGATGGAAAGTCTGCAAGTACAACTGGGTTGAAATCAATATGCGGTAAGATGTAATCAGTTTGAATATTAATGTCAGTGAAGTTAATTACCGTCTCATGACCATAATGGCCCCTTTTCCATTATTTGCACTCTTTTAATCGAAGAGCGCTATTAGCCGCCAGCTCTTTTGTAAAGAGATCAACTGGAGCAAGTGAAAGAGAAGTTTCCAGGGCTGCGGTTGGTGTAGTTCTCATGGCACTTGTTGTACCTATACACACTAGTCTTTGTATTTTGGTCATGGTATTGAGATTAATAGCTTTGTCAAGTACTGGCCACCAGACCAAACATGCATATGTTAATATTGGCCGTATGATGGCTGTGTGCATCCAGTGGATGGTTTTAGGGCTAGGTCCCTATCTCCTACCAAAAATTCTACTGCAAGTGTAGAATGCTATCGACGCCTTTTTCTCCCGTTCTTTAACATTTTCTTTCCAGTTTAGTTTACGGTCAATTATCAGTCCAAGATAATTTGCCGTACCCGTGATATGGAGCGGTATCCCATTTATAGTGGGAGGGTTAATAGTTGGAATGTTATGTTTTCTCGTACACAAAACTAGTTTAGTTTTAAGTGGGTTGACATTAAGTCCACAGCTATTGGCCCAATTACTGAGCTTGTCAAGGGCGGTCTGCAAGAGATCACAGAGTGAGGAAACAAATTTTCCAGAGGTCAATATAACGATGTCGTCTGTGTAAGCCACGACTTTGACTCCACTTTGGTTTAGATCGACCAAAGCCTGATTAACAACCAGGAACCAAAGTAGCGGTGATAATACCCCTCCCTGTGGTGTACCCTTACATGTTCTGACGTTTAACTTGCTGTGGCCTAAAACAGCATTTACAAGTCTAGTTTGAAGCATAGCATCGATCCAGTTTGACAGCAATGGGTCATTACCGGTCGAGTCTAGGGCTTGCTGAATTGATTTTCTTTCGACATTGTTGAAGGCCCCTTCTATGTCTAGGAAAGCTCCTAGAGTGAATTCTTTATAATGAATTGATCTTTCAATTTTACCGACCACCTCATGAAGAGCTGTCTCAACAGATTTTCCCTTCGTATATGCATGCTGGGCTTGTGAGAGAACATCATCACTTAGTTTGAGGCGAATATGGGTCTCTATTAGTCTTTCTAATGTCTTGAGAAGAAATGAAGATAAACTAATTGGTCTAAAGTCCATCGGTTCAGTGTGCGTGGGCTTGCCAGCTTTTGGAATGCAGATGACATTGACCTCTCTCCATCCTAATGGAATATAGGTAGTATTTACACTTCCCCTTAAGATATCCAGAAGCATTGGAACAATTGTGTCCTTAGAGCTTTGGAGCATAATTGGAATTATACCATCAGGGCCTGCGGGTTTATATGCTGAGAAAGAGTCAATGGCCCAAGCCACTTTCCTTCTATTTACTATTTCATTACCTATTTGAGAGATTACACCTATGTGATGGCCTCTGTCCCCAAGAAGTATGTCATTGACACACCCTGGGAAGTGAGTGCTCATAAGTGCCTTTAAGGTCTCAGAGCAGAAGTCTGTCCAGGTCTTATCCGGTCTTTTTAGGAAGCCCGGGGGAGTGTAGACCTTTGACATGACTTTCCTGAGCCTAGCAGCATCATTTGTTGATTCAATGTCTGTACAAAATTTTCTCCAGGCTGCTCTTTTGGCATAGGTTGTTCGGTTCTTATACTCGTTTTTGCTGATCTTGTAAAGATCCCAGTCAGCATTGGTATTACTGTGTTTCGCTCTGTTGAAAAGCCTCCTTGAGTTATTCCTAAGGACAGAAAGCTCGTTTGACCACCAGATGGGGTTGAGTTTACCTTTTCCTTTGATTATGGGGCAAGAGATATGGTATGAGTTATGAATAGATGTTGTTAATTCACTAACGCGTTATTCAATCTCTGAACAGTTCAATAAAGGTTGACCTACATAATTGCTCCAGTATGAGGCCATTAACGTATTAAAAGCTCCCCAGTTTGCTTTCCTAGGGTTCCTATACGGCTTAGGGGTTTCTATGTCATGTTCTATTTCGAATGTTATCATTCTATCGTCAGAGTATGTAACTTTCTTTGATACTTTCCAGTCACTAATTCGAATAGAATCAGAGTTCGTGGAAATCGTGATGTCAAGCACTTCTCTTCTATTTCTCGTAATGAAGGTTGGTTGATTACCTCTATTTAGTATCACAATATTGTTCTTAATAATAAATTCAAAAAGCGACTCACCTCTTGTATTTGTGTCAGTACTGCCCATTGCAAATGATGAGCATTGGAGTCGCAGCCTGCCAGTAGGTCCCAACCGTTCTTACCAGATACTGCTACTAGGTCATCAAATGCTGCTGATGGAGGCGGCCCCGGTGCATCACCTGGCATGTATACAGAGGCTAAGATCAGGGCCGCTGTTGACCCATGGCTCCTGAATAAGGGCTATGCCAATGTCGTCTTTTGACAAAAGGGAGTTTAGGGTGGCAGATGCCAACTTACTGTGCTACATATTGATTTGCAGCACTCTCATTATTTTGTTTTGGCGTTGGTTTTTGTTTTTGTTGTATGTTGGCTACCGATTCCGGTCGCACCCTAACTGCGTTTTTTGCCAAATTTGAGCCTTTAATCCCTTGAAGGAAGCATACCCGTGATTGAGCATGAGTACCACCTCCCGGCCCGTTTTAGTGGGCTCCTCCATATGCATGACTTTCCAGTCAGCACTAAGTAGGTTGGGATTTTGGGCGCGAAGTAATCTCAACAGGGTGATACTGTCGATGCTAGGGCCCGGAACATTAATTTAGACTTTTGGTCTTGTGGGAAGGTCACATTTTAGAGCAACACCTAGAGCAACTCCTTCAAGTAACCCCTTCATGTTTCCTACTTGGATCGAAGCCAGTTCAGGGTAGGTTGCCCGCAACATGCGAGCACCTTAAAACCTTTCTTGGTCGACAACGGCCCGAAAGTTGGCACAAACCCTGTACAGGCAAGTATCTCTTCATTGATGCATTCAAGAAGCTTGACCTCTACTTGAGCCCACTGCTCGTTTGCTGGAAAGCTTAGTCCTAGTACATAATTTTTTTGTATGGACACAAAGCTGTAAACCATGGGATTTAGGCAGTATTGACGCCAACTGAGATTGCAATTAAAGTAAAAGTTAATTGCAATAATGTTGCATTGAAATGACAGTAGTGGTCACTTTCGATGAATTGAATAGACCCCAAAATAAAAGAACTTTTATTCTAATGGCCAATATTAGGGAATAATATCATGGCTGGCGAATAATTCGCTTAACAGTATGAAAACTCAATTTTTTTTAATTCGATTTAGCGAATTTAATGAATGGGAATAATTGTGCCCGTAATTGTATGCCCATAATCCGGTATGATTGTCCTATTATTTTGGCTCAACCTACACGCTCCAGTGCTTTGATGGATTTATGTCAACCATTCTTTATTTTCCATAATACTACTTGTTATATATTTTTTTTATCGCTAAATTTTGAAATGCTGTATTTTGGAATCCATTCGGTTTTGGGTTCAAATTGGAGCAAAGTAGTTTACTTTGAAGTCGTAGAACAATCATTTTATTTAAAATTACTTCTTTAGAACTAAAATCGCCAATAACTGAAAAACGCGCGAACAAATCGCGTTTTTTTATCGTCGCTGCTCGAGGTCGAAAACTTAGGTTATTTACTAGGCCAATATCCTGAACAACTCAGCAAAAAAATCACAAATACCAGATTTGACGCATATGTGTATGTATATAGTTAATGTACTATATTGTATTAAAACAAAAAAAAAAAAATAAATACAAAAAATATATTCGCTCCAGAGCGAAAACCGTTATACCAATTAAGAAACTGTAAAGGTAAATAATATAGATAATTAAAAGTTCTATAACTTTTGTTTTGGTATTTTTTTCATTGAGTGACAAACAAAAAAATTTTTTTTTTTCAAAATGTGATGTAACTTTTAAACAAGAGTGATAAGCGAAAAAAGTTGTTTAACATGTTTTGTACAATATTTAATTTTCTACAAGTTTGTAGTACAACTTTTTTTTCTAGGATCAAAAATGCGCGAGTTATAAGTAAAAATCAAAATGAACATTAAAAACAAAATGGCGGCCAAATGACTAGGTACAGTTGTGCGAATAGTGAAGTCAAACTTGACCTCGGTCTTAGATCCCAGCGCGCCATATATTGAAATCTAACTTGATCGTACTATAATAGTTGTAAGTCGAGGGCCCATACACCACACATGCCTGTATGCGCAAATACAAGAATGCACAATCACGCTTCAACCATACACTACTAATGCAAATTGTGCAATATTAAGTCGTGTGTTCATCGCTGAGTAGACAACTTCTCAATATGTCAAGCTCTCTTTCTCTCTACTTGTGGGCTTATCAAAATCAACCGCTTAACTGAGCAAATTTAGCAAATACACTCGCAGTTTGCATGTGCAATCTCTGTATTGCGAAGTGTTTCAAACAATATTTTGTGATATCTTGCGACTTATGACTTATATGGACAAGATTGTTGCAATATTTTTGTACAGAATGTTATGGTCTACAAATTTAACATTTTTTTTTCCGACAAGTTTGTCATTTAAAAGTTTATCGCAAAAAAAACAGAAATTTAAAGTTGTTTGTTAAGATTTAAAAAAAAGATCTTTTAAACGGATTGTTTATGGGAAAAACTTTAAGAAGTGTTCCCATGGTGGCGACATGACACTAGCAGACCAGAAATATAATAACAACGGAATTCCACATAAATCGTTTATAAATCGAGAACCAGACAAGGGGCGATGGCGTGTTATATTACATTGGATTCAGAATACTTAAAGCCAAGGAACATATTATTTTGTTTGCCCCTCCCCAACCTTGCATGCTGGGGGCGAAAAATACCCTCGGCACATAAGGGTTTTTATTGGTCAGAAAATAATGGTAGTAATGTACCTATATAAATATTCATAAAATTTTAAGATGATTGTCGACTCATAATTTCATACTCTATTGCATAATATATGGAGTCCATTTTAATCCATGTATTGTTTTTTGTATAATCGCTTTCAAAATGTGGGGGGGGGAAGGTGGAAGTATATCAAACCACTATATATTTGTCTTGGTATAATCTAAGCATATGGCACATGACTTTAGGGGAGTTTTTAATGCTTAATCTTACGCAATCAAAATAAATACAATACAACTTCTCAAGAAAAAGTTATATTTCTTTTTTATAAAATGAAGACTTAATTTTCAGTGAAACGAGCATAATATTACAAAGCTTCAATGGAATGGTGATGCAACTTGGCACATTATGTCTTATCTGTCGTGAGAAACAAGAATCAAAAGAGTCCATACAAATATTTGGGGAGAAAGGGTGTGTTTTTAAGTGTGTTTTCTTTATGAAACCCGGGACGTACAAGTGTCACGGGTTTCTTTATTTGATTTTTGTTGATTAAATATTTTTATATTTTATAAAACAAAATTTTTGATATACCTACTTAACTTATGTATCTTTATGAAAACGACCCGGCTTTGGTTTTGGACTGTTTTGTGTGATTAAAATCGGTGCAAAACTGACAATTTTTTTTTAAATTTTGTTTGCTACCAGTCCGTAATAAATGCACCTACAACATTTTTCTTCGTTGCTTAGTAAGTTATAAGCTTAAAATATTTTCAACCCCTAATAATATTATATAAGAGTGGTTTTGTGAACATTTTAAAATAAACCAAAAGAAATTTAAAGAAAATGTCTTTCAATTTCATAACACTTGCTACGAATATTTAAATCAGAAGGATAGATCATTTAAAGGACTGGACATTTTTAGTTGGGTAATTCTTCGTCAGAAATAGAAATTCCTGGTCAGAAATAGAGGTATCTTGAGTTTTTGTGAACCAAAAGCGAAGCGGCACAAGAATTAATGACTCTCAGTTGGTTGATAAAATTTCCGCATTTCTCAGAAAAAACGTTGGCTTTCCAAACCTTTTACAAATTGTCGAGTTCAGCTTGTGTTTGCCAGGTTCTATTTTTTTTTTAGATAGATAGATATTTTTTATTTATGGTACTAATGCTCCCACTGAAAGTGTTTTTTTAATAATAATGACTAATATGTGTCATGAATTTGAAAATTATTTAAAATGGAACGAAAAAATTGTAAAAGACATTTTTTCAGAAAAGAGTGGAGATTTCTCAAAACAATCCGGTATAATCATCAATTTCGCTGGTCGGACAGCGTACCGCAGAACGAAAAGCACAACGAAGTTTTTCGTTTATGATTTCATCATGTCATTTTTGTATGGCATTTGTCGTTTCACATCAGCAGCGTACTAGGCTTGTAATATGTATGAAGATATGTATCAATATAAAAATGAAGGAAAAGACTACATTATATTTTGTTTACGTTTTTCAACTTTTCACTTTTTGTCCCGGGTTCTGCTTTCAGAAATATAGTCCCCGTAACCATATTTCATATATGTATACCTCGATTGCACAAAAATTAAATGTTGGGTTTATAACCTATACAGGGTGTCCCTAAATTCGTCAATAGTATTTTAGGGTATGATTCTGGGTTATATTCTTAGAAAAAAATTGTTTTACAGTAAGGGCCTATCTCCAATTTTGATATCATTTATCGGGAATTTAAGAAAAGTTTTACTTTGGGGTACCCTGATCCATGTTACCGGTAATTGCGCTTAAAGTACTTATGATAGAAACTTTGTTTAGGCCTTTATTTTTAGAAGAAAAACCAGCCTTTTTAATTGCGTTTAAATGAATTTGATATCTTGTCTTAATCTTGAGATATCCTGTTTTAGTCTGTTTCATTTTTCCTGCCCATGCTAATTTTTTGACTTTGGGGTCAATATCTCAAGACATCAAATCAAGATATCAAATTCATTTAAACGCAATTGCAAAGGCTGGTATTTCCTAAACAAGGCCTAAACGAAGTTTCTATCATAAGTATTTACAGCGCAATTACCGGTAACATGAATCAGGTTACCCCAAAGTAAGACTTTTCTTAAATTCCCGATAAATGATATCAAAATTGGAGAAAGGCCCTTACTGCAGAACAATTTTTTTCTTAGAATATATCCCAGAGTCATACCCTAAAATACTATTGACGAATTAAGGGACACCCTGTATTTTCTTTCCGCCTTTAAAAAAAGAAAACACCCCTGGCACCAATATATGTGCATGGATCCTTTTGAGTCTTGGTCTTAACAAAAAATAAAACATTTCTACCAACTTTCATCAACATACCATATTTGGGAGGGGTTTACTGGTAATAGTAATTCACTTTTCCCTTTCAGTAAAAAAAAAACACCCTTTCACCCCTCATATTTTGATGAATGATGATATATTTTTTATTAACCTGACGACGAGGAATAACACCTGATATTTTGATGAACTCTATTTTTTCTTATTTCTTATTACAAATGAAACATGTGTCACAAATTTGATCACCATACCGTTTGAACTCGGTTATGTTATGGTAGTTGCACTAAAATTTCAGTCATCAGTTTAGAAAAGTAATATAATTTTTTCCAGGGATGTTGTATCGCATATATTTTGGTTTCATAAGTTTGGGCACTAAAACTTATATTAAATTCATGCACCGTATGCTTAGATTATGCCAAGTTAAATATATATCGGTTTGACATACTTCCACAGCCCTATCTCACCCACTTGAAAACAATTATGCAAACAACAAATACCTAATCGCTCGTTAAAAACATTTAAGGGTATCCATAACCCCTTTTTGCGCGCGTGGAATATGCAAAAAAAAAACATGGATTTAGGTAGGCTTCGGATATGCTGTAGTAGAGTGTGAAATATTTACTGTATATAATTACCAATATTTTCTGACAAAACAAAAACATTTATCGGGTATTTTGCACCCCGCGCGCAAAGGTGGGGGAGGGGCCAACAGAAATAAGAGTTGCCATGGTGGCAACACTGGCAGACCAGTGATATAAAGGTTGCCTCCTGAGCATGTTATAACAACGAAATTCCACATAAATGTCCTAAATCAAGAACAAGACATCGGACGATGACGATGAAGTGGAATGTCTAATTGGATTCAAAATACTTGAAGCCATAGTAACATAATTCCTGGCGGAACTTTTGGCGATAAAGGAAGTTTTATCTTGGCTAAAGGAAAACGTGATATCGACTTCTGATATCCGCATCTTCTCAGACAGCCAAGTTGCCATAAAATCTCTCTACTGTGTCTCTACAAACTCTATAACAGCCCTAAACTGCCAATCATCTCTTATAGAGATGGCACAGCAGTTCAATATTCTCTTTTGTTGGATGCCGGGCCATAGGGACATTCCGGTTAATTGTAAAGCTGATGAACTCGTCAAAGGTGGAACAAGACTACCAAATATTTGGACTTTATAACACAGCTAGGTGTGAAATAAAGTCCAAAGCCATTTTGGACTTTATTTCACACCTAGGAGTGCAATTACGTACAAATATAAAATGAAATAATATCCAAATAATAATTAATTTTTTTTTTGTTTGAAAATTTAATAAGGTAGTTTCATACATTTCGGCCTACATTTTTTAGTTAAGTACAAAAACTTGGATAACAGGCCGACTGACAACATAGGCGCCTGCCAGACGACTGAGCATACCCTAAGCGGAGCGACGGAGTCGCGTGAGCGGGACAGAAACCCGAAAAGGGGGTTAAAATCCTTGAAACCGCCAAGCGGGCCACCCAAAGTACTGTTTTGTACAAACAACTTTAATAACAGACCGACTGACATCATGGGCCCGCGAAATTAATTAAATTAAATTTTCGAAAAAAAAAATTATTTTTAATTTTTTCGCGAAAATTAAAAATTATTTCGCCCGCCTATGTTGTCAGCCGGTCTGTTATCAAAGTTTTTTGTACTTAACTAAACAATTTCGCCCGAAATTTAGGAAACTACCTTATTAATGATAATTATGATAATTGGCTTTAAGAATTTTTATTTGAAATAAAAATAAATTTTTTGATACTTAAAATACATATTTTCATAATTTTTATTTTTTTTTCCCAAAACTAGAATTGTGCAAAAAAGCCATAAGGCTTTATTGCATTTTTAGGTGTGAAATAAAGTCCAAAATGGCTTTGGACTTTATTTCACACCTAGGAGTGCAATAAAGTCCAAAATTTGGTTTTGGACTTTATTTCATTGGACTTTATTTCATGGCACCGTTTTTTTGGGAAATAAATTTATCTTTTATGAGCAAATTTTAAATAATATCGACTGGTATGTATGTAATGAAAGACTGCTACACGGAAAGAATTGAAAAATCACCAATTGCAAAATTTTAGGTTGTAATTTACGAAACTTTTTTTTTTTGTAAATCAAGGCGCATTTATTAAAAAATAACTGAACATTTTGTAATTTACTACTCAAATTATCGTAAAAAGCTAAATTTTATAATTCGATATTTAATATCAAAAGTTATAATTCGAGCTTGTTGACTTGAAAGTAAATTACAAGTTTTTGAATCGCAATCTAATTCTTCAGGGGAATAATTTAATTTTACAACTTATTGATCTTGTTTTGCGAGATTTAAATGGTGATTTTCATTTTCTCAATGCTCAATCCAACAAAATGTAAGTAGCTACGATATAAATATTGACCCCAGACGATCGCAATTTACGAAAATAGCTATTTGCAAAACTATACAGTAAATTACAATTTTTTAAGGCGTAATCTAACACTTCAGGGGAATAATTTAAATATTTATTTAGGGTGATTTGAATCAACCAACAAGTAAATAAGTTTTTGAAGTGATTAAGTTTCAACATGCTCCCTTTATATCGTGCAAAAGCCTAGGTGGTAGCGTATTAGATTGATATGCGGAAGGTGCCAGGATCGAATCCGAAGTAAGTAAAATAAAATTCTTTTTCAAATATATAAAATTGTATATACATTTCAGAATAAAAAGGAAGCGGCTGCAAACACCCCTGTTTGTGGACAAAAATAACTAAATAAAAGTATACGCAAATCAACATTTCGACCACAATTCGTAGATTTGACAATTTAATTTTTTTTTTTTCATTTTGACTACGAAATAATAATAATAATTCAATTTGTATGCCCGTAATAAAAATAAATTAAAAAAAAAAAAATGCTACCTAGAGTAGGGATCGAACCCACGACTCCAGGTTAGCCATCAAACACTATATCCAAATTGATATCAAATTGCGATTCGCTAATGGTAATATTTTTTTTCCTCGATCTAATTATTGATACTCAAAAGTGTTGAAATATAATTTTTGAGTGTCAATATCTTCATTTCGCTCATTTTTTAATATTGCAAACAATAAGTCTTAATTTATTAATTTCGAATCCAAGGTCCACAACTGGATTCATTTTTCGTGATTTGTAGCTTATTTTTCTTGAACTGATCTAAGAATTCTTTGCGTGTAGCGCTAGGATTAAATTCTTAAGAACTTAGTTATTTATTAAAATTTACGTAATTATTTAAGAAATATTTTTTTTAAATCAAATATAGTGAAATCTTATATAGGGGACAGCTGCCTTGAGCGGACAGATCTTTTAAACGGGCAAATTCTCACGACCGTGGATCTCGGATTTAAATTCCATACATTTTATGTTCCATTATGAGGATTCTCCCTTGACCGGACGCGGACAAAAATACCAGCCGTAATTTATTTAATTTAAACCTCTAAGGTGGACAAAAACTTTCTGTTATTTGTGATTTTTTTGCCAATCTTATGAGCAATACTTTTTAACATCTCTTTTCTTAATTCAAAACGTGCACACTCGGTCACAGAGGCAATTTTTGGTTATTTTTTATCAATGCAAATACTAAGTCCGTTGCTTTTCTCTGAATTTATATGCATTTATTTAGTCAAACTTAATAAATGAAATTCAAATAAATTGATATTGAAATTGAATTTTAAAATTGATATACAAAATAGAATTTTTGTTTTATATTTAGCGCGCGCTAAAGGGGTTGCGACTAGCCTTAAAATGATGTACACAGCACGAGCGATTAGGTAGGTTGGAGGGGATTTAAAAGGAGATACCGATGCACATTGGTTTTGAATGGTTGTAGATCACAATGGGAGGGGAGAATTGAGCTGGAAAGACCATTCCACATTCGTGTAGTGCGACTAAAGACAGAATCTCTGTACTTAACAGTACGTCCGAAATTGGGCTCAAGGGTAAACTGATGGGCATTCCTAAAAGCGCGAGTATTACGGTTGAATTGTTAAGGGGAGGAATGCAACTGGCTATTTCACTAGAACACTGATTATTATAATAGCGATAATAAAAAAAACTGCCCAAATGTGGGAGTTATACTCAAGTTTTGGACGAATAAAGGATTTGTAGATCACAGCCAGATCAGAAGGGGAGACAAATTTCTTGCATCGACGGAGAAACACTTAACACTTAGCAGCATTTTTGGCGATGTCGAATATGTGGTCGTTCCATAAAATGTGGTCTGTGACACACATACCGAGGACTGAAAACTTTTCGGTTTCCTCAATGCAAGTGCCACTCATGGATAGTGGCATGGGGGATGGGTTTCGTTTTAACGACAGTAGAAAGCGTTGAGTTTATGAAGCATTAAATTCTACACGGCTTTTGATTCCCCATTGGACAATGCTGTCGAGATCAGAATTAAATGAGCTTATCATACGCTGCCGTTCAAGTTCCACATCCGAAGGACATGTATGTGAATCTAGAAACGAATATGAAAAGCTGAGGGTACTGTATGTCGTCAGCAAAATAGTTTAAGGGAATTATGGAATAAAATGCAAGGAAAATCACAGAAATTCAGAGTAAACGAACTGTCATGAAATTTATTAATTTTTTCACTCAAAAGAACAACTTTTTAAAATGGACAAAAGTGTTGTCATCGTGGCTGTACGCCTGATAATATTGGCGCAAAAATTTAAACGATTTAGTAAATTGTTAAAGCCATTTTAGTAAGTTACTAAGTTTAAAAGAAGATTTTGCTAATTTTAAACGATTTTAACATCTTACTATCTCTAAACAATTTACTAAAGTTAAAATCACAAAATGGTTATATAACTTTTAGCAATTTGTTAAATCCATACCACATCTCTCATTTTCCTCGAAATAAATGTCTTACCCATTTTAATTGTTTTTTAAAGTTATAAAATAGTACTTAATGTTTTCGGAAGACGAAGATTTCGATGTATTTGAAGATTCAGCGTTGTGCAGAAAAGTGCGAAGTTTTAAATCCCGAGCACATCCTTTTGAAGAGCTGGACGATGGAGAATTTTACTCCAGAAATTAAATAATGTAATTCAGTTTTATTTTTAATTATAAACTAAACTCACTTTTAGTTTTGACCATTTGCTTTTGTCCCGTAGGCTGTCCAACTTAATCCAAACTCAACATAGTTGCTTCAGCACCAGTACAAGATTCAGGAGCATCAGGCAAGTACTTAGTCTCTCCCACAATAGTCGCTCTCAACTATGAGAATGTTAACTATGTTGATGAGAGAATTTTCCATTCGGAAGATATGTATACACCATTCATCTGGTTCAGCTTTCGATGATGCAGAATGCAGTAGTGTGGAAGGTCGAGCCGTTTTTAGTTATTCCAACAACATAAGACTTCTTTAATATAACTTTGCCGCATACTTTTAATGTCACCGCACACAATTGATCCGGCATTGTAGAACTCTTGGGCGAATGCGACTTTTTTTAATATCTTTTTTCACTTTTAATAGATTAATTTTCTATAAACTAATTAAAAAAAAATCTTCTTCAGAGAGTAAAACAAAATTAAAATCTTAAACAAAACAAATGTGACTTCTGACTGAAATTTCCCAATTAGCAATAAATCGAAAAAAAGGTTTAAAATTTTGAAATAGTTAGTAAATTGCTAAATATTTCTAAAATTACTTACTAGTAAATTGCTAAGCCCTTAACAACAGGTTGTTTAAAATTATGCGCCCTTCACTTTTAAAATATTGCTACTAACAATTTCAAGGGGAGTCAACAACATACAAATTTAAATAAAACTAGTGAAGCCGTTTCCTGAAAATTCGAAGATTAAACAAGAAAAAAAAAATGTTGTATGTAAGGTACTGTTAACGACAGTTTTTTTTTTTTTTTAATAAAATGCACGAATGGGTCGCATTTCAGACAAAAAAATGGGTACGACTTCGCACAAAACTTGCTCTCGTAGCTAACAACCTTAAAGTAGCTTGAAATAGAATATGCACTTTTACATATGTATTTATAATTTTATGGAACCAAACTTGCTCTCGTAGCTAACAACCTTAAAGTAGCTTGAAATAGAATATGCACTTTTACATATGTATTTATAATTTTATGGAACCAACATTATGATATCATTAAAAACAAAAGTTTTAAAAACAATTAAAAATATAAATGATTACTTTGAATTATTATAAATAAGTTATTTAAATAGCTAAAACACATAGAGCTCAAAAAAAATTTACCATCTGATTTGCTTAAAAATATGAATTTATGAAAAAAAAAATTATATATAAAAAATTTTGAACATTTCTTAAAATAAAATTTGGTATGCGAACTTTAAGTATTTAATAAGATACATTTTTGCACAAAATTAAAAAAAAAATCATTAGCCCGTTTCCAAGATATTGAATTTTCAAAATAAAAATTTCAATATTTTTTTAAAAATCCAAAAATTATTTTTTCGAAAATTTTTATATGTAAAATTGTTAAAATTGTAATCGACCTTTTGCATACAAATTTTGGTTGAAATCGGTGTAGTAGTTAATGAGAAATTTGAAAACCAAAAAATCGGTTGTACGACAGGTACCGTTAATAACCATCATATAATTTTTTTTTCTGCCAAAATATTTATTTTAGTACTTTAAGTACCTCGGAATTTTTTTTTTGAAAATCGTTGGAGCCGTTTTTGAAATAAATCAATTTTTGTATATTGGTAGTATGGCAGGTACCGTTATTTGTTAGCTAAAAAAAAAGTTAAATTTCCCCTCTAGGGAATCCCATAAGAACCTTAAGTCCAAAGTTTGAAGAAAATCGCTTCAGCCGTTTAGGCTGCAGGTCGAGGTACAGACAGACAAACAGAATTGCGAGACCCACTTTTTTTCGCGTTCATCGTAATGTTAGGGGAAATTATTATCTTGAATTTTTTTTTTGCACGAATCCTAAACTTGCCCTATACTACGAATATCGCAAGTAAAAAGTATAAAAAATAATTCTATTATATGTACATAGGTAGTTGAATTTTTATGAAAAAGTGTTATTCAAAACCCTGTTTCCATTGTGTCAATTTTAATGCGCAATTTAATAAAAATTACTTACACACGAAGTTTAATCGAAATTTGTAGAGCCGTTTTTGGGAAAGTTCGTTGTATGACAGCTCCCCACTCTAGATTGAATAAAGAAAAACTTCAAATTTTCTGTCTAGTGTACCTACTTTAAATTTAAAACATCGTAGCCCCATACGCCATAAACGTATTTGTACTTAGAGGATTGCTAATCTGGACGGCTCATAATATCGTACGTTATACCTAAATATTGAATTTACAAACTAAAGCTTTCTAACTATGTACTTCATTTTTTAAAAAAAATTGAAATCTCTTTATATTGGTTAGGTTATATTTCTTAATTAATTTTGTTACTGACATTTGGGGGGGTTGGCGGCGCGGCGCACAGTGGTTTGGTTTGTATGGGGGAGAGCGGACGACCAACAACGCCGAACTATATGCTACTTTTAGAAACTGGATTATCACCTCTCTATCTTGCATCGTTAAAGTTACATTTCAACTACATCATCAAACTTATGTACAGCCAAACGGAAAAAGTTGCTAGAAAGATTGCAATCTCAATAATAAGATCCCAAACCTCATGGTTTGAAGAATGGAAGAATTTGGCAGACATTTGTGGTCTTTGTTTCAACCTCAATCTGAATAATCTACAAGAATGGAAGCCGTTTCTTTACAAGCTACTTGAAAAGCTTCACACCAAAGTAAGGGAAGACGGTGTGGAAAAGGCAAAAAGTTCACTCCATAGGGAAACTTACCCTAAACTTCTTTACGATCTGGGTGAAAATAACTATTTCAAGGATTGCTTTAGCTCCGAAACAATGTCTTTGATATTCCGAGCAAGAGGAGAATTGCTGCCACCTAATTTTATACCCCACCGTGACGACTTACCATTAAAATGCTCGTTATGTAACACGAATGAAAGGGAAGATGTAGTGCATTTCATCGCAAGATGTCCAATTTTGGCAGAGATAAGGCGACAAGTCTGGCATCAAAACTATTTGGAACAAACGGATCTTTTAGCTAAATTAAACGGAGAAGACTGGCAAAAATTATCGCAATTTATTAAAATAGCACTTTCTTATAGAAGAAGAATAACAAGAGAAAACTTTTAATTTCAAATTGTTATCAAAACTCAATTAATTTACAAAATTTGAAAATTTTTTTAAAAACGGCTATCATCTGGCTGACGGCCTTTCAGGCCATGCCAAAAAGATTTATGTTTAAAAACCAACATTGTGAATTTTCTTTTTGAATTAATGAATATATCAAATCTAATCGACCAAATTTTGCAGGGCCATGACCAAGTGGGGATCAAGAGGGTCTGACCGCCCCTAAGACAATGTATTTTATGGTCGTACTATCTTCTTAAAAAAAGTGTAGACCTTGTATATAAATATTATTGATTGTCATCAAGTTGCACAAATGCGCAATTACTCGATACTGACTTATTTTTTTTTTAAATCATTTATATATTCATAATATAGTTTTAAGCGAGAGTCTAAAAATACTAATGAGGCATTACTAATCCTTAAACGTCATACAAAATTAAGCAATACAATACAAAAACAAAGCAATACAATTTTAAGGAACAATAAAATTATATGCATTTTATTTAGGTATATGAAACCAACACTTTTTTTTATTTTTACCTGTTCTACCTTTTGCGTGCAATTAAAAAAACTGGGATTATCCCTAACATTCTTGTTCATTCTTTACTAAGGTCTATCATATAATTTAAACTATCATCATATAATTGTATATTTCATATATTTTTTCCAAGAAAAGTGAATTGAAAAATGTTGCGTTCAGAAATAAAGGATTTCGCAAAAAATCGAACTTCTCAGACATGGGTTAATGTATCAATTTCATTTTATTTTTAAAATAAACGTACGCTTTTTTTCTAAAAATAATGGGCTTAACTATTTCATTCTGACAATTAATACCAAAGAAATTATGACTTTTTGATATATACCCTCGTCAAGACCGAGGTTTTTGAAACCCAATTCAGTGAGACAAATTTGAACATAACTCCCAGGTCTGCAGCTATCTGCAGCTGATTTTTTCTGTGCTGTAATTTGAAAGTATGGAACACACGTTGGTATACATCATTGCTTGGAGGAAATTGGAGCTTAAATTGAAACTCAAAAAAAAAAAAAAAATATCATAGTACTAATGTTCGATGCTACTTATAGAAGGTTTCTTTAATAAATTATCTTTTTTTTTTCTAATTTTATATACTTAAGAATAGAATAATAAAATGATATAAGAAGTTACAGAATTTATTTTAAGGAACGTCGGAAAAAGAGATCTAAAAGTTTATTGAAAATATGGCTTGCGACTTGAATAAAATTATTTTTTGAATTTGACGGCTTGTAAATAAGTACCTAACATACATATATTTAAAATACTTTAAAATCCTACGCACTGGTTATCTATAAGTACTTATACATAAAGCTAAAAAGGCTTAAAATTACTTTTTCCAAAGACCTTTTTTCCGCTCTTGAACCAATGTGCGGCGGTTGCGGCCCCTCGCCGCCTCGCCGCATCGCGCTCGCGGTGGCCGCGGTGCGGCAGTCGTGGCGCGGCTGGCGGTGCTGCTAGGTGGACGCCGGAAAAGAATGAATTAAATCACCAAAAATGGGGAGTTCTTTTATATGAAAGAACTCCCCATTTCCATACAAATATTTGGGGGTTATTTCATATTTTTTTTGGGGGGTTATTTCTTGGGGAGTTATTTCACGGAGCCGCAAAGGATGATGGGCAAATTGGTCGTTGATCCAACAGAATTAAAATATATCTCAAATGAAAGGTCTTATCCAGTACTTTATTTCATTATATGGCTGCAAGAACCAAAACTACCGGAGCACAGAGATATAGCCACTTAAATATGAGTATTGCAAACACCATATTTCAGTTTTTTTTTTCGAAATAATTTTTCATAACTTTTTTAATAAAGCACGTAGAATAACGACATTGGTATTATGTAAACGGTAGTTTTCACATCTTTCAAATAATAGCAAAGTAATTATGCTACGTTATATACACTTTGAGATATTAAGTTTTAAAGTCTTGAATAAAAACTTTTTTAGCATAGGCTTTACACACCAATATCTTAAAAACTTCATTGGTGACATATACTTTTTTAGCACCACCAAAATGCTATGTTTAAAACCTTTAATTAAATATTTAATAAAGTGTCATTTGCTCAATAAATACCTGCTTATAAACAAAAATAGTTCAAAAGACACCTAATAATGCTTATAGCCCGGGAAAAATAGATTCTAAGTTAAAAACAAAAAAATTATACAGTCTAAAGACTACAATACTACTATAGTACTACTCTCGGCAAACATTGACCCTATTTCATAACATTGACAATGGCGACAGGTGACAATTTGTTAATTTACAACTTGACAATTGCCAAAATCTGTTCCATAAACAGTTTGACAATTTTGTAGAATTGTCGGAAAATACCCTACAATTGTCATCTTTTCGTTTCATAAAGAAATTGTCATGACAATAAATTGTCAATTTTTTTTTCCACAATTGTCAGGAATTTTCCGACAAATTTGTACTGATAATTCTTTTATAAAATTAACAAAAAATTACAATTTACATATTTGTCAGTATTTAATTGACAATTGCGACAGGAAACTCAGTTACGGTCAAGTCAGGACAGTGAAAAGACATAAAATGATAATCGATATATTTTCAAGTGAAAGTTTAAGAGTTAAAGTGATGACGATGTAATACGTCACGGCGCTTTCGGAATTTTAAACAGAAAATAAATAATGATTTCGATCCGAATCGTTAAATGGCCTACAATTTAAAGAAAAATTTCGAATCGGAAAACCAGCCGCGGAATATATTTTATAGAGAATTGGTGCACGTTTACAGCATCCCACA
Source organism: Melangyna quadrimaculata (assembly GCA_949320155.1). Taxonomy (NCBI): domain Eukaryota; kingdom Metazoa; phylum Arthropoda; class Insecta; order Diptera; family Syrphidae; genus Melangyna; species Melangyna quadrimaculata. The sequence goes on from OX439486.1 coordinate 11,995,048, forward strand.
AAGAGGAAATACTCTCTGCATGCTAAAACCCAACTTCTATGTGCATTACATTGGCTTGGAAGTGGAACTCAGAACCATGTAGTTGCCGATGGAAAGCATCAACTTTAGTAGACTTATTTTGAGAATGTTATTCATTTTCAAACTGTCGATTTTTAACAACTTAATTTGTTTCTATTATGTCTTATGCACTTCACTTTTTAATAATAAAACACGATTTTTCAAACTCTGACATTTTAAAATTGAAAGAATGCCAGCGTTCTGTTACTTTTAAATTCTAACATCGAAAAAGTTGGTCGAGATACGATGAAAATTGAAACAAAATAAAAAGGTTTTGTTCCATATTTCATCGTTTCTCGATCATAATACAATTTCAAGATTATACAATGAAATTGTCACGACAGATTTTTCAGTAAGTATAAGAAAGTATGACAATGACAAAATTGTCACGACAAATGTGTCATTATATGAAAGTGATAAGATTGTCATGTCAAATTTGTCATTGTATTTTTCTGACAAATTTGTCACCGGTCAATATTTTATGAAATAAAGATTTGTCGGACAAGTGTGACAAATTTGTAGAATTGTCACCTGTCAATTTTTATGAAAGAGGGCCCAGGCATATTCTTTGGACTAATTTCGACGAATGTGGGTCATGCTTTCGATGTGGGTGTATGTAGGTATTGAACAATCAACTCGGGGAAATTATAATAAGAAAACACACTTAGACCCCGTTTAAACGATTTGTTTTTTCGGTTGATTCATCTTTCGTCTTTTTAAATACAAATAATAGTTAATACCTCCATAACGAGAGGAGTTAGGAAAAAAGATCGATAAGTAAGATTCTTAGAATTTTATAAGCTATTCCCCATAAAAAAATCAAAACTTACTGTCATAAATAGCTAAAGTACATATCGATGTCTTATGGCAAATATGTATATATGGTTTTGAAGGGCACCAATGGCAATGGGATGTTACTAGTGTGGGACGCACCCATCCTCTTTTTATTTTTGAAATTAATCGCCCTTAGCCTAGGGCCTGTGTACCCCCTGCCTCCTCCACGCTACGTCAACAAATCAAAGTCCCATCTTTTATTATAACGGGTGCCACAGAGTGTCAAACTAAAACTACCAAAGCCTACATGACCTACATGTGGGAGATTCAAAAAAAGTATGCCTCCTGAAAGGTCAGAAATTGGTCAAAAAGGTCAACTAGTTTCATTATAGGTCGTAAAGATAGATATTATTGCGGAATTTTCAAAAAACAACATCTGAAAGTTAAGTTTTATTTTATTAATATCTTAACAACGAGGAGCATTGTGGTTGTCAAATCAGAAACGTCAACGTTTAACAAGAAAAAGTGTTAAAATGTTCATTCGTGCTTTCGTTACTTTTACATTTACATTTTTACAGCCCTCACCCAAACTGTCAAAAACAGGAAATACGAAACGAATAAAAAAATCGTAATCGGAGTCAAGCATACCTCATGACGAGGTGCTTGACTTATTTGAAATCCAGATAGTTTCTTGATATATGAAGTATATTAAACTCAGATCTTGTAAGAATTTTAATAGACGAGACATATAAAATGGTTAAAACTCTAAGATATATGTTGTTCTGTCATAGGGTTGCCATGTCTTAAAGTCAATTTCTGTATTTACTCAATTACACTAGTTTACAAAATAGGTATACATACATATATTGAAAATGCATATGCGTCGTATACGTATTCGACATGCACATGAGCCTAATTTAGACACTTTTATAATATCAGTTTTGTACGCACAAATCAAAACTGTTTAAATTTGAAATATGTAAGATTAAAAAAAATATTAATTGCAAAAATTCGACATGAATATTAATTAACTTTTCCGAAAATTATTTTTATTTTCGCGCACAACACTGATATTAAAAACGTGCCGGAAGTAGGTACAAATTAAATAAAATATAATTTTTTTTATTTGAGCAAGTGCCTTGGATTTTTTTGTACCAGTTATATATATATATAGCAACAAACGCCCATAGGGAGAGGGGAGAAAGGCCCCTCCCGCCTCCAAGAGATTGTTTCACTTTATTAGCTTAATACAAGCAAAAACTTACATACTAACTTAAAGATTAACATTAAAAACTTACACTAACTTAAGATTGTGGCTAGGAGGGGTGCGAGGAACGGTAAAGGGTGGTTTTGAGGCTGTTTGCTATGATTATAAAGACTAAAAAACTACGTTTAGAGTTAAATTTCCACAAAAAGATTCTTTGAGATTATAAGTTTATATAATCCTATTCCAAGAAGAAAAATTGGTTTTGCTATGAGATTGAACTATTTCTCAGCTGCAAAAGTGTTCAACTCTTAAAATAAAAAGGTTATGAGACTCATTTAAGTTTCATAACAAGATAGTTACAAGTATATAAATGGGATAAAACAGAGTCTTGTTGGAATTTTTTTTTTCAAACTTCTAGAGTTTAGCTCTTGCGAGTTTGTTAGTTGGGATTCTGACTTTCATAAACTTTAAAGTGTCATATGGATTGAGTTGGGGGTTATTTGGTGATTTTAACTTTACTACATTTTTAGGAGATAGTACGATACTAAACTCGTCTAAAAATTAATATTATTAAATACAAAGAAGATGAAGAAATTCTTTAAGTGGAGTGAATGAATATAATTCAATTACAAGCGACCTCAACTCCAGAAATAATTGTGCTTCGCCCAGGTATAACAGTGACCTCTTCAGCGAGTCTGTTATACCTAAGGTGACCACCTGTACCGAAATGATCGGTACAGTACCGAAAACTAACGCTGTGTACCGTGTACCAAAGAAAATACTCGGTACACATAAATATGTATACCGAAATCAAATTCGTGTACCGAAATTTATGAATAAATTGATATAAAATCTGAATAGTGTAAGCACATCCTTTAATATGTCTTTCCTCGTGTTTGCAACTTTATTCATCAACATAACTTTAGTGTTTGCATTCTCTTGTATATGTTTTGTTTTGTTTTGTTTTTAACTGTATTCCATCCATTGTCTTTTCCAATCGGTTCTTCCGGTGTTCGCTACTGGTTTTATTTGTTTGTTTAGAAAAAATTAAACAAAATCCAAAAAAAATCCAAGAAAGCGTGGAATAAATGGGTTGGCTACGATATCTCGCAAATTAAAATCTCGAAATCGAAATCTCGCAATACGAAATCTCGCTTTTCTTAATCTCGCTATTACAAAAACCCGCTTTTTATAATCTCGCATTTACAAAAACACGCAAACCAAAATCTCGAAAACTAAAACCTCGCATTAAAAAACATATAAGTTGCATTATACTAGGTTTTTCGTTTGTGTATGTTGTCAGTTGGTGTGCTTTCAGTTTATGCAATAAACAGTACATTGGGTTGCCCGCTTCGCGGGTTCAAGGATTTTAGCTCCCTTTTCGGTTCATCTGTCCCGCTCACGCGACTCCGTCGGTCCGCTTAGGGTATGCTCAGTGGCCAGGCAGGCGCCTATGTTGTTAGTTGGTGTGCTTTCAGTTTACTTGTAATAAACAGTACTTTGGGTGGCCCGCGTATCGGGTTAAAGGATATTATCTTCCTTTTTGGGCCTCTGACTTTTCATTTTCCATTTGCAGGATTTTATTATTCACTGCGGAATTTTCCAACGTTATGTGTTAGTGCGAGATTTTAGTTGAAATTTGCGAGATTTTTGGTTTTGAAATGTAAATTTGAGATTGTTAAAAGCGAGATTTTATTATTGCGGGCTTATTAGTTTGCGAGATTTCATATTTCGAGGTTTATAAAAAAATGCGAGATTTCGTTATTCGAGATTTTAGTTTGATTTTAGTCAAGAAACCCTTTTGGAAAATATGTTACTGTGGAAAAGATTCAATCATAGGAAGAAAACAGCGTTGTTATACTGACTTTGCTACTGACCATCGATATGTCGAGCTTTTTCAATATTTTTAAAAACATTCCATACAATCTTTTAATACAAATTGTCGAGTACAATTTGTCTGTTTGGCAAGGACTTCGGCCAAAATAGACAGTGTTCTCTTGGATAAACGAAATGTGGTCTACCGACCCATAACAGCCGGTTGGGCATTTCAACTTTGAAAGAACGTTTGTATTGAATTAGGATGCGAAAAATTCATTCAAAAAGCACGATATTTCAAATATTTATTTGTATTTATATTCAAATATTCATAATATTTAATAAATTAAACAAAGATTTAAAAAATGTTTGTTGTGTACCGAAATCAGCGTTGGGAAAGGTGGTCACCTTAGTTATACCCTACTAAGACAAAATACAATTTTTTTTTTACTAAATCGACTAAAACTATTACGTTGGGGTCGATTCAAATTCCTGTTAAACTTTCCAAATAAAACAAATATCCACCATTTTTAAAATGTCTGTTCAAAAAGTAACCGAACGTGCATTACCAATAGTTGCTTTAAGCTTTATGGTAAGCAAAAATAAATAGCAGTAAATAAAAAATAAAAATTTTCAACAATTCTTCGGATTTGTTCAAAATATTTCGGCACCAAAAAATTATAGGTACAGCTCAATTCTACATATTCCCCGGGGAAAAAAAAACTCCCCGGCAGATATGTTCTTCTAAATTTAAAATGCTCCTCACATCAAATAGGGTAAGTTTCAGTACCCCTATAGTCGAACACTTAGTGGTCCCTGGTAAAGTAATCTACTGTGGGGGGACCGTTCAACGTAAATAGGTGATGTAAAGTTAATTAGAAGCCTAAACTCAAAAAATTCTTATTCTTAATTCTTAATTTTTCTAGTAACTTTTATGAGTTTTTTTTTTTTAATAAAATAAAACCTGAAAAAACCCAAATTCCCCAGTAGTCGAACACTGGTTGCCTGAACTCGAACACAAAGTTTCCTAATTTCGAACATAGGATTTTATGTACATATACATATGTAGTTTCAACCTTTTTTTTTAATTTTTATTTTTAGTTATTTTTTAATTCAATTTTATGAAAGTAGGTTTGGTATTTTTCGTTTCATTTTCAAATGTCAGGTCAGAAATACTTATAGTAAAGATAAGAACAGACAGTTGCTAGATTTTAAAATATCATCAGATCTGTCAATGATAACTAGTTCTTAAATGTTTTAGAACCGTTTGAATTAACAAAGTAGTATGACAATATTGTTAGAAACTTTCCAACCCATTGTCAGACATAGACGTCTCTTCAGGTTTTTGCTTACCACTTACAGATCTAATAACGTTGTAAGATCTGACAGTCGTCTGCACTAACATAGGTCCAGTTTCACAGTGTGTGAAAATGGGCCTTTTTTCTCCTGTTTTGAACACTTAAGTGGCCCTTAGGTTAAGATTGTCCTATCTACCTTAGGGCCAGTTTCACAGTAACAGTAGTAGTACTTATTTAAGTAGGATACAAAAAGCTAAGTTTTCCACAGTTACCTGAATAAGTTGCACTTAAGTATCCCGTGTTGGGCACTTACGGGGATGCTGTGACATAAGGCTAAATTTCGAAATTTGGCCTTATGACTCTTTACGAAAGCGTCATAAGCCCAAATTTTAAGAGTTGGCCTTATGTCGCTTTGTAAAGCGTCATTAGGCCAATTTGGTCTTATGTCACTTTGCCAAGTACATGTCTTCCGGTTTAAAAAGACTTACCAAAAACTGTCTAAAGAGGTGGTTAGCTTCCTTACTTTTGTGCAGAGAAGTTACAAAATAAGGAATTTTTGAGGCTCTTTTTCTTGACAAAAATGAAACCAACATGTTGTAAACTTTGCTGTTGGAAAAATGGTTTTCAAACTGTTTCTAAGTGCTTCTTCATAATCTGTTACAAATGATGTGGGGTTGAACTGAAACAAATTTACTTCAATATATATCAAGGCATGAAGATATGCGGCCATAGACTTTCGACTCATGAGAACATACATAGATGAAAGGATAAACCTAATAGAAATACCGTATTTTAAATAACCAAGATCCTATTATTGAAATAAAATAGCAAACGTTTAAGTAATGCTTATATTCAAAAATAATTGTTAAACTTGGCTCGTACATACCTATAAATAGTTGCGTGATTTATATAGGTAATTTTAGTTTTATAAAAGAAAGATAAAATATGTAATGACAATAACATTTTTTATATTTAAAAACATACCTACTTTTACTTCGTTCAACCTTAGGATACAGATAAGATTCATACAAGAAATTAAATTTTACATAATAATTATTTTTCTCATAGCTAGTTACTTGTTTATATTTAAATTCATCTTGACATAAACTTTAAATTCACTAGATCGTACAATTATTTTAGAATTTAAAAAAAAAATACCCTAAAATCGCGCGAATTTTGGGTGTTTTTTTTTTATTAGTGGTTTAATTTATCTGTCAGAACATTTTTTATACGATTTTTTGCAAGCATGTTTCTATAGCGAGCATTTTAATTTCTCACTTTTGTACAAAAGTAGGTCTATGTAGTTAAGGCTTAAATGTCCAGAAAATGGAAATGTAAATAGGTATAGGGTAGGGCCGTCTAACTTCGAACACTCCCAGTAGTCAAACACTTTTTTTAAAAAGCGTTCAAACTGTTGAGTTTCTTAGATTTTTAGCTTCTAAAAATGTTAAGTTCTACTTTCGTTATCCCCCTTAACCTTTAGGAACTCTCATTGACTACAACCTATATCAAAACTTATAAAAATGTCAATTTGCATTGTTCCTTAAGAGGTGTCATCGTTTACCGTTTCGATACATAAAAAAAACTGTTGATATTGTTGTGGACAACTGTGTGTATTGCTGGCAAATTAAGTTAAATATATATTTGGATGTGATTTATCGTTAGTTAATATATATCATTATTCATTTAAGTTAAATTTGTAGCTTAAAACTTAATAATTACATTATTTTTTGGCTGTTCGAACATAGGAAACCAAATTTTGTCAAGTTTCCTACTCGAACACTGGTGTTCGAATATAGGCAACTCTTAAAATCATAGAGCTAATTTTTGCAAAAAGTACGAAAGTAAGAAATAAATATCTGTTCTGACACCTGCTTGCAAAAAAATTGTGTATGGTGCATAAATTTATCAGTCAGAAGAATTTAAGAATGTTTTTTTGTGAGCAGGTTTCCTTATCATACATTTTTATTTCTCACTTCTGCACTTTTTGCAAAAAGTAGGTCTAGTTAAGCCTTTAGATTTTCATTAGAGGGCCAGTTTCACATTGAACCCTTAAGGCTCTCCCAAACCAATGCGAAACATTCGTTGCGGCGAAAAAACATTCGTCACTCAAAATTATTTCATATGTTTCTCCGCCGCGTTGGTGTGGGCACTCTCATATATCACCATGTAAATAAATTTTGACATGCGAATGTTTTTTCGCCGCAACGAATGTTCCGCATTGGTTTGGGAGAGCCTTTACTGGAATAAGTTGCACTTAAAGTAAGCATGATGGTACTTTTTGGTAAATTTTGCGGTCGGAGTTAGTGACCCTTAAGGGTGCCATGACATAAGACCAAGTGTCACAAGGCCAAATTTCGGGGTTTGGCCTTATGACGCTTTTCAAAAGCGACATAAATCCAAATTTTAAGAGTTGGTGTTATGTAGCTTTGTAAAGCGTCATAAGGCCAATTTTTTTTAGACATAAGACCAAACGTAAGTTTACTTTCATTATTTTTATTTATTCGTACCTACCTATACACATTTATATAAGTAATTTTAGTTTAATAAAAGAAGGGTTAGGTACGAATGATCGACGAAAAAAGGTCGACTGGTCAAAATGTCGACTTTTATCGACTTTTTTGAAATTTAAAATGCCGTCAATTTTTTGGTCAACTAAAAAATGTCGACACTATGACCTCGACTTGACAAAATGTCGACTGCGTTGAAAAAAGTCGAATGAAAATCTAAAGGCTCAACTAGACCTACTTTTTGCAAAAAGTGCAGAAGTGAGAAATAAAAATGTATGATAAGGAAACCTGCTCACAAAAAAACATTCTTAAATTCTTCTGACTGATAAATTTATGCACCATACACAATTTTCAATTGTTTTTTTTTTTGCAAGCAGGTGTCAGAATAGATATTTATTTCTTACTTTCGTACTTTTTGCAAAAATTAGCTCTATGTAGTTAAGCATAAAAAGGTGTTCGAATACTGGACCCTATGATTTTGAAGAGTTGCCATATTCGAACACCAGTTCGAGAAGGAAACTTGACAAAATTTGGTTTCCAATGTTCGAACAGCCAAAAAATAATATAATTATTAAGTTTTAAGCTACAAATTTAACTTAAATGAATAATGATAGATATTAACTAACGAGAAATCACTTACAAATATATATTTAACTTAATTTGCCTAATACACACAGTTTCCCACAACAATCTCAACAGTTCGAAGTTATGCGGCCCTACCCTAAACCCATTTACATTTTCCATTTTCTGGACATTTAAGCCTTAACTACATAGACCTACTTTTGTACAATAGTGAGAAATTAAAATGCTCGCTATAGAAACATGCTTGCAAAAAAACGTATAAAAAATGTTCTGACAGATAAATTAAACCACCGTACACAATTTTCAATTGTTTTTTTTTTTTTGCCAGCAGATGTCTTCAGCATAGATATTTGTTTCTCACTTTTGTACTTTTGTGCAAAAGTAGGCCTATGTTGTTTAGGCTTTAGAATGCCGGCTTCTTACACGTGCGATGTTTGCAGTTCTTTTAATTGGTATACTTTATTACGGTAAATGATACCAACAAAATCTGCACAGTTTTCAGCGTAAATCTTGCACACCAAATTTTTTCTTTAAAACAACTTTTGAAATATTAAAAAAAAATCATATTCATGACCTTTGACCGTCGTAAGCTGACCTATCGGTCATTCGATCAGTGAGGAATTCTCAGTTTTTAAAGAGTTCCATTAGAAGCGACCATGTCAAATGTTAGCCTTCTAGTGCTAAGGCCTAAAACTTACAGAATTCAGAATGACACAAACTTTTCACTTTGACTATACGACTACTTACACTTCCATATATATGAGCATACCTCTTTGCTTACTTTTGCTTGTGTTAACTGGAGAGATGAAGAGTGTAGATTGCAGAAGTTCTCTCATTTACAAAGAAAAGTTACAGTAAACGTCCAGTATAAGGAATACACCACAAATATAGAATTTGTGATAGTATAATTGTATAATTAATAATTATTGTTTTACCGGATTTACAGAGTAATAGAAAATTTAGAGTGTTCACTGGGAAACTTCTGTTGAAAGTTATGCATTACCATTGACAGGCCATGAACGATGGCAGGATTATAAACATGTCTAGAAAAAATCCAATGGAGTCAGAAAAATCCATGTCCATGCAGTGACATGTCGAAAAAATTTCGTGATTTGACGTTTGAAGTGGGTGTGAGTTTTTCACTGGTTTTTGTTAAATGTGTAAGTGATTTTTGTTGGAAAAGATAGAAGTAGTGTTGAAAGCGTAATGAACGACATCAACATGACATAATTTGCCCAGTAAGTAAAGTTGCATTGTTTGTTGATTGGATTGTGGTTGTAATGTTGGACATGTGTATGGCCTGTGGAGTCTGATTATTAGATTGACTACGCAGGTTGTAGCGCTGTTCTATCTCATGATGCCGTTGTTGTTGAAATGCAGCTGGAAATGGAGGTTTAGGTATGTCAACAACCACTTTGTGAGCAGCAGGACATAATAACGAACCCCAAAATCGCTAATGGCAAAAACTGAAAATCGCGAATCTCATAATCCCGAATACCCAAAATCTTGAATTCATTTGGTACTCATCTTTCATCCTCAATTTTAATACTTATTTTTAGTTGTTTAGTTTATAAATTTTTTATAAAGACTATGCACCTTCTAAAACAACGATTACCTATATCTTAAAAGATAAGTAGAATCCACGAACATTTTTCATAGCATGCTATAGCTATATTCTATGAAATATTACCAGCAGCGTACGCAGGATTTTGTTTGGGGGGGGGGCTCAGTCTCAATTTTGGTGAAATTTGTTTAAGGTATCACAAAATAGCAAACAAAATTAAAGCCTTTCGTATTATCAACCACCAGAAGTGGAATTTCAATCAAAAAACAAAAGGAAAAACACAAAAAATACTCCCTATTGAGACTAGTAAATACGGATAACGGCGCTAGTGTCCATGGCCGCTACCACGGACATTGACCATAGATAAATCATTATATAGATAAGAATCCTTGGAATTTGACCATAGATAAATCATTATAAAGATACATTGACCATAGATAAATCATTATAAAGATGAGAATCCTCGGTTTATCCGTGGTAGCGGCCATTTTGTGTAGTCCATGAAATGTTCACCAGGGCCGCATGCTAATTTGTTGGTGCTAATAGTTATGCAATGAATTTTACCTTTCTTTCTTTGTAAGCAAATATTTTTTGTAAAAATCCACTTTGACAAAAATAAACTTTATGGACTCAACAATGTCAACGGTAATAGGGGTAGGTGAAAAATGTATTCACATTTTAATAAATAAAATTTACGTTTTTTCTTTAAATAAGCTCATAGCTATGTGTTTTTTGAGAAAGTGAATAGCAACTCAGCAAAATTTTTATGCCTAGTACGCTGCTGATGCGAAACAAAATTTTCATGCGGTCTCCAAAAAGATAACGAAATGCTTACGAAAACACAGCGGAAAAATATTCATGGAGAGTTTAAATAGATTGCGAATTACAAAACGAAATTTAACGAAAAAATCAAACAAAAGCAATGCTGTAATGAAAGAAACAACAAATAAAAACGCGAACAAATCCAAATGTCATTTTTCCGCACACAATTAATGGTTCGGGCAATTAATTCATTGCGAAAAAAGAGTGGAGACTTTGGCAACACAATCTGGTATAATGATCAATTGCGCTGGTTGAACAGCGTACCACAGAACGAAAAGCACAACAAAATTTTTCGTTTATGATTTCGTCATGTCATTTTTGTATGGGATTTTTCGATTCGCATCAGCAGCGTACTAGGCTTTACACGCAAAATAATAACAAAACAAATTATTATAGAAAATTTTGTTTGTGTTTTCCGTGTAAAACTTTTACTAAGTTGCTAGTCACTCTCTCAAAAAACTCGCCTATAGCATTTATTAGGTCTGTCCCTTTACTTTGAGTTTCTGTAATTTGTAGTCCGAAGTCCTGTCAAGTTCATATAAAAGAAATGAAACTGACAGAGCTTGGGATCAAAATGCACAGCAGAGTAAAGGAACATTCATTATTATAGTGTAAGGTAGCAGAAGCACTAGCTATACAATGAAAAAATTGGTAACATTTTTCAAGGGAATTCTCATAATACAAATTATTTGTTTTGCTAATCTCATGTTTTACTTAAGTACAGTTTTAATAAGATCAATTAAAACAATTTATTCCAATTTTATTTCTGTACCGACTTGTCAAAATAGAAGTTCATTAAATTATTTATTGAACGTCAAAAATAGTGCATTGACAAAAACTAAAATAAATGTTTAGGTTATCTATTAAGTTTTAACTCATCATAATAGTTTAAAACGACTATGAATTCGGCCCATCAACGTAAAAAAAAAGAGTTTGAGAAGATTGTCCAACTCTGATACGAGTTAAAGGCAGTTTTTCGAAAGGTCATCAATTGACTCTACAGCTTTCTTAATGCCTTGTGTCGTAGCATTAGAAATAACATTGGGCAAAAAAGTATGCAGCTTACAGATATTTAAAAATATTTTTTGAATATTTGATAGGTTACCTGAGCGCGAAGATACTGGTTAAAGAATAACCAAAGCATTTGACCACACTAAAAAGCAATACAAAAATAGAAGATACTAAGAGAATGCATTATCTTAATAAGTGCACTGCACTCGTTATTTCATTACGGCTTTTTTTTAAATGGGAAAAGAAGGAACAAATTAAATTTGTGAAATCATTTTGCGAATTTTGACTGATTGGAAAGGAATTTTTTTTGGGTTTCTATGAATACTGAGATACCCTTAAAATATCAAACAAAATCTAGATTACGTGTGGTAGTTTTTTTTTTTTATTAAAATTGAAAATACTGCTAAAGTTTAAAATTAACAAAAATAAAATTTGAACTCAAAAATAATAAAAAGCTTTCTATCATATATGAAATCTTAGCACAGTATACCATATTGCTTGGGGGGTGGCTCAAGCCGCCTAAGCCCCCCCCCCCCTGCGTACGCTACTGAATATTACCCATGGCATGGCTCGTGGGGTAGTGGAGCCAAAATGTAACGAGCACTTTTCAGAATAACATACAAACTGCATTGGAATTTCTCCTTACTGACCGTCTACTGTATTTTTACTTTGAGTCTGTGTTTTCCGTGCACAATGCACAGGCAGCAAGCAGCAACAAAATTTCCCCATTTCATACTTCGGATTCGCCGTTTGTTTTATCATTGCCTTTCCTGATTCGTTCATCGAATTGAACAACGAACCGAACGTACAGGCAACCAGTATCTGTTCTGTATATGTATTGTATGGTATACTATAAACTTGCTTGTTGCTTTTAGTGCTTGCTAAAATCATAAGAAATGAGAGGCTACGACTACGAGACGACGATGACTACGATGACGATGAGGATGACTATATTTAAAGTCAGCCAGAGAAGCGTACACTGTCTACGTTTCTTTCTACTAAAACTACACTACCTAACCTACCTACATTCTGACAATAATAATTCTGCAGCCTGTACTGTAGGGTGTAGTAGGTCGGCAGTCTGCTGTATACTTTTAGAATGAAATGATGAATTTTGTTTGGGCTTTTTCTTTTTCTCAGTGCAAAAGTTGTTTGTATCGGACACGGTCGTGTTTTTCTTTACGAGTCTAAAAAAGTTATAAACATACAACAACAAAAATCTCGCTTATTCATTTCCGAATCTGAATTCCAACCAATTTTTTTCAGATTCAGATCTGCATACAATAAACAAATCAAAGTGCAAGAGAATTCTTCAAACAACTTAAATGAATAACCTTTGTATTTTATGATATTGTATGCTAAAATATTCTAATATATGTAATCTTAAACGAATGATTTGTAATTTGACTGTGATTTAATTTGAAATTAAATAATAAAAACAAAAAAAAGAAATTTGCCGGCTTTCTGGATTAAGTTGTACCTACCTTGATTCTAGTTCAACCTATGTATACCATCCAATATAATAATTTTATTTTAATTCAAATGTTGTATCAAAGTTGGTTGTGAAATTGTGAAATTGTGTATTGTTTTATATTTTTAATGTCAACAACCAACCGGCTTAATATAAGCAGTTTCGGTAAGTACCCACCTATCAATGAGTCTACAGATAGTATCTTCCTATCTATAGATTATAGAATGTTTATGTCCACGAAAGCTTACAATATTTTTGTTGTCCTGTTATATCTACCCATACAATTTATTATTATTTTCAAAATTATATTTAACGTTCTTTGTTTTTTTATTTCCTGTCTGTCAAAACCTCCTAGAAATTATTTCATCAGAATTTAAAACAAGAAAACACACAAAGCTAAAAACAAAGCATCATTTAATGGCGTTGTAGTATAAAAGCACTTTTAAAACAAAAACACTGAAGATTTTGCGCTTTGTGTGTGTGTGGTATTGGCGCACTTGTTTAAAACCTTATTAGCAAGCAAAGAGTAGGTACCTACTCAGTTTGGCTAGATAGATATGAGTGTTTTATAGGTAGTTCACTATTTATGTACCAATACGTTATACTTTTCTCGACGATGCGATGGCGATGATTCAATTTTATTTTCACTAGCATTAACGGACTTTCGTTGCTTTGAATAAATAAACAAAGGAGAAAGGACTTGGAAAATAACAATTTTTATAAAAAAAAATAAAGGTACCTACCTACATTTGGAAATTCAATAAAGAAATACTTACCTATTTCTCATGTTAATACCTACCTTTTTTTTGTTACACCCTGGAATCCGGCGAGTATACTACCTAGTTCAGCCTATGACCCTAGTAACATCACAACTAGGAATTGGTAATCAAGTATATTGAATAGGAGCTCCAGTTTATAGCACTTCAATATTGCTATAAACTTGAGTAACTTGATAATCTCAAGATGAAAATTTCTATTATAAAATTTTTTAAAGCGGGCTAGATTGTTCTGTTTGGAAACAAAAATTCTTCATCCAAAATTCCAAATAAAAAAATTGATATGAATTATGAAAGAGCTTTGCAGACTTTATGAGTCTTATCAGAAGAATGCTTGTTATTGCAATTCTACATATATGCAAATACCTAGTGAAAAATTATTACAGTAGATGTACAATATAACGAATACCCGATATAGCGAATTTGCGATATTAGACCGCTTTCACACAAGGAAACTGATTTGCCAGAAACTAGCTAGTTTGTTGGCGAGAAGGTTGAGAGGGGAGATTTTTTTTCTTTCCCTTACGCCCTTCTCGCCAACAAACTCCCAGTTGCCGGCAACTCAGTCTCCTTGTGTGAAAGGGGTCTTAAGAACGTTTTTGAGATCTACACTAACATCTCGAAATAGCGACCGATGGTCACAAATTGCTATCCGATATAACGAACGCATTAATAAATTGACGTTAAATGACTGTGTTCTTGACTTCTTGTTGACTTTGATTTCGATGAGGAAGATAAAGTGCCGCTGTCATTATTGCAGCAAAATGAGGAAGTTTTGAGATTGCGAAATACATTGAGTATGACCGCTTTCACATAAGGAAACTGAGTTGCCAGAAACTAGCTAGGTCGTTGGCGAGAAGGGTGATTTTTTGTCTTCCTTTTACGCCCTTCTCGCCTACAAACTAAAAATCGCCGGCAACTCAGTTTCCTTGTGTGAAAGGGGTCTATGGTGAACTGTGTTTTTTCCGAGACAGAACCCACTTCATCAAAATGCATTAGTTTCGGAAATGACTTTTTCTCTTCAGCATCGTACTACCATCGTAGAATCGAAGCTTGGAACAATACGGAAAATAATTTAGAAGAGTGAGCTAATGGCTACACCGTTGAACTGAGTTCGGAAAACGAAGGTGAGCAATGTGGTGGTAGCCATAATGTTGATGATCTAATAAAATATGTTGACACTGTCAGTTCCTAAGCTTATGTGTCATGTGTGAAGACAACAAGTTAATATAGACATGAATGACATGTTCACTTTAAGACGGCTTCAAGAAAGAGCCTTACGATTGAAATCTCAACTTGAAGTGAAACCAAATCGTAAGTGATTTTTTGTGTTAAAAAAATATCAAAAATATGTGTACTCAATTTAACAGTAAGGGAGAGGGAGGCAAGAAGGACTACTTAAGCTTCAGACATTCATAATTTGTTTAATATTGTTCAAAATAGAACGATTTGTTTGCTAATAATAGCTTACCATTTGAACTGCACCATAGTAAAAGACCATTATAGTTAGAGAAAAATATATAAAGTTACAACCAAAATCACAACTCGATCTCAAAATTCCGCTTTGCTCCAATAGCGGATTAAAACGGGCTTTTGAATGGGGAAAAATAGACGCAATGACAAAAGAAATATATAAACACAAGAAAGAAAATGTTGTATTAAAATAATGAACAAATAAATTTCTACTACGAAGTTTTAAATTTGATTTATTGAAAATAAACTTACTATTAAACTGAAAAGTAACAATAGGTACGGTTTAAGCCAAAAATTAACAAAATCCATGAACAGACGAAAAGAAACTATGACCATAACAGTATATGGATTTATCATAACAAAAAATAAGATATCAGCTGAAAATTTCGTAAAAAAATTGCAATAGGGTAAATTAATCATAGTCCATTTTACCCCCTGCTGCTCTGGTCGTTCTTGCCCCACGATGAGTTTTTTTTTTATTAAAAATATTTTTTTTTTTTATAAAAAACAAGATTGTTTTAGTTTTGGTTTTTATTAATTTAGCAAAAACAATATCAAATCAAGCACTTGATTAAAAATGAAACTCCCGCATAAAGCCGAGTGATTAGATGACTTTTAAAAAGTTATGTTGTTTAAGTAAAAAGTCTATTTTGAATGTTCAATTGTTAAAAATAAAACCAACTTAACAGTTCTTATGAAACTAAGGAAAGAGGTCCTAAAGGAGGTTCTTAATTGGTTCTAATAATTGAAAATAAGATAAAGTTAAAAACGAAGTCAAAAAACGGTACAGTCATTTGCCCCGTATTCCGTTTTGCCAACCTCTCGCCTACAAACAAAAAAAAAACGTATGCATAAATAGATTTGTCAGTCACATATTAAAAACAAAATTAAATGAAAATTCGATCGATATAACGAACGCTCTCGATATAGATAATGACCTCGAACATTATATCATTCGTCATACTGGACGGCTTATGCTTATAGGTATCCACTCAAAAACCAAAATATTGGTGCAAAGTTTTAAACAACCTGATGTTACGGTTTAAACATTATACTACAAAACATTTACAGTGTTGGACAATGTACAAGAAGTGTGAGAGTTAATTGACGGCAGCTGAAATGAAGATGCTTCGCATGACAGCAGGAGTGACAAAGCATGATCGAATAAGAAGCAAGAGAATCCGGAGAAGCCTACACGTCAAAAATAGCATCTTGGACAAAATACAGCATGATCAACTTAGCTGGTACTGTCAAGTACAAAGAAGATGCCATGAGAACCCAGTTCAAAAGGCAATAGCACAAGACGTTCCAACACTATTGCGGAAGAAAGGCAGGCGCAAAAACTCCTGGATGAAACAAATGTAACGACACCTGCATTTAGTGGGCCTCAGACGTGGAACAATCCAAAACCGGGAGGCCTGTCGACGTTTTCTGAGGTCAACCCGGCGAAACCCACAATTGGAACGCTAGGTGAAGCATTTGAGTGGTAGAGTTGTGCTCACCCTCGAGATCATGACAATCGCCGGTTAAATGAAGAAGAAGAAGGCTACATAACATTTTTTTAAATGTTAAAACAGTTTACTAAAATATTCTAGATTTTTAATCATGTCGATTACAGAATCCGCAAAATTTTTTTTACCGCGAAGTTGATTCGATCCGCAACGACTTCGGTGCGGATTTGAAATGTCAAAAGTTATATGGAATGTGGATGGGCTTTTCAAACCTGCAAATTTTCTTTTAGCGGATTCTAATAGAAAAAACTGAACAAAATTGCCGGAAGCCACCCGCAGACCATTCATCGGGTTATGTTATCGGGGTGAATAATTTTTAACTTAAATTTAGTATCATAATGAAACCAATTTCCTTCATTAACTACAGCTGAACACATCAAAAACAGTGACAGCGCATGGAAACAACTTTCAAGCATTCCCATTTTCAAATTTATATATGTCAAAGTGTCATTTGGATTAAGTACGATGCTAAAAACAAGAAAATAGGCAATTGGTGATTTTAACTTGTCGAAACTTCAACAGTGAATAGTTTATGACTTAACAAAAAATTGCCCACTCTACTCTGGAGGTTAGTGTTGTTTTTAAATTTAAATCGATTCGGTATAGTAGGTGAACCTTTAACGTATACATATATCGATCTCAATGTAATAAGAAATAGCCAGTTGCATTACTCCCCTACAAAAATTCAACCGTAATACTCTTTCATCTAGGAATGCACATCATATTACCATCAAGCCCAATATAGAGATTCTTTTTAAAGCCGGACTACCCGAATGTAGAATGCTTTACCCGGCTCTCTTTTTCCCTTCCATTTAAATATTCAAAGGTTCAAAACCAATGTGAATTGGTATCTCCTCTTAAATCCTTCCCTATTTTCTTAACGTTTGGACTGTGTTTAATTTTACATTTACATTCAAAAACCCCTTAAATGCACGTACATTATAAACAAAAATGAAAAAGTGTGTCCACACCTAGCACAGTAGAGGAGAAACGGAGGGCTCGTTCGATTCTTTACAGCTCGTTCCAAAATTGATTTAAAACACAAATATTATAAATGAAAATATATTTTTAATCAAACTTAAAACCGCACATCGCCCCCTAACCTTATTTTAGTGAAACTTTCATATTCTGAAAAAGAATGAGCACTCCATAGGTAAATCCTATAAAGTCCAGACCACGACTTTACTATACACAAAGCAACGAAAGCACGAGTTTTCTAGTGTAATGTAACTTGTAAGGGTAAATAGATGAATGAAAACAAAGGATTCCACAAATCTCGCGAAAACTATTTAACACTCAATACTCAAACATCTGAGTCTGACACCGAAACAGAACATCGAACATCGTGAACACACAGTAACCAGTCATTTCTCCCACCATTACGATCATTTTGAGTCCATTTGTTTCCAGTAAGTTGTCTGGAATTAGCAAGGGCAACTACTGGTGTGGTAGGTATTGTTTGGTTTTGCTAACAACTCCGCCACCGCGCGCCGCGCCGGCACTGTATTGGTGCAATACATTTTCGTTGGATTTCTCTAATAAAGCTCTGTTTTTACATGAATACCCCCATGATTTGATGTGTAGTGGTAATGGAAGTAGAAACATTTATAGGCAAGACAACGTACCCTTCCCGCTCCTTTAAATTATACTTCAGGCTATTGTTGTTGTAAAAACTAAATTTCTAAAATCAAAAAACTCCGGTGCAGCCGGCACCAGTGTGTGACACTAGCTCTTGCTCCAGCTCTTGCTCTGGCAGCAACAGCAACTACCACCATTACCATACCAGTTGATGTGGTCACTACTTACTGGTAAT
Source organism: Melangyna quadrimaculata (assembly GCA_949320155.1). NCBI lineage: Eukaryota > Metazoa > Arthropoda > Insecta > Diptera > Syrphidae > Melangyna > Melangyna quadrimaculata. Next base: position 12,013,732 of record OX439486.1, read on the forward strand.
GGTGATATGACGGTCAATGGTTGGGGTCAGGGATTTTTCAAGTGAATTATTTTGGCATTAATATTGTTTTTACAGTGCGGTTCATATGATTAGACACGTAAACAAATGAAATAATGGTTGGATATTGGTTCAAGACTAAACATTAAAAATGTTACTGTTTGAATGTTCGGTAACAAATTGAAAATGATTACTTACCGTTCCTTTCTTACAAACATTGATTATAGATTCATGTTGGTTTTGTCTCCAAGTTGTGACGTTGATATTGTAAATGAAAAATTTTATAAACAACAACATCTACACTTCAAACAGAGCTTAACGCCCGAAGATGGAGGACACTCCGAAACGCGTCGCGTAATATATTTAATATTATATTTATTACTTATTAAGTTGTGTAAAATAAAGGTTTCATTAGATAGACTAACAAGTCACAATTTTTTGTGAGTTTATTTTTGTATAAAGCGCTCACAATTTCATATTCCGTAGAAGCTCTCATAAGAAACCTCACAAGAACAACGTGAGTTGTGATTTGCCAAGGAGCAGATCATAATTTTTAAGTTTTTATGTGGCGAGTTCATCACGAGTTATGATGCATCTGTGAGGTTGCCAGAATAAGGCTTTTAATCTGTCACCAAAAAGCATCAACACGGAAAGACGAATGCTGTGAAGTCATTTCATGCTAAAAACAACCCAAATTGTATGAAGATTTGAGAATAAGTAAATGAGTGTAGGTATATGAAAAAATCATATTGTGTAGAAAAGTGTATTTGCAAATTTTGTCGTTAATTATAGTAGTTAAAAATAAAAATAAAAATGAAAATAAAAATAACAACATTTTAAAAATATTTTATTATATTTTAAAGTTGCAAGAAATAATCCGACAATATGTATTTGTTTAATTTCATCATACTATTTATTAGACAATGTCGTAATATCTATTTATGAAATATTTATTTGCTCCGCCTTATGTAACTAAAGTATCCAAATCGCTTTAGATCGCATTTTTTTTTTTCTTCGGTAAACCAAAAAAAAAAATTGAGGTTGCAAAATGATCATCATCGATTAATTCTTTTTTATCAATTTTATTTTTTCATCATGAGACCCTGCACAAATCAAACGACTGAATATTTGTTCCCGAATTCATACCTATGTACTTAAATGGTTACTTATCTTGTTCTTTTCATTTTATTTAAGACAGAACTTATAAATTACGACTTCACAATAAAATAAAATATTCATTCGTTTCCTTTACATTTTCAAGAGCATAGACAAAATGTCAAAAATTAACTACTGCCTAAAATTTTAACGAGCTTCAGAGGAGATTAAATTTTGACGTCTGTATTCAGCCACTAATGTAAAAATTAAGCCATGTGATCAAACTTTACTACACTTTTAACGCAACTGACACAGCCTTAGAGAACAATTTTGTTTTTTTTTAACTGATGTGTAGTAATGAAGTTTTTTTTTTTTAGTAAAGTAGTATAAAAATTAAATACAACCATTTGGGTCGTTTCCAAGTTAATTTATAAACAAAAAATTATCAAATTGTGATAAGTTTAAAAAACAGATTTTTTCTTAATTTTTTAAATTAGAATTTCTTCAGCAATAACATTCAAAAAAACGAAGGCATCATTTAATGCATTTGCAATTTCTTGTTGGATTGGTTTCTTCATTGCATATTACAGTCTGCCATAATTTTCTTTGATTTTTGCTATGAGGAAAATGGGCATAGTTTTCGTCCATTTAAACCCTGATTAATTCATTAAATTATCTATTTCAATAGTTGATTATTTAATATTTACCTCCTGCACTAGAACTAGACCATCAGCCTCATTTGCCATTTTCCATTAATTTGTGTTTTTTTCTTCCTTTTTTCTGCTTTTCAAATTGACATTGACTGTGTTCAGCTTTTTACTCTAAATTTATTTTGAGCTCAATAGAGAACGCTTTGAACATGCTCTTAGCATGTATAAAACAAAAAAGAAACACGAATTCTAAGCTCTGTGCCAAAAAAGAAACACAGATTTTTTTTTGACAACTCAGGCTCTGCTCTGAAATAAAAAAGAAAAATGCCTATAATGTAGGTAAATCCATCAAGTACTCTTTCAGAATTTTCTGGAACTAGGTATATAATTCGACCAATTGACTAATGCCCTTACATTATATACATATGCAGGTAATATATATTTATAATCTCGTATTTAAATAAAATGTTACGTTTTGTTAAACGTACTGCTTAAAACAACCTGAAGTTGAATGAAAATATAATAAGGGTATTCACGCAACGGCATAAAATCCAGATAAACCTGAGGATGAGAAACAAGATAATATTATCTCTGCAGAAATGAACTGTCAAAATTTCATAATCTTATCTCAAGAATTTGATGCGGAAAGCGCAGAAATAAACCTAAAGAGAAGTCATTTGTGCCGTTTAATACCTATGATTATTTCCCTCGTTAAAGCAAGTATTATTTCAAGGTCGTGTTCATGTAAATATCTTGCGGAAAGTTATATCTTTCTGCAAAGTGGAAAATTATCTCGTTGCATGAATACCCTTACGGCCATATTTATTAGATTTCACTAATACTCGGTTAAACCTCGGAATAGTTAAACCAAGTCGAAGTACTTACACCGGTTTTACGCCATGTCGAACTAATCCTTATTTAAAAAAAAATTCTTAGCCGGTTTAGTTACGCCTGCCTTATGTCAAATATTTTATCAAAAAATCGCCAATCTAAAACTCTGGTTAACATAAACGTAAACAAACCTCAGCTGATTTCCATTGCTTTTGGTTTGTTTGGTAAAGAAATTATTTGTTAATTTCGAATAATAAAATAAAAATAAAAGAAAACGTTCAGAAAAACTGAGATGATTCTCAAAAGATATGTTAATATATTAACATAATTACAACAGATAAAAATAAATATGTTGGTGTATGTTCACAGATTTTTCCCCGACAACTAATCCATCCCTCAGTGTCATGGGATCTAAATGAGTTTCGTACTGCTTTGACTTTCTCCTTCTTTGTTAAATGTCAAACCGTTTAAAGAATTAAAATGATTTATTAATGTAAAATAAATATCCATTTTATGGTGGTAAAAAAAAAGAAAAAAATTGTTTGCACTCTTTGTAAATTCACACAATGTCATGTCAAAATGACATTTAGATACTAAAACGGCTTTACTCCGGCTTTAAACCTCCTAGGAACCAGTTTTAGCTTACTCCGCCACTATTCCTGATATGTTTTTTTTTAAAATAAGCTTTCCAGTTTTAGAGGTGTTGTAAAGTCGGAGTAACTTTACGCCACCGCTAAACCGAGTTAATAAATAAGGCTGTTAATGTATAGGTATTATGTGAATAATTTGTCAATGAACAAGTTTAAACTATGCCTAATAATATGAACCGCACTGTATGTCTGCCACTGTTGTTTGTTTTTGTGTTTCTCAGTTATACCAGCGCCCTCCGTCGAAGTTAATGTGCTCTAACAGAAGTTCAAGGCTGCACAGTTTTCTTGGTATGGCATGGCAGGATAGACTTGCTGTTGCAAGTTTGTTTCAGCAGCAATGCGGCGACAAAGAGAACAAGCACAGAACAAAAATACTTGAAGCAGACCTTTTATAAAGGAGATATTACGAGTAATTCAAAAAAACAAACAAAATAAAATAAGAATATCGAGTAGGTAAAGTATAGGATAATTTATTTTTCTCTCTGAAGGTGGAAGTGGATCAGTGCATTTTTTTTGTCGGTAGATATGTCCATACACACAAGTACACATATGCATATGTATGGAGGTATGTTCTTTGGGAATGTTTTTTGTTGATTTTGTTCTCAGAGTTCAGACTTTAAAGCATACATATATATATATATATACCCATACATCTTCTACTGGTAATTGTAACTGAATGATGTTGTCGTCGTCCTCCAGGACTTATTTTTTTTTTGTTCTTTTTGTAGTCTGAGGGAACTTAAGTTCAGAGACCTACGTAGTTAGGTAGATATTTTATGGAAAAATAAAATCTAGGAGTTGGGTTTTTGGATACAGGTATACATACGTGAACGTGATATTGATGGTGCAATGGTCTTGTTGTGTGAGATATACCTCTAAAGCTTTTTGAAGTGCGTGCGTTCGAAGACCTTTTGTAATTTTTAATTCAGATTGATTAGAACTACAATCTGCGAGCGGTTATATTTTGACGTTTGACACAGTGAAATCGAAGTGGCGCAATGCTTTTGCCAACATTTGACTTTTGTATGTCAAAAAAAAGTTACTATGGAGACTTACCTATACCTACATACCTATAATAATTAGTAGATCCTGATTGTTTGTCAGAGCTGAAGCCAACAACCGCAGTTGTTGGCAATTTGCTATAATTTTGAAGATACCTATCAATTGGGGATTAAAGTCCTCTTCGGAGTGAAATTAGTAACCTAGGACAAAAATTATGCGAACTATTCTTCTCGTCTCGATAAACAGATAATAAGTTTTCAACATGAACATTTTGTTTAGGGTCCTTTCTAGTTATGACCTAGGTATTAGGTTCTTGTACTTTTTGCTAGGTTTCAACAGTACTTCGAAATGTTAAAACTTTAAAAAGAGAATATTGACTTTGAGCTTGCAAAACAAATAATTAATTTTATAACTTCATTTTATCTTATTTTATTTAATTATTTTATTTTTTATTAGCTTGTCAGAAATTTAAAATGGCTGCCCTTGTGATGAAAAATATGTGATTAGATAAGTGTTCGAAAATAACTGAACTCTGCGTTTTTTTTATATAGTATCAGCAACCATAAGCATAGAAATAGCTCATTGAATGAAATGATACAAAAATGACACAACGAAACCATTAACTACAAATTTCGTTCTGTGGTACCTTCACTAATTTACCGTCGACCAGCGAAATTGATGATTATACCAGATTGTTTTGACAAGTTTCTTTTCGCACAGAATTAATTCCCCGGACCATTATCTGTGCGGAAAAATGACATTTGGCTTTGTGCATGTTTTTATTTGTTGTTTCTTTCACTACAGCATGGCTTTGGTTTAATTTTTTGTTAAATTTTGTTTTAATTATTAGCTATTTGTGAATATTTTCCCGCTGTGGTTTCGTAAGCATTTCGTTGTCTTATTGGAGACCACAGCAAAATTTCGTTTCGCATCAGCAGCGTACTATGCTTCACCGTTCACCCGTAAACGGGCTCTTGAAGCTGAGTGGAGACCAAAGTGGAGAGTTTTCGTTCACGGGAAATTCACGAGGAAAATGTATTGGAACTCTTGGTGAACCTCTGCCATTGGGATAATGTTTTTGTGGTTTTGTCCTCCATTTTTATGATTTCGTACAAACACACAAAAGATTTATTTTGTACTATAGACATTTGATGTTTTGAGATTAAAAACGTCAAACGTTCACAACGCATTCACAAGGGTGTTTTGTGGAGAAATGTCACTTTCTCCACAGGCGAATGTTCACTTCACGAGGAAATTTATACTAGGCTTGAATGGTCCGTGCAAATAATTCTGCGCAAAATAAAGTGGAGGCTTCTCAAGATAATCTGGTCAATAATCGTCATTTTCGTTGGTCGAAAGGCAGAACGAAAAGCACAACGAAATTTTTCGTTTGTGATTTCATCTAGCATTTTTGTATGGGATTTTTCGCTTCACATCAGCAGCAGCGTAGTAGCCCGTAGCGTAATGGTTAGTGCGTTCGACTGTCACGCTGGAGGTCTGGGATCGCTTCCCAGCCTCGTCCACCTAAAAATTAAAAAGTTTTTTTCAGGGCTACTGCCTCTTGCGAGGAATTGACAAATCCTCCAAGAGTATCACTTGTCACGAATAAGTGCTTCTCGTCTAGCCATTCCGATTCGGCATAAAATTGTAGGTCCCTTTCATTCCTGTCGAAAGGCGCACACAGGAATGGTTGCGAGTTGTTAGTCACTAGGCCCTGGTTCTTCATGAGCCGTTGTGCCACCCGATTTATTTTATTTATTTTTTTTTTCAGCAGCGTACTCCAGATGTCAGATTTTTTAAAGTATTTATGTATCTCAATTTCTTAAACATCAAACGTCAACATGTCTAGCAAAATAATGCTTTGAATATTAAAGCCTAGTACGCGCTTAATTTTAGCTAGCACAGTATTCTCTCCAAACATCAGCTTCAAACCTAGCTAAATTTTGACACAAGAGCCTACGCAGTTGGCGCTAAATTTTCGTTTTCTTACAAAAATTCTCTCTAAAATTAAGCAGAAAGCATTTTAGCCGAAAGGTACGCAGCTCCAGGTAATGTTTGTTTCTTATTTGGTTTCCCATTGGTAAATGAAGAATTTGATGCAGAATTTGATTTTGTTTGATGAATGGAATGATATTTTAATTGATTTTTGTTGTGTCTGTGCATCTGTAGACGATATCGGCTGACGGATACATTAAAATCAGTCGACAGTTTTTATATTTATGCATTCAAGTTTGTTTTCCATTTGATAGGATTTAAATTATGAATAGACGATGTTATAAATGATGAGGGATAAATTATAATTTATTTTCGGTAAAATGAGGGGTAGATTCACCGAAAAATACGGATCTAAAAAATTGATTCACAATACAAACAACTATCAATATTTGTTGCCCAATGCAAGGCTTTATTTGTCAGAATCGGCGTTTTGACAGATCTGTATCAAAAAATATTGAATTTTCTTACCAATGAAAATCACCCTACTATTCATCACCATCTGTCAAAATTTTGCTCAGAAATAAATTTGCGGCTCATTATTCTCGAGCTAAATTTCGACATATTGTTTTTAGTTCGACTTTTTTTTATTTTGAAACAAACTGCGATTCTCTTATATTATGTTCCCACTGAACAAAATTGTGCAATTTGAATTTATTTTGCCGAAATCATCTTCGAAATTGCACAATTTCCCATACAATGACGCAATTTCAAAATCATCTCAAATCACTTCAATTTTCATTAAATTGCGTACGAAATTGCGTTTTATAACAGTTTATACCATTTTTTCGATAAAGTAAGGAAACAGAACTAACGTGCTGACAGCTTCTTTTTACTGTTCTGTTAATTTATTTTGTCAAAACAAAAGTAATTTTTGGCTTTGTCTGGTTTACTTCCTTTTTAATTAATACATTTCAGCAGAAGAAGATCTTTTTCTCGAGTTCTGGGAATACAAAATAGACCAGATGCAAGGAGCTCGAAAAAACAACGTTTTTTGACAAGTTGTCAAATGAAATTGTATCAATTGCCAGTGTGGGCACTTTGGGTAATTTTTAAAATTGAAGTCACGAAATATCGCAATATCGGGCGCAGTGGGAACATGCTATTTAGACTTATCGTGACAATTAATGCCAGAATTAAGTCAATGTGTTGTTCTCAGCGATTATAAGAATGAGAAATCTGTAAATGACCGTTAGGAATGAGTGGAAGAACGAAGCGCAAATCGAACAAATTATGAATTTATCCAACCTGGAAAAAAAAAAAATAGTTTTACGAATCCATGCTAGGGCAATATTGACACAAAAAATCAAAAAAATAATTTAATAATTTCAATAAAAAATATTTGTTTTTTTTTTTTTAGCGAACCTCTATGTTCGATAACATTCTACGCAAAGGCTCTTGTGAGAAAATTTAGGCAGAATTTTAGCTGATGTTTTGGGAAAATAATGCTATCTAAAATTTAGCGCTATCTGCGTACTAGGCTTTAAGCCTAATACGCAGATCGGGAAAATGTATCGCCCATACTAATTTATCCCAAATTCAAATTTTGGCTTGGGTACAAACATTATAACCCTTCCATTATTTCCATTATTATTAGGAGGAAGATGACTGAAAAAAAGAAGCGATGAGAAAAATGTCAATAAAACATCTGCTTCCAATCAATCAGTGGCGTAGCTAGTATAAAAGGGTCCAATGACGCCAATGCTGTTGTTCATAAAATTCTTTTTAAATAAAAGCAAATAAATGTAACTGCAAACAGGTTCAATAAATTAACTGTGCAAATCATGATTTCATTGATTACAATTTAACAGCCGTTTGCATACAAAAAGCACCATCCGGTCCTTAGCTCAAGGGTTCGCTGACACACGAATAAAAAACTTAACCGTTTGATAGCTTAACTTATTCATACAATTATTTGTGCTGTATAATATCTTTCCAGTCTTTATTATCAAATCCTGGAAGTATTCTAATTCATGTTTCAATGACAAGTAAGCTTGGGTTGAAACGTTATATGCAGGGAAGGGATTTTGCTGTCCTAAAAAAATCAAAAAAGGCAAACAAAAATTCTTAAAAAGGCAAAAAAAGGCTTTATTAAATAAAGAAAATATAAACTTAACTTAACGTCTTATTATAATAGCATTGAACTACCAACAGCTTTTTGAAGTTCTCAGTTAACATCCTTTTACGATTGTCTCTTAGAAGCATCTTAAATGAGCTTAAGGACCTTTCTACTTGAGTAGAAACGAGTGGAGCCCATTTTAAGCTCTCTAGTCTCCACATCATTCACTTCAACGTTTTCGGAAAGTGTGGAGTTGAAGTCGCCATTTATTACAGCATTTGCTCAACAGTTTTAAGTCTACGATTTACATTAAAAACAATAGTGAACTTTTTCAACACTTCATTTGCAATTATTGGCCCTTTCGATTTTTCCAAATTTTCATTGATATTTGCAGCGCAAGGAAATGCACGATCATTCATAGAGAAATGCAAAGATCTATATTTTCTTTGTTGAGGGCAAGCAAATTTGTTTTCGGTGCGCTTTATATTGTGTTAGGATCATGTTTTTAAGTAAAAAAATCTTAATTGGAAATGGAAAACTACATGCAGTTTGTATTTGCAGAATTTTTTTGAAGACTTTTTGTTAAACTTTGATAAAAAAAGCAAGCAAGTCAAAATTGACACATAAGATACCAACGGGTAAAAAAGGCAAAAAAAGCACTAACGGGTAAAAAAAGGCAATTAAACTACTACTACTACTTAGGTCTTCGGACCTATTACGTCCGTGATGTTTCCCTTACGGGACATAGGGCCTCCACTACACCTACGTGCCATCGCGTACGATTTCTTGAAATATATTTCGGCTCTCTCTAACTTTTCCCCAGTCGTGCCGATTCCTGATTGACCGTTCTTCGCCATGTACTTCTGGGCCGGCCCACTTGTCTTCCCTTCTGTGTGAGTGGGTTCCACTGCATTGCTTGAGATGCAATGCACCGATCGCCTTTTCGAAGCGTATGGCCAATCCACTGCCACTTTCTTCTTCGTATAATGGAGTATATGGGCTCCTGACCCGTTCTCGCATGAAGTTCGGCATTGGAGATACGGTTGGGCTAGAAAATCCTCAAGATGTTTCGTAGACATCTATTAACGAAGGTTTGCAGCTTTCTAGTGACAGTGTCAGTGACTTTCCAAGTGCTGCAACCGTAAAGCAGAACGGATTCAACATTGGAGCGAAACAGTCGTAGCTTGGTCTTTAAGCTAAAAGAGTTGTTTCTCCATATTTTGGACAGCATTCCGAACGCAGCCTTTTTCTTTTCTGATTCGGCTGTTTACGTCCAGTTCCGCCACCCAAGATAATGGAAATCCTCTACCATCTCTACCGGTTGTCCAGAAATATTTACTTGGATTGATGAGGAAGTTCCAAGGCTGATCCTTTTAGTTTTTTCTGAGTTGATCTTAAGCCCTACGATTTCTGCTTCTCTCTCCACCCTTGTTGTCATTTGATGGAGATCCATGATCCTATGGGAGAGTAAGCATACGTCGTCCGCGTAGTCCAGATGTTTGAGGTGAGATTGCAGAGTCCACTGAATTCCTCCATTTCCATTTGACAAAGCTGCGTGCAGTACGTCACTTATCACCAACAGGAACAGTATTGGTGACAGTATACAGCCTTGCCTAACTCCAATTTGGTTTTTAAACTCCTCTGACAGCCTACCTTTGTGCAAAACGTGACACTTGGATCCATCATAACGGGTAAAAAAAGGCAATTAAAGGCAAAATAAAATACATTTATTTTGAATCAGGAGGATATGAATCGTGTTTGTATAAAGTCGATACTTTCTTACGATCACGCAAGAAAAATACGCAAAGTTAGCAAAATCCTTTCCCTGTTATATGTATGCATATTTTTATTTAGTAAAATTTTACTATTACATTTCAATAAATATATAAATATTGACAAATTTGTTATACAAATAATTATGTATACAATTGGAAAACTACCCGGCTGGAAAAATATCAAGTTTCTGACTAGTTTGGGCAAGGCCCTACTAGGTTTTCAGCAGAGTAAATATAGACAAGGAATACTTGTCAGATACTTAACAAGCCCTTGCTGATTTGAGTACCCAAAAATTTCGACGAGGAAAACTTTTCAACAACTCGTGAGGCAATCTCTAGTAAAAAGTTGTTTGACACGTTTCTGGACTGTCTCTTGTACACCAGAAACACAAATCTTATAAGCACCATGGAATATCAGCATTATACCACACTTTTTTCTCTCTATCCTGTCTTCTTTTTCGTATCACACTTTACTATGGGTGTGAGACATCTGTATAGGATTGTTGAATGAAGAAAAACCGGTTTTAAGTTGTTCTACCTAAAAGGCCAGTACATAAAATCCGGTTCTATTCTGTAAGTATTTGTTATGTAATATTGAATGAAACTTATTCACTTTCGACATTAAAGTTTTGTATAGCCAGTTAGCCCAGTGGGTAGCGCATTGGACTGACAATCAGAAGATCACGGGATCAACTCCTACATAAGCCAGCTCTTTTTTTTTTTTGTTTGCCTGACGAGGCAAAAGGGTTCATAATGGCCAAGGCCCATGTTCTAGCCCTTGCTTAATCTTGCTAGTGCCCTGCAAGAATCTATGTGAATCTCTCTAGTGCCATATCGAAAACTAGATTGTTTTTCTGCGCCGGTAATATCTTCATACAATGGTTTCTCTGGGTGGGATGACATAATGTCCAAAGATATAATGTCCATGCACCTTAAGTCTGCTCAAACGGACATAAGGTCCATAGACATTATGTCTTTGTCATATTGTCCATGGACTTAATGTCTTTTTAAAGAGAATATAATTCGAAGAAAAATTCTTCGGATATAATGTCCATGAACCTTATGACTGTTTCCAGCAGCCATAACGTCCATGGCCAATATGTCCGTTTTAACAAGACATTATGTCCATGGACGCTATGTACATTTCGAAAAGTCAAACCGTCCATGGACATTATGTCCTATTAAATCATAAATGGACATTATGTCCGTTTGAAAAAAAGAAAACCGACAGAATGTCCAAACTTAAAATGAACATTATGACAGTGTTATGCGGGAACAATAATTGAAACAAAATTCTCATATACTCTGTTCGTGTCGCCAAAAATTGTAAAACTCATTAGCACTTCTCCACAAATGACAATAGAAGATATGCTATAAGCAGCTTTTGATAATTTATATTCAATATCAAGATCATGTAGGTGTCTCATGATAAAACTCCAATTAAAAGTTCATTTTGTTACTCGGGATTTGAAGTAGATACACAAACATAAAGTATAAAAGATTTGATAGATTATGTGATGCCTGATCGCCGCGGGGGGGGGGGGGAAGGAACGGTGGCGCGGCGGTGTGGTGATTATTACTATTGATCACTATGAATTTAATCTTGTTCACATTAATTTTAAGTTTGTTTAACTGTAGCCACATACATTAGGCTATTTTTAATCTTGTTTAATATCTTCCAAAATGTCAGATAATATTTTACCATTTACGAACATGAGAGCATCATCAGCAAACAAAGATATTTTAGAATTTCTTAAAACTTTACAAATATCATTAATGTATATCAAAAATAGTAATGGGCCAAGTATAGTTCCTTGCGGTACACCAAAATATGTATTAATTGCACTTGAATTTGAATTATTCACACAGGTCCTTTGGGTTCTATCAATTAAGTCCGACTTAAACCAATGTTGCACATTTTTTTCAGAATAAATGGTAAACCATCGGGACCAGGTCTAAGACTTTCATAAAGTTTAAAAATTTTGTCTAGTATTGATTTTTCAGAAATAGTTAGATTTATAAAACCCAGGTGTGCATATTCTTCAGTCACAGAAGCACTAGCATCTGATGGAAAAGATTCTTCATAAATGCACTTTTAAAATATTCTGCAAAAATATTTGAAATAACCTGTGAACAGTGACTAGTTTCATTTTTAAAGGTCATGCTTGCAGGATAACCGTTCGATTTTCTCTTACAATCTACATATTTTCAAAAATTTCGCGGATTTACTTTTAAATCGTTTTCTGTCTTTGTAATAAATTCGACATAAAGGCAGTTCGTGTAGATAGTAAACTAATTTTTCATTTCTAGATAAATTCCTATATCCTCTTAAGTTCCGGTTTGACTAATCCCAATCCAAGCCTTATTTCTTTTATTTTTTTTAAAGATTTAAGATGCAGATCAAACCATGGTGGATTATAATCGTTAGCTTTAATTTTCGTAGGGGAATAGTTTTTAAAAAGCAATTAAATAATATCATCTAAATTCAAATTCATAAATAATATATCCCCTTTTAAATTATTCAAAACGTTGAAAAGTTCATTGAAATAACATTTCTTGAAATTAAACTTAATTTGATTTTTACATGCGTTAACAAGAAATTGTTAAGGCAGGATGATAACGGTCTTCTTCAATAAGTTTTATTTTGATTGGCATAACTGTAGTGTCAGAATTTACGTATGTTATCCGTTCCATAAACGCAAAATTTGACTAGTAAGTTATCTGCTCGCTATGACATGTCAAACATTTATTAAATACAAATTATGAGTGAAAAACACGTGTTAGATTTGTCTCGCCGCGATCATGAGTTTATGAATAGGGCTGTAAGTGACCAAACACATCCATTTTTATGACCTGGAATAATCCTTTTTAAGGAGATGATCAACAGTGAACAAACTAGCTCTAAAAATACTTTAATATGGTAGATACTAATGCCGTTTTCCTTTGGACGTCCGGAAGCGTTCAGAAGCGTCCGGAAGTCTTCTGAAACCATTCCATTGGCACAAAAGTACGGTTCTGACGATTCTGAGAAGAGAAATTCGATTCTTGATTTAAAATCAGAATCCACTCAAGAACCACTAAAACATTTAAAATCAAATGTCAAAAAAAAACTGAGAGACGAACAAACATTTTTAGGATTTTCATCGATATTGGTAACACATCGATGTTAGACGGAAAAACATCGATGTTTCTTTCAATGGTTTTGAAGTATTAAAATCATCGATGTTCAGAAAGCTAAAATAACTGGCAAATTCCTAAACGCAAAACTTGCGCAAATTATTCTAAGCAAGTAGTTCCTAAATGCAAACATCAAAATCCCTGCAAAGCAGATTGTCCCAAAACGCAGTCGACTCTTTTACTTGCGCAAATGTAAAAGCATTTGAGCAAATGTAAGAAAAATGGAATTTTGCTACACTTAATTTATTTGTTTGTTACTAAAAGACAAAAAATAACTATTTTATGACTAATTTTAAAAGTATGGAAAACTGAATGCTAAAAAAGCGTCTGGGGTCAAGTTCTTAAGGAAATTTTAGAAAACAGTCCTCAGTTTCCTTTTACAAAAGAATAAATGCTTTATAAATGGAGCAACCTTCTTTTAACATATAAAACAATAAAACAAAGGAATGGGGAAACTGGAGGAGGTGCAACAAGATGGGAGTACCTACTATGACTTGTTTGTTTCATGAAGTGTAGATATGGAACAAAGCAACATCAACTCAGTAAAATCTTTATTAAAATAATTTTTGTTTGGGGGTCCATAATTCGTTCCAGCAAAAATCAACAAATTACGCAAATGTCCCTTCCAAAACGTCATATACATGCTATGCAAACATGCTTTTAACATTTCAACTTGCTTTTTACATATGCTTTGCATGTATTTTGCTTTGCAAATGTTGCGTTTAGGAATTTGGCCAACGTTTAAGAACATGGTTATAATTTTAAAAACAATGAATGAATTTGTAATGTATTGCATTTTTATGTTGAAAGAAATGTATTAAATACATGGATGTTAAAAAAAAACGGCGTTTCTGATTCGATCATTTTTGTCATCGAGATTGGTTCTTCGATGTTAACTTATCGATTTTAACATCGACGATTTTTCAATATCGCTCATCCCTTCCACAACATCTTTTGACGATTGACCAATACAAATATAAAACGTCAGAATTGAGCAGAAGCATTACAAACTGTTCCATTGGACTTCAGAACGAGTTGAACCTTGAGTGAAACCAATGGAAAACGGCATAAATTAACTGAAATTTTAATTAATCAAATGTTAAGAGACATAACGATGCTTTAATTATTTAAATTTTGAAAAATCTTCTTTTTAATCTAGTACTTGTATCAAACTGCTTTAACATCGGATATAACATAGGATTTTCTTATAGTGTAACGCCACCGCGCGCCGGCCGCCGCGCCGCACCACAACGCTTGAATGATTGCAAAATTTATTGACGTGTTGGTTTGACTTTGCACCGAAGAAATACATCGACGCGCCCGGGCACCATAGTTGATTCAGCTTTCCGTTAAGAAAGATCAGTTTGATTTGAAGAGTACATGATTCGCTTAGTAAAGCAGAGGATGATAGTAGTGGTTTGGTTGGTAAAAGAACTTCGACTATTTGTTGTCTTTGTAGGCCAAGCCGAAAGCCTTTTTTATGTGAGATATAAAATGCACATTTTCTGTGGAGTTAGTTTGGTCATAACACTTTCTCTTCATGCATACACATTATTATAGTATGGGCGCACATACAAAAAACTTGCATTTGTATCTAAGTATGTTTCTTTTTTCCTCTCTTCACTGGCTCTGACCCACTGTTGACTGTTCGGCTTTGCCAGCAAGTAGCTAGTTTGATGGTTTTCTCTCATCTTTCTTATTTTTTGTTTTGTATTTTTATATTTATGTAGTGGTAGGTAACATACTTTTCACTATGGTTTTGTTGCTGTAGGAAGTGAGTTCATTTTCTATTGTGACTTTCCACATTTGGTTGTAGAGTATTTTTATAACGTTATAACGTTGACCTAATTCCTTATTTTGTATTTTAAAGAGGCTACCACGTATTTTTTCTCTCGTGTGGGTGTGTAGGTATGATTTGGCCGTTCTCATACCTTTCTTCGGCGATGGGTTAGAGTTTTGAAGTTTGTTAGAAACATAAGTTTATTTTTTTCCAAAAAAAAAAAAACTGAACTAAAAAAGCTTGCAATTTGTTTAAGAATCTAAGAACATTCACTTAAATCTTAAAAGAGTTCTTAAAGAAAGTAGGTACGCAACTTCAAAAATACATAGAAGCGTTTGTCTACCGTTTCATTTTCATTAGAGTTGAAATGAGCAAATTTCCTTGCTAATCTCGTTGTCATTATGCTGGCCGAAGAAAGGTTTGATGTAGGTCACAGTAAGAGTACATGCACATATTTTGAAACGAACAGTACGCATATAATAGTTAAGAACTGCTATGTCAGAATCTAGCGATCAAAATGATCGCATTTGAAACAAGGTCTTAGATCTGTGTTTCGTTTCTAAAATCCTGTAGGAACCTTAAAATCCTTAAAATAGAAGCCATGTTTAGAGCTCCCTTGCGAAAAATAAAATGCTCTACCAACAAATGCCAAAAAGGTTGAGGTAAATGCAAAGATCAGTGATAATAATTTATTGGTCCACACGTTCAAAAAATGCAATCACCTTTCAAAATTATTTGTATGTAAAAAATTGATTTTCATTTTTTAAGTCCTTTAGTTTATTTGATTACGCCAAGGCATATACCTAGGCTGTCTTCCGAAATGCATCAGATGCGCACTTAAACTAAAAAATGTTTAGAAAGTAGGTAGCAAGTTCCTAAACGCATCCGAAATGTCCGCATTATGGTAGATTTACATGTATCTTCGTCTGCAAATATGAAGAAAAGTAGAGCGCGACAAATGTATGCCAAAACTCTGAGCGTGTGAAAGAGAACCAAGAAAATGAACATGTTCGTCTTCATATCTGCATTATCGCACTTCCTATAATCTGCATGTACGAAGATCTTCTGCATTTTGGTATTCCCTCTGTATCCAACAAATGTAAATTTTAATTTTGCATCCACTTTTTTTTGCAGAAGTCAGACGAAGATACATGTAAATCCACCATTAACTTAGCAAACTGCATATCAATAATTTTGTGGATGCTTTTATTTGACATGCTTCAATTTAATGTAGTAGCCCGTAGCGTAATGGTTAGTGCGTTCGACTGTCACGCTGGAGGTCTGGGATCGCTTCCCAGCCTCGTCCACCTAAAAACTAAAAAGTTTTTTTTCAGGGCTACTGCCTCTTGCGAGGAATTGACAAATCCTCCAAGAGTATCACTTGTCACGAATAAGTGCTTCTCGTCAGCCGTTCGGATTCGGCATAAAATTGTAGGTCCGTTCCATTCCTGTCGAAAGGCGCACACAGGAATGATTGCGAGTTGTTAGTCACTAGGCCCTGGTTCTTCATGAGCCGTTGTGCCACCCGATTTATTTATTTATATTCAATTTAAAATAAAAAAATGCCTGAATAGCAAGCAGATATTTTTTAATGTTTAGAATTCGTGTTTTTGTATAATTATTTTGCTTAATTTTAGGGAAGAAAAGTAGAAAGTGAAAATGATAATGCTGGTGCATTTCGGCTTATTTGAGTTGTCTTTTATTGGTAATGTATTGTAATTGCACTTCAAAAATTTGACATATAAATTATGTCTATAGTGTCTTGTCTGTAGAAAAAGCGGATTCCGAATTATCAAATTTAAATACAAAGTAAAATGTATAAGAGGGGTAAGTTCGTGAATTACTCCCATTTTACTCTATATCAAGAAAGCATAACACCATTCTGGAGACTTAGGAGCAGAGGAATTGTAAAATTCTTCGTCGCAAAACATTTTAAGCCTACGAATAATATGTCCAATGGTGTTGCTTAGAAGAAAGATATCCAGAAACGATTCTTATAAAATTTTTTTTTATGGTATTGGTACTATTTTAGCTGTATTTCATCTCTTTGGGAAATAGCAGTTTAATCTTCATGGCGTTATTGGACAGGAAGGCAAGGAATACCATCATGACAAACTTACGATGTAGTTGGAAATCATGCCTGGTATGAACGAGTTTTTAGGTCGTCCACTATGGATTAATTCCTCTATGTCTTCGGGATTTCTGAAGCTTTCAGCCGGTTCGGGACCGCTGGCGGGATTATCAGGTTCGGTGTTTTGCGGGAACTGGTTGTTGTGAAATTTTTAAGAGCGATCGTCAACATTATTTGAGTACAATCAAGTTCGCTCCTTACCATTTGGTATAGTCAATCGAATTCTCGCATCTGGAAGATCTTGGTATTTGTCCCTAAAAGTCTTTGGTCTCTTCTGGTCATCCAGGGTACTGGTAATGGTATTCTCTATTACTTTTATGGCTTCTTCTATTTCGTTGTTTAATTGGCAAAGGTTTCGGTTGGCATTAGGCATCACGATTGTCTTCTCAATTTTTCTTTGGTATAAAGAAGCCTTTTCTAAAAAATAACTTTATTTTTTTGTTAAACAAACTAGTATGTATTGAACTAATAGCTATTTTCTTTTTAATTCAAGGAGGCGTTCTGCATCGTGAGAATATTAAGTTTTGGTAAGACATTTTTGAATTTCCTTTTATTTACGTTTATTTATGACATTCTGTGAAATACATACATATTGCATTACTTTCTCTTTAAACATAGCCACAGAGTGTTTCTTAGATTTTAATAATTGATATTTTAACTATACACATTGGGGCGTATTCATAGTCATTTTAGAGCTGTGTCTAAGTTAAACTTAGGTTTAGTTGAATTTTCGGACGTTGATTCTATTTTTTTAAGTTTATAATTTCAAAATATTTGAAGCTATTTGTGTAGTATACCAAGTTAATTATCTTATAAAAATATGAAACCAACAATTTGTAATTAAAATCGGTCTTGTATTCATTGCCTTAAACTGTAGTTTAGTTAAACCTTGGTCTATCTTCGACTATGAATATGCTCCATTACCTATATATAGGAGTTCCATAATCATTGGTGGTCGGCTTTATATTCATTTCTTGTGTATCCGATTTCACGTTCTTTAATAAAATGTTTTATTTATTTTTATGTGAAACTGGTAAGTCATGACCTCTAAGAATAAGGTGACGTATGCTTTGCATACCGAATCATATATCATATACCTATTACCTTCTACTGTGGTGTATTAGTTTAATGATGATCGAAGCGGCAAGTGTACCTGATTTTACCTGTGACTGACAACAATATTTGATCTTCAAAAATTACAGAGGAACTAGCTCCAGAATCATTTTCTTACTCCAGAACACTTCCGATAACGGCTTCACTGACTTCACATATAGTTTTTGTGTTGTGTGACAAGTTTTCGTTATTATTTCGTTTTGCGTCCCAACAGATAGACTGATATTAATTCACCCTGTATTGTGTTTTCTTTTTGACACACACAATAAAACCAAATTAAGTTCAAAAATAGGGAATGACGAAGAAAACAAAATGTTTAAGTCTAGTAGGTGTGTCAAAAAAAAAATAAACAAAAAAACGCTTGCTTTTTACCATTTCCCAGGCCTTTCTTTTAGGGGGTTAGGTGTCCCAATCATGTCAGTTTGAAACAGTTCTGATTCTAAAAAGTACTGTGAGAAATCGAACGATAAACTCACAAAAAAAATAAAAATGATGAAATAAATTAGTCAGCTCTACGTTTCAGAGATTCACCTTAGTTAGAACGAGCAAGCCAAATGAACATTTTATTTTCTCACTGTTTGC
Source organism: Melangyna quadrimaculata (assembly GCA_949320155.1). Taxonomy (NCBI): domain Eukaryota; kingdom Metazoa; phylum Arthropoda; class Insecta; order Diptera; family Syrphidae; genus Melangyna; species Melangyna quadrimaculata. Next base: position 12,032,566 of record OX439486.1, read on the forward strand.
TATAAAAATTGATAAATTCAACAAACTGTTAATACTTCTCAAAAACTTCAACTGGTTAATTTTGTTGGCAGATTCCTTACCTGTATGTCTTTTATAAAGGTTTCTCACATGAAGAAGACGACAACCAATGTACCGTTAAAAAGATTGGAAAAATAAATTGAAATAACCATAATTATATGAAATGTGAATATGGCCGACAAGAATCAATTTGAAAAATTCCCAACTATTAATCTGAAGAACTTACTTACAAGCTCGTAGAGCGTGATCTGAATTTACTCTCAACATGTTCTGAACTCAAAAGAAACGCTTATTTAAAACTCTGATGCCTCTGAGCATAAAGAGAAAACACAATGGTTGTTAATTCAAACTTACCTTCTTTGTATCTGTATTGAAAAAGGAAACACTTTTTAACAAATTTGACTTTTACAACAAATGTCAAAGTCCTTAATGAAAATTATTCATAACAAAGTTCCATCTTGTACATCAGTAGGTACCTACCTAAATAAAAGTATTAGAGTTTCCGAATAACCAGAATACCTACAATAATCTTAAATCAAGGCGGGAGAATTATTTTCAAAAAAAAAAAAAAATGAGGTAACACTAGTTTTATTGATGCCACCTAATTTCTTAAAAGAACTTTAACACAAACAAAAATAAAGCATAAATTGATTGACTTGAATATGTAATATCTGCTATACGCTATACAAAGTGGCGATTATGACACACTTTTCAAGCAAACAAAAAAAAAAACGAAAAATAATAACAAAACATAAAAGTTCGTCAACCCCATCCAGTTTTTTTTTTTATTTTGACTTATTTTATTACTGTTTTTTTTAAAGCCCGGTGCTGGTGCTATACGCTGGAACATGAAATGAAAGGCAAGTTCATTGACACTGAAACTCAAAAATAAAGTGTGTCAGACACAAAATAGTTGTACGTATATGTTGTTGTTGCCATTGGAATAAGAGAATACCTATAACAAGATAATAGGTGGAAAGTGCGCTTTTTGGCAATCGAGAGACAGTCACAGCGACGTCGAGTTAGAAACTTTTATGCTTGGGCTAGTTTGTAGGTATTTTTTCAAAGCTTTTTCTGCTGCTTATTGAGAATTTTTGTGAACTTCCTCCTAGAGTACATAAAGCAAGGTCGTTGACAGATGGCTCGTCTGATCCAATTTTTCGTTTGGACATATTACAACTAATAAGAGATTGCACATGTTAACAGGAGAACTAACGTCTGTTTATTATAAGAAAGTAAACTATGAGACAAATTTGTATCAACTGTGTGTTAATTAAAGCTAAAAAACATTAAGATGCGCGAGTTGAATTAAGTTGGTCAAAATCAAAACTATTTTAGTCCAATCGGCAGACGGTTTATTTCTTAAACAGTCGTTGAAATTTAACGATTGAAATTGTTTCTATTTAAACAAGGTATTGGCGGCATTTTGAAAAATGATTTTTTTACAAAAATCAATTGATAAGACAGAAAGAGTGTGGGGGTATTTGCTAATGGATAAGTTATTTGTCAATTAAACAATCGCAAATAATTCACTTGAGTGGAATAAATAGGTAATGCATTTTTTTTTATGAGTGCATGGGTTTATCAAATTCAAGCTTTTCAATAATTGTTGGTGCTGCATTCGATCATATTACATCTAGTATCAGACATGACAACCATTCGATTCTTCAAAAATTGTCGATTCGATTCCAAAATATGATAGGTACCTATTTGGTTCGTACAGTTTTTTTATTTACCTCAATTATTATTATCTACCTTCCTAGGTAGGTAAATTGGAAATGTATAAATTTGCTGAATCAGTCGGTAGGAAGTCTTCTATTTATGTAGGTGCCTATTCTTGTTTTTAACCCACGAATTCCGACATCTAGATGTTGTCAAAGTCAAAGTCAGTGATAGCTGTTTGAAATGTAGATCAAACCACCTCTACTGGATAATCATCGAGTTTCTTACCTTTCACTTCCTAACATTAACAAAAGTCGATCTTGTATGTTTGTGTATAATTTTCATATCCATAATAAGTGAAAAACTAAGTAAAATCAATTCAGTTATCATGCTGTTGCTGTTCAAAGCCGCAGTTTTTGTTCGCAGTAATGCGAGTAGGTATATTATAACGAAAGTTGGATCTTGCAACATGCAACCAAACTAATGCCGACCAACATGTGCCTGGCCTGGCTGTGTGCTATGACTTTATGTGTAGGTATTAGTGTACCTATACAAAAACGAGAAGTGTCAAGCCAACTTATAGAAGTGTGTTTTGCATAAATTTCACTGACCTTAATTTTCTTGTTAGAGGCAAAAATTGCATTTTATTTTACAAAATCACACTCAACTTCAACTACTCTACAACGTCGCGTCAGTCGTGCACACATAGAAAAGTTATCTCTCTTTAAATTAATGTGGAGAAGATACTGACTGAATCGTTTGTTTGATCTAAATCAGAATCAGAACAAAAAATACATATTATGTAACAATCAGTGTTGCCGCTTAATACCAATTTTGCAGGAGAACCTTTAATAGTATGTATTAAATCTAAATGCCATGTTAGGTATGTACAAGGTTGATCCAAGATTAAATATATTTTATCTACAATTCATTGTAGTGTGGCATCGAAATAATAAATAATTTTGCTTTCCAAGTGCCTTACATTTTTACATTTTTCAATGCTGAGTTTCATTATAGCTAAAACCAATACTAAGTTTTCATTGAAGCTGAAATGAGGTAATTTCGAAATTAACTCATTTGGAACGTCAAATTTGAAAAGTAGTTCCAAATGAGCTAATTTCGAAATAACCTCATTTCGGCTCCAATGAAAACGTAATATAACATCCAAAACTAAAATTATTCGGTTTTTCGTTCTTTCCGTCTATCATATTATTGACAGATTGGGTGAAGGGTGTAGACATTTTGGGAGAATGTAGAAACGCAACGAGTGAACATTTCGAGGCCTTCTGGTTGAACTTTGGCGTTTCTGGTTTGACAACCGCTATGCTCCTTGATGTAAACAAAAATTATTGAGTTTTAAATAGTTTTCGTAATTTAATTTGGTATATATTTAGGTAGAACCAATTAAAAAACACTTTAAATATTAAATATTCCTACGTTAATTTTTTAAAATTTACTACCGTTTGTTTTTCCACAAAACAATCCCAAATTTCATGAACGTCAAAGAAACGAGTGTTTCTATTCATACGTATTTTAACAAACCCTGTAATCACAAATAAGTAACCTGTCAAAAAGAAGAATAACGAACAAAAAAGGAATCCTTTAATCAGGCTCCTTAAAGAGAAAAATAAAGATTCAAAATAGGGCCTTGTCAATACGCATATCAATAGTCAATACCCACCAATTTTTTTTCCGCGAAAATCAATTTTACAGCGATACTCAATTGAGAACTTTATCCAACCCAATTAGAATTTCTAATCAAGAATTCGACAAGTCCAATTAAATAATGCTAGGTCTTCTACTTGACTGATTTATTTCAGTAGAAATAGAATTTGCATTATAAAAAACCTTTATATGAAAAAAATAAATAAAATTACTAAAACTCCTACAATTTCCGGCAAATAATTATATTCTGCTATCCGTGGGGAAAGGGAGAGAAATGTTCCAAAAACACCTACCTAGAATTTATTAAGCAAAATAAAATGTAAACAATAAGACTGTCTTGAGAGAATTTCAAAAATAAAAAAAAATATTATTTAAATCGGTTAACTTGAATCGAAAGCTTCGATTGAATCGTAAGCCAGAATAGTGGTGCGTTGATATTTCGACCAAAATTGGGATCAACAGAACACCCATTTTTATAATAAAGTGTTATCATTTGCACGTGTTGCTCGACGCTGTAACCTACCATGGTGATTTGTCTTTAGTAACTGATTAAAAGACGATATTTTGACAGAAAGTAAAAGATACAATATGGCCGCCACGAGCTGTTAAAATCAACCCGCCCCTATTGGAAAACCCTTTAGTTAGTGTCGACATTAACGTATGCATGCTGTCCCGTTAAAGTGCAGAATTAAGAGGGCCTGACAGTTTAGTAAGTTGCTTGGCTTATTTTAATTCTCTATTGCAAACAGGGATGAAAATCATACTTTGAAATATATTAAAATTATATATATTATATTTTTGAAAAAAAAAAAAAAAAAGAAAAATCAAAATTATCTAAGAATTTTTAGGAGATTAAAATATGGGGAATCAGGAATCGATACATATTTTGTTGAAAATTTACATCGCGGTGTTACATAATCTCAAAAACAGCGAATTGGTTTGTCAATTTTAAAACGGGAATCTTCAAAACATGAATTTATGCAACAGCTCTAATGTCGCATTTTAATAATGTGTATTTTAATAATGTAGGGTCTACAAAACCTTCGCAAAAAGTAGATCTTTACCTACCAGATGCCAGAGTGCATTGTATAGTAATCTCACACGAAATAGCTAGCTAAGTAGGACATTCCGTAAATTAAAATACTATCTAAATTAGTGTACGTAATTTCAAGTAAATTTTGTTGACGTTTTTCCTTTTTTTTAAACAACCGTGGCTTTCGACTCGTGTTCCAATACTCTTTCGAATGTCGTAGGCAATCTGAACTTGGAAAAGCCCCGAGCATTTTCGGGTATAGTTTCTAACTAAGTCCCAGAGGCGTTTTATCACCCAATTCCCTCGGACTTACGTCTAAGGAAACAAATTGTTTTTATTTTTGCTAGAAAACTGTTAAAATTTAATGACATGCATTTTGACAGAGTCAAATAATGGCACGCTGATGCTCTGTAATCATACCTAATTGCTTAGGACGAGCAGGTTCATTCTACAGTGTATGATGTTATTATTGAAAAATATTGACAGCAAAATGTTTACGCGATATCGCTATAATGTTAAAATGAAACGACATTTGTCACAATTTTCAATGTAAAAATACAATGCAATGTCACTATTTGTTCAATTATGGCAAGAAAATGGATGTCAATTGGTCACTAGTACAAATGTGGCATTAGTAGTTTTTCATTGTTTTTTTTTTTTCGTAGAAACCAACGTTTGGAATCAACATATTTATATATTTTGTAGCCTTCAGATCTATACAGTTCATATTGTTTTTTTTTCTTCGCTAGATGCTAGATATTGTGCTGATAAGAAATTGCCCATAGTCCAAGACGCCTATTTTTGTGGACTTAAGACTAAAGGCAATCAAAAGCTATTTCGAATCAGTTTTTTGAATACAAAAATGACAAAACAGGTTTATTTTTTGTAAAATGTGTCTATCCAAGAAAACAATAGTGTTAAACGTAGAGCTTTTCGTAAAACACGGTAAACATGCGCATTATGATGGAGAGGCTAAAAACTTAAAGCTTAACTTCTCGGCCTGTTGCATGTGTTCATTTTCTCTTTTGTTATTTTCCAATCCAAGAAAGAAAAACAAATGCATAGATGTGCATGAGCACTAAGTATTGATTGTGAATAATAAAATTAGATCAAACAGCAACAACGACAAAATATACTTTCTCCATGCTTCCTATGGTGTTATACATTTATTGATAAATTCAGAATCTCTCAACACTGAAAGTTTATTTTAAAGGCATCACACCTAGTTATTAGTTGTAGTCAGGTAAAGTAAGTGAAAAGAATGTCTATTGCATATGAAGTTATGGCAGCGTGGAATATAATATTTATATTTAATTTAATTGGGTTTGGTGATGCTTGTTACTTGCTGCTACTCCACTTCTAACTACTTGCTTTTGATTTCAACATACATAATTTTCGAACTGCTAAGGCACAAGCTCAAAAGTAACAAGAACAAGAACTACAGCTGCCATGCCGGTGCGGTGGTCTGTACACGTGAATAATTACAAGCACAAATAAGCCGAACATACGTTTTAAAAACGTGATTCTTATTTTATTTGTTGTTCGGAGTTTGCGATAGATTTTTAACATTTATTGTTATTTTATACTATTTATAGGTATTTTATAGATAGGTTCATACATTCATAATTTCAATAGAAAGAAAGGCGGTTAAGATCTCTGATTTGTCATGGATGTCTGATGAAAAATTGGAAGCAGTGATGATGACGGACGGTGGAAAAGTTAAAGCAAGAACTATTGCCAGAGGTGCACTTTAGTGATCGTACGAAAATAAGCGAATGCAAGGAACATGAAACTGACATTTGTTTAAATATGGAAATACAAAAACCTATCCTTGAATGGTTCAGGTCAAATGGTTGTGAGGAATAATTTACTTTTAATGCGTCGAATACCAATGAGTTCTGTACTATCGATGCAATGGCATAAGCCAACTAAGTTAGTTATGTTAAAAACAAAAATAACAAAATACTGGATCTTGTGTATTTTTTTTTTTTTTTTTTTCAAATTTTAAATTCGGACACTGCAGTTATGCCAAACGACATAAAACTTATTAAAGCAGACCGTGAAGAGTATATGTAGTCTAATTAACGAATGTAAAAATCAAATTGAGTTTAATTTCAAGAAATATAATTTCAATCAACTTTTTAACGTTTTAAATAATTTAAAGGCGGGTATTTTATTTTTTTTAATTTGAATTTATAGATGATTATGAAATTTTATATAATATTATCTATCTACTTTTAAGAAACTATTCCCTTACGGAAAATTATGAAGTTAGGCCGTGTGTCTATTGCGTTAACATTGCGTTAAATTTGGTCCCATGGCTAAATTTTCACATTACTGAGGTGAATACAGTCGTCAAAATTTAACCTGCTCAAGAGCTCGTTTAAATGTTAACTAGTGGATAATTTTTGACGTTTGTATTAAACTTATTGCAAATTACTGACACCATCGACCTATAATACCTGGACTGCTAGGAGCCAACATCACGATGTTTCCATTTATTTAAAAAAAAATTGATCCACTAGCGGCAATTTGAAAACGACTTAGGGCCAGTTTGTTCACAGTGGGTTAAATTTAGTTTGTGTTTTTCACACACGTTCTAATTAACTAACGCTTATCAATCAAAATTGGCTTGTTAGCGATATACATGATTAGGAACTCATACTATATGGATTTTTTGAAAACAATTTGATCAACAATAAACACATTCGACGATTTCCAAGTTTCAATAATAATGATTAAAGCGGGGTACACATTATCAAACCTGTTTCATTTCAAACACTCAACAGTATCAAAAAAAAATATGAACAAACAGAGAGTACATAATATCAAACGTGAACAGATTTGTCAAAGAGGTTTGATAATGTGTAGCCCGCTTAATGCTGCATTTGCGCGAATGGCAAAATGCCATTATATCTGTCAAATTATAGCCATTTTTCTTTTCATCGTATAAACGCTCTAAATACTGGCAATATTTTTGCCAGTATTCAGAGCATAAATATTGGAAACTTTGCCTCCATAAGGCATGAAAAATGGCAGGACTATGAACATGTCAAAAAAAAAATTCCAATGGAGTCCAAAAAATCCATGTCCATGCTGTTAGTGTTGCAAATACTTCTATCACTGAAGAATATCCACTACTGGCTTTGATAAATCTTAACTATTTCTGAAAATTCTTGTTAATTGTAAACTGAAAATTGTTGTAAATCAACAATAACAAATTTAGTAGAATTTACGTTATTTTGTATAAATGCTTTTGAAAAAAAAAACTGCAAGTAGATTCTATATTTGTAGATGGATTCCGTTATAGCTTATGTTCAAAAATTCTGGTGTTCCTCAGGGGAGCCACCTTGGTCCATTGCTATTTGTTTTATTCATAAATGATCTCCCTTCAGTTCTAAAAAAATCGATGGCATTGATTTACGCTGATGAAGTGAATATTTTTCATAAAACAAACGCTCCATAACGGATTGTGAACTGTTTCCAGAGGATCTACATAGGTTTTGGAATGGTGCAATACTAATCGTTTATTATTAAATATTGACAAGTGCAAAACAATGTTTTTACACGTAAACATAATATATTTACTTATAATCTATGTATTGAATTTGTCTAGCTTAGAAAACCTGTCTAATATTTTAGACCTTGGAATCATTTTAGATTCAAAATTATCGTTTACTGATCATTATAATCATATTTTAAAAAAAGCAAATAAGACGCTTGGTTTTATAAAACAATATATCATTAAAACTATATATGTATCGATTGTCAGATCGGTTCTTGAATACGGTTGTGTATCCTGGGCCTCCTATACTATACAGCTCACATAAATAGATTAGAAAGTATTCAAAAAAGTTTCATAAGATTTACTCTACGTTTTCTTCCATGATCGGACAGAGTTATTTTGCCTCCATATCCATAGTCCCACAGGCCACAGACTTGAACTTATAAATCTCCCACCACTTAAAATGCACAGGGAGTACTTACAACTTAGTTTTATAAATGCGATTTATTAGTTGATCCATATCATTGTCTTCAATTTTGTGCTGGTTAAATTGCATCTTCTTTTAGCAGATCAAACTATGGTTTTACAAATAAAATAACGGTCACTTAAGTGTAGTTCACATCTTCTTTTGACGATTCGGGAAGTAACTCTTTGTTTGTGTATGACTTTATTTTAACAAACTGACATAAAACGCGTAAGTGAGTTGTTCCAGAAATTTTGATGGTTATTTTGTTGATTGTTTTGAGAAGTCTCCTTTCACAGTACAGAATCGTCCATCCGATAATTATAGTTTGGCTTTTAATTCAATGTTGAATTATAATAGTTGGAAGCTCACTTTAGCAAATTTCGTAAGCCAATCAAAAGTCGCTTTCCGAAGCGTCGAAAAAAGAAGAGAACCAAACTAAACTGTTAGGCGGTCTTTAAATGTGTTAGTTATTTACTTTGATTTAAATCGCTTTCGTACGTTTTCTCTATCTATTTTTATCTATATACATATACATGGTGGGCCAAATACAAGTTTTTTTTTTTAAAATGCAATATAATGAAAAAAATTAAATGTTTTTCATGTATTATGGGTTTATTATGTAGTAAGAGCAAACATACCCATTCATTTTTGAACACAACGTCGCTCGGCGTCGTTCAAGTGGCTGCCTCGGCTGTCCTTGCTGATGATTTCGGGCTGTAGCTCACTGATTTCTTCGATGATTTTGGCTTTAAGTGCTTGAATAATTTCCGGATTGTTGGCATAACATCGAACCTTCGCAGCCAAAAGATCGATTGTAGCATAGGCTGTGTGGCATGCGCGCCATCCTGCATGAAACAGAGGTTTTCCAAATTCTTGTCTTCAATATTAGCAAACAAAAGAGTCGGTTAACATGGCTCTGTAACACCCACCGTTGACCTAAACGTTGTTTTCAGTCTCATTTTCGAAGAAAAATGATTCAATGATGCCACCACTCCACAATCCGCATTGGATGCATTGGCTTCTCGGCAGTAATGTGCATGTTTTCCGAGCCCCGGATGCGGCAATATCGTTTATTAACATAGCCGTCGAGATTAATATGCGCCTCGTCAGAAAAGATGATTTCGCCCAAACCACGTTGGAAACCAGTTTTCAATATTTCCCAACGCTGTTCAAACGTAAAGCGATACTGACTTTCTGTCAAGATTTCGAGCGGGAAACAGTTGTCAGTGTCAAAATAACTTATGATTTTAAAAGAAACCACTAGATGTCCCACCCTTTATATGTATATACCATTATTGGTTAAAACTTGCAAACTATCCAGTATCTTGTCCATGTTTTGGTATTTCGGTAGATAACACAAATATACATTTGTCGTAGATCTTGGTGCTGTAGTGGCTTATTATCATAATTGAATATTTTTTTATATATCACCAATAGCCAGCTTAGATGCTATTTAAATTTATCGACATTCTGTTTTCAAAAGCTTTAAAAAAGTGCACGCAGAATTTTGAAAAGCGGAGTTTTTAAAGCAGAATTTTGAAAAAAAAAATATTTTGACCTCGACAGAATTTTGACCCCAACCCTTAATGTTGGTGTCAACAGTAGGCATGTGAAAGAGCGGTTGAAGCGGCTGGTTAAAACCGAAACCGTTTTATTTTGTTTTTAGTGATTCTTTTATCTTGGTTTAAACCGGTGTTTTTTTTCTGAAACTCAACAGCCGAGTAAAAATTCGTTAATTTTACTTTGACACTTTCATTCCATCACAGCTCGCACGAGCGATTCATAATGCCTACGTTTGTATGTGTGTACTAGGTGTTCTTTCACCACTTCCCAGCGATAAAGTGGTAAACTACACACATTTTCTTGAAACTGATGTTTTATAAAGTGATGTGATGTTTCTGTAAGTACATAGGTGACTTCAAGTTTCATCTTTTCAATATTTTTATCATTGGAATCGAAATAGTTTGCCTTTCCGTTTTAGTGTTTTATTTCTGTTACTTTTATTTGTATCAGCTTTTGTTATTTGTTATATTTTGATACGGTTGTTATTTTGGTTTTCGATATCGTTAAGGATTTTGGCTTTCAAAATAAATATTCGAAATATGACGACCAATATGTAATCATCATTAATATGGAAGATTTTAGTGTTCAAGTGAAGCATAGTGCAGTATTTGTTTAGAGAAAAAAACTTAAAACAGGAGCAGGAGCATGCAATTTGCGATAGCATTACAAAAATTAAAAAAAAGATTAATTTCAACACAAGCTTACTTGTCATGAATCAGCGCTTGTGTGTGACACATGTATTAGAAAACTTCCAGGAATTGATGATAAAGAGAAAGACTTACTAGCCACACTGCAAGTGTGTAATCATACGAAAACCAAATTTGAATGAAAACTAATTCATGACAAGTGTCAAATATTTTACCCAGATCTCCCTTCTTACAATGTCCAACGAATTGTTGGCTTGTAAACGAGTATGGAGAATATAAAAGAACTCGAATGAACAGCAACCAATTTGTGTGCTGCTAGTTAAAATGCTAGTTGATTCAAATGTACTAGTTTCTGTAGTAAATGCAAGTGATAAGGAAGATGAAGAAATTTAAATTTTGAAACATTAAAATTAATTCTGTTTTAAGTAGAGTGAATGAATATAATTCAATTAAAAAGTACAAGTGACCTCAAATGCAAATGTTGACTCGTACCTACAGAGTAATTCACCTTAGGTATGAGAAAAAGGTAGAGCGTGTAGGTTGGGTCGATACAATACAAAATTGTATAGGATAGGTCTATTGCGCCCTTGAGGCAGAGGGGGCAATTTTCTTAACAATTTGGCTTAAATCAGAAAAATAGTTATTAGAAAACAACTTTAACACTTACATTGTCCTATTTTACGTTTTTGTTGAACCAGAATCCAGAAAAGGAAAAATTGCAAAAAAAAAATAACTAATTTTTTTCTAAATTTTACGTCATTAAGGACTATTTTTTTTTTCTCAAAATTCAGTGCTCTTATCAATGTTTAGTCAAACATTAAAAACCAAGATATATGATATTAAATAATAAAGATATTACAAAATAAAGAAACCAAATTCTTACTAAACACAAGAAAAAACGAAGTTGGTGATAAATCAACCAGTTTCTGAAATTATTATTATTCTTAGTCTAAGTTGGTTCATAAATTTGTTTTTTAATTTCCTCTTCCTCCCTATTATTTTAACTTAAGAAATTTGTTTCTTAGGCATTCCGCACTGCATGTCCGAGCAAAATAAAAAAAATCCCTTATTGTGTCGTGTTCATTTATATTAATTTTATCCGAGAATATTCATTTTTTCGCAATATTACCCATTATGTTAGGTTCATACACATATCAATTTTCGTTATTTTACCGTTCTTTTAACAAACAGTGCTCTAGTGAAATAGCCAGTTCCAATCCTTCCCTTAAACAATTCAACCGTAATACTCGCGCTTCTAGAAATGCCCATCAGTTTACCCTTGAGCCCAACTTCGGACGTACTGTTAAGTACAGAAATTCTTTCTTCAGTGCCACTACACGAATGTAGAATGCTCTACCCAGCTCAACTTTCCCCTCCCATTGTGGTCTACAGACATTCAAAACCAATGTGCATCGGTATCTCCTTTTAAATCCTCTCTAACCTACCTAATCGCTCGTGCTGTGCACAACACTTTAGCGCGCGCTAAATATATATAAAAACAAAAATAATAAACAATCTGATCCCAATTCTGGACTAAGAACATCGAGTTAAGTTAAGTTTTGCTGACCTGAAAACTAAGCAAATCATTTTCTTGGAAAAATAAACTAATTTTATCAATTTATCACATACAGTGTCCTCAGTTACTTAATTTTGTAAACTTATATTATGTTCCCACTGAACGAAATTGCGCAGTTTTAATTTATTTTGCCAAAATCATCTTCGAAATTGCACAATTTCCCATACAATGACGCAATTTCAAAATCATCTCAAATCACTTCAATTTCCATGAAATTGCGTACGAAATTGCGTTTTATAACAGTTTATACCATTTTTTCGATAAAGTAAGGAAACAGAACTAACGTGTAATTCAGCAAAAGAAGATCTTCTTCTCGAGCTCTGGGATCTGGGAAGCAAAAATAGACTAGCTGCAAGGAGCTCGAAAAAACAGCTTTTTTTTTGACAAGCTGTCAAATGAAATTGTCTCAATCGCCAGTGTGGGCACTTTAGGTAATTTTGAAATTGAAGTCACGAAATTGCGCAATTTTGTGCCCAGTGGAAATAATGCTATTACGCGTTCCCCAAAGAGGATTTCGTGAGTCAAATATGTTCCTTCAATATTTTCATCGGACAAATTATGGTTTAAATGAGCCAATTTCACGTTGCATCAGGGAAACTAACGTTGTTTGTTCCAGAATAGATATTTTTAGTAATTGTACAAGAAATACTTTCAAAATGCATGTATTAAAAATATTATAGTCATACAAACCGTTTAATGTTAATAATTAATAATAAAATAAAATAAATTAATAATATTTCTATATAATTCCTTAAAGTTATGGCTAAAACAGATGTGCAGCGCGTCTGCACGCATCTCTGCATGCAGAGCTGCACACGAAACACATGTGCATAGTTTCTGACATTCATGATGCATATTTATGTCAAACAAATGCATGAAAGCACAGCTTTGCCGATGTCACACAATAGTGTTGGAATGAGATTTTCTTCGTTAGACGATGGTAGGGTGGCAACGCCGGCTTCATGGATTCTTCAACAAAAATCACCAACACAAACACATTTTTTGAAAGAATGGCAGGTGATGTCAATATGAGTAATGCCAAATAGCAATTATTTAGAAATTTTCGTTTTTCAGTTGTGGCTGCAATGAAACTAGGCAGCAAATTTAGAAATAGAGACATCGTGCAGCGCTGCGCTGCATGCAGACTTTGAGTGAATCCGCTCCCATAAGAACCTGTGTAAAGCATGGAAAAAGCTGCACATCTGTTTTAGGCATTAGACCTTTGTATCGATACTTAAGAATTTTTATTTATTTTAACCAATGTAAATATGTATATAGTATGTAGTCTAAAAAGAGAATCTTCTATCTGCTTGATGAATAAACAAATAAATGAGTAAAAACCTCGTGTGCTGAATACTGTTTCAACGTCCAAATGTATTGTTTTAGTAAAATTCAACGTTATAGCATGTTGCCACTGGGCCCGAAATTGCGCAATTTCGTGACTTCAATTTCAAAATTATCCAAAGTGCCCACACTGGCAATTGAGACAATTTCATTTGACAGCTTGTCAAAAAAAAAACTGTTTTTTCGAGCTCCTTGCAGCTAGTCTATTTTTGCTTCCCAGATCCCAGAGCTCGAGAAGAAGATCTTCTTTTGCTGAATTACATGATTTTTTTGTTTATATTTTCTTTTGGACATATTTTTTTATAAATTTATTAATTTAAAATGAACCAAACCAGACAAAGCCAAAAATTACTTTTGTTTTGACAACATAAATTAACAGAACACTAAATAAATGCTGTCAGCACGTTAGTTCTGTTTCTTTACTTTATCGTAAAAATGGTATAAACTGTTATAAAACCTTATTTCGTACGCAATTTCATGGAAATTGAAGTGATGTGAGATGATTTTGAAATTGCGTCATTGTATGGGAAATTGTGCAATTTCGAAGATGATATCGGCAAAATAATTTAAAATTGCGCAATTTCGTTCAGGGGGAACATAGCATTATATACTACAAAAAGGTCGGGAATCACTGTCCCATTAATTTTCCAGATATTCGTAACCATACCTACTTTATTTATACGAGAACATCCAAATGTATTTTTTCAAATAGTGCCTATCCAGTTAAACCGCAATGTAAACAAATTCTATTGTTTTTATTAAATCTTGGCAAACATGCGCAATGAGAGAGTAATAAATACAGTCTTACGTATATATGTGTTGGTATATTTTCTCTTTCGCAACAAGGTATTCATATTCTTTCTAATCTGATAAAGAAAGAAGAAAAACTAAACAAAGAGATATAAATATGCAATAAGTGTTACTAGAATGATAAAATTAGATCAAACAAAAACAACACCAACAAAATGTGCTTTCTCTGTACCACCTACAGTATGCCTTTTGCTAAATTCAAAATCTCTCAAGTCAACGCTGAAAGTTTACCTACTACAAAGACAACATACCTACCTAGTGAGGTAAAAAAATATGTAAATACAATGTCTATTGCATATGAAGTAAACGCAGCGTCGAACGAACATCTAGGATGTAGATAGGTATGTATTAAATTAACTTATACGTCGGACTAGGTTGTGCTTGCTAAATGCTTTTGATTACAATATATACAATACATACCTAAGAATATACAGAATTTCTGAAATGGCTAATCTGAAGCTCAGAAGTCACTAGAAGCTAGAACTACGGAGATGGTTGCATGTACACGTGAACAATGCCAAACAAAAACAAAATTTGAACGTACGTTTCAAAAACGTGATTCTTGATTTGGTTGTTGTGGTTGTCTTGATTTGTTGTTCTAAATTACAGATGGACTTTTTTGATCTTTTTACGTGCTGTTTATAAATGTAGCTTCTAGAGGTTACAGTAAAATGCAAATTCAGTTTGATGGACACACAATTCATCTGTTAAAATAAGTAGGTACCTACCTATACCTATAATTGTCAATTTTTTTTCAGGACTTCATTTGAACTCAATTGAATGATTCAGACAGGGAAAAAATTCCACCCGAATCTGCTCTAAGCTCCACCTTCCACATTTTCCACTTTGAGTGAGAATCTGTTCCACATTTAGCCCAGTCGGAATAAGTTTTATTTAAGGTGAATACGTTTGGTTTTATAAAGAAAAAAAAAACATATTCTTTTGAGAAAATTTTATTGAATCAATAAGTTATCACATAGAATTATTGAGAAGTCAGTTCATTTTAAGTAGAAAAACTATGGTTAGTTTATATAGAAAGAAGATTATATGATATGAAAGAAAATTCTCATGAGAATCATATGAACTTAATTGAATTTAAGGCCGTGTGCGAATTGCGTTAAAATTGTGGTTAAATTTTCTACCACGGTTAAATTTTGACATTTGTTTAAAAAAGGTATCAAATTTAATTTTTTGCTGTGCGAATTGGGTTAAATGGGACTTTGATAAAAATTCATTGAAGATAAAACAACATTACCCTCAAAAATGTTTTTTTTCTATGTTCAATTAATTATTTTTTTAACAAAATCCACCGGAAAAAATATCAAATTAAATATTTCTATTATAAAAATGTAAGAAATTCTCAATTTCACATACTTTTTTTTTATCGATAATTTCCCACTTCATTACGATCAAAAATACCATTGTGACAGTTTGTTAATTTAGTCTTCTTACACTTATTCATAGTTCACAGTTGTCAACAAAATAGAAATAAAAAACAAACAATCAATTCGTACATATTCCATTTTTCAAGATGAATAATAAATTAGGAAGTACTTTGTATTATTACTTTTACATTTCTGGCCGGTCCATTACGCTTTCGAAAATAATTTCAAATGTACACTTCTCTCTTGAGAAACATCAAAATTTTAACCACTAGTGTCATATTTTAGCCTGCTCCGCAGCTAGTTAGTGTCAAAATTTAACCAACCGTCAAGTTTTAATACAGAATTTTAGGCAATTCGCTCACGGCCTAAGAGAGTTTAAACAGAATCCATTTGTTTTGATATGAAATCCAGTTGTGTTAAGTAGATTGATATTAAGATAACCATCATTTTATTTTAAAGTGGCTGATTTTTCTCCGTGTATTTTTAGAAATGTTGGGTCAGTACTTCAATAGTAGGTATTTTTGTTTTTATAAATCAATGCTCCTAATCCTCCTAATTCGAAACTATAACCTAGAAGGAACATGTCTGCTGTACTTTTCACACGATTAAAACAACACAAAAAAAGTGCACTCGAAATTTTCTCTCAAATTCCACATAATTTTTCCATTTAACACTTCCTACAAAAAAGTAAATTAATCAGTGTTCCCTAAGACCCTGTTAAGATCTACATATCTATACTTTTCACCCAATCTGTCAAAAAGACGAAACGAAACAACCGCAAAACGAATCGTGTAATCGGCTCTAATAGGCATGTTTTTTTTTCAGGCACGGATATAATTGGACACACAAATGATAGCTCATTAGCTGAATAACCGTTCTTCCCCCGATAGTTTGTATATAAATGTCAAAATATCCTAGCTATAGCATAAATCAACTTATGCTAGGTTTCCACTTGTCATTTACCAACTAACGAAAGACCTATTTTTGCGTCTTTTAACAAAATGACAAGTGGAAATACCCTAAAATTGCTTGTCTTTGAACTGGCAAACTCTTCTTGTCAATGAAAGACAACGAATTTCAAAGACAAGTGGAAATAACTGAATTGACCAACGACATGTCACCTTGTCTTTGAAAGACAAAGAAAATTTTTGTCCAACTTGTTTTATCCTTTGTCAATGAAAGACACTGATTTGACAGATATAAAGTTTAAGTAGAAGTGGATTTTTTTTCAAATTGAAGTTATTTTTTTGTAATTTGACGGGTATAAAAAATGTTTTTCTATAACGAATATAAATTTCAAGTGTCATACACTAATTTTCTATTTGTCATAGATTTTCAATGCAGGAAGTTGTTGAAATAAAACACAGTTGAAAAGTTTTTTTTTACTACATGTTATAAATCAAAGGGCATGGTAGTGCCCACCCAAGTTCTGGCACTACACCCTTTTTACATAAACCCTTCTGCATACATCTACACAAATTTCATCGCAAATCTCATTGATCATGAGTGTCAGTTCGGAAAAGACCAAACCAAGTGGAAATAGTTGTCAATGAACTGACAAAGGCATCTGTCAAAAATTGTTTGTCTTTGAAAAGACAAACTAGTTTGTGTCAATTAAAGACCCAAGTGGAAATTAACTGGCACTCGAGTCTTTCAAAGACCCAATTGACAGCTGTCAAACTGTGTCAATTCAACGACAACTGAAAACCTAGCATTATGATTAAAAATAATGAACGGCTATTGATAAAATTAATTTTTTGTGATAAGTGATTTGAAATTGAGAAGGTTCTTTTTATTTTACATTCCTTATTTTACATTTACTAATTTTTTGTTTTGCATATTTCCCTCAAAACTGAAAGTGTAGTGATAGTGATGGTGTTTTATGCATGACAGTGATGGTTTTTTTATGCATCGATGACTTTGTTATTTGCTAAGTACCGAAAAAAAAACACGTCTAATGCTAGGTTTCCACTTCTCATTTACCAACGGACGAAAGACCTGTTTTTGCGTCTTTTAGCAAAATGACAAGTGGAAATACCCTAAATTTGCTTGTCTTTGAACTGGCAAACTCTGTTTGTCAATGAAAGACAACGAATTTCAATGACAAGTAGAAATAACTGAATTGACCAACGAAATGTCACTTTGTCTTTGAAAGGCAAAGACAATTTGTGTCCAACTTGTTTTATCCTTTGTCAATGAAAGACACTGATTTGACAGCTAAAAAGTTTAAATAGAAGATGAAATTTTGTAGAAGCTAAAAGAAAAGCAGAACCAGGGCCTAGTGACTAACAACTCGCAACCATTCCTGTGTGCGCCTGTCGACAGAAATGAAAGGGACCTACAATTTTATGCCGAATCCGAACGGCTAGACGAGAAGCACTTATTCGTTACAAGTGATACTCTTGGAGGATTTGTCAATTCCTCGCAAGAGGCAGTAGCCCTGAAAAAAAAACTTTTAGTTTTTAGGTGGACGAGGCTGGGAAGCGAACCCAGACCTTCAACGTGACAGTCGAACGCACTCACCATTACGCTACGGACTACTACCCTGGAGTGGTCAACGAATAATAATAATAATGGTGGAAAACAGACGAATATAAATTTCAAGTGTCATGTACTAATTTTTGATTTTGCATAGAACATTTTGTAGTTGAAGTATGTATTTATTACTTTTTTGATGAAAGCGGTCAGCGGAAATAAATGAAATGATGACAAAATAATTTTTTTTAATATAGGTGTAGAAGGTACTGAAGAGACAGTAAGCTTTTGCAAAACTGCAAATAACTTTTTTTATGAAACTTTACCTGTGTATGTGTTTTATAAAAAAAAACTCCTTCTACACACATCTACACAAATTTAATCGAAGATTTCATTGACAATGAGTGTCAGTTCGGGAAAGACCAATCCAAGTGGGAATACTTGTCAATGAACTGACAAAGGCATCTGTCAAAAATTCTTTGTATTTGAAAAGACAAACCAATTTGTGTCAATTAAAGACACAAGTGGAAATAAAGAGCCTGATTATACGGCTCGTTTTTTCGTTCGTTTCGTCTTTCGTGTTTTTGACACGAACGATCATGATTATTTGACGTTCTTGGAATTCGGGGTTGTTTTGTAAGAAAATAATCAGTAGTAATAAATAAAAATATTTTTTAAGCACTTATCTCTCAAATGTACTCGTATATTAGGTATATTCAATGACGAAAAACAATTTTCCCATTCTTTAATTTTTGTTCAAATCGTTTTTTGCTTACATCGAGGAGCATTGTAGTTGCCAAATCAGAAACGTCAAAGTTCAACTAGAAAAAGTCTTGAAATTTTCATTCCTGCTTTCGTTACTTCCTTCCCTCTACATTTCTACTCCCCTCGCCCAAGCTGTCAAAAAGACAAAAGACGAAACAACCGAAAAAACTAAATGTGTAATCGGGCACAAACTGGCATTTGTGTCGTTCCAAAGACCAAATTGACAGCTGTCAAACTGTGTCAATTCAACGACAAGTGGAAACCTAGTATAATGTTTCCCAATCTCATTTCATTGCGCAAAATTTTGAGCAACCTATTGTTAAAGGCTTAGCATTTTACTAGTTAGCAATTTCCTTAATATTTAGCAACTTGGTAAGATATAGGTACCAAATTTGTAAACCTTTTGCTAACTAGTAAATTGCTAATTAAGCAGAACGCAGAACACTTGTAGGGTTTCAATGTGATGAACACAATTATTGTTTCTATGCGTTGTAAATTAATTATAAATGTTGATGAAAACCCAACATGTGCTCTTAATAAGTATTCGATGACTAGCGAAATCTTCTTTTTACCTTAGTAACTTTCTAAAATAGATTTAACAATTTACTAAATCGTTTAAAATTTTGCACCATAAATATTAGGTATCATTATTTTTATTATTATTACTTTCAGTTTGCGTAGCTGGTCTTTTGGAGAAATATTTGTTCGTGCTGTAATATAATATCAAATAGTCATTGAAATAGGTAGGTATCTGAAAAAATAAACGACATAAACCTTTTATTTTTCAGCAACTAAAGTTAAATTTAAATGTGTACCATTCTATTTTAGGAAGGTAGGTACCTACTTTTCAAATATATGTACCTAAACTAATGTTATTTACCATCTGAATTGCAAATGGTCATGCAAATTCTCAAAAAAAAAATTGTTTAAATTTAATTTTCCAGGAACAAATCGCTTAGTTGGTATCTCATACACCCTTACTCAATGCAATTGAACTTTGTGTATCAGCGTATCAGTTAAAGCTAAGTGAACAACACATAGAGAGATATAACTGCTTTCACTGTAGTGATTGGCGTCAGCCAATTCATCGTCGTGACCAAGAACTGCCATGCATACGTCTCAGGAACGTGACAACCAGCGTAGTCTCGCGTACTATATGCACAGACATTTTTGTTATTTCATTTAAATACACAAATGCCATGCATGTGGTGTTCAATAAAAATATTATTCTTTACCCGCTCGTATGAGTTTACTTATATATTATTTACATACCTGTCAAGGGTGATGCGAGGAACTCGCTATCAATTCCCGCCCTCCACCACTCCATGCTCACTAGGTCTTGGCAATTGCTGATGGGCTTCCTCCATACCTCAAATTTTGACTTTTCTATACACAAACTATAGCATCATGTTATTCAATAAAGCTTGTTGAACAGAAATTTTGTTCGGCTTTGCCTTAAACTATTTGTATCATTTTGTAAAAACAAGTTGGTAACACTATTATAAATAGTTTACTGATGGAGCGCGCTTGTTGACGACAAAGTGTGTTTTGGGGCTGAACCATCAGGAACACGTGAGCCACGTGAGCCACGTGAGCAGCGCAGCGCTTAGCCGACTCGAGTAATTATATTATTTTATAAAGGAGGCCAGCATACTCTACAATGGTTGTATTTGTGTGTGACGCTCATTATAACGATAACGACTGCAACGTAACGACCTGACTATTGAACATCAGAACTATTATGTAATTCAGAACAATATGTAGATAATGGGGGTAAAAGCGTTAGATTAATAACTAGGTATTAGTGATGATGTTGTTTTGTTTTACATTTTTAGCTGGGGTACAAAGCAAGCTCTAAGATTAAGATTTTATTTTTTGTTTGTAAACCGCATGAGCGATGTGTAAATCAAGGGTTACTCAAGTTTAACTTCGAAACTACGATGATCTCGAACTGAAAAGCTAGCCCCTGGAGTGAAACAGCTAGCTCCATTTATGATTTGTATATTATGAAACTAATTCTTCGTTATATTTGAATAAATTCAAAAATATTCACACAGATCCATATGTATGTAAAGGTTAGGTATATATAGGCAAGTTCAAGGTGGTTACTTAAGAGTTCTAATAAAGTCAAAATACTTGTGATTTGATGTTGACCACTAATAATATAGGATAGGGTTCCCGAAAAATGTGTCCAAAAACTTTCGTAATAGAACCACACCTCATAAACTTAAAAGTATTCGATAATTAACGCACTGCAAAGTAATGAGCCGTCACATTTTAAACTTATTATTTACACTAGCTTTTTGGCAAGTCCAGACAGAACTGGAAAAAAACGACATCTGAACTATGCAATTTACACATAAATACAAAAACAAATGAAGTCCATAAGAACTTCAACTAAGCGAAATCCAGATAATTTTCGGCTCTTAACATCTTAACTTAAGTTCCGATAGAAACGGTATTGCAATCTCAAATTATCAATTTGTCATCGAGAGTTTGTATGAAAACGCCAAAATATCTGAGCCAACGAATCTAAAGCTTTATTATAAACAAAAAAATGGGAGACCATTGTTTTATAAATTATTTTTTTTTTTCCTGATTAGTGACTTAAAATTGAGTTTTTTTTGTTTTGTTTTTATTTAACATTTTTTTGATGTACCTACTAATGAACGGATTAATTTTCTTTGTGAGTTTTCTTTTATTTTAATTTTAATGGCGCAACATTTTAGTCTATTTAGTACGATGTTAAATCATTTTTAAGAATAATACTAGGTTAAAAAGTGTATTTTGCTAATTTTAAACGAGTTTAGCATCATACTATCTCCTTACATTTTACTAAAGTTAAAATCAGCAAATGGCTATTTTATTTTTTTAGTATCGTACTAAATCCATATGACACTTTGACGTTTAAAATTGTCAAAATCAGGGGTGTTTGTGAATATTTTGCACGAGCTGTCACTTTTTTGGACGTGTTCAGCTGAATTTTATGAAGGAAATTAGTTTAGTATGATACTAGTTAAAAAGTATTTAAAATTTAAAAACAATTAGATAGTAAGCTGTTAAACAATTAGTAAAATGTTAAGTTGTATCATACTAAATCCTTAATAATAGGCTGTTTAAAAATTTGAGCCAATGTGTTTAGTTTTTATTTTGCATGCTAGCCACAAAGCTCAAGGGTTAGTGATGTCGTTTTCTGAATTTCGTGATAGAGTGATGGTCTTTTTTTTGACAATTCAATCTGAACTTACAAAAAAGCAGGGTTGGTATTGCAAGATCTACCACTTTGTTATCGATAGTTTGTATGGAAACGTCAAAATATCTAAACCATTGAATTATACAACTTAAACAAAAATGGACGACCATTGTATAAGAAATTGATTAGTTTTCTGATCAGGAACTTCAAATGGAGTTTCTTGTTTTATTTCACATTTTGTTTTGTTACATTTTCTTTTTATTTTAATGAAGATGGGTATTGAGTTTTCGTTTTACATGCTTGCCACAAAACCAAAAGGGTAGTGATGACGTTTTTAAATTTCGTATTGGTGATGGTCTTTTTTGCTTCCATGACTTTGCTAAAAAAAAAAAACGTGACTACTGTTAAACTTTTCTAAACCAGGCGTGAGGTATTTTTTCCAAATTAAAGTACAAAGGGTGGGATCAGATCTTTTTTTCTCCTTCGCACTCATTGAATTTCGAATAATTTCGATACCTATAGGTGTTATTTAAAACTTGTGGTTTACAAAAAATATGAAAAAAATTGTAATTTTAAGGTAGGTTTGCCATCAAATCCGATATTTTCGTGAAAACTGCGTTGTGGGTTTGACCTGGAAAGGCTATTAAGTTCTAATAAAAACAGTATTACCAGGACGAACTATTAATTTGTTATCGATAGTTTGTATGAAAACGTCAACATTTCTGAGTAATCGATTAAAAATTGACGACCATGGATCTTACAACATAATTTGTTTGCCGATCAGTGAGTGACTTGAAAATGAGTTTTGCTTTCTTTCTTTATAGGCCCGCAAGAAAATTGCTTAAAACGTGCAATGAAATTTACATTATAAATATACATATGCCTTTAATCTTGAACCGATTAGTTAAAGAACAGTACAAGCGCATATACAGAAAAAAAATGGTTTATCTTAATCTTAACTAATATATAAAAGTCTTTTTTTGTTTTCTTGTCAGTTTGGCTGTACGGGTGTCCAAACTAACAACAAAACAATCAAAATACTAACTTTTTTTTATGGCATCAACAATGTCTATCCCCCTGCTATCCGATAGATAGCTTCTTAAAAAAAAATAAACTTAAATTTTTTTAAGAAATCTTTAACAATAATAAAAAAATGTTGCCTATATGAAATTTCTTTTTTTTGGTTTTTTATTAATATCTTTTTAATTAACAGTCGTAGAGGTTTGCAATGTACTAATAAATTATAGCTATATGTACTAGGAACTTGCCTAAAAAATTATTTAAATAATTATTATTATAAATAAAATTATATTCCTATTGTACCGTTGAGCTGAGAAATTCACAATATAATATTGTTCACTTATATTACTTAATAACATGTGGGTGTGTGCAGGGATTGACTTAATTTTTTCTTATATTTAATCTCAATAGTATAGCCATTAATTTGATACCTCACTTTTTAATCTACCTCCTATATTAGCGTCACAATTGATTATTTTAAATTCATAAAAAATCGAATAAAATCCATAGAAATGCTCCGCTTTGTTCATTGTCAACAATCGTCTACCAGTGGAGAGCACCGTTATCTCAATTGAATTTCTAATTGGAGTTCTTTTAATATACAAAATCATAACTTCATTTCTACTCAGACGATTATATAAGTTTTGATCTCAGAATTTAGCTATGAGATATGGCTAAATTTGTGTATAAAAATTATTGAGGGGGGTGAACAATTTCATACTAAAAGGGTGTGTAAATGACCCGTCAAATTTATATTACATATATTAAATTCAAAACTTGATGAAATTTTTTTTTATTTGAAAAAGCTACTGTTGTACGTTTATAGGTGTAACCTTCTTCTATAAATATGTCGATAATTTTGTATTTCTAAATCTAACGGGAAAAAAAGTACGTGTAATTTAATAAATAAATCACAAAAAAAGCTAAATTTAGACAACTTTAGAGGTTTCAAAATTGAGCAAACCTTAATAGTTCATAATAAATTATACATGAAATTTAAATAGAAATTTATAACTTAAATTTGTGTGTAAAAATTATTGCAAAATATTGAAAAAATGTGTACTAAAAATGCGTTTTAATGAAAAATCAACTTATTTTTTCGAAATTTAAATTCAAAAGTTAATCAAAAATTTATATATTTAAAAAAAACAAAGGATGCACATTTATAGGTGTACAAATTTGTGATCATTTTGTATTTGTAAATCTAACGGGAAAAAAGTAGGGGCAATTTAATAAAATAAATCACAAAAAAGCTCCATTAGCCAAATTAAGAGGTTTAAAACTTGAGTTATACTTAATAGTTCATAACAAATGATACATGAATTTGAGGTAAAAATTTATAATATAAATTCCAGTGTTAAAATTTTTGCAAAATCTTAAAAAAATTCATACTAAAAATGTGATTTAGTGAAAAAATCAATTCAATTTTTGGTACTTTAAATGCAAAAGTTAATACAAAATTGATAAATTTTGAAAGACAAAACTAACACACCAATTGCTCTTATCCTCTCCTAAAATATTGCTAATAAATGTTTAGTGATTATTTCAACAAAAACCACTATAAAATTAGTTTTATTGATTTATTTACCAAAAAATCATGCCTTTTCATCGAATTTTATTTTTATAATTTCACCACGCACATAAAATATTTTCTAATTTAAAAATTATAAATCCTGAAAATCTGATAAAAATTTTTATATATAAAAAATAAATGCGCTTTGCTCGCAAGCTGCACAAAATAATTTCAAATATTAAAATTTTACATTAGAAATATTTTTTACAGATAAAATCCAGAAAAAATTTTAAAATTGTCAATTTGTCTGCATAAAATTGGTTATAAATCGGAAAGTAGAAATTCGAATTTGAAAATTTAGATGTCGATAGAAAGGTCATTGTTTCACTATTTAAATACATACAAAACATTAATAGACGTCCATACAATTTTAAAGACTAATACGCTTAAACAGATAAAATAGCAGTATTTTGACTAAATAGTGAATATTGTTACTTTTTATTTAACCGATTATCAAAATTTAAATTTTGTAATAATCGATACGAATCAACAATTGTTTTGGTGTATAAAACATATTTCTACGATAACCAAAAGCTTTAATATGGATTCTTAACCATAACTGAAAGAAAAATTTTGCAAAAATCCAGTTTATTGGTCGATACATTTTTTTCTTTTTGCTAAAATATACGTAAAATATGTGTAAATGGCCATAACATGGGTAATACTTTTTTGATATTTTGATAGAAAATTATAAAAATAATTCACTTTCATCACAAAATAAATTGTTAAAAGAGAAAGAATTTGCCATAATGCAAAAAATTCATACCTTTTGAGTGTATTTACTTAGAAAATTGTTAAAAGTTAATGAAAAATTTAAAAATTTTGTAAAACTAATGACTTAATTAAAGGTGTTACATTCTTCTACAAATATTTTAGTAATTTTATATTTGTAAATCTAAAGGGAAAAAAGTAGGGGCAATTTAATGAGATAAATCACAATAAAGCTCCATTTAGCCAATTTAAAGAGGCTTCAAACTTGAGTAATACTTAATAGTTCATAACAATTGATACATGAATTTGAGGTAGAAATATATAATCTAAATTGCTGTGTTAAAGGTTTTGCAAAATCTTAGAAAAAATTCATACAAAAAATGTGATTTAGGGAAAAATCAAATCGATTTTTGGTACTTTCAGTGCAAAACTTAATACAAAATTGATAAATTTTGAAAAACAAAACCAACACACCAATTGATCTAATCCTCTTCTTAAATATTGTTAGTAAAAGTTAAGTGATTATTACAATAAAAGCTACTCTAAAATTAGTTTTATTGATTAATTTACCAAAAAAAATGCAGAATCGATCATGCTCTTTCAACGACTTTTATTTTTATATTTTCACCACGCCCATAAAATATTTTTAAATTTAAAAATTATAAATCTTGAAAGTCTAATAAAAATGTTGATTTATTAAACATAACTGTGCGTTGCTCACAAGCTTCACAAAATAATTTCAAATATTAAAATTTTACATAAGAAATATTTTTTACAGATAAAATCCAGAAAAAAAATTTAAAATTGTCAATTTGTCTGCATAAAATTGGCTATAATTCAAAAAGTACTTATCTGAATTTCAAAATTTAGATGTCTATGGAAAGGTCATTGTCACTATTTAAATACATACAAAATATTAAAAGACAACAATATAAATTTAAAGACTTATACGGTTGAACAGATAAAATTGCATTATTTTGATTAATTAGTGAATATTATAATTTTTTATGTAACCGATTATCGAAATTTAAATTTTATAATAATTAATACCAATCAACAATTATTTTGGTATATAAAACATATTCCTACGATAACCGTAAGCTTTAATATGGATGTTTAAACATAATTGAAAGAAAAATTTTGCAAAAATCCAGTCGATAAAATTGTTTCTTTTTGGAAAAATATACTTAAGATACCTGTAAATAGCCATAACTTGGGCAATACTGTTTTGATATTTATAAATTAGGTATCCAATGAAAGGTTATAAGACATTCAAAATTATAAAAATAAAAAATAATTCACTTTCATGACAAAATAAATTGCTCAAAGAGAAAGAATTTGCCATAATGCGAAAAATTCATACCTTTTGAGTGTAGTTACTTAGAAAATTGTTAAAAGTTAATGAAAAATTTATAAATTTTGAAAAACTAATAACACACAATTATAGGTGTTACATTCTTCTAAAAATATGTTAGAAATTTTATATTTGTAAATCTAAAGGAAAAAAAGTAGGGACAATTTAATGAGATAAATCACAATAAAGCTCCATTTAGCCAAATTTAGAGGCTTCAAACTTTAGTAATGCCTGACACTAGGTATGCCCTTCTACTCACCTATCAAAATAAACAAATTTGTCCTACCCACAATGCGAGGGTTGGGCAAAATTTTGTTAAATTTTAATGGACTTCAAAGCACACCATTAGGCTTTAGCATTCTTCAAACCCTATTTGAAAATATCGTCTATGGCTTGACCTTGAAAAACTACGATCAAAACGTAAAATAATCCAACAGTGACAGTTTAATGACTGATTTCGTAGTTACTACCAAGCAAAGCCGGCTGGGTTCACACGAATCAAATAAAGACAAGCAATAAAGTTATAATAAAAATGAACAAAAAAAGAAAAACAACAAAATACCTAATTGCAGTAACACTAACTTTTTCCCAATCCCAACAAACCTCAAGCTCTCTCACATCACACTTCACATAACAACCATAACTAACTTCAATAAAAAAAAATGGTCTCACATGGTCACATGTTGCATATTATATTATACACACACTGACCTAAATCGCTTTTTGTGTCAAACTCGAACACAATAGAATAATTTCAAGAATAAAAATAACGAATACGAACGAATAACTGAAGAGAAAATCCAATGCAACACCGGCAACGGCAACATGTTAGCTTCAAACCAACAATCAAAGCTGACAAACAATTTCACATTGACACGAATTCGGCGGCATGTAGTGGCGGTGGACTCGGATTCGGCTAGATTTCGTTTCGTATTGGGAATGGGATTGTATTGTAAACTTGAAGTTGAAATTATCTTCCAGCCAACCAACTGCAACAGTGTGTGGCAAATCTGTGTATCGTCTCTCTCCCATACACATACATGATAAACAAATACACTGGTTTACGTTTTGTTGGCCTATTTGGAAGGCAAAAGCTCGATAAGTGAAAGCTTCCCCATTTAATACAGCTCTGACCGTTAACATTACTAGTTGGGATTTTCTCTCGGATCTCGGCTCGGTATATTTTTCTCGTGTGCATCCCACTTTTGATGAGTCGTCTTTCGTTATCAATCTATTACGATTCGGGAAATAATCCTGTGTAGAATTAAATTTGTGACAAAAAATGGTTGCACCAATTTAGTGCAATAAACAAAAAAAGAGCAAATACCTACATATACGAAAACATTTAAAAAGAAAACAATGTTTGTTTTGAACTTCAAAGTTAAAAGTCGGTTAAGTTTTGAACTTGAATTTTGTAAGCCGCTTTCCGCCTACGGTCGCGCGCTGCCGGTTTTTGTGTCAGTGTGACAGAACCATCAACTGACGGTATTACTTTCATTTAGTGTTTCTACCTGTTATATTATCTTCTCAGTTAAGGAGGTTAAGTTCGGCTTTGCGTTAAGTGAAAACGACAAAATACAAAATTGAAACGCATTTTCGAAACGCATTTTCTTTTAATTTTTTATCAAATCCTTTCTATTGAAATAAAAACAATATACCTATAAATCAAATGAAATTATGTCCGTTGTGTATACGGTTGAAGGCGAACAACAACTTGTTATGCCAAAAATAAATAACATTTTTAAAGGAGCATCAACAAATGTACTGCTATTGCAGAGTTCTTCGGAAACTGTTAAAATAAAAAGTAGGTACCTACTTGGATTTTTTTTTAAATTTCTTCCAAACAAATTACCTATCTTGTGGGCAAAAAATGAAATTTAGAATAAAAACATTCATAAACACCATTTATAAGGTGCATTTTTAACCTAGTGTTCTAAGAGCCAATTTATTCACTATTGTTCAACTTGCTGAAAACTCTAAAGTTGGCCAACTTACAAGTTGACTTCAAATCCGTAGTTGCACTGCAAGTTGAAAAATGCTATTATTGACTTCTTCGAATCAGAACTCCAGAATTGAAATTCAAAAGTTGCCCAACCTGCAGTTTCTATAATATCCTTGGGATATTTGTGACACATGACGCACAAGACGTCATTTTCAACTTTTGTTTGCATTAGAAATAATTTTGCATTTTGAATAATTTTTCCGAATAATTGCAATGGATTTTTTATTCCATGTGAAACTCGGAATCAAAAAAATACCAAGCTAAATTGAAAGCTATACAAAACGGATTAGGTACAACTTTTATTTTTAAAGAAAATAATATACATATGTCTAGCAATAAGAGGTGAGTTTTCACACACTATAATTTGTTCATATAACTATTTTGTTTTCCTAAAATGAAATAATTATAAAGGAAGAAACACAAATTTTCACAGAGAAGAATAATGTAGGGTTAAACAGGAAATGCCAAACAAAGATCAAAAACTCCATGAGAAGTGAGAACTGTTGTTGTGAAATGGAGTCATTAATGGATCGATGTTCATAGGTATGTTTTTAAACTTGGCCGGCGAAATCGTCGCCCAATACTTAAACATCACAAAGCCAGAAAATCATTCCATATATAACATGGAACACAATTCATTGAAATTTTACACTTGTTCTATATTTTTTGGTGGGGGAAAGGCACCATTTTTATAAACAAATTTCAATTATAAAAAAAAAAAATATGAAACAAAAAAAATACTCATGCGGTCCGCCATCTTAGTACTAACTGACCCGACGATGCTTGATTTCGGTGATCGGTCGAGAACTGAATAGCATGAATGAATAGACAAAAATCCCAAGTTTGCTCGTTAACTTCTACTATTTCGGGAAGTTGAGAAAATCCAAAGTTGATCAACTCTAGAGTTGAAAATAAAAAATTGAAAACGTCAACTTTGAGTGAATAAAAACTAATTCTCAAGTTGACTGTAAAAATCCCTGAGTTATGTTCAACTTCGACTGAAAAAATTAGGCCTAAATGTTCTGGTATTCTAAGCTCAGAATTAATCATCTGAAACCTATTAATTGTTGTGTTTATACTTTGACGGTAGATTGCGTTATGAACAAACTTTATGTTTTTAAACAAATGTCGAATTTACG
Source organism: Melangyna quadrimaculata (assembly GCA_949320155.1). Taxonomy (NCBI): domain Eukaryota; kingdom Metazoa; phylum Arthropoda; class Insecta; order Diptera; family Syrphidae; genus Melangyna; species Melangyna quadrimaculata. The sequence continues at coordinate 12,062,472 of OX439486.1, forward strand.
CAAATGACGAATTGGGAGAAACTATTTTTTTCATTAATGACCAAAACCTGTAAATGATCCAAATTCTGCCATAATTTTTGCTATAAATAGGTGCCTAGTGACAAATACAATTGACATTAAATTTTAACATAACAATGGCATCGTGTTAATATTGTGCTGACACTATTTTCAAATAATATAGGTATTTTTGTGCATTTATTAGGGCTGGCCACGAGACGAGACTCTGCGAGACTTTTGTAAGTCTCGTCTCGAACTCGTTAAAATCAAAAATTTTCAGTCTCGTCTCGGTCTCGTATAATTAAGTCTCGTCTCCGAAAAATACGATTTCCGGACAACCTGTTGATTATTGGAACGAAATATTTTCGATTATAGTTTGAATATGTGCAGAAGAAAATAAATATTTAACTGAAATTGGATTTTTTAATTTATTAGACTCTGTATTTTTCGGTCCAAATATACAGTCTCGTCTCGGTCTTGTCTCGGTTGCTTAAGATGCAGTCTCGTCTCGTGTCGTCTCGGTCTCGTCATACAAGACCGAGACCGAGACTTTTTTCGTCTCGTGGCCAGCCCTAGCATTTACATATATCCATAATTTTCATATTAATACAACAATAACTCCAGAAATGTTGTTTTATTTTGCATGTTAATTATTTTTTAAGGAGATAGGTATAGAGCGGATATAGAAGCGTAAGACAACACCAACTGCCAATACGCAATAATGTTCATTCTTGCCATTATAGCCCGGTCAATTTAGCCTTAAAAAATAGGGGTAGATTTGCATAAATTCCCAACAAGCTGAAAATTAGCATGAACGTTAAAAATACCTTTATAATGAAATTGTTAAAAGTCCCCATGCTTTGAAAAAATTGTATTCAAGGTTGAATGTCAAAAATATCAGTTTTTCGCATATAACTCTGAAACTGTAAATGCTATTGAGAAGTATTTCATACAAAATTTGTAGATCATGTCATCTGGAATAAAAAAGGTCATAAAAAATGAAGTGTCGAAAATTTTCGTTTTTCACGTATAACTCCTAAACGGTTCATGTTTTCGAAATCATGTGAATACCAAGTTTGTACATTATGTAACCCGATGATGGAGTAGCAACACTCCGAAACGCGTCGCATTAACAAATATATCTATATAAAAGTTGTGATAATAGTTTTATTTAAATTTAAATTTAATAAAAAAAAATTTTAAGAAATACAAAATAAAATTTGTTGTTTTTAATAATTTTATTTTAAGTATAAATAAAATATAATAGTTTAATAGAAGACTTCAGACAAGCTCCTTTCAAACAAAAAAATAAATGAAATACGCTGCAGTTACAAGCAGAATGCAAAGTCAATCGCAGTAAGCAGTAAGCTTCCGAAGTTATAAAGCCAACCCTACTGAGGAAAACCGGAATAAGTTTCAACAAGCTAGAAAGACCTGTAACGTTCATATTCGACGAACCAAATTTTTACATGATCAAAAATTACGGCAAAAAATTCTAAAATGTCCCAAAGGTAGTTAAAATTGTTGGTCATTTGTAAAAAACATACTAAATACCACCTCGTCCTCGGTTCCAACAATCGTCTTCAACGATACTTCCTTTGTCAGCTCAATCGATAAAGCCAATTTGCTTGCAGCACAGTTTGCTGTTAATTCGTCGCTGCCTGAAAGTGTTATGACTCCTCCTGTACTTGAGAGCGCAAATGATTCTATGGGACAAATCTTCTTCCGCACTCGTGCAGTTGCCAGAGTTCTGAAAGATCTCGATATACACAAATCCGCTGGCCCGGATAGTATCCCTCCCATTGTTCTGAAGAGGTGTTCTTCAACGCTGGCAAAACCACTGCGTAAGCTTTTCCATCTGTCCTACTCTACTGGTCTCTTTCCGAGTGGATGGAAAACAGCATTTGTCCAGCCTGTCCCTAAAAAAGGCGTGTCTTCTTCCCCCTCCAACTATCGGCCAATTGCGCTTACGTCCCTTCTTTCCAAGGTCATGGAAACGCTGATTAATTTTCAGCTAAAGAAATATCTCGAAGAACGAAAGCTCCTTAATGACCGGCAGTACGGCTTTCGTAGCAATAGGTCCACTAGTGATCTGACGGTATATCTCACCGAACAGTGGCACAAATCTTTACATCGTTTTGGAGAAATTAAGATTATTGCGCTTGATATTTCTAAAGCATTTGATAGAGTTTGGCATCAAGCTCTCTTATCGAAAATGCGTGCATTTGGTATCGATGAATCTCTTCTTCGTTGGATTAGAAATTACCTTTCGGACCGTTCAATACAAGTTGTATTGGATGGTTTCAAGTCTGAAATTCACAAAATAAATGCTGGTGTGCCCCAGGGCTCCGTTCTGTCTCCGACTCTCTTCCTTATATTCATAAACGATCTTTTATATGAAACTTCTAATCCATTAAATTGTTTCGCTGACGACAGTACCCTCAGCTTTTCATATTCGTTCTTAGATTCACATCCATGTCCTTCGGATGTGGAACTTGAACGGCAGCGTATGATAAGCTCATTTAATTCTGATCTCGACAGCATTGTCCAATGGGGAATAAAAAATCGTGCAGAATTTAATGCTTCAAAAACTCAATGCTGTCTACTGTCGTTAAAACAAAACCCACCCCCCATGCCACTATCCATGAGTGGCACTTGCATTGAGGAAACCGAAAAGCTCTCAGTCCTCGGTATGTGTGTCACAGACCACCTTTTATGGAACGACCACATATTCGACATCGCCAAAAATGCTGCTAAGTGTTTAGGTTTTCTCCGTCGATGCAAGAAATTTTTCTCCCCTTCTGATCTGGCTGTGATCTACAAAGCCTTTATTCGTCCAAAACTTGAGTATAACTCTCACATTTGGGCAGGTGCTCCAATAACCCACTTGAGTTTATTGGATAGAATTGAAAAGAGAGCTCTTAAAATGATAGGTGAAAGAACTGTAACGGAAACATTCTCATCTCTTGAGCACCGTCGAAATGTTTCATGTCTTTCGTTATTTTACCGTTATTTCCATAAACAATGCTCTAGTGAAATAGCCAGTTGCATTCCTTCCCTTAAACAATTCAACCGTAATACTCGCGCTTCTAGGAATGTCCATCAGTTTACCCTTGAGCCCAATTTCGGACGTACTGTTAAGTACAGAGATTCTTTCCTTAGTCGCACTACTCGAATGTGGAATGCTCTACCCAGCTTAATTTTCCCCTCCCATTGTGATCTACAGACGTTCAAAACCAATGTGCATCGGTATCTCCTTTTAAATCCCCTCCAATCTACCTAATCGCTCGTGCTGTGTATATCATCTTAAGGGTAGTCACAACCCCTTTTGCACACGCTTAACATAAAAAAAAAAAAAAAAAGTTCATCGCAGCTAGACGCAGCTAGATGTTGTTGTTTTTAGAACTACATATATATACGAATATTTTGGTATATGATTCAAGCATGACTTTGTTATTAAAAGTCTCGTTGAATTGGAGAAAAAGAGACAAAAAACTCATTTTGGACTTTCTTTGTGGGAACTTACTCTTGGTTATGAAAATAATAAAACATACTTTATAAACACAGTACATACCTTTAGTTTGAATATCCATTACTAACAATTATTTAAAAAAAAAAACTGTTCTTAAAAAAATAGGGCTTTAAAGCTTATTGCAAAAAGAGCACTTATTATGACAACTTCCACTTCGGAAACACAGAATGAAAAGTTCTGCTGTGGATTTGATTTTTTTTTTGTGTAATCAGGTGGCATGGCTATAAGTAAATACTATAGGGAAATATGAGGCGATAATAACAACATCAAACTTTTACCCTATGACCTACTACGGTCCCACTGTGCCGTGTGGCAAAAATATCAGCATCTTCTAATATTCTCTTTGACCAATTTATGACAGTCCCAAGTAGCCAACAACAATTTCTGTCAAACATTCACAATAAACCTCAGTTCATTGCAATGCTTAAACATAAATTTACCACTGAACATATTTTATTCAAGCAAGCTGACAACGACGCTGATGTTCTCATTATAGAAACTGCAATAAATCAATTCAATCCAACTGATGTAAATGTTATTATTGGTGAAGATGTTGATCTGTTGGTATTACTTACCGCTCGAACTCCAATGGAAAAAATCATTTATTTTTGAAAACCTGGAAGTTTTCAAAAACCATAAGTATTTTCGAATAGCAGTTTATCAAGCCGCGTAAAGTTAGCATGACAACTTTCGAAAAAGTGAAATCTGAGTATGCCATTAATTGCCGAGTAATTGCCGTAAATATGCCGTGAAATCAAAAAAATTGCCGCGCTACGGGTTTGCCCACAAAGGGCAATCCTGCTAACTTTATATAAAGTTAGCATGACACATTTTTGTTTTTGGGCAAAAATAACTTTTGGGTATGCAAGAAGTTGCCAAATAATTGCCGTAAATATGCCGTGAAGAGAAAAAAATTTCCGTGCCCATGGTTTGCCCAAAAAGGGCAATCCTGCTAACTTTACGCGTAAAGTTAGCATGACACTTTTTTATTCTTAGTCCAAAATAAAATTTAAGGATGCCAGTAATTGTCGAACAATTGCCGTAAATAAGCCGTGAAGATAAACAAATTTCCGCGCCCTTAGTTTGCCCAAAAAGGGCAATCCAGCTTACTTACGCGTAAAGTATTTGATGGCTAGAGTGCTAGCATGACACTTTTTTATTCTTAGTCCAAAAAAAATTTAAGGATGCCCGTAATTGTCGAATAATTGCCGTAAATAAGCCGTGCAGATAAAAAAATTTCCGCGCCCTTAGTTTGACCAAAAAGGACAAACCAGCTTACCTTCGCGTAAAGTTAGCATGACACTTTTTTATTCATAGTCCAAAAAAAATTTAAGGACGCCAGTAATTGCCGTAAATAAGCCGTGAAAAGAAAAAAAATTGACGCGCCCTTCGTTTGCCCAAAAAGGGCATAAAACGGGTTTCGGGCTATTTTTGGTGCAAAATAACTTTTGAGTATACCAGTAGTTGCCAAATAATCTTCGTAAATTTACTGTAAAAGAAAAAAACGTCCGGCGCCCATGGTTTGCCCATAAAGGGCAAAAAACAATTTCAGGCTAATTTGGGTGTAAGGTTAGCATGAAACTTTTTTATTTTTAGTCAAAAAAAACTTCTGAGTAATTTGCGTGTAAAGTTGGCATGACAATTTTTTATTTTTAGCAAAAAAAAACTTCTGAGTATGCCAAAAATTGCCGAATAATTGCCGTAAATAAGCCGTGAAGAAAAAAAAATTGCCGCGCCCATGGTTTGCCCATTAATGGCAAAAAACTATTTTCAGGCTAATTTGCGTGTAATGTTTGCATGACACTTTTTTATTTTTAGCCAAAAAAAAAACTTCTGAGTATGCCAAGAATTGACGAATAATTGCCTACCTGTACACAAAAATAAAATTTTTGGTTTATAACCCATATTTTCCTTCCACCTCATAAAACAACCTTGGGAACAATATATTTGCATTGATGCTTTTGAGTCTTTTCTTTTCAGTCATCAGTTTATAAAAATAACATTACTTTGTTCAGGGTGGTTGTATTACACTTATTTTGGATTCATAAGATTGCGAATTAAAAACTACCCTTAATTCATGTATCATGTGCCCAGATTACCAAGATAAACATAATCGGTTTGACATACTTCCCCATCCCCCTCTCCACATTCGGAAGCGATTATAATTATAAAAACTACATAGATGTAGGTAGGCTTCGGAATTCGGATATGATGTAGACACGAAGAAGATTTTAAATAGAGTCTTATTCTTTGCTTGTAAAAAAACAAACCCTCTAACTTAAAAACAAAAGTTCTTGATTCAAAATAGCTTTTAACGGCCTTTAGTCCATAAAAATTGTCGTTTCGACCCGGCGTTCTCGCTTGGACTCTTCAGTTGACAGTGAGGGCCTTGTCAAGACGCAATTTTTATTAATTTCAGTCCAGCTAACATCAATTTTACAGCGAAAATCAATTGTGAACTATATCCAACCCAATTAGAATTTCTAATCAAGAATTGTTGAAAATTTTGTTACCCGTTGCCTGGCATTGTTTACATATGAATGGTTTTTTTTATAATACAAATTCTTTATACTTCTGAAATACATCAGCCAAGTAGAAGACTTAGTTCTTGATGTTAAAAACGGAGCAGATAAAAAATAATGTCTTAACCAGAATGTAATGTTGTTTTCACAAATAATTGCATTGAAAAGTATTTATTTTTGTTTGAAAGTAAATTTATTTTGTCCGTGTCATTTTGCTCACTTCCGTGCAATTAGTTTTATTATTTTTATTTTACCTTTTTGTTTTTCTTCATTTTAATTCAATAAAATGAAGAAAAACAAAAAGGTAAAATATTTTTTCTTTAAGCCCAGTTACCAAGGGTAGTAACTTCAAAATGGTATTTAATTAAAGAGCTGCGCGCCCTAGATATGAATATGTGGTTTAAGACCTTTTCTGTGGGTCAAAATGTCTGAACGACACACTCAAAGATTGAAGTTTTGGTGCATGTTGCAGCCAATTGGCTATTCGGAAAATATTTTGGACTCTATAAGTTCCTACACTGCATTTGTAATGAACTGCATTTTAAATGTAGTATTGCATACAAAGGCCCCAACCTTGACACGCCAGACTTTCATATTTGCATATGAATAGTATGGACCTATCTTAAAAAAAAGGAATTTTTGCTATCGTTCACACCCAACAATTGCTGTGGGCTCTTAGTCTATTATATTTTACTTACTTCGTTTTTCTCAGAGTCTATTCGGTGTCTTCCACAAACTCATCGAATAAGATACCACCTAGGCCATATCGCCGTATGAAAAGACGATTTAAAAACTTAATCACTTTATGCTTAACATTTACGAATGTGTTATATAGGGTTTTCACAATTATACAGAAACTACCGTTTTATATAATTATTTAATTAAAGTAGGTACATAAAAACGTTAGCATGTCCACCATTTGTCGCATGTCCACCATTACACGCAAATTAGCCTGAAAGTGGTTTTTTGCCCTTAATGGGCAAACCATGGGCGCGGCAATTTTTTTTTTTCTTCATGGCTTATTTACGACAATTATTCGGCAATTCTTGGCATACTCAGAAGTTTTTTTTGACTTAAAATAAAAAAGTTTCATGCTAACCTTACACCCAAATTAGCCTGAAATGGTTTTTTGCCCTTTATGGGCAAACCATGGGCGCCGGATATTTTTTTCTTTTTTCAGTAAATTTACGGAGATTATTTAGTAACTACTGGTATACTCAAAAGTTATTTTGCACCAAAAATAGCCCGAAACCCGTGTTTTGCCATTTTTGGGCAAACGAATGGCGCGGAATTTTTTTTCTTTTCACGACTTATTTACGGCAATTATTTGGCAATTAATGGCGTTCTTAAATTTTTGTTTGGCCTACTAATTAAATAGTGTCATGCTAACTTTACACGTAAAGTTAGCAGGATTGCCCTTTTTGGGCAAACGAAAATAAATAAATAAAAATAAAATAAATCGGGTGGCACAACGGCTCACGAAGAACCAGGGCCTAGTGACTAACAACTCGCAACCATTCCTGTGTGCGCCTTTCGACAGGAATGGAAGGGACCTACAATTGTATGCCGAATCCGAACGGCTAGACGAGAAGTACTTATTCGTGACAAGTGATACTCTTGGAGGATTTGTCAATTCCTCGCAAGAGACAGTAGCCCTGAAAAAAAACTTTTTAGTTTTTAGGTGGACGAGGCTGGGGAGCGATCCCAGACCTCCAGCGTGACAGTCGAACGCACTAACCATTACCCTACGGGCTACTACTTGGGCAAACGAAGGGCGAGGCAATTTTTTCTCTTCACGGCATATTTACTGCAATTATTTGGCAACTTCTTGCATACTCAAAAGTTATTTTTGCCCAAAAACAAAAAAGTGTCATGCTAACTTTATATAAAGTTAGCAGGATTGCCCTTTGTGGGCAAACCCGTAGCGCGTCAATTTTTTTGATTCCACGGCATATTTACGCCAATTAATGGCATACTCAGGTTTTACTTTTTCGAAAGTTGTCATGCTAACTTTACGCGGCTAGTTTATCAGGTTATCCTAAATGTAAAAATCATACCTATTTTTACATGCTATGACTGGCTGTGATTCAACATCAGCATTGTCCCGGAGGGCCAGAACAACAGTTTTTAAATTGTTTGAAAAACAAGATTTAATTGAATGTGCAAAAGTTTTTAAAGATATGAACTCTACTCCAGAAACTCTTATCACCAACGGAATAAGATTTCTTCTTTCAATATATGGAGCTCCAAAAAAAAGTTACTTGCATAGATAAGTTACGTTACTTATAATTTGCAAAACATACACGTCATAAAAAACGCGTGCAACTTGTCTTCCTCTAACCGCGGCTTCTGCTCACCAACATTTTTATCGAGTGTATTAGCAGGTTGAAGTTTGGCTTGGTAATCAACTGGACCCAGAAGAAATGGGGTTGGAAGCTCATTAGTAATGCATTGGAACCAATCCACACTCTACTTCAACCTGCACCAGAAAATCTCCTTAATGCTATTTTTAGCAACTGCAAAAATGGGTGCAACTCTAAATGCGGCTGCAAAAAAGTAGGTCTATTTTGTTCACCAGCATGCAAGAGTTGTCAAGGCCAGTCGTGTTCAAATGTTGAACCTCCAACAGATGAACACGAAACAACTTTCATCAACGACGAAACAACTGATGATGAACACCAATTCACGTCGACTCAGGAAGATGAAGAAGAAGAAGAAACAGATGGAGGAAGCAAAGAAGAAGATGAAGAAGTTGAATAAAGAGACCTGATATTCAAAAATTCTTCAGTAAAATAGTTCGTGGATTAGGTCTATCGGGGAAACCATGTTAAAAAAAACGCGCCAAGTACACTACCTCATAGGTGTTGTGGAAACGTGTGTATATTATAGAGAATAGAACTTAAGTAATTTCTAGAATCGCTTTTACTCAGAAATGGTGAATCATAGGAAAAAAGTAGGTAACGTAAAAACCTGTACCTACTTTCGTAATATATTGCGACTTTGGACTTATAAGGAAACAATTGTTATAATATTGTTGTAGATAATATAATGGTCTACAAATTGAGCGGAAGTTTTTTCAACAACTTCGTCATTTAAGAGTAGAACGCAAAAAAAAAAAGAAATGTAGACTTTTTGTCAAAATTAAAAAAAAAAAAATAATTTTTTTAAAATAGTTGTTTAAAAAAAAATACATTTTTCCTGTAGGGGGTTACATAATGTACAAACTTGGTATGCACATGTTTTCGAAAATATGAACCGTTTAGAAGTTATACGTGAATAACAGAAATTTTCGACACTTTCCGTTTTTTGAAATGTCGATATCTTCCTAACGATGAGTCTTAGGAAAAACATTTTTTATTGCAGATAACATGATCTACAAAGCTTGTATGAAATACTTTTCGATGGCATTTACCGTTTCAAAGTTATATGCGAAAAACAGATATTTTCGACATGCAACCTTGAATACAATTTTTTCCAAGCATGTGATCTTTTGGGACTTTTGACAATTTCATTATAAAGGTATTTTTTACGTCTATGCAAATTTTCAGCTTGTTGGGAATTTATGCAAGGGTCAATGTCTAATTTGACCGGACTATTATAATTATTACATATTTCACTTCTTGCAAATGTACATTTATGTCATGTTATTAAGGACCTAATTGGTTTTGTCTACCAATTTGATAGTATTCTGCAACGGCCGGCGCGTATGGTGTTTCTCTTAATGCTAAAGCAGCTTGACTAACAAGTTTGCATTTTTATAACTGGTTTTAAGTTCTGCATTTCAAAATTCTGTTTTACCAAATTCTGAAAATAATAAAAGAAAAGTTTCGGAAATGTAAAAAAGTTATGAACTTTTGAAACTGTTGTTTTATTGTTAATTTTATACAAACTTAGTTCGATTTTAATTTGTTGCCTTATGAGATGGAATGGGTACAAAATGGCGAAAGAAATGATTTTTTTTTTGTTAGTCGTGCTAAACCTGGCTTGGTGTCTTTGTTAAAATGTTCGTGATATTGCTCTATGATATCTTTAATCGTTATATTGCTCTGTGAAAATGTCTAAAAATAGTACATGTAATTCCATTCTACGGCCTAATAAAGGAAGAAAAATTAGAAAACGATAAAATGATTTTGAAAAATAGAACACATTTAAGTCATATTAATCCATAATATAGTTACAAGAGGGAATAAAGACAATAAATTACTTAATAACTTAAATGCTTAACTAATTTCGATCACAGCCTGAAAATATAATCAAAAACTTTAAAAGTTTTTATCTCCGAAGTTTAAAAAATTTGTATTCCCTTTTATAGGTACATACTTTCCCTTTTTTCAACAATTAAATATTGTTTTGTGATTCCCTACTTAGATTTCCATGGGAGCGTGTCGGAATTCCACTTTTAAAAATGTTTTTAAATCCAGTCTTCTAATAAAAACAACTGTTCTTTTTAATCTAAACTTTAAAAAAAACACTAAATCAAAAGCTCTTAAAATCACATTTTATCACATTAAGCCCGTATTTTAGAATATTTCGTTTGCATTTATATACTTAAATATGCATTTGAATAATTATTCCTGTTTCATCACTTTTTTTATTATTAGGTTTTTGAATTTATTTATTTTCGGTTTATACATACACATACAATGTGACGAAAAGCTTGAGCGAAAAGGTTGGGTCGAGAAAATAAAAAAATCGAACGGAAGGGTTGTCTTTTTCCCCCTGCCTATGCAGGAGGGCAAATTCCTAAAAAAATGACTTAAAACCAAACAAGAATGGTAACATTAACAATGCCTTGTTGGATGATTCTCCACTAAAAGCTCCTTTTCGTGGCCCCGACCAAAAAATGGTTCAACAAATTAAAAATTCTTATTTATTTTGAAGTCAATAACAGCGCAAGCAACGTTTCTAACTGGGCCACTTCTAAATTTTACATATTTGCAGATATGTAATCAAAAAATAATTGTTTTTATGGTCCAAATGTCATTTCCGTCCTCCTTGTTCCAGATCGGAAAAATGGATTTTTTGTTTGTTTTTAATGCATACATTTTAATTTGACTGAGTTCCAGGATTAAGAATGTGTAGTTAAATACAACTTCCCTAAAATTTGAATTTATTTATTTGAAACAATTAACTTACAATCTTTCCAACATGTGTCTCCATGTATTTGCATCATTTCCGTAAAAAAATGTTAAATGCTTATAAATTCAAATTAACGGCCGTCAGTTTATAGGATTTAGACTAAATGAAGAAACTGATTCATGCTTTCTTTGAAATATATTCAATTAAATGGGTGGGACATCAGTGACATGTGTTATTTTAAAGTAAGTGGTTGTATTCGTCAAGTGTTTCATCAATTTCGTCATTCCCGTAGGTGCATATAATTTTAGTAAGTGATAGTAAAAAAAAAAAATATTTTGTAACAGTCTTGTGAGGTTATGTTGCAGTTAGTTATATTAAATTAAAAATAAAATATACTTTCTATTTTCCTTGTCTAAAAAGCTAAAAAACATCGATTTTCGTCATTTCCGTCGCCTTTAGATGTGTTTTTTTTTTTAAATCATGAATTTATTGCAAATCATTTTGTGCATGCATTTAAAAGCACTTAAATGCATTTCCAGACCCTAAATCTGAGATAGGTGGGGAAGCGAAAACGTAACAAATTATTTTTCTTTACTAGTTAAATGTCATCTCCGTACCACACAATCATTTCCGTAAATCGATTTAATTTAGATTTTTATAATTTTAAATAAATTCCTGTAATACCGTAAATCTTTTAAATGCATCCTGAATTACACGGCCCTTGTTACAAGGAACATTTTTAAAGAAACATTTTTTTACTGGTACATTATCATTTCCGTATCGATGGCATCATTTCCGTATCAAGCCCAAATTCTTAAAAACGCTTAAAATCAAGTGCACGCACTTTAAATCATTAATTATTCCATTTTTTATAAAAACAATTGAATGTACATCATTTCTTCTTAAATTTAGGTAGGGGACATTTTAGGTGCTAAAAAGGAGCTTTTAACAGAGAATCACCCTGTTATACCTTTATGTAAAGACAGAAATCCCTCCTTTTATTTTATTTTTTTAGCGAAAAGTCCTGGAAGCTAGATTTATTCTTATAAAAATAAAAATATTTTTTTTTAATTTTACTTTATTAAGATCTATTTTTATTTTCAAAATTCAATTGTCTTATTAATTCTTAGTCAAACATTTAAAACCAGATGATTCCACGACTTTCACTTTTCGAAATATTAAGAAATAAAGAATAAAAGTTTAATATGACGTATCGAAAGCTTTTAACGCTTTCGGTACGCAATGCTACACCTGGACTTGTACCACAGGTGTACCGAAAGGGTTAAAAAAGAAAATTTGAAATTTGTATTTAGGTAGGTACCACCTTAAGAAAATATTTTATTTTTAAGGAAATTAAATTAAATAATTAAATTAAACTATTTATTTTTATACATCAAAAAAAATCATCAACCCATTCATAAAATATTTACGCTTATAAGCAAAAATCTCAGAAAATAAAACATATGGTTATTTTTAGATGGATAAATATTTCCGCCAATTTGAATCCAAACCTCTTTTTAGTAATTCATCATCTTCTCCATCCATCGTCTTTGAGCCTCTTCTTTTCTTTTTTCAGATTAGTTTGTGAGTTGTTTGCACGCGCTGTAACTTTTTTAGAGGTGTCCAGCTGAAATGTATGGAAATTAGTTTAGTATGATGCTAGCTATAAAATATATTTAAAATTAAGAAAATTTTAGCAAACTGTTCTAAAATCAGTAAAATGTAAGGTATTATCATACTTAAACCTTAATAATTTCGGAAATTACCAAAAAGGTGTGTTCATTATCAAATTTTCTAATTTTGTTTGACATCTCATTTCATTTTGAATTTGGTTTGGCAGTTAAACGTTTGTTTTTTGTTATTTCTCTTTCAGTTTTATTTTTTGAGCAGTGTTTACCATTTTCATACAAAAGCTTTTCAGAGCTTTTGAAGTTGACTCCCGCTGGATGCATTCACCTAATTACATATTATTTTTGTCTGCTTAAGTTTTGTTTTTGTATTTTTTAAAACCATCCCTTTTTATAGAAAATCATTTAAGTAAAATTTTCAAAATCGGCTTAAGTTTTCGAGTTACATCAAAAATATTGCAAAATGACCAGTGTGACCATTCTCTCAGGAATGCATGGATGAATTTGGGCGAATTTTGTGTTTCAATAAGCAAGCTTAAAATCCAGGCAAACATATTCATTAATATAACCCACGACCGCCATTTTTCCTTACTAAAAGGTATCTTCTTAGTTTTATGAGAAAGCTGGTTCATTTATTTTTTAGTATTAAATCCTAGAACTATTCGGTTTCTAATTTTTGAATACAAATTAATAAGAGCCTTACGAAAAGGTATAAGATGGATTTGTTAGTGTTGCCATACCATTGTAATATGGCATTTTTGTTTTAAGTCGGTTTTCACTACTTCTCCAGAAATTATTTTGAAATATTTTTAAATTTTAGCTAAATAAATAAATTAAAATGAAAAACAATGCAAATTATTTAATATATAGCAACAAACGCCCATAGGGAGAGGGGAGAAAGGACCCTCCCTCCTCCAAGAGATTGTTTCACTTTATTAGCTTAATACAAGCAAAAACTTACATACTAACTTAAAGATTAACATTTAAAACTTACACTAACTTAAAGATTAAGGCAAGGAGGGGTGCGAGGAACGGTAAAGGGAGATTTGGAGGCTGTCTTTGGTTAGATGGAAGTCGAATACGTTGTGCACGCTGTTAGAGGTACGTAGCATACGGTTTATTGGTTCGTTGCTACCATAATTGGTTCGGTGAAACTTGATTTGGAACAGAGGTATGGATTGGAGATTATTGGGATTTGTTTGCAGGGAGATTTTTTGAAGAAGAGCTGGACAATCGATATTGCCAGCTAAGAGGTGATGGGTGAAGACAATATCAGCCACTCGGCGGCGAAATTGGAGGGAGTCCCTATTAATTAACTTTAGACGATGTTGGTAGGGAGGCAGGTTATGTGCATCAGACCAGGGAAGGCCGCGGAAGGCAAAACGAAGGAATCTACGTTGAACAGCTTCAATTCGCTGAGAGTGATTAAGGTAATAAGGTGACCAGACTTTATTTGCATATTCGAGGAGTGGCCTAACAAATGTGGTATAGAGAGATTTAGTGACATAAGGGTTGACCATCGTTTCACAAAGCCGAGTGCGGAGTTAGCTTTCTTGATGGATTTATCAATGTGAGAACGAAAATTCAATTCTCTATCGCAGATAATTCCTAGATCGCACAGTGAATCAACCGAGGGGACTGGCACATTGTCGATAAAATACGTCCTAGGAGGGAGTGGAAAACGCTTACGGGAGAAGGTGATAGCTTGACATTTGTTAACATTGAGCTAAAGAAAGTTTTTAAGGCACCAGGTTGAAAATCGGTTTAGGTAATTTTGTAGTAGAATAGAGTCGGCAGGGGATGTTATGCACCTAAAGATTTTCTTATCATCGGCGTAAACTGATATAAAAGAGTCTTTTATTATACAGTAGACGTCGTTGATAGTCAAGATGAAAATCAGTGGGCCAAGGTGGCTTCCCTGCGGGACGCCAGAAGTTGCAAGGATGGGATCAGAATCAAATTTAAATAAATTAATAAAATACTGAAGACTAAAAATAATTTAAGACAAACATAAAATTATCCCAGTCATTTATCCCAGTCAATTATCCAAGTCATTAGAAAATTGCCCCTATCGTCTAAATGGGGGGAACAGATTTTTTTTGTCGTGACCAAACTTACAGACTCTAGCATTTTGTATCACCGTATGTGAACCACCCTCTATAATCTTAAGAACCAGTTGTACAAACGTGGTTCAGCATTTGAATCGCTGATCAAATGTTTTTAAGTAACTGATTTAGGTGGGTAAACCTATGATACAACTTAATAGATCATTGACGTCATCGTCGCCAAGCCAACAAATTAAAGCCCTATTCACAATGCGACGAGTTATCGCGACGAGAGCGTAACGTGATGCACTGTCATTGTTTTCTAGTTATAAATCCGTTGCCCAATTCTCAATGCGACGAGTTTCTTGACGATGTGCTATTGACAGCGTTAAATTATGGTTTGTGTTTGTACTTGCTGTGCAGTGTGCGTTCAAAATAATGGAAAAATCAAAATGAAATTAATTTTATTATAAATTATTATTTAAACACATTGTGTTTGTCCATAGCTGATTTCGCGTTCTATTCCTCGCGCTAGGGAAATGGTTTTCGGCTAAAAAAGCAAAGAAATTAAAACAATACAACATTATACTCGTAATATCATCAACACAATAATAGATCTATAAATATAATTTCACAGTCAAACTTGTTTTATTTCATTTCCACGTACCTGTTATTTTCTTTATTCCTTTAGTGATTTTTGATTTGACAAACAAAAAAAAAAAACATAAAAAGCGTCGACGAGAGCGTCTTTTTTTTTAATTTCCCCAACTCTGGCGTGACGTGACGACGAGAAACGATTCATTGTGCATACCCTCGTATACTTTCGTGTTTTAAAATCGGTTTGAAAACTACAACAAGTTCTCGTCACGCTCACGTCGTTTTCTCGTTGCATTGTGAATCGGACTTAATATTCGCGTCAGTTAACATTCCTGCTTATAAACTTAGCAGATTTAAGAACACCCCGACTCCAAAGGCCATGAACGATGGCCGGACTATGGAACATGTCTAAAAAAAATCCCATGGAGTCGCAAAAATCCATGTCCAAGTAGTGACATATCCATACAAATCAGATTGTGGATTCGATTGTAGATTGGATTACGGACATCGTGTATGGCCTGTGGAGTCGGGGTGTAACAGAATTAGAACTATTTTAACTGTTTCACGTAGCGCCGATGGTGTTTTTTTTATTCGTGATTCTAATGCCGATCTACATTCTTACAACTGGCCCTTAGTGTTTGAAATTGACATTAAATGCATTTTATTATCCCGCCGATCTAGTTTCGATTTGGCCATGATAATAAAACAAACAGAATCGCAATGACAACAGTGTTATATATTCTCCTCTTTCTTCCTCATTATTCTTGTAATCCTTTCTTTTATCTTTTCTTCAAATAGCCATCTATTCGCTAGAGTAAAAACTAATTTTAAAAAGAAAAGGCTAATCCTCGATTTCATAAAGCCCTTTTAAAAATTTAACAGGCTTTTAAGTCTAAAAATGACATTTATTCTATACAAAATTCGTCATAAATGTTCGTCGTAAATGTTTATGGGCCATAAGCGTGTGTGTTAATACGTATTGGAATTGAAAATTGAGTTGGTTATTTTAAAGAGCCCATTATACGAAATTTGAAAATGATATTTTGAAAAAGCTTAAAGTTCAGTATTTATCATCTCATCAAAACAAACAACAGGTTTTTATAAGGAACAAGTAGACATGAGATAAGCATAAAACCATAAATTACTCAATTTGTGCAAAAAACGGGCTTGAATCCATTTTCCAAAGGCAGTGCCGCAAAATATATTCATTCTGATTTCAGTTGTGTTATTTTATTTTTTGAAAGAATTGCTTGGTTTTTTGAAATAAAACAATTAGGCAAGGCCACTGATCTCTTTAATAGCTGCATAGCGCATCCATACAAAAAAATAAGTTGAGGCCATTTGTAGAACTTTTATAAGTGGACGGGGTACCCTGTCGGTTTAAAAAATAAAATTAACACTGTGAACCCTGTATGTGATATATTTTTTTTTTTCAATTTCGCATTCAATGTATTTCCCATAAGAGAAAACGAAAAAGGGTCCTCAATAACATTACTTTTTCTAATTACTTTTATATGAAAGGGTATTCATATTACAATTGCAATGTAATAATTAAGTATGTTAGTTTGTAAATCAAGCGTAAATTATATCGAAATTTATAAATAAAATGCTGGTAAAAAATGTAAACAAACTACCTTTACAACGAGAAACAACAACAATAATACTTGGTTAGAAAAAAAAATCAAGACAGAGGCGTAGCTAGGATTATTAATAATTTATATAAAATGTTTGTTTCAGAAAAATTATTTTTTATTAATTGCTCCTTCTACTCCAGATTTTCCATATATAAACAATAAAAAAGAAGTAACTACAAACTACCAAACGAAAACGCCATAAATTTATAATTTAATTTTGTTCATGTAAAGTTGGCATATAGATTTCTACATACATTAAAAATAGTGAAGACTTTTGGTGCGAATTTTCCCATTTTCTTTTTGAGTTAGAGCGCGGAGCGGGACATCAGTATTTTGACTGTTCGCCATCATCTGTGAACTGTCAAAGAAAAAAGAGTTTTTTCGGATTTTTGACATCTTGCCCCCAACTATCAACTGTCAAAGTGAAAGGTGTGATTTTTCGTACTGTCAACAAGTGTCGAGTGGGATTTTTTCGGTTTCCACTGGAGAGTGCTGGCCGTGACAGTAGGTAAAATCCACCAGCTAAATCGATTGGCGCCCTCAGATTTTGACATTTCGACACTTGTCAAATTAAAAAGTGAAATTTCTAGGTTAATATTGGTGCTAACGCGCTGGCCGTTACACTAGTAAATACCACCCTTCTAAATCGATTGGCATCCTCAGATTTTGACATTTCGACACTTATCAAATTTCAAAGTGAAATTTCTCGGTTTCTGTTGGTGCTAGAGCGCTGGCCGAAACACTACTACACATTCATCCATTTAAGAAAACAACAACACAGGTTTGCTTACATTTTTATCTGCAAAATACCACAAATAAGTATTAAGTTTCACTAGTATTTTCCTCTTGATTTACAAACTTACATATTTTATTATTCTATTGTAATTATGTTATGTATGCCCGTTCATATAAAATAGTTTGGTCGTAAAACTAATTTTTCTTAGAGCTGTCTTTGGTTTTCTCTTATGGGAAATGCATTGAATGCTAAATCGAAAAAAAATGTATATCACATACAGGGTACTCTTTGTGACATGCAGACGGCGTTGAACACAACTAACCAAGTCTCAATAACAATTCAAATTTGTCAGTTTAGGTTTCTGAGATCTCCCCATTCGTAGAAATCTGAAGGCATTTATATGCTGTTCAAACTTAAGTTTAAGTAGGAAAATTTGTATTATGTTTGAACTCCTTTAGACTGTCTATTGGATTAAATTCTTTTCATTTTTTGAACTGAAGCTAATATCGGAATTGAACAAAAATTAGTTTTTCGCTATAAAATGGACAAGACAACAATAGTCGTGTTTTATTAGCCGCGTTTTAATATCGTCAATAACCCATATGGCTTGGGTAACATCAAATTCAACGCAGCCAAATTGTAGTTGGCTTGCTTCAGAAGGCCTGCGGGACTTCGCCATTGGTTAAATATCTAAGTATCAACTTCGAGGAGAGGTTACGTTTTCAGCCCACACGTAACTGCTACTCTGACAAAAAGGAAACCTCGCTTTCCACCGAATCCACCCTCTAATGCAGAAAAGGAATGGGCTGAGCCAGATGACAATGTTGCTTCTCTATTTATTCTTAGACCGATCATCACATACGGCTTTCCTACATGGTTTACTTCTCCCAAAACCAGCATGAGAAAGCTTGGACTGTTTGGAAGGAAAATCCTGCGGATCTGTACGGGACTTCACTATGATCAACAGAAGCGGCGGCGACGAGACCATTTTACCAACAAGTGACTCTACGAAACATCCGGAATAACACCCCAGGACAAATACATGATCAGTGCTGCCAAAAGGCTACCGAGCAACCTAATGCCGGATTAACACGAATGGCAAAGATGCCAATATTTCTCCAAAAAAAATGGTAAAATAATGGCAGAAATAATTTTCTTATGACATGCATTTACACGAGTTCAAATAATGGCAGATTTCAAAATACTGGCAACATGCCATAAAAGAATGAGCAAGTTCGTTCTTATCTAGAATGGCATAATTTCAAAAAATGGCGTCAGTAAAGTATTTACACATAGTCATATTAATGGCAGCATTTTATGCCAAATTATGTCGGCCATTTTATTTTGGCAAAAATATTGCCAGTATTTAGAGCGTTTACACGATGAAAAGAAAAAATGGCTATAAGTTGACAGATAAAATGGCATTTTGCCATTCGTGTAAATGCAGCATAAGCAATCATCCGAACCCGCTAGAGAGCACCATCACCAGGGAAGAGAGATAACCCGAGCTACGATACCTTGATGTGACAGCACTACTGACGAGGAAATTAACTCTATCAATTACGACGAGGCATTCCAATTCTACGAGGAAGCATTGTCAAACCACCACCGTGACTAGGAGCCACTCTTACCCAACATTCCACCACAAACACAACGGGATATAAATAACCCAAAATATTAAGTAAATAGTATAAAACAATTAAATACAATTTTTTTAAACAAAAAACAAACACTAGCCCACTGCGTATTAATGCATGTCAAATTGGAAGTAGGTAAGAATTCCAAGCGACTGCCAAATTTGTGGGAAAAAATGACTTTTCATTTTTTTTTTCCACACTTGCTTGTATTAATACATTACCTTAACCTTAAAATAGTGTGATCGAATGTGGGATAGAATTAGAACCATTCCTAAAATTCTTGTATTAACAAACACACATTTCAAATCGTGTGGGATAGAATGTCGGGTTGTGTAGGCTGGGCTGTCATATTTTGTTTCCACACTATTCTACATAATTTGTTTCCCACTTTTTGACATGTATTAATAGTGGGCTAGTGTGGAAGGTCTTTTAGAATTAAGAACGAATTGTATATACACAGAGAAAAAAGTACCACATAAAATAGAAGAAAAACAATAAGATTTCTCTATGGTTTTCATCCAAGAAGAAAGTCTTATTAAAACCATAGAGAAAATCTTATTAAAATCTTGATGCCCATTTTATAGGATATCCACATATTTTTAAGAAGATATCTTATTGTATTTCAATATGAGTGCTTCTTAAAACAAAAAGAAAACTAATTGAAAAGTATGAGCCAATCTTTTAGAAACAATAAGAAGACCTTATTGATAATAAGTGAAAATCTTTTAGAAACAATAAGATGATCTTATTGAAAGAATGTGTAATACGCTTTGAATCAATATGAAGAACTTATAGAAACCATGTAAACACCTTTTAGTAACAATAAGAAGATCTTATTGGAAGAAAATGAAAAACGCTTTGAAGCAAAGAGAAGAACTTATGAAAACCATGTAAAAATCTTTTTGAAACATTAGAAGGTATTATTGAAAAAGTGTGAAATTTTCTTAGAAACAATGAGAAGAACGAAAATAACATGAAAATTTAATAATTTAAAATAATTGTATACAAAATTCTGCTAAATGCATTTAAAGAAAAGACGAAGTACATATCTTTTTTCAAACAATTAATTGCTTTTTTTTAACGAAAGGTAACATATGTGCATTATATATATAAATATAAAATAAATTCAAGATTCGTTTTTCGTTTTTAAAAAAAGGAACACGTTTTCAAGTAAATAAATAAAAAAGTAATAATAAACATAACTATGAACAAAAATAAATAAATCCCACCCAAAAGTTGATAGGCTCTTGGCCCAAACGTTTTCCGCTTCCCTTTATTTCCAGTATTTATGTAAGCAGCCGAAACTGTCGAAGCTGTTTCAGTATTTGTCGACGTCCTCCAACGCCATTTTTTCAAGGACATCAATGGAGTTTACTCCATACACTTTGAGTAACGCGGAAACCGACTTACTAAGCCCCCAGGAGAGAAAAATTTGCTGGGTCTGCTCAATTTTGTCAGTGTTCTATATAAAACATGGAACATTTATTGCTTTCGTGACTATCACTTTCACTGGCACTCGCGATTACATTTTCAATATTTTCCTCCATTTTATTTATTTATTTTATATCTGTTGTCTATTTTGAAACGTGATCCTTTTAAACATCAGGATCTCTTAATATTGTTTTAATGCATGTTTTGTATGACCTACATATATATGGATCATTTCTGATAATCCACTCCAATTACAGAATCCGACAATGGTCTGCGGATGGCTTCATACAATCTTGTTCAGTTTTTTCTATTAGTGCCTAGTTATAGCTATCATTGGAAACCATCATTGAAAATATTAATTGTCAATTTTGAGAGATTTTGAAGAAAAAATATATGATTATTTTGATGCCAAAGTAAAGCTAGTTGACTTAATATTTATTTTTAGTTAAAAATAATTCAGTTTTTTCACAACTTTTCTCATAAAATGACTTTTAATTTTTCAATTTTTCAATACCTTACCAAAGAACCTTTAAAAAAATTAAAAGTTACGAAGTGGGGAAGATATGGGTCAAAATGAATTTTTTTTGGAGGAGAAATAATTAAGAAGTCGTAAGGTATATTTCTGCATTAAAATATTCAATGATTAAACTTTCCAAATGTCTCAAAATCAACAGCTAACTTTTTCAATGATGGTTTTCAATGATAGCTATTTGATGATACATTTCAGGAATGTCGGTAACGTAGTTTGAAAAGCCCATCCGCATTCCATTATAACTTTTAACATTTCATATCTGCACCAAAGTCGTTGCGGATCGAGCCAACTCCCCGGTAATAAAATTTTGTGAATTCTGTAATCGCCATGAATAAAATACGGCTAATAAGTCAGCTGTGATTGTTTCTATTGCAACTTTACTTTGTAGGGCAACTATGAGGCATAAGATAATTCAAATGTTATACTTTAAATTAACCGCACCTTTGTATTAAGAAAACTACAGTATTATCATGGTGTCCAATATTTTAGTAGCTATCATAGCCTGTAGGGGGCGAAGAGTCTTCTCCATCTATCTAGGTTAATTATTACCAAAATAAAGCTAACCCATCATATACAACTCATCATTTTTTTTTTTAATTTTAATTAATTAAAGCAATTGTCTATTTTGTGATGAACAAACTGTATACAAAAATATTTATATTTAAACAAGATTTGTATTAATTTGTTTTTTATCTTCTATTTTCAAGATGCATTAACACAACGAATAATGGTGGCAGAATTTATAGCTCGGCAGCATTCGACTGGGTCTCCTATTAACGGTGAGACACCGAATCAAAATCATACAATGTCTAATATGCCAGATACTCTTGGTTCAACAAATAATACAACAACAATGAATTCCAATAAATATGGCCTTCCACCCGTGTCACCATCACTTTCCCTAAATGGCGGAAATTCAAACAGTGGTAAGAACAATTTGTTTTAATCCCTTATATGTACATAACATTCATTTTTAGTTAAGAGAAGCATTTCGTTGGGTTTAGAAATATATGTATAAAGACGTGGGTTTCAAACTTAGGACCAAATTTGTCAGTGGATTAATCTGCAAATAACCATCCGTGGTAATTCAAGAAAGTTTTTTAAATTTTTTTTCAGTTGGATTACAAAAAATCATGTCTTTTCCACAAATCGTTGCATTTCCACTTTATATGACAAAATTCATTTGTCAAACTTAACCACGAATTAACTTTTGTTTGCATTTTTGTTGACATTTGCAGACCTTTTTTGTTGACAATCAAATTAAGAAGAAAAGAGCATTTTGATGAATCAGATAGCAAAGCAGTTTAATGAAATTCTTAGTCATGATCAAATTTCAAAGTTTAAATCCGTATGAAATTCATGAGCGCTCAGAACTTATAGAAAAAGAAATAAAGGATTGTTTGTGCAAGACAAAGTGCCCGATTACACGATTCGTTTTTTCGGTTGTTTCGTCTTTCGTCTCTTTGACAGCTTGGGCGAGGGGAGTAGAAATGTAGAGGGACGGAAGTAACGAAAGCAGAAATGAAAATTTTAAGACAATTTCAAGGCAAAAAACGATTTGAACAAAAATTAATCAATGGGAAAATTGTTTTTCGTGATTGAATATACCTAATATACAAGTATATTTCAGAAAGAAGTGATTACAAAATATTTTTGTTTATTATACTGATTATTTTCAAACAAAACAACCCCAAATTTCATGAATGTCAAAATAACGAAAGGAAAAACGTTCGTATTTTCGCGAACCATGTAATCATGATCGTTCGTGCCTGTCAAAAACACGAAAGACGAAACGTACGAAAAAACGAACCGTATAATCAGGCTCAAAGAAATAAATAGAAAGAATTTTTCACGGTAAAATGTCAAACTGCGACTGTGTTAAGCAGGGACGGGTTTGCTTATAGTAGTAGATAGTATGGTGCAGCTATATGTAAGGCGCCCTTTGTATGTGCCAATTATTTTCTTCGAATTTTATTTGCGGTTGGTCTATATGTTGTATACATACAAAAATGGAAGTTTATAATATTTTGAACGTAATGGAGTTTGTCTGTTCAGCAAAATATCTATGCCATGATCGGTTTACGTGTTTGGTAATTCAGTAAATTTTTCTTTGTGCTCTATTTTTTAACATAGCTTAACGACTACAATTATTGGCACCCTTAAGGAAATTTCAACTTTGATCAACTATAACATCTTTATTTGTAGAGTAATTTGAGTATGTTATATACTAGAATATACCTTATTATATTCCGCGTTGATTATGTTTTATAAATAAAGATTTATATATTTGAAATATATTTATAATGCCAATTTAGAAAAAGCTTACCAAAAACTACAATTATTGCGACCCTTATATAATTATTGGTACCCAGACACTACAATTATTGGCACTCTTTTAAATACAAGAGCATGATGTATGAATCAATGGTTTAAAATATGATTTAAGAGCACTTTAGCTGTTTTAAATTAAAAATAATTATCTATAAGTTAATAAATAAATATACCAGGGTGTCCCACAGACGAAAATTATGGTTTTCCGAAGCCATTTGAGGGGTATAATCTCAAAACTCTTCTATTCCACTTTTTATGAAAAATGAGTTAAGTATGAGGAATTGTTCTTTACAAGTGCCCTCATCTACGTATTTAGCTAAAATTTATCAAAACTTATTACTTGCTATACTTTAAAGTACTTGAAAAGTTGTGTTATCTTTCAAAACTACACTTTTCCTTTCAGTCATTTAATTCAAAGCTCATCTATTCCTATACAAACAAAATATACAAAATTAAGCACCAAAACTCCTCTTTTCCTATGCAAAACAAAGTAGACGTTTTCAATACTCATTTATTCCACTGGACTGAAACTTTTGAATTTATTTATTAGCTTTTTCTTTTTTTGTTTTAGTAATTTAATTACACTTCTGGGACGTTATTTTAAAGTTTTGTATACTTAAAGTAAATAATTTAATTGATTTTTTATAGTTTTTAGGTTAGATCATTCCAAACTTACAATTTAGCCTTCAAACCAATCGCTTATATCATTTTAGCAGCTTTTAACAGTTTTTTTCGTTTTACTCAAAATATTCAAAAGTGGACAAGAAGAGTTTTGAAATTATACCCCTCATTTAAAGTCGACAAAATTAAGAGGTAATTTTCTCGTTTTCTCTACTTTTTCGACACATAACAGTTTTTATTATTTTTGTACCCGTTTCTTTTAACAGGATTTAACTTCGCCCAACTGCAGCCAATTTTTGTTTCTATTTAAACCGGAACAGTTAGTAGTTTTTACTTACCCTGCAACGCAATTTATTTAAACCCATTTCGGCTGCATTTTTAGTCCGTTTTTTTTTTTCATTTTTATATCTATATCAGTTTTGTGGAAACACATTATAAAGTATCTTTTTTTTAATCAAGCCCTATTTCTAATCTTTAGGCTACCTTATATTTTATATTTAAAAATACATTTCAAATTATTAAAATTAAAAATAAAATCAAGAAAATTTGAGTGTTGGATAAAAAAGAAGGATTCTTTACAGTTTTCTATTTTTGTTTAAACGTTGGATCTTTTGAGCACTCAGTAGCTTAGACCCCTTTCACACAAGGAAACTGAGTTGCCGGCGATTTTTAGTTTCTAGGCGAGAAGGTGTAAAAGGAAGACAAACAATTTCCCCCCACACCCTTCTAGCCTCCAAACTAGCCAGTTTCTGGCAACTCAGTTTCCTAGTGTGAAAGCCGTCTTAGACGTTTTTTATTTCGTTTGAGCAAATATTCAAACTTCTTTGAATTTCCTTTTTTTCGTTTTCTTCAATTCAATAAATTATTAGCTGTTGTTAAGAGAACGAATAAGGGTTTCATAAGAAAAGGAAAAAGAAATGTAAAACAATGATGTCGAAGTCAAAATTAATTTCGGGAATCGCGTTATCGGCATAAAAAAAAGTTATAGGGTGGTCAAATACTGCTTAATAAATTATATTTTTAAAGGAAGGGACCAAATTCAGTTTTTCTACTCATTGAAAATTCAATTAGGTAGTAGTTAACATAGTTGAATAATTACTTTGATATAGTATTTACCTATAGTTAAAGGAAACAAACAAATATTAGTCTTTAATTCATTGAAAATTTAGTAATTTAAATTAAGTAAAATAAAAATAAATATTTTATAAAAGCTAACTGAATTTCTCGTTAACCAATATTAGCATTTAAGACATTGCTCCCTTTTTTTCAAACAAACCTTACAAGAAGAAATTGGAAGATACGTTACACTGAAAGATTTTAAACATTTAATGTGGTATTCTGGTATTTTGTTCAAACTGAAATCAATAACGGTTGAATTATACAACTATTGGCACTCACAAAAGTACAATTATAGCCAGTGCTAATCATTGTAGCTGCATAGGATGTAACTGTTGGCACCCCTCTGCCAATAATTGAACCCTCGTTTTTTTTTTTGGATCTAATTATTGGCACCCTTTTTATTAATAAAACATTAACCTTTTTAACAAAATATATTTAAAAACAACTTATTAAATGTATTATTAACACATTCGAAAAAGAAATTATTAAAATATATAGAAGGAAGCAGTCAAAAACACACTTACAAAATTATAGGTCCTTAACCGAAACAATGGAAATTTTGAAGATTTTTTTATTTTTTTTAACGTACTTTCACTTGTAAAATGGAGTTTAAAAAGAATTTCTTCAAACTAAAAACACAGATATATGAGAAAAATGTTAGAATTCAAAATAAAAAATAAATTGACTTATTCGGACAACGGGTTACTGAGAAAATAACTGTTGAATGTTGGGGTGCCAATAGTTGGGTCAAAATTTTGGGGTGCCAATAATTGTAGTCGTTACGCTATCTCCAACATCAATATAAATAAATTTCCAAAATAAATACACAAAATGATCACAATTTTAATCACTGGTTCAACATTTTCGAAAACCTTACTAGGTGTTCATCAATATGCAATCAAGTGTAAAAGAATTGAAATGTAGAATAAATATCCTTAACCTCCAGTTTCAGAGTGTAAGTTTAAAATCCACTTTTGGTTTAAACTTCAGATCAACAATTTATTTGGTTTCACAGTTTCGTTTAAACCTTGTACTGAGTTCAATTTTTAGTTTAATTTAACCGAGATCATTCTGCCGTTTAAACCTAAGTTCAACGTTTGGGACCTCTGTACATAATACATAAGTAGCTGTTAAAGTAGTTATTTCTATTTTTTTTTTTGCACAATTATTGGTTTATTTTCCATTTTTTTTTAAATTCTGTTCATATCGCTTAAAAAAAAGTCGACAAATTATCAACAACCCAAAATAATTGTTGCTGTTTCGCGTGTCCTTTGCTTCACGAAGAGAAAGAATCTTCTTCTAAGGAAAGAATAGACAAGGAAAGCTACGTACTGTTTGCAATACGTTACTTGGCGAAGCAAAAACGTATAATGCTCCCAACTCTTTTTCATAAAATCTTGTTAAACGAAGTTCAATTCCCGATCTGTGAAGTGATAAAAAATATATCATTTCTGGGGTGGAATCGCGTAAGGTGATTTGTGATTATCACATTTGTGACACTCACATGTGATAGTATTTGATTTTCCATCCAAATTTGGTATCAGTTCGAGAGATAATTTGATTTGCACACATTCTAGCAAGATTTGACATTTCTCTCAAGTCAATTTGAAGGTTTTTTTTTATTGCAGTCGCCAAATTTTTTTAAAAGTGTTAAAATTACCATATTTTAGTGAATAATTGCAAGAAAATTAAGCAAAACTGTGCGTTAGTTAGATTTTAAATATTGGAAAACATAAATTAGTTTCGAGTTCAAGTGATTAAACCACACCGTCCGTCGCCGATATGCTTCTCTGCTGATTAATAAAAAAAACATGACTATTCAATGCACTTTTGAATAGATTTTTAATGAAATTTGAACCTCATTGGACATAATAATTTAATAAAACTTTTCCTGGATACTCATAGGTAAATAATATGTACAAAAAGCAAATTTTATTTTAAGGCTAAAACGTTTTGGAATAAAAAAAAACTATGTAAATATTCATTTATTGAATACAAATTTATTCAAATACAAGAAACTTTGACTTGAAAATGCAGACAATATAGCATACATAAAAAGTTTAATATGAAAGTGATAGCTAAATAGAGGTCACAGAAAATAGTCACAATAATATGATTATCACTTGTGACAGTCACCTTACGCAGACGAAATTTGTCGATAATGACTATCACTCATCACATATCACCTTAGCCGATTCCACCCCCTGTTTTCACAGCAATTATTCATTTTATCATTTCACTGGAATGCCTTACGCGATTCTGGAACTAATTATGATAATTATCTGCCAAAGTGAGTTCTAAAATGTACTAAATGATAAATCCTGTCAAAAATGGATCCACTTTTGTACACAAATTCTCTCCATACAGATATTTTGTTCCGTTTTGTAATAATAAATAAAAGACGCCATATTGAACAAAGATGATTAAATTTTGTTAACTCATAACTTTTTGTTCAAATAAAAATAAAAATAAAGGTATATGTAAATATGTATGGTATGTACACATGTATGTTCAATTGTAGGTACATACAAAAATTTAGATATGTATGTATATAATTCGAAAATATTGTGGCCTTTTTCTTGAAATAGCTATACAGAATGAAAACAACATTTATTCATCAAAATTATAATGTCATTCTTTGATTCAGTGCAACGTATACAGAATTCAACCCAATTCCCTTGGTTCGCACTTAGTTTTGTTCTGCATCATTCTTCTTCACTGCGGCTTCACAGAATATTTGGTTGTGATATAAAAATTATATTATTATTTATTTATTATGTTAATGACATTTGGTTTTACTTTTTCACATATCCAGAATCGAATTACACGTGAAGCTGTGAAAAAATGTATCACTTCACAACATCACAGATCGGGACCCCCTGATGATCAGATTTCACTGTGAAACTACTACTACTACTACTACTACTACTATAACTACTACTACTACTACTACTACTACTACTACTACTACTACTACTACTACTACTACTTTAACCAAAATTTTAAAATTGATAAAACGTTGCAACCAGACGTATCAATAAATATTGACAATTGTTCATCAAATTGTCTTAAATTCGCGAGGATTAAGTCGTAAATCGCAAATTTCACTTGTATTTGTTTTTGTTTGCCTCCAGCTACAAAACACAACGTAAACATCGACAAATAACTTGATGCTGCTAAGAAACCATCCTGAAATTGACACTTATATTGATGAAAACCAAATGATTTTGTTTCTCTTCAATCTGGTCAATGTTCATTGACAATGAAATTTAAGAGCATACGAACGATCAATGACTGTCTCAGCAAATATTGACAGTAATCATTGAACGTTTGTAGAGCCCTAAGGACCCTCTGTTTAGATTGTGACTACTCACTACGTAGTGACAGCAGTTTGTGGTAAAATCGGTCAGGGGGAATCAAAGTTGACAGTGCAGAAGAAAAAAAAATAATGATTGTAGTGATCAGTCATGTTTCATATCCGAAATGTTGCATTTTGTTCCAATTTGTTAATTCCAATATATTCCATTAGAGTTGAGGGATACAGATGAGTGAAAACTACAAGAGTGTTGACGCGTACATAGTTCATTATCATGTCAAAGAGTTAAATGCGTGAAAGAAATCAATCATGAAGGAGAACATGTTCGTCCTAATATTATCTTCATTATGGCACTTTATATAATCTGCGTGTATGAAGATCTTTCGCATATTTTTCTTCCTCTCTATCCAACAAAGGAGAATGGGCATTTTGGTCTACCTATTGCCCACAAATGAGATATATATCGTTGGAAAGCTTAGCCCTAGTACATCATTTTTGTGCATGGACACGAAGCTGTAAACCATGGTGTTTAGGCAGTATATGTAAACAAAGATTGCAACTAGAGCGAAAATTTATTGCAATAGTGTTCCATTGAAATGACACTATTGGTCACTTCTGATGAACTGAATAGACCCCAAAATGAAGGAACTTTTATACCAATGGCAAATAATAGCGAATAATATCATGGTTGGCTAATCATTTACTTAACAGTATTAAAATTTTTCTTATTCCATTAAGCGAATTTAATGAATGGGAGTAATTGTGCGTCTAGTGCCCACAATTGAGATAAACAACGTTGGAAAGCTTAGTTTAAGAGCATCATTTTTGAACATGGGCACAGAACTGTAAACCATGGGATTTAGGCAGAATATTATAAAACAATTCGTCTATGTTTATTCGAATTTGCAAAGTGTTTTTCTTGTTTTTTTGGTCACTTATTTTAGCCAACACCCATTGTTTAGGACAACAAAACTACTCGTATGTTGGTACATTCCATAGTACCTAATCATTTTCATAGGTCTCGTTTCTGGACACTAGGTAGACCAGGTCCCATATTATTTTGCCCATTCTCCTTTAAATTTTATATTTTCCGTTGCCTTTTTTGCAGAATTCAGAGGAAGATCACATGTTAATCCACCATGAGTATATGATAGTACTAGATTACGAATTTAATAAGCTCATGGGTACTTTGTATAATCTATTTTAATTGAAGAATATTGTTTTTATTTAAATCGAAATAACAGTCATATAAAACTTAATTTAATACTAAATCAATATTATTACCATTATTTTTTTCCCTTCAGGTCACAACAATTTTATGTTACAAGAACCGCTCAGCCCCCAATCAATGGATATGGATGGCAATTATTCTGCGTCGTCGTATGAACTCGGTCTGAAGCGCAAAGAATTATTTACGCAAAGAAAGCAACGTGAATTTATACCAGATAATAAAAAAGATGACAGCTATTGGGATCGACGAAGACGCAACAATGAAGCGGCAAAGAGATCTCGTGAAAAACGTCGTTATAATGACATGGTATTAGAACAGCGTGTTGTCGAATTAACTAAAGAGAATCATGTTCTCAAAGCACAATTAGATGCAATAAAAGACAAATTTAATATTACCGGTGAGAATTTGGTGTGTGTTGATCAAATAATGGCAACACTTCCGACCACAGAACAAGTCTTAAGTATTACGAAACGTGCTAAGCTGGCATCGAACGGACCACCCCCACACTGTGCAAGTCCAGTGCAAGCATCAGTGATACATCAAACAATGAATTGCATAGATGGAATGCCCTCAGAAGCATCTCCATCGATGCATCTTCACTATCCACAGGCAAAAGCAATATCCACTAATAGCTTCAATGTTGGACCTCATGCAGTAGCGACGGGGCAGCAGCAGCTACAACAAAATAATTTTAATAGTACATCCCCGTCAGCGACTGTGCAAATGCATCACACAAATGGTACCCATCAGCAACAGCCACAGAAGCAACAACAGACGTCAGAGCTGCAGCATGCTTATCATCGTTCCTGTCATTCGTTGTCACCGCACAATAATAACTCTCACAATAGCCACCACTCGTTGCAGCAACACCAACAGCAACAACATATACTTCAACAAGCACCGCAATCACATAAACAGCAAAATCATCGTAATAGTTCCTTAATTTCCCCCGTGTCATCAACTTCCTCATCAGGCGGTGAACCGGACGAGCAAAAATACCATGGATATAACAACAGCACAAACAGTAGTGGCGCTAACAGTGATAACGATTGTAGTACCCCAATGGATCCAGCACAGCACCACTACCACCAGATGCATACAATTCACCATAGTCCTCAACTCTATAAACAGTTTCCAGCCCAGCATCTCAACCATCCACAACATCGTTCACCGTTGCAAATGACAAATGGTTCAAACTCAGCTCCGACACTTCGCACTGGCATACCCAGTGATGACTTGGAAAAAATTCGTAGTGTTGTGGCAGTTATCGGGGGCGGTGGGAGCGAATCACAAAATAGATCTCCGTCGGCGTCCCAGCCACTTAAAAGTTTTCAAATCCACCAAAACTTGCAACATCAGACACAACTCTCATCATCTTCCCCGTCGCAGCATCAATACCAGTTGTGTCAAAAGACATCAACTTCTTATGACAATCAGAGCTTACCTCTTTCACAATACACCACAACTCATTTGTCCTTTACCAACTCTCCGACGTCAGCAGCAGCAGCTGCTGCAGTTGCTGCTGTCATTGGAAGTACTTCCACTGGAGCATCAAATCAATCAGGAACTGACAGCAATACTTCATCTGCTGCATTAGCTTTGACGGCCAATATTACATATAATGCCGCTGCCGTTTTCAGCACAAAAGAAGAACAGCCCGTTTCGAGTTCGAAAGCGGTTGTTGACACCTACAATGAATTAAATAGCAACGTACTGAATCTTTCACGCAGGGCTTCCTCACCATTTGAATTGTCGTGCAGCTTATCTGGATCAGGAGCTGTATCTGGCGATGATGAACAAGGTGATGCCCAACATCCAGCCGATCTTAACAATAGCCTTCCACTTAAACTTAGACATAAGTCACACCTGGGCGATAAGGATGCTGCATCAGCATTGCTAGCCCTGCAGCACATCAAGCAAGAACCAAACAGTCGTGCTTCACCTCCCTGGGACGGTGAAGGTTCCAGTGATGAACGTGATTCGGGTATATCAATTGGTGGCCCCGAATGGACTGCACAGCTTCAACGCAATATTATTGTCCCAATACCATCGGGTGAAAATCAAGAGGGTAACATTCTTAAATCTCAGATTGCGAGGCTGGAATCGGAAGTAGCCAACATTAAGAATATGATGATCTTAAGCTCGACTGGACCTTGTGCAACTGCGACTGCGCAGTGAGTTTCTTACTAAAACAATTACCAACAAATCAATTTCTACACTTCGATCTCATTTTTGGGAGTATAAGTTTTCCGGGTATGACAAGCTGGCAAAGTGGCATACCTAATAAGCAGTAAATTCATAAACGTCAAATAATTTATGCGTGACTTTTTTGCCAGGCATCAGCAAAAAAGCATCAAACATTTTATTGATTCATTTAATGCAATAGTGACCATTTTACACAAAAACTGATGCTGGCTTGATGTATTATGAATGTTTGACGAAAGTGAATGCATCATTACTGCATCGATGTGTTTATGAATTTACCCTTCGGTTTCAGAAGACAAATTGTCTTTTTGAGGAACTTAGAAAGCTTCAATGCCATTTAAAAACGTTATTATGACGGACTTATGCGACTATCAAATCGTCACAATTTCTATCATTTTTTTCTTTGTAAATATATATATATATATTAGACATAAGAAATCATCCAATGGAAACTAATGATTGATTTTTGCTTGTACTGGCATAATATCGATATTTAACGTAGTGAGTTTATTCCGCAGTTTTCTACATAAAGCCATTAAGGAAGAAGAGCAAATGTGCTGTTAACTTGTTGGTAGAATTTGCCTGCGCAAATTTGGCCAAATGTGAAGCATTTCTTAATGTGCACATGGGCTTAACAAAACATTCTGACACATATTTTACAAATCTCAAGCAAGAACTTAAGTAAAGGCGCCTTCACCTCGTTTTAAACATGTCATCTAACCTAGATTTTGGACCTAATTTTGCCAGTTTCCTTACAGAAATTCTGACAATTTGTCACTTGTGTAAATCAAGAACTATTATCCATATTTACGCGACAATGCCATGATTTGCCATACTTTAACCTATTAAAGTGATAATTATCTAGTTGTTTAGTGAATGAGGCTTATAACTATAAAGATTTAGATCAGAGAGCTTTCATTACTCAAAAGTAGGAACGACTTAACGTTTATTAGTGCTCGTAATTGATTCATTGTTATGGCTTGGTGACTAGGTTTATGAACCGCTTAAATTTATTTATAAGAGCTCGACAATTACCATTCTTACTTATTGGCATAATTGTATTGTACAGCCAACAATGGGTTCAAATGGTAGAGCATATGGTTATTTCTCAATCGTGTTTTTGTGATATTGTTAACAGCTTTTTTAATATAACCTCAACTAATAGAGTGTAAAAATTTAGGTTTTTTTTTCTTAAGGGGACTTGTAAGTCATTTGTGAGAAAATGTTTTTTTTTTTATTCTAGAAATTATTCTTGATATTCAGATACTGGTTTTATATTAGCTGATAAGATCATAAGACAATAATTACCAAAGCCATCATATTCCGAATTCTGCCAATAAAATTCAAAACTTGGTTTAAATAGTGGACTTTCTCGAACCTTGTGCTGGACTTACGCGTCTGAACAAATGTCATTTTGTCTGCAATTTTGTATCTATATTTTGTTATAAAACATGTGTCAATAAATGGTTAAAGTATATCAGAATTAAGCATTATTGGCTGTGTATTTACACGCGATTTCAACAACAACAAAATACCAATATAGCTCTAAATACAAGTCTAAATTTGTTGCTCCCATGTGAAAAATTAAGAATTTTTTGAGTTCGGGCGGAAACTCATTAAGACTGAAATTGGTGAACATGTACAATAAATAAACACATTGGGGCATATTCATAGTCATTTTAGAACTGGGTCTAAGTTAAACATAGCTTTAGTTGAATTTTCGGACGTTGATTCTATTTTTTTAAGGTTATTATTTTAAAGTATTTGAAGCTATTTGTGTAGTATATCAAGTTAATTATCTTATAAAAATATAAAACCAACAATTTGTAATTAAAATCGGTCTGTATTCATTGAGCCAAAATTGTCTTAAACTGTAGTTTAGTTAAACCTGGGTCTATCTGCGACTATGAGTATGCCCCATTGGAAACGATCCTTAAAATTTTAGCGGATATCATATTTCATTTCCGAGATACTACATTTTCTTCGTGATTGGCTTGTGTTACTTCATTAAAGTTAATCTGTCAAACGAAATGAGTTGAAACAAAAACCGAAATATATTTGATAGCATAATCAGACAAAATTGTGAATGCATTTAATTCATTGAAAAAATATATCCGGTTGAAAAAGTACTCACGAGTATTTTTTTTTAATTTTGGGTTTCAATGGTTTTTGCCAATTTCAGTGGAACACACTAAGAGCCAGATTGTTCACAGCGGGTTAAATTAAGTATATGACTTTTACATGCTCTAACTAACTAACGCTAATCAACCCAAATTGGCTGATTAGCGATATCCATGATTAGCAAGTTATAGTTTGGATTTTTTGAAACAAACTTTGATCAAAATTTGAATTTCCCAGTTCCAATAATTATGGATTAATGATGATTAGCTGCTTCTGATTTTTGATATTTTATATTTGCATAGAGCAACTAGAGTTGCCCCCATAAATTAGTTTTTTTTTTTTTGTTTTAGATCTGTCTGATTTGGAAGCTCCACAATGGCAAACGGAAACTCCATTTTGGCATCGTATTTTTGACAGATAAAGGCATCGTATTTTTGACAGATAAAGTTTTACGCAGCAAAAAGTTGCTCGCTGTTCCGTGATCAAATAAGTTACATTGTGGGTCCTCTCCAATATAACCCAGTGATCTTGGAGCAATTAAAAGCTGCAGGGGTGAGCAAATTTAATATGTCTATGGGCGGCAGGCCTTAACCTAGTCAGATACCATTTAGCTGCCATCAGTTCTGTAACTACTCTGCTCATATTCTCACACATAAGAGCTCAAGTAGAGGAAGTACTAGATTTTAGTTGTCAACTACTAACAAGTTTATCAGTACCTCCAAAGGATCACGGCTATTAGGATATAAAAATGCAAACATTCTCTAAACACTCGTATCTTAAGGTAAAATGTTTGCAATTTTGTTTATTCAATATGGGCACAAATTCCTTCATACAAAAATCGACCAAATCGGAAAAAAATAATTTTCGAAAAAAAAAAATTTTGTGCATGAATTATACAGGGTGATTCACCTATGGTGTGACAAAAAAGTTGAGCAGGTTTGATCAGACATGAAAAAATCGTATGGGAGGGTGGTTTATTCCTCCTCCTGTTAAGGTAGGATGGGCAATTTTCTAAAAAAAATTACTGAAAACCAAAACAAATTTATCGGTTACAATACCCTGGTATAGTTTTTTTTTAATGCCAGAAGACCTTTCTTGTATTTAATTTTTCAATCTATTTTTTTTTTTTTTATTAATTTATCAAAATTAATTCATTAAAAGAACTTTATTTGAAAATAAAATAAAAGAAAGGTTTTCTGGCTTTACAAAATAGTATACCATGGAATCGCATCGTAAGTGTTACCGTTTTTTTTTAATAAGTTTGTTTCTGTTTAAATTGGCCCCCATCTGATACGCTCAAGCTTTTTATAACACCTAATACTACGTTTTCATTAGAGCCCAAATGAGGTAATTTCGAAAATTACTAAAAAGTGTTTTCATTATCAAATTTTCTAATTTCGTTTAAAATCTCACATTGAAAATATGAAAGAATTCCTCGCGACCGCAAAATCTGTGAAAAAAATGTGTTAATATTTTGCTTCGAATGCGAAAGAATGATTTAGAACAAATCTTAAAAATGTTCATGTGTAATCATATCAAATCGTATAGTATAGAATGTCATGTTGTGAAAGATGGACTGTCGCATCTTGTGTGTCACATTTTGTTTCCACATGGATTTCTTCTTACATTTTTGAGATATGTGGTAAAACATTGTGGAATGGAGCGAAACGGCCTTTACCGAACAGACCTGTATGGCCGATCAGAAAATGTCACCAAGTTTGGCAAACTTGGGTTTTTCCTATGGGTTTTGTTAGAAAAATGTAAAAATATGTGCAAATCTTTATGAAATTTCACGTTCAAACAAACAATACATAAATATCAACTTAAATAATACAATTTAAAAATTTTGTAATAAAAAATTGATTATATACGAAAAAAAAACATGATACAACAGAAATTAACATAATCATAGAAAAAAACAGTAATTATCGTACCTGCAAAAAACTATATACCGGATCATTATAATAAAACAAAGCAAATCAAATTTTATTTATATACTATCTACTATATCGTTTCCTCAAAAAATAATATAAACAAAAATATTTTTTTATATATAAAACTAAATTTAAAGAAAACATAAAATACAAAGAACTTTTTCAAAGCCAATCAAATTAAGAATAAGCAATTTGTATGTTTGTTCTTTACATAAATAATAAGTAAATGTATAGGTATTCTAAATGTCCTATATTTTTAAATTGGTTTGGCAGTTTATATAATATATTCAATTTATGATTAACAAACTTTTCCGACTTACCACTATAAAAATGTCTATTATTTAAAAATATGTTAATCTTATCGATGTCTTAATTGTATGTTAAAAAAGATCAAAATTAGTTACGTAAGAAGATGTTTGTATTTGTTTCTCACCTCATGTAGGTATGCGTATTCAATGTATAATTACATTGAATACAAGGTAATAACAAATTGTTCGTTATTATTATATTTAAACCGAAATATGCGAAAAAAAAAAGATTTTTCTATTTTAAACAAAAAATATTTTAAATGTCATGTGAAAACCAAAATAGTTTATTTTTCAGTAAAAAAAGTATTAGTTCATTTTATTTTTGTTGTGTATATAAAATATTTATATACATAAGATGCAAAGCATATAATTGGGTAGAATATTGTGGATCAAGGATATTTATGTTTAAAAAAAAAACCCAAGTAAAATAAAATATTTATTTAAAAGCATAAATTTAAACAATTATTCGCTTACAAAAAACAAAGTTGAAAATATTTGAGCAATTATTAGATTTAAACAATCAAAAAGCAAACATGAATGTAAATATAAAGAATTTAATAACATAACTATTATTATATATTATTATTATTATTTTTATTATTATAATTATATTATTATTCTTATATTGTTATAATATTTTAATCATAAAATGTTTAAAAAAAAAATATTCTATAGGAACTCGTTTTTCTTTTGTAAGCTTTTTTAAATTTTATATTATTTTTTATTTTATTGTTTACCAAGAGTAGAAGACTTTCAATAAAAAATATAAATATGTATTTATGGATTTATTTTAAAAGTTGTACGATTACTAATATCTTCATTTAAAAATACATAAAATGGAAAATTATTTGGAAATCACAAATAATGTTGTTTTTAAAAGATGTTTTTTAATGCTATTTTTAGTTGCTGCGAAATGTGTTTGTGTATTCACATACTTTTCAGGAACCAAACAAGATTTGACTTAGGTTTTGACAGCGAACTTTACTTAAGGCCTGGTCTTTAGAAAAAGAAGTAAAGGAAGCGGTGTTTGTTACACATAGAGCCTGATTATACGGTTCGTTTTATCATTTGTTTCGTCTTTTTGACAGGCAAGAATGTTCATGATAACATGCTTCGCGAAAATACGTGCGTAGGGTACGGTGGCCTAAAATGCCCCCCTAAGGAAAACGTCCCATATCTCGGAAAAAAGTGACATTCAAACTGAAATGTTATATTCTTTTCAATGTTTAATCAATAACGCTTACATTTTTTTGCTTAACGATAATAAAAAGTTTCAAAAAGTATTTAATTTTCAAAATATCTCGAAATTCTATCGATCGAAATTGCCCAGGTAAAATGCAAGTAAGTCAACCAGCAAGTACACTTAAGACCATTTTCAATTTAATTTACACTTTAAACAAATCAAAGTTCAAAATAAACGTAAACAATACTAAACAAAAAAAAAATAAAATCGACAATTCATTTAAAACAAGTTCAACTTTTAAGTAAAATAAACATAAACAAATCTAAAACACCGAACATTGAACGTTTCGGATGCATTAAGGGCATTTTGATAAGGTGTCCTCAGTCCAGGACTGCCTCTCTGAAGATCATTCATATTTGACAACCATTTTAACCATACAAAATAAAAATGTAAGGTTAAGTATAAAATGGCACACTATGCCATTTTAGCCGATTGGTAAGAGGCCATTTTTCCCGTTTAAGCCTAGTACGCTGCTGATGCGAAACGAAATTTTCCTGCGGTCTCCAAAAAGACAACGAAATGCTTACGAAAACACAGCGGAAAAATATTCGTGGATAGTTTAAATAATTTGCAAATAAATAAAACGAAATTTAACGAAAAAATCAAACAAAAACTGTGTTGCGGGCTCCTTTATTGCCGTCGGGGTCAATGCTGGCATGCTTGACCGGCCTCACGCTCGTCGGAGGGTGTGTGTTCTTGAACCCTATCAGAACCGCGCATACAAATCATGCCAGGCTTATGCGTCTAGTTGTTATGACGCTGCTGGACATCACCTCTACCCACCCTGCCTTGGTTACCTATCTCGCTTAAGTAACCCCTTAACTTGCCATCTTTCACTCCCCTACTCCATCCCCACCATCCTCGTCAATCCTCATCCTTTATCCTTTAAATTAAAAACCCATTATGTTAATTTATAGCTCGGTTCAAATATTATAAATGTATTTACTGCCCATATTATTTAAAGCAAATTTAAAATTTATAAAACATAAACAATTTTTAAATTAATTAGTTAAACAAAATCAAATAACAAAATTTAATTTAAGTCAACTAAATTATTTATATGTCCCACTGTTGACAGGCCAAAACAAAATAGTAATATAATAAACAAACAATTAAATCAAATTTAAAACAATCTTCAATCAATAGTAGATACTCAGTGTTTGATGCTTAATTATACATACATATGCAAGAATATATGCGTTTGTATGCACTGCACTCGAAACTACTAAATACCATTAGTCCCCACCCTTGAATTCTTTTCTACATCCAATAAGTTATTATTTTTTTAAAGAACAGGTAAATAGTGACTCACCCCTTTTATTCCGTGATATCCAGCTGACGATGAAGTGGCCACAGCATCCAGGCTGGTGAAGTACCTGTCAATATCCTTCTTTAAAATGTACCTTATCAAATGTTAAAAAGATTCACTTTCTTAGCCCAAACAACAAAAGTGCTAAACCAATAGGTGCATGCAAGTAGCTTTGCATATAAATGAATAAATATACATACGTCCATATGAGTACCACTAGTTTGAAAATTAAGTTTTTTTTTTAAGATGTTCAAGAAACAAAAAAAAGTTATTTATAAGGGCATTTAAAAATCAAAAATTAAACAATTAATATAAAACAAAAAAAATATTTCGACGATGAAAACCGGATCGAACCCCGGACCCACGGGTTGCCGAGAAGACACCCAATCCGCTGCGCCACGAAGCTTAGGAATTTCCGCTGGATTTATAGTATTAAAACAAACTGGCGGTTACACACTTTTAAACTATGGTTGTTTCTAAATCGGCTACCCACTTTGTGGGGACCGGGACAACGACTTTGCCTTTAACAAGCAGACAATTTTCTCTATAAAACAAGATAAAAAAAATCACTATCATGGACGGCATATTTTTCGATTATAATGCTTGTTACCTGCTTCTAAGGTTTTACTGTGCACAAAATTATATACATAGGTATCTTCCTGAACTTTCCTTTTGTTTCACCTTGAAATTTTAATTTTTGCACTACTCTACAAAATTTCGTTTTATTAATAACTGAGATAAACGTTAATGGCACAGAAAAATCGTTATTACCTGGTACGGTCTATGTTCAATTTTTAAACTTTGTAATTCAAAACAAAAAAAAAAGTGTTTATATATTTTAAATTTTAATTTTTCTTTTAAATTACTCGGTAAAGAAAATTAAATTATGGCGGCTTTTTACAGACCATACGCACTTTAGGAAGTAAAATTTCTTTTTGAAAAGCTCTTGGTAAATCGTCACCTAAATTACCCCTATTCATGGGAAAAGTGCCACCAATTTTTCAACGGTGACGTTCGCCACACTCATACATTCAAAGATTTCTCCTACTTGATCGATTTGTAGGAGAATAGTGGCATAGTCAGTAGGGAAATTTTAAAATTTACGTTCGTAACAACTGTGCTGTAATGAAAGAAACAACAAATAAAAACACTAACAAACGAACAAACAAATTTAATTTTTCCGCACACAATTAATGGTCCGGGCAATTAATTCACTGCGAAAAGAGAGTTGAGACTTGTCAACACAATCGGGTATAATGATCAATTTCGCTGGTCGAACAGAACGAAAAGCACAACGAAATTTTTCGTTTATGATTTCGTCCTGTCATTTTTGTATGGGATTTTTCGTTTCGCATCATCAGCGTACTAGGCTTTAGGATTTTTTCACCTCACTCAAGCGCGGATCCAAGGGGAGATTCAACTTTTGTTTTTTTATATGAGTTTGTTTAAATTAGGAGCAAAATCTAGATCTGTTAGGTTCATGACCACCCCTTGAGTCGCATGTTCTATACATACCTGCTATCAAAATAAAAAAAAAAAAAAAAAAATCGGGTGGCACAACGGCTCATGAAGAACCAGGGCCTTGTAACTAACAACTCGCAACCATTCCTGTGTGCGCCTGTCGATCCGAACGGCTAGACGAGTAGCACTTATTCGTGACAAGTGATACTCTTGGAGGATTTGTCAATTCCTCCCAAGAGGCAGTAGCCCTGAAAAAAAAACTTTAGTTTTTAGGTGGACGAGGCTGGGAAGCGAACCCAACCCTACAGCGTGACAGTCGAACGCACTATTTTTTTTTTTTTTTTTTTTTTTAAATTCATTTTTATTTATTCATTTTCTTATAACTATCTTAAAGCTAGACAAAAATTCATGAAAAACTAGCCTACTTATCAATATCTTAAAAATAACTTACTGGCCCTAAGCGGGCGCTCTAAATTAAACAATAACTTAATGCTAATGCCTTTCGGCCTACGAACTATCTTAAAAATAATATCTTTAATTGGTTTTATTTTTTTACCAAGAAAGACTTTTTAAAAAAAAACTTGGTTACTTTAACATTTATTATTTTTTTTTTTTTTTTTTTTTTTTTTTTTTTATAAAACTTAAAGCTAATTAAAAACTAATTAAAAACTAATTAAAACTACTTAGAACTACTATAAAACTACTTACAACTACCTTAAAACTAGAACAGCCACAGCAAGCATTTTAAATTTTTTTTTTTTTTTTAATTTTTTTGTTTAGGTTTTTTTTGATTTTATAATTTTTTTGTTTTAATTTTTTGGTGTTATTTTTTTGGTGCCACCCTGACTGTCCCTACTTAATTAATACACTTAAAAATATGTAAGTCGGCCAAGACAAGAAAACTAAGTCAAATATATTGTATCTAATTCTTCATTAAACCACCAAAACTGGTTCTCTTGTTTTCCCCTATCTCTTCGGTACCGATCGGACACAGTCCTACTGAACCGAAGGCGCTCTGCTCCGCCCTGTGCGAGGACGTCTCGACTATAAAGGAGTCGCCTATCTACAGTTCTGCGGCTGACGTGGTAGATTAGTGGAACCGCCGCTCTATCCTGTATCAGCCCTCGACTGTCTAAGTAGAGGAAAGCATCGGGTGGGATAAATCCACTTAAACGCACACTCTCGTAGTAATCGGTGTTGGGGTAGTAAGCCCCAAAAATTAAGCTATTGGCTGAGGACATCGCTCTTGCAATGTGACCCCGAATCAGCTTGATTATAAAATTATCGATTCTGTTAATGTTGGCTCCATTGTATAGAACCTCGTTGGAATAATAATGTTTGTACTCCGACTCTGGTGTTCTGTGTAATCCAAGGCAGCGTCGAAGACACTGCCTCTCAAACACCCGAATCTTTTCCATTTGAGATGGGGCAACGTTGAACCACACCGGGCATCCATAGGCAATCATTGGCCGGATAAGGGCCATGTAGCAAATCACCTTAACCCTGCTGTCAAGACGGCTGCTATAAAACAACCGTTTTGTCAGGGCAAAAGCTCCCCTGGCTCTGGTCAGAGCAGCATTTATATGTCTGTCGAAATACAAATACTGATCCATCCAGATGCCAAGGTACTAACTACACTTTTATTCGCCAGTGGATGTCCATGTGGCCAAAGCCAGCTTGCGCCAGTTCTTTCTTGTATCCGTAGGGGCTCCATGCAATGGAGTCCTGAACAGAATGGTTTCGGATTTCTGAAAGTTGATTTTCAACTTCCAGTCATCGCAATATCGCTGAATCTTGTCGAAGTCACGCTGTAAGAGAATTCTGATGACCTCAACTGTTGGAGCTGTTCTGTACGCAATTAGATCGTCGGCATACGCTATGGCATGGGCTAGACTACCTATCAGATCGCTGGTGTAAAAACTGAATAGAATCGGTGAGTTCACCGCTCCCTGTTGAAGACCATTTTTAATTTCGAAGGTTGCGGTAGAAGTTACATTGCCAATTTTGACAACAAACTTTCTACCATTGAGCATATCATAAAGCATATATAAAAGCGGTTTACTTATGCCCAGTCTGTCTAGCTTTAGATACAGACCTTCTAACCATACGGTGTCGAAAGCTTTCTCCAAGTCAACCAGACAAGCACCCGTACACTGTCTTTTAGATTTGTTCCATTGGACATCAGAAACGAGCTTAGACGCGGCATGAATGGTGTCATGTCCCGCCTTAAAACCGAACTGATTGTCCGGTATGATATTGTTGTCCTCCGCCCACT
Organism: Melangyna quadrimaculata; assembly: GCA_949320155.1. Lineage (NCBI taxonomy): Eukaryota > Metazoa > Arthropoda > Insecta > Diptera > Syrphidae > Melangyna > Melangyna quadrimaculata. Next base: position 12,105,316 of record OX439486.1, read on the forward strand.
TGGACAGAGCTCTATTTATAACTTTCTCAAATACCTTACTGATACTCGGAAGAAGACTTATCGACCGGAGATTCGCCGGATTGGAGTTGTCCTTACCCATTTTTGGGAGAGGATGAACCACAGCTGTCTTCCACCGCCCTGGATAATATGCATTATTCAGAGCGTTGTTAAACAGTGTGGCATAAATGTCAACTGCTTCCTGAGGCAGATGTCGCAGTACAACGTTGGATATACCATCGATTCCTGCTGACTTCTTTTTCTTTAATGAAGCGAAGATGAGCTGGAGCTCAACTTTCGAAATTAACAGGGAATTAGCCCCGTTTCGCTCGGAGATGGTGGCGTTCGCCAAGTGTTCTTCATTGAACCCGGTGAAACCGAGATTCTCTGATCGCCATTGCGTCATTTCATTTCGAAGGTAGAAATGGTGAAACAAGGCTCTTTTTTCCAGGTCATGGTTCGGGCGAATGCTAGCATTCACCTTGTACACTTGCTGGAAAGCAGCCCCCACAGCCTCCACTTTCTCACGAGGATCTTCGATTATAAAGAGGTCATCGTCCAGGACGGCTTCCTCTGGATCTATGCCTGCTATCAGAAGTACGTCTCTGTTCTCTGTCGTTCTCTGAAGCTTAAGACACGGAAGTTCCTTTTGATCATTCCGTCTAAATATTTTATTAATTTGAGGAAACATACTCGGGTCGCTAGAGTTAACGGCCCGAATTTTGTTGTCCCAATACAAATTAATAGACAACCGGTAATTTTCCTTGACCAATTGGTTGATGTTTTTAATTGACGACTTCAGTGTCCTAATCTCCAGATCGTGTATGTCGGTAAAACGTCTGTACAAGAGTTTCAGTCTTGTCAAAAGTCCACTTTTTTGTCTGTGTAGTGCGTCGATGGTCGCGTTGCGGTACATGTCTGTGGCTTCGCGTTCTTTGTATTTTGGTATTGTTTTTTCCATTGTTCGTTGGATTGTACTGTCCATCTTTTCCAAGTAATCGTCAATTTCGGTATTTGTTAAATTCCTGTCATTTGGTGGGGATATGTTGTTCATTCGTAGTTCACTCGATAAGGCGCTGGTGAAGCGTGGCCAGCGAGTCTTACTGTAATTGTAAGAATGCACTGGCACATACTCCTCCAACTCCACGAGCTCGTTCGGAAGTTGAATTACGGCAGCAAGTCCGCAGTGGTCACTGTCGTACTCGATCGTTCGTAAACAGTTTCTTGGTCGTTGACCCACAGTGTCAGTAATTGTCAGTCTTGTGTCTTTCAACAATAGATCCAGATAGGAACCGCTCCTTGGAAACGAAGGCCTATCAGTAGCCAAAAGGTCGAGCATATACTCAACGTTGTATTGACACATCCAATTAAATAGATGGCTACCTCTCGGATTTTGTATTTGATTTCCCCAATCTACATGTTTGGCATTCAAATCACCGGCCATGAGATAGTAATTCTCTTCCGAGTTCAATTGTAAGCATTAAAAAAGTTTTTCGAGCTCTGTTAAAAATTCAGTTGGCTGAGGTGATTCCGGTGCATAAGCCGCAATCGCATACATCCGCTTCCCATGTTTGAGAGGAATGCATACGATACACGCCTCAAGCAACCGAAATCTGCGTACTTCACTATCATATATTACTTTATAATTTATGCCTTTTCGTACAAAGATTGCGACTCCTCCCCCCAAAGTGGAGTTGGGCCGATCTCTTCGTACGATATTGTAATTATTGTTAGTCAATTTATGTTTCTGGGTCAGCTTAGTTTCGCTGGCCATAAACACATCAGGACTCTGATCTTTCAACAATTGGAATAGATTTGCTCTACGTTCGGTCCTAATCAATGAATTTACATTCACAGCAAGGATCTTTAAGGGCCTCTCCGGCAGCGCGCCCTTAACCTATAAAATGCGATAAGCTCGGCAAAGCAGAGTAGATATTGTCTACCCTTTTCGCCTGCTCACTTATCTGTTTTTGAAGTCCTGCTATTTGGCTTTGAATGGCCAGTAGCCAGGCCTGTGGGGCTGCCTTTGGCGCAGGCTGTACCGTTTTTCCCTTTCCTGACGCCATTTGGGCGTAGGAAATTCGGGGATTGACGGAAATTGTTGTTTGAGGACGCGTTGGTGGGCGTCTTACTATCATCTCTGCTTGCCTTGCCGCTTTATTGTGTTTCATTTGCTGAAACGTCGGACATCCCCTATAGTTTGCGGGGTGCCCGTCGCCTCGGCAAAGTGCACATTTAAGTTGGGTCAATTCGACCCTTTCCTGCCCGAGCTTACACTCTCCTAACATGTGGTTCTCACCACACTTGACGCAGCGTGACTGCATTTCGCAGTTTGCCGCAGAATGGCCGAACCTTTGGCAGCGCATGCATTGAAGCATGTCGCCACGCCTCTTTAATTTGTCCCATGTGACAACCTGGTAGTCGAGGACGGAGATACTCCTCAAACTATCCAGTTTGCTGCTGGGCGAAAGCTGTACTAGGAAGAACGGCAGATTCCGTTTCTCCCGTCTGGCTCTAACTGTAGCGAACGGCTTAACCCCGATAAATTCGAGATCGTCGCCCGCTTTTTGGCGGAGCTCATTTAAGAGCGCCTGTGGGTCCGTGTAGGAATCTATGCCCTTTAGTAGGACCGTCTGAAACTTTTCAGTTTTTGGGGTAAAACTAAAGAACTCCGTTGTGGATTCCTTCAACAAATCTTTAATGATCTTATAATCTTGAATTTTAAAGCACTGAATAGCGTGCCTATCTACACTTAAACGTTTAATTGTAAAGTTTGTGCCTATGGCCGACTTACATAGCTTTATTGTGTCCTGTAATTCTATTTTATAAGTGTTTATTGATGGCACCTTTTCTTTTTTTACCTGCGACGGCTGTGGCTGCTGCTGGTGTTCTCTCTGTTGCTGTGGTATCTGCTGCTGCTGCTTCTTCTGGATCGGCTGCTGTTGTTTTTGCTGCTGTTCTTTATCTTGTTGCTGTTGTTGTTGTTTGTGTGTTTGCTGAGGCTGTTCTATCTGCAGCTTATTTTGTTGCTGCTCTGGTTGTTGTTTCTGTTGCTGGGGCTGCATTGTTGTAAGTTGCAGCTCCGCCTTCTTCGTTTGCTGTTGCGCTACTTTTTGTGGAGCCTGTTGCGACTTTTTATTTTCACGCTCCTGTTTTTCTCGCTCTCTTTGAGCTTCTTGTTTGTATTTGAGGGCTTTAACTATCTCATGCACCTCTGCTCTTAACTGCTCGATTTGTTTTTGTTTTTTTCTCAACGATGCTATTGAGAGCTTGTTCTTCGATTTCCTCCTCTTCCGATGTCAGATTGACGAAATCATTTTTGCCATCGCTGGTAAAGAGCCCTTCTCCACCCTCGGACATCTCTATTTCCTCGTCCTCGATGACTTTGGATGACGAGGAATTCACTGTCTGATGCATTTGAATATTAGCTGCTGGTTCTTTCTCTTGCACCGTCTCCCCCCATCAGCTGACAGCTGAGCTGAAGTGTTAGTGGGACGCCGGCGTGCTGGGCGCTTTACCAGATTCGGAACATAGTTTACTTTTTTTCTTTTACTACTTGTTGCTAAGGAAAATTTAGCTGTTCCCGCTTTGGCTGCCGTTGCTGTTTTTAGCGTTGTCGGCTTTGTTGTTGTTGCCTTCTTTGGCTTGTCTGCTGGGACATCGTTCGATGCCCCCGTTGTCGAACGCACTAACCATTACGCTACGGGCTACTACCATACCTGCTATCAGTATTGGTCCAACGTTCAACATCAAGGCCCAACTATTGGCTAGTTAAGCTACATGATCACTAACCTAACCTAACCATATAGTGTGTCATGCAGAGTTATAAAAACTTATCCAAAGATGATGCTGAGCGGTTATGCATTTTGTAATGGTACTCTTTTATTGTGTTATTCATCTTTATTTATATGTATCTTTGCTCATATTTACAAAACCTTTTAAAACACTTTAAAAACTAGGTATTTAAAATTAAGGTTCTCCAAGTAACTTTGAAATGTTCCACTATGAAACATTCATACCGGTAACCAACAGGCAAGAAACAACGTCAAAGTAAATAACAATTTTATTGGATCGAGAAATCGACATTTTTCATCATCTACGAGTATTTCTCAAATTTCTTTTTTGTTTCCGGTATTATAGGCCAAACAGATTTAAATTCACAATCAAAATCATTTGGATATCTCTGACCCTAGCCAGTTTCTAAGTGCTATAAAACAATAAACTTACCAAGTGCTTTAAAGACACGTTTTGACGTTGGTGGAATCAAAAAAAAACCTCTGAAAACTATGAAAATGTTGACCTTTTATTTGTATGTAGTTATGAACAAATTCAGGGGATTAGAGTTATATTTGGAATGCAATTTTTTTTAGAAAGTCACAATATATGTTTCCAAACCTCAAACACTAATTTAAGTATACTGCGCTAGGTAAATTATTAGTGTAGCTTTAGCAGAAGGTCCTTGTGTACGCTTCTTCCATTGATAATTTGCTTGCGGTTTTCAATAGTAGAAAACCACCTTACAGTTAGCCCTCTGTAAGGTGGTTTTCAACGATTCCTGCATAGGTATTTCCACAAAGCTTTATCAACAAATTTATTGCGTACCTAAAAGACATATTAACATAGAGATTTAACGCTTAGAAGCCAGTTATACTTATGTAGTTTTTTTTAACAATAGGTTTCACAATGTAAATAAAACTATATGTTAATAAAAAAAATGTAAGACATTTTTTCACTGTTAAGGCCCAACTATAAAAGCTTAAGCCAATATTAAGCTTATATCAAAAATCCAATGAAAATTTGCTTATGTTTGCGAAATTACTCCGCATAGCCATAATGCAATTTTGCTCGCGTATCTACCTGTCTCTTTCCATCTTGCTTTTACAAACATTGGCGCAAAATTTAGTACGCTGTTAAATCATTTTTTGGCGCAAGATTAAGTACGCTGTTAAATCATTTTTAGTATGATACTAGTGTTCAGGAATGCACCCTTGATTGATTTAATTATATATTTGAATTAATAATTTTCATCATAAATAGTTGTTTGATATTGTTTTAATATTAATTATTTAATTTGAATTAATAGTTAAAAAATCTAAACTATCAAATTTAAAATTATCTAAATATTTTGTTACGATGACAAACATTGTCATATAATACCCTATAATTTATTTAATAATTTTTTCAACTTTTGATAATCTTTTAATTTCTAGTCCCGTATGCTTTTTTGTATCGAGATGATATTTTGTGTGCAAGTTTAACCATCGACGATGGTGCATAGTTAATTAGGCCTATTCTACCAGATCTGTTATTCTGCTATGAATTGTCTGTTATGGTTCATAAACGATGTTCACCATAAAAGATCTTTTCTAATTGGTATTCAGGAGTTCGAACTTTTATGAAAGTCTGTTATGGTGCTTCGAAAAGGAAATTTTTATAGGAACAGACCTAAAATCTGCTATCAATAATCAGCTGGTCTGCTGTAAGTAAACAAACTTTTTTGTCACTAAAAGCAACCTGTGGATTGGTGGTCAATTTGTCTATGAATTCTGGCATTTAATTAATCAATTAATACAAAATTTAATTTTTGCAAATCGGGAATATCAAATGGACTGTACCTACTTTATCTTTCTTGCATCAAAAGTTTTTTGTACTTTCGTGTAAAAAACAATAATTTCGTGTTTTGTGAAAAATAACTTGTGTATACCTACATAAATAAATATGTATTCTTATTATTCTCCCTGTATGAACATTTTATTGATGAAATAAAAGTTAAAAATCAATTTTTATTCCATTAATTCAAATATTTTATGATAAAAGCCACCAAACTGTGTCTTTTATTCTTTTATGATTCAGAAAAAATTCCATAACAGATTGTGGCATGCTGAATACTAAAAATGCGGTTCGTAAAAGATTTGTTTAGAGTTTCGAACTTTTGACAGCACTCATAGCAGATTTCTTAACAGATTTCATAACAGTTTGGCATGCCGAATACATTCGATCTCCTTTGCAAACAACCACCATCGAGTACGCTTCAGTTCTTTGTTGTAATATACGTACAGTCCGCTTAGTATCGATTAGTATAGAATTTTTGGCTTGATCACTATTAATTAAAATAAATACAGTTTATAACGTTTTGGAAAATTTTAGGGCTGGCCACGAGACGAGAAAAGTCTCGGCCTCGATCTTGGTCTCGCATCACGAGACCGAGACGATACGAGACGAGACTGGCTTTTAAGCCTCCGAGACGAGACTGTATATTTGGACCGAAATTTACAAAGAGCTAATAAATTAAAAAATCAAATTTCAGTTAAATATTTATTTTCTTCTGCACATATGCAAACTATAATCGAAAATATTTCGTTCCAATAATCAACAGGTTGTCCGGAAATCGTTTTTTTCGGTGACGAGACCGAGACGAGTCTTAATTATACGAGACCGAGACGAGACTGAACATTTTCGATTTTAACGAGACTGAGACGAGACATACAAAAGTCTCGCAGAGTGTCGTCTCGTGGCCAGCCCTAGAAAATTTGTATTTCTTTTGTTCTGGTTTTAATTTATATTGCTGATCAACTAGGTTAAAAATTGCGTTTTGCTAATTTTAAACGAGTTTAGCATCGTACTAACCCCTAACATTTTACTTAAGTTAGAATCACCAACTGGCTACTTTATCTTTTTAGTATCGTATTAAATCCATATTAGAAATTTACTCCAGATATAGGATGGACCCGAATGTTCTAGGTTCGAGTCCTGCTGGTAGCCAACTTTTTTTTCTATATTTTTTTTCTTGTTTTTTTTTTAAATTATATTTTAAATTATGAAGTTAAAATGATAAAAAAATAAATATCGAATACTTATTTCAAGCACATGATGTGTTTCCATCAACATATAATTAATTTACAATGCATAAAAGCAATAATTGTGTTCATCAAATTCAAACCCTACAAATGCAACTTACTAGTTAGCAAAAGGTTTACAATTTTGAAATAGATAATAAATTGCTAATTACTTAGGAAATTGTTAACTATAGTAAAATATTAAGCCCTTTACAATAGGTTGTTTAAAATGTTGCGCTATTTTGTTTTTTTTTTTCTTTGAGCTGTCAAATTCAATTAAATGCCGAGCGACTGGAATCGCTCTTGCAAAATTTTAACGAATCGCACCTAAATTGCATTATGGTTTATGAACAGGGATTATGTGTATTCGCTCGTTGCTTATGCATGCATAAGTGAGCTAAATTCTATTATAGTTGGGCCTTTAGGCTTTATTTGGTTTGTACGTACATAGGCGTCGTGACCCCCCTGGCTGAAAGTCTGGATCCGCCCTTGACCTCACTGTCGATTCATTTGACCGCATTATTGCGACCGAAAACTTGACGTTATTGGCAAACTGTTTTCAGAAAACTTTGACCATTTTTGTAATGGGTTTTTCATAATTAAACATTGTTGGTTAGAATACTTCTCCATTTTCTTAAACCGCGCGTTCTGTACGTGACAACTGTGAAAAAAATCACCGTTTATTTCGTATTAACAAAATGGCGGCAAATTTAAATCCAGCGCTCTTGTTGGTACACCCTCTTACCCCGTTTACATGAGGTATTCGAGCGAGCTTCAAGCTCGCTTGGCCCCTTTGTATACCTGCGTTGAGTAGAAATGAGCTTCAACCAACTCGATTTCACTTCAGGAACGGATTCGAAATTGTTGATAAAAACTTGAGCAGAGTAAAATTATTTATTTGTTTAGATAGCTTTGTCAAGTATGTACTAAAATTCATTAAATTTTAACTGTAATCTCAACACCATATCAACTCAACTTCAAATGGGGCTCTCAACTCCCGTGACGAAAAACTTGGGTCTAAAATCCGACCCTAATCCAACTCGAGCTTCCGATACTGCTTGTAAAAAGGGTATCTATAACTCAGTTTCCTTGTGTGAAAGCAGTCTTATTTATTTGATTATAATTTAAAATAAAAAACTGCAAACAACTCAAATAAAAATTATCAAATGTTACTGCAGTGTTCGTATTTGTGTAGTCTTTTTATATGCAAACTATAGTTTTATCAATTAAACAAATAACAAATTGAGTCGACACCTTAACTGATTTCACAATATTTACTTTAACACATTAAACAATAACAAAATTATTAGACGCGTTAAAGGAGTACCTTGAATGCATTTCAGAATGTAGTCATTCCATCATCAGCATCACGACTAAATCCAAAAGCAGCAAATGTTGTGGTTTGTTGTTGTTATTAATATTGCATATTATAATCATTATATAAGAGAGAACAAATGCGATTCAATATTTCCGTTGTCTAAATTCATCGCATGTGGGTCTCTCTGTAGATAAAAACTTTCATATGCATCAAGTTTACGGTCATCTAGCACCTCTTTCACTAAACAAACGTTTTGGATGTCAAGGCACATATGATTTTCGTTGAGAGCGTGTGCCGCCAGTGCTGATCTGTAACCTTGATTAGTGCGAATGTATGTTTGATGTTCTTTAAATCGCGTAAGGAGATTTCTCTTTGTTTGGCCGTAATAAACACTTTCACATTCACTACATTTTATTGCATATATACCCGATTTATTCAAATTATTAGTTTTGTCTTTAGTCGAACCTAATAAATTTGACATCTTATTTTGATTTGTGTGTACAATATCCATGCCGTATTCACGAAATTTCGTTTTCAGTTTGTTCGTTACAACAGGTGTATAACATATCGCGACACGAATGTTTTTATCGTCATATTTTCGGGATTGTACATATAGTGTAGACAAATCATTTCTTTTTATTTTTTCTGTATGTTTTTTAATTAAATGATCCACCAAATCTTCACTATAACCATTAATTTTTGCAATATATTTTATAGTTCTACACTCTCTCATGTAGTTCATTACTGAAAGGTTTAAACTACACAACCTATGTACCATGGAGTGGAAAGCAGCGTGTTTGTGTTGTATACAACAATTTGAATCACTCGTTATTGTTCTAAAAGTACTCGTGGGTTTTCGGTAAATAGCTATTTCGAGTTTTTGGTTCACTCTTTTTAATTCTAAATCCAGAAAAGGTAATTTTCCTTCATTTTCAAGTTCATAAGTGAATTTAATAGTCATATTGACTGTTCAAAGTATGCAACACTTTTTCTACTTCCGTTTTTCCATTTTCCACAACTGCAAACACATCATCTACATATCTATACCATACTTTAGGTAATAATTGTTCTTCGTTAAGCTTTAGTTCAAAGTTAGACATAAACAATTCACTGATTAATGGGCTAAGCGGATTACCCATGTTTGTGCCTTTATCAACTAAATAGTATAAATCACGGAATTGGAAAAAACTATGTTTCATACAAGTATTCGCTGTACGGATATATAAACTTTTTTTGTTTGCAGGTAAATCAACAGATTCTAAGAATTTTTCAAATTGTTTTAGTGCAATATCAACGGGAATACTTGGAAATAAGGAACAAACATCAAATGATACCATACACTGGTTTTCTTTGAACTCAATATTTTCAATTTTTTGGGCCAAATCGTAAGAATTTTTAACGGACAGACTCACAATAGGCGGCAATTTCTTTAACTCACTTACTAACCACTTTGCAATTTTATAACAAGGTGTGTTAATGTTGGAAACAATAGGTCTCATTTTATTTCCCACCTTGTGTATTTTAGGTAAACCGTATAATTTAGCAACGACTGGATTTGAAACTTTAAGTACACGATTTAACCGTTGACCGAAAACTTTACTTATTTCCTTCTTTAACTCATCACTTTCTCTTATCATTTTTGGAAGGGGCGATTTTTTAATTGGTTTATAATTACACTCATCGATTAAATTTTTCAACCTTTGATCATAATCGTTCTTGTTCTGAGAAGTGTTTTTTCTCACTTATCTTTTATGTTTTAGGTGTCGCTGAATCCAAATTTCAAATTTGCTCCTTCCTACGGATATGGCTTCACAGCGAAAATCGAAAAAAAATTTCGACCGTTTTTCAGTTTTTTGCATAAAATTACTTTCCAAACTTTCTAGAACATAAAATTTCCTATAAAAATTGTTTAAACTTTTCTTTTGTAGAATTAACGGTTTGGCCACTAGAGTACCGGTTAACAAATACCCAAATTTCGTACTATATGGCTAACACAGTTTTGTCGTTAGATTTTTGCTTGTAACTGAAAAACCATGCCTGTAATTGTAGAAAAGCTAAGCGTCTACTTAAACAACATTAAATTCTCTACAAGTTTGATTCCTTTATGACTTAAATTGACGAAAAAATTCACCGGCTAGAGCGTGATGAAATTATATGTCATATTATAGGAAGCCACCAATAGGCTATTGATTATATCATATAGAATGGAACTAAGACGTTCCAGGGTTTTTGTTGTAAAAATCATTCAATGGCTCATTGAAGATGAGAAAACCATGGAGCGTTTTCAAGAGAGAGGGTGAAATTTTGAGGAGGAAGAATAACTGCAGCCCTTTGGGTTTTTTGTATATAACTTGAAAACCAAGCTAAATTTCGAGAAAATTCCGGAAACATTTTTTGTAAAGATAAAATTTACTATAGAATTTGCCTATTCAAAAAAATTTTAAATACATTTTTAATGTGTTAAAATAAAATTAAAAAAAATAGATTTTTTTGTTTTTTTCTTTTACTTATTTGCCTATAACTTTTTTCAGCATAGATAGGTATAAAAATTGGTCCACATTAAAGAAAGATAATAAAAGTTGCTTTAAAGTGACCTATTTTAAAAAGTGTTTTTAACAAAAAATCAAAATCAAATAAGGTCGCTCAAAGTAAGCCTTTTTCTCAATTTTTATTACGTTTACCTCGACATTATTTGAATTCTTATTTTATACAACAAAACTTAAATGTATTTAATGAAATGAGAATAATAAATTAATTTATTAATAATAAATTATTGTTTTTACAGCTTTAAACAACACTTTTGGTTGTTAAGTAATGTAAAAAATCATAAAAGAAAAGAGAAAATTAATTCATACAAAAATTAAATACAATTTTTCAATTCTAGATTTGATTAAATCTATTGAATATCTTCATTCATGTCTTCAAGAATATCATCTTCTTGAATGTTCGTTCCTTGTGAACTGTCGCAGTTTGGAGCCATGTTATTCTTACAAAACATAGAACACGTTAGTCCTAATTTTCTACAACCACAGCTTCCGTGACAACCGGTTGTGCATCCGCATGCAATTTTTCTAACCAAAATATCTGGTGAAGGAGCTTGATTCATGGTTTTAGGTATCAACCCATATTTAGATATTTTCCACCCCCACTCGAGAGGATTAAAATTTGTTCACTTTTATTAATAAATTATTATTAATAAATTAATTTATTATTCTCATTTCATTAAATACATTTAAGTTTTGTTGTATAAAATAAGAATTAAAAAAAATTTTTCGGAATTTTCTCGCAATTTAGCTTGGTTTTCAAGTTATATGCAAAAAACACCAAGGGCTGCAGTTACTCCCCCTCCTCAAAACTTCACCCTCTCGAAAACGCTCCATGGTTTTCTCATTTTCAATGAGCCATTGAATGATTTTTACAACAAAAACCCTGGAACGTCTTAGTTCCATTCTGTATGAGATAATCAATAGCCTATTGGTGGCTTTCTGTACGGTGCATTTTTTCGCCAATTTAAGTCATGAAGGTATCAAACTTGTAGGTTCAGAATTTTATTTTATTTAAGCAAAAACATAGGTTTTCTACAATAACATGCGTGGTTTTTGAGTAACAATCAAAAATCTAACGAGAGAACTGTGTTTTCCATAAAGTACGAAATTTTGGCCTTTTTGCACCGTACTCTAGCGGCCAAATCGTTAATTCTACAAAAAAAAAGTTATAAATAATTTTTAGGTATAGGAAATTTTATCTTCTATAAAGATTAGAAGGTAATTTTATCCAAAAAGTGTATATTTTGTTGACTTTTTGGCAAAAAACTGAAAAAAAGGTTCAAACATTTTGAGGTTTTTTGCGATTTTTGCTCTGAAGCCATATCGGTAGGAAGGAGCAAAGTTGAAATTCGGATTCAGCGACCCCCAAAACATAAAAGACAAGTGAGAAAAAAACTTCGATGTTTTTTTTCCTGACCAAAACACAATTTCACTGGACTAACCTAAATACACTTGACTTTATTTAAATTCTAATCCTTCCCCACTAATGATTTTTTCAAATCCGAACTACGCAAATTCTAATTATCCACTACTGTTTTTTTTTCTTTGTAACGAAGGAGAGGCAAAATATATGAGCACACAAAAAAATATAATAAAGTAAAGAGGGGAAATAACTTTCTTTGCTTTGTATGAAAAGGCAAAAAGCTTCCTTGCCTTCTCACAGCACAGATAATAAAGTAAAAGAGGCAAAGAACTTTCTTGCCTGCTGATCATCAACCGATCGTGCACAAAATGTGGGACATTTTTTTCTATGGGAATGAGGCATCTGTATAATTTATTATCTGTGTTATAATTTAAGAACAGTGAAAGAAAACGCAGTGCTACCCTGCAAACCAAAACTCAGTAGTTTGCCTTGAAACACAACCACAAACAAAACGCATTCTATAAATGTATGTGTTTCTTTATTTATCAAAAACTCTCCCCTAAAAAAAAGAGATCGCGTGTAACTCAGTACTCGTGACAGAAGTGAAACTTCTTTGACGATTTAAAAATCTCGATATGTTTAGGGATAAGTAATTATTTGAAGAACAATCACGATGCTTCTAGTATATTATGTTTTTTTTTTTAAATATTTTAACACCATTAATTTGAGTCAACATAAAAAACAAAATATAATTTTTTTTTGAATTTTCTTATAATTTAATTAGTTTGTTTACACACAGAATGCATTTCAACCAGTGTACTGGTCGTTTTCAGCAACACGACTGAGATCTATAGCCGTCACTCATATTAACAACAACAAATCATTATAATAATCTATGTAAGATATATAATTATACAGAAGTTAAAACAGGAAAGCAGACAATGTTTATGCAAAAAAATTGAAAATAAATAGAGTGACTATATTTACACTGATAATTAAATGAAATAAGAGTAAAAGAGAAAGTCATTAAAAATCATTAAAAACAATTAAACAAGTAAGATTCTATATTTCCATTATCTGCATTTAATGCAGTGGTGACATTCTGAATATAAAAGCTTTCGGTTGCATCAAGCTTATTATTGTTTGAGACTCTTGCAAGTCGTCGGACATCATTTAAAAGTTAATGGTTAATGTTGCTCTTGTAGTGCATGTGCTGCAATCGCTGACTTTTTTGGATCGTTATTTTTTATATAATTTTGATGGTCTTTGAATCGTGTAGTGATTGATCTTTTAGTTTGGCCATAGTATTTTTGTCTACATTTGCATTTTATTTCATATACACCAGATTTTTCTGAGTTATCTTTTTTATCTTTGCCACTAGTTAATTTGTTTTTGTATAATTATATATCTTGCATAGATTATTATAATGATTTTTTGTTGTTAATATGAATGACGGCTATAGATCTCAGTCGTGTTGCTGAAGATGACCAGTACGCTGGTTGAAATTCATTCTGTGTGTAAACAAACAAATTAATACAATTATAAGAAAATTAAAAAAAATTTATATTTAGTTTTTTATGTTGACTCAAATTAATGGTGTTAAAATATTTAAAAAAAAAACATAATGTATAGGGATATTAAGCTTATATGCGTAAGACCTATGGTCCTGATGAAATACCAGCCTTTATTGTTCGACGTTACGTTTATGTTTTAGCTCGTCCTATATGGTATCTTTTTAATGTATCGATTGAAACAGGTATTTTTCCAAATGTTTGGAAATACTCATTTATTACACCGCTTTTTAAAAACGGAAACAAATGTAGTATGTCCAACCATAGAGGCATTGCCAAGTTATCATGCATACCAAAATTGTTTGAAAAGATTATCTTGGAAATAATTGAAAAAAATATAAAAACGTGATTTCGCCACATCAGCATGGATTTATGAAGGGTAAATCTACTACAACCAACTTGATTGTGTTTTGTTCGGATGTTGTTGTAAAAAACCAAAATGGATTTCAAACTGACGTCGCATACTTGGATTTTTCAAAAGCATTCGACCGTGTGAATCATATGTTACTTTTGAAAAAGGTAATGATCATCGGGCTGCCAAATTGGTTTTTAGATTGGCTGGAGTCACATTTATGTTGCAGATCACAGTTTGTTTACTTTAAAAATAAAACATCAAAAAGAATAATTGTGCATTCCGGAGTTCCTCAAGGAAGCCATTTAGGTCCCTTTTATTTGTATTATTTATTAATGATTAACATGCTGAAATCCACTATTCACAACTACTTTTGTTCGCCGATGACGCTAAACTTCGATTATCCTACAAAAATAATAATGACTCTGAATTAATGCAAAAAGATCTAAATAGTGTTTCCCTTTGGTGTAAAGTCAATGATATGGAACTCAATGTATCAAAGTGCAAGTGTATGTCTTTTACTCGGAAGCATGCGCCTTTCTTTAATGTCTATATGTTGTGTGGTCAACCACAAGAAGGAGTTCATCTTTTTTGTGATCTTGGCGTTATAATGGACTCTAAATTAGACTTCAACAAACATATTGATCATATCATTAACAAAGCAAATGCAGATAGGGTTTCGTTTGTCGATTTTCAAAGGAATTTCGAGATCCATACATTTTAAAAACTTTATACTGCTCTCTTGTGCGATCGAATATCGAATACTGTAGCTGTGTTTGGGTATCCGATCTACCAAAACAATATTAATAGACTGGAATCAGTACAAAATCGATTTCTTCCATATGCCCTTGGACATCTACCATGGAATATTAAAACACATCTACCACCATACAATCAACGCCTGGCTTTTATTAATTTACCATCACTAACGAATAAAAGAACAGTTTTTAGAATATTATTTATTTATGATGTTTTGATTGGAGAAATTGATTCATAATATATTTTATCACAACTCAACCTAAATAAAGGGTGGTTAAATTTTAAGGGCCGATGTTGAATGTGAACCACACCTAAACGTCAAGTTTTTGTCTGCATTTCATTTGACATTTCTCAATTTCAGACTACTTCAATTTGAACCATGGGAAGATACACAATCGAGCAACGCGTTAGAGTTATTTAGGCTTATTATGAAAATGGGCGTTCAAATAAAAATGCATATCGTGCACTTCGTGATTTTTTCGGTTAGTAAGTAGATTCGTCAATAAGCAGAATTGCCGCATTTGGATGAATGATAATCCAAGAGTGATTGTCGAAAAACCAATGCACCCACAAAGAGTGACTGTTTGGTGCGGTTTATGGGCTGGCGGGATCATCAGTCCGTATTTTTTCCAAAATGAGGCCGATCGTGCAGTTTCTGTGACTGGTGTTTGATATCGTGAGATGATAACGAACATTGTATGGCCCGAATTGGAAGATATGGATGTGGACGATATGTGGTTTCAACAGGACGGTGCCACTTTCCACACAGCTAACGAAACAATGGCTCTTTTGCGCGACAAATTCAATGGCCGTGTTATCTCACGTGGTGGCGATGTCAATTGGCCGCCAAGATCATGTGATTTGACACCGTTGGACTTCTTTCTTTGGGGTTATTTGAAAGAAACGGTGTATGTCGATCAGCCAGCAACAATTCAAGAGCTAAAGGATGAGATAATTCGGCACATTAATGGCATAGAACCTTAATTATGCCTCAGCGTCATCGAAAATTTGGACCATCGGATGGAGGTGTGCCGCCGAGGTCGCGGCGCACAGTGGTTCAAGAGCGGGAAAAAGTCTTTGGAAAAAGTTATTTTAAGCCTTTTAAGCTTTATGTCTAAGTACTTATAGATAACCAGAGCGTATGATTTCAAAGTATTTTTAATATATGTATGTTATGTGCTTATTCACAAGCCGTCAAAGTCAAAAAATAATTTTATTCAAGTCGCAAGCCATATTATCAATAAACTTTTAGATCTCTTTTTCCGACGTTCCTTAAAATAAATGCTGTAACTTCTTATATCTATAAGTAGCATCAAACATTAGTACTATGATATTTTTTTTTTTATCTTTTTGAGTTTCAATTTTAGCTCCACTTTCCTCCAAGCGATGATGTATACCAACGTGGGCTCCATACTTTCAAGTTACAGCACAGAAAAAATCAGCTGCAGATAGCTGCAGACCTGGGAGTTATGTTCAAATTTGTCTCACTGAATTGGGTTTCAAACACCTTGGTCTTGTCGGTGGTATATATCAAAAGGTTATAATGTCTTCGGTATTAAATATCAGAATGAAATAGATAGATAGATAGGTAGATATTTTTATTCGCACATTTTCAAAAGTGCAGTTACATTTTATATACAATTTATGAATAAATAATAAGGCATGACATAAAAAGTCGTCTGCCTGAGGGGCATTCTTGCTAAACATTTCCATACATCAGTTCCGATCTGCAACCCATCGCGAGTGGACGTAAGCGAGAGAAATACCGTGCCTAATACCCCCAACAATAATATTAACAATACAATTTATTCAAGTGCTTTCCAATATTTATCCCTCACCAAAATAAAATTAAAAAAAAATAAAAATAGCCCATGACTCAATTCCCAAATAAAAATAATAAAACAAAAATAACTAAATTACCCATACAAACCGCGCTGCGAATAATAAAATCAATAGCCCAACTCATCTATTCAATAACAAACAAAAAAAAAAATTAGTGCAAGTGCCAGTGCGTGCAAAAAACAACAACAAAAAGTGCACCCAAGCTTGAAGATGATGATGTTCAAACCACAAGCAGCACAGCGGTAAATTTCCCTATCTCTCCTTCCCACATCACTCACAGTGCTTTGGCTTCGTCATTATATGTAGTGTGTGCAAATTCATACAATGCTCGTAATCGACTAAGCCAAAGCATATCAGATAAATTGCTGTTATTGATTTTGTGTATCCAGGGGCGGATCAGTACACTGCTTTTTTAGGCATAACACTAGTAGTATTGTACTGTGAAGTCATTGGGGGCCCAAACTTGATATCAGCATAGATAACTGTCTGATTTGTTTTTTTTATGTCTGTTTATTGTAATGGTGGGTGAATTAAGGGTTGACTACAGCAACATTCGGGGACTGAGGCAGAATTTTTGTGCTGCATATGTCCATACTGTGAAAAACAGGCCAGCTGTTTTGGCACTAAGTGAAACCCAGGTAGGGGAAAATACCGATCACTCGGAATTCAGCCTACATGGTTATAGCTTAGTGCCTCTATTTTTTCCACATCATGGTCTCGCCGTGTATGTTCGAAATGATGTTGCTTATCAGCTTCAACCACAATATGGTTCATGTTTGAATACGAACTTTAATTTCATGTGGTTAAAATTCACCATCCATAAGCGCATCATCCATACTTGTTTTATTTATCATAGTCCTAGTTTGGATAGTAATTCGACTTCCAACGAATTCGATGCACTATCCGAATCCATCCAGAGAATTATTTCCCATTTTCTGCACAGTGAAATCGTTGTTACGGGCGATTTCAATGTACATAATTCTTCGTGGCTACGCTATTCGGGTCAGACAACACCTGAAGGAAGGTATGTCGAGATTTTTGCTGAGATAAACAACTTAACTCAGCTGGTCGACGAGCCTACTCGGATTCCTGACGTTGTAGGTCAATCCACCAACACTCTAGATTTGTTTCTTACCTCTGACCCTGATAAATACACTATAAGTGTATTATCGCCTCTAGGCACATCAGACCCTTGTGTCATATCTGCGAATTTCTTGTGCCACCAAAACACAGTTAAAGACAAAACTCCCAAGAGAACCGTTTGGCAGTACGAGAAAGCCAACTGGGACGGTCTCAATGTTTTCATTATAATCCCAACAGCGATTCAAAGCGAATTTGTTAAGTTTTTACATGCTTCTCATATGGGCATTAACAAAATGAAGTCTATGGCACGTGAATGTTGTTGGTGGCCAAATCAAAACAAAGACCTAGAGGAAATCGTCAAAGGATGTACTCCTTGTTTGATGACGCGATCTACACCTCCAAAGCAACAGCTAATAAATTGGGAATGGCCTGAACAGCCATGGTGTAGGATCCATATTACTCCGAACCCTGGCTGTGATCTTTTCGCCTGTTCTATTATTTACCTCTACAAGTTTTAATTTTATTTTATTAATAAAACCCCTTTTTAAATTTTATTAAAGAAAGTAATCTCAAAATAATAAAAAAATTTATAATTTTCAATTTTCGCGAGTGAAATTCATTGTGATTTTTCATATCATTAAGAAAAGAAGAAAAATAAACATATAATTTTGATTGAGTGATTTGTAAACAAACCTATATAATACTACCTATCTCCTTCATCAAAAAGCTTTTGTGTGCTTTGTCTCATCTTTTCTGGTGAGTGCTATTTTGCGTTTGGTATTTGTTCTTCCAAACCGAAGCAATCTTGGATATTACACATCGTAAATTATTTATTTTTATGCATGTTATATAACATCTATAATTCTGGAAAGAATTCAAACCAAAAGATGATTTGCCTAAAGGGATTTGCAGTAGACGTACGACCTACTGCCTACATTCATCTTATCAGCTGTCATCTAATTCGAAGAGCTTTTGATTTTCGTCTCCTGCCAACTACCTATGTTTCTGCAATTTTTTTTTGTATATGTTTATGTATATGTTTGCGCAATCGACACTACACAAAATTAAAGGAAAAAAAAATTCTTTTGCCTCTTTTCATTTGAAAAAAAAATTAAACATCTACAAAACTGCAACAACACACAAGTAATCAACTAAGCTTAAATTCAATAAGCGCCACCTGCTCGATAAATATAATAACCACCTTCACAAATACCAATTAGTTCATATTACAACCATTACTGAACTTCACGACCGCAAGCTGATGAAAATTCTCTAATTCAACAAAAAGTACACTGAAAGAAATATTAGTTAAATATAAATTAACTAAATCAAAATAATTCTAACTAAAAATAATATTTGAATTAAATAAAAAAAATATACCACAAAAATCAAATAAAATGGAAAAACCAACCACGTGCGGAAATAGTAATTGCACAATAAAGTAATTGCACCAAAACGCATGAATGGGTATCCTGTAAGGTCATTTGTGGCAAATTATTTTACCCAATATGTGTTGTTCTGAGTCGAAGTGCCAAGGCTCACCTGGCAGGCAGAATACTCAGCTAATTTCAATTATTACTGTGATGCATGCAATACTATCACGTTATCGCATATTATGCTTGCAATCAAGTGTAACAATGAATGTCTAACTCAATTATCGGATGACATTAAAGAACTGAAAACCAATCTTATAGCCCTATTCTGCCGTTGTGAGGGTCACAGGTCACAATTTTTTATGAGTTTGTTCTTGTATAAGGCGGTCACAATTTCGGATTCTGTGGAAGTCCTCAAAATGAACCCCACAAGAAGAACGTGAGTTGTGATCTGCCAAGGAGCAGATCGTAATTTTAAAGTTTTTATGAGGCGAGTTCACCACGAGTTATGAGGTTATTGTGACTTGTGAGGCATCAGTGAGTATGCCAGAATAAGGCTGTTAGTCTTAATGTAAGTAAAATAATAGACGTAATGGCCGAAAATAACGAATCTCCCACCAACTGCCTAGAAACTAACCATATTGACCTTAAAACAAAACTCTCAAGCATTGAAGTATATTTAAAAAAGACTTCAGAAAACTTCGGAATGCCTTGATAACTCCGACTCTATCCCTTACCTAAGTTCACAGCTTATCAAAATTACTAAGTCTATTGCCGATACTAAATCCTCTCTTGAAAATAATACTTCTTCTATAAACTCCATTGATGACACTTTATCAAATGTAACTGGGTCCATTCAAGAACAATCGTCTGCATTCAAGTCAATAGACAAGGATTTAACTGCTACATGCGAGACAATCAATAACAACTCGATTATTCTTGCGGAAATATTAATAAAAGAAGCCAAATCCATTAATCTCGCTATCGCCGAGTTGTCTGAAAAAGTAAAAATTATCTCACATAAAAATCAAAAGATAACATTTCATGCCACCCTGGAATCAACAACTCACTACAAGCTGAACTTAACGCTGCCACCGAAAAATCTAACGCCAACACAACAATCTTACTTCATCCTACTGCTTCTTCAACTACTTCTCCTTCATCATCTGTCACAATCAACGATAAAAATTCGACTTCACCCGACTCTCCGATGCCAATCAGCAATAACTACTCTACTTTCCCAAGCAACACCAACTCATTACAACTGGAACTTAATGCTGCCGCTGAAATGTCTAACGTCAATTCATGCAGCCCCTCCACAATCTTCTCATTGCATAAATAAATTTGTTATAACTTGGACGCAAACCGAATGGAACAACCGCATCGAAAAATTAAAAACTAACCAACATGCTACCTTTATTGTTAAAGGTACACCTCGATATGCTAAAGAGTCTTGGCTTCGTAACTTTTTTGAGAAAAAAAACAGCTTTAATCTCATCCACTGTAATCGTCTTAGTTTCGGAACCTTTAAAATTTGCATTCCTTTAAACTACGAATGGCTGTTCTCACAATGTCCCCTGCTTTCTAATAACAGTAAGATAAAAATTGCTCCTTGATTCCAAAAACCAACTTTAAAAAACAAATATTTATTTAAGCCTATTGTTAAGTCTAGTATTAAGTTAATTCCCAAAGTAAATAATACTTCTCTTCCTAAGATACCACCAATTAATTCTGATCTTAATTATCCAAATTTTAATTCCTCACACGTTCATAAACCAAATAATCCTATATCAAGAAAAGTACCCCACATCTCTCACCCCCCCCCCCCCCCCTTCACAATACTTTTCTCCTAACCAACCAACTTTGTCAAATATCCCATCATATTCAAATGCCACATCACCTTGCACATCCCGTCTACAACAAAATAATAACCGAAATATAACCAATAAAAAAAATACTTTTCATTCCTAAGCCCCAGATTTCGAACGTTTCAAAACCCCAACTTATATCTGTATATTACCAAAACGTAAGGGGTTTACGCACAAAAAGTTCTGAAGTATACTTGAACTCCCAAAAACTTCCCTATGATGTATTTGCGCTTACTGAAACCAATCTCACATCCAATTTTCTTAACAACGAGTTCCTCAATTCAGTCTTTAATATATTTCGAAAAGATATCTACGTTACCGGTGTGAATACTAGCACTGACTTCCCAAGTTGTTCATCCTCCGGCCGTGGTGTTCTTCTGGCACTTCATTCCAACCCTGATTCCTCCTTGTTAAATATTCCCAATACATGAAACCTGGAACTTGTTTGCGTAGAAGTCTCTGTATCAAACCGCTATCCTTATATATTGTGTTGTTATATACCACCCACCCAACCAACTAGTGAATATGAACTTCTAGTGGATGCAGTTGATTATGTCGTTGAGCTAACTAGCCCCGAAGACAATATTATAATCGTCGGTGACTTCAATCGTCCACGGTTACGATGAGCTTTACTTCTTTTCATCAAATGCCAACTCCGAAAAAGAAATCCTTTTTACCGACCGGCTTCTCTCTTCTAATCTTGCCCAGTTGAGCGGTGTTAAAAACTGTTTGGGTAGGCAATAAGATCTGATTTTTTCATCTGATGCCCATAATACCGAAGTTAATTAAAGTAACCATGTTCTTTCTAGGCTTGATAATTATCACCCTCCCATTTCTCTCACTTTTGCTTTTGAGTCTGATAACATAAAACCTTACTCCCTCACATCTGAAACATTTAATTTTCGTAAAGCTAACTTCGATGAACTTAATGATCTAATCGCTAATATTAACTTTGATTTTATCTCCGATGACTCTAACATATCCGATGACTCTAACATTGACATTAAGATATCTACTTTCTATTCTCAGATACAAAATTGTTTTTCACAAACTATCCCACTTGTGCCTCACAAGAATTTTTCTTCCTCCCCTTCTTGGTACAACAAAGAACTTCGCTCGCTCAGAAATAAAAGGAATAAACTTTGGAAAAAATATCTGAGATCGAGGTCTAGTCAAGACTTCTTCAATTATGTCTCTGTTCATAACAACTTCTCCAACTTGTGTGAATCTCTTTACTCCAGTGACCTGATTTTAGCCCAAGCCGATCTTATTTCGAAACCTAAACATTTCTTTTAATTTATTAATTCAAAAAAGAAATCTGATGGTTATCCGTCGACATTGAAATACCTGAATTCCTCATCAACAGATCCAAATGTTATTTCGAACCTTTTTTCTAATTTCTTTAGTCAAGCATTTTCCTCTAATAACACTGATATAGATGTTAACTAATTTAATTATATGAACAACTGCAGTCAAACTTCCCTATCTTCTATTAACATATCTTCGCCTTCAGTAGTTAATAAAATCCGTTTGCTTAAGGATTACTTTTCTTCTGGCCCTGATGGGATTCCTCCTATTGTCCTTAAGAAATGTGTCTCTAAAGTTGCCCAACCTCTCACAGCTCTTTTTCAATTATCTATCTCCTGTGGTGTGTTTCCCTAACAATGGAAAGACTCATTCACCATCCCTGTCCAAAAAAGTATGTAAGAATGATATATCTAATTATAGACCTATTGCAAAACTCTCTTGTATACCTAAACTTTTTGAGAGTATAATTCATGACAATATGCTTCTTTATTGTGAACAACTATTCTCTCCAAAACAACATGGCTTTCTTCAAGGTAAATTAACGATTACAAATCTTACTGAATTTGTTTCCAAAACGTTGTGTACTCTGGGAGCCGGCCATGAAGTTGATGCAATTGCGACAGATTTTAGTAAGGCTTTCGATAAAATCTCTCATAACATCATTGTCTTTAAACTTAAAAATACGGGTTTCCTCCCCTCTTTGTTTCCTGGATACAGTCTTATCTCTGTAATCGAAAATATAGAGTAATTTTTAGGTCATGTATTTCCAACCCTATATGTTCAAATTCAGGTGTCCCACAAGGAAGTCACCTAGGGCCCCTGATTTTCCTATTGACTATTAATGATGTTGAACATATTCTTTATAAATCCGACCTTGAGGTTTATGCTGATGATATGCGCATCTCAAAAAAAATTGTTGCTCAATCGCTTCAAGAAGACTTAAATAATTTCTTTACCTGGTGTCAACAAAACTTCCTTGAGCTTAATGTAAAGAAATGTCAAGCCATTACTTACTCTCGCAAGCGCATGCCCTTGCCACAACGTCAATACCAAATTAACAATCAACCTATCTCTATTGTCACTACCATTCGTGACCTAGGTGTTTTTTGTGACTGTCAACTTAACTTTCGCGAACATATTAGCAATATTATTAATAGAGCGAATTCCACACTTGGGTTCGTTAAACGCTGGTCCAAAGAATTTTCAAATCCTTACGTCACCAAGTCCCTTTACATAACCTTCGTAAGACCCCTGCTAGAATATGCCTCTCAGGTCTGGTCACCATACCATCAGGTTCATATTCAACGTATTGAGGCGGTTCAACGCAGATTTTTACGATTTGCGTTACGTGGCCTTGGTTGGGAGGACCCCTTCCACTTACCTCCCTATGAAAATCGTCTGAAGCTTATAGATCTGCAAGCCTTATACCGACGTCGTGATAATGCAGATATATTTTTATACACCAGCTCTTGACTAGTGGCATCGATTGTCCAGCCCTCCGTGATAAAATTAAATTTAACGCAAACCCACGTCAGGACAATACCACTATTATGTATTCCCTTCCATGGAACTGAGTACGGCCAGAATGAGCCGATGACCAGAATGCTTAGGAAAGTTCACACCTCAACCATTTTCGGTCCTAATTTCTTCAAATCCTCCCTTCAACGCGCTCTCATAAATTAACCTCTAACCAGTCATGTCCTTATTTCCTGGCTCTTTAATTTTAATTTAGTGTTAAGTTTTTTAATTTTTAATTGTTATCCTAGTTTTAAGATTGTTATACATGCTTGTATTAAGCCAACATCAATAAAATATTGATTTTTTTGGCCCGTTTTTTAATCGTTGGTGTTAAGTTGTTGTAGATAGTTATAGCAAATGGGTTGAGTGCGTGGATATGGGAAAAAATACTACCATCAGTGCGACGATTGCCACATTGAAAGACTAGTTTTCGCGTTTTGGTTTACCTAGTGCTAGTACTGTAGTTTCAGACAATGGTACTACTTTTGTTTCAAAAGAATTTGAAAGTTTTTTAAAAAATAATGGCATTGAGCATATCACAAGTCCAGTTGGAAACCCCGCAACCAACGGTCAAGCGGAAAACGCATTAAAGAGAAGTTTGTACTATACTGAGGTAGCACAATTCAAAAATGTATTGAATCGATTTCTATTGGATTATCGTAACACAAAACATTTGAGTACAGGAGTTTCCCCAGCTCAGCTCATGTTTAAAAGGCAATTGCAAACTCGATTAGACTTATTGAACCTGAAAAAAAAAATTTTAAAAAAATTGAACCTGAAACGAAAAGTTAAATTACAAAACATAAAACATGTACAAAATACTGTTAAAAATCAACAAAATAATCAGAAAAAATATTATCGTGGTGCTAAAAACACTAATTTTAAATGTAATGATTTAGTTATGGCTAAAGATTATTCTGTACCTGGAAAGGATTCATGGGTAAAATGTATTGTAACTAAGAAAATAGGCAAACAAACGTATATTGTAAAAACAAATGACTCTAAAAGCATATGGAAAAGGCATTCAAATCAAATGATTATATGTAATAATAATAATACTTATGAACAAACAAATGTTTTAAACTCTACACAAACTAATAATGTTAATGATAATATGTTAAATGGAGAAAATAACAAAACAATTGTTAAGAAAAAAACTGTAAATAAAAAAACATATTGAAAAGCGAATACAATTTAAGAAAAAAATGAAAAGTATAACTTATAAAAGCTGAATATTGTAATTATTAAATTAATCCTGAAATGTATTATAATTTTTTTTTTGCTTTATCAACAATACCTTCTTATATATTTTATTGTTATATTTTCTTTATTACTTTTCTTTTTCTTGATATTAAATTTCTACATTTCTACATATACTTTTTTTTAATTCTAAATTTAAAAATATGAAATGTTAGTTTAAATTAAGAATTAATGTGAAAATTTAAGAGAAATTATGAACAACAAATTTTAAAGAAGGGCTATACATAGTGTTTGTACTATATGTAAGATCTCTAACTGTGCTCTCAATAACTTCTTACTATGTATGAATTCTCTTTAAATAAATTAGTCTTGTACCAATTGTTGAACTAGAAAGGTGTTTTGCTTGGTCATTACAAGTTTAAATATCAATTATTATTTATTTAATTATAAAAAGGAAAAAAAAAGACTGGAGTTCACGAAAGTTGTAGTCAGAATCAAGTATGCGAATTGAATGACAAGAATGATAGAAATGTTGTGTTAATTACAAAAGGAAGTTTTCCTAGGCAGTGATCACAAGGTGGTGGTCACAAGGTAGTGTACGTTTAGGTACGAATACAGGGTTGTGAACACAACAATTAGGAACAAAATTTAAAGTCTTTCTTTTTCACCGGGAATAACTTATAACTTGTAATACTTACATAGATATGCATAACACGATCAAATGTTTTTTTAAGCTTTTTTTCGTGTCCCGCAGAACCTTTTCATTTAATGTAGATGGCTGCATAATATTGTATCGCAGTCGCAGCACTAGCAAAGACATTTGTTGGCTGCTGAGCGGCTTGACCAAAACCAATCCAAATCCAGCTGTGCTAGTTGGTTGGGTTTGGTCAAACAAAGATGTTGTTGATTGGGCTGCTTTTTGGCCGAAACCAAAAATTGAGGTATTCTGCTGAGGTTGCTGAGAGAATCTTTTAAAATAAAAATAAAAAAAAATATTATGTTTCATGGTAATTTTTTGAATTTTTTACGACTCTAGCTGCAAAAACTATTGATTTTATAGCTATAACAATTACCTACCTACTTGTTCAATTACAATGTTTGTGAGAATGGTCTTGCAGAAACTTCAAAATCTATTTTGTAAGAAAATTTTAATGAGAAGAAAAACTTCTGGAGTAAACGGTTTTCAGTTTTCGGCGAGGAGTTTGAATTTTTCTCCGGAATTTCAATACCAGTTGGATTCTTCTTAAGATAAATTAACATGAAACCTTTGGAAGCTTGCAATCGATTCAACCACTCTGGTGTCTCATCAACAGCTTGTGCGGCTCAAAGAACATTGGACAATTGGAAGACATACTCCAGCCAGACATCAAAGTGTGAACGCTCAAAGAATCCATTGAGAATTTTCTTCAGTTCGGTGTCGGCTTTGTTGCTCGTGCAGAAAAACTATTGCAGATAAAATATAATTAAAAACAATTTTTATCAAATTATAGTCAAACAAATACACATTTTTTCCAATAATGTTCTTCAAATGTGGTCATTTTTTCTGTATCGATACACTATCCAGTTATATATATAGAGATCAGTTGTCGTGAACTACGACAGAATCTTCCCACTGAGTAAAATAGTTTTAATGAAAAACAAAACAGTTCGGGATTGGTTATTTATTAATAGCTTAAATATTTTTTGTCTTTTATTCTAAGAAACGAGTACATTCAATTCAATTTACTTTTAGGTGGAGAAAAAGTGTTCCCTTTCGTCTTCTTTTTCTTCTTCGAATCAAAATTGAAATTCCCGCCAAGCTAACTCCAACGCCACCTTCCTTCTATGCAGGTACTTTTTGTTCTGTTTGTTTATGAATTCGATGTCGGAACTAATTCGCTCTGTTCCTCTTCACATTTATCCATGACATCACTGGTAGATATGAAGACGAAGATGTTCATCTTCTTGGTAGTTCTCTTTCACACGAACGGAAGGGCCCTTCGAGTTTGACATTTTGTATTAGTTGTATGGAAACAAATGTAAACAAAAGTTATCTGAAAAGAAAAAAGTGAAATAATTAATTTATTAAATAAAAACAAATCACGTATGTTCCTTAAAACAAAGATACAATATAAAAATATTGTTTGAATCACAAAAAAAATAATTAATTATTCGGAAACATAAGCTAATTCCAATTTCTAGACAATTTTCTCAAAGTGGACAATTTATCGTGTACCTCTAATAATTAATTGTTGAAATCAATAAAAGATTGTGTAAAAAATTGTTTTTATTTTAAATCCACCATATTTATAAAGAAAAAATATTTATTTCAGCTCCCGTGTTTAGGAAAACTACACAATGGAATTAAAATGTTCCGCACTCAAATGGAGCACTAATAGCCCTTCTACAATACCCAACTGTGTATTAATACATGTCAAATTGAAAGTGGGAAAGAATTCCACGTGACTGCCAAATTTGTGTGAAACAAATGACTTTTTATATTTTGCTTCCACACTTGCTTGTATTAATACATTACCTTTACCTAAAAAAGAGTGTGATAGAATGTGGGATAGAATTAGAACTGTTCCTCAAATTATTCATGTATTAACACATGTCAAATCGTGTGGGATAGAATGTCGGGTTATGTAGGCTGGGCTTTCATATTTTGTTTCCACACTATTCTACATGATTTGTTCCCACTTTTTTGACATGTATTAATACAAAGTGGGCTAGTGTGGAAGGCCTTTAAGCAAGTGCCTTTAGTTTGAGTCCCAAAAATTCTTAGCTTAGCCATCATGTCTTCTGACGGTTTGGAAAGACCGTCTTCGTCCAAATGTTGTACCCAGGAACATATAATACTTTTGTTTTTTGAACTTAAAATCCTTAGAGTGAGTTCTGGTAATGTGGTATAGTTCAGTAATGTGGTACACGTTGTTTTTATTTAAACTAAGAATGATTCGACAACAATTTTTGAACTAGTAAGCGACGACATTGATGTAAAGAGAAATGAGTAATCATACACTTCAAAATATTCAGTTCTCTCGAGAAAATTGACGAAACATTACCGTATGTGCAGTTGAATTTTTTTGTGACTATTGTTAAAAGCGTTACCACTCGTTAAAAAAAAAATATTTTTTAAGGAACATATTTTTATATTTAATCGTTTGTTATTAATTTACGTAGATTAAATGAAAGTTTGATTAAAATATACCTTTTTACAGTATTTTTATTTTGGTTTTTAAAATATCTCAATTTCCGCTAATGTGGTATACTAACCAGTTGCTATTGTAGTATAGTATACCACTTTATCTTCCCTACAAGTTTTTACTTAAAATTGAAATTTGTGTTGTTCCTTGCGTAGATTCTTTTCTTATAATACCTAAAAAAGGTGAAATTCGAAAATGGGACCCTGAAAATATGAAAAGAGCTATAAATACTGTAAGGTGCCATAGCATGGGAATTCCGCTAGCTTCAAAAACATTATGAAGTCCCACACACAACATTACAACGACATGCTAGAAGTACAAAATCTAAAAAGGATCTTCTTTCTACAAAGTTAGGCCGGAAGCCAACCCTCAGTGATTCTATTGAAAAGGACCTTGTAACCTATCTCCTATAAAATGGAATCGCGTATGTGGAGTCTCACAAGACGAGACATAAGGACGTTGACCTTCCAAATTGCACATAGAAATAATATACCAAATAAATTTTCTGTGATTTCGGAATGTGCTGGAAAAGCTTGGTTAAGCAATTTTTGTAAGCGTCATAAGAACCAGCTAAGTATTCGCACACCTACCGGCACATCTTTCGATCGCGCAAAAGGATTTACAAAAGAAAATGTAAAAATATTTGTTGACTTGCTGGAAAATCAGTTTACAGAATACAATTTTCCACCTAATCGCATTTGGAACTTAAAAGCCAGAAGAAGTATTTAATTATGTTGTTTTCTTTTCTGCATTTTTAATAAAAGTAA
The DNA here is from genome assembly GCA_949320155.1 of Melangyna quadrimaculata. Classification (NCBI taxonomy): domain Eukaryota; kingdom Metazoa; phylum Arthropoda; class Insecta; order Diptera; family Syrphidae; genus Melangyna; species Melangyna quadrimaculata. Next base: position 12,134,202 of record OX439486.1, read on the forward strand.
ATAAAGTTTCTCAAATACTTATTTTTGTAATGAAGACAGTATAAGAAATATGATAAATTATAATGTGGTATAGTATACCACATTAGAAGGACTATGTGTACCACATTACCACCCACTTTTCAAAAGTGGCATTTTCGAGGTCAACGCAAATTATTGATCAAATCTTTTTTAATTTACAACCGAATTTAGTAAGACACGCCACACACGGAGCTTATATGCTAGTGTATAACTGTACGAGTTTAGGGTCAATTTGATGCAATATTTTTTTAGGTACGTGCAGAAAAGAAACATATATACCACATTATCCGACTTTACTCTACCTCTCAGTATTCCTTCTTGAACATAGGATGCTGGTTTCAGTGTTGTGTCAGAAGACCTATAGTAACAATATGCTTCCTTGATCTTCAATTTCGTCGAAGCTAAGGACGCATATTTTCTGATTTTGGACCAAGTATTTGCCGCTTTCATTATTTTGATAACAGGCATCAGGACCCCTGGTCAATCCTTTGTTCCCATGCCTGCAGCGTTAGAACACCAGGAAAGGGGGAGTTTTTGCGCCTTAGGAACTTATAAGCTCGAGAACTTGTTGAATATAAAATTATTGACTTTGCTATATCTTCTTCTGACCAGAAGGATAAATATTGAATATCCAACAAACTGTCAAATCCAGCGAAGTAGGATTAAATCAAAATAAAACCATGAAAACTTCTTCTCAGCAGTAAAAAATCAATTTTATTATATTTTAAATCGCTTAAATATCTAAAGTTAAAATAATTAATTTGACAAATAATTGAAAAATAAAATTACACAAATTTACCTATAGCAAAACAAACAAAGCGCGAAATATTATAAATATCAAATTCTGTGGTGGGCCTTTATGACGTCACGTAGTTTTGACAACTCAACCCCAATATGCGCAAAGCCATATCTTGTTTTGTTCTATCATCTGTAGTAGTTTTTTTTAATTCCTTTAAAACTTACCTTATTCCAGAAAATTTTTGCGCTTGACTCAAGGGACTGTCAAGTCTAAGTTGGGGCTAAAGCTTAAAGAGATAATTGAAAAAAAAAAACGGGGTCGGGGCTTAACAATTAACATGCCAAACGAAAAAATAATTCACCCAAAAGAACTTCGCTAACTTTGCAAAAAAACGAAATTGGGGCTAAAACCCGTGAAGAATTTGGGAACAACAAATCAAAATCTGAGTTTTCTCTAGGCACTCAGAAAATCATGCGTGTGAATATTTGCAGTCCCTCTAGACTGACGTACAAATTTACTGACAGATTTTTTCTTCTGGTAGTTCAAAGCTTGACGTGGCTGAAAATTGAAGGTATATACATTTTTTTTCTATCTCCACTTAAAAATATTTTAAAGGTTAACTACTACAGATGTTATTGTATGTAATATTGAAAATAAAATTACACAAATTTACCTATAGCAAAACAAACAAAGCGCGAAATATTATAAATATCAAATTCTGTGGTGGGCCTTTGTGACGTCACGTAGTTTTGACAACTCAACCCCAATATGCGCAAAGCCATATCTTGTTTTGTTCTATCATGGATTAATGGAATATATCTGTACCACTCTACTTTTTTTCATATTTGCAGACGAAGATACATATTATTCGAGCATTACACATGTATCTGCATTTTGGTTGATTTACATGTCGTCGCCTGAGAATTATTTTGTCATATATGCCATTTGGGCGATTTTGGGAAATTGAATTCTAAGGTTTGAGTTTCAATAAAAAAAAAACGGATCGATAAAGTTTTCTTTTTTTTTAAATATATTATTATGTGGTAAATCTTCTTTCGATTGAAGTTTTCCAAGGTGTCCAGTCGGTTCTGGTTTTCGAATTATAAGTGTTTTTCTCCAGAATCACTTTGTCGTATATGCCACGAAAATAAGCATTTTGTTGCACCCCATACACGTACGACAAAGTTAACGCACATACGACATTGCAATACTAAGTTCATGCCGATTCGAATGAGAACAAATTATTCAAATATAATGATTTTTCAATAACTGTGTATTTAAGAAAAAGTCAATTTTTAAAGGTACTCGTATACTGTGTTTATTAATAAAAAAAATAACATACATAAGTACATACAATTTTATAAAATAATGAACATTTTACTCAAACTATTAAACGAAAAAAAAAAAATGTCATGGATAAATAATTTAACTGATCTACTTTGACGGAGAATGCTTTGAAATCGTTTGCTTGCATAGTACACTTAAACTTCACTGTTGCAAACATAATAACTATGTACATACGTACAAATGTGAAATACTGTGCGATCATGTTTTACTTGAGATATGTTCACTCGTCTACCTAAATACTAAATTCTCCACAAGAGAAAGGACACGACACGACACAACACGACACGACACCATACATACCCGTTTTTTGTCAGCGTCGTCGATCCTACACAGCACGTGCGAGTTTCGCTTAAGCGGAATGTTTTAAAGGTAATTGGTCGACAAATACTTGGAGGTGAAAAAAAATGTTTCAGATAAGCGGGTTTTTCTCTAAAGCGGGTTTTACTGTACATATACCTACATATATATATGATCTGTTTTATATTTTTTCCCATTTACATACACGTACGCCAAACCAATTCTTCCGTTTCATTTGAATTTTTGTGTTGTATGTGTTAAGTCTGCGGACGTACGACAAACTAAAATTAAACAAAAAATAAATCGAAAATACATGGACTTTTTGTCGTAAATCCAGAAATCTGGCGTTTACGACAAAACAAAACTAAAGCATGAGTTAATTTGTGGATATACGACAAAATTCATACTAAATATATCAGTAACGGTAAGTGATAGGACAATTCTGATTGCAGAAATGGAAAGAGGACCTTCGAAAACATAGGACTGCATACCCACCCAAAGTGCATTTTGGCGTTTACGATAAAATAATTCTCAGGCGACGATGTATCTTCAGCTGCAAAATGCAGAAAAGTAGAGCAGGACAGATGTATAAAAAATTCCGAGCGAGTGAAAGAGAACCATCTAAAAGATGAACATGTTCCTCTTCATTTCTGCATTATGGCACTTTCCTATAATGCAGAAACGAAGTTCTTCTGCATTTTGATCTTTTCTCTCTATCTAACAAATATAAATTTTGTATTTGGCATCCCTTTTTTTGTGAAAAAACCAAATGCAGATACATGTAAATCCACCATTTTGGTGTCTCTATCCAACAAATGTAAATTTTTATTTTACATCCCTTTTTTTTGCAGAAGTCAGGCGAAGATACATGTAAATCCACCATATATGCTGGATTTATGGTGGATTTACATGTATATTCGTCCGACTACAAAATACGTCTAGGATACAAAATTAAAATTTATATTTGTTGGATAGAGAGGGAACACCAAAATGCAGAAGATCTTCGTGCATGAAGATTATAGGAAGTGCCATAATGCAAATATGAAGACGAACATGTTCATCTTCTTGGTGGTTCTCTTTCACACACTCAGAGTTTTGGCATACATATGTCCCGCTCTACTTTTCTTCATATTTGCAGACGAAGATACATGTAAATCCAGCATTTTAAATCCAACATTTTAATTTTGCATCCCCTTTTTTTGCAGAAGTCGGACGAAGATACATGTAAATCCACCATAAACGCTTGTGAAAAAACGAGAGAGCGATACCTATTGCTATCTGGTTAAAAACCCTTCTAGACAGGGTCTTTGTGCCTGTCCACATTGGATTTTTAATGCTAGATGCATGTAGTGAGACAGGTAGATTTTATGTGAGTGAAAAAGAGCTGGGTAGATTCCACCCAAATTGCACCGATGCGCCACTTTCAAACTATTTTCGAACTCAACATGATAGATTTTTTTTTGTGTGAGTAAAATATAGATAGATTTCAGCGGTGGCGGATAGGGATGGGTAGATTGAACTGAGAGCGTATGGACACAACGAACATATTAACACCAAGCATTAAAAATACGATGTGGACAGGCACTGTGGCAGCTGTATGTAGTGTTTTTGGTCCACTTCATTCAAGTTTGAATTCGAAATATATTCCGAATTACTTTTCGTTACATTTTCACTACCAGCTTCTGCTATCAGCTTGAAGCAGCATTGGGCGCATTCAATACAAAATTTGACAACTGCTGAAAATAAAGTACTTAATTTTTTGTCGTTGAACGTAAAATTATATGAAATGTCAGTTTTGTATGGAGAGTCTTTTTTGTATAGAAAAGCTGTCAGCTGAATTCAGTAGCGGATCTAGGATTAGGCTGTGGGGGGGGGGCTTGGTAGATCCAGTTTGAGACATTAATGGCCAGTTTCACAAGTTAAACTACAATTTATGTTTAAACTTAAGTTCAGCACTTGATTCAGTTTCAAAGTAAACCTTGAACTTAGATAATTCTGTAGTTCTAGTTAAACGAATGTATACTGCCATTTAAACTTCATAACCTTAGAGCCGGCAGCAAATTTTGGGAGTGGATTGATAACCAAAATATGAGTATGATGGTTTGTAGGTGCAGTGGCGGATCCAGGGGGGTGGCTATAGGGGCTAACGCCCCCCCCCACAGGCGGTTCTTAAAATTGATTGAAATATAGAAATCAGTATCAGGAGTCAGAAAAATTAACGAGGCTGGGGCTACGCAATTTATATGCTACGTATTTTTTTTCTAAGCCCCAAATTAATTAGGTTGGGGCTGAATTCTGAAGGGAATTGTACAAAAAAACAAGTTCGGGGCTACGGATAATTGACTGAAAATTGGAAAGAAAAAAAAAAACAGCTCGCGAATAGGGCTTGACAAGAATTGCACAAAAAAACGTGGTCGGGGCTAAGCAAATAATTCCTTTAAAACTTACCTTATTCCAGAAAATTTTTGCGCTTGACTCAAGGGACTGTCAAGTCTAAGTTGGGGCTAAAGCTTAAAGAGATAATTGAAAAAAAAAACGGGGTCGGGGCTTAACAATTAACATGCCAAACGAAAAAATAATTCACCCAAAGAACTTCGCTAACTTTGCAAAAATTGGGGCTAAAACCCGTGAAGAATTTGGGAACAACAAATCAAAATCTGAGTTTTCTCTAGGCACTCAGAAAATCATGCGTGTGAATATTTGCAGTCCCTCTAGACTGACGTACAAATTTACTGACAGATTTTTTCTTCTGGTAGTTCAAAGCTTGACGTGGCTGAAAATTGAAGGTATATACATTTTTTTTCTATCTCCACTTAAAAATATTTTAAAGGTTAACTACTACAGATGTTATTGTATGTAATATTGAAATCATTTTAAACCGGGGATAGAAGCTGATATAAATGCACAAAAAACTAGGCTATTCTAAAAGGAAAAGGGGGAATGCCAAAATTCAATTATTTATATAACTGTAGATTTTCACAAGAAACCTTTAACCTAAACTAAAACTTTTTTATATTAGTTATGTATAAATTATAAAAATATATAAATTATAAAATAAATTCAACATCGTCACAATAGTTAAAATAATTTGTTCTTCAAGGGAAGCGTTTTTCTCTTTTCACTCTCACAACGAATGTTACATTTCCTCGTAACTCGAAAACAAAAAAAAAATAATTTCAAATAGAAAGAAATATAATAATTTATTATTATTGTAAAATGGCAGTTATCAATAAGATTTTAGAATTATTATTACGATCAAGTGTTCTGAACGCTGCACTGATAGACCAAGAGCCTACAGCAAATTTTGGGAGTGGATTGCTACCAATATATGAGTATGATGATATGTAGGTGCATATATCGCGGTATCAAAAATAACCGTCTGGCAGGTTTCTTTTTCAGCCTTTGGCGGGGGTGGGAGTTTGAAAATAGCGATTTCCAGTTTATTTTTTCATAGGTATTACCACTTTAATAAATTTAAAAAATATATAATGTGATGCTCTGTCATTTTCTTTAAGTCAAAACGTCAAAATCTTGGTAATCCGACCAATAGAACTCAAGATATTAGGTTTTTAAGCGAACCTTAATCGATTTTTTTGGAGACTTTGTTTTGTTGATTTTTTGTGTTTTATAATTCTCCAAGAAAAAGACGATAAGGTCCTCTTAAAAAGCTTATATTTTGAGTTCTATTGGTCGAATTGCCAAGATTATGACGTTTTGACTTAATGACAACATCACATAATATATTTTTTAAATTTATTAATACCTCTGACAAAATAAACTGGAAAATAGCTATTTTCAAACCCCCATCCCCGCAAAAGGCTGAAAAAGAAACTGAGAGACGGTTGTTTTTAATACCGCGATATATGCACCTACACAGTTGCGGATCTAGGAGTTGGCTGTGGGGGGGGCTTGGAGTTTGGAAATCCAATTTGTACATATGAAGTTATATAACAGAAAACGAATTTTGACATCACTTTTCCTTTAATAATAGCCGTGTTTTTTGTGCCTTTATATCCGCTCCTATCGCGCTTTAAAATGTTTTCAAAATAAAGCACAATAACAACGATTTGGGATTGATGTGTTAAGCATGAAAATTATTTTTAAAAGCCAATATTAAGGCTCATCAAAACATGGTAGTATAACTATTTTTATAACTTTAAGTTAAATTAAGAACAAATTCGTTTATTTATAGGTATATTGTTTAATAATTGATTAGGTATGAAGTGCCCACCTATGTACATTATGTAAGTGTTTGTTTAAATTAACTGAAGGTATGCTTTGAACTTCACCTTTTTAACAAAATTTAAAAACTGTTTGTAATGCTAATTCAGAAAAATGATATTTAAGTGGTGTTACTGGCAAAAGCTCATAATGTGTTTTGACAGTATCAGTCCCCTGAGATCTCATTTTCTTTAATTAGCCAAATCAACGAACCTACCTGTTTTCTTCAAATTGTCACTGGAAAGCACGAAAATAATATTTTTTGGATCGAAACATAAAATATCAAAATTTGCTCTAAAAAATAAGCTGCACGGCCCAATTCTACAAGTGTCAATGAATTTTCGTTTACGCTGCACACTTTTATTCCTTCTCAAAAAATGTGTCGATAAATTTGTAAGTCACTCAAGAGTATATAGAGATTGTAAATATTCATGTCCACCTGCAAGATTTTTCTGAGTTCATTTAGTTTTTGGAATTTGGCTCCTCGACTAGAGAATTTGTATTGAATTGCTTAGCCCAAAATGTTTTGTATGTATTGCCTTGGACCTTTGAAATTTTGAAAACTAAGCCCCAAAATACTCTAAGCCCTACCAAGGCCGTAAGAAACAATTCCTGTTGTATTAAACATTTACACTAAGCTTTACACCCCGGTGTTCTCTTATTGTTTTATCCTTAATTGCGTTTCTTTCGTTAAAATAGCTAAGTTTTTAGTGTAGGTTAACAGTTGTTGCTTTTGACAAGTAAATGTTACCACGTTTTTTTTTTTAATTATATCTTCAAGCTTTAGCCCCAACTTCGGACTTTGAAAATCCTTAAACTTATGCCCCAAAAGCTCTCTGGAATAAGGTAAGTTTTTAGGGAGTTAGTTGTTTAACCCTCACTACGTTTTTTGTCCAATATTCTCAGACCTTATTAGTCCCAAGTTGTTTTTTTTTTACAATTTTCTGGGTTTTGTTTTAAGGGCATCAAACACGTCCATTATTCATAGCTCCCGATTGGTTTTTTTTCCAATTCACTTCAGGCATTAGCCCCAACCTTAGGGCTTAGAAAAGAGGTTGCAGAACATGTTAATTGTTCAGCCCCAACCTCGTTATTTTGTCCATCAAAATTCTCATATTAACAATATTCTAGAAGAATATAAAACTTTACACGTTGTAATGTATTGCTTTCTAAATTTCAAATTATTTTAACCTGGATCCGACACTGCTGAGGAGGTATGGAATCTTGTGCAAGCCGCTGCATTACAAATATGCAAGATATACAGGCGGATGGATATGATGTCTGGGACAAATTTTATGGCCACACCGTTCACCAGACCTTGATCAACTTGATTTTTTTATTGGGGCTGCATTAAGAAAATCGTGTACAGCAAGTCCATCAGATGATCCTTAGAGGAGCTAAGAAATCTTGTGGAGGCAGCTGCATTACAAGATTCTGAGAAAAACTTAAGAAGATTATTATAAGTCTTTTATTTATTCGGAGTTGGAGACACTGTAATAGATAAGGTGGAAAACACTAAAAAAAAAACAACTAAAAAAATATCTATTTTTGTTTTCTAACTAAGTGGTCAATTGATTGAAAGTTGGCTCAAAAAACACTATTTGATTGAAGAAAATAACAAATAAACTTATTGTCACTTAATACTACGGCACCTAGCAGTCAAAGGGTGAACCCTATATGTGATTTATTTTTTTTTTTTCAATTTCAAATTCAATGTATTTCCCATTAGAGAAGACGAAAAAGTGTCTGCAATAACATTACTTTTTCTAATTACTTTTATATGAAAGGGTATTCATATTACAATTTCAATGAAATAATTAAGTATGTGAGTTTGTAAATCAAGCGTAAAATATATCAAAACTTATAAATAAAATTCTTTACTTCGTAGGTGAAAAATGTAAACAAACTACCTTTACAACGAGAAACAACAACAATAATACTTGGTTAGTAAAAAAATGAAGACAGAGGCGTAGCTAGGATTATTAATAATTTATATAAAACGTTTGTTCCAGATTTTCCAGATATAAACAATAAAAAAGGAGTAACTACGGACTACCAAACGAAAACGAAATAAATTTATAGTTAAATTTTCTTCATGTCAAGTTGGCATTATGTAGATTTCTATATTTCTACATTAAAAATAGTGAAGACTTTTAGTGCGAATTTACACATTTTCTTTTGGAGTTAGAGCGCGGATAGGGCCATCGGTTTTTTGACTATTCGCCATCATCTGTAAGCTGTCAAAGAAAAAAGTTTTTTATTTGTATTTTTGACATCTTGCCCCCTAAATATCAACTGTCAAAAAGTGAAAGGTGTGATTTTTCGTACTGTCAACAAGTGTCGAGTGGGATTATTGCGGTTTCCACTGGACTAAGAGTGCTAGATAAAATCCACCAGCTAAATCGATTGGTGCCCTCAGATTTTGACATTTCGGCAGTTGTCAAATTGAAAAGTGAAATTTCTAGGTTAATGTTGAAGCTAAAGCATTTGCCGAAACACCCTTCTAAATGGATTGGCATACTCAGATTTTGACATTTGACACTTGTCAAATTAAAAATGAAATTTCTAGGTTAATGTTTGTGCTAAAGCGTTTGCCGAAACACCCTTCTAAATGGATTGGCATCCTAAGATTTTGACATTTCGACACTTGTCAAATTGAAAAGTGAAATTTCTAGTTTAATATTGGTGCTTAAGCGCTGGCCGAAAAACTAGGTAATATCACCCTTCTAAATCGATTAGCATCCTCAGATTTTGACATTTCGACACCCGAAACCCACAGAAGAGAGGAGTTATAATATTAAATATTTTGTTTTTATTATAGGGGATGCACCATTTATATTTTCTTATCGCGCGACCGCTTAAGTGCATCTAGCACAATAATTATCTTCTTCTTTTACTGAAAAAATATGTAAAAATAATATTTCATTTAGATCAATGCGTAACTCTAGTTCACTAAAAGCCCTTCGATCTACGCACATTATATTATATTGACGGCGACATTCATCTATTTTAGAAAACAACAACAACAATACAGGTTTGTTAACATTCTTGTCTACAAAATAAAGCAAATAAGTAATGTTTCGATAATATTTTCCTCTTGATTTACAATTTATAATTCTATTGTGATTGTCTTATGTATGCCCGTTCATATAAAATAATTTGGTAAAACTAATTTTTGTAAGAGCTGTTTTTGGTTTTCTCTTATGGGAAATACTTTGAATGCTAAATCGAAAAAAAATTTATATCACATACAGGGTACTCTTTGTGACATGCAGACGGCGTTGAACGCAACTTACCAAGTCTCAATAGCAACTGCAAAAATATTGTATGGTTTTGTTAGGGCCAAATAGACCAGGTATAATTCAAAACAGCTTAAAAATGTAGCGGTTTGTTGACATTTTTGGTAATGTTGCAATTGGCCCTAGAAGTTAAAAGCTTGGATTCATCACTAGGACAACATCATAAGTGATATAATGCAAATGTATATATTCAGACGGGGGTTAAAACCATCGGAAAATTTGTCGATGACATTAAACAAATTAGCCAAGATGAACCTCGTTCAATTAAACTGAACCACGAAGAGATTTCTGCGTCACCTGGTCGATTATGTGACTATTCCCGACTCTCGCCAACATTTGCTGCACTCAATCCATTTTCAACGCCTGTCGTATAATATGGTGCAGTAAGTATTTGTGCCCCAAAAATCGAAATGTTCATTGAAGAACCCAATAAGTTGGCCGTCGAATGCCAACACCATGCATCTCTGCGGCCGAAACGTCACCACACCCACGAAAACGCAAACATTTGCGACTCGTGTTACAGAAGCTAGTAATATCTGGTGCGTTTCGTTCCCGACGGTACTGGTCCAAATATTATCGTGGATTGCACCAAGTCTGTGCACTACTTCAACGAAATCTCCGTTGTTTGCCGAAACACCCTTCTAAATGGATTGGCATCCTAAGATTTTGACATTTCGACACTTGTCAAATTGAAAAGTGAAATTTCGAGTTTAATATTGGTGCTAAAGCGCTGGCCGAAAAACTAGGTAATATCAGCCTTCTAAATCGATTGGCATCCTCAGATTTTGACATTTCGACACCCGACCCGAAACCCACAGAAGAGAGGAGTTATAATATTAAATATTTTGTTTTTATTATAGGGAATGCACCATTTATATTTTCTTATCGCGCGACATGCATGCGAGTGCATCTAGCACAATAATTATCTTCTTCTTTTACTGAAAAAAATATGTAAAAATAATATTTCATTTAAATCAATGGGTAACTCCAGTTCACCCTCGCTCTACGCACATTTTACCATATTGACGGCAACATTCACCTATTTTAGAAAACAACAATACAGGTTTGTTAACATTCTTGTCTACAAAATAAAGCAAATAAGTAATGTTTCGATAATATTTTCCTCTTGATTTACAAACTTACATATTTTATTATTCTATTGTGATTGTCTTATGTATGCCCGTTCATATAAAATAATTTGGTAAAACTAATTTTTGTAAGAGCTGTTTTTGGTTTTCTCTTATGGGAAATGCTTTGAATGCTAAATCGAAAAAAAATTTATATCACATACAGGGTACTCTTTGTGACATGCAGACGGCGTTGAACGCAACTTACCAAGTCTCAATAGCAACTGCAAAAATATTGTATGGTTTTGTTAGGGCAAAATAGACCAGGTATAATTCAAAACAGCTTAAAAATGTAGCGGTTTGTTGACATTTTTGGTAATGTTGCAATTGGCCCTAGAAGTTAAAAGCTTGGATTCATCACTAGGACAACATCATAAGTGATATAATGCAAATGTATATATTCAGACGGGGGTTAAAACCATCGGAAAATTTGTCGATGACATTAAACAAATTAGCCAAGATGAACCTCGTTCAATTAAACTGAACCACGAAGAGATTTCTGCGTCACCTGGTCGATTATGTGACTATTCCCGACTCTCGCCAACATTTGCTGCACTCAATCCATTTTCAACGCCTGTCGTATAATATGGTGCAGTAAGTATTTGTGCCCCAAAAATCGAAATGTTCATTGAAGAACCCAATAAATTGGCCGTCGAATGCCAACACCATCCAGCTCGGCGGCCGAAACGTCACCACACCCTCGAAAACGCCAGCAGTATTTGTGCCCCCAAAAAATTGAAATGTTCATTGAAGAACCCAATAAGTTGGCCGTCGAATGCCAACACCATGCATCTCTGCGGCCGAAACGTCACCACACCCACGAAAACGCCAACATTTGCTGAACACAATCCATTTTCAACGTCTTCAACGCTTGTCATATAACATGGTGCAGTAAGTATTTGTGCCCCGAAAATCGAAATGTTCATTGAAGAACCCAACAAATTGGCCGTCGAATGACAACACCATCTATCTCGGCGGCCAAAACGTCACCACACCCTCGAAAACGCCAGCATTTGCTGCACTCAATCCGTTTTCAACGTCTTTAATGCCTGTCATGTAACATGGTGCAGCAAGTATTTGTGCCCCCAAAAATCGAAATGTTCATTGAAGAACCCAATAAGTTGGCCGTCGAATGCCAACACCATGCATCTCTGCGGCCGAAACGTCACCACACCCACGAAAACGCAAACATTTGCGACTCGTGTTACAGAAGCTAGTAATATCTGGTGCGTTTCGTTCCCGACGGTACTGGTCCAAATATTATCGTGGATTGCACCAAGTCTGTGCACTACTTCAACGAAATCTCCGTTGTTTGCCGAAACACCCTTCTAAATGGATTGGCATCCTAAGATTTTGACATTTCGACACTTGTCAAATTGAAAAGTGAAATTTCGAGTTTAATATTGGTGCTAAAGCGCTGGCCGAAAAACTAGGTAATATCAGCCTTCTAAATCGATTGGCATCCTCAGATTTTGACATTTCGACACCCGACCCGAAACCCACAGAAGAGAGGAGTTATAATATTAAATATTTTTTTTTATTATAGGGGATGCACCATTTATATTTTCTTATCGCGCGACATGCATGCGAGTGCATCTAGCACAATAATTATCTTCTTCTTTTACTGAAAAAAATATGTAAAAATAATATTTCATTTAAATCAATGGGTAACTCCAGTTTACCCTCGCTCTACGCACATTATACCATATTGACGGCAACATTCATCTATTTTAGAAAACAACAATACAGGTTTGTTAACATTCTTGTCTACAAAATAAAGCAAATAAGTAATGTTTCGATAATATTTTCCTCTTGATTTACAAACTTACATATTTTATTATTCTATTGTGATTGTCTTATGTATGCCCGTTCATATAAAATAATTTGGTAAAACTAATTTTTGTAAGAGCTGTTTTTGGTTTTCTCTTATGGGAAATGCTTTGAATGCTTAATCGAAAAAAAATTTATATCACATACAGGGTACTCTTTGTGACATGCAGACGGCGTTGAACGCAACTTACCAAGTCTCAATAGCAACTGCAAAAATATTGTATGGTTTTGTTAGGGCCAAATAGACCAGGTATAATTCAAAACAGCTTAAAAATGTAGCGGTTTGTTGACATTTTTGGTAATGTTGCAATTGGCCCTAGAAGTTAAGCTTCGATTCATCACTAGGACAACATCATAAGTGATATAATGCAAATGTGTATATTCAGACGGGGGTTAAAACCATCGGAAAATTTGTCGATGACATTAAACAAATTAGCCGAGATGAACCTCCTTCAATTAAACTGAACCACGAAGAGATTTCTGCGTCACCTGGTCGATTATGTGACTATTCCCGACTCTCGCCAACATTTGCTGCACTCAATCCATTTTCAACGCTTGTCGTATAATATGGTGCAGTAAGTATTTGTGCCCCAAAAATCGAAATGTTCATTGAAGAATCCAATAAATTGGCCGTCGAATGCCAACACCATCCATCTCGGCGGCCGAAACGTCACCACACCCTCGAAAACGCCAGCATTTGCTGCACTCAATCCATTTTCAACGTCTTTAATGCCTGTCATGTAACATGGTGCAGCAAGTATTTGTGCCCCCAAAAATCGAAATATTCATTGAAGAACCCAATAAGTTGGCCGTCGAATGCCAACACCATGCATCTCTGCGGCCGAAACGTCACCACACCCAAGAAAACGCAAACATTTGCGACTCGTGTTACAGAAGCTAGTAATATCTGGTGCGTTTCGTTCCCGACGGTACTGGTCCAAATATTATCGTGGATTGCACCAAGTCTGTGCACTACTTCAACGAAATCTCCGTTGTTTGCCGAAACACCCTTCTAAATGGATTGGCATCCTAAGATTTTGACATTTCGACACTTGTCAAATTGAAAAGTAAAATTTCGAGTTCAATATTGGTGCTAAAGCGCTGGCCGAAAAACTAGGTAATATCAGCCTACTAAATCGATTGGCATCCTCAGATTTTGACATTTCGACACCCGACCCGAAACCCACAGAAGAGAGGAGTTATAATATTAAATATTTTTTTTTATTATAGGGGATGCACCATTTATATTTTCTTATCGCGCGACATGCATGCGAGTGCATCTAGCACAATAATTATCTTCTTCTTTTACTGAAAAAAATATGTAAAAATAATATTTCATTTAAATCAATGGGTAACTCCAGTTCACCCTCGCTCTACGCACATTATACCATATTGACGGCAACATTCATCTATTTTAGAAAACAACAATACAGGTTTGTTAACATTCTTGTCTACAAAATAAAGCAAATAAGTAATGTTTCGATAATATTTTCCTCTTGATTTACAAACTTACATATTTTATTATTCTATTGTGATTGTCTTATGTATGCCCGTTCATATAAAATAATTTAGTAAAACTAATTTTTGTAAGAGCTGTTTTTGGTTTTCTCTTATGGGAAATGCTTTGAATGCTGAATCGAAAACAAATTTATATCACATACAGGGTACTCTTTGTGACATGCAGACGGCGTTGAACGCAACTTACCAAGTCTCAATAGCAACTGCAAAAATATTGTATGGTTTTGTTAGGGCCAAATAGACCAGGTATAATTCAAAACAGCTTAAAAATGTAGCGGTTTGTTGACATTTTTGGTAATGTTGCAATTGGCCCTAGAAGTTAAAAGCTTGGATTCATCACTAGGACAACATCATAAGTGATATAATGCAAATGTATATATTCAGACGGGGGTTAAAACCATCGGAAAATTTGTCGATGACATTAAACAAATTAGCCAAGATGAACCTCCTTCAATTAAACTGAACCACGAAGAGATTTCTGCGTCACCTGGTCGATTATGTGACTATTCCCCACTCTCGCCAACATTTGCTGCACTCAATCCATTTTCAACGCCTGTCGTATAATATGGTGCAGTAAGTATTTGTGCCCCAAAAATTGAAATGTTCATTGAAGAACCCAATAAATTGGCCGTCGAATGCCAACACCATCCATCTCGGCGGCCGAAACGTCACCACACCCTCGAAAACGCCAGCAGTATTTGTGCCCCCAAAAATTGAAATGTTCATTGAAGAACCCAATAAGTTGGCCGTCGAATGCCAACACCATCCATCTCTGCGGCCGAAACGTCACCACACCCACGAAAACGCCAACATTTGCTGAACACAATCCATTTTCAACGTCTTCAACGCTTGTCATATAACATGGTGCAGTAAGTATTTGTGCCCCGAAAATCGAAATGTTCATTGAAGAACCCAACAAATTGGCCGTCGAATGACAACACCATCTATCTCGGCGGCCAAAACGTCACCACACCCTCGAAAACGCCAGCATTTGCTGCACTCAATCCGTTTTCAACGCCTTTAATGCCTGTCATGTAACATGGTGCAGCAAGTATTTGTGCCCCCAAAAATCGAAATATTCATTGAAGAACCCAATAAGTTGGCCGTCGAATGCCAACACCATGCATCTCTGCGGCCGAAACGTCACCACACCCAAGAAAACGCAAACATTTGCGACTCGTGTTACAGAAGCTAGTAATATCTGGTGCGTTTCGTTCCCGACGGTACTGGTCCAAATATTATCGTGGATTGCACCAAGTCTGTGCAATACTTCAACGAAATCTCCGTTGTAGATGGTTTCTAACGGGCGACAAGGAAAGGAGTTTTGGCTGATGAAAACATGAGGTATGTAAAAATAAAAACTTTATTTATATACAGGGTGTCCAGTAAATAATGGATAGTCTTGCAATGCCTCATAGTAGACTTTATGACCGTCCTGAAAGCTTATAAAAAAAAGTTCTATCCCAACCACAAGAAAAGATATGTGCATTTTTTGTTCAGTGCATTATTTTTTGCGTTACTTTACGTTTTTGAATACCACGACTACAAGTGAATGAATTCCACCGCTTTTTTTTCGTAGCAATATTTAACATTGTTTGTGCCAAAACATAAGATGACAAAAAGTATAATAAATGTTGGAATTCTTAGAGGAAAAAAATCTTTTAATATTGAATTTCGATGCAAAATGGGGAAAGAAAATAAATTTTGAAAAAGTTAAATCATCTCTCGTATGAAAAAATGCACGAATACCTAAGTGACCAACTATTTTTAAAATATGCGCGTTGAATGCGGATTTCAAAATGGTATAAATTATTTTTGTATCTAGAACCAATAGCATAATATTTGTAAAAATCTGCAATACGTGAGTCAAGTTAGCAAAGACAAAACTTTCCAAAATTAACACATTAAACGTGAAAATAATACCATGTTGTGTTGAACATAGTAGATTTTTGATTTACTGCCTGTTTTTATAATGTCCTAATGAAAAATCTAAGCTTTTAACTTCTAGGGCCAAATGCAACATTACCAAAAATGTTAACAAAGTGCAAAAAACGGATTTATTTTCGAGCTTGTTTTGAATTATACCTTTTCAATTGGCCTTTTACAAAACCATCAAATATTTTGGTAGTGGTTATTACCAAATTAACTTTCTTCTAAGAGGTGCAATAAATAAATCGAATACAGCAAGCCGATCAGCTTCTCTGAGGAGCAGTTGCGGATCTAGGATTTGGCTGTGGGGGGGGCTTGGAGTTTGGAAATCCAATTTGTACATATGAAGTTATATAACAGAAAACGAATTTTGACATCACTTTTCCTTTAATAATAGCCGTGTTTTTTGTGCCTTTATATCCGCTCCTATCGCGCTTTAAAATGTTTTCAAAATAAAGCACAATAACAACGATTTGGGATTGATGTGTTAAGCATGAAAATTATTTTTAAAAGCCAATATTAAGGCTCATCAAAACATGGTAGTATAACTATTTTTATAACTTTAAGTTAAATTAAGAACAAATTCGTTTATTTATAGGTATATTGTTTAATAATTGATTAGGTATGAAGTGCCCACCTATGTACATTATGTAAGTGTTTGTTTAAATTAACTGAAGGTATGCTTTGAACTTCACCTTTTTAACAAAATTTAAA
The DNA here is from genome assembly GCA_949320155.1 of Melangyna quadrimaculata. Lineage (NCBI taxonomy): Eukaryota > Metazoa > Arthropoda > Insecta > Diptera > Syrphidae > Melangyna > Melangyna quadrimaculata. Next base: position 12,151,241 of record OX439486.1, read on the forward strand.
AACTGTTTGTAATGCTAATTCAGAAAAATGATATTTAAGTGGTGTTACTGGCAAAAGCTCATAATGTGTTTTGACAGTATCAGTCCCCTGAGATCTCATTTTCTTTAATTAGCCAAATCAACGAACCTACCTGTTTTCTTCAAATTGTCACTGGAAAGCACGAAAATAATATTTTTTGGATCGAAACATAAAATATCAAAATTTGCTCTAAAAAATAAGCTGCACGGCCCAATTCTACAAGTGTCAATGAATTTTCGTTTACGCTGCACACTTTTATTCCTTCTCAAAAAATGTGTCGATAAATTTGTAAGTCACTCAAGAGTATATAGAGATTGTAAATATTCATGTCCACCTGCAAGATTTTTCTGAGTTCATTTAGTTTTTGGAATTTGGCTCCTCGACTAGAGAATTTGTATTGAATTGCTTAGCCCAAAATGTTTTGTATGTATTGCCTTGGACCTTTGAAATTTTGAAAACTAAGCCCCAAAATGCTCTAAGCCCTACCAAGGCCGTAAGAAACAATTCCTGTTGTATTAAACATATACACTAAGCTTTACACCCCGGTGTTCTCTTATTGTTTTAGCCTTAATTGCGTTTCTTTCGTTAAAATAGCTAAGTTTTTAGTGTAGGTTAACAGTTGTTGCTTTTGACAAGTAAATGTTACCACGTTTTTTTTTTTAATTATATCTTCAAGCTTTAGCCCCAACTTCGGACTTTGAAAATCCTTAAACTTATGCCCCAAAAGCTCACTGGAATAAGGTAAGTTTTTAGGGAGTTAGTTGTTTAACCCTCACTACGTTTTTTGTCCAATATTCTCAGACCTTATTAGTCCCAAGTTGTTTTTTTTTTACAATTTTCTGGGTTTTGTTTTAAGGGCATCAAACACGTCCATTATTCATAGCTCCCGATTGGTTTTTTTCCAATTCACTTCAGGCATTAGCCCCAACCTTAGGGCTTAGAAAAGAAGTTGCAGAACATGTTAATTGTTCAGCCCCAACCTCGTTATTTTGTCCATCAAAATTCTCATATTAACAATATTCTAGAAGAATATAAAACTTTACACGTTGTAATGTATTGCTTTCTAAATTTCAAATTATTTTAACCTGGATCCGACACTGCTGAGGAGGTATGGAATCTTGTGCAAGCCGCTGCATTACAAATATGCAAGATATACAGGCGGATGGATATGATGTCTGGGACAAATTTTATGGCCACACCGTTCACCAGACCTTGATCAACTTGATTTTTTTATTGGGGCTGCATTAAGAAAATCGTGTACAGCAAGTCCATCAGATGATCCTTAGAGGAGCTAAGAAATCTTGTGGAGGCAGCTGCATTACAAGATTCTGAGAAAAACTTAAGAAGATTATTATAAGTCTTTTATTTATTCGGAGTTGGAGACACTGTAATAGATAAGGTGGAAAACACAAAAAAAAACAACTAAAAAAAATATCTATTTTTGTTTTCTAACTAAGTGGTCAATTGATTGAAAGTTGGCTCAAAACACTATTTGATTGAAGAAAATAACAAATAAACTTATTGTCACTTAGTACTACGGCACCTAGCAGTCAAAGGGTGAACCCTATATGTGATTTTTTTTTTTTTTTAATTTCACATTCAATGTATTTCCTATTAGAGAAGACGAAAAAGTGTCTGCAATAACATTACTTTTTCTAATTACTTTTATATGAAAGGGTATTCATATTACAATTTCAATGAAATAATTAAGTATGTGAGTTTGTAAATCAAGCGTAAAATATATCAAAACTTATAAATAAAATTCTTTACTTCGTAGGTGAAAAATGTAAACAAACTACCTTTACAACGAGAAACAACAACAATAATACTTGGTTAGTAAAAAAATGAAGACAGAGGCGTAGCTAGGATTATTAATAATTTATATAAAACGTTTGTTCCAGATTTTCCAGATATAAACAATAAAAAAGGAGTAACTACGGACTACCAAACGAAAACGAAATAAATTTATAGTTAAATTTTCTTCATGTCAAGTTGGCATTATGTAGATTTCTATATTTCTACATTAAAAATAGTGAAGACTTTTAGTGCGAATTTACACATTTTCTTTTGGAGTTAGAGCGCGGATAGGGCCATCGGTTTTTTGACTATTCGCCATCATCTGTAAGCTGTCAAAGAAAAAAGTTTTTTATTTGTATTTTTGACATCTTGCCCCCTAAATATCAACTGTCAAAAAGTGAAAGGTGTGATTTTTCGTACTGTCAACAAGTGTCGAGTGGGATTATTGCGGTTTCCACTGGACTAAGAGTGCTAGATAAAATCCACCAGCTAAATCGATTGGTGCCCTCAGATTTTGACATTTCGGCAGTTGTCAAATTGAAAAGTGAAATTTCTAGGTTAATGTTGAAGCTAAAGCATTTGCAGAAACAGCCTTCTAAATGGATTGGCATACTCAGATTTTGACATTTGACACTTGTCAAATTAAAAATGAAATTTCTAGGTTAATGTTTGTGCTAAAGCGTTTGCCGAAACACCCTTCTAAATGCATTGGCATCCTAAGATTTTGACATTTCGACACTTGTCAAATTGAAAAGTGAAATTTCGAGTTTAATATTGGTGCTAAAGCGCTGGCCGAAAAACTAGGTAATATCAGCCTTCTAAATCGATTGGCATCCTCAGATTTTGACATTTCGACACCCGACCCGAAACCCACAGAAGAGAGGAGTTATAATATTAAATATTTTTTTTATTATAGGGGATGCACCATTTATATTTTCTTATCGCGCGACATGCATGCGAGTGCATCTAGCACAATAATTATCTTCTTCTTTTACTGAAAAAAATATGTAAAAATAAAGCAAATAAGTAATGTTTCGATAATATTTTCCTCTTGATTTACAAACTTACATATTTTATTATTCTATTGTGATTGTCTTATGTATGCCCGTTCATATAAAATAATTTGGTAAAACTAATTTTTGTAAGAGCTGTTTTTGGTTTTCTCTTATGGGAAATGCTTTGAATGCTAAATCGAAAAAAAATTTATATCACATACAGGGTACTCTTTGTGACATGCAGACGGCGTTGAACGCAACTTACCAAGTCTCAATAGCAACTGCAAAAATATTGTATGGTTTTGTTAGGGCCAAATAGACCAGGTATAATTCAAAACAGCTTAAAAATGTAGCGGTTTGTTGACATTTTTGGTAATGTTGCAATTGGCCCTAGAAGTTAAAAGCTTGGATTCATCACTAGGACAACATCATAAGTAATATAATGCAAATGTATATATTCAGACGGGGGTTAAAACCATCGGAAAATTTGTCGATGACATTAAACAAATTAGCCAAGATGAACCTCCTTCAATTAAACTGAACCACGAAGAGATTTCTGCGTCACCTGGTCGATTATGTGACTATTCCCGACTCTCGCCAACATTTGCTGCACTCAATCCATTTTCAACGCCTGTCGTATAATATGGTGCAGTAAGTAGTTGTGCCCCAAAAATCGAAATGTTCATTGAAGAACCCAATAAATTGGCCGTCGAATACCAACACCATCCATCTCGGCGGCCGAAACGTCACCACACCCTCGAAAACGCCAGCAGTATTTGTGCCCCCAAAAATTGAAATGTTCATTGAAGAACCCAATAAGTTGGCCGTCGAATGCCAACACCATCCATCTCTGCGGCCGAAACGTCACCACACCCACGAAAACGCAGACATTTGCTGAACATAATCCATTTTCAACGTCTTCAACGCTTGTCATATAAAATGGTGCAGTAAGTATTTGTGCCCCGAAAATCGAAATGTTCATTGAAGAACCCAACAAATTGGCCGTCGAATGACAACACTATCTATCTCGGCGGCCAAAACGTCACCACACCCTCGAAAACGCCAGCAGTATTTGTGCCCCCAAAAATTGAAATGTTCATTGAAGAACCCAATAAGTTGGCCGTCGAATGCCAACACCATGCATCTCTGCGGCCGAAACGTCACCACACCCACGAAAACGCCAACATTTGCTGAACACAATCCATTTTCAACGTCTTCAACGCTTGTCATATAACATGGTGCAGTAAGTATTTGTGCCCCGAAAATCGAAATTTTCATTGAAGAACCCAACAAATTGGCCGTCGAATGACAACACCATCTATCTCGGCGGCCAAAACGTCACCACACCCTCGAAAACGCCAGCATTTGGTGCACTCAATCCGTTTTCAACGTCTTTAATGCCTGTCATGTAACATGGTGCAGCAAGTATTTGTGCCCCCAAAAATCGAAATGTTCATTGAAGAACCCAATAAGTTGGCCGTCGAATGCCAACACCATGCATCTCTGCGGCCGAAACGTCACCACACCCACGAAAACACCAACATTTGCTGAACACAATCCATTTTCAACGTCTTCAACGCTTGTCATATAACATGGTGCAGTAAGTATTTGTGCCCCGAAAATCGAAATGTTCATTGAAGAACCCAACAAATTGGCCGTCGAATGCCAACACCATGCATCTCTGCGGCCGAAACGTCACCACACCCTCGAAAACGCCAGCATTTGCTGCACTCAATCCGTTTTCAACGTCTTTATTGCCTGTCATGTAACATGGTGCAGCAAGTATTTGTGCCCCCAAAAATCGAAATGTTCATTGAAGAACCCAATAAGTTGGCCGTCGAATGCCAACACCATGCATCTCTGCGGCCGAAACGTCACCACACCCACGAAAACGCAAACATTTGCGACTCGTGTTACAGAAGCTAGTAATATCTGGTGCGTTTCGTTCCCGACGGTACTGGTCCAAATATTATCGTGGATTGCACCAAGTCTGTGCACTACTTCAACGAAATCTCCGTTGTTTGCCGAAACACCCTTCTAAATGGATTGGCATCCTAAGATTTTGACATTTCGACACTTGTCAAATTGAAAAGTGAAATTTCGAGTTTAATATTGGTGCTAAAGCGCTGGCCGAAAAACTAGGTAATATCAGCCTTCTAAATCGTTTGGCATCCTCAGATTTTGACATTTCGACACCCGACCCGAAACCCACAGAAGAGAGGAGTTATAATATTAAATATTTTTTTTTATTATAGGGGATGCACCATTTATATTTTCTTATCGCGCGACATGCATGCGAGTGCATCTAGCACAATAATTATCTTCTTATTTTACTGAAAAAAATATGTAAAAATAATATTTCATTTAAATCAATGGGTAACTCCAGTTCACCCTCGCTCTACGCACATTATACCATATTGACGGCAACATTCATCTATTTTAGAAAACAACAATACAGGTTTGTTAACATTCTTGTCTACAAAATAAAGCAAATAAGTAATGTTTCGATAATATTTTCCTCTTGATTTACAAACTTACATATTTTATTATTCTATTGTGATTGTCTTATGTATGCCCGTTCATATAAAATAATTTGGTAAAACTAATTTTTGTAAGAGCTGTTTTTGGTTTTCTCTTCTGGGAAATGCTTTGAATGCTAAATCGAAAAAAAATTTATATCACATACAGGGTACTCTTTGTGACATGCAGACGGCGTTGAACGCAACTTACCAAGTCTCAATAGCAACTGCAAAAATATTGTATGGTTTTGTTAGGGCCAAATAGACCAGGTATAATTCAAAACAGCTTAAAAATGTAGCGGTTTGTTGACATTTTTGGTAATGTTGCAATTGGCCCTAGAAGTTAAAAGCTTGGATTTATCACTAGGACAACATCATAAGTGATATAATGCAAATGTATATATTCAGACGGGGGTTAAAACCATCGGAAAATTTGTCGATGACATTAAACAAATTAGCCAAGATGAACCTCCTTCAATTAAACTGAACCACGAAGAGATTTCTGCGTCACCTGGTCGATTATGTGACTATTCCCGACTCTCGCCAACATTTGCTGCACTCAATCCATTTTCAACGCCTGTCGTATAATATGGTGCAGTAAGTATTTGTGCCTCAAAAATCGAAATGTTCATTGAAGAACCCAATAAATTGGCCGTCGAATGCCAACACCATCCATCTCGGCGGCCGAAACGTCACCACACCCTCGAAAACGCCAGCAGTATTTGTGCCCCCAAAAATTGAAATGTTCATTGAAGAACCCAATAAGTTGGCCGTCGAATGCCAACACCATCCATCTCGGCGGCCGAAACGTCACCACACCCTCGAAAACGCCAGCAGTATTTGTGCCCCCAAAAATTGAAATGTTCATTGAAGAACCCAATAAGTTGGCCGTCGAATGCCAACACCATCCATCTCTGCGGCCGAAACGTAACCACACCCACGAAAACGCCAACATTTGCTGAACACAATCCATATTCAACGTCTTCAACGCTTGTCATATAACATGGTGCAATAAGTATTTGTGCCCCGAAAATCGAAATGTTCATTGAAGAACCCAACAAATTGGCCGTCGAATGACAACACCATCTATCTCGGCCGCCAAAACGTCACCACACCCTCGAAAACGCCAGCATTTGCTGCACTCAATCCGTTTTCAACGTCTTTAATGCCTGTCATGTAACTGACTGAAAAAAATATGTAAAAATAATATTTCATTTAAATCAATGGGTAACTCCAGTTCACCCTCGCTCTACGCACATTATACCATATTGACGGCAACATTCATCTATTTTAGAAAACAACAATACAGGTTTGTTAACATTCTTGTCTACAAAATAAAGCAAATAAGTAATGTTTCCATAATATTTTCCTCTTGATTTACAAACTTACATATTTTATTATTCTATTGTGATTGTCTTATGTATGCCCGTTCATATAAAATAATTTGGTAAAACTAATTTTTGTAAGAGCTGTTTTTGGTTTTCTCTTATGGGAAATGCTTTGAATGCTAAATCGAAAAAAAAATTTATATCACATACAGGGTACTCTTTGTGACATGCAGACGGCGTTGAACGCAACTTACCAAGTCTCAATAGCAACTGCAAAAATATTGTATGGTTTTGTTAGGGCCAAATAGACCAGGTATAATTCAAAACAGCTTAAAAATGTAGCGGTTTGTTGACATTTTTGGTAATGTTGCAATTGGCCCTAGAAGTTAAAAGCTTGGATTTATCACTAGGACAACATCATAAGTGATATAATGCAAATGTATATATTCAGACGGGGGTTAAAACCATCGGAAAATTTGTCGATGACATTAAACAAATTAGCCAAGATGAACCTCCTTCAATTAAACTGAACCACGAAGAGATTTCTGCGTCACCTGGTCGATTATGTGACTATTCCCGACTCTCGCCAACATTTGCTGCACTCAATCCATTTTCAACGCCTGTCGTATAATATGGTGCAGTAAGTATTTGTGCCCCAAAAATCGAAATGTTCATTGAAGAACCCAATAAATTGGCCGTCGAATGCCAACACCATCCATCTCGGCGGCCGAAACGTCACCACACCCTCGAAAACGCCAGCATTTGCTGCACTCAATCCATTTTCAACGTCTTTAATGCCTGTCATGTAACATGGTGCAGCAAGTATTTGTGCCCCCAAAAATCGAAATATTCATTGAAGAACCCAATAAGTTGGCCGTCGAATGCCAACACCATGTATCTCTGCGGCCGAAACGTCACCACACCCAAGAAAACGCAAACATTTGCGACTCGTGTTACAGAAGCTAGTAATATCTGGTGCGTTTCGTTCCCGACGGTACTGGTCCAAATATTATCGTGGATTGCACCAAGTCTGTGCAATACTTCAACGAAATCTCCGTTGTAGATGGTTTCTAACGGGCGACAAAGAAAGGAGTTTTGGCTGATGAAAACATGAGGTATGTAAAAATAAAAACTTTATTTATATACAGGGTGTCCAGTAAATAATGGATAGTCTTGCAATGCCTCATAGTAGACTTTATGACCGTCCTGAAAGCTTATAAAAAAAAGTTCTATCCCAACCACAAGAAAAGATATGTGCATTTTTTGTTCAGTGCATTATTTTTTGCGTTACTTTACGTTTTTGAATACCACGACTACAAGTGAATGAATTCCACCGCTTTTTTTTCATTGTTTGGGCCAAAACATAAGATGACAAAAACTATAACTGTTGGAATTCTTAGAGAAAAAAAATTGTTTAATATTGAATTTCGATGCAAAATGTGGAAAGAAAATAAATTTTGAAAAAGTTAAATCATCTCTGGTATGAAAAAATGCACGAATACCTAAGTGACCAACTATTTTTAAAATATGCGCGTTGAATGCGGATTTCAAAATGGTATAAATTATTTTTGTATCTAGAACCAATAGCATAATATTTGTAAAAATCTGCAATACGTGAGTCAAGTTAGCAAAGACAAAACTTTCCAAAATTAACACATTAAACGTGAAAATAATACCATGTTGTGTTGAACATAGTAGATTTTTGATTTACTGCCTGTTTTTATAATGTCCTAATGAAAAATCTAAGCTTTTAACTTCTAGGGTCAAATGCAACATTACCAAAAATGTTAACAAAGTGCAAAAAACGGATTTATTTTCGAGCTTGTTTTGAATTATACCTTTTCAATTGGCCTTTTACAAAACCATCAAATATTTTGGTAGTGGTTATTACCAAATTAACTCTCTTCTAAGAGGTGCAATAAATAAATCGAATACAGCAAGCCGATCAGCTTCTCTGAGGAGCAGTTGCGGATCTAGGATTTGGCTGTGGGGAGGGCTTGGAGTTTGGAAATCCAATTTGTACATATGAAGTTATATAACAGAAAACGAATTTTGACATCACTTTTCCTTTAATAATAGCCGTGTTTTTTGTGCCTTTATATCCGCTCCTATCGCGCTTTAAAATGTTTTCAAAATAAAGCACAATAACAACGATTTGGGATTGATGTGTTAAGCATGAAAATTATTTTTAAAAGCCAATATTAAGGCTCATCAAAACATGGTAGTATAACTAATTTTATAACTTTAAGTTAAATTAAGAACAAATTCGTTTATTTATAGGTATATTGTTTAATAATTGATTAGGTATGAAGTGCCCACCTATGTACATTATGTAAGTGTTTGTTTAAATTAACTGAAGGTATGCTTTGAACTTCACCTTTTTAACAAAATTTAAAAACTGTTTGTAATGCTAATTCAGAAAAATGATATTTAAGTGGTGTTACTGGCAAAAGCTCATAATGTGTTTTGACAGTATCAGTCCTCTGAGATCTCATTTTCTTTAATTAGCCAAATCAACGAACCTACCTGTTTTCTTCAAATTGTCACTGGAAAGCACGAAAATAATATTTTTTGGATCGAAACATAAAATATCAAAATTTCAAGAATTTTAGTCGGGCATACGAAACAGCTGCTCTAAAAAATAAGCTGCACGGCCCAATTCTACAAGTGTCAATGAATTTTCGTTTACGCTGCACACTTTTATTCCTTCTCAAAAAATGTGTCGATAAATTTGTAAGTCACTCAAGAGTATATAGAGATTGTAAATATTCATGTCCACCTGCAAGATTTTTCTGAGTTCATTTAGTTTTTGGAATTTGGCTCCTCGACTAGAGAATTTGTATTGAATTGCTTAGCCCAAAATGTTTTGTATGTATTGCCTTGGACCTTTGAAATTTTGAAAACTAAGCCCCAAAATGCTCTAAGCCCTACCAAGGCCGTAAGAAACAATTCCTGTTGTATTAAACATTTACACTAAGCTTTACACCCCGGTGTTCTCTTATTGTTTTAGCCTTAATTGCGTTTCTTTCGTTAAAATAGCTAAGTTTTTAGTGTAGGTTAACAGTTGTTGCTTTTGACAAGTAAATGTTACCACGTTTTTTTTTTTTAATTATATCTTCAAGCTTTAGCCCCAACTTCGGACTTTGAAAATCCTTAAACTTATGCCCCAAAAGCTCTCTGGAATAAGGTAAGTTTTTAGGGAGTTAGTTGTTTAACCCTCACTACGTTTTTTGTCCAATATTCTCAGACCTTATTAGTTCCAAGTTGTTTTTTTTTTACAATTTTCTGGGTTTTGTTTTAAGGGCATCAAACACGTCCATTATTCATAGCTCCCGATTGGTTTTTTTTCCAATTCACTTCAGGCATTAGCCCCAACCTTAGGGCTTAGAAAAGAAGTTGCAGAACATGTTAATTGTTCAGCCCCAACCTCGTTATTTTGTCCATCAAAATTCTCATATTAACAATATTCTAGAAGAATATAAAACTTTACACGTTGTAATGTATTGCTTTCTAAATTTCAAATTATTTTAACCTGGATCCGACACTGCTGAGGAGGTATGGAATCTTGTGCAAGCCGCTGCATTACAAATATGCAAGATATACAGGCGGATGGATATGATGTCTGGGACAAATTTTATGGCCACACCGTTCACCAGACCTTGATCAACTTGATTTTTTTATTGGGGCTGCATTAAGAAAATCGTGTACAGCAAGTCCATCAGATGATCCTTAGAGGAGCTAAGAAATCTTGTGGAGGCAGCTGCATTACAAGATTCTGAGAAAAACTTAAGAAGATTATTATAAGTCTTTTATTTATTCGGAGTTGGAGACACTGTAATAGATAAGGTGGAAAACACAAAAAAAAAACAACTAAAAAAAATATCTATTTTTGTTTTCTAACTAAGTGGTCAATTGATTGAAAGTTGGCTCAAAACACTATTTGATTGAAGAAAATAACAAATAAACTTATTGTCAGTTAGTACTACGGCACCTAGCAGTCAAAGGGTGAACCCTATATGTGATTTTTTTTTTTTTTTAATTTCACATTCAATGTATTTCCCATTAGAGAAGACGAAAAAGTGTCTGCAATAACATTACTTTTTCTAATTACTTTTATATGAAAGGGTATTCATATTACAATTTCAATGAAATAATTAAGTATGTGAGTTTGTAAATCAAGCGTAAAATATATCAAAACTTATAAATAAAATTCTTTACTTCGTAGGTGAAAAATGTAAACAAACTACCTTTACAACGAGAAACAACAACAATAATACTTGGTTAGTAAAAAAATGAAGACAGAGGCGTAGCTAGGATTATTAATAATTTATATAAAACGTTTGTTCCAGATTTTCCAGATATAAACAATAAAAAGGGAGTAACTACGGACTACCAAACGAAAACGAAATAAATTTATAGTTAAATTTTCTTCATGTCAAGTTGGCATTATGTAGATTTCTATATTTCTACATTAAAAATAGTGAAGACTTTTAGTGCGAATTTACACATTTTCTTTTGGAGTTAGAGCGCGGATAGGGCCATCGGTTTTTTGACTATTCGCCATCATCTGTAAGCTGTCAAAGAAAAAAGTTTTTTATTTGTATTTTTGACATCTTGCCCCCTAAATATCAACTGTCAAAAAGTGAAAGGTGTGATTTTTCGTACTGTCAACAAGTGTCGAGTGGGATTATTGCGGTTTCCACTGGACTAAGAGTGCTAGATAAAATCCACCAGCTAAATCGATTGGTGCCCTCAGATTTTGACATTTCGGCAGTTGTCAAATTGAAAAGTGAAATTTCTAGGTTAATGTTGAAGCTAAAGCATTTGCCGAAACACCCTTCTAAATGGATTGGCATACTCAGATTTTGACATTTGACACTTGTCAAATTAAAAATGAAATTTCTAGGTTAATGTTTGTGCTAAAGCGTTTGCCGAAACACCCTTCTAAATGGATTGGCATCCTAAGATTTTGACATTTCGACACTTGTCAAATTGAAAAGTGAAATTTCGAGTTTAATATTGGTGCTAAAGCGCTGGCCGAAAAACTAGGTAATATCAGCCTTCTAAATCGATTGGCATCCTCAGATTTTGACATTTCGACACCCGACCCGAAACCCACAGAAGAGAGGAGTTATAATATTAAATATTTTTTTTATTATATGGGTGCACCATTTATATTTTCTTATCGCGCGACATGCATGCGAGTGCATCTAGCACAATAATTATCTTCTTCTTTTACTGATAAAAATATGTAAAAATAATATTTCATTTAAATCAATGGGTAACTCCAGTTCACCCTCGCTCTACGCACATTATACCATATTGACGGCAACATTCATCTATTTTAGAAAACAACAATACAGGTTTGTTAACATTCTTGTCTACAAAATAAAGCAAATAAGTAATGTTTCGATAATATTTTCCTCTTGATTTACAAACTTACATATTTTATTATTCTATTGTGATTGTCTTATGTATGCCCGTTCATATAAAATAATTTGGTAAAACTAATTTTTGTAAGAGCTGTTTTTGGTTTTCTCTTATGGGAAATGCTTTGAATGCTAAATCGAAAAAAAATTTATATCACATACAGGGTATTCTTTGTGACATGCAGACGGCGTTGAACGCAACTTACCAAGTCTCAATAGCAACTGCAAAAATATTGTATGGTTTTGTTAGGGCCAAATAGACCAGGTATAATTCAAAACAGCTTAAAAATGTAGCGGTTTGTTGACATTTTTGGTAATGTTGCAATTGGCCCTAGAAGTTAAAAGCTTGGATTCATCACTAGGACAACATCATAAGTAATATAATGCAAATGTATATATTCAGACGGGGGTTAAAACCATCGGAAAATTTGTCGATGACATTAAACAAATTAGCCAAGATGAACCTCCTTCAATTAAACTGAACCACGAAGAGATTTCTGCGTCACCTGGTCGATTATGTGACTATTCCCGACTCTCGCCAACATTTGCTGCACTCAATCCATTTTCAACGCCTGTCGTATAATATGGTGCAGTAAGTATTTGTGCCCCAAAAATCGAAATGTTCATTGAAGAACCCAATAAATTGGCCGTCGAATGCCAACACCATCCATCTCGGCGGCCGAAACGTCACCACACCCTCGAAAACGCCAGCAGTATTTGTGCCCCCAAAAATTGAAATGTTCATTGAAGAACCCAATAAGTTGGCCGTCGAATGCCAACACCATCCATCTCTGCGGCCGAAACGTCACCACACCCACGAAAACGCCAACATTTGCTGAACATAATCCATTTTCAACGTCTTCAACGCTTGTCATATAAAATGGTGCAGTAAGTATTTGTGCCCCGAAAATCGAAATGTTCATTGAAGAACCCAACAAATTGGCCGTCGAATGACAACACCATCTATCTCGGCGGCCAAAACGTCACCACACCCTCGAAAACGCCAGCATTTGCTGCACTCAATCCGTTTTCAACGTCTTTAATGCCTGTCATGTAACATGGTGCAGCAAGTATTTGTGCCCCCAAAAATCGAAATGTTCATTGAAGAACCCAATAAGTTGGCCGTCGAATGCCAACACCATGCATCTCTGCGGCCGAAACGTCACCACACCCACGAAAACGCCAACATTTGCTGAACACAATCCATTTTCAACGTCTTCAACGCTTGTCATATAACATGGTGCAGTAAGTATTTGTGCCCCGAAAATCGAAATGTTCATTGAAGAACCCAACAAATTGGCCGTCGAATGACAACACCATCTATCTCGGCGGCCAAAACGTCACCACACCCTCGAAAACGCCAGCATTTGCTGCACTCAATCCGTTTTCAACGTCTTTAATGCCTGTCATGTAACATGGTGCAGCAAGTATTTGTGCCCCCAAAAATCGAAATGTTCATTGAAGAACCCAATAAGTTGGCCGTCGAATGCCAACACCATGCATCTCTGCGGCCGAAACGTCACCACACCCACGAAAACGCAAACATTTGCGACTCGTGTTACAGAAGCTAGTAATATCTGGTGCGTTTCGTTCCCGACGGTACTGGTCCAAATATTATCCTGGATTGCACCAAGTCTGTGCACTACTTCAACGAAATCTCCGTTGTTTGCCGAAACACCCTTCTAAATGGATTGGCATCCTAAGATTTTGACATTTCGACACTTGTCAAATTGAAAAGTGAAATTTCGAGTTTAATATTGGTGCTAAAGCGCTGGCCGAAAAACTAGGTAATATCAGCCTTCTAAATCGATTGGCATCCTCAGATTTTGACATTTCGACACCCGACCCGAAACCCACAGAAGAGAGGAGTTATAATATTAAATATTTTTTTTATTATAGGGGATGCACCATTTATATTTTCTTATCGCGCGACATGCATGCGAGTGCATCTAGCACAATAATTATCTTCTTCTTTTCCTGAAAAAAATATGTAAAAATAATATTTCATTTAAATCAATGGGTAACTCCAGTTCACCCTCGCTCTACGCACATTATACCATATTGACGGCAACATTCATCTATTTTAGAAAACAACAATACAGGTTTGTTAACATTCTTGTCTACAAAATAAAGCAAATAAGTAATGTTTCGATAATATTTTCCTCTTGATTTACAAACTTACATATTTTATTATTCTATTGTGATTGTCTTATGTATGCCCGTTCATATAAAATAATTTGGTAAAACTAATTTTTGTAAGAGCTGTTTTTGGTTTTCTCTTATGGGAAATGCTTTGAATGCTAAATCGAAAAAAAATTTATATCACATACAGGGTACTCTTTGTGACATGCAGACGGCGTTGAACGCAACTTACCAAGTCTCAATAGCAACTGCAAAAATATTGTATGGTTTTGTTAGGGCCAAATAGACCAGGTATAATTCAAAACAGCTTAAAAATGTAGCGGTTTGTTGACATTTTTGGTAATGTTGCAATTGGCCCTAGAAGTTAAAAGCTTGGATTCATCACTAGGACAACATCATAAGTGATATAATGCAAATGTATATATTCAGACGGGGGTTAAAACTATCGGAAAATGTGTCGATGACATTAAACAAATTAGCCAAGATGAACCTCGTTCAATTAAACTGAACCACGAAGAGATTACTGCGTCACCTGGTCGATTATGTGACTATTCCCGACTCTCGCCAACATTTGCTGCACTCAATCCATTTTCAACGCCTGTCGTATAATATGGTGCAGTAAGTATTTGTGCCCCAAAAATCGAAATGTTCATTGAAGAACCCAATAAATTGGCCGTCGAATGCCAACACCATCCATCTCGGCGGCCGAAACGTCACCACACCCTCGAAAACGCCAGCAGTATTTGTGCCCCCAAAAATTGAAATGTTCATTGAAGAACCCAATAAGTTGGCCTTCGAATGCCAACACCATGCATCTCTGCGGCCGAAACGTCACCACACCCACGAAAACGCCAACATTTGCTGAACACAATCCATTTTCAACGTCTTCAACGCTTGTCATATAACATGGTGCAGTAAGTATTTGTGCCTCGAAAATCGAAATTTTCATTGAAGAACCCAACAAATTGGCCGTCGAATGACAACACCATCTTTCTCGGCGGCCAAAACGTCACCACACCCTCGAAAACGCCAGCATTTGGTGCACTCAATCCGTTTTCAACGTCTTTAATGCCTGTCATGTAACATGGTGCAGCAAGTATTTGTGCCCCCAAAAATCGAAATGTTCATTGAAGAACCCAATAAGTTGGCCGTCGAATGCCAACACCATGCATCTCTGCGGCCGAAACGTCACCACACCCACGAAAACACCAACATTTGCTGAACACAATCCATTTTCAACGTCTTCAACGCTTGTCATATAACATGGTGCAGTAAGTATTTGTGCCCCGAAAATCGAAATGTTCATTGAAGAACCCAACAAATTGGCCGTCGAATGACAACACCATCTATCTCGGCGGCCAAAACGTCACCACACCCTCGAAAACGCCAGCATTTGCTGCACTCAATCCGTTTTCAACGTCTTTATTGCCTGTCATGTAACATGGTGCAGCAAGTATTTGTGCCCCCAAAAATCGAAATGTTCATTGAAGAACCCAATAAGTTGGCCGTCGAATGCCAACACCATGCATCTCTGCGGCCGAAACGTCACCACACCCACGAAAACGCAAACATTTGCGATTCGTATTACAGAAGCTAGTAATATCTGGTGCGTTTCGTTCCCGACGGTACTGGTCCAAATATTATCGTGGATTGCACCAAGTCTGTGCACTACTTCAACGAAATCTCCGTTGTTTGCCGAAACACCCTTCTAAATGGATTGGCATCCTAAGATTTTGACATTTCGACACTTGTCAAATTGAAAAGTGAAATTTCGAGTTTAATATTGGTGCTAAAGCGCTGGCCGAAAAACTAGGTAATATCAGCCTTCTAAATCGTTTGGCATCCTCAGATTTTGACATTTCGACACCCGACCCGAAACCCACAGAAGAGAGGAGTTATAATATTAAATATTTTTTTTTATTATAGGGGATGCACCATTTATATTTTCTTATCGCGCGACATGCATGCGAGTGCATCTAGCACAATAATTATCTTCTTCTTTTACTGAAAAAAATATGTAAAAATAATATTTCATTTAAATCAATGGGTAACTCCAGTTCACCCTCGCTCTACGCACATTATACCATATTGACGGCAACATTCATCTATTTTAGAAAACAACAATACAGGTTTGTTAACATTCTTGTCTACAAAATAAAGCAAATAAGTAATGTTTCGATAATATTTTCCTCTTGATTTACAAACTTACATATTTTATTATTCTATTGTGATTGTCTTATGTATGCCCGTTCATATAAAATAATTTGGTAAAACTAATTTTTGTAAGAGCTGTTTTTGGTTTTCTCTTATGGGAAATGCTTTGAATGCTAAATCGAAAAAAAATTTATATCACATACAGGGTACTCTTTGTGACATGCAGACGGCGTTGAACGCAACTTACCAAGTCTCAATAGCAACTGCAAAAATATTGTATGGTTTTGTTAGGGCCAAATATACCAGGTATAATTCAAAACAGCTTAAAAATGTAGCGGTTTGTTGACATTTTTGGTAATGTTGCAATTGGCCCTAGAAGTTAAAAGCTTGGATTTATCACTAGGACAACATCATAAGTGATATAATGCAAATGTATATATTCAGACGGGGGTTAAAACCATCGGAAAATTTGTCCATGACATTAAACAAATTAGCCAAGATGAACCTCCTTCAATTAAACTGAACCACGAAGAGATTTCTGCGTCACCTGGTCGATTATGTGACTATTCCCGACTCTCGCCAACATTTGCTGCACTCAATCCATTTTCAACGCCTGTCGTATAATATGGTGCAGTAAGTATTTGTGCCCCAAAAATCGAAATGTTCATTGAAGAACCCAATAAATTGGCCGTCGAATGACAACACCATCCATCTCGGCGGCCGAAACGTCACCACACCCTCGAAAACGCCAGCATTTGCTGCACTCAATCCATTTTCAACGTCTTTAATGCCTGTCATGTAACATGGCGCAGCAAGTATTTTTGCCCCCAAAAATCGAAATATTCATTGAAGAACCCAATAAGTTGGCCGTCGAATGCCAACACCATGCATCTCTGCGGCCGAAACGTCACCACACCCAAGAAAACGCAAACATTTGCGACTCGTGTTACAGAAGCTAGTAATATCTGGTGCGTTTCGTTCCCGACGGTACTGGTCCAAATATTATCGTGGATTGCACCAAGTCTGTGCAATACTTCAACGAAATCTCCGTTGTAGATGGTTTCTAACGGGCGACAAGGAAAGGAGTTTTGGCTGATGAAAACATGAGGTATGTAAAAATAAAAACTTTATTTATATACAGGGTGTCCAGTAAATAATGGATAGTCTTGCAATGCCTCATAGTAGACTTTATGACCGTCCTGAAAGCTTATAAAAAAAAGTTCTATCCCAACCACAAGAAAAGATATGTGCATTTTTTGTTCAGTGCATTATTTTTTGCGTTACTTTACGTTTTTGAATACCACGACTACAAGTGAATGAATTCCACCGCTTTTTTTTTCGTAGCAATATTTAACATTGTTTGTGCCAAAACATAAGATGACAAAAAGTTTAATAAATGTTGGAATTCTTAGAGGAAAAAAATCGTTTAATATTGAATTTCGATGCAAAATGGGGAAAGAAAATAAATTTTGAAAAAGTTAAATCATCTCTGGTATGAAAAAATGCACGAATACCTAAGTGACCAACTATTTTTAAAATATGCGCGTTGAATGCGGATTTCAAAATGGTATAAATTATTTTTGTATCTAGAACCAATAGCATAATATTTGTAAAAATCTGCAATACGTGAGTCAAGTTAGCAAAGACAAAACTTTCCAAAATTAACACATTAAACGTGAAAATAATACCATGTTGTGTTGAACATAGTAGATTTTTGATTTACTGCCTGTTTTTATAATGTCCTAATGAAAAATCTAAGCTTTTAACTTCTAGGGCCAAATGCAACATTACCAAAAATGTTAACAAAGTGCAAAAAACGGATTTATTTTCGAGCTTGTTTTGAATTATACCTTTTCAATTGGCCTTTTACAAAACCATCAAATATTTTGGTAGTGGTTATTACCTAATTAACTTTCTTCTAAGAGGTGCAATAAATAAATCGAATACAGCAAGCCGATCACCTTCTCTGAGGAGCAGTTGCGGATCTAGGATTTGGCTGTGGGGGGGGCTTGGAGTTTGGAAATCCAATTTGTACATATGAAGTTATATAACAGAAAACGAATTTTGACATCACTTTTCCTTTAATAATAGCCGTGTTTTTTGTGCCTTTATATCCGCTCCTATCGCGCTTTAAAATGTTTTCAAAATAAAGCACAATAACAACGATTTGGGATTGATGTGTTAAGCATGAAAATTATTTTTAAAAGCCAATATTAAGGCTCATCAAAACATGGTAGTATAACTAATTTTATAACTTTAAGTTAAATTAAGAACAAATTCGTTTATTTATAGGTATATTGTTTAATAATTGATTAGGTATGAAGTGCCCACCTATGTACATTATGTAAGTGTTTGTTTAAATTAACTGAAGGTATGCTTTGAACTTCACCTTTTTAACAAAATTTAAAAACTGTTTGTAATGCTAATTCAGAAAAATGATATTTAAGTGGTGTTACTGGCAAAAGCTCATAATGTGTTTTGACAGTATCAGTCCTCTGAGATCTCATTTTCTTTAATTAGCCAAATCAACGAACCTACCTGTTTTCTTCAAATTGTCACTGGAAAGCACGAAAATAATATTTTTTGGATCGAAACATAAAATATCAAAATTTCAAGAATTTTAGTCGGGCATACGAAACAGCTGCTCTAAAAAATAAGCTGCACGGCCCAATTCTACAAGTGTCAATGAATTTTCGTTTACGCTGCACACTTTTATTCCTTCTCAAAAAATGTGTCGATAAATTTGTAAGTCACTCAAGAGTATATAGAGATTGTAAATATTCATGTCCACCTGCAAGATTTTTCTGAGTTTATTTAGTTTTTGGAATTTGGCTCCTCGACTAGAGAATTTGTATTGAATTGCTTAGCCCAAAATGTTTTGTATGTATTGCCTTGGACCTTTGAAATTTTGAAAACTAAGCCCCAAAATGCTCTAAGCCCTACCAAGGCCGTAAGAAACAATTCCTGTTGTATTAAACATTTACACTAAGCTTTACACCCCGGTGTTCTCTTATTGTTTTAGCCTTAATTGCGTTTCTTTCGTTAAAATAGCTAAGTTTTTAGTGTAGGTTAACAGTTGTTGCTTTTGACAAGTAAATGTTACCACGTTTTTTTTTTTAATTATATCTTCAAGCTTTAGCCCCAACTTCGGACTTTGAAAATCCTTAAACTTATGCCCCAAAAGCTCTCTGGAATAAGGTAAGTTTTTAGGGAGTTAGTTGTTTAACCCTCACTACGTTTTTTGTCCAATATTCTCAGACCTTATTAGTCCCAAGTTGTTTTTTTTTTACAATTTTCTGGGTTTTGTTTTAAGGGCATCAAACACGTCCATTATTCATAGCTCCCGATTGGTTTTTTTCCAATTCACTTCAGGCATTAGCCCCAACCTTAGGGCTTAGAAAAGAAGTTGCAGAACATGTTAATTGTTCAGCCCCAACCTCGTTATTTTGTCCATCAAAATTCTCATATTAACAATATTCTAGAAGAATATAAAACTTTACACGTTGTAATGTATTGCTTTCTAAATTTCAAATTATTTTAACCTGGATCCGACACTGCTGAGGAGGTATGGAATCTTGTGCAAGCCGCTGCATTACAAATATGCAAGATATACAGGCGGATGGATATGATGTCTGGGACAAATTTTATGGCCACACCGTTCACCAGACCTTGATCAACTTGATTTTTTTATTGGGGCTGCATTAAGAAAATCGTGTACAGCAAGTCCATCAGATGATCCTTAGAGGAGCTAAGAAATCTTGTGGAGGCAGCTGCATTACAAGATTCTGAGAAAAACTTAAGAAGATTATTATAAGTCTTTTATTTATTCGGAGTTGGAGACACTGTAATAGATAAGGTGGAAAACACTAAAAAAAAAACAACTAAAAAAATATCTATTTTTGTTTTCTAACTAAGTGGTCAATTGATTGAAAGTTGGCTCAAAAAACACTATTTGATTGAAGAAAATAACAAATAAACTTATTGTCACTTAATACTACGGCACCTAGCAGTCAAAGGGTGAACCCTATATGTGATTTATTTTTTTTTTTTCAATTTCAAATTCAATGTATTTCCCATTAGAGAAGACGAAAAAGTGTCTGCAATAACATTACTTTTTCTAATTACTTTTATATGAAAGGGTATTCATATTACAATTTCAATGAAATAATTAAGTATGTGAGTTTGTAAATCAAGCGTAAAATATATCAAAACTTATAAATAAAATTCTTTACTTCGTAGGTGAAAAATGTAAACAAACTACCTTTACAACGAGAAACAACAACAATAATACTTGGTTAGTAAAAAAATGAAGACAGAGGCGTAGCTAGGATTATTAATAATTTATATAAAACGTTTGTTCCAGATTTTCCAGATATAAACAATAAAAAAGGAGTAACTACGGACTACCAAACGAAAACGAAATAAATTTATAGTTAAATTTTCTTCATGTCAAGTTGGCATTATGTAGATTTCTATATTTCTACATTAAAAATAGTGAAGACTTTTAGTGCGAATTTACACATTTTCTTTTGGAGTTAGAGCGCGGATAGGGCCATCGGTTTTTTGACTATTCGCCATCATCTGTAAGCTGTCAAAGAAAAAAGTTTTTTATTTGTATTTTTGACATCTTGCCCCCTAAATATCAACTGTCAAAAAGTGAAAGGTGTGATTTTTCGTGCTGTCAACAAGTGTCGAGTGGGATTATTGCGGTTTCCACTGGACTAAGAGTGCTAGATAAAATCCACCAGCTAAATCGATTGGTGCCCTCAGATTTTGACATTTCGGCAGTTGTCAAATTGAAAAGTGAAATTTCTAGGTTAATGTTGAAGCTAAAGCATTTGCCGAAACACCCTTCTAAATGGATTGGCATACTCAGATTTTGACATTTGACACTTGTCAAATTAAAAATGAAATTTCTAGGTTAATGTTTGTGCTAAAACATTTGCCGAAACACCCTTCTAAATGGATTGGCATCCTAAGATTTTGACATTTCGACACTTGTCAAATTGAAAAGTGAAATTTCTAGTTTAATATTGGTGCTTAAGCGCTGGCCGAAAAACTAGGTAATATCACCCTTCTAAATCGATTAGCATCCTCAGATTTTGACATTTCGACACCCGAAACCCACAGAAGAGAGGAGTTATAATATTAAATATTTTGTTTTTATTATAGGGGATGCACCGTTTATATTTTCTTATCGCGCGACCGCTTAAGTGCATCTAGCACAATAATTATCTTCTTCTTTTACTGAAAAAATATGTAAAAATAATATTTCATTTAGATCAATGGGTAACTCTAGTTCACTAAAAGCCCTTCGATCTACGCACATTATATTATATTGACGGCGACATTTATCTATTTTAGAAAACAACAACAACAATACAGATTTGTTAACATTAGCAAGCATAAGCAAATAAGTAATAATTCGATAATCTTTTCCTCTTGATTTACAAACTTACATATTTTATTATTCTATTGTGATTGTCTTATGTATGCCCGTTCATATAAAATAATTTGGTAAAACTAATTTTTCTTAGAGCTGTTTTTGGTTTTCTCTTATGGGAAATGCTTTGAATGCTAAATCGAAAAAAATTAATATCACATACTCTTTGTGACATGCAGACGGCGTTGAACGCAACTAACCAAGTCTCAATAGCAACTGCGAAAATATTATATGGTTTTGTTAGGGCCAAATAGACCAGGTATACATTTTTGGTAATGTTGCAATTGGCCCTAGAAGTTAAAAGCTTTGATTCATCACTAGGACAACACTAAGTGATATAATGCAAATGTATATATTCAGACGGGGATTAAAACCGTCGGAAAATTTGTCGATGACATTAAACAAACTAGCCAAGATAAACCTATTTCAATTAAACTGAACCACGAAGAGATTTCTGCGTCACCTGGTCGTTTATGTGACTATTCCCGACTCTCGCCAACATTTGCTGCACTCAATCCATTTTCAACGTCTTCAACGCCTGTCGTATAATATGGTGCAGTAAGTATTTGTGCCCCCAAAAATTGAAATGTTCATTGAAGAACCCAATAAGTTGGCCGTCGAATGCCAACACCATCCATCTCTGCGGCCGAAACGTCACCACACCCACGAAAACGCCAACATTTGCTGAACATAATCCATTTTCAACGTCTTCAACGCTTGTCATATAACATGGTGCAGTAAGTATTTGTGCCCCGAAAATCGAAATGTTCATTGAAGAACCCAACAAATTGGCCGTCGAATGACAACACCATCTATCTCGGCGGCCAAAACGTCACCACACCCTCGAAAACGCCAGCATTTGCTGCACTCAATCCGTTTTCAACGTCTTTAATGCCTGTCATGTAACATGGTGCAGCAAGTATTTGTGCCCCCAAAAATCGAAATGTTCATTGAAGAACCCAATAAGTTGGCCGTCGAATGCCAACACCATGCATCTCTGCGGCCGAAACGTCACCACACCCACGAAAACGCAAACATTTGCGACTCGTGTTACAGAAGCTAGTAATATCTGGTGCGTTTCGTTCCCGACGGTACTGGTCCAAATATTATCGTGGATTGCACCAAGTCTGTGCACTACTTCAACGAAATCTCCGTTGTTTGCCGAAACACCCTTCTTAATGGATTGGCATCCTAAGATTTTGACATTTCGACACTTGTCAAATTGAAAAGTGAAATTTCGAGTTTAATATTGGTGCTAAAGCGCTGGCCGAAAAACTAGGTAATATCAGCCTTCTAAATCGATTGGCATCCTCAGATTTTGACATTTCGACACCCGACCCGAAACCCACAGAAGAGAGGAGTTATAATATTAAATATTTTTTTTATTATAGGGGATGCACCATTTATATTTTCTTATCGCGCGACATGCATGCGAGTGCATCTAGCACAATAATTATCTTCTTCTTTTACTGAAAAAAATATGTAAAAATAATATTGCATTTAAATCAATGGGTAACTCCAGTTCACCCTCGCTCTACGCACATTATACCATATTGACGGCAACATTCATCTATTTTAGAAAACAACAATACAGGTTTGTTAACATTCTTGTCTACAAAATAAAGCAAATAAGTAATGTTTCGATAATATTTTCCTCTTGATTTACAAACTTACATATTTTATTATTCTATTATGATTGTCTTATGTATGCCCGTTCATATAAAATAATTTGGTAAAACTAATTTTTGTAAGAGCTGTTTTTGGTTTTCTCTTATGGGAAATGCTTTGAATGCTAAATCGAAAAAAAATTTATATCACATACAGGGTACTCTTTGTGACATGCAGACGGCGTTGAACGCAACTTACCAAGTCTCAATAGCAACTGCAAAAATATTGTATGGTTTTGTTAGGGCCAAATAGACCAGGTATAATTCAAAACAGCTTAAAAATGTAGCGGTTTGTTGACATTTTTGGTAATGTTGCAATTGGCCCTAGAAGTTAAAAGCTTGGATTCATCACTAGGACAACATCATAAGTGATATAATGCAAATGTATATATTCAGACGGGGGTTAAAACCATCGGAAAATTTCTTGATGACATTAAACAAATTAGCCAAGATGAACCTCCTTCAATTAAACTGAACCACGAAGAGATTTCTGCGTCACCTGGTCGATAATGTGACTATTCCCGACTCTCGCCAACATTTGCTGCACTCAATCCATTTTCAACGCCTGTCGTATAATATGGTGCAGTAAGTATTTGTGCCCCAAAAATCGAAATGTTCATTGAAGAACCCAATAAATTGGCCGTCGAATGCCAACACCATCCATCTCGGCGGCCGAAACGTCACCACACCCTCGAAAACGCCAGCAGTATTTGTGCCCCCAAA
Organism: Melangyna quadrimaculata; assembly: GCA_949320155.1. Lineage (NCBI taxonomy): Eukaryota > Metazoa > Arthropoda > Insecta > Diptera > Syrphidae > Melangyna > Melangyna quadrimaculata. The sequence goes on from OX439486.1 coordinate 12,175,456, forward strand.
AATTGAAATGTTCATTGAAGAACCCAATAAGTTGGCCGTCGAATGCCAACACCATCCATCTCTGCGGCCGAAACGTCACCACACCCACGAAAACGCCAACATTTGCTGAACACAATCCATTTTCAACGTCTTCAACGCTTGTCATATAACATGGTGCAGTAAGTATTTGTGCCCCGAAAATCGAAATGTTCATTGAAGAACCCAACAAATTGGCCGTCGAATGACAACACCATCTATCTCGGCGGCCAAAACGTCACCACACCCTCGAAAACGCCAGCATTTGCTGCACTCAATCCGTTTTCAACGTCTTTAATGCCTGTCATGTAACATGGTGCAGCAAGTATTTGTGCCCCCAAAAATCGAAATGTTCATTGAAGAACCCAATAAGTTGGCCGTCGAATGCCAACACCATGCATCTCTGCGGCCGAAACGTCACCACACCCACGAAAACGCCAACATTTGCTGAACACAATCCATTTTCAACGTCTTCAACGCTTGTCATATAACATGGTGCAGTAAGTATTTGTGCCCCGAAAATCGAAATGTTCATTGAAGAACCCAACAAATTGGCCGTCGAATGACAACACCATCTATCTCGGCGGCCAAAACGTCACCACACCCTCGAAAACGCCAGCATTTGCTGCACTCAATCCGTCTTCAACGTCTTTAATGCCTGTCATGTAACATGGTGCAGCAAGTATTTGTGCCCCCAAAAATCGAAATGTTCATTGAAGAACCCAATAAGTTGGCCGTCGAATGCCAACACCATGCATCTCTGCGGCCGAAACGTCACCACACCCACGAAAACGCAAACATTTGCGACTCGTGTTACAGAAGCTAGTAATATCTGGTGCGTTTCGTTCCCGACGGTACTGGTCCAAATATTATCCTGGATTGCACCAAGTCTGTGCACTACTTCAACGAAATCTCCGTTGTTTGCCGAAACACCCTTCTAAATGGATAGGCATCCTAAGATTTTGACATTTCGACACTTGTCAAATTGAAAAGTGAAATTTCGAGTTTAATATTGGTGCTAAAGCGCTGGCCGAAAAACTAGGTAATATCAGCCTTCTAAATCGTTTGGCATCCTCAGATTTTGACATTTCGACACCCGACCCGAAACCCACAGAAGAGAGGAGTTATAATATTAAATATTTTTTTTATTATAGGGGATGCACCATTTATATTTTCTTATCGCGCGACATGCATGCGAGTGCATCTAGCACAATAATTATCTTCTTCTTTTACTGAAAAAAATATGTAAAAATAATATTTCATTTAAATCAATGGGTAACTCCAGTTCACCCTCGCTCTACGCACATTATACCATATTGACGGCAACATTCATCTATTTTAGAAAAAAACAATACAGGTTTGTTAACATTCTTGTCTACAAAATAAAGCAAATAAGTAATGTTTCGATAATATTTTCCTCTTGATTTACAAACTTACATATTTTATTATTCTATTGTGATTGTTTTATGTATGCCCGTTCATATAAAATAATTTGGTAAAACTAATTTTTGTAAAAGCTATTTTTGGTTTTCTCTTTTGGGAAATGCTTTGAATGCTAAATCGAAAAAAAATTTATATCACATACAGGGTACTCTTTGTGACATGCAGACGGCGTTGAACGCAACTTACCAAGTCTCAATAGCAACTGCAAAAATATTGTATGGTTTTGTTAGGGCCAAATAGACCAGGTATAATTCAAAACAGCTTAAAAATGTAGCGGTTTGTTGACATTTTTGGTAATGTTGCAATTGGCCCTAGAAGTTAAAAGCTTGGATTCATCACTAGGACAACATCATTAGTGATATAATGCAAATGTATATATTCAGACGGGGGTTAAAACCATCGGAAAATTTGTCGATGACATTAAACAAATTAGCCAAGATGAACCTCCTTCAATTAAACTGAACCACGAAGAGATTTCTGCGTCACCTGGTCGATTATGTGACTATTCCCGACTCTCGCCAACATTTGCTGCACTCAATCCATTTTCAACGCCTGTCGTATAATATGGTGCAGTAAGTATTTGTGCCCCAAAAATCGAAATGTTCATTGAAGAACCCAATAAATTGGCCGTCGAATGCCAACACCATCCATCTCGGCGGCCGAAACGTCACCACACCCTCGAAAACGCCAGCAGTATTTGTGCCCCCAAAAATTGAAATGTTCATTGAAGAACCCAATAAGTTGGCCGTCGAATGCCAACACCATGCATCTCTGCGGCCGAAACGTCACCACACCCACGAAAACGCCAACATTTGCTGAACACAATCCATTTTCAACGTCTTCAACGCTTGTCATATAACATGGTGCAGTAAGTATTTGTGCCCCGAAAATCGAAATGTTCATTGAAGAACCCAACAAATTGGCCGTCGAATGACAACACCATCTATCTCGGCGGCCAAAACGTCACCACACCCTCGAAAACGCCAGCATTTGCTGCACTCAATCCGTCTTCAACGTCTTTAATGCCTGTCATGTAACATGGTGCAGCAAGTATTTGTGCCCCCAAAAATCGAAATGTTCATTGAAGAACCCAATAAGTTGGCCGTCGAATGCCAACACCATGCATCTCTGCGGCCGAAACGTCACCACACCCACGAAAACGCCAACATTTGCTGAACACAATCCATTTTCAACGTCTTCAACGCTTGTCATATAACATGGTGCAGTAAGTATTTGTGCCCCGAAAATCGAAATGTTCATTGAAGAACCCAACAAATTGGCCGTCGAATGACAACACCATCTATCTCGGCGGCCAAAACGTCACCACACCCTCGAAAACGCCAGCATTTGCTGCACTCAATCCGTCTTCAACGTCTTTAATGCCTGTCATGTAACATGGTCCAGCAAGTATTTGTGCCCCCAAAAATCGAAATGTTCATTGAAGAACCCAATAAGTTGGCCGTCGAATGCCAACACCATGCATCTCTGCGGCCGAAACGTCACCACACCCACGAAAACGCAAACATTTGCGACTCGTGTTACAGAAGCTAGTAATATCTGGTGCGTTTCGTTCCTGACGGTACTGGTCCAAATATTATCGTGGATTGCACCAAGTCTGTGCACTACTCCAACGAAATCTCCGTTGTTTGCCGAAACACCCTTCTAAATGGATTGGCATCCTAAGATTTTGACATTTCGACACTTGTCAAATTGAAAAGTGAAATTTCGAGTTTAATATTGGTGCTAAAGCGCTGGCCGAAAAACTAGGTAATATCAGCCTTCTAAATCGATTGGCATCCTCAGATTTTGACATTTCGACACCCGACCCGAAACCCACAGAAGAGAGGAGTTATAATATTAAATATTTTTTTTTATTATAGGGGATGCACCATTTATATTTTCTTATCGCGCGACATGCATGCGAGTGCATCTAGCACAATAATTATCTTCTTCTTTTACTGAAAAAAATATGTAAAAATAATATTTCATTTAAATCAATGGGTAACTCCAGTTCACCCTCGCTCTACGCACATTATACCATATTGACGGCAACATTCATCTATTTTAGAAAACAACAATACAGGTTTGTTAACATTCTTGTCTACAAAATAAAGCAAATAAGTAATGTTTCGATAATATTTTCCTCTTGATTTACAAACTGATTAAGAATGATGAATTAAAAAATAAACTCAAAATGTATGAACAACCTTATAAATTTTAATTTACCATGCCAATCAATTTAGTCAAGACAAACTTTTATTATTACACTCACAATAATATACATAATATATAACTCTATAATAACCGTCTGGTTTGGTGGTTCCTACAAGAAGAATTTCAATAATCCATTCGAATAATTTCAACCCATATGCTCTTCTTGCCGAGAACCAATAATTTGCATACGTTACCAATGTAATGCAATGCATTGATGATTGCGGTGTATTGTTTTTCTTAAATTGCAACGGTTTCAACAAGAAGAGAATATGCCCATAGCCATGCATCGAAGACAAACAACAAAAAAAATATAACTGACAAGAAAATATTACTAACATAGCTGATTCTAATACAAGAAAAAATCGATATAGCAAATATACATAAGGGTAATGAACATATGTTTGGCAATTTTATAAAAAATTTTAAATTAGAAAAAAAGTGAAAAACAAGTTGAAAGTTAATTAATGAACTTTAAATGAAAAATTATTTAACATGAAAAATATAAAATCTCAAAAAATAAATAAACATCATCATTCCTCAACACAAACTTACATATTTTATTATTCTATTGTGATTGTCTTTTGTATGCCCGTTCATATAAAATAATTTGGTAAAACTAATTTTTCTTAGAGCTGTTTTTGGTTTTCTCTTATGGGAAATGCTTTGAATGCTTAATCGAAACAAAATTTATATCACATACAGGGTACTCTTTGTGACATGCAGACGGCGTTGAACGCAACTTACCAAGTCTCAATAGCAACTGCGAAAATATTAAATGGTTTTATTAGGGCCAAATAGACCAGGTATAATTCGAAACAGCTTGAAAATGTAGCGGTTTTTTGCACTTTGTTGACATTTTTGGTAATGTTGCAATTGGCCCCAGAAGTTAAAAGCTTGGATTTATCACTAGGACAACATCATAAAAACAGGCGATCAATCAAAAATCTACCATGTTGAACGCATTCACGTTTTGTTAATTTTTAAAACATTTGTTTTTGACTCTCGTGTTCCTGATTTGTATCAATAACTTCCTATTGGTTCATCATGCAATATTAAATTATACAATTTTGAAATCCGCATTCAAGGCGCATATTTTAAAAATAGTTGGCTATGAGAACCATAAAGAAGATGAACATGTTCGTCCTCATATCAGCATTATGGCACTTCCTATAATCTGCATGTACGAAGATCTTCTGCATTTTGGTGTTCGCTCTCTATCCAAAAAATGTAAATTTTAATTAAGCATCCCCTTTTTTTTTTTGCAGAAGTCGGACGGAGGTTCATGTAAATCCACCATAAGTCTACTATGAGACATTCCAGATAGACACCCTGTATGGCATTTAAGAAAACATTTTACGTTTTCTAGTCCAGGCAATTAGTGAATTTACGTGGGCAAAATTGCAACAGAAGCTTTTTTAATTGAATTTTGATCAGTAACCACTACTGAACAACATATCCAAAATCAGTCCATGGAAACACCCGGAAAAACGGGTTTCAAATTGGCGGAATTATTGGTATGTTGTTTTTGTTTGTTATTTTTATAACGTTGCAATTTTTTTTTTTAACTATGTTATCACTTGTGGATCCTTGGGAGTGACCACATAAGTTTTAAATTCATCTATGATATATTTTTGTTGCTATCTAACCATAAACTAAAAAAAAAATATTAAAAACTGAGTAATTTGGAAGCACTCAAGAAACAGGTAAGAAATTGTCCGATACTGTTAAAAATTTGGAATCAAATACTCTAGAGTATTTCAAGTATAAATTCTAAAATCCGACCCACATAAGCCTTAAAGTTTTGGCTAGAAGCATGATTTTAACTAAGTGCAACGCGCAATGTTTGCATTATTGATGTGGTCAAAGCAGGACAATTAAGTTGGCGCTGATTTTATGATTTATGATTTAATGCCTCATAGTAGACCATAGAGAGGGAACACCAAAACGCAGAAGATCTTCGTGCATGATGATTAAAGGAAGTGCCATAATGCAGATATGAAGACGAAAATGTTCATCTTCTTGGTGGTTCTCTTTCACACGTTCAGAGTTTTGGCATACATTTGTCCCGCTCTACTTTTCTTCATATTTGCAGACGAAGATACATGTAAATCCAGCATTACATGCATCTTCGTCTGAAAATATGAAGAAAAGTAGAGCGAGACAGATGTATGCCAAAACTCCGAGCGTATGAAAGAGAACCATCAAGAAGATGAACATGTTTGTTTTCATATCTACATTATGGCACTTTCTATTATCTTCATGCACGAAGATCTTCTGCATTTTGGTGTCCCCTCTCTATCCAACAATTGTACATTTTAATTTTGCATCCTCTTTGTTTTTGCAGAAGTCGGACGGAGATACATGTTAATCCACCAATAATTTACATGCACGAAGATCTTCTGCATTTTGGTGTTCCCTCTCTATCCAACAAATGTACATTTTAATTTTGCATCCCCTTTTTTTTTGCAGAAGTCGGACGAAGATACATGTAAATCTACCATAAACGCTTGTGAAAAAACGAGAGAGCGATACCTATTGCTATCTGGTTAAAAACCCTTCTAGACAGGGTCTTTGTGCCTGTCCACATTGGATTTTTAACGCTAGATGCATGCAGTGAGACAGTTAGATTTTATTTGAGTGAAAAAGAGATGGGTAGATTCCACTCAAATTGCACCGATGCGCCACTTTCAAACTATTTTCGGACTCAACATGATAGATTTTTTATTGTGTGAGTGAAAGATAGATAGATTTCAACGGTGGGGGATAGGGATGGGTAGATTGAACTGAGAGCGTATGGACACAACGAACATATTAACACCAAGCATTAAAAATCCAATGTGGACAGGCACTGTGGCAGCTGTATGCAGAGTGTTTTTGGTCCCCTTCATTCAAGTTTGAATTCGAAACATATTTGGTGCGTTCCTTTATTAACCATAGTTAACTATGGTTGTTATGTCAAAAAAAATTGTTGAAGTGTCATTGTTAGATTTAGTTGGAAATTGTTACATTTCATTTAGGAACGATTTGTTGTTAGATATTGTTGATCTGTCAAGCCAACACTGGAAATTTTTTTTTATATTTTATTATCAAAATGAATAACCAAGCAAATATTGTAGTTGCTCTTAATTTACTGCACAAATTCAAAATTCTCCGGAATATTTAAACTGCAACATACCTCCGGAGTTAAAACAACAAATATTTGTTCTGAAAAAAAAAAAAAAAAACAAATTAATCACTAATTAACATACACAATTTTGTTGATAATATTACCATTTGAAGCAGTTACACACAGAATCATATTGTCTTTAAGAGTATACTCTCCTTTTTGGTTCACAATTGCAGTAAATTCCATTTTAATTTTTTAATTTTATTTTTTTTCAGTCTATTTCACTTCACAAAAAGGTTTGTTTTGATTCTTTAATTTTTTTTTGTAAACAAACCTTCTGACATTAGGTGACTTGACAGATCAACACTTTCAACTCATATCATGGAGATGAGTTGGAAATAGTTACGAATTGTAACTATTTGACACTAATAAACTGAATTTAGGAACGATGTGATGACGTCATATAGTTACAAATCGTAACTATTTTGTAATAAAGGAACGACCATTGTTAACTATAGTTAACCATAGTTAACTATGGTTAATAAAGGAACGCACCAATTCCGAATTACTTTTGGTTACGTTTTCACTACCAGCTTCAGCTTTCAGCTTGAAGCAGCATTGCTGATTTCGTCTAAATATTTGTTATGTTCGCTCTTTATTTTATTTTGGCATCAATAAAAGAAAATATTGATACGAATTCGCGAATTGAAACATTGATCGTTTTTGCAGTTCTTTTTAAATTTTTAATATAAAACTATGAACTCGAGCACATTTACTAAAAATTGTTATCCTTTTGAAAATATTAATACAAAAAAACTTTGCCGAATGCGAATGTGTTGAGATTGAAGTGTGATTATAAAAGAAAAAACAGAAATAGATATAAGAAATCTGAAAGAGTGAATGCAAGTGCAGAACGGTTTTATTTTTTTTAAATAATCGTATATTATTTTTGTCCTTGCTGTGAGAGCTGAATCTTATGGTGTTTTCGATTGGTAAAATAAATCAATTTTTGATTTAAATCTGTCGAAACGCAGATTTTACAATTCAATGGGCAAATAAATTGATTTATGGTGTTTTCGATTGGTAAATTTAGATTTCAATCTAAAAATTGATTTGTTTCGTGGCGAATCGAAGGCCAATTCAAATTGATTTATTTTTGTCATTGTATACGTGTAGTTTTATGTTTCATAACATCACAAAACTCGTCATCACTTGATGCACTTTCAGAAGAAAACAATGAGCTTAATGAATTTAAAATTAATTTTTGACAGCTTCCATTTTATATTAGAAACGCTTCCCTTTATATTTTAGAACACAAATTTCACTAACCGAAATAAATTCAAACAATACAAAAAATTTTCTAAAGTGACAACTTAAAATTGTATTGGTATTGGTGTAGGAGGGGTAAATCCTCCGAAAAATCTAGATCTGCAAATTTGATTTTAAATCAAAAAATAAATCAATTTATTTGGAATGTAAAATCTGCGTTTTGACAGATTTAAATCAAAAATAAATTGATTTATTTTACCAATCGAAAACACCATAAATTTACCAATGGAAAACAACATTATATTTTAATTGTGTCTTTTTTTGTGTGGTGTGAAATATATAAATATATATAATATACAGGGTGTCCCTTAATTCGTCAATAGTATTTTAGAGCATGATATTTTGTTGTATTCTAAGAAACAAATTGTTCTAGAAAAAGAGCCTATCTCCAACTTTGATATCATTTATCGGGGACTTAAGATAAGTCTTACTTTTTTTGTACCCTGACCCATGTTACCAGTAATTGCGCTGTTAGTAATAATGATAGAAACTTCGTTCAGGCCATTATTTTTAGAAGAAATACCAGCCTTTGTAACTGCGTTTAAATAAATTTTATATCTTTTCCCATGCTAATTTTTTGACTTTGGGGTCAATTTTCTCCAAAAAATGCGTAATCAACATGATGTTTTAATACTTTTTTTTGAATGTATGTAACAATACTAAAAATAAAAGTCATTAACAAATTTGCCGAAAACCCATAGATTTTATAATAATTTGAAAAAGCAGCGGCAGGTAAAATTTAAAACAAAAATGTTTTTTTTAGCTTTAAGCTCGAAAAGCTATGTATAAAAAATGATATGTGTGGTTATCGATAATTTTTATTTTATGTGCGAACTAAAACAGTTATAACAGGTCTTCAAATGAGTCCTCTTTGATTTTGTCTGCATGCTAGAGCCCGTTTTCGTATTTCACTGATATTGATAGTAATGATCCTAACTACTGCCTCACTTCTGAGGACGCTTTGAGCATGCGCTCTTCTAATTCATTTTAAGTTGCTATTTTGGTTGAATAAATGATTTATTTCATTTTTCCTCCATTCATAAACATCCAATATTGTAGGGTCAGGGATCTTGGAGGCCATTGAACTGCTCTAACGTTTTCTTATCCAACGATTGTCGATTACTCTTCATCTTGTCAATTTGTAACCTCTCACGCAAAATGGGCTGAAGCACCATCAACCTATGGAATGTCTTCCAATTGTTCTGATAAGTCATTTTGCAACAGCTGCAGATAGTTTGTAGAATTCAACTTAAGTGGCTGCTAAAATTAGCATGTATTCAAACCAAAGAATGTCAGAGTGCACCTGTTATAACTGTTTTACTAAAAAACATACTTAAACAATTATCTTAACCCAAACAAATAATTTGTATTCATAGCTTTTCGAGCGTAATGATAAAAAACATTTTTTTTCATTTTACCTGACGCTGTTTTCCAAATTATCATAAAATCTATGGATTTTTCGCCAAACCTGTTATTGACTTTTATTTTAAGTATTGTTACATACATTCAAAAAAATTATAAAAACATCATGTTGATTACGCATTTTTTGGAGAAAATTTGCCCCAAAGTCAAAAAATTAGCATGGGCAGGAAAAATGGAACAGGCTGAGCTTAAGACTGAGAAAAGACATACAATTTATTCAAACGCAGTTACAAAGGCTGATATTTCGTCTAAAAATAGGGCCTAAACGAAGTTTCTATCGTTATTACTAACAGCGCAATTACCGTAAACATGGGTCAGGTTCGCCAAAATAAGACTTCTTAAATCTCCGATAAATGATATCAAAATTGGAGATAGGCTCTTACTGTAGAACAATTTTTTTCTTATAATACACCCAAAAATCATGCCCTAAAATACTATTGACGAATTAAGGGACACCCTGTATCCATGATATCCACGCATAATTATATATATAAATATATAGTGCCATACAATTGTTTCTAAATAAAGGTGAAGAGAGATTAATAATTAAATATAAAACGTGAATGTAATTTAATAGTTGATTTTTTTAAATTAATTCTATGAAATTTTGTGTTTTGTTTGAAAACTTTTATTTTATTTTTAATATATTTGTATATATGTATTTGATGCTGAAACAGGAAAAGTCGATGCAGGTTGAAATTCATCTAGCTTCTTTTTTTATGAATATTTTAATAATATTTCTAAATTTCTGAGAGTAAAATAACTTCTGTAAGACTTCATTTTGTAGGAACATCGTTTTTCACTGTTTTATGCCTGACTACATGGGATTTTTAATGCTGGTAGTATTCGTGTTTACACAATGAAGACAATCAATTTAGTTCAAAAAGACCCGCCCCCATTGTCCGATTCCCACCGTCTATCTCTCGTCTTCGAGAATTATTTGAAAGTGGAGGCTCTGCGGGTTTAAGGTGGAACGCGGAATCTACCTTCGCTTTTTTTACCCACATAAAATCTACCGTCTCTATGAATGTACCTTTCTCTTCCTGTGACGTATCAGTACGGTGACCATTTTTCCAAACACGAAAAAGAGGACAGGCAAAACGTTAATAAAGTTATACTGTTTAAAGTTATTATAAAACAGAAAATTAAAACCTAAGGTGGTAGCAAGTAGCAGCAGATCGGTCGCAGATTTGTTTAAATATGGTTAACATAGTTCACTCCAATGAGTGTATTGCCAGTAAAATCTTACATTCTCTGGAAAATATTTGTTCTTTATTTCTTAGCTGCTTAGCCGAGCAGCTCAGTTCTCGAGCTCACCCTGTCCATAATTGATTTTTGTTTTTTACTATTCTTGAAAAACATTAGCCAACATTGTTACGGAATAAAACATGTTTCATTGGCATCACCATTAACCTACAAGTAATTAGTTAATCTTGAACTTTGCCAAACTAAAAGGTATACAATTTGCAAGGCTACGGTTTTTTGGAAGATGAAACCTGTATTAAGCCATACGAATTTTGTTCAGGGGGCTCTTCAGAAGAGTGAGGTCAAACATTAAATTTGGCTAGGTTCAAGATTAACTAATTACATGAAGGCAAATGGTGGTGCCAATGAAAATTTTTTTATTCCGCAAAATTTTTAAAACTGTTAGCCAATGTTTTGGTTTAAAAATTGTAAAAAACAAAAATCAATTATGGTCAGGGTGAGCAAAAAACTGGTTCAAAGTAAAGTTTTTTTCAAATTTCAAAAAAATAGCCGTTACTCGAGAACCAATATGATTCGGTATGGACAAGTTACCAAATTCTGATAGGTCATGATCTGGCCTTTTACCAGTTTCAGTTTGGACCATTGTTAATGGGACATCCTTTATACGTTCCCACCTATTAGCTATAGAACAATTTGCAAAGTATTTTGAGTATGGACCCCTCTACAGACAAAATGCAAACGAAATTTTTAAATTTAAAACAGTATGTAAGAATCACCACTGCTGTTTTAACTGAAAAAAAGTACTTGATAATATTTTTAGAGAACAAAAATAATTTTTAGGAGAAAAAAAGGACATTGAAAGGACAGTTTAAGAAAAAGAGGACAATATACTTTCCTCTTTAAGAAAACAAATTAGAAAGGACACAATTGCTTAAAAGAGGACTGTCCTCTCAAAAAGAGGACGTATGGTCACCGAATCAGTGATGTTGGGGAGAATCGGGCTGTAAATGTAGGCAGGCACTTTTGGATTCCCTATATACTTCTGTTTAAATTAAAAAGGTGTTTGTTAAATAGAGTACCACCTCGTCTCCATATAATTTACCGATATTTTTACCAAACAATTTCTGTTAATCATTTATACTTATAAAGAACGTTTCACACTGCGACGAGAAAACGAGACGTGAGCGTGTCTAGTTGTAGTTTTCAAGCCAATTTCATGCCATGGAAGGCTATTTAAGTAGGTATATGAGGATTCGTCCCCAGAGGTCGGAAAATTAAAAAAAAAAAAAAAATAGGAGACGAGACCATATTTTTTTCCCAAGTAATTTACAGAATGCAACAAAACTTAAAAAAAAAACGCTTAGCTAAGATTAACAAATTGATCGTTACGACTAAGAAACCGCAGTCATTTTGGGTGTTAGAGATGGCAAAAATGTAGTGCTATTATTATGAGACTCTTAAGTTATGAACGCTCTGTGAATACCAGCCTTATTTATTTGTTTATTATTGGGTTCGTTGAATACATTGAATTATTTTTTCTTTATCTATTATGAACTGAAATTTAAAAAAAAAAAAATGGATTCGATAGCAATGATTGTAGAAAAATGCATTTGAAGTAAAGTCTTCTTCTTCATATAACCGGCGAATGTCATGATCTCGAGGGGGACCACAAATCTCCCACTCAACTGCTTTACCCAAGGTTGCACTTGTGGGGTTCTCCGGGTTTACCTCAGAAAACGTCGACAGTCCTCCCGATTTTAGATTGTTCCATGCCTGGGCCAAATAAATGCAGGTGTCGTTGCATTTGTTTCATCCAGGAGTTTTTGCGCCTGTCTTTCTTTCGTGATAGCGTTGGAACGTCTTGTGCTATTGCCTTTTGAACTAGATTCTCATGGCATCTTCTTTGTATGAACATGACAGTACCAGCTAAGTTGGTCATACTGTATTTTGTCCAAGATGGTATTTTTGACGTGTAGACTTCCTCGGATTCTCTTGCTTCTTATTCTATCACGCTTTGTCACTCCTTAAAGTCTTGTTCACGATAAACACGTTTTAACAGATGTGGTGTGACGTCTTCGTCATTTGGTTCCAATATAAGAAAGAAGAAAATAATACCATTTCATCGGATTGTTTTTATAATTTTTTTATTTTTACAGTTAATTACACTAAAAAATAAAAACTTTAAGTGCTAAATTCTAAAATACAGTCTACACTTAAAAAATAGCCCTTTGGAACTTATGTCTAGAGGCACAGCTTCAACCTTTTTAAAATGGTTTTCCAGGAATTTAGCTTCTGTATATAGATGTTCCTTATTGTTTTTAATAAAAATGTTTTCTAACCCCGATATTAATAAACGAAGCTAGATGCGAGTTATCATTAACTTGTGGATTAGGAGTTAGATTTCTGTCACTTACGAGATAGCTAAACCAACAAGGAATGTGGTTTAAGAAAAGTAAATATACGTTTTAATTCACGTGTTATCTTTTTATACATGCCTACACGAGAGCCGAAAATTACGTGAGTTAAGCGCTATTTTTATTACTATGTCTGTAAAAGTAAGATTTTCAGGGAATGTACCACTTGGTTTCTAAGTTCACCTTCCAACTTGTCAACCACCCAACTATAGGCCAGTCGGAATGTAATTTGACATTCCAAAAATTAGTTAGTGGATTTTTTTCTTTTAATCGTTAGAGAGGTTCATAAAGAGTGTTCAGTATGGTGTTGGCCGCCATGTTGAATTTTCGGAAAAATTGGTTTTGTTAAAAAGCGCGTTTATTTTCAACTTCTTACTAAAAATGCCTTTCATAAAAGTTGTTTAAAATTTAATTATCTACAACTTTGGTGCAAATATTTGTTTGTCTAATATTGATAGTTTTCCATATAATCCGGAAATTGCGATTGTCATCGGTTATTTTTAGATTATCCGCAATAAAGGGTATTTTTGTATACTAATAAAAGGATAAAGTGTTTTTTTTTTTCAATCGTTAAGGGACCATAAGGAACCTAAATAAAATGTTCAACCTCCTATATCTTTTAGTTTGGCCACCATCTTGAATTTCAAAGCAAGTTGGTTTAAACAAATAATTCATGCGAAAATTGTTCTTACAGATAATTTTATTCAACATACACAATTTTCAATTGTTTTGTTGGCAAGCAAATGTCTTTAGCATAGATATTTTTGTCCACTTTTTGCAAAAACTGGCTGAACACAATAGAGTGCCGCAACTGGAACTGAAGCCAGTGCTGAAATAGCTATCAAAAAGTATCGTGCGTGCTATTTTTCATGTGCCCACAATGCAGCGTTTGTTTGACAGCATTGGTTTGGTTTGTTTGTAGTACAAACGCAAACGAAAGCAAAACATAAATAAAATTGTTTAATTTGCTATTGTTTTCCATTTATTTTAATGAGTGTTTATTAACAATTGTAATATTTCTCTCAAACTTAAATACTTGTTGAAGAAGTTCAGTTTAAGAATTATTTCTGCGTATTTAACAGATAAAATATATACAGAGCGCTCGTTTTCCGTAGAACGCGAAAATGTTATATAATTAAAATTGTAAATTAAATTAAAAGTATCTCGATATATTGTATGCGTGTGGGTTTACAAACTGAAACTATCTTAGCCAGTCTTGTTCATGAAAGATGGATTGTGCTCCAAATTGGAGGCTGGAGAACTGTACCAAACTTTCCAGAGGATTGTTGAGAACTTTATTATTGGTACCGATAATGACAATAGTTGTCCAATGGGAGAGGTCCGTGTCGACCCCTCAAAGGGTTCAGTCAGTTTTGGTTCCGGTCTTCACGTTGTTAGCTACGAGAGCAAGTTTGTGCGATCCAGTCATGCCCATTTTTTGTAAGCACTTTCATGCAAACACCGAGCTAGCTATGACTTGTTGTCTATTTACATATATATTAGGTCATGAAATTCTCTGTATCACCTGTTGTACGTGTTGCTGTCGAACTCAAGCACCCAGTCGATTTTCCAAAACTTGTTGAAGGTCTTAAGCGTTTGGCAAAACCGATCCTATGGAACATTGTATCATTGAAGAATCTGAAGAACACATCATTGTTGGGATGGTCTCAGAAGATATTGACAAGGCTGATTTGAGCTGAAAGGACGATTTCGGAAGCTAGCACCAGATCTTGGTGCTATTCGTTCCCAACGGTACTGGTCCAAATATCATCGTGGTCTGCACCAAGTCTGTGCAATACTTCAACGAAATCAAGGACTCCGTTGTAGATGGTTTCTAACGGGCGACAAGGAAAGGTGTTTTGGCTGATGGAAGCATGAGGTATGTAAAAATAAAAACTTTATTTATATACAGGGTGTCCAGTAAATAATGGATAGTCTTGCAATGCCTCATAGTAGACTTTATGACCGTTTTAGGTTATCCGCAATAAAGGGTATTTTTGTATACAAATAAAAGGATAAAATGTTTTTTTTTTTCAATCATTAAGGGACCATAAGGAACCTAAATAAAATGTTCAACCTCCTATATCTTTTAGTTTGGCCACCATCTTGAATTTCAAAGCAAGTTGGTTTAAACAAATAATTCATGCGAAAATTGTTCTTACAGATAATTTTATTCAACATACACAATTTTCAATTGTTTTGTTGGCAAGCAAATGTCTTTAGCATAGATATTTTTGTCCACTTTTTGCAAAAACTGGCTGAACACAATAGAGTGCCGCAACTGGAACTGAAGCCAGTGCTGAAATAGCTATCAAAAAGTATCGTGCGTGCTATTTTTCATGTGCCCACAATGCAGCGTTTGTTTGACAGCATTGGTTTGGTTTGTTTGTAGTACAAACGCAAACGAAAGCAAAACATAAATAAAATTGTTTAATTTGCTATTGTTTTCCATTTATTTTAATGAGTGTTTATTAACAATTGTAATATTTCTCTCAAACTTAAATACTTGTTGAAGAAGTTCAGTTTAAGAATTATTTCTGCGTATTTAACAGATAAAATATATACAGAGCGCTCGTTTTCCGTAGAACGCGAAAATGTTATATAATTAAAATTGTAAATTAAATTAAAAGTATCTCGATATATTGTATGCGTGTGGGTTTACAAACTGAAACTATCTTAGCCAGTCTTGTTCATGAAAGATGGATTGTGCTCCAAATTGGAGGCTGGAGAACTGTACCAAACTTTCCAGAGGATTGTTGAGAACTTTATTATTGGTACCGATAATGACAATAGTTGTCCATTGGGAGAGGTCCGTGTCGACCCCTCAAAGGGTTCAGTCAGTTTTGGTTCCGGTCTTCACGTTGTTAGCTACGAGAGCAAGTTTGTGCGATCCAGTCATGCCCATTTTTTGTAAGCACTTTCATGCAAACACCGAGCTAGCTATGACTTGTTGTCTATTTACATATATATTAGGTCATGAAATTCTCTGTATCACCTGTTGTACGTGTTGCTGTCGAACTCAAGCACCCAGTCGATTTTCCAAAACTTGTTGAAGGTCTTAAGCGTTTGGCAAAACCGATCCTATGGAACATTGTATCATTGAAGAATCTGAAGAACACATCATTGTTGGGATGGTCTCAGAAGATATTGACAAGGCTGATTTGAGCTGAAAGGACGATTTCGGAAGCTAGCACCAGATCTTGGTGCTATTCGTTCCCAACGGTACTGGTCCAAATATCATCGTGGTCTGCACCAAGTCTGTGCAATACTTCAACGAAATCAAGGACTCCGTTGTAGATGGTTTCTAACGGGCGACAAGGAAAGGTGTTTTGGCTGATGGAAGCATGAGGTATGTAAAAATAAAAACTTTATTTATATACAGGGTGTCCAGTAAATAATGGATAGTCTTGCAATGCCTCATAGTAGACTTTATGACCGTTTTAGGTTATCCGCAATAAAGGGTATTTTTGTATACAAATAAAAGGATAAAATGTTTTTTTTTTTCAATCATTAAGGGACCATAAGGAACCTAAATAAAATGTTCAACCTCCTATATCTTTTAGTTTGGCCACCATCTTGAATTTCAAAGCAAGTTGGTTTAAACAAATAATTCATGCGAAAATTGTTCTTACAGATAATTTTATTCAACATACACAATTTTCAATTGTTTTGTTGGCAAGCAAATGTCTTTAGCATAGATATTTTTGTCCACTTTTTGCAAAAACTGGCTGAACACAATAGAGTGCCGCAACTGGAACTGAAGCCAGTGCTGAAATAGCTATCAAAAAGTATCGTGCGTGCTATTTTTCATGTGCCCACAATGCAGCGTTTGTTTGACAGCATTGGTTTGGTTTGTTTGTAGTACAAACGCAAACGAAAGCAAAACATAAATAAAATTGTTTAATTTGCTATTGTTTTCCATTTATTTTAATGAGTGTTTATTAACAATTGTAATATTTCTCTCAAACTTAAATACTTGTTGAAGAAGTTCAGTTTAAGAATTATTTCTGCGTATTTAACAGATAAAATATATACAGAGCGCTCATTTTCCGTAGAACGCGAAAATGTTATATAATTAAAATTGTTAATTAAATTAAAAGTATCTCGATATATTGTATGCGTGTGGGTTTACAAACTGAAACTATCTTAGCCAGTCTTGTTCATGAAAGATGGATTGTGCTCCAAATTGGAGGCTGGAGAACTGTACCAAACTTTCTAGAGGATTGTTGAGAACTTTATTATTGGTACCGATAATGACAATAGTTGTCCAATGGGAGAGGTCCGTGTCGACCCCTCAAAGGGTTCAGTCAGTTTCGGTTCCGGTCTTCACGTTGTTAGCTACGAGAGCAATTTCGTGCGATACAGTCATGTCCATTTTTTGTAAGCACTTTCATGCAAACACCGAGCTAGCTATGACTTGTTGTTGTCTATTTACATACAGGGTGTCCCGTAAGTAATGGATAACCCTGAAATGCCGCATAGTAGACTTTATGACCGTCCTGAAAACTGATACAAAAAAGTTCTATCCCAACCACAAGAAAAGTTATATGCATTTTTTTGTTCAGTGCATTATTTTTTTTCTTACTTTACATTTTTGAATACCACGACTACAAGTGAATGAGCTCCATCATTTTCTTTTTGCAGGAATATTTTACATTACTTGTGCCAATACATAAGTAGAAGAAAATTATTATAACTGTTGGACTTCTTAGAGAAAAAAATTATTTAACATTGAATTTCAATGCAAAATGTGAAAACAAATAATTTTTGAAAAAGTTAAATCATAGCTGGTATAAAAAAAATGCATGAATACCTGAGTGGCCAACTATTTTAAAAATATGCGCGTTAAATGCAGATTTCAAAATGGTATTACTTATTATTATACCTAGAGTCAATAGCAAGTTATTGATCAAAATCTGCAATACTAGAGTAAATTTAGCAAAAACAAAAGTTTTCAAAATTAGCACAGTAAACGTGAAAATAATACCAAGCGTTGAACATAGCAGATTTTTGATTTATTGGCTGTTTCTACGATGTTGTCCTTATGATAAATCCAAGCTTTCAACTTCTAGGGCCGAATGCATTATTGATAAAAATGTCAAAAAAGTGCAAAAAACGGTTACATTTTCGAGCTTGTTTTGAATTTTACCTCTTCTATTGGGCTTTAACAAACCCATCAAATATTTTGTTGGTTGCTATTAGTTTATTTGTTATTTTCTCTAAACAAAAAGTTTTTGAGCCAGCTTTTAATCACATGATCACTTAGTTAGAAAACAAAAACAAAAATAGATAATTTTTTAATTTTTTTTTATTTAAAGCAAATGCTCAAACTGTTTTCCACCCACTCTTATACAGGTTCTGCACCTCCGAATAAATGAACGTCTTAGTGAACGTGCAAGGTTTTGCTCAGAATTTTGTAATGCAGCTGCCTCCACATGATTTCTTAGCTTATCTAAAGACCTGGTCGGCTAGCTGTAAACGATTTCCTTAATGCATCCCCAATAAAAAAAATCAAGTGGATTTAGGGTGGCCATAAAATTGGTCCCAGACGTCCTATCCATCTGCCTGGATATCTGGCATTTAAATATGCCCGCACAGGCACAGCATAGTGTGCTGGACAACCATCATTTTGAAGCCAATGGGATTCCTTTAGTTCTTGAGGCACTTCTTCCAACAAGGTTGGGAGATCATTTTGGAGGAACTCCAAATAACCTTGGCCAGTTAAAATCCCCGCAACTCAAAGGGTCCCATTATTTTCCCATTGAGAATCCCAGTCCAATAGTTTATTTTGAATTGGTAGTGGGACCTGTCTTCCCTCATGATGTTTGGGTTTTGTAGTGCCCAGAAGTGGAGATTATGGAGATTAGTGTAGCCATCTCTTTTAAATGTCGACTCATCGCTCCAAAGAATTTTGTCAAAAAACTGCGGATCTTCTTCAATTTTCATTATCATTTGTCGACAAAAACGCATATTTAAATGCCAGATATCCAGGCAGATGGATAGGACGTCTGGGACCAATTTTATGGCCACCCCGTTCACCAGACCTAAATCCACTTGATTTTTTTTTATTGGGGATGCATTAAGGAAATCGTATACAGCTAGCCGACCAGGTCTTTAGATGAGCTAAGAAATCGTGTGGAGGCAGCTGCATTACAAATTTCTGAGCAAAACCTTGCACGTTCACTTAGACGTTCATTTATTCGGAGGTGCAGAACCTGTATAAGAGTGGGTGGAAAACAGTTTGAGCATTTGCTTTAAATAAAAAAAAAATTAAAAAATTATCTATTTTTGTTTTTGTTTTCTAACTAAGTGATCATGTGATTAAAAGCTGGCTCAAAAACTTTTTGTTTAGAGAAAATAACATATAAACTAATAGCAACCAACAAAATATTTGATGGGTTTGTTAAAGCCCAATAGAACAGGTAAAATTCAAAACAAGCTCGAAAATGTAACCGTTTTTTGCACTTTTTTGACATTTTTATCAATAATGCATTCGGCCCTAGAAGTTGAAAGCTTAGATTTATCATTAGGACAACATCGTAGAAACAGCCAATAAATCAAAAATCTGCTATGTTCAACGCTTGGTATTATTTTCACGTTTACTGTGCTAATTTTGAAAACTTTTGTTTTTGCTAAATTTACTCTAGTATTGCAGATTTTGACCAATAACTTGCTATTGACTCTAGGTATAATAATAAGTAATACCATTTTGAAATCTGCATTTAACGCGCATATTTTTAAAATAGTTGGCCACTCAGGTATTCATGCATTTTTTTTATACCAGCTATGATTTAACTTTTTCAAAAATTATTTGTTTTCACATTTTGCATTGAAATTCAATGTTAAATAATTTTTTTCTCTAAGAAGTCCAACAGTTATAATAATTTTCTTCTACTTATGTATTGGCACAAGTAATGTAAAATATTCCTGCAAAAAGAAAATGATGGAGCTCATTCACTTGTAGTCGTGGTATTCAAAAATGTAAAGTAAGAAAAAAAATAATGCACTGAACAAAAAAATGCATATAACTTTTCTTGTGGTTGGGATAGAACTTTTTTTTATCAGTTTTCAGGACGGTCATAAAGTCTACTATGCGGCATTTCAGGGTTATCCATTACTTACGGGACACCCTGTATATATTAGGTCATGAAATTCTCTGTATCACCTGTTGTACGTGTTGCTGTCGAACCCAAGCACCCAGTCGATTTTCCAAAAGTTGTTGAAGGTCTTAAGCGTTTGGCACAACCGATCCTATGGTACAATGTATCATTGAAGAATCTGAAGAACACATCATTGTTGGGATGGTCTCTCAGAAGATATTGACAAGGCTGATTTGAGCTCAAAGGACGATTTCAGAAGCTAGTAAGATCTGGTGCTATTCGTTCCCAACAGTGCTGGTCCAAATATCATCGTGGACTGCACCAAGTCTGTGCAATACTTCAACGAAATCAAGGACTCCGTTGTAGATGGTTTCTAACGGGCGACAAGGAAAGGTGTTTTGGCTGATGGAAACATGAGGTATGTAAAAATAAAAACTTTATTTATATACAGGGTGTCCAGTAAATAATGGATAGTCTTGCAATGCCTCATAGTAGACTTTATGACCGTCCTGAAAACTAATAAAAAAAAGTTCTATCCCAACCATAAGAAAAGATATGTTCATTTTTTGTTCAGTGCATTATTTTTTGCGTTACTTTACGTTTTTGAATACCACGACTACAAGTGAATGAATTCCACCGCTTTTTTTTCATTGTTTGGGCCAAAACATAAGATGACAAAAACTATAACTGTTGGAATTCCTAGAGAAAAAAAATTGTTTAATATTGAATTTCGATGCAAAATGTGGAAAGAAAATAAATTTTGAAAAAGTTAAATCATCTCTGGTATGAAAAAATGCACGAATACCTAAGTGACCAACTATTTTTAAAATATGCGCGTTGAATGCGGATTTCAAAATGGTATAAATTATTTTTGTATCTAGAACCAATAGCATAATATTTGTAAAAATCTGCAATACGTGAGTCAAGTTAGCAAAGACAAAACTTTCCAAAATTAACACATTAAACGTGAAAATAATACCATGTTGTGTTGAACATAGTAGATTTTTGATTTACTGCCTGTTTTTATAATGTCCTAATGAAAAATCTAAGCTTTTAACTTCTAGGGTCAAATGCAACATTACCAAAAATGTTAACAAAGTGCAAAAAACGGATTTATTTTCGAGCTTGTTTTGAATTATACCTTTTCAATTGGCCTTTTACAAAACCATCAAATATTTTGGTAATGGTTATTACCAAATTAACTTTCTTCTAAGAGGTGCAATAAATAAATCGAATACAGCAAGCCGATCAGCTTCTCTGAGGAGCAGTTGCGGATCTAGGATTTGGCTGTGGGGGGGGCTTGGAGTTTGGAAATCCAATTTGTACATATGAAGTTATATAACAGAAAACGAATTTTGACATCACTTTTCCTTTAATAATAGCCGTGTTTTTTGTGCCTTTATATCCGCTCCTATCGCGCTTTAAAATGTTTTCAAAATAAAGCACAATAACAACGATTTGGGATTGATGTGTTAAGCATGAAAATTATTTTTAAAAGCCAATATTAAGGCTCATCAAAACATGGTAGTATAACTAATTTTATAACTTTAAGTTAAATTAAGAACAAATTCGTTTATTTATAGGTATATTGTTTAATAATTGATTAGGTATGAAGTGCCCACCTATGTACATTATGTAAGTGTTTGTTTAAATTAACTGAAGGTATGCTTTGAACTTCACCTTTTTAACAAAATTTAAAAACTGTTTGTAATGCTAATTCAGAAAAATGATATTTAAGTGGTGTTACTGGCAAAAGCTCATAATGTGTTTTGACAGTATCAGTCCCCTGAGATCTCATTTTCTTTAATTAGCCAAATCAACGAACCTACCTGTTTTCTTCAAATTGTCACTGGAAAGCACGAAAATAATATTTTTTGGATCGAAACATAAAATATCAAAATTTGCTCTAAAAAATAAGCTGCACGGCCCAATTCTACAAGTGTCAATGAATTTTCGTTTACGCTGCACACTTTTATTCCTTCTCAAAAAATGTGTCGATAAATTTGTAAGTCACTCAAGAGTATATAGAGATTGTAAATATTCATGTCCACCTGCAAGATTTTTCTGAGTTCATTGAGTTTTTGGAATTTGGCTCCTCGACTAGAGAATTTGTATTGAATTGCTTAGCCCAAAATGTTTTGTATGTATTGCCTTGGAACTTTGAAATTTTGAAAACTAAGCCCCAAAATGCTCTAAGCCCTACCAAGGCCGTAAGAAACAATTCCTGTTGTATTAAACATTTACACTAAGCTTTACACCCCGGTGTTCTCTTATTGTTTTAGCCTTAATTGCGTTTCTTTCGTTAAAATAGCTAAGTTTTTAGTGTAGGTTAACAGTTGTTGCTTTTGACAAGTAAATGTTACCACATTTTTTTTTTTAATTATATCTTCAAGCTTTAGCCCCAACTTCGGACTTTGAAAATCCTTAAACTTATGCCCCAAAAGCTCTCTGGAATAAGGTAAGTTTTTAGGGAGTTAGTTGTTTAACCCTCACTACGTTTTTTGTCCAATATTCTCAGACCTTATTAGTCCCAAGTTGTTTTTTTTTACAATTTTCTGGGTTTTGTTTTAAGGGCATCAAACACGTCCATTATTCATAGCTCCCGATTGGTTTTTTTTCCAATTCACTTCAGGCATTAGCCCCAACCTTAGGGCTTAGAAAAGAAGTTGCAGAACATGTTAATTGTTCAGCCCCAACCTCGTTATTTTGTCCATCAAAATTCTCATATTAACAATATTCTAGAAGAATATAAAACTTTACACGTTGTAATGTATTGCTTTCTAAATTTCAAATTATTTTAACCTGGATCCGACACTGCTGAGGAGGTATGGAATCTTGTGCAAGCCGCTGCATTACAAATATGCAAGATATACAGGTGGATGGATATGATGTCTGGGACAAATTTTATGGCCACACCGTTCACCAGACCTTGATCAACTTGATTTTTTTATTGGGGCTGCATTAAGAAAATCGTGTACAGCAAGTCCATCAGATGATCCTTAGAGGAGCTAAGAAATCTTGTGGAGGCAGCTGCATTACAAGATTCTGAGAAAAACTTAAGAAGATTATTATAAGTCTTTTATTTATTCGGAGTTGGAGACACTGTAAAAGATAAGGTGGAAAACACAAAAAAAAACAACTAAAAAAAATATCTATTTTTGTTTTCTAACTAAGTGGTCAATTGATTGAAAGTTGGCTCAAAACACTATTTGATTGAAGAAAATAACAAATAAACTTATTGTCACTTAGTACTACGGCACCTAGCAGTCAAAGGGTGAACCCTAAATGTGATTTTTTTTTTTTTTAATTTCACATTCAATGTATTTCCCATTAGAGAAGACGAAAAAGTGTCTGCAATAACATTACTTTTTCTAATTACTTTTATATGAAAGGGTATTCATATTACAATTTCAATGAAATAATTAAGTATGTGAGTTTGTAAATCAAGCGTAAAATATATCAAAACTTATAAATAAAATTCTTTACTTCGTAGGTGAAAAATGTAAACAAACTACCTTTACAACGAGAAACAACAACAATAATACTTGGTTAGTAAAAAAATGAAGGCAGAGGCGTAGCTAGGATTATTAATAATTTATATAAAACGTTTGTTCCAGATTTTCCAGATATAAACAATAAAAAAGGAGTAACTACGGACTACCAAACGAAAACGAAATAAATTTATAGTTAAATTTTCTTCATGTCAAGTTGGCATTATGTAGATTTCTATATTTCTACATTAAAAATAGTGAAGACTTTTAGTGCGAATTTACACATTTTCTTTTGGAGTTAGAGCGCGGATAGGGCCATCGGTTTTTTGACTATTCGCCATCATCTGTAAGCTGTCAAAGAAAAAAGTTTTTTATTTGTATTTTTGACATCTTGCCCCCTAAATATCAACTGTCAAAAAGTGAAAGGTGTGATTTTTCGTACTGTCAACAAGTGTCGAGTGGGATTATTGCGGTTTCCACTGGACTAAGAGTGCTAGATAAAATCCACCAGCTAAATCGATTGGTGCCCTCAGATTTTGACATTTCGGCAGTTGTCAAATTGAAAAGTGAAATTTCTAGGTTAATGTTGAAGCTAAAGCATTTGCCGAAACACCCTTCTAAATGGATTGGCATACTCAGATTTTGACATTTGACACTTGTCAAATTAAAAATGAAATTTCTAGGTTAATGTTTGTGCTAAAACATTTGCCGAAACACCCTTCTAAATGGATTGGCATCCTAAGATTTTGACATTTCGACACTTGTCAAATTGAAAAGTGAAATTTCTAGTTTAATATTGGTGCTTAAGCGCTGGCCGAAAAACTAGGTAATATCACCCTTCTAAATCGATTAGCATCCTCAGATTTTGACATTTCGACACCCGACCCGAAACCCACAGAAGAAAGGAGTTATAATATTAAATATTTTGTTTTTATTATAGGGGATGCACCGTTTATATTTTCTTATCGCGCGACCGCTTAAGTGCATCTAGCACAATAATTATCTTCTTCTTTTACTGAAAAAATATGTAAAAATAATATTTCATTTAGATCAATGGGTAACTCTAGTTCACTAAAAGCCCTTCGATCTACGCACATTATATTATATTGACGGCGACATTCATCTATTTTAGAAAACAACAACAACAATACAGATTTGTTAACATTAGCAAGCATAAGCAAATAAGTAATAATTCGATAATCTTTTCCTCTTGATTTACAAACTTACATATTTTATTATTCTATTGTGATTGTCTTATGTATGCCCGTTCATATAAAATAATTTGGTAAAACTAATTTTTCTTAGAGCTGTTTTTGGTTTTCTCTTATGGGAAATGCTTTGAATGCTAAATCGAAAAAAAATTTATATCACATACAGGGTACTCTTTGTGACATGCAGACGGCGTTGAACGCAACTAACCAAGTCTCAATAGCAACTGCGAAAATATTATATGGTTTTGTTAGGGCCAAATAGACCAGGTATACATTTTTGGTAATGTTGCAATTGGCCCTAGAAGTTAAAAGCTTTGATTCATCACTAGGACAACATTAAGTGATATAATGCAAATGTATATATTCAGACGGGGATTAAAACCGTCGGAAAATTTGTCGATGACATTAAACAAATTAGCCAAGATAAACCTACTTCAATTAAACTGAACCACGAAGAGATTTCTGCGTCACCTGGTCGTTTATGTGACTATTCCCGACTCTCGCCAACATTTGCTGCACTCAATCCATTTTCAACGTCTTCAACGCCTGTCGTATAATATGGTGCAGTAAGTATTTGTGCCCCCAAAAATTGAAATGTTCATTGAAGAACCCAATAAGTTGGCCGTCGAATGCCAACACCATCCATCTCTGCGGCCGAAACGTCACCACACCCACGAAAACGCCAACATTTGCTGAACATAATCCATTTTCAACGTCTTCAACGCTTGTCATATAACATGGTGCAGTAAGTATTTGTGCCCCGAAAATCGAAATGTTCATTGAAGAACCCAACAAATTGGCCGTCGAATGACAACACCATCTATCTCGGCGGCCAAAACGTCACCACACCCTCGAAAACGCCAGCATTTGCTGCACTCAATCCGTTTTCAACGTCTTTAATGCCTGTCATGTAACATGGTGCAGCAAGTATTTGTGCCCCCAAAAATCGAAATGTTCATTGAAGAACCCAATAAGTTGGCCGTCGAATGCCAACACCATGCATCTCTGCGGCCGAAACGTCACCACACCCACGAAAACGCAAACATTTGCGACTCGTGTTACAGAAGCTAGTAATATCTGGTGCATTTCGTTCCCGACGGTACTGGTCCAAATATTATCGTGGATTGCACCAAGTCTGTGCACTACTTTAACGAAATCTCCGTTGTTTGCCGAAACACCCTTCTAAATGGATTGGCATCCTAAGATTTTGACATTTCGACACTTGTCAAATTGAAAAGTGAAATTTCGAGTTTAATATTGGTGCTAAAGCGCTGGCCGAAAAACTAGGTAATATCAGCCTTCTAAATCGATTGGCATCCTCAGATTTTGACATTTCGACACCCGACCCGAAACCCACAGAAGAGAGGAGTTATAATATTAAATATTTTTTTTATTATAGGGGATGCACCATTTATATTTTCTTATCGCGCGACATGCATGCGAGTGCATCTAGCCAGTAGCGGATCTAGGATTTGGCTGTGGGGGGGGCCTTGGAGTTTGGAGATCCAATTGGTTCATATGAAAACATATGAAACAGAAAACGAATTTTGACATTATCACTTTTCCTTTAATAATAGCCGTGTTTTGTTTGCCTTATATCCGCTCCTATCGCGCTTTAAAATGTTTTAAATAAAGTTCAATAACAAGAATTTGGAATTGATATTGTTTTAAACACGGGAATTATTTTTAAGCAGAGCTAGAAGCCAATTTAATTGCTCAGCAAAACATGGTAGTATAACTAATTATATCACTTACATTTTCAGCCATGTTACAGCCTCAAACCACACGAGCAAATTAGTTTATTTATATTCCTTAATAATTGATTAGGTACCAGGTACCTACCTACATTATGTACATAACTATTTGTTTAAATTAGATGAAAAATATGCTTTCAACTTCGCCTTTTTGAAAAAAAATTAAAAACTGTTTTTAGTTGTCTAGCTCAGAAAAATGATATTTAAGTGGTCTTGCTGGCAAAAGCTCATTTGTGCTTTGAGAGTATCAGTCCTCTGAGTTCTCATTTTCTTGAATTAGAAAGAAACAGCTGCTCTAAAAAATAACCACGACGGCCCATTTCTGCAAGTGTGAATGAATTCCACTTTCTATTCCTGTTCAAAATATGTCTCATAGGGATTGCAAATATTCAAACCTGTGAGATTTTTCTGAGTTCACAGAGTTTTTCACGCTTAAGGAACTTGGCTCCTTGACTAGAGAATTTGTATTTCAGTGCTTAGCCCAAAAATTTTTTGTATGTACAATTGCCTTTGACCTTTGCAAGTTTGAAAACTAAGCCCCAAAATTCTTGTTGTATTAAACATTTACACTAAGCTTAACACCCCGTTGTTTTCCAATTGTTTTAGCCCCAATTGCGTTTATTTCCTTAAATTAGCTAATTTTTTAGTCTAATCAATTGTTGCTTTTGACATGTTAATGTTAAGCCCCGATTAATTATATCTTCAAGCATTATCCCCAAATTTGGACTTTGACAGTCCTTAGACTAAAGCCCCAAAAGCTCTCTGGAATAAGGTTAGTTTTTAAGGAATTAGTTGTTTAACCCTGATTACGTTTTTGTCAAATTTCTCAGACATTATTAGTCCCAATCTGTTTTTTTTTTCCAATTTTCTGGATTGTTTTTACAGAAAATTGTAATTGCATAAAACATGTCCATTATTCCCCCACTCGGTGTTTTGTCCAATTCGTTACAGGGTTTAGTTCCAACCTTAGGGCATAGGAAAAAAGTTACATTGCATGTAAATTGTTCAGACCCAACCAGGTTTTTTGTCCAACATATTTCACATCTTAACAATATTTTAGACGAATATAAAACTCTACACTTTGTAATGTATTGCTTTCTATATCTCAAATTATTTTAGGAATCGGCTGTGGGGGGGCTTTAGCACCTAAATCCACCCCCCTGGATCCGCCACTGTACTACATGCTACTTCTTTTGGTGCAAAATTTGTTCATCGAAACTGAAAAGAAGTTTTTCAAACTTGTGCTCGCAAGTGTCCAGTTTTTTGATTTTAAGTTAAAAAAAAAATATATTTTTGATATTCAACACTACTGTAACCTTTTAGAAGATCGTTTATATAAAAAATGAAAAATATCTTCCAATTCGTTTTCGAAAAAATCAAAATTGAAAAAAAAAAAAATTGTTCTACTAAAAGGCATCTTCCACTACCATTATTAACAATAACCCTATAGGGTTTACCACGATATCTAGAAACCAATAATCCAGAAAGCAAAAATCCCGAAAGTAAAAATCTAGAAAAAAAAATCTAGAATTGAAAAAATCTCGAAAACAAAAATCAAGAAAGCATAATCTCGAAATGTAAGAATCTAGAAAAAAAATGCAAAAATCTAGAAAACATATTAATTGTTGAGACAATGAATTGTAACCATTCATTGTCTCAACAATTAATATTAATTCTAGATTAGGAAAGTCTCCTTAAGAGAATCAGTACACTGCACAGCACATGCACCCATCCAACTATAAAAGTAGGGGACTAAATTTAGTGTTGCTAGGGAAAGGGACGGTCTCTTATAGCAACGTAAGTTTTCTTATTAAAAAAAAGTGCAATGAAAGTAAATGAAATCGTTACAAACAAAGGTTCCATCAAAATTGAAATTGATGGGTTTATTTATTATTTAAATAAAGCTGTAAAAAATAAGTTTTACTGGCTGTCTGCACTGAATAAATCTCATTTTTGTAGTGCCAGGGTAACAACAGTCAAGCATAATGATAATGATTAATGATAAACATAGTTCAGGTTAGTTGTGTGGCTCAAAAAATTCAGATTGGTCAAGAAACTAAGGTAAAATGGGAGTATTTAAAAAAAAGAAAAGCAAATCTTAAAAATACCGGACAAAAAAGAAGAACAAAGTTATGTAAGCTACCTTAAGAGTCTTGCGTATAACTCCAGTTTATATAAGTTATTTAGTTATTATAGTTAGAGTTATTTGTTTAATTTTGTTATATTTTGACAATTTATTTTCGTTTATATTGAATAATTATTGTACTTTTTTAATATTTGTTATGTTGTGGTACGAGTATACATATACGTATATATACATATCTTATAAAACATTTGATTTTTTTTTAAACATTTTCGATTGTTGTTCTTTTTTTGACCAGAAAAATAAAGTTTTCGATAAATTGAACATTTAAAAAAAAACAAATCTCGAATAAATTTTTTTTGCACGCATACTTTTGCGTGCACGCATACGTTTGCGTGCACGCATAAGTTTGCGTGCACGCATACCTTTGCGTGCACGCATACCTTTGCGTGCACGCATACCTTTGCGTGCACGCATACGTTTGCGTGCACGCATACCTTTGCGTGCACGCATACGTTTGCGTGCACGCACACGTTTGCGTGCACGCATACCTTTGCGTGCACGCATACCTTTGCGTGCACGCATACCTTTGCGTGCACGCACACGTTTGCGTGCACGCATACGTTTGCGTGCACGCACACGTTTGCGTGCACGCATACATTTGCGTGCACGCATACGTTTGCGTGCACGCATACGCATACGCATACGCATACATTTGCGTGCACGCATACGTATGCGTGCACGCATACCTTTGCGTGCACGCACACGTTTGCGTGCACGCATACGTTTGCGTGCACGCATACGTTTGCGTGCACGCATACCTTTGCGTGCACGCACACGTTTGCGTGCACGCATACGTTTGCGTGCACGCATACCTTTGCGTGACGCATACCTTTGCGTGCACGCATACCTTTGCGTACACGCATACATTTGCGTGCACGCATACGTTTGCGTGCACGCATACCTTTGCGTGCACGCACACGTTTGCGTGCACGCATACGTTTGCGTGCACGCATACATTTGCGTGCACGCATACCTTTGCGTGCACGCATACCTTTGCGTACACGCATACATTTGCGTGCACGCATACGTTTGCGTGCACGCATACCTTTGCGTGCACGCACACGTTTGCGTGCACGCATACGTTTGCGTGCACGCATACCTTTGCGTGCACGCATACCTTTGCGTACACGCATACATTTGCGTGCACGCACACGTTTGCGTGCACGCATACGTTTGCGTGCACGCATACGTTTGCGTGCACGCATACCTTTGCGTGCACGCATACATTTGCGTGCACGCATACGTTTGCGTGCACGCATACCTTTGCGTGCACGCACACGTTTGCGTGCACGCATACGTTTGCGTGCACGCATACCTTTGCGTGCAAGCATACGTTTGCGTGCACGCATACCTTTGCGTGCACGCACACGTTTGCGTGCACGCATACCTTTGCATGCACGCACACGTTTGCGTGCACGCATACCTTTGCGTGCACGCATACCTTTGCACGCATACGTTTGCGTGCACGCACACGTTTGCGTGCACGTATACATTTGCGTGCACGCATACCTTTGCGTGCACGCACACGTTTGCGTGCACGCATACGTTTGCGTGCACGCATACCTTTGCGTGAGGCATACCTTTGCGTGCACGCATACGTTTGCGTGCACGCATACGTTTGCGTGCACGCATACGTTTGCGTGCACGCATAACTTTGCGTGCACGCATACCTTTGCGTGCACGCATACGTTTACGTGCACGCATACGTTTGCGTGCACGCACACGTTTGCGTGCACGCATACCTTTGCGTGCACGCATACCTTTGCGTGCACGCATACCTTTGCGTGCACGCATACCTTTGCGTGCACGCATACCTTTGCGTGCACGCATACGTTTGCGTGCACGCATACGTTTGCGTGCACGCATACCTTTGCGTGCACGTACACGTTTGCGTGCACGCATACGTTTGCGTGCACGCATACCTTTGCGTGCACGCACACGTTTGCGTGCACGCATACGTTTGCGTGCACGCATACCTTTGCGTGACGCATACCTTTGCGTGCACGCATACGTTTGCGTGCACGCATACGTTTGCGTGCACGCATATCTTTGCGTGCACGCATACCTTTGCGTGCACGCATACGTTTACGTGCACGCATACGTTTGCGTGCACGCACACGTTTGCGTGCACGCATACGTTTGCGTGCACGCATACCTTTGCGTGCACGCATACCTTTGCGTGCACGCATACCTTTGCGTGCACGCATACCTTTGCGTGCACGCATACCTTTGCGTGCACGCATACGTTTGCGTGCACGCATACCTTTGCGTGCACGCATACCTTTGCGTGCACGCATACCTTTGCGTGCACGCATACCTTTGCGTGCACGCATACCTTTGTGTGCACGCATACCTTTGCGTGCACGCATACCTTTGCGTGCACGCATACCTTTGCGTGCACGCATACGTTTGCGTGCACGCATACGTTTGCGTGCACGCATACGTTTGCGTGCACGCATACCTTTGTGTGCACGCATACCTTTGCGTGCACGCATACGTTTGCGTGCACGCACACGTTTGCGTGCACGCATACGTTTGCGTGCACGCATACCTTTGCGTGCACGCATACCTTTGCGTGCACGCATACCTTTGCGTGCACGCATACCTTTGCGTGCACGCATACCTTTGCGTGCACGCATACCTTTGCGTGCACGCATACCTTTGCGTGCACGCATACCTTTGCGTGCACGCATACCTTTGCGTGCACGCATACGTTTGCGTGCACGCATACGTTTGCGTGCACGCATACATTTGCGTGCACGCATACCTTTGCGTGCACGCATACCTTTGCGTGCACGCATACCTTTGCATGCGCGCATACGTTTGCGTGCACGCATACCTTTGCGTGCACGCATACCTTTGCGTGCACGCATACGTTTGCGTGCACGCATACCTTTGTGTGCACGCATACCTTTGCGTGCACGCATACGTTTGCGTGCACGCACACGTTTGCGTGCACGCATACGTTTGCGTGCACGCATACCTTTGCGTGCACGCATACCTTTGCGTGCACGCATACCTTTGCGTGCACGCATACCTTTGCGTGCACGCATACCTTTGCGTGCACGCATACCTTTGCGTGCACGCATACCTTTGCGTGCACGCATACCTTTGCGTGCACGCATACCTTTGCGTGCACGCATACGTTTGCGTGCACGCATACGTTTGCGTGCACGCATACATTTGCGTGCACGCATACCTTTGCGTGCACGCATACCTTTGCGTGCACGCATACCTTTGCATGCGCGCATACGTTTGCGTGCACGCATACCTTTGCGTGCACGCATACCTTTGCATGCACGCATACGTTTGCGTGCACGCATACCTTTGCGTGCACGCATACCTTTGCGTGCACGCATACCTTTGCATGCGCGCATACGTTTGCGTGCACGCATACCTTTGCGTGCACGCATACCTTTGCGTGCACGCATACCTTTGCGTGCACGCATACCTTTGCGTGCACGCATACGTTTGCGTGCACGCATACCTTTGCGTGCACGCATACCTTTGCATGCGCGCATACCTTTGCGTGCACGCATACGTTTGCGTGCACGCATACGTTTCCGTGCACGCATAACTTTGCGTGCACGCATACGTTTGCGTGCACGCATACGATTGCGTGCACGCATACGTTTGCGTGCACGCATACCTTTGCGTGCACGCATACGTTTGCGTGCACGCACACGTTTGCGTGCACGCATACCTTTGCGTGCACGCATACGTTTGCGTGCACGCTTTCGTTTGCGTGCACGCACACCGTTTAGGATCTCAAGAACGTTCAGGATCTCAAGGCCGTTCAAGATCTCAAGGCCGTTCAAAATATCAAGACTTTTCAAGATCTCAAGACCGTGCAAGATCTCAAGACCGTTCAAGATCTCAAGACCGTTCAGGATCTCAAGGCCTTTCAAGATCTCAAGGCCGCTCAGGATCTCAAGGCCGATCAAGATCTCAAGGCCGTTCAAAATATCAATACTTTTCAAGATCTCAAGAACGTTCAGGAGCTCAAGGCCGTTCAAAATATCAACACCATTCAAGATCTCAAGGCCGTTCAGGATCTCAAGGCCGTTCAAGATATCAAGACTGTTCGAGATCTCAAGACCGTTCAGGATCTGAAGACCGTTCAAGATCTCACGACTGTTCGAGATCTCAAGGCCGCTCAGGATCTCAAGGCCGATCAAGTTATCAAGGCCGTTCAAAATATCAACACCATTCAAGATCTAAAGAACGTTCAAGATCTCAAGGCCGTTCAGGATCTCAAAGCCGTTCAAGATCTCAAGGCCGTTCAAAATAGCAAGACTGTTCAAGATCTTAAGACCGTTGCATACGTTTGCGTGCACGCACACGTTTGCTCTCAAGGCCTTGAGATCCTGTACGGTCTTGAGATCCTGCACGGTCTTGAGATCTTGAATGGTGTTGATATTTTGAACGGCCTTGAGATCTTGATCAGCCTTGAGATCCTGAGCGGCCTTGAGATCTTGATCGGCCTTGAGATCCTGAACGGTCTTGGGATCCTGAACGGTTTTGAGATCTTAAACAGTCTTGATATTTTGAACGACCTTCAGATCTTGATCGGCCTTCAGATCTTGAACGGCCTTGAGATCCTGAACAGTTTTAGATCTTGAACGCATGCGTTACACATGCGTTCCGCGTGCGTTACGCTTGCGTTACGCGTGCGATACGTGTTCAAGATCTCAAGGCCTTGAGATCCTGTACAGTCTTGAGATCCTGAACGGTCTTTTGATCTTGAATGGTGTTGATATTTTGAACGGTCTTGATATCTTGATCAGCCTTTAGATCCTGAGCGGCCTTGAGATCGTGAACGGTCTTGAGATCCTGAACGGTCTTCAGATCCTGAACGGTCTTGAGATCTTGAACGGTCTTGAAATCTTGAACAGTCTTGATATTTTGAACGGCCTTGAGATCTTGATCGGCTTCATTTTTTACAGACAAACATTTATAACAAAAAAAATTCTATCTTTTTATTGGATTGGATAAGAAAAAAAGAGGGTGTAGGGGTTTCCTTCCGTTTAAGCAGGAATTTGTAAAAAAAAAAGACTTAACAAATATTAATTTAATTATTTAAGAACAACGGCAGCACTTGTTAGGTCAAATTATAATTTTTTTTTTTAACTTTCTTCTTCTTCGAAGTTTTTCAAGGGTGTTTTTCTGAAAAATTATTTTTTTTGGAATATTAATTTTGAAGCTTAAAAAAATTTTGTGAAATAAAATTTTTACTATATAAATAGTACAGGAAAATTAACAAAAAAACAATCGTTTTATGGAACGAAATATAGGACGACTGACGGCTTTTTATACCTGAAAGAGAGCTATTAGGAAAGTTTATGCCCAGTTTTTCGGGATGCCATCCCCCTGGGGAAATCCGCCATTTTGGAAAACGCGGATTTCATGGATTTTTATTAATGGCGTAGTTTCTTCTTGTCAAATGACAAAAATTACAGCTTAAAAAGTGCCAACTACCGAAATAACGGGCTATTCAAAATAACACCTCTTAGGAAAACCCTTTACATACAAAAAAGAATAGGATTTTGTGTACTTGCTTTTTAGGTAAAACCACTAAGAACAGGGTTTCTGTTCTAATTTGTCTGACGTTTCTCATAAATCTGTGCTGTTCTGTTCTGTTTTGGATCTGACTTTTTCCTCATTATACAACCCAATAATAAACAGATGTCTTACACTCACAATAAAAAGTGTGATATGAAAAAAAGACAAAGGTTATAAAATGTTTGTTTTTGGTATCCACAATAGACATTCCTGATGGGGTACCAAAACATGTCCAACAATTTTTTACTAGGGAGGGCCTCAGGAGTTTTTGAAAAGCTTCCTCTTCAAAATTGTTGGTACTGAAATCCAGCAAGAGCTTGTCATGTATCTGACAAGATTTCACCGTCTAGATTTTCCCTACTAAAAACTAACTAGGGCCTTGACAGAAACTTGAATTTTTCGAGATGGGCTGTTTAAAAAAATTGCTCAAAAAATGCAGGATTAATTGAAGTTCCCAGGATGTAAACTTGGATTTCTAGTAATAAAATGAACAAATGACCATCTTCCTTTCAACAAAGCTGCAAACCTTGATGAAATATTGCAAGCGGTTAAGAAAGTCAACGAAGAAGATTAGGGAAGAAAAAGAAGGCACAAAATGGGACGAAACTTATATATCACCAAAAATAACATTTGATTGGAGACGTACTCAAGCCAATATTAGAACTAAACAAGCTGGTTTAATGCGAGTTAGTTTTCCCTAAATAAAATTAAAATGACTCCAATTTAAAAAACAAAAAATACAGAAAAATTGTTTATACCTATTTTTTTATTCATTGTAAACTCGATTTAAAAATATCACAAAGTCACTTTTTCTAATGACGTCTCAAACGGAAACGCTTAACGGTCTTGTAACGGTAACCATCATCAGCTAGAATGGTGGGTTCCTCAGAAGCAATAGCAACTGGAGCAGCTACTGGGGGCAAGTATTCGTTTGAAGGAATAACACCTGAACTGGAGGAAGGTATTCAGTTGAAACTGCAGCTGATGAAGCTGTAGCAATAACAGCGAAGAGGACCATAAAGTATTTCTGGAAAAATAAATAGATTAATGAAGATTTATTTTTAGGGACCTTCCCATCAATTAATTTTATTTTAAAAAATAATAAATTCGACCAACCATTCTTCTGGTTTAGATAATTCGCAGTATTTGAATTGATTTAAGTGAATGATGATTGTTCTTAGTATTTTTCTCTATTTATATGATATTCTATTTTTAAAATTCTGATTTCATCGTTTTGTTAAGATCTAATGAATGCTCCATTTGTTAAACGCCTTTCACACTTAATTCATCGATTAATATTGTGAGTGATCTATTGCGCTGGCCAGTAGCGGATCTAGGAATTGGCAGTGGGGGTGGCTTGGAGTTTGGAGATTCAGTTTGAGACCTTAAGTAATAAAACTTGCTTGTTTTAAGATCAATTTTTTAATTTATAACAAATAATAGTGATCAGTTTAGGTTTAATGAAAGACCGTACTCAACTTCAGACGAACTACACTTCACGACAACGCGGCAAAACATTATTTTTTATGAAATTTTAGGAGCTATATCGCACTAAGCGGCAACTGAACTTCATAAAAATTCATACGAAGTCGTGTAAGTGTAGTTCCGATGCAGTGCAATTCCGGCGAGTGCGGCCTAACCTTTATATATATGGATATATGGAGATTCATGTGTCGTTATATAAAAGACGTCGAATTTTGACATTCCCACTTTTCGTTTAATGATATCCGTTTTGTGTGTGCCTTTATATCCTCTCCTGTCGCGCTTTTAAATGTTTTCAATACAAAGTACAATAACAATTATTCATAATTGCTGTAGCGGAGACAGAAACAAATTCAAAGGCCAAAGGTATCTGGTATAACTAGTTATTGTATTAATAAAATTAATAATTTTTAGCCATATATGCTTGAACCACGCGTACAAATTCGTTTATTTATATTATTTGAAAATTGATTAGGTACCTACGTAATGTAGTTATATTTTTAAATTAGCTGTGGGTATGTTTTGAACTTCCCATTTTTGACAAGATTTGAAAACTGTTTATAATTGGCTAGTTCAGAAAAATTATATTTAAGTGTTCGTACTCGCAAAAGCTCATACATATGTGCTTTGACACGGTATCAGTCCTCTGAGATCTCATTTTTCCTGAATAAGCCAAATCAACGAAACTATTTTGTTCAAACTGACACTTTAGGACATAAGACAAAGCTGCTCTAAGAAATAAGCCGCGGCCCAATTTTGCCAGCGTGAATGAATTTCCGTGTATACGCTGCATACATTTTATATTCATGCCAAAAAAATATGTCGACAAATTCGCACGTCACTCGAGAGCCTAGAGGGATTGCAAATATTCATTTGCTTTTGCATGATTTTCTGAGCGCGCACAGAGAAAACTCACGCTTTTGAAATTTGGCTCCTTGACTAGAGAATTTGTGTACAATTTCCTAGTACAAAAATGTTTTGTATGTACAATTGCCTTCGACCTTTCAAATTTTGAAAACGTAAACCGAAAAATCTCTTAGCGCAACCAAGGCCGTAAGAAAGAATTTCGGTTGTATTAAACATTTACACTTAACTTGACATTCCGTTGTTCTCCAATGGTTTAAGCCTCAACTGCGTTTCTTTCGGTAAATTAGCTTTGTTTTTAGTGTAAACAGTTGGGGCATTTGACACGTTAATGTTAAGCCCCAACCATTTTGTATCTCTTTTTACTTATCTCTTCAACCCTTAGCCCCAACTTCGGACTTTGACAGTCCCTAGACTTGAGCCCCCAAAACTCTCTGGAATTAGGTTAGTTTTTAGGGAGTAAAATGCTTAACCGTGGCTAGGTTTTTTGTCCAAAATTCTCAGACCTTATTGTTCCAAAGCTGGTTTGTTCGTCCCAATTTTCTAGATTTTATTTTTAGGGAAAAATTGTCATGGCATGAAACATGTCCATATTCATAGCCCCCAATTTGGATTTTGTCCAATTCGCTTCAGGCTCTAGCCCCAATCTTTAGGCTTAGAAAAAAAATTACATAACTTGACGTATGTAAATAGTTCAGCCCCAACTACGTTATTTTGTCCATCAAATTTCATATCTTAACTATATTTTAGACGGAATATAAAATTCTACACGTTGTAATGTATTGCTTTCTATATTTCAAATTATTTTATGATTCGGCTGTGGGGGGGCTTTAGCCCCTATAGCCACCCCCCTGGATCCGCTACTGCATCTAGCACAATAATTATCTTCTTCTTTTACTGAAAAAAATATGTAAAAATAATATTTCATTTAAATCAATGGGTAACTCCAGTTCACCCTCGCTCTACGCACATTATACCATATTGACGGCAACATTCATCTATTTTAGAAAACAACAATACAGGTTTGTTAACATTCTTGTCTACAAAATAAAGCAAATAAGTAATGTTTCGATAATATTTTCCTCTTGATTTACAAACTTACATATTTTATTATTCTATTGTGATTGTCTTATGTATGCCCGTTCATATAAAATAATTTGGTAAAACTAATTTTTGTAAGAGCTGTTTTTGGTTTTCTCTTATGGGAAATGCTTTGAATAACAGTGGGCTCTTCAGTCAGTCTGTTATACCCTACTAAGACACAAATTTTGGTCGATGTTTACCGACTCTTATAAAAATCACAGCAAAAATATACTGTGAATTTTATTATTCTAGGGGAATTTGTTTAAATTCGTGCACCCAGAAAATAAATACCCGTGGTCAGGTTTTTTATAATTAGAAGATGAAGAAATTTAAATATTAAAATATTGAAATTACTTCTGTTTTAAGTGGAGTGAATGAATAAAATTCAATTAAAAGTACAAGTGACCTCAACTCCAGAAATAATTGTGTTTCGCCCAAGGTACAACAGTGGGCTCTTCAGTCAGTCTGTTATACCCTACTAAGACACAAATTTTGGTCGATGTTTACCGACTCTTATAAAAATCACAGCAAAAATATACTGTGAATTTTATTATTCTAGGGGAATTTGTTTAAATTCGTGCACCCAGAAAATAAATACCCGTGGTCAGGTTTTTTATAATTAGAAGATGAAGAAATTTAAATATTAAAATATTGAAATTACTTCTGTTTTAAATGGAGTGAATGAATAAAATTCAATTAAAAGTACAAGTGACCTCAACTCCAGAAATAATTCTGTTTCGCCCAAGGTACAACAGTGGGCTCTTCAGTCAGTCTGTTATACCCTACTAAGACACAAATTTTGGTCGATGTTTACCGACTCTTATAAAAATCACAGCAAAAATATACTGTGAATTTTCAAATTCCCCTAGAATAATAAAATTCACAGTATATTTTTGCTATGATTTTTATAAGAGTCGGTAAACATCGACCAAAATTTGTGTCTTAGTAGGGTATAACAGACTGACTGAAGAGCCCACTGTTGTACCTTGGGCGAAACAGAATTATTTCTGGAGTTGAGGTCACTTGTACTTTTAATTGAATTTTATTCATTCACTCCATTTAAAACAGAAGTAATTTCAATATTTTAATATTTAAATTTCTTCATCTTCTAATTATAAAAAACCTGACCACGGGTATTTATTTTCTGGGTGCACGAATTTAAACAAATTCCCCTAGAATAATAAAATTCACAGTATATTTTTGCTGTGATTTTTATAAGAGTCGGTAAACATCGACCAAAATTTGTGTCTTAGTAGGGTATAACAGACTGACTGAAGAGCCCACTGTTGTACCTTGGGCGAAACAGAATTATTTCTGGAGTTGAGGTCACTTGTACTTTTAATTGAATTTTATTCATTCACTCCATTTAAAACAGAAGTAATTTCAATATTTTAATATTTAAATTTCTTCATCTTCTAATTATAAAAAACCTGACCACGGGTATTTATTTTCTGGGTGCACGAATTTAAACAAATTCCCCTAGAATAATAAAATTCACAGTATATTTTTGCTGTGATTTTTATAAGAGTCGGTAAACATCGACCAAAATTTGTGTCTTAGTAGGGTATAACAGACTGACTGAAGAGCCCACTGTTGTACCTTGGGCGAAACAGAATTATTTCTGGAGTTGAGGTCACTTGTACTTTTAATTGAATTTTATTCATTCACTCCATTTAAAACAGAAGTAATTTCAATATTTTAATATTTAAATTTCTTCATCTTCTAATTATAAAAAACCTGACCACGGGTATTTATTTTCTGGGTGCACGAATTTAAACAAATTCCCCTAGAATAATAAAATTCACAGTATATTTTTGCTGTGATTTTTATAAGAGTCGGTAAACATCGACCAAAATTTGTGTCTTAGTAGGGTATAACAGACTGACTGAAGAGCCCACTGTTGTACCTTGGGCGAAACAGAATTATTTCTGGAGTTGAGGTCACTTGTACTTTTAATTGAATTTTATTCATTCACTCCATTTAAAACAGAAGTAATTTCAATATTTTAATATTTAAATTTCTTCATCTTCTAATTATAAAAAACCTGACCACGGGTATTTATTTTCTGGGTGCACGAATTTAAACAAATTCCCCTAGAATAATAAAATTCACAGTATATTTTTGCTGTGATTTTTATAAGAGTCGGTAAACATCGACCAAAATTTGTGTCTTAGTAGGGTATAACAGACTGACTGAAGAGCCCACTGTTGTACCTTGGGCGAACCACAATTATTTCTGGAGTTGAGGTCACTTGTACTTTTAATTGAATTTTATTCATTCACTCCACTTAAAACAGAAGTAATTTCAATATTTTAATATTTAAATTTCTTCATCTTCTAATTAAATGCTTTGAATGCTAAATCGAAAAAAAATTTATATCACATACAGGGTACTCTTTGTGACATGCAGACGGCGTTGAACGCAACTTACCAAGTCTCAATAGCAACTGCAAAAATATTGTATGGTTTTGTTAGGGCCAAATAGACCAGGTATAATTCAAAACAGCTTAAAAATGTAGCGGTTTGTTGACATTTTTGGTAATGTTGCAATTGGCCCTAGAAGTTAAAAGCTTGGATTCATCACTAGGACAACATCATAAGTGATATAATGCAAATGTATATATTCAGACGGGGTTAAAACCATCGGAAAATTTGTCGATGACATTAAACAAATTAGCCAAGATGAACCTCCTTCAATTAAACTGAACCACGCTTCCAGCTTCTGCAGGTCCAAACTTTATATCAGAGGCGGGTTAATAATGATTTAATA
This sequence comes from Melangyna quadrimaculata, assembly GCA_949320155.1. NCBI lineage: Eukaryota > Metazoa > Arthropoda > Insecta > Diptera > Syrphidae > Melangyna > Melangyna quadrimaculata. The sequence continues at coordinate 12,216,067 of OX439486.1, forward strand.
TTTTATCATCAACTTATTACTGGTCAAATTGATGCTCCTGATTTGCTATCTTGTATTGGCTTGAACTACCGCGGGGGTTCTCACCACCTGCGAGAATTTGAACTTTTTCACGTAAATTTTCATAGAACTAATTATGGCATGCATGAACCTCTTAACCGAATGAGTAAACTCTATAATTTAAATGTTTCCTCAATTGATTTTAACATGTGTAAAATAGGACTTAAAAAGTTATTTCGAACCAGTGCTCCACTGTCGTGATCGGTTTAATTTTTTGTTTTATTCTTAATGTTGCATTTTGTTTATAAACTAAATATAACGTAAACTAAACATAATTTTAATTTTTTGATTTCATAATCCTTATTTTTTAAATAGTTTTATTTTTTTTTTCTCAATTTTAAATTTTTCAACTGCTTGCATTAAGCAGACCTAATCTCTTTTAACTTCCGTTGATACCTACTCGTTTCGCTGTAAGACAAGTTGCTGTGTTATTGTTAAACATAACTAAGTAACGATTTTTTTTTATATAAATTTCTAACATCAAATTATTAATATAAGTGCCGATATGACTTGCAATCGTAATTGCTGTCGTACTCGGTGAAAATGGACCCCAGCGCGTGCGGTATCTGGGGGGGAAAGACGCGTGGGCTTTTTTTTTTTTTTTTTTTTTTTTAAAAGAGATTTCTGCGTCACCTGGTCGATTATGTGACTATTCCCGACTCTCGCCAACATTTGCTGCACTCAATCCATTTTCAACGCCTGTCGTATAATATGGTGCAGTAAGTATTTGTGCCCCAAAAATCGAAATGTTCATTGAAGAACCCAATAAATTGGCCGTCGAATGCCAACACCATCCATCTCGGCGGCCGAAACGTCACCACACCCTCGAAAACGCCAGCAGTATTTGTGCCCCCAAAAATTGAAATGTTCATTGAAGAACCCAATAAGTTGGCCGTCGAATGCCAACACCATGCATCTCTGCGGCCGAAACGTCACCACACCCACGAAAACGCCAACATTTGCTGAACACAATCCATTTTCAACGCTTGTCATATAACATGTTGCAGTAAGTATTTGTGCCCCGAAAATCGAAATGTTCATTGAAGAACCCAACAAATTGGCCGTCGAATGACAACACCATCTATCTCGGCGGCCAAAACGTCACCACACCCTCGAAAACGCCAGCATTTGCTGCACTCAATCCGTTTTCAACGTCTTTAATGCCTGTCATGTAACATGGTGCAGCAAGTATTTGTGCCCCCAAAAATCGAAATGTTCATTGAAGAACCCAATAAGTTGGCCGTCGAATGCCAACACCATGCATCTCTGCGGCCGAAACGTCACCACACCCACGAAAACGCAAACATTTGCGACTCGTGTTACAGAAGCTAGTAATATCTGGTGCGTTTCGTTCCCGACGGTACTGGTCCAAATATTATCGTGGATTGCACCATGTCTGTGCACTACTCCAACGAAATCTCCGTTGTTTGCCGAAACACCCTTCTAAATGGATTGGCATCCTAAGATTTTGACATTTCGACACTTGTCAAATTGAAAAGTGAAATTTCGAGTTTAATATTGGTGCTAAAGCGCTGGCCGAAAAACTAGGTAATATCAGCCTTCTAAATCGATTGGCATCCTCAGATTTTGACATTTCGACACCCGACCCGAAACCTACAGAAGAGAGGAGTTATAATATTAAATATTTTTTTTTATTATAGGGGATGCACCATTTATATTTTCTTATCGCGCGACATGCATGCGAGTGCATCTAGCACAATAATTATCTTCTTTTACTGAAAAAATATGTAAAAATAATATTTCATTTAAATCAATGGGTAACTCCAGTTCACCCTCGCTCTACGCACATTATACCATATTGACGGCAACATTCATCTATTTTAGAAAACAACGATACAGGTTTGTTAACATTCTTGTCTACAAAATAAAGCAAATAAGTAATGTTTCGATAATATTTTCCTCTTGATTTACAAACTTACATATTTTATTATTCTATTGTGATTGTCTTATGTATGCCCGTTCATATAAAATAATTTGGTAAAACTAATTTTTGTAAGAGCTGTGTTTGGTTTTCTCTTATGGGAAATGCTTTGAATGCTAAATCGAAAAAAAATTTATATCACATACAGGGTACTCTTTGTGACATGCAGACGGCGTTGAACGCAACTTACCAAGTCTCAATAGCAACTGCAAAAATATTGTATGGTTTTGTTAGGGCCAAATAGACCAGGTATAATTCAAAACAGCTTAAAAATGTAGCGGTTTGTTGACATTTTTGGTAATGTTGCAATTGGTCCTAGAAGTTAAAAGCTTGGATTCATCACTAGGACAACATCATAAGTGATATAATGCAAATGTATATATTCAGACGGGGGTTAAAACCATCGGAAAATTTGTCGATGACATTAAACAAATTAGCCAAGATGAACCTCCTTCAATTAAACTGAACCACGAAGAGATTTCTGCGCCACCTGGTCGATACCAAGTCTGTGCACTACTTCAACGAAATCTCCGTTGTTTGCCGAAACACCCTTCTAAATGGATTGGCATCCTAAGATTTTGACATTTCGACACTTGTCAAATTGAAAAGTGAAATTTCGAGTTTAATATTGGTGCTAAAGCGCTGGCCGAAAAACTAGGTAATATCAGCCTTCTAAATCGATTGGCATCCTCAGATTTTGACATTTCGACACCCGACCCGAAACCCACAGAAGAGAGGAGTTATAATATTAAATATTTTTTTTTATTATAGGGGATGCACCATTTATATTTTCTTATCGCGCGACATGCATGCGAGTGCATCTAGCACAATAATTATCTTCTTCTTTTACTGAAAAAAATATGTAAAAATAATATTTCATTTAAATCAATGGGTAACTCCAGTTCACCCTCGCTCTACGCACATTATACCATATTGACGGCAACATTCATCTATTTTAGAAAACAACAATACAGGTTTGTTAACATTCTTGTCTACAAAATAAAGCAAATAAGTAATGTTTCGATAATATTTTCCTCTTGATTTACAAACTTACATATTTTATTATTCTATTGTGATTGTCTTATGTATGCCCGTTCATATAAAATAATTTGGTAAAACTAATTTTTGTAAGAGCTGTTTTTGGTTTTCTCTTATGGGAAATGCTTTGAATGCTAAATCGAAAAAAAATTTATATCACATACAGGGTACTCTTTATGACATGCAGACGGCGTTGAACGCAACTTACCAAGTCTCAATAGCAACTGCAAAAATATTGTATGGTTTTGTTAGGGCCAAATAGACCAGGTATAATTCAAAACAGCTTAAAAATGTAGCGGTTTGTTGACATTTTTGGTAATGTTGCAATTGGCCCTAGAAGTTAAAAGCTTGGATTCATCACTAGGACAACATCATAAGTGATATAATGCAAATGTATATATTCAGACGGGGGTTAAAACCATCGGAAAATTTGTCGATGACATTAAACAAATTAGCCAAGATGAACCTCCTTCAAATAAACTGCACCACGAAGAGATTTCTGCGTCACCTGGTCGATTATGTGACTATTCCCGCTCTCGCCAACATTTGCTGCACTCAATCCATTTTCAACGCCTGTCGTATAATATGGTGCAGTAAGTATTTGTGCCCCAAAAATCGAAATGTTCATTGAAGAACCCAATAAATTGGCCGTCGAATGCCAACACCATCCATCTCGGCGGCCGAAACGTCAACACACCCTCGAAAACGCCAGCAGTATTTGTGCCCCCAAAAATTGAAATGTTCATTGAAGAACCCAATAAGTTGGCCGTCGAATGCCAACACCATGCATCTCTGCGGCCAAAACGTCACCACACCCTCGAAAACGCCAGCATTTGCTGCACTCAATCCGTTTTCAACGTCTTTAATGCCTGTCATGTAACATGGTGCAGCAAGTATTTGTGCCCCCAAAAATCGAAATGTTCATTGAAGAACCCAATAAGTTGGCCGTCGAATGCCAACACCATGCATCTCTGCGGCCGAAACGTCACCACACCCACGAAAACGCAAACATTTGCGACTCGTGTTACAGAAGCTAGTAATATCTGGTGCGTTTCGTTCCCGACGGTACTGGTCCAAATATTATCGTGGATTGCACCAAGTCTGTGCACTACTTCAACGAAATCTCCGTTGTTTGCCGAAACACCCTTCTAAATGGATTGGCATCCTAAGATTTTGACATTTCGACACTTGTCAAATTGAAAAGTGAAATTTCGAGTTTAATATTGGTGCTAAAGCGCTGGCCGAAAAACTAGGTAATATCAGCCTTCTAAATCGATTGGCATCCTCAGATTTTGACATTTCGACACCCGACCCGAAACCCACAGAAGAGAGGAGTTATAATATTAAATATTTTTTTTTATTATAGGGGATGCACCATTTATATTTTCTTATCGCGCGACATGCATGCGAGTGCATCTAGCACAATAATTATCTTCTTCTTTTACTGAAAAAAATATGTAAAAATAATATTTCATTTAAATCAATGGGTAACTCCAGTTCACCCTCGCTCTACGCACATTATACCATATTGACGGCAACATTCATCTATTTTAGAAAACAACAATACAGGTTTGTTAACATTATTGTCTACAAAATAAAGCAAATAAGTAATGTTTCGATAATATTTTCCTCTTGATTTACAAACTTACATATTTTATTATTCTATTGTGATTATCTTATGTATGCCCGTTCATATAAAATAATTTGGTAAAACTAATTTTTGTAAGAGCTGTTTTTGGTTTTCTCTTATGGGAAATGCTTTGAATGCTTAATCGAAAAAAAATTTATATCACATACAGGGTACTCTTTGTGACATGCAGACGGCGTTGAACGCAACTTACCAAGTCTCAATAGCAACTGCAAAAATATTGTATGGTTTTGTTAGGGCCAAATAGACCAGGTATAATTCAAAACAGCTTAAAAATGTAGCGGTTTGTTGACATTTTTGGTAATGTTGCAATTGGCCCTAGAAGTTAAAAGCTTGGATTCATCACTAGGACAACATCATAAGTGATATAATGCAAATGTATATATTCAGACGGGGGTTAAAACCACCGGAAAATTTGTCGATGACATTAAACAAATTAGCCAAGATGAACCTCCTTCAATTAAACTGAACCACGAAGAGATTTCTGCGTCACCTGGTCGATTATGTGACTATTCCCGACTCTCGCCAACATTTGCTGCACTCAATCCATTTTCAACGCCTGTCGTATAATATGGTGCAGTAAGTATTTGTGCCCCAAAAATCGAAATGTTCATTGAAGAACCCAATAAATTGGCCGTCGAATGCCAACACCATCCATCTCGGCGGCCGAAACGTCACCACACCCTCGAAAACGCCAGCAGTATTTGTGCCCCCAAAAATTGAAATGTTCATTGAAGAACCCAATAAGTTGGCCGTCGAATGCCAACACCATCCATCTCTGCGGCCGAAACGTCACCACACCCACGAAAACGCCAACATTTGCTGAACACAATCCATTTTCAACGTCTTCAACGCTTGTCATATAACATGGTGCAGTAAGTATTTGTGCCCCGAAAATCGAAATGTTCATTGAAGAACCCAACAAATTGGCCGTCGAATGACAACACCATCTATCTCGGCGGCCAAAACGTCATCACACCCTCGAAAACGCCAGCATTTGCTGCACTCAATCCGTTTTCAACGTCTTTAATGCCTGTCATGTAACATGGTGCAGCAAGTATTTGTGCCCCCAAAAATCGAAATGTTCATTGAAGAACCCAATAAGTTGGCCGTCGAATGCCAACACCATGCATCTCTGCGGCCGAAACGTCACCACACCCACGAAAACGCAAACATTTGCGACTCGTGTTACAGAAGCTAGTAATATCTGGTGCGTTTCATTCCCGACGGTACTGGTCCAAATATTATCGTGGATTGCACCAAGTCTGTGCACTACTTCAACGAAATCTCCGTTGTTTGCCGAAACACCCTTCTAAATGGATTGGCATCCTAAGATTTTGACATTTCGACACTTGTCAAATTGAAAAGTGAAATTTCGAGTTTAATATTGGTGCTAAAGTGCTGGCCGAAAAACTAGGTAATATCAGCCTTCTAAATCGATTGGCATCCTCAGATTTTGACATTTCGACACCCGACCCGAAACCCACAGAAGAGAGGAGTTATAATATTAAATATTTTTTTTTATTATAGGGAATGCACCATTTATATTTTCTTATCGCGCGACATGCATGCGAGCGCATCTAGCACAATAATTATCTTCTTCTTTTACTGAAAAAAATATGTAAAAATAATATTTCATTTAAATCAATGGGTAACTCCAGTTCACCCTCGCTCTACGCACATTATACCATATTGACGGCAACATTCATCTATTTTAGAAAACAACAATACAGGTTTGTTAACATACTTGTCTACAAAATAAAGCAAATAAGTAATGTTTCGATAATATTTTCCTCTTGATTTACAAACTTACATATTTTATTATTCTATTGTGATTGTCTTATGTATGCCCGTTCATATAAAATAATTTGGTAAAACTAATTTTTGTAAGAGCTGTTTTTGGTTTTCTCTTATGGGAAATGCTTTGAATGCTAAATCGAAAAAAAAATTATATCACATACAGGGTACTCTTTGTGACATGCAGACGGCGTTGAACGCAACTTACCAAGTCTCAATAGCAACTGCAAAAATATTGTATGGTTTTGTTAGGGCCAAATAGACCAGGTATAATTCAAAACAGCTTAAAAATGTAGCGGTTTGTTGACATTTTTGGTAATGTTGCAATTGGCCCTAGAAGTTAAAAGCTTGGATTCATCACTAGGACAACATCATAAGTGATATAATGCAAATGTATATATTCAGACGGGGGTTAAAACCATCGGAAAATTTGTCGATGACATTAAACAAATTAGCCAAGATGAACCTCCTTCAATTAAACTGAACCACGAAGAGATTTCTGCGTCACCTGGTCGATTATGTGACTATTCCCGACTCTCGCCAACATTTGCTGCACTCAATCCATTTTCAACGCCTGTCGTATAATATGGTGCAGTAAGTATTGTGCCCCAAAAATCGAAATGTTCATTGAAGAACCCAATAAATTGGCCGTCGAATGCCAACACCATCCATCTCGGCGGCCGAAACGTCACCACACCCTCGAAAACGCCAGCAGTATTTGTGCCCCCAAAAATTGAAATGTTCATTGAAGAACCCAATAAGTTGGCCGTCGAATGCCAACACCATGCATCTCTGCGGCCGAAACGTCACCACACCCACGAAAACGCCAACATTTGCTGAACACAATCCATTTTCAACGTCTTCAACGCTTGTCATATAACATGGTGCAGCAAGTATTTGTGCCCCGAAAATCGAAATGTTCATTGAAGAACCCAACAAATTGGCCGTCGAATGACAACACCATCTTTCTCGGCGGCCAAAACGTCACCACACCCTCGAAAACGCCAGCATTTGCTGCACTCAATCCGTTTTCAACGTCTTTAATGCCTGTCATGTAACATGGTGCAGCAAGTATTTGTGCCCCCAAAAATCGAAATGTTCATTGAAGAACCCAATAAGTTGGCCGTCGAATGCCAACACCATGCATCTCTGCGGCCGAAACGTCACCACACCCACGAAAACGCAAACATTTGCGACTCGTGTTACAGAAGCTAGTAATATCTGGTGCGTTTCGTTCCCGACGGTACTGGTCCAAATATTATCCTGGATTGCACCAAGTCTGTGCACTACTTCAACGAAATCTCCGTTGTTTGCCGAAACACCCTTCTAAATGGATTGGCATCCTAAGATTTTGACATTTCGACACTTGTCAAATTGAAAAGTGAAATTTCGAGTTTAATATTGGTGCTAAAGCGCTGGCCGAACAACTAGGTAATATCAGCCTTCTAAATCGATTGGCATCCTCAGATTTTGACATTTCGACACCCGACCCGAAACCCACAGAAGAGAGGAGTTATAATATTAAATATTTTTTTTTATTATAGGGGATGCACCATTTATATTTTCTTATCGCGCGACATGCATGCGAGTGCATCTAGCACAATAATTATCTTCTTCTTTTACTGAAAAAAATATGTAAAAATAATATTTCATTTAAATCAATGGGTAACTCCAGTTCACCCTCGCTCTACGCACATTATACCATATTGACGGCAACATTCATCTATTTTAGAAAACAACAATACAGGTTTGTTAACATTCTTGTCTACAAAATAAAGCAAATAAGTAATGTTTCGATAATATTTTCCTCCTGATTTACAAACTTACATATTTTATTATTCTATTGTGATTGTCTTATGTATGCCCGTTCATATAAAATAATTTGGTAAAACTAATTTTTGTAAGAGCTGTTTTTGGTTTTCTCTTATGGGAAATGCTTTGAATGCTAAATCGAAAAAAAATTTATATCACATACAGGGTACTCTTTGTGACATGCAGACGGCGTTGAACGCAACTTACCAAGTCTCAATAGCAACTGCAAAAATATTGTATGGTTTTGTTAGGGCCAAATAGACCAGGTATAATTCAAAACAGCTTAAAAATGTAGCGGTTTGTTGACATTTTTGGTAATGTTGCAATTGGCCCTAGAAGTTAAAAGCTTGGATTCATCACTAGGACAACATCATAAGTGATATAATGCAAATGTATATATTCAGACGGGGGTTAAAACCACCGGAAAATTTGTCGATGACATTAAACAAATTAGCCAAGATGAACCTCCTTCAATTAAACTGAACCACGAAGAGATTTCTGCGTCACCTGGTCGATTATGTGACTATTCCCGACTCTCGCCAACATTAGCTGCACTCAATCCATTTTCAACGCCTGTCGTATAATATGGTGCAGTAAGTATTTGTGCCCCAAAAATCGAAATGTTCATTGAAGAACCCAATAAATTGGCCGTCGAATGCCAACACCATCCATCTCGGCAGCCGAAACGTCACCACACCCTCGAAAACGCCAACATTTGCTGCACTCAATCCATTTTCAACGTCTTCAACGCTTGTCATATAACATGGTGCAGTAAGTATTTGTGCCCCGAAAATCGAAATGTTCATTGAAGAACCCAACAAATTGGCCGTCGAATGACAACACCATCTATCTCGGCGGCCAAAACGTCACCACACCCTCGAAAACGCCAGCATTTGCTGCACTCAATCCGTTTTCAACGTCTTTAATGCCTGTCATGTAACATGGTGCAGCAAGTATTTGTGCCCCCAAAAATCGAAATGTTCATTGAAGAACCCAATAAGTTGGCCGTCGAATGCCAACACCATGCATCTCTGCGGCCGAAACGTCACCACACCCAAGAAAACGCAAACATTTGCGACTCGTGTTACAGAAGCTAGTAATATCTGGTGCGTTTCGTTCCCGACGGTACTGGTCCAAATATTATCGTGGATTGCACCAAGTCTGTGCACTACTTCAACGAAATCTCCGTTGTTTGCCGAAACACCCTTCTAAATGGATTGGCATCCTAAGATTTTGACATTTCGACACTTGTCAAATTGAAAAGTGAAATTTCGAGTTTAATATTGGTGCTAAAGCGCTGGCCGAAAAACTAGGTAATATCAGCCTTCTAAATCGATTGGCATCCTCAGATTTTGACATTTCGACACCCGACCCGAAACCCACAGAAGAGAGGAGTTATAATATTAAATATTTTTTTTATTATAGGGAATGCACCATTTATATTTTCTTATCGCGCGACATGCATGCGAGTGCATCTAGCACAATAATTATCTTCTTCTTTTACTGAAAAAAATATGTAAAAATAATATTTCATTTAAATCAATGGGTAACTCCAGTTCACCCTCGCTCTACGCACATTATACCATATTGACGGCAACATTCATCTATTTTAGAAAACAACAATACAGGTTTCTTAACATTCTTGTCTACAAAATAAAGCAAATAAGTAATGTTTCGATAATACTTTCCTCTTGATTTACAAACTTACATATTTTATTATTCTATTGTGATTGTCTTATGTATGCCCGTTCATATAAAATAATTTGGTAAAACTAATTTTTGTAAGAGCTGTTTTTGGTTTTCTCTTATGGGAAATGCTTTGAATGCTAAATCGAAAAAAAATTTATATCACATACAGGGTACTCTTTGTGACATGCAGACGGCGTTGAACGCAACTTACCAAGTCTCAATAGCAACTGCAAAAATATTGTATGGTTTTGTTAGGGCCAAATAGACCAGATATAATTCAAAACAGCTTAAAAATGTAGCGGTTTGTTGACATTTTTGGTAATGTTGCAATTGGCCCTAGAAGTTAAAAGCTTGGATTCATCACTAGGACAACATCATAAGTGATATAATGCAAATGTATATATTCAGACGGGGGTTAAAACCATCGGAAAATTTGTCGATGACATTAAACAAATTAGCCAAGATGAACCTCCTTCAATTAAACTGAACCACGAAGAGATTTCTGCGTCACCTGGTCGATTATGTGACTATTCCCGACTCTCGCCAACATTTGCTGCACTCAATCCATTTTCAACGCCTGTCGTATAATATGGTGCAGTAAGTATTTGTGCCCCAAAAATCGAAATGTTAATTGAAGAACCCAATAAATTGGCCGTCGAATGCCAACACCATCCATCTCGGCGGCCGAAACGTCACCACACCCTCGAAAACGCCAGCATTTGCTGCACTCAATCCATTTTCAACGTCTTTAATGCCTGTCATGTAACATGGTGCAGCAAGTATTTGTGCCCCCAAAAATCGAAATATTCATTGAAGAACCCAATAAGTAAGCGGCCGAAACGTCACCACACCCAAGAAAACGCAAACATTTGCGACTCGTGTTACAGAAGCTAGTAATATCTGGTGCGTTTCGTTCCCGACGGTACTGGTCCAAATATTATCGTGGATTGCACCAAGTCTGTGCAATACTTCAACGAAATCTCCGTTGTAGATGGTTTCTAACGGGCGACAAGGAAAGGAGTTTTGGCTGATGAAAACATGAGGTATGTAAAAATAAAAACTTTATTTATATACAGGGTGTCCAGTAAATAAGGGATAGTCTTGCAATGCCTCATAGTAGACTTTATGACCGTCCTGAAAGCTTATAAAAAAAAGTTCTATCCCAACCACAAGAAAAGATATGTGCATTTTTTGTTCAGTGCATTATTTTTTGCGTTACTTTACGTTTTTAAATACCACGACTACAAGTGAATGAATTCCACCGCTTTTTTTTCGTAGCAATATTTAACATTGTTTGTGCCAAAACATAAGATGACAAAAAGTATAATAAATGTTGGAATTCTTAGAGGAAAAAAATCGTTTAATATTGAATTTCGATGCAAAATGGGGAAAGAAAATAAATTTTGAAAAAGTTAAATCATCTCTGGTATGAAAAAATGCACGAATACCTAAGTGACCAACTATTTTTAAAATATGCGCGTTGAATGCGGATTTCAAAATGGTATAAATTATTTTTGTATCTAGAACCAATAGCATAATATTTGTAAAAATCTGCAATACTTGAGTCAAGTTAGCAAAGACAAAACTTTCCAAAATTAACACATTAAACGTGAAAATAATACCATGTTGTGTTGAACATAGTAGATTTTTGATTTACTGCCTGTTTTTATAATGTCCTAATGAAAAATTTAAGCTTTTAACTTCAAATGCAACATTACCAAAAATGTTAACAAAGTGCAAAAAACGGCTTTATTTTCGAGCTTGTTTTGAATTATACCTTTTCAATTGGCCTTTTACAAAACCATCAAATATTTTGGCAGTGGTTATTACCAAATTAACTTTCTTCTAAGAGGTGCAATAAATAAATCGAATACAGCAAGCCGATCAGCTTCTCTGAGGAGCAGTTGCGGATCTAGGATTTGGCTGTGGGGGGGGCTTGGAGTTTGGAAATCCAATTTGTACATATGAAGTTATATAACAGAAAACGAATTTTGACATCACTTTTCCTTTAATAATAGCCGTGTTTTTTGTGCCTTTATATCCGCTCCTATCGCGCTTTAAAATGTTTTCAAAATAAAGCACAATAACAACGATTTGGGATTGATGTGTTAAGCATGAAAATTATTTTTAAAAGCCAATATTAAGGCTCATCAAAACATGGTAGTATAACTAATTTTATAACTTTAAGTTAAATTAAGAACAAATTCGTTTATTTATAGGTATATTGTTTAATAATTGATTAGGCATCAAGTGCCCACCTATGTACATTATGTAAGTGTTTGTTTAAATTAACTGATGGTATGCTTTGAACTTCACCTTTTTAACAAAATTTAAAAACTGTTTGTAATGCTAATTCAGAAAAATGATATTTAAGTGGTGTTACTGGCAAAAGCTAATAATGTGTTTTGACAGTATCAGTCCTCTGAGATCTCATTTTCTTTAATTAGCCAAATCAACGAACCTACCTGTTTTCTTCAAATTGTCACTGGAAAGCACGAAAATAATATTTTTTGGATCGAAACATAAAATATCAAAATTTCAAGAATTTTAGTCGGGCATACGAAACAGCTGCTCTAAAAAATAAGCTGCACGGCCCAATTCTGCAAGTGTCAATGAATTTTCGTTTACGCTGCACACTTTTATTCCTTCTCAAAAAATGTGTCGATAAATTTGTAAGTCACTCAAGAGTATATAGAAATTGTAAATATTCATGTCCACCTGCAAGATTTTTCTGAGTTCATTGAGTTTTTGGAATTTGGCTCCTCGACTAGAGAATTTGTATTGAATTGCTTAGCCCAAAATGTTTTGTAAATTGGCCGTCGAATGACAATACCATCTATCTCGGCGGCCAAAACGTCACCACACCCTCGAAAACGCCAGCATTTGCTGCACTCAATCCGTTTTCAACGTCTTTAATGCCTGTCATGTAACATGGTGCAGCAAGTATTTGTGCCCCCAAAAATCGAAATGTTCATTGAAGAACCCAATAAGTTGGCCGTCGAATGCCAACACCATGCATCTCTGCGGCCGAAACGTCACCACACCCACGAAAACGCAAACATTTGCGACTCGTGTTACAGAAGCTAGTAATATCTGGTGCGTTTCGTTCCCGACGGTACTGGTCCAAATATTATCGTGGATTGCACCAAGTCTGTGCACTACTTCAACGAAATCTCCGTTGTTTGCCGAAACACCCTTCTAAATGGATTGGCATCCTAAGATTTTGACATTTCGACACTTGTCAAATTGAAAAGTGAAATTTCGAGTTTAATATTGGTGCTAAAGCGCTGGCCGAAAAACTAGGTAATATCAGCCTTCTAAATCGATTGGCATCCTCAGATTTTGACATTTCGACACCCGACCCGAAACCCACAGAAGAGAGGAGTTATAATATTAAATATTTTTTTTTATTATAGGGGATGCACCATTTATATTTTCTTATCGCGCGACATGCATGCGAGTGCATCTAGCACAATAATTATCTTCTTCTTTTACTGAAAAAAATATGTAAAAATAATATTTCATTTAAATCAATGGGTAACTCCAGTTCACCCTCGCTCTACACACATTATACCATATTGACGGCAACATTCATCTAGTAGTAGTAGTAGTAGTAGTGATTTATTTGTCTCTATAATTTCAGATTTGTTTACAAAATTCACAATAAAGCATTGGCTTTTGCCGTCAGCCGAAAAGATAGTGTTTTTTTTAATCTAATTTTGTATATGTAGAAGTGAAGTTTGAAGAATGTTTATAAAAAGGTAAGTATGTAGTTAAAATGCTTCGTTTATTATTTGTTGCCGGTATTTAAGTGCAGTTTTAATGAAGTTGTATAGAAGGTTCCAGTTTTCCCCGTTGAAAATTCGCAAGGATTCATCCATTGACAGCATATTTTTTCCCCAAACTGATCTTCTTATGGGGCTAAGTATTGGGCAGGTGGACACGAAATGTTGTATATCTTCCTTTACTCTTAGATTGCAAAGCGTGCATTCCACATTTGTATCATTTATGTATGGCAGGTAATTCAAATATAACAATTCTCCCCTCGTTTTGAATATGGTAGATATCATATCTAGGCTGAAGCTGTCATGAAAATAGTTACTTGCACCAAGGTCATGCTGAAGTAGTTTGTAAGTAGTTCGCGACTGGCTTTGTTGGCTTTGCCTCTTAAACTCGTTTCGTGAAGATTCCTCTATTTTTGCAATTAGCTCACTTCTTGAAGTAGTCTCGTTAAAATCTATTTGACTAACGTTATGCTCGTTGGCTAATCTAGCCCATTCACTGAAAAATTGAAAATTTCCTCTTTGGAGGTAAGTCGTGATTTTATGAGGAAGACGATTACTCGATTGGGCCATAACTTTCTGTATGTACGCAAAATGGAGTTGGAGAGTGTGTATATACAGCGGTGGTAGGCCAGTTTCCAGGTGCAGCATATAATTTGGGGTGTTATACGGTAATCTGAATATTTTTTTTGATGAAGTATCTTAAAAGTTGTTCCACCTCTTCATATTGGTATACTCCCCAAACTTGAGCCGCATAGCACATGATGGATCTCATAACTGCATCGAAAATTTTATACTTTGTGCTTGAATCAATATTCCTCTTGCTCAGCACTCCATTCCAGCTACTGCTAATTGCGTGCTTTGATTCTTTGAGCTTTTCCTGTAAATGTTTTTTAAATGATAGCTGTGGGGTTATGAGTAAACCAAGATATTTGTACTCTTTAACTATTTCCAGATCTTCATTATTCCATGTCCATTTTTCGTTTCCAGCATATCGTCCCCTTCCGTTGCGAAAAATCATGATTTTCGATTTGGCAGTGTTCAGTTGAAGGCTCCAGAGGTGGCAATACTGCTGAAGCTTGTTTATCATGATTTGCATCATATTCGGACTTTCTGCTAGTATGACAATGTCATCGGCATATAATAATAGCCTTATGACAAGTCCATCGAATTCTATTCCACCAGGTAGGAATTCTGTTAGGTCATCAAGGAAAATAGAGAATAGTAATGGGCTCAGAAGACATCCCTGTTTGACACCTGTTTTGGTTTGAAACCAACTAGATAAATTGTTCCCATCCCAAACCGCTGTTCTATTGTCTTCATAGATATTTTGCAATACCTTCAGCATTTTTGTTGACACACCCAAGTTACTCAGTTTATAGAACAGGGCCCTTCTATCAATTGAGTCGAACGCAGCCTTAAAGTCCACGAAAAATGCGTAGAGTTTTTTTCCTTCATCCAGGTACGTGCGCGCGATGGCAGTGAGGGAGAATATGTTGTCAATAGTGGAGTATTCTTTTCGGAACCCCGCTTGAAACTCACTTAAAAGATCATTTTCTCTTATCCAGTTTGTAAGTCTTTCCAGCATAATCCCCGTAAATATTTTGGCCACTGTGTTGAGGAAAGAAATTCCTCTGTAGTTGCTTGGCTCTTTGGCATCACCCTTCTTTAATATAGGAAATATAATGTTTTTCTTGAAGCTTTCTGGAACCTCCCCAAAGTTATAGATAAAGTTGTAAGCTTTTGTAAGCTCATCTAGGAACTCATCGGTCGCGTTTATAAAAAATTTGTATGGGATCCGGTCTTCACCAGGCGCTTTGTTACCGTTGCAGCGGTTGAGGACACTGTTAACATCTTGTGCAGTTATTGGACGATCTAATGCTTCTACTTCTAGAAATGGTGTCGCAAAGTGCAACATGTTTTCATTGAGGGTATTATTTAAAAGTTTTTCGAAATGGCATGCTAAGACAGGAGCTTCAATTTTAATATTCCGTCCAAGGGTTACCCCATTTATTTTCTTGACAATTTTCCAGAAAGATCTGCTGTCCTTGGCATCCCTAAGCATCGATGACGATCCAAGAGAGTACTCTTTTTGTTTTCGCTCACAGATGGATTTGTACTGTTTGTTTGCTTCTTGGTACAGGTATTTTGAGTTAGTGGTACCGTTTTTCTTTAGTGCCCGTAAAAACCCAAACGACTTTTTTCTGGCTGCTTCACACTCCCAGTCATACCACGGCTGTTTTCCCTTTCCTCTTTCTCTGGTTTGAAGCGGATCTGCTGCTTTGACTATACATGTTGTAAGCTTATCTGTTCCGTTGACAGTTTCAATTGTGTTTTGATTAACAAACTCTAGTTCTCCATTAAGGTTTGATTTGTACCTCTCCTTCATTTTTTCTTTCCATTGCAATTTTGGCAACAGGGAACTACGTTCGTTTATGTTGTTTAATTCAGAAATGAATTTTAAACTTGTAGATATTGGTTGGTGGTCAGAATAAGTAAGGTCACTCACTTCAAAGTCATCCACAAGCTCTAGCCATTTCCCTTTAATCAGGCAATAATCTATAGTTGAGCATGCAGCACCTCTTATAAAAGTTAAATTTCCTTCTCTGTCGGTTTTCGAGCGCCCGTTCAATAAGGTAAGTCCGATTGTTTCGCACATTTCGTTTATTTTTTTCCCATTTCCATCGACTTTTTTGTCTTGTGCCACCCTTAACTCTGCAAATATTGTTGGTAATATTTCTGCCTCGGTGTTAACTATTTGGTTATCTCCAACCCTTCCATTGAAGTCTCCCATAAGGATGACATTTTCTTTCCCAAATTCCAACAAGAAGTTATACAAGCCGGTGAAATCCTCCAACCATTTGTTGCAGTTTATGTAAACTGGTATTACAAATATTTGTCCTACTTTAGTTACAATTTTAATTATTTCTCTGTTTAATATATTTACAAAGTGACATTCAAGACTATTCTTCAATTCTTTTTTAATGCCGAACAAAAATCCTCCACTGGCCCTGCCATGTACAGACGATCTCACTGCTGGAATCCAAAGTAGTTCATGTTGTTTAAAAAAAATATCAAAACGTTCCATATTCTTATCTACATAAGTCTCATATAACATAAAGATATCATATTTATTAATGAATTGAAAAAATCATAAAATAATATTTAATTGGCTAATCCTGCTACGTTAAATGATAAAATTTTTAAATAATGAGTTAAATGTTTAGTTTCATCTTTATTACTAAAACGACTGACGGCATTACAATTAAAAACGCTGAATGTTTTCATCTGGAATTCCTATTTGTCTTCGACTGAACTGACGCCACTTGCGTTTCCACCATAATTTGACATTTCTCGATTGTCACTTAACAGCTGTTCATATGTCATCCCTCCTTCTTCAATGCACGTCAATCTACTGTTTGCATCAAGATAGTAGTTTTTTCCGTGAATTTTTAGTTTATCTCCTCGTAATTGGATTTCAATATTTGGATTTTTTGCTGTAATTGCTTCCTTCGTTTTTCGCGCGCCGTATGGAGACGCCAGACCCCTTGAGTTTGCTTGCAGCTTGCAACATGTGGCCAACATGTTCTCGGTTTTGGAGCTCAACGATGACATTTCCCACATTGGCTCTTGTGGATCTTATTTCTTTGGTTGATGCAACAATTGCGGGATTATGATTCTCCAGCAGATCCATGCAGATTATCTTTGCTTTGTCAGCAGCGACTTCTCCATTTGCAACAGGTACGTGAACTACGATATTTTTTCATTGGCTTTGCTGGATAGCCACTCTACTTGCCTCTCAAGAGAAATGCAACGAGACTCCGTTGCCTGTAGTTGATTTTGAAGGTTTGCATTCTCTTGCTGCAGTGAATGTAATTGTGCCCCGATTCCTTCAAGGTCTGATTTAGTTGCCAGGTGCTTCATCTTTGCGTCAAGAGCTGTTGATATGGAATCACAAATCATGGTTCTTAGGCCATTTACAGACAACTTGCTGATCGCGATTTCCCCTGATCCTCCCTTTTGTTTTTCCGGTGGGAATATGGGTGATATTTCAGCTAAACCCCGTTTGGTTTGCAGAGTGGTGTTGGTGAGAAAATCTGAGCCTTTGTTCGGTGGAGGTGTCTGATTCATTTTGAATTTTTAAATGTTCCAAATCTACTTATTTTGTTAAGAATAACAAGTGTTTTTGACTCACCCCTACAAGAATTTGGGTTTGATTTTAGACTTGTGCACTTAAATGAATTGATTTCAGTATTTTAATACACTTTTCTGTATAAATCTTGGAGGCTAGCTACAAACACTTCTGGTTCACTTAAACTCTGTCTCTCTTCATTCATCTATTTTAGAAAACAACAATACAGGTTTGTTAACATTCTTGTCTACAAAATAAAGCAAATAAGTAATGTTTCGATAATATTTTCCTCTTGATTTACAAACTTACATATTTTATTATTCTATTGTGATTGTCTTATGTATGCCCGTTCCTATAAAATAATTTGGTAAAACTAATTTTTGTAAGAGCTGTTTTTGGTTTGCTCTTATGGGAAATGCTTTGAATGCTAAATCGAAAAAAAATGTATATCACATACAGGGTACTCTTTGTGACATGCAGACGGCGTTGAACGCAACTTACCAAGTCTCAATAGCAACTGCAAAAATATTGTATGGTTTTGTTAGGGCCAAATAGACCAGGTATAATTCAAAACAGCTTAAAAATGTAGCGGTTTGTTGACATTTTTGGTAATGTTGCAATTGGCCCTAGAAGTTAAAAGCTTGGATTCATCACTAGGACAACATCATAAGTGATATAATGCAAATGTATGTATTCAGACGGGGGTTAAAACCATCGGAAAATTTGTCGATGACATTAAACTGTTAAACTGAACCACGAAGAGATTTCTGCGTCACCTGGTCGATTATGTGACTATTCCCGACTCTCGCCAACATTTGCTGCACTCAATCCATTTTCAACGCCTGTCGTATAATATGGTGCAGTAAGTATTTGTGCCCCAAAAATCGAAATGTTCATTGAAGAACCCAATAAATTGGCCGTCGAATGCCAACACCATCCATCTCGGCGGCCGAAACGTCACCACACCCTCGAAAACGCCAGCAGTATTTGTGCCCCCAAAAATTGAAATGTTCATTGAAGAACCCAATAAGTTGGCCGTCGAATGCCAACACCATCCATCTCTGCGGCCGAAACGTCACCACACCCACGAAAACGCCAACATTTGCTGAACACAATCCATTTTCAACGTCTTCAACGCTTGTCATATAACATGGTGCAGTAAGTATTTGTTCCCCGAAAATCGAAATGTTCATTGAAGAACCCAACAAATTGGCCGTCGAATGACAACACCATCTATCTCGGCGGCCAAAACGTCACCACACCCTCGAAAACGCCAGCATTTGCTGCACTCAATCCGTTTTCAACGTCTTTAATATATTTACAAAGTGACATTCAAGACTATTCTTCAATTCTTTTTTAATGCCGAACAAAAATCCTCCACTGGCCCTGCCATGTACAGACGATCTCACTGCTGGAATCCAAAGTAGTTCATGTTGTTTAAAAAAATATCAAAACGTTCCATATTCTTATCAACATAAGTCTCATATAACATAAAGATATCATATTTATTAATAAATTGAAAAAAATCATAAAATAATATTTAATTGGCTAATCCTGCTACGTTAAATGATAAAATTTTTAAATAATGAGTTAAATGTTTAGTTTCATCTTTATTACTAAAACGACTGACGGCATTACAATTAAAAACGCTGAATGTTTTCATCTGGAATTCCTATTTGTCTTCGACTGAACTGACTGCCACTTGCGTTTCCACCATAATTTGACATTTCTCGATTGTCACTTAACAGCTGTTCATATGTCATCCCTCCTTCTTCAATGCACGTCAATCTACTGTTTGCATCAAGATAGTAGTTTTTTCCGTGAATTTTTAGTTTATCTCCTCGTAATTGGATTTCAATATTTGGATTTTTTGCTGTAATTGCTTCCTTCAATTTAATAATTTTTCTTCGTTTTTCGCGCGCCGCAAACGGATAATCCTTATGTATGGAGACGCCAGACCCCTTGAGTTTGCTTGCAGCTTGCAACATGTGGCCAACATGTTCTCGGTTTTGGAGCTCAACGATGACATTTCCCACATTGGCTCTTGTGGATCTTATTTCTTTGGTTGATGCAACAATTGCGGGATTATGATTCTCCAGCAGATCCATGCAGATTATCTTTGCTTTGTCAGCAGCGACTTCTCCATTTGCAACAGGTACGTGAACTACGATATTTTTTTCATTGGCTGTGCTGGACCCATGTTCTGTAACTCAGGCGATAAGTTATCGCATCGTTAAAAAATGAAACGATTCGTTCCCCACTTATCGCCTCTGGAAAAAATTGGGTTTCTGTAACTCAATGCGATAACTTCGATTTTCGATTTGTTTGGGCTGGAAATTCCATTGGAAGGCGATAAGTAGAACTGTCAAATTGCCATTTTGAAACAAGAAAAAAACAGAAAGTGAAATTCAAATTGTATTTATTATTCTTGATTTTGTTAAATTATTTAAATAGTGTATTTTTATTGAAAATGTTCGCTGTTTTCATTGAAGAAGCTTACCAATGCCGGAACAAAATGCGTATAGAACGCCGCATGCTTCGAGACAGTACGAACCCCTTCGAAATGCCCGAGGACGGTTTCCGTGAGGTATTCCGGCTGAGCCGTGATGCAGCACTGATTTTGGTGGAGGAAATACGTCCATATTTGCCACAGGGACAAAGAAGAACTTTTATCCCTATCCTCCGCGTTTGCTCGGCAATCCACTTTTTTGCAACGGGATCCTACCAGAGAGACATTGGCCATGATTTTTCCGTAGCAATGAGCAGATCCATGATCTCACGGTGTATAGCTGTATGGTCAAAAGTTTTCCAAAATAATTTGATGAACAAATGGATTAAGTTTCCAAGTATAGAAGACTACGAAGCCATTAAACGGAGGTAAGATTTTGATTGAATAAAAAATATTTGTTCGCTAAACTTACTATATATACATATCTTAGGTTTTTTGAACAAACCGGCTTTCCTGGGGTGATTGGTGCAATTGACTGCACCCATGTACGGATACAAAAACCAAGCCGTGACATTTAAGCCTGCTACCTTAACCGAAAAGGTTTCCATTCGAAAAATGTACAATTGGTAAAAAATCTTTACCTAATTATCGTCTATATTCAACAAAAATTATGAACTTTCAGATATGTGATTTCGATCTAAAAATTCTCGGAGGTTTCGCAAGATATCGAGGTGCTGCCCATGACGCCTACATTTGGGAGGCTTCTCAAATAAATGTGCTGCTAGAAAGGCGTTATGAAGCATGTGGACCCGGAGAGCATAATTCATGGCTCTTAGGTAATTATAGTTTCTATTTAAAACTTAAACTTTTAAGCAGCTTTTATCTTAATTTCTTTAAAGGAGATTCGGGATACCCTCTACGTCCTTGGCTAATGACGCCATACCGTGCTACGTCAAATACAGTCGATAGATGTTTCAACACTATACATGCGCGCACAAGGAATTGTGTAGAAAGATTAAACGGTGTTCTGAAGTCCGTGTTTCGGTGCCTTCGAGTTGGGCTATTTTATTCCCCAGATTCAGCAGGGAAAATAATAAACGCATGCTGTGTTCTTCACAACTTTAGAAAAAGACACGGACTTTTAGATGATATAATCGATCCAGTCCAAGAAAATGAAGAGATTCCTTACCCGGAAACGGAACAATCAACAAGTTATCTTCGGGTGGCAACCACCATACGTGACCGGCTTAGGTCAACAATTTGCCAATAAAGAATATAATCAAAATAATTTGCGTCTTTATTTTATTGGAACGGTTTTCCTTAAGCTTTATTGATATTTGTGGTTCATGATTGAAGTGTTTCTATTTCGCTCGAAACTAAAATCGTTTCAAAAATATGTTCTTCATTTGGGTGGTAGAAACTGCTCTGAGTTCTAATTTATGTCACCTAAGTGTTCCTTACAACCTCTTTCAATTTAAGGAATTTTAAAAAAATAATTCCCATGTAAAAGTATTTTCAACATTTTTAATTTTCAAAAAAAAATGTTGAAACGTTTTTTATATGGAAATTTTTTGAGATAATTTTTTGAATTAAAAATGCTTTCCGGAACTAGTTAGAAGACACAAATTAGAACTCAGAGCAGTTTCAATCATCCCAATGGAGCACGTAGTTTTGAAATGACAGTGGTTTGTGTGTACCACTTACAAGAATTTAGTATGAAATTAGAGAGAAATTCTTGTAAGTGATACATACAAACTACTGTCATTTCAAAACTACGTGCTTCATTGGTATGATTGAAACTGCTCTGAGTTCTAATTTATATCACCTAAGTGTTCCTTACAACCTCTTTCAATTTAAGGAATTTTAAAAAATAATTCCCATGTAAAAGTGTTTTTAACATTTTTAATTTTCAAAAAAAATGTTGAAACGTTTTTTATATGGAAATTTTTTGAGATAATTTTTTGAATTAAAAATGCTTTCCGGAACTAGTTAGAAGACACAAATTAGAACTCAGAGCAGTTTCAATCATCTCAATGGAGCACGTAGTTTTGAAATGACAGTAGTTTGTATGTATCACTTACAAGAATTTCTCTCTAATTTCATACGAAATTCTTGTAAGTGGTACACACAAACCACTGTCATTTCAAAACTACGTGCTCCATTGGGATGATTGAAACTGCTCTGAGTTCTAATTTATGTCTTCTAACTAGTTCCGGAAAGCATTTTCATTTAAAAAAATTATCTCAAAAATTTCCATATAAAAAACGTTTCAACATTTTTTTTTGAAAATTAAAAATGTTGAAAATACTTTTACATGGGAATTACTTTTTAAAATTCCTTAAATTGAAAATGGGTGTAAGGAACACTTAGGTGACATAAATTAGAACTCAGAGCAGTTTCAATTATCCCAATGAAGCACGTAGTTTTGAAATGACAGTGGTTTGTATGTAACACTTACAAGAATTTCGAGAGAAAATCATACGAAATTCTTGTAAGTGATACATACAAACCACTGTCATCTCAAAACTACGTGCTTCATTGGGATGATTGAAACCATTCTGAGTTCTAATTTATGTTTTCTAATGCCGGAATTAAAATTAAATTAATTATTAATTAATTAAAATTAAAAATGGTTTAATTCAAAAAACTATTTCAAAAAAAATTCCATCTAAAAAACGTGTCAACAATTTTTTTTTGAAAAAAATAAAGAAAATACTTTTACATCGGAATTTTTTGAGACATTCCTTGAATTGAAAATTGTTGTAAAAAACACTTAGGTGACATAAATTGAAACTCACCACCATTTCAATAATCCAAATGAAGCACGTATTTTTGAAATGAAGTGGTTTGTATGTAACACAAGAATTTAGCTCGAAATTCTTTTAAGTGTTACATGCAAACCAACGTCATTATTGGCTTGTATTTAGGAAATTGAATTAAAATAAAAATCAAACGAAAGTTTTTAATGATTACATTTTTAATTGCTTATAATCAGATATTATATATATCATAGATACAAAGTAAATATTTATTCATTTATGTACTATTAAAGCTACATTATTGATTCATATTTTTGTGGATGTTTCTTATGATAGTTCAGTTATATTTTAAGAGCTTTTTTCATCAAATTCACGAAAAAGAATTTAAAGATTTTTCTTTTTTGCCGTATATCCTTATTGGTTACAATATTTTTTGGATAAATAACGCAGTTAGGACCAAAAACACTTGAATTGAGTGAGGTTTTCTCTCATAGTTTAGCATTATCACAATCAGCGATGTCTTGTTTGTGTTAAATTGACTACAGCCGTTGGGAAGATAAGTGAAAAGGTATTGTTATCTTTGAAGAGTTCTGTCCATACTGAAGGAAGCTGGAAATATATTTCATATATTATCTTAGATTTCTTAGCAAAAGTTAAAAATGTACCTTTCGATTCATAGCAAAGTAACAAAGAGTAGTATTAACTCGAACGCCAATAGTATCCTTGGGAGCTTCAATATTAAAACAGCTTATTAAATCAAGGTGTTAAGGTTCCTTTAGCCCTCGTCTTGAACATCCAAGAATAAATTAATGTAAATTTGAAAGTTTCGCAACAATTGTTACTCTTTTCTTATGAACCGATTTCATTTAATAGTATTTAACGTAATCAGCGTCTTCTTCATCGTCAATAAGCTACAATAAAATAAAAGTAAGTTTAAATTTAGTTTAAAAGGCCTTTTTTTGTAAAATAATTTAATTTCTTACCATTTTTCTCTATATTTATGTTTACTCGCCATCTCTTAGGTCAGCGATAAGATTTGACGTTTAAAATGATAAACTTATCGACCTTCAGAGATACAGAAACCCATTTTATCGCATTTTTCCAGTATTTCTATTCCGTTTGTTCCAGTCGATAAAATGATCGCCTGTCAAAGTTATAGAAACCCGATGATGCGATAAAATCAGTTTTGTTTCAATTCTCACCGTTTCTCGACAAGTTTTATCGCTTCGCAAGTTACAGAACATGGGTGCTGGATAGCCACTCTACTTGCCTCTCAAGAGAAATGCAACGAGACTCCGTTGCCTGTAGTTGATTTTGAAGGTTTGCATTCTCTTGCTGCAGTGAATGTAATTGTGCCCCGATTCTTCAAGGTCTGATTTAGTTGCCAGGTGCTTCATCTTTGCGTCAAGAGCTGTTGATATGGAATCACAAATCATGGTTCTTAGGCCATTTACAGACAACTTGCTGATCGCGATTTCCCCTGATCCTCCCTTTTGTTTTTCCGGTGGGAATATGGGTGATATTTCAGCTAAACCCCGTTTGGTTTGCGGAGTGGTGTTGGTGAGAAAATCTGAGCCTTTGTTCGGTGGAGGTGTCTGATTCATTTTGAATTTTTAAATGTTCCAAATCTACTTATTTTGTTAAGAATAACAAGTGTTTTTGACTCACCCCTACAAGAATTTGGGTTTGATTTTAGACTGGTGCACTTAAATGAATTGATGTCAGTATTTTAATACACTTTTCTGTATAAATCTTGGAGGCTAGCTACAAACACTTCTGGTTCACTTAAACTCTGTCTCTCTTCATTCATCTATTTTAGAAAACAACAATACAGGTTTGTTAACATTCTTGTCTACAAAATAAAGCAAATAAGTAATGTTTCGATAATATTTTCCTCTTGATTTACAAACTTACATATTTTATTATTCTATTGTGATTGTCTTATGTATGCCCGTTCCTATAAAATAATTTGGTAAAACTAATTTTTGTAAGAGCTGTTTTTGGTTTTCTCTTATGGCAAATGCTTTGAATGCTAAATCGAAAAAAAATGTATATCACATACAGGGTACTCTTTGTGACATGCAGACGGCGTTGAACGCAACTTACCAAGTCTCAATAGCAACTGCAAAAATATTGTATGGTTTTGTTAGGGCCAAATAGACCAGGTATAATTCAAAACAGCTTAAAAATGTAGCGGTTTGTTGACATTTTTGGTAATGTTGCAATTGGCCCTAGAAGTTAAAAGCTTGGATTCATCACTAGGACAACATCATAAGTGATATAATGCAAATGTATGTATTCAGACGGGGGTTAAAACCATCGGAAAATTTGTCGATGACATTAAACAAATTAGCCAAGATGAACCTCCTTCAATTAAACTGAACCACGAAGAGATTTCTGCGTCACCTGGTCGATTATGTGACTATTCCCGACTCTCGCCAATATTTGCTGCACTCAATCCATTTTCAACGCCTGTCGTATTATATGGTGCAGTAAGTATTTGTGCCCCAAAAATCGTAATGTTCATTGAAGAACCCAATAAATTGGCCGTCGAATGCCAACACCATCCATCTCGGCGGCCGAAACGTCACCACACCCTCGAAAACGCCAGCAGTATTTGTGCCCCCAAAAATTGAAATGTTCATTGAAGAACCCAATAAGTTGGCCGTCGAATGCCAACACCATCCATCTCTGCGGCCGAAACGTCACCACACCCACGAAAACGCCAACATTTGCTGAACACAATCCATTTTCAACGTCTTCAACGCTTGTCATATAACATGGTGCAGTAAGTATTTGTGCCCCGAAAATCGAAATGTTCATTGAAGAACCCAACAAATTGGCCGTCGAATGACAACACCATCTATCTCGGCGGCCAAAACGTCACCACACCCTCGAAAACGCCAGCATTTGCTGCACTCAATCCGTTTTCAACGTCTTTAATGCCTGTCATGTAACATGGTGCAGCAAGTATTTGTGCCCCCAAAAATCGAAATGTTCATTGAAGAACCCAATAAGTTGGCCGTCGAATGCCAACACCATGCATCTCTGCGGCCGAAACGTCACCACACCCACGAAAACGCAAACATTTGCGACTCGTGTTACAGAAGCTAGTAATATCTGGTGCGTTTCGTTCCCAACGGTACTGGTCCAAATATTATCGTGGATTGCACCAAGTCTGTGCACTACTTCAACGAAATCTCCGTTGTTTGCCGAAACACCCTTCTAAATGGATTGGCATCCTAAGATTTTGACATTTCGACACTTGTCAAATTGAAAAGTGAAATTTCGAGTTTAATATTGGTGCTAAAGCGCTGGCCGAAAAACTAGGTAATATCAGCCTTCTAAATCGATTGGCATCCTCAGATTTTGACATTTCGACACCCGACCCGAAACCCACAGAAGAGAGGAGTTATAATATTAAATATTTTTTTTTATTATAGGGAATGCACCATTTATATTTTCTTATCGCGCGACATGCATGCGAGTGCATCTAGCACAATAATTATCTTCTTCTTTTACTGAAAAAAATATGTAAAAATAATATTTCATTTAAATCAATGGGTAACTCCAGTTCACCCTCGCTCTACGCACATTATACCATATTGACGGCAACATTCATCTATTTTAGAAAACAACAATACAGGTTTGTTAACATTCTTGTCTACAAAATAAAGCAAATAAGTAATGTTTCGATAATATTTTCCTCTTGATTTACAAACTTACATATTTTATTATTCTATTGCGATTGTCTTATGTATGCCCGTTCATATAAAATAATTTGGTAAAACTAATTTTTGTAAGAGCTGTTTTTGGTTTTCTCTTATGGGAAATGCTTTGAATGCTAAATCGAAAAAAAATTTATATCACATACAGGGTACTCTTTGTGACATGCAGACGGCGTTGAACGCAACTTACCAAGTCTCAATAGCAACTGCAAAAATATTTTATGGTTTTGTTAGGGCCAAATAGACCAGGTATAATTCAAAACAGCTTAAAAATGTAGCGGTATGTTGACATTTTTGGTAATGTTGCAATTGGCCCTAGAAGTTAAAAGCTTGGATTCATCACTAGGACAACATCATAAGTGATATAATGCAAATGTATGTATTCAGACGGGGGTTAAAACCATCGGAAAATTTGTCGATGACATTAAACAAATTAGCCAAGATGAACCTCCTTCAATTAAACTGAACCACGAAGAGATTTCTGCGTCACCTGGTCGATTATGTGACTATTCCCGACTCTCGCCAACATTTGCTGCACTCAATCCATTTTCAACGCCTGTCGTATAATATGGTGCAGTAAGAATTTGTGCCCCAAAAATCGAAATGTTCATTGAAGAACCCAATAAATTGGCAGTCGAATGCCAACACCATCCATCTCGGCGGCCGAAACGTCACCACACCCTCGAAAACGCCAGCAGTATTTGTGCCCCCAAAAATTGAAATGTTCATTGAAGAACCCAATAAGTTGGCCGTCGAATGCCAACACCATCCATCTCTGCGGCCGAAACGTCACCACACCCACGAAAACGCCAACATTTGCTGAACACAATCCATTTTCAACGTCTTCAACGCTTGTCATATAACATGGTGCAGTAAGTATTTGTGCCCCGAAAATCGAAATGTTCATTGAAGAACCCAACAAATTGGCCGTCGAATGACAACACCATCTATCTCGGCGGCCAAAACGTCACCACACCCTCGAAAACGCCAGCATTTGCTGCACTCAATCCGTTTTCAACGTCTTTAATGCCTGTCATGTAACATGGTGCAGCAAGTATTTGTGCCCCCAAAAATCGAAATGTTCATTGAAGAACCCAATAAGTTGGCCGTCGAATGCCAACACCATGCATCTCTGCGGCCGAAACGTCACCACACCCACGAAAACGCAAACATTTGCGACTCGTGTTACAGAAGCTAGTAATATCTGGTGCGTTTCGTTCCCGACGGTACTGGTCCAAATATTATCGTGGATTGCACCAAGTCTGTGCACTACTTCAACGAAATCTCCGTTGTTTGCCGAAACACCCTTCTAAATGGATTGGCATCCTAAGATTTTGACATTTCGACACTTGTCAAATTGAAAAGTGAAATTTCGAGTTTAATATTGGTGCTAAAGCGCTGGCCGAAAAACTAGGTAATATCAGCCTTCTAAATCGATTGGCATCCTCAGATTTTGACATTTCGACACCCGACCCGAAACCCACAGAAGAGAGGAGTTATAATATTAAATATTTTTTTTTTATTATAGGGGATGCACCATTTATATTTTCTTATCGCGCGACATGCATGCGAGTGCATCTAGCACAATAATTATCTTCTTCTTTTACTGAAAAAAATATGTAAAAATAATATTTCATTTAAATCAATGGGTAACTCCAGTTCACCCTCGCTCTACGCACATTATACCATATTGACGGCAACATTCATCTATTTTAGAAAACAACAATACAGGTTTGTTAACATTCTTGTCTACAAAATAAAGCAAATAAGTAATGTTTCGATAATATTTTCCTCTTGATTTACAAACTTACATATTTTATTATTCTATTGTGATTGTCTTATGTATGCCCGTTCATATAAAATAATTTGGTAAAACTAATTTTTGTAAGAGCTGTTTTTGGTTTCCTCTTATGGGAAATGCTTTGAATGCTAAATCGAAAAAAAATTTATATCACATACAGGGTACTCTTTGTGTGATATAATGCAAATGTATGTATTCAGACGGGGGTTAAAACCATCGGAAAATTTGTCGATGACATTAAACAAATTAGCCAAGATGAACCTCCTTCAATTAAACAGAACCACGAAGAGATTTCTGCGTCACCTGGTCGATTATGTGACTATTCCCGACTCTCGCCAACGTTTGCTGCACTCAATCCATTTTCAACGCCTGTCGTATAATATGGTGCAGTAAGTATTTGTGCCCCAAAAATCGAAATGTTCATTGAAGAACCCAATAAATTGGCCGTCGAATGCCAACACCATCCATCTCGGCGGCCGAAACGTCACCACACCCACGAAAACGCCAAGATTTGCTGAACACAATCCATTTTCAACGTCTTCAACGCTTGTCATATAACATAGTGCAGTAAGTATTTGTGCCCCGAAAATCGAAATGTTCATTGAAGAACCCAACAAATTGGCCGTCGAATGACAACACCATCTATCTCGGCGGCCAAAACGTCACCACACCCTCGAAAACGCCAGCATTTGCTGCACTCAATCCGTTTTCAACGTCTTTAATGCCTGTCATGTAACATGGTGCAGCAAATATTTGTGCCCCCAAAAATCGAAATGTTCATTGAAGAACCCAACAAGTTGGCCGTCGAATGCCAACACCATGCATCTCTGCGGCCGAAACGTCACCACACCCACGAAAACGCAAACATTTGCGACTCGTGTTACAGAAGCTAGTAATATCTGGTGCGTTTCGTTCCCGACGGTACTGGTCCAAATATTATCGTGGATAGCACCAAGTCTGTGCACTACTTCAACGAAATCTCCGTTGTTTGCCGAAACACCCTTCTAAATGGATTGGCATCCTAAGATTTTGACATTTCGGCACTTGTCAAATTGAAAAGTGAAATTTCGAGTTTAATATTGGTGCTAAAGCGCTGGCCGAAAAACTAGGTAATATCAGCCTTCTAAATCGATTGGCATCCTCAGATTTTGACATTTCGACACCCGACCCGAAACCCACAGAAGAGAGGAGTTATAATATTAAATATTTTTTTGTATTATAGGGAATGCACCATTTATATTTTCTTATCGCGCGACATGCATGCGAGTGCATCTAGCACAATAATTATCTTCTTCTTTTAAATCATTTAAATCATTTAAATCATTGGGTAACTCCAGTTCACCCTCGCTCTACGCACATTATACCATATTGACGGCAACATTCATCTATTTTAGAAAACAACAATACAGGTTTGTTAACATTCTTGTCTACAAAATAAAGCAAATAAGTAATGTTTCGATAATATTTTCCTCTTGATTTACAAACTTACATATTTTATTATTCTATTGTGATTGTCTTATGTATGCCCGTTCATATAAAATAATTTGGTAAAACTAATTTTTGTAAGAGCTGTTTTTGGTTTTCTCTTATGGGAAATGCTTTGAATGCTAAATCGAAAAAAAGTTTATATCACATACAGGGTACTCTTTGTGACATGCAGACGGCGTTGAACGCAACTTACCAAGTCTCAATAGCAACTGCAAAAATATTGTATGGTTTTGTTAGGGCCAAATAGACCAGGTATAATTCAAAACAGCTTAAAAATGTAGCGGTTTGTTGACATTTTTGGTAATGTTGCAATTGGCCCTAGAAGTTAAAAGCTTGGATTCATCACTAGGACAACATCATAAGTGATATAATGCAAATGTATGTATTCAGACGGGGGTTAAAACCATCGGAAAATTTGTCGATGACATTAAACAAATTAGCCAAGATGAACCTCCTTCAATTAAACTGAACCACGAAGAGATTTCTGCGTCACCTGGTCGATTATGTGACTATTCCCGACTCTCGCCAACATTTGCTGCACTCAATCCATTTTCAACGCCTGTCGTATAATATGGTGCAGTAAGTATTTGTGCCCCAAAAATCGAAATGTTCATTGAAGAACCCAATAAATTGGCAGTCGAATGCCAACACCATCCATCTCGGCGGCCGAAACGTCACCACACCCTCGAAAACGCCAGCAGTATTTGTGCCCCCAAAAATTGAAATGTTCATTGAAGAACCCAATAAGTTGGCCGTCGAATGCCAACACCATCCATCTCTGCGGCCGAAACGTCACCACACCCACGAAAACGCCAACATTTGCTGAACACAATCCATTTTCAACGTCTTCAACGCTTGTCATATAACATGGTGCAGTAAGTATTTGTGCCCCGAAAATCGAAATGTTCATTGAAGAACCCAACAAATTGGCCGTCGAATGACAACACCATCTATCTCGGCGGCCAAAACGTCACCACACCCTCGAAAACGCCAGCATTTGCTGCACTCAATCCGTTTTCAACGTCTTTAATGCCTGTCATGTAACATGGTGCAGCAAGTATTTGTGCCCCCAAAAATCGAAATGTTCATTGAAGAACCCAATAAGTTGGCCGTCGAATGCCAACACCATGCATCTCTGCGGCCGAAACGTCACCACACCCACGAAAACGCAAACATTTGCGACTCGTGTTACAGAAGCTAGTAATATCTGGTGCGTTTCGTTCCCGACGGTACTGGTCCAAATATTATCGTGGATTGCACCAAGTCTGTGCACTACTTCAACGAAATCTCCGTTGTTTGCCGAAACACCCTTCTAAATGGATTGGCATCCTAAGATTTTGACATTTCGACACTTGTCAAATTGAAAAGTGAAATTTCGAGTTTAATATTGGTGCTAAAGTGCTGGCCGAAAAACTAGGTAATATCAGCCTTCTAAATCGATTGGCATCCTCAGATTTTGACATTTCGACACCCGACCCGAAACCCACAGAAGAGAGGAGTTATAATATTAAATATTTTTTTTATTATAGGGAATGCACCATTTATATATTCTTATCGCGCGACATGCATGCGAGTGCATCTAGCACAATAATTATCTTCTTCTTTTACTGAAAAAAATATGTAAAAATAATATTTCATTTAAATCAATGGGTAACTCCAGTTCACCCTCGCTCTACGCACATTATACCATATTGACGGCAACATTCATCTATTTTAGAAAACAACAATACAGGTTTGTTAACATTCTTGTCTACAAAATAAAGCAAATAAGTAATGTTTCGATAATATTTTCCTCTTGATTTACAAACTTACATATTTTATTATTCTATTGTGATTGTCTTATGTATGCCGGTTCATATAAAATAATTTGGTAAAACTAATTTTTGTAAGAGCTGTTTTTGGTTTTCTCTTATGGGAAATGCTTTGAATGCTAAATCAAAAAAAAAATTATATCACATACAGGGTACTCTTTGTGACATGCAGACGGCGTTGAACGCAACTAACCAAGTCTCAATAGCAACTGCAAAAATATTGTATGGTTTTGTTAGGGCCAAATAGACCAGGTATAATTCAAAACAGCTTAAAAATGTAGCGGTTTGTTGACATTTTTGGTAATGTTGCAATTGGCCCTAGAAGTTAAAAGCTTGGATTCATCACTAGGACAACATCATAAGTGATATAATGCAAATGTATATATTCAGACGGGGGTTAAAACCATCGGAAAATTTGTCGATGACATTAAACAAATTAGCCAAGATGAACCTCCTTCAATTAAACTGAACCACGAAGAGATTTCTGCGTCACCTGGTCGATTATGTGACTATTCCCGACTCTCGCCAACATTTGCTGCACTCAATCCATTTTCAACGCCTGTCGTATAATATGGTGCAGTAAGTATTTGTGCCCCAAAAATCGAAATGTTCATTGAAGAACCCAATAAATTGGCCGTCGAATGCCAACACCATCCATCTCGGCGGCCGAAACGTCACCACACCCTCGAAAACGCCAGCAGTATTTGTGCCCCCAAAAATTGAAATGTTCATTGAAGAACCCAATAAGTTGGCCGTCGAATGCCAACACCATCCATCTCTGCGGCCGAAACGTCACCACACCCACGAAAACGCCAACATTTGCTGAACACAATCCATTTTCAACGTCTTCAACGCTTGTCATATAACATGGTGCAGTAAGTATTTGTGCCCCGAAAATCGAAATGTTCATTGAAGAACCCAACAAATTGGCCGTCGAATGACAACACCATCTATCTCGGCGGCCAAAACGTCATCACACCCTCGAAAACGCCAGCATTTGCTGCACTCAATCCGTTTTCAACGTCTTTAATGCCTGTCATGTAACATGGTGCAGCAAGTATTTGTGCCCCCAAAAATCGAAATGTTCATTGAAGAACCCAATAAGTTGGCCGTCGAATGCCAACACCATGCATCTCTGCGGCCGAAACGTCACCACACCCACGAAAACGCAAACATTTGCGACTCGTGTTACAGAAGCTAGTAATATCTGGTGCGTTTCATTCCCGACGGTACTGGTCCAAATATTATCGTGGATTGCACCAAGTCTGTGCACTACTTCAACGAAATCTCCGTTGTTTGCCGAAACACCCTTCTAAATGGATTGGCATCCTAAGATTTTGACATTTCGACACTTGTCAAATTGAAAAGTGAAATTTCGAGTTTAATATTGGTGCTAAAGTGCTGGCCGAAAAACTAGGTAATATCAGCCTTCTAAATCGATTGGCATCCTCAGATTTTGACATTTCGACACCCGACCCGAAACCCACAGAAGAGAGGAGTTATAATATTAAATATTTTTTTTTATTATAGGGAATGCACCATTTATATTTTCTTATCGCGCGACATGCATGCGAGCGCATCTAGCACAATAATTATCTTCTTCTTTTACTGAAAAAAATATGTAAAAATAATATTTCATTTAAATCAATGGGTAACTCCAGTTCACCCTCGCTCTACGCACATTATACCATATTGACGGCAACATTCATCTATTTTAGAAAACAACAATACAGGTTTGTTAACATACTTGTCTACAAAATAAAGCAAATAAGTAATGTTTCGATAATATTTTCCTCTTGATTTACAAACTTACATATTTTATTATTCTATTGTGATTGTCTTATGTATGCCCGTTCATATAATATCAGCCTTCTAAATCGATTGGCATCCTCAGATTTTGACATTTCGACACCCGACCCGAAACCCACAGAAGAGAGGAGTTATAATATTAAATATTTTTTTTTATTATAGGGGATGCACCATTTATATTTTCTTATCGCGCGACATGCATGCGAGTGCATCTAGCACAATAATTATCTTCTTCTTTTACTGAAAAAAATATGTAAAAATAATATTTCATTTAAATCAATGGGTAACTCCAGTTCACCCTCGCTCTACGCACATTATACCATATTGACGGCAACATTCATCTATTCTAGAAAACAACAATACAGGTTTGTTAACATTCTTGTCTACAAAATAAAGCAAATAAGTAATGTTTCGATAATTTTCCTCTTGATTTACAAACTTACATATTTTATTATTCTATTGTGATTGTCTTATGTATGCCCGTTCATATAAAATAATTTGGTAAAACTAATTTTTGTAAGAGCTGTTTTTGGTTTTCTCTTATGGGAAATGCTTTGAATGCTAAATCGAAAAAAAATTTATATCACATACAGGGTACTCTTTGTGACATGCAGACGGCGTTGAACGCAACTTACCAAGTCTCAATAGCAACTGCAAAAATATTGTATGGTTTTGTTAGGGCCAAATAGACCAGGTATAATTCAAAACAGCTTAAAAATGTAGCGGTTTGTTGACATTTTTGGTAATGTTGCAATTGGCCCTAGAAGTTAAAAGCTTGGATTCATCACTAGGACAACATCATAAGTGATATAATGCAAATGTATATATTCAGACGGGGGTTAAAACCATCGGAAAATTTGTCGATGACATTAAACAAATTAGCCAAGATGAACCTCCTTCAATTAAACTGAACCACGAAGAGATTTCTGCGTCACCTGGTCGATTATGTGACTATTCCCGACTCTCGCCAACATTTGCTGCACTCAATCCATTTTCAACGCCTGTCGTATAATATGGTGCAGTAAGTATTTGTGCCCCAAAAATCGAAATGTTCATTGAAGAACCCAATAAATTGGGCGTCGAATGCCAACACCATCCATCTCGGCGGCCGAAACGTCACCACACCCTCGAAAACGCCAGCAATATTTGTGCCCCCAAAAATTGAAATGTTCATTGAAGAACCCAATAAGTTGGCCGTCGAATGCCAACACCATCCATCTCTGCGGCCGAAACGTCACCACACCCACGAAAACGCCAACATTTGCTGAACACAATCCATTTTCAACGTCTTCAACGCTTGTCATATAACATGGTGCAGTAAGTATTTGTGCACCGAAAATCGAAATGTTCATTGAAGAACCCAACAAATTGGCCGTCGAATGACAACACCATCTATCCCGGCGGCCAAAACGTCACCACACCCTCGAAAACGCCAGCATTTGCTGCACTCAATCCGTTTTCAACGTCTTTAATGCCTGTCATCTAACATGGTGCAGCAAGTATTTGTGCCCCCAAAAATCGAAATGTTCATTGAAGAACCCAATAAGTTGGCCGTCGAATGCCAACACCATGCATCTCTGCGGCCGAAACGTCACCACACCCACGAAAACGCAAACATTTGCGACTCGTGTTACAGAAGCTAGTAATATCTGGTGCGTTTCGTTCCCGACGGTACTGGTCCAAATATTGGTGCTAAAGCGCTGGCCGAAAAACTAGGTAATATCAGCCTTCTAAATCGATTGGCATCCTCAGATTTTGATATTTCGACACCCGACCCGAAACCCACAGAAGAGAGGAGTTATAATATTAAATATTTTTTTTTTTATAATAGGGGATGCACCATTTATATTTTCTTATCGCGCGACATGCATGCGAGTGCATCTAGCACAATAATTATCTTCTTCTTTTACTGAAAAAAATATGTAAAAATAATATTTCATTTAAATCAATGGGTAACTCCAGTTCACCCTCGCTCTACGCACATTATACCATATTGACGGCAACATTCATCTATTCTAGAAAACAACAATACAGGTTTGTTAACATTCTTGTCTACAAAATAAAGCAAATAAGTAATGTTTCGATAATATTTTCCTCTTGATTTACAAACTTACATATTTTATTATTCTATTGTGATTGTCTTATGTATGCCCGTTCATATAAAATAATTTGGTAAAACTAATTTTTGTAAGAGCTGTTTTTGGTTTTCTCTTATGGGAAATGCTTTGAATGCTAAATCGAAAAAAAATTTATATCACATACAGGGTACTCTTTGTGACATGCAGACGGCGTTGAACGCAACTTACCAAGTCTCAATAGCAACTGCAAAAATATTGTATGGTTTTGTTAGGGCCAAATAGACCAGGTATAATTCAAAACAGCTTAAAAATGTAGCGGTTTGTTGACATTTTTGGTAATGTTGCAATTGGCCCTAGAAGTTAAAAGCTTGGATTCATCACTAGGACAACATCATAAGTGATATAATGCAAATGTATATATTCAGACGGGGGTTAAAACCATCGGAAAATTTGTCGATGACATTAAACAAATTAGCCAAGATGAACCTCCTTCAATTAAACTGAACCACGAAGAGATTTCTGCGTCACCTGGTCGATTATGTGACTATTCCCGACTCTCGCCAACATTTGCTGCACTCAATCCATTTTCAACGCCTGTCGTATAATATGGTGCAGTAAGTATTTGTGCCCCAAAAATCGAAATGTTCATTGAAGAACCCAATAAATTGGGCGTCGAATGCCAACACCATCCATCTCGGCGGCCGAAACGTCACCACACCCTCGAAAACGCCAGCAATATTTGTGCCCCCAAAAATTGAAATGTTCATTGAAGAACCCAATAAGTTGGCCGTCGAATGCCAACACCATCCATCTCTGCGGCCGAAACGTCACCACACCCACGAAAACGCCAACATTTGCTGAACACAATCCATTTTCAACGTCTTCAACGCTTGTCATATAACATGGTGCAGTAAGTATTTGTGCACCGAAAATCGAAATGTTCATTGAAGAACCCAACAAATTGGCCGTCGAATGACAACACCATCTATCCCGGCGGCCAAAACGTCACCACACCCTCGAAAACGCCAGCATTTGCTGCACTCAATCCGTTTTCAACGTCTTTAATGCCTGTCATCTAACATGGTGCAGCAAGTATTTGTGCCCCCAAAAATCGAAATGTTCATTGAAGAACCCAATAAGTTGGCCGTCGAATGCCAACACCATGCATCTCTGCGGCCGAAACGTCACCACACCCACGAAAACGCAAACATTTGCGACTCGTGTTACAGAAGCTAGTAATATCTGGTGCGTTTCGTTCCCGACGGTACTGGTCCAAATATTGGTGCTAAAGCGCTGGCCGAAAAACTAGGTAATATCAGCCTTCTAAATCGATTGGCATCCTCAGATTTTGATATTTCGACACCCGACCCGAAACCCACAGAAGAGAGGAGTTATAATATTAAATATTTTTTTTTATTATAGGGGATGCACCATTTATATTTTCTTATCGCGCGACATGCATGCGAGTGCATCTAGCACAATAATTATCTTCTTCTTTTACTGAAAAAAATATGTAAAAATAATATTTCATTTAAATCAATGGGTACCTCCAGTTCACCCTCGCTCTACGCACATTATACCATATTGACGGCAACATTCATCTATTCTAGAAAACAACAATACAGGTTTGTTAACATTCTTGTCTACAAAATAAAGCAAATAAGTAATGTTTCGATAATATTTTCCTCTTGATTTACAAACTTACATATTTTATTATTCTATTGTGATTGTCTTATGTATGCCCGTTCATATAATATCAGCCTTCTAAATCGATTGGCATCCTCAGATTTTGACATTTCGACACCCGACCCGAAACCCACAGAAGAGAGGAGTTATAATATTAAATATTTTTTTTTATTATAGGGGATGCACCATTTATATTTTCTTATCGCGCGACATGCATGCGAGTGCATCTAGCACAATAATTATCTTCTTCTTTTACTGAAAAAAATATGTAAAAATAATATTTCATTTAAATCAATGGGTAACTCCAGTTCACCCTCGCTCTACGCACATTATACCATATTGACGGCAACATTCATCTATTCTAGAAAACAACAATACAGGTTTGTTAACATTCTTGTCTACAAAATAAAGCAAATAAGTAATGTTTCGATAATTTTCCTCTTGATTTACAAACTTACATATTTTATTATTCTATTGTGATTGTCTTATGTATGCCCGTTCATATAAAATAATTTGGTAAAACTAATTTTTGTAAGAGCTGTTTTTGGTTTTCTCTTATGGGAAATGCTTTGAATGCTAAATCGAAAAAAAATTTATATCACATACAGGGTACTCTTTGTGACATGCAGACGGCGTTGAACGCAACTTACCAAGTCTCAATAGCAACTGCAAAAATATTGTATGGTTTTGTTAGGGCCAAATAGACCAGGTATAATTCAAAACAGCTTAAAAATGTAGCGGTTTGTTGACATTTTTGGTAATGTTGCAATTGGCCCTAGAAGTTAAAAGCTTGGATTCATCACTAGGACAACATCATAAGTGATATAATGCAAATGTATATATTCAGACGGGGGTTAAAACCATCGGAAAATTTGTCGATGACATTAAACAAATTAGCCAAGATGAACCTCCTTCAATTAAACTGAACCACGAAGAGATTTCTGCGTCACCTGGTCGATTATGTGACTATTCCCGACTCTCGCCAACATTTGCTGCACTCAATCCATTTTCAACGCCTGTCGTATAATATGGTGCAGTAAGTATTTGTGCCCCAAAAATCGAAATGTTCATTGAAGAACCCAATAAATTGGGCGTCGAATGCCAACACCATCCATCTCGGCGGCCGAAACGTCACCACACCCTCGAAAACGCCAGCAATATTTGTGCCCCCAAAAATTGAAATGTTCATTGAAGAACCCAATAAGTTGGCCGTCGAATGCCAACACCATCCATCTCTGCGGCCGAAACGTCACCACACCCACGAAAACGCCAACATTTGCTGAACACAATCCATTTTCAACGTCTTCAACGCTTGTCATATAACATGGTGCAGTAAGTATTTGTGCACCGAAAATCGAAATGTTCATTGAAGAACCCAACAAATTGGCCGTCGAATGACAACACCATCTATCTCGGCGGCCAAAACGTCACCACACCCTCGAAAACGCCAGCATTTGCTGCACTCAATCCGTTTTCAACGTCTTTAATGCCTGTCATGTAACATGGTGCAGCAAGTATTTGTGCCCCCAAAAATCGAAATGTTCATTGAAGAACCCAATAAGTTGGCCGTCGAATGCCAACACCATGCATCTCTGCGGCCGAAACGTCACCACACCCACGAAAACGCAAACATTTGCGACTCGTGTTACAGAAGCTAGTAATATCTGGTGCGTTTCGTTCCCGACGGTACTGGTCCAAATATTATCGTGGATTGCACCAAGTCTGTGCACTACTTCAACGAAATCTCCGTTGTTTGCCGAAACACCCTTCTAAATGGATTGGCATCCTAAGATTTTGACATTTCGACACTTGTCAAATTGAAAAGTGAAATTTCGAGTTTAATATTGGTGCTAAAGTGCTGGCCGAAAAACTAGGTAATATCAGCCTTCTAAATCGATTGGCATCCTCAGATTTTGACATTTCGACACCCGACCCGAAACCCACAGAAGAGAGGAGTTATAATATTAAATATTTTTTTTTATTATAGGGGATGCACCATTTATATTTTCTTATCGCGCGACATGCATGCGAGTGCATCTAGCACAATAATTATC
Organism: Melangyna quadrimaculata; assembly: GCA_949320155.1. NCBI lineage: Eukaryota > Metazoa > Arthropoda > Insecta > Diptera > Syrphidae > Melangyna > Melangyna quadrimaculata. Next base: position 12,255,627 of record OX439486.1, read on the forward strand.
TTCTTCTTTTACTGAAAAAAATATGTAAAAATAATATTTCATTTAAATCAATGGGTACCTCCAGTTCACCCTCGCTCTACGCACATTATACCATATTGACGGCAACATTCATCTATTCTAGAAAACAACAATACAGGTTTGTTAACATTCTTGTCTACAAAATAAAGCAAATAAGTAATGTTTCGATAATATTTTCCTCTTGATTTACAAACTTACATATTTTATTATTCTATTGTGATTGTCTTATGTATGCCCGTTCATATAATATCAGCCTTCTAAATCGATTGGCATCCTCAGATTTTGACATTTCGACACCCGACCCGAAACCCACAGAAGAGAGGAGTTATAATATTAAATATTTTTTTTTATTATAGGGGATGCACCATTTATATTTTCTTATCGCGCGACATGCATGCGAGTGCATCTAGCACAATAATTATCTTCTTCTTTTACTGAAAAAAATATGTAAAAATAATATTTCATTTAAATCAATGGGTAACTCCAGTTCACCCTCGCTCTACGCACATTATACCATATTGACGGCAACATTCATCTATTCTAGAAAACAACAATACAGGTTTGTTAACATTCTTGTCTACAAAATAAAGCAAATAAGTAATGTTTCGATAATTTTCCTCTTGATTTACAAACTTACATATTTTATTATTCTATTGTGATTGTCTTATGTATGCCCGTTCATATAAAATAATTTGGTAAAACTAATTTTTGTAAGAGCTGTTTTTGGTTTTCTCTTATGGGAAATGCTTTGAATGCTAAATCGAAAAAAAATTTATATCACATACAGGGTACTCTTTGTGACATGCAGACGGCGTTGAACGCAACTTACCAAGTCTCAATAGCAACTGCAAAAATATTGTATGGTTTTGTTAGGGCCAAATAGACCAGGTATAATTCAAAACAGCTTAAAAATGTAGCGGTTTGTTGACATTTTTGGTAATGTTGCAATTGGCCCTAGAAGTTAAAAGCTTGGATTCATCACTAGGACAACATCATAAGTGATATAATGCAAATGTATATATTCAGACGGGGGTTAAAACCATCGGAAAATTTGTCGATGACATTAAACAAATTAGCCAAGATGAACCTCCTTCAATTAAACTGAACCACGAAGAGATTTCTGCGTCACCTGGTCGATTATGTGACTATTCCCGACTCTCGCCAACATTTGCTGCACTCAATCCATTTTCAACGCCTGTCGTATAATATGGTGCAGTAAGTATTTGTGCCCCAAAAATCGAAATGTTCATTGAAGAACCCAATAAATTGGGCGTCGAATGCCAACACCATCCATCTCGGCGGCCGAAACGTCACCACACCCTCGAAAACGCCAGCAATATTTGTGCCCCCAAAAATTGAAATGTTCATTGAAGAACCCAATAAGTTGGCCGTCGAATGCCAACACCATCCATCTCTGCGGCCGAAACGTCACCACACCCACGAAAACGCCAACATTTGCTGAACACAATCCATTTTCAACGTCTTCAACGCTTGTCATATAACATGGTGCAGTAAGTATTTGTGCACCGAAAATCGAAATGTTCATTGAAGAACCCAACAAATTGGCCGTCGAATGACAACACCATCTATCCCGGCGGCCAAAACGTCACCACACCCTCGAAAACGCCAGCATTTGCTGCACTCAATCCGTTTTCAACGTCTTTAATGCCTGTCATCTAACATGGTGCAGCAAGTATTTGTGCCCCCAAAAATCGAAATGTTCATTGAAGAACCCAATAAGTTGGCCGTCGAATGCCAACACCATGCATCTCTGCGGCCGAAACGTCACCACACCCACGAAAACGCAAACATTTGCGACTCGTGTTACAGAAGCTAGTAATATCTGGTGCGTTTCGTTCCCGACGGTACTGGTCCAAATATTGGTGCTAAAGCGCTGGCCGAAAAACTAGGTAATATCAGCCTTCTAAATCGATTGGCATCCTCAGATTTTGATATTTCGACACCCGACCCGAAACCCACAGAAGAGAGGAGTTATAATATTAAATATTTTTTTTTTTATAATAGGGGATGCACCATTTATATTTTCTTATCGCGCGACATGCATGCGAGTGCATCTAGCACAATAATTATCTTCTTCTTTTACTGAAAAAAATATGTAAAAATAATATTTCATTTAAATCAATGGGTAACTCCAGTTCACCCTCGCTCTACGCACATTATACCATATTGACGGCAACATTCATCTATTCTAGAAAACAACAATACAGGTTTGTTAACATTCTTGTCTACAAAATAAAGCAAATAAGTAATGTTTCGATAATATTTTCCTCTTGATTTACAAACTTACATATTTTATTATTCTATTGTGATTGTCTTATGTATGCCCGTTCATATAAAATAATTTGGTAAAACTAATTTTTGTAAGAGCTGTTTTTGGTTTTCTCTTATGGGAAATGCTTTGAATGCTAAATCGAAAAAAAATTTATATCACATACAGGGTACTCTTTGTGACATGCAGACGGCGTTGAACGCAACTTACCAAGTCTCAATAGCAACTGCAAAAATATTGTATGGTTTTGTTAGGGCCAAATAGACCAGGTATAATTCAAAACAGCTTAAAAATGTAGCGGTTTGTTGACATTTTTGGTAATGTTGCAATTGGCCCTAGAAGTTAAAAGCTTGGATTCATCACTAGGACAACATCATAAGTGATATAATGCAAATGTATATATTCAGACGGGGGTTAAAACCATCGGAAAATTTGTCGATGACATTAAACAAATTAGCCAAGATGAACCTCCTTCAATTAAACTGAACCACGAAGAGATTTCTGCGTCACCTGGTCGATTATGTGACTATTCCCGACTCTCGCCAACATTTGCTGCACTCAATCCATTTTCAACGCCTGTCGTATAATATGGTGCAGTAAGTATTTGTGCCCCAAAAATCGAAATGTTCATTGAAGAACCCAATAAATTGGGCGTCGAATGCCAACACCATCCATCTCGGCGGCCGAAACGTCACCACACCCTCGAAAACGCCAGCAATATTTGTGCCCCCAAAAATTGAAATGTTCATTGAAGAACCCAATAAGTTGGCCGTCGAATGCCAACACCATCCATCTCTGCGGCCGAAACGTCACCACACCCACGAAAACGCCAACATTTGCTGAACACAATCCATTTTCAACGTCTTCAACGCTTGTCATATAACATGGTGCAGTAAGTATTTGTGCACCGAAAATCGAAATGTTCATTGAAGAACCCAACAAATTGGCCGTCGAATGACAACACCATCTATCCCGGCGGCCAAAACGTCACCACACCCTCGAAAACGCCAGCATTTGCTGCACTCAATCCGTTTTCAACGTCTTTAATGCCTGTCATGTAACATGGTGCAGCAAGTATTTGTGCCCCCAAAAATCGAAATGTTCATTGAAGAACCCAATAAGTTGGCCGTCGAATGCCAACACCATGCATCTCTGCGGCCGAAACGTCACCACACCCACGAAAACGCAAACATTTGCGACTCGTGTTACAGAAGCTAGTAATATCTGGTGCGTTTCGTTCCCGACGGTACTGGTCCAAATATTGGTGCTAAAGCGCTGGCCGAAAAACTAGGTAATATCAGCCTTCTAAATCGATTGGCATCCTCAGATTTTGATATTTCGACACCCGACCCGAAACCCACAGAAGAGAGGAGTTATAATATTAAATATTTTTTTTTTTATAATAGGGGATAAAAAAATAAAAAAATAAATCGGGTGGCACAACGGCTCATGAAGAACCAAGGCCTAGTGACTAACAACTCGCAACCATTCCTGTGTGCGCCTATCGACAGGAATGGAAGGGACCTACAATTTTATGCCGAATCCGAACGGCTAGACGAGAAGCACTTATTCGTGACAAGTGATACTCTTGGAGGATTTGTCAATTCCTCGCAAGAGGCAGTAGCCCTGAAAAAAACTTTTTAGTTTTCAGGTGGACGAGGCTGGGAAGCGAACCCAGACCTCCAGCGTGACAGTTGAACGCACTAACCATTACGCTACGGGCTACTACTACTACTATAATAGGGGATGCACCATTTATATTTTCTTATCGCGCGACATGCATGCGAGTGCATCTAGCACAATAATTATCTTCTTCTTTTACTGAAAAAAATATGTAAAAATAATATTTCATTTAAATCAATGGGTAACTCCAGTTCACCCTCGCTCTACGCACATTATACCATATTGACGGCAACATTCATCTATTTTAGAAAACAACAATACAGGTTTGTTAACATTCTTGTCTACAAAATAAAGCAAATAAGTAATGTTTCGATAATATTTTCCTCTTGATTTACAAACTTACATATGTTTCGGCACAAAATGGGGCCACCATGCAGCAATGCGACCCAGCAAAGAAAAGGGGTATGGCCGTGCACAGCCACCAACACAAAAAAAAATCCCACGCTGAGTGGTAATAAGACACTATATTGTCCTTTTAATTATATTAACTTTAAGTTTTTATTTTATTTTAAATAGTTTTAAGTTAGATTTAAGTAGTTTTTAATAATAATTTTAAGTTAAAATATAAGTGACTTGATAATTTAGTTTTAAGAACAAAGGAAGAAAAGTTGCCGAAAGGGCCAAGTGACAGTTTAAGAATGCAATTGAAAAAAAGGATGAGCTCACAAGGTAGTGAATTCGAGGCGAAGTTGGTTGCGGTCCACCAGCTGAACACATTCCACAACCCAGTATTATGAATAATACTGGGTTTCGGGTGCGCTCAGATGGTGGAACCGGCAAGCACAACCTTTAAGGACTACCGTGCATGCGTATTGCTAATGTTGGCCCTCCGCGCAGACTCCTTGCAACGCGGAGTTGAGCGGAAAGGCACAACAAGTTGCAATACGCATGAACATTCTGCCCCCCTTGGCGATATGCGCCAAAGCAAAGAAGAAAAATCATGAAAAAAAATTGAAAGAGAAAATGAATTAATGAAAAATTAAGAAAAGTGAGGTCACAAAAAGAGAATTTATACTTTTAAAGATTTATGAAGTTACTTTAGAAACAAAATTGATAAGAAAAATTAATTAAAGCATGAAAATAGGTTAAGTATAAAGTTCTTGTAATAATTGAAAGGCATGTATTAAATATAATAGATATATAATTTCTTACTTAATAGGCAAAAGACAAAGTTTAACAACTGGTCTACTAATTTCCCCATTCTGGGTTCGAAGGGTCGCCACTCTCACTCTTCCATCAACGCCGGGGTGTACATTTATAACACGTCCTAGGCGCCATTCCGTAGACGGTAAGTTTTCATTTTTAATAACGACTAGATCATTTAACTTGATATCCTCACTAGGCGATTGCCATTTATTACGTTGATGAAGTTCTTTAAGATGTTCATCTTTCCAACGATGACAAAATTGCTGTTGGAGGCATCTAACTTTTTCCCAGCGGTTAATAAGGGACAAATTGGCATCTGCCAAATTAGGTTCGGGAAAGGATAAAAGAGGGCCTCCGCGCAAGAAATGCCCGGGGGTTAAGGCCAATATATCAGAAGGATTATTGGACATCGAGGAGATTGGACGTGAGTTTAAACACGCTTCAATACGTGCTAGAACAGTGGAAAATTCTTCAAAAGTTAACTTCGTACTAGCTCCCAATTTCTTCAAATGAATTTTAAAACTTTTAACACCCGCCTCCCATAGGCCACCCATGTGAGGAGCACCGGGATGAAACGCCATTTGAGTCCCTGAACGCCATATATGACACTAGTTTGTTGCGGAATGGAGGTGAGGAATGTTTTGAATTCCTTTCGCAAAATCGCATCTGCTCCAACGAAGTTGGTACCATTGTCTGAATATAATTCGTGAGGCAAGCCTCGCCTTGCCGTAAACCTAGCAAAGGCTGCTAAAAAAGCTTCAGAAGACAGATCACTTACGGCCTCAAGGTGTATGGCCTTTGTAGAAAAGCAGACAAACACACAGGCATAGCCTTTAGTCATTCGACAATTTCGCGCATTAAAACTTTTTATCACGAAGGGTCCTGCGAAATCGATACCTGTGACTGTGAAAGGGGGTGAAAAAGTGCATCTAGAGGGGGGTAAAGCAGCCATTATTTGCTTACTGAATTCTTTTTTATGGATAATGCAGATTTTACACTGTCGAATACACAACCTAATCAGATTTTTTAGTTTTGGTACCCAAAAACTTTGTCGAATGAGACGAAGCATCAGAGAGTTGCCACCATGAAGTGAAATTTCATGAATGAACAGAATGAGAAGGTAGGAGAATCGAGAGTTATGAGGCAGGATAAGAGGATGTCGTTCATTGTAAGACAGGTCGGATTGAGATAATCGACCGTTAACTCTAAGGAGTTGATTTGAATCTAGGAACGGATTGAAAGATATGATAGAGCTTTTTGAAGGAATGGATTTACCTTCCGACAAAAGTGAATATTCCCGTGAAAAGAACGACTCTTGGGATACGAGTATTAGGCGATTTCTAACGAAATCCATTTCTTGAGGTGTAATGTTACGTGAGACGTAGTGATGATTTCCCTTTTTTGAAAGTTTAAAATAAAAACGAAAGATATAGGAGATAACGCGCATGGTGCGAGGTAATGTGGAAAAACGCTCTAGTATGTCTTCTTGACTTTGCTGGACTACTAAGGAGATTACTGTTTTTTGTTCAAGATCTTCAACACGGGGGGCGACTGTAGGAGATTCTGGCCACTGAGACATAGGTTGGCAGAGCCATGAGGGGCCTTTCCACCAAAACGTGTTTAGCCTTAAGTCTGAAGGCATTATACCACGCGTGGCTAAATCTGCTGGATTGTCAGCGGACTTGACGTGTCGCCATGGGACATTACCGACATTGTCTAAAATTTCGCTAGTGCGATTAGCGACAAAAGTTTTCCACACACATGGCGGTTTTTTAAGCCAAGCCAAGACAATGGACGAATCAGTCCATAAAAATGTTTGATTTAAACAGTTTAGAGAGTAAAAGTGCTCCACACAACTCAAGGCGTGGAAGCGAAACTGATTTTATGGGCGCGACTTTTGATTTTGCACAGAGCAAATGAGTAGTGAGAGTTCCGTCAGGTTGACAGACACGTATGTATAACGTGGCAGCATATGCCTTTTCAGAGGAGTCGCAGAATCCATGAAATTGGATTTCTGTCGACGGAGAGTATTCTACCCAGCGAGGTATTTCTATAGATTTGATATCAGTCAGTGATTCAGCAAAGTTTTTCCACGTTTGAAAGGTTTCAGCTTTAAGTGGATCATCCCAACCAGTTTGTTCTGACCAAACGCGTTGCATTAGCATTTTTGCAATGATGAAAACAGGGGCCAACCACCCAGCGGGATCGAAAATTTTAGCAATTTCGGAAAAGACTTCCCGTTTGGTGGGGCTTTCAGATAAAATAATCGGTTTTGTGGAAAAATAAAAATTGTCTCCCTTGGCATTCCAACGAATTCCTAGTGTTTTAGTGTTGCTATCAACATCCAGTTTAAGAAAGTTTTCATTCAGAATGTGATCTCGAGGCAGATGATCGAGTAACGCAGGAGTATTAGAGGTCCACTTACGAAGTGGAAACCCCGCTGACTCGAGAAGATGAATGAGTTCTGATTGGGCTCTTTTTGCGGAATAGATGCTATGAGCACCAGACAGGACATCATCGACGTAGAACTCTGACTGGAGAATTTTTGAAGCAAGAGGAAATTCGTTTTTTCCCATTTTAGCCAGTTCAAGGAGGCTGCGAATGGCCAAATAGGGAGCGCAATTCACGCCGAACGTGACAGTGAGTAATTCGAAATCTTCGATTTCTAAGTGAGGGATATGCGAAAAAGTATTCTTTGAAAAGGAGTGTCTCGTGGGTGGATCAAAATTTGACGGTACATTTTCTCTATGTCTGCATTAAAAACGAACTTATAGAAACGCCAGCGAATTATTAATGAGGAAAGGTCTTGTTGCAAAATTGGGCCTGGATATAATATATCGTTTAGACTGATACCGTTTGAGGAGGCATTGGAGGCGTTGAACACGACGCGTACTTTGGTGGAAGTACTTTCAGGCTTTATGACAGCGTGATGCGGAAGATAGAAGGATTTAACTTTGCCGTTTTCAACGTTTTCCAATGGAGTTATCTTACGCATATGATTGAGGGAAAGATACTCAGAAATTACTTTAGAATATTGAGTTTTTAACTCACCTTTAGGAAGGAGGAAGGGAAGGCGAACAACAAACCTACCATCAGCGCGTCTGAAAGTAGTTTTTGTGTATAGTTCTTCACAAAAGCAATCTATTTCGACCGAATGGCAGTAGAAGGTAATTCCTCTAGCTCCCAAAATTTTCGCAATTGAGTGCTAGAATCACTTTCGAATGTTACTGTTGTGTTAAAGGATTGAAAAGTCTCTGGAACTGGCTCTGACAATATCCATCCAAACATTGTATTTTGTGCAAGGAGCGAATTTGAAATATGTTTTACTCCGTTGCGAATAATAGATGGATATAAATCTGCCCCTATAAGGAGATCTACCTGAGACGATTTATTGAAAGAAAGATCGGCCAGCGTGAGACCTTTGAAAAAGTTAGGATCTACTACTGAAAAAGATGAGCTTGGAAGACTGTTCGTGAGGGTTCTTAGCACAATAGCTTGAGCTGATATGGTTACTTGAGGTGTGTTGAAACATGTTATCAAAAAAGAGAGTTTCTTGGAGGTAATTGAGAGATTTCCGCTTATTCCTGAAATGGTGGTGTCTCTTTCCGTGTAAGGTAAATTAAGACGTTTTTGAACCGCTGCCGAAATGAATGATACTTCGGACCCAGGGTCAACTAGAGCCCTAACGGTGTGAACTGTCTCATTTCCAACAATGTTAACTAAAGCCGTTGCTAAAAGAATCTTTTTGCTTGAGGTCACCATGTAATTTTGATATGATGTTTTAGGAGTGAATGGCTGCGCAGTAGCAGAAATTTGGGAATTTTGTATATCAGTTGGTTGAGAAGCGGACTGTATATTTTGGTTATTCCCAACATTGCTGGGATTTTGAGGTACAGGAGTGTTTGCGAGATGCAAAAGTGTATGATGACGTTTCTTGCAATAACTGCAGGAATATTTGCTAGAACAAGAAGACTTTTGATGGCCGGTACTTAAGCAATTATTGCACATTTTGAATTGACGTACTTTTTCGATTCGAGTAGGGATAGGCATTGTTGAAAACTTGGGGCATTCGTATATAGAATGGTCAGCTGAACAGATTTTACATGGAGAGCCTCCCGCCTTTGCAAGAAACGTATTTACTTTACTTGGCTTTTGTGATACATTTTTTCTAGAGGTTTGTGGATTATATATAAAAGGCGTTGAGGAAGTAGTGTCCGAAATGGACTCAAGTGTTTGGAACCGAGAACTAAGAAATTTGTCCAACTGTTTCCATGATGGAACTTTAGTTGGATCATCTAAAGATTGTTCCCAGAGGGCTAATGTGTTTTTGGGCAATTTGTTCGAACAAGCGAAGACAAGGATGGGATCCCAATTTTCTGTGTTAACAGCTTTGAGTGCTGCTAAAGAATCATTCACTTTGCCTTGAAGTGTTCGAATGGATTTTGCGGATTCGTCTTGTGCCAAGGGCAAATTGAAAATATTTTTAACATGATTGTTAACAAGAATGCGGGTATTTTCATAGGCGGCGCGCAATGCTTCCCAGGCTATAGAAAAGCTAGCATGAGTTAGAGGAAACTGATTGACAGTCCTACTTGCATCGCCTCTTGTCTTGCATCGAAGGTGAAACAATTTTTCAACCTCACTAAGCTTGGGATGCTGAATGTACACAGCATCAAACATGTCACGAAATGTTGGCCAAGAGAGGTAGTCACCATGGAATATATCGGTATCATATGGTGGTAACTTAATGCAATGAGAAGACACAGGTTTTGGCGAGGGATTGTATGATGAAGACGAATTTTTGTTCTCCAAAGAAATAACGGGCTTTAATTTGTTTTGCAGTTCTAAAAACATAGCCAAGCAACTCACATATGTTTCGTTACTATCTCTGTACTTTGACTCTATTACTTCCATATCAAGTTGTTCTTTCTTGACGGAAGGCTTAAAATGGGCACATTCTGCGTATTTTTCCTTAACATCCTGCCACAAATCTTTCAACTCAGTCTTTCTTGCTTCTAAAGACATGATGGTATGGTTCTGTTCAGGAACCTCTTTTGCGGATGCATGGAATTTCACCAACAAATCTGTGGCAAAAATCAATTCTTCTAGAATTGACATGACTGGGCAAGTATTTGAGAGGAATTTAGTTAAAAGGAAGTCGAGGATGTGATTGTGAGAACAACACGATGGGTGAACACAAAGTTCAAAGAGAGATTCACGAGATACAGAGAACGAGTGCTGACGGCTTAAGCCACTTAGAGAGAGATTACTGAAGAATCTCTAAAAGAGAACAAATTGTTGAAAAAGTTTGAAAAACGCTCAATTTGTTGAAAAAAATTTTAAAAAATGCTCCAAAAACTTTTTTCAATGAGGAAAAATAAACTAAGAGATTACTGAGGAATCTCTAACAGAGAATAAAGTGTTGAAAAAAGTTTTGAAAATGTTCAAAGAAAAACTTTTTCCAATGAGGAAAAATAAACTTAGAGATTACTGAAGAATCTCTAAATGAGAAAAAGTTTGTTGAAAAAAGTTTTGAAAATGCTCAAAAAACTTTTTTCAATGAGGAAAAATAAACTAAGAGATTACTGAGGAATCTCTAAAGAGAATAAAGTGTTGAAAAAAGTTTTGAAAATGTTCAAAGAAAAACTTTTTCCAATGAGGAAAAATAAACTTAGAGATTACTGAAGAATCTCTAAATGAGAAAAAGTTTGTTGAAAAAAGTTTTGAAAATGCTCAAAAAACTTTTTTCAATGAGGAAAAATAAACTTAGAGATTACTGAAGAATCTCTAAATGAGAAAAAATTTGTTGAAAAAAGTTTTGAAAATGCTCAAAAACTTTTTTCAATGAGGAAAAATAAACTTAGAGATTACTGAAGAATCTCTAAAAGAGAATAAAGTTTGTTGAAATAAAAGTTTTGAAAATGCTCAAAAAACTTTTTCAAACGAGGAAAAATAAACTTAGAGATTACTGAAGAATCTCCAAAAGAGAGAAAATATTGTTGAAAAAAGTTTTGAAAAAGCTCAAAAAACTTTTTCCAATGAGGAAAAATAAACTTAGAGATTACTGAAGAATCTCTAAAAGAGAATAAAGTGTTGAAAAAAGTTTTGAAAATGTTCAAAAAAAACTTTTTCCAATGAGGGAAAATAAACTTAGAGATTACTGAAGAATCTCTAAATGAGAAAAAATGTGTTGAAAAAAGTTTTGAAAAGCTCAAAAAACTTTTTTCAATGAGGAAAAATAAACTTAGAGATTACTGAAGAATCTCTAAAAGAGAGAAAAATTGTTGAAAAAAAGTTTTGAAAAAGCTCAAAAAACTTTTTCCAATGAGGAAAAATAAACTTAGAGATTACTGAAGAATCTCTAAAAGAGAATAAAGTTTGTTGAAAAAAAGTTTTGAAAATGCTCAAAAAACTTTTTCAAACGAGGAAAAATAAACTTAGAGATTACTGAAGAATCTCTAAAAGAGAGAAAAAATTGTTGAAAAAAGTTTTGAAAAAGCTCAAAAAACTTTTTCCAATGAGGAAAAATAAACTTAGAGATTACTGAAGAATCTCTAAAAGAGAATAAAGTGTTGAAAAAAGTTTTGAAAATGTTCAAAAAAAACTTTTTCCAATGAGGGAAAATAAACTTAGAGATTACTGAAGAATCTCTAAATGAGAAAAAATTTGTTGAAAAAAGTTTTGAAAAGCTCAAAAAACTTTTTTCAATGAGGAAAAATAAACTTAGAGATTACTGAAGAATCTCTAAAAGAGAGAAAAATTGTTGAAAAAAAGTTTTGAAACAGCTCAAAAAACTTTTTCCAATGAGGAAAAATAAACTTAGAGATTACTGAAGAATCTCTAAAAGAGAATAAAGTGTTGAAAAAAGTTTTGAAAATGTTCAAAAAAAACTTTTTCCAATGAGGGAAAATAAACTTAGAGATTACTGAAAAATCTCTAAATGAGAAAAAATTTGTTGAAAAAAGTTTTGAAAAGCTCAAAAAACTTTTTTCAATGAGGAAAAATAAACTTAGAGATTACTGAAGAATCTCTAAAAGAGAGAAAAATTGTTGAAAAAAAGTTTTGAAAAAGCTCAAAAAACTTTTTCCAATGAGGAAAAATAAACTTAGAGATTACTGAAGAATCTCTAAAAGAGAATAAAGTTTGTTGAAAAAAAGTTTTGAAAATGCTCAAAAAACTTTTTCAAACGAGGAAAAATAAACTTAGAGATTACTGAAGAATCTCTAAAAGAGAGAAAAAATTGTTGAAAAAAGTTTTGAAAAGGCTCAAAAAACTTTTTCCAATTAGGAAAAATAAACTTAGAGATTACTAAAGAATCTCTAAAAGAGAATAAAGTGTTGAAAAAAGTTTTGAAAATGTTCAAAAAAAACTTTTTCCAATGAGGGAAAATAAACTTAGAGATTACTGAAGAATCTCTAAATGAGAAAAAATTTGTTGAAAAAAAAAGTTTTGAAAATGCTCAAAAAACTTTTTCCAATGAGGAAAAATAAACTTAGAGATTACTGAAGAATCTCTAAAAGAGAATAAAGTGTTGAAAAAAATTTTGAAAATGTTCCAAAAAACTTTTTCCAATGAGGGAAAATAAACTTAGAAATTACTGAAGAATTTCTAAATGAGAAAAAATTTGTTGGAAAAAGTTTTGAAAAGCTCAAAAAACTTTTTTCAATGAGGAAAAATAAACTTAGAGATTACTGAAGAATCCCTAAAAGAGAAAAAATATGTTGAAAAAAAGTTTTGAAAATGCTCAAAAAACTTTTTCAAACGAGGAAAAATAAACTTAGAGATTACTGAAGAATCTCTAAAAGAGAGAAAAATTGTTGAAAAAAGTTTTGAAAATGCTCAAAAACTTTTTCCAATGAGGAAAAAATAAACTTAGAGATTACTGAAGAATCTCTAAAAGTGAAAAAAAAGTTGTGGATAATCGTCCAAATAGCACATGCGATTAACTCCTCTTTAGAGTAATAGTAATAATTACCCGATTAAATTTATCAAAACAATCAAATATAATATAATAAATCAAATATAAAAAATGTTCGAGAGAAGAGTTTCACTTTTTCGCCTTATGGAAAAATCACTCCTGATAAACGCGGGAATCTCTTGATATGGTTAACGATATAAACGCCAAACGATTCAAAAAAAAAACTTCTGATAAAGATGGAAAAAAAAATCGCTTCGAGATTGCATAAGAAGCTCTTGTAGACGATAGATAATTGAAAACCGAAAAAAAATGTTTTCTTAAAAAACGAGTCAAAGTGTGAAAAGGGTTCGGCAAATACTTTTCACATTGACGAGATTGAGGTGATTCTTAAAATACAAGTAGTCACTGCGAGACAGTACGAAGCACCGAGATAAAATATGCTTTAACTTGCGATAAAAAAAAAAAGAAAAAAAAGGACAACTAATGTGAAATAGAATGAAGTTTTATGAGAAAGAATCTCGAGGATACTTTTGGATGAAAAATCGGAGCACCAGAACTGAATTTAGTGGTCAAATGCCAAACTAACCGCCGTCGTTGGAAGCACGAACATCCAAAAGATAGTTTTATAAAAGTAATTGTTTTTGAGAACAAAAAAAAATGTTTTTTAGGCGTATATAGCACTAGAGGAACAACTTAAGTGAACCAGTGAAGCAACGCGAAGAACAAAAAAATCGATCGCGGTCAAAGAAAGAGTGACGCCCCAAATTTGTCGTTAAAAAATCGTAAAATTTTTATATATATATGTAAAATGAATGTATGTATATTTAATTAGGATACAAAATGCCAATCAAGTATTAAAAAGAACTTTACACTCACCTGTACATTAAATTTTAATAAATTAGGTTGATTGATGATGGTTTTTTAGCAGCTTCTGATGATCTTGTTGTCTTCTAGGTAGGTACAGCGGCTCCTAGTCTTCTTCTTCTTCCTTCTTCAACACCAATCGAGGCAATGGTGGATACTCCTCCACCAATCGAGGCAATTGGAGTACCGAACTGCCTCCCATCGGCTGCACACGCTGTTTAGTCCCGTCGGAAGTCAAAGTCCCTTCGTTTTGCTTAATCTGTTTTCTTTCTGGTGTCACTGTTACAATCTAAATAATTCTGTGTTTCTTGTTCAAATTAAAAAAAAAAATATAATAAGCCATACATTGTATATACCTACCTACTTACCCACAAAAAATAAAATAAAATAAAAAAAAACAACTCCAACTCATGTCGCGCAATATACATCAGTGCAAGTGCATGTGCCATCAATATATTTAAAAGAGAAAGAAAAAAAAAAAAAACAATAACAACACCTAAGCACAACGAGTGGTTTAATCCTTCCCTTTCCTTCCCATCTTCTCTTGCAGTTGAGTTAACTAAATCGTTGCAGCATTGTGCGTGTAACCCCCGCACACTGCGCGCAGGGATTAAGTTAACATGATCTCGGATAGATAATTGTTCGTCTCTCTAAATAACCAGGGGCGGTTCAGTGCAATTTGTCACTAAGGCATAACACTGGTGATAAATTGTAATTGAAAAGTTCAAATTGGAATTTAGAGGTGACGTTGAATTTAGGTAATTGTCCGAGTTGGTTTTTAGTTAGTTTTGAATTTTTTAATGGCGGGTAAGTGTAGGGTTGATTATAGCAACATTCGTGGGCTTAGGAAAAATTTCTATGCTGCGTATGTCTATACTGTGCAAAACAGGCCAGCTGTTTTGGCACTGAGTGAAACTCAGATAGGTGAAAATTCTGATCATTCGGAATTTAATTTATTTGGGTACAACTTAGTGCCATTATTCTTTCCCCACCATGGTCTTGCCGTTTATATAAGAAATGATGTAGCATACCAACTTCAACCACAATATGGTTTGTGTTCTAACACAAACTTTAATTTCATGTGGTTAAAATTTACGGTAAATAAGCACATCATTCACACTTGTTTCGTTTATCGAAGCCCCAATCTGGACAGAAATTCAACTTGTAACGAGTTTGATGCTCTGTCCGACTCCATCCAAAGAATTGTTGCCCATTATCCTCACACTGAAATCGTCATTGCGGGCGATTTCAATGTACACAATTCTAGTTGGCTTCGCTTTTCTGGCCAGACAACACCCGAAGGAAGGTATGTTGAGCTCTTTGCTGAGTTAAACCACCTGACTCAGCTTGTTGACGAGCCAACTCGAATCCCTGATGTTGCAGGTCAATCCGCCAACACACTTGACTTGTTTCTTACCTCTGACCCTGATAAATACACTGTTAGTGTATTATCGCCTCTAGGCACATCAGACCATTGTGTCATATCTGCTAATTTCTCGTGCCAACAAAACTCAGTTAAAGAGAAAGTACCAACAAGAACCGTTTGGCAATACGAGAAAGCCAACTGGGACGGTCTCAACGGTTTCTTCAGTAACTTTAACTGGTCACTGTGCTTCCTCGATAGTGACGTAGATGCCAGTGCAGATATGATAACAAACTTAATTCTTTGTGGAATGAGAAATTTTATCCCGAATAGGGTAAAATCTATCAAACCCAAAGAAAACTCATGGTTTGATTCGAGCTGTAAAGAGGTTATTAGGGTCAGAGAAGTAAGTTTCCGTAGTTACAAAGCCAACCCTACTGAGGAAACCCGGAAGAAGTTTCAACAAGCCAGGAAGACCTGTAACGCTCATATTCGACGAACCAAATTTTTGCATGACCAAAAATTAAGGCAAAAAATACTACAATGTCCCAATAGTAGTAAAAATTTTTGGTCATTTGTAAAAAATATTCGAAACACTACTTCGTCTTCGGTTCCAACACTCGTCTTCAACGACACACCTGCTGTCAGCTCGCAAGATAAAGCCAATTTGCTTGCAGCACAGTTTGCTGTTAATTCGACGCTGCCAGCAAGTGATAGAACTCCGCCTGTACTTGAGAGCGTAAACGATTCTATGGGTCAAATCTTCTTTCGCACTCGTGCAGTTGCTAGAGTTCTAAAAGACCTCGACATACACAAATCCGCTGGCCCGGATAGTATCCCTCCCATTGTTCTGAAGAGGTGTTCTTCAACGCTGGCAAAACCACTGCGTAAGCTTTTCCATCTGTCCTATTCTACTGGTCTCTTTCCGAGTGGATGGAAAACAGCATTTGTCCAGCCTGTCCCTAAAAAAGGCGTATCTTCTTCACCCTCAAACTATCGGCCAATTGCATTAACGTCCCTTCTTTCCAAGGTCATGGAAACGCTGATTAATTTTCAGCTCAAGAAATATCTTGAAGAACGAAAGCTTCTTAATGACCGGCAGTACGGCTTTCGTAGCAATAGGTCCACTGGTGATCTGATGGTATATCTCACCGAACAGTGGAACAAATCTTTACATCGCTTTGGAGAAAGTAAGATTATTGCGCTTGATATTTCTAAGGCGTTTGATAGAGTTTGGCACCAAGCTCTCTTATCGAAAATGCGCGCATTTGGTTTCGATGAATCTCTTCTTCGTTGGATTAGAAATTACCTTTCGGACCGATCAATACAAGTTGTATTGGACGGTTTCAAGTCTGAAATTCACAAAATAAACGCTGGTGTGCCCCAGGGCTCCGTTTTGTCTCCGACTCTCTTCCTTATATTCATAAATGATCTTTTGTCTGAAACGTCTAATCCATTAAACTGTTTCGCTGACGACAGCACCCTCAGCTTCTCATATTCGTTTTCAGATTCACATCCATGTCCTTCGGATGTGGAACTAGAACGGCAGCGTATGATTAGCTCATTAAATTCTGATCTCGACAGCATTGTCCAATGGGGAATCAAAAACCGCGTAGAATTTAATGCTTCGAAAACTCAATGCTGTCTTCTGTCATCAAAACGAAACACACCTCCCATGCCGCTATCCATGAGCGGCACTTGTATTGAAGAAACCGAAAAGCTTTCAGTCCTCGGTATGTGTATCACAGACCACCTTCTGTGGAACGAACACATATTCGACGTCGCCAAAAATGCAGCGAAATGCTTAGGCTTTCTTCGGCGATGCAAGAAATTTTTCTCCCCTTCTGATCTGGCTGTAATCTATAAAGCATTTATCCGTCCGAAATTTGAGTACAATTCTCATATTTGGGCAGGTGCCCCAATAACCCACTTGAGTATCTTAGATAGGATTCAAAAAAGAGCTTTGAAAATGATAGGTGACAGAAATATAACAGAAACATTTGCATCCCTCGAACACCGCCGCGATGTTTCATGTCTAACATTATTTTACCGTTACTTTTATAAACACTGTTCTAGTGAAATAGCCAGCTGCATTCCTCCCCTAAGACAATTCAACCGTAATACTCGTACCTCTAGGAATGCACATCAGTTTACCCTCGAGTCCAACTTCGGACGTACTGTCAAGTATAGAGATTCTTTTTTTAGCCGCACTACCCGAATGTGGAATGCTTTACCCGGCTCTATCTTTCCCGACCATTTTAATATTCAGAGGTTCAAAACCAATGTGCATCGGTATCTCCTCTTAAATCCTTCCCTATTTTCCCAACGCTCGCACTGTGTTTAAACATTTTAAGGGCAGCCAAATCCCTTTAGTGCGCGCTCAATCAAAAAAAAAAAACAAAAAAAAAATGGTGCTTTTTTAATTCGTCACTGGCAACTGGTTTTGTCCTAGTTGCATAAAAATGACTTTGCAGCAACTGTCGGCTGGCAAGGATGAGTTGCGTGGCGGTGATTTACACACAAGTGGACGGTGGTGGTGCAGCTTTACAAATAACGTGCTGCCCTTTGTAGTCCTTGGTTCCAACAACGGTAGCGATGACTACGTGCCGTTATACTTTGGCAACGTAGTGACGATGTTGTCAAAGACGTCGTCAAGTATAGCAATAATTTGCTAACAGCAGCTTGATGGCTTCGAAGAGTCCGTGGCAGCGTGATGTCAATGAAAACGGTGCAGTGATGTGCCGTTGTTTTAAGCAGCGTGCTGGCAGAGCAACGGTGCCTTGATGTGCCGTTGTATATAGCAGCGTGATGGCAATGCAACGGTGCCTTGATGTGCCGTTGTATATAGCAGCGTGATGGCAATGCAACGGTGCCTTGATGTGCCGTTGTATATAGCAGCGTCAGTAGCGGATCCAGGGGGGTGGCTATAGGGGCTAAAGCCCCCCCCACAGCCGAATCATAAAATAATTTGAAATATAGAAAGCAATACATTACAACGTGTAGAATTTTATATTCCGTCTAAAATATTGTTAAGCTATAAAATTTGATGGACAAAATAACGTGGTTGGGGCTGAACTATTTGCATACATGTTATGTAATTTTTTTTCTTAGTCCTATGATTGGGGCTGAAGCCTGAAGCGAATTAGACAAAAACTAAGTTGGGGGTATGAATATGGATATTTTTAATGCAACGACAATCTTTCCCTAAAAATTAAACCCAGAAAATTGGAACAAAAAAAACAGCTTTGGCGCAATAAGGTCTGAGAATATTGGACAAAAAACCTAGCCAGGGTTAAGCAACTTACTTCCTAAAAACTAACCTTGTTCCAGAGAGTTTTGGGGGCTCAAGTCTAGGGACTGTCAAAGTCCGAAGTTGGGGCTAAGGCTTGAAGAGATAAGTAAAAAGAGATAAAAATGGTCGAGGCTTTACATTAACGTGTCAAATGCCCCAACTGTATATACTAAAAACAAAGCTAATTTACCGAAAGAAACGCATTTGTGGCTTCAACCGTTGGAGAACAACGGGATGTCAAGTTTAGTGTATGTTTAATACAACAGGAATTGTTTCTTACGGCCTTGGCTGGGCTTAGAAATTTTTGGGGCTACGTTTTCAAAATTTGAAAGGTCCAAGGCAATTGTACATACAAAACATCGAAATTCTCTAGCCAAGGAGCCAAATTCCAAAAGCGTGAGTTTTCTCTGTGCGCGCTCAGAAAATCATGCAAAAGCAAATGAATATTTGCAATCCCTCTAGACTCTAGAGTGACGTGCAAATTTGTCGACATATTTTTTTAGCATGAATACCTATAAAGCGTATGCAGCGTATACACGAAAACTCATTCACGCTGGCAGAATTGGGCCGTGGCTTATTTCTTAGAGCAGCTTTGTCTTATGTCGTAAAGTGTCTTTTTGAACAAAATAGTTTCTCTTTGATTTGGATAATTCAGGAAAAATGAGATCTTAGAGGACTAATACCGTGTCAAAGCACATATATGAGCTTTTGCCAGTACGAACACTTAAATATAATTTTTCTGAACAAACCAATTAAAAATTGTTTTCAAATCTTGTCAAAAATGGGAAGTTCAAAACATACCCACAGCTAATTTAAAAATATAACTAAATAATGTAGGTACCTAATCAATTTTTAAATAATATAAATAAACGAATTTGTACGCGCGGTTCAAGCATATATGGCTAAAAATTATTGTGCGCCTTTGAATTTGCTTCTATCTCCGCTACAGCAATTATGAATAATTGTTATTGTACTTTGTATTGAAAACATTTTGAAGCGCAACAGGAGCGGATATAAAGGCACACAAAAAATGGATATCATTAAAGGAAAAGGAAAAAAAAAATACTTGAGCCTTAAAGGTTAGGCCGCACTCGCCGCAACTGCACTGCATCGGAAATTATAGAATTTATCTTCGGACAAGCAAATTTTATTACTTAAGATCTCAAAATGAATCTCCAAACTGCAAGCCCCCCCCACAGCCAAATCCTAGATCCGCTACTGAGCAGCGTGATGGCAATGCAACGGTGCCTTGATGTGCCGTTGTATATAGCAGCGTGATGGCAATGCAACGGTGCCTTGATGTGCCGTTGTATATAGCAGCGTGGTGGCGATAAAAATGGTGCCGTTATATTTGGACGATGGCGGCGTGGCAGCACAGCAACAACAAAATGTCCAAAATGATGAAAATGGTGAGGAGCTGATTTTATCCGGCTCGAAGGACCAAATGTTTCGGCACAAAATAGGGCCACCATGCAGCAATGCGAACCAGCAAAGAAAAGGGGTATGGCCGTGCACAGCCACCAACACAAAAAAAAATCCCACGCTGAGTGGTAATAAGACACTATATTGTCCTTTTAATTATATTAACTTTAAGTTTTTATTTTATTTTAAATAGTTTTAAGTTAGATTTAAGTAGTTTTTAATAATAATTTTAAGTTAAAATATAAGTGACTTGATAATTTAGTTTTAAGAACAAAGGAAGAAAAGTTGCCGAAAGGGCCAAGTGACAGTTTAAGAATGCAATTGAAAAAAAGGATGAGCTCACAAGGTAGTGAATTCGAGGCGAAGTTGGTTGCGGTCCACCAGCTGAACACATTCCACAACCCAGTATTATGAATAATACTGGGTTTCGGGTGCGCTCAGATGGTGGAACCGGCAAGCACAACCTTTAAGGACTACCGTGCATGCGTATTGCTAATGTTGGCCCTCCGCGCAGACTCCTTGCAACGCGGAGTTGAGCGGAAAGGCACAACAAGTTGCAATACGCATGAACAACATATTTTATTATTCTATTGTGATTGTCTTATGTATGCCCGTTCATATAAAATAATTTGGTAAAACTAATTTTTGTAAGAGCTGTTTTTGGTTTTCTCTTATGGGAAATGCTTTGAATGCTAAATCGAAAAAAAATTTATATCACATACAGGGTACTCTTTGTGACATGCAGACGGCGTTGAACGCAACTTACCAAGTCTCAATAGCAACTGCAAAAATATTGTATGGTTTTGTTAGGGCCAAATAGACCAGGTATAATTCAAAACAGCTTAAAAATGTAGCGGTTTGTTGACATTTTTGGTAATGTTGCAATTGGCCCTAGAAGTTAAAAGCTTGGATTCATCACTAGGACAACATCATAAGTGATATAATGCAAATGTATATATTCAGACGGGGGTTAAAACCATCGGAAAATTTGTCGATGACATTAAACAAATTAGCCAAGATGAACCTCCTTCAATTAAACTGAACCACGAAGAGATTTCTGCGTCACCTGGTCGATTATGTGACTATTCCCGACTCTCGCCAACATTTGCTGCACTCAATCCATTTTCAACGCCTGTCGTATAATATGGTGCAGTAAGTATTGTGCCCCAAAAATCGAAATGTTCATTGAAGAACCCAATAAATTGGCCGTCGAATGCCAACACCATCCATCTCGGCGGCCGAAACGTCACCACACCCTCGAAAACGCCAGCAGTATTTGTGCCCCCAAAAATTGAAATGTTCATTGAAGAACCCAATAAGTTGGCCGTCGAATGCCAACACCATCCATCTCTGCGGCCGAAACGTCACCACACCCACGAAAACGCCAACATTTGCTGAACACAATCCATTTTCAACGTCTTCAACGCTTGTCATATAACATGGTGCAGTTAGTATTTGTGCCCCGAAAATCGAAATGTTCATTGAAGAACCCAACAAATTGGCCGTCGAATGACAACACCATCTATCTCGGCGGCCAAAACGTCACCACACCCTCGAAAACGCCAGCATTTGCTGCACTCAATCCGTTTTCAACGTCTTTAATGCCTGTCATGTAACATGGTGCAGCAAGTATTTGTGCCCCCAAAAATCGAAATGTTCATTGAAGAACCCAATAAGTTGGCCGTCGAATGCCAACACCATGCATCTCTGCGCCCGAAACGTCACCACACCCACGAAAACGCAAACATTTGCGACTCGTGTTACAGAAGCTAGTAATATCTGGTGCGTTTCGTTCCCGACGGTACTGGTCCAAATATTATCGTGGATTGCACCAAGTCTGTGTACTACTTCAACGAAATCTCCTTTGTTTGCCGAAACACCCTTCTAAATGGATTGGCATCCTAAGATTTTGACATTTCGACACTTGTCAAATTGAAAAGTGAAATTTCGAGTTTAATATTGGTGCTAAAGCGCTGGCCGAAAAACTAGGTAATATCAGCCTTCTAAATCGATTGGCATCCTCAGATTTTGACATTTCAACACCCGACCCGAAACCCACAGAAGAGAGGAGTTATAATATTAAATATTTTTTTTTATTATAGGGGATGCACCATTTATATTTTCTTATCGCGCGACATGCATGCGAGTGCATCTAGCACAATAATTATCTTCTTCTTTTACTGAAAAAAATATGTAAAAATAATATTTCATTTAAATCAATGGGTAACTCCAGTTCACCCTCGCTCTACGCACATTATACCATATTGACGGCAACATTCATCTATTTTAGAAAACAACAATACAGGTTTGTTAACATTCTTGTCTACAAAATAAAGCAAATAAGTAATGTTTCGATAATATTTTCTTCTTGATTTACAAACTTACATATTTTATTATTCTATTGTGATTGTCTTATGTATGCCCGTTCATATAAAATAATTTGGTAAAACTAATTTTTGTAAGAGCTGTTTTTGGTTTTCTCTTATGGGAAATGCTTTGAATGCTAAATCGAAAAAAAATTTATATCAGATACAGGGTACTCTTTGTGACATGCAGACGGCGTTGAACGCAACTTACCAAGTCTCAATAGCAACTGCAAAAATATTGTATGGTTTTGTTAGGGCCAAATAGACCAGGTATAATTCAAAACAGCTTAAAAATGTAGCGGTTTGTTGACATTTTTGGTAATGTTGCAATTGGCCCTAGAAGTTAAAAGCTTGGATTCATCACTAGGACAACATCATAAGTGATATAATGCAAATGTATATATTCAGACGGGGGTTAAAACCATCGGAAAATTTGTCGATGACATTAAACAAATTAGCCAAGATGAACCTCCTTCAATTAAACTGAACCACGAAGAGATTTCTGCGTCACCTGGTCGATTATGTGACTATTCCCGACTCTCGCCAACATTTGCTGAACTCAATCCATTTTCAACACCTGTCGTATAATATGGTGCAGTAAGTATTGTGCCCCAAAAATCGAAATGTTCATTGAAGAACCCAATAAATTGGCCGTCGAATGCCAACACCATCCATCTCGGCGGCCGAAACGTCACCACACCCTCGAAAACGCCAGCAGTATTTGTGCCCCCAAAAATTGAAATGTTCATTGAAGAACCCAATAAGTTGGCCGTCGAATGCCAACACCATCCATCTCTGCGGCCGAAACGTCACCACACCCACGAAAACGCCAACATTTGCTGAACACAATCCATTTTCAACGTCTTCAACGCTTGTCATATAACATGGTGCAGTTAGTATTTGTGCCCCGAAAATCGAAATGTTCATTGAAGAACCCAACAAATTGGCCGTTGAATGACAACACCATCTATCTCGGCGGCCAAAACGTCACCACACCCTCGAAAACGCCAGCATTTGCTGCACTCAATCCGTTTTCAACGTCTTTAATGCCTGTCATGTAACATAGTGCAGCAAGTATTTGTGCCCCCAAAAATCGAAATGTTCATTGAAGAACCCAATAAGTTGGCCGTCGAATGCCAACACCATGCATCTCTGCGCCCGAAACGTCACCACACCCACGAAAACGCAAACATTTGCGACTCGTGTTACAGAAGCTAGTAATATCTGGTGCGTTTCGTTCCCGACGGTACTGGTCCAAATATTATCGTGGATTGCACCAAGTCTGTGCACTACTTCAACGAAATCTCCGTTGTTTGCCGAAACACCCTTCTAAATGGATTGGCATCCTAAGATTTTGACATTTCGACACTTGTCAAATTGAAAAGTGAAATTTCGAGTTTAATATTGGTGCTAAAGCGCTGGCCGAAAAACTAGGTAATATCAGCCTTCTAAATCGATTGGCATCCTCAGATTTTTACATTTCGACACCCGACCCGAAACCCACAGAAGAGAGGAGTTATAATATTAAATATTTTTTTTTATTATAGGGAATGCACCATTTATATTTTCTTATCGCGCGACATGCATGCGAGTGCATCTAGCACAATAATTATCTTCTTCTTTTACTGAAAAAAATACGTAAAAATAATATTTCATTTAAATCAATGGGTAACTCCAGTTCACCCTCGCTCTACGCACATTATACCATATTGACGGCAACATTCATCTATTTTAGAAAACAACAATACAGGTTTGTTAACATTCTTGTCTACAAAATAAAGCAAATAAGTAATGTTTCGATAATATTTTCCTCTTGATTTACAAACTTACATATTTTATTATTCTATTGTGATTGTCTTATGTATGCCCGTTCATATAAAATAATTTGGTAAAACTAATTTTTGTAAGAGCTGTTTTTGGTTTTCTCTTATGGGAAATGCTTTGAATGCTAAATCGAAAAAAAATTTATATCACATACAGGGTACTCTTTGTGACATGCAGACGGCGTTGAACGCAACTTACCAAGTCTCAATAGCAACTGCAAAAATATTGTATGGTTTTGTTAGGGCCAAATAGACCAGGTTTAATTCAAAACAGCTTAAAAATGTAGCGGTTTGTTGACATTTTTGGTAATGTTGCAATTGGCCCTAGAAGTTAAAAGCTTGGATTCATCACTAGGACAACATCAAAGTGATATAATGCAAATGTATATATTCAGACGGGGGTTAAAACCATCGGAAAATTTGTCGATGACATTAAACAAATTAGCCAAGATGAACCTCCTTCAATTAAACTGAACCACGAAGAGATTTCTGCGTCACCTGGTCGATTATGTGACTATTCCCGACTCTCGCCAACATTTGCTGCACTCAATCCATTTTCAACGCCTGTCGTATAATATGGTGCAGTAAGTATTTGTGCCCCAAAAATCGAAATGTTCATTGAAGAACCCAATAAATTGACCGTCGAATGCCAACACCATCCATCTCGGCGGCCGAAACGTCACCACACCCTCGAAAACGCCAGCAGTATTTGTGCCCCCAAAAATTGAAATGTTCATTGAAGAACCCAATAAGTTGGCCGTCGAATGCCAACACCATCCATCTCTGCGGCCGAAACGTCACCACACCCACGAAAACGCCAACATTTGCTGAACACAATCCATTTTCAACGTCTTCAACGCTTGTCATATAACATGGTGCAGTTAGTATTTGTGCCCCGAAAATCGAAATGTTCATTGAAGAACCCAACAAATTGGCCGTCGAATGACAACACCATCTATCTCGGCGGCCAAAACGTCACCACACCCTCGAAAACGCCAGCATTTGCTGCACTCAATCCGTTTTCAACGTCTTTAATGCCTGTCATGTAACATGGTGCAGCAAGTATTTGTGCCCCCAAAAATCGAAATGTTCATTGAAGAACCCAATAAGTTGGCCATCGAATGCCAACACCATGCATCTCTGCGGCCGAAACGTCACCACACCCACGAAAACGCAAACATTTGCGACTCGTGTTACAGAAGCTAGTAATATCTGGTGCGTTTCGTTCCCGACGGTACTGGTCCAAATATTATCGTGGATTGCACCAAGTCTGTGCACTACTTCAACGAAATCTCCGTTGTTTGCCGAAACACCCTTCTAAATGGATTGGCATCCTAAGATTTTGACATTTCGACACTTGTCAAATTGAAAAGTGAAATTTCGAGTTTAATATTGGTGCTAAAGCGCTGGCCGAAAAACTAGGTAATATCAGCCTTCTAAATCGATTGGCATCCTCAGATTTTGACATTTCAACACCCGACCCGAAACCCACAGAAGAGAGGAGTTATAATATTAAATATTTTTTTTATTATAGGGGATGCACCATTTATATTTTCTTATCGCGCGACATGCATGCGAGTGCATCTAGCACAATAATTATCTTCTTCTTTTACTGAAAAAAATATGTAAAAATAATATTTCATTTAAATCAATGGGTAACTCCAGTTCACCCTCGCTCTACGCACATTATACCATATTGACGGCAACATTCATCTATTTTAGATAACAACAATACAGGTTTGTTAACATTCTTGTCTACAAAATAAAGCAAATAAGTAATGTTTCGATAATATTTTCCTCTTGATTTACAAACTTACATATTTTATTATTCTATTGTGATTGTCTTATGTATGCCCGTTCATATAAAATAATTTGGTAAAACTAATTTTTGTAAGAGCTGTTTTTGGGGTTCTCTTATGGGAAATGCTTTGAATGCTAAATCGAAAAAAAATTTATATCACATACAGGGTACTCTTTGTGACATGCAGACGGCGTTGAACGCAACTTACCAAGTCTCAATAGCAACTGCAAAAATATTGTATGGTTTTGTTAGGGCCAAATAGACCAGGTATAATTCAAAACAGCTTAAAAATGTAGCGGTTTGTTGACATTTTTGGTAATGTTGCAATTGGCCCTAGAAGTTAAAAGCTTGGATTCATCACTAGGACAACATCATAAGTGATATAATGCAAATGTATATATTCAGACGGGGGTTAAAACCATCGGAAAATTTGTCGATGACATTAAACAAATTAGCCAAGATGAACCTCCTTCAATTAAACTGAACCACGAAGAGATTTCTGCGTCACCTGGTCGATTATGTGACTATTCCCGACTCTCGCCAACATTTGCTGCACTCAATCCATTTTCAACGCCTGTCGTATAATATGGTGCAGTAAGTATTGTGCCCCAAAAATCGAAATGTTCATTGAAGAACCCAATAAATTGGCCGTCGAATGCCAACACCATCCATCTCGGCGGCCGAAACGTCACCACACCCTCGAAAACGCCAGCAGTATTTGTGCCCCCAAAAATTGAAATGTTCATTGAAGAACCCAATAAGTTGGCCGTCGAATGCCAACACCATCCATCTCTGCGGCCGAAACGTCACCACACCCACGAAAACGCCAACATTTGCTGAACACAATCCATTTTCAACGTCTTCAACGCTTGTCATATAACATGGTGCAGTTAGTATTTGTGCCCCGAAAATCGAAATGTTCATTGAAGAACCCAACAAATTGGCCGTCGAATGACAACACCATCTATCTCGGCGGCCAAAACGTCACCACACCCTCGAAAACGCCAGCATTTGCTGCACTCAATCCGTTTTCAACGTCTTTAATGCCTGTCATGTAACATGGTGCAGCAAGTATTTGTGCCCCCAAAAATCGAAATGTTCATTGAAGAACCCAATAAGTTGGCCGTCGAATGCCAACACCATGCATCTCTGCGGCCGAAACGTCACCACACCCACGAAAACGCAAACATTTGCGACTCGTGTTACAGAAGCTAGTAATATCTGGTGCGTTTCGTTCCCGACGGTACTGGTCCAAATATTATCGTGGATTGTACCAAGTCTGTGCACTACTTCAACGAAATCTCCGTTGTTTGCCGAAACACCCTTCTAAATGGATTGGCATCCTAAGATTTTGACATTTCGACACTTGTCAAATTGAAAAGTGAAATTTCGAGTTTAATATTGGTGCTAAAGCGCTGGCCGAAAAACTAGGTAATATCAGCCTTCTAAATCGATTGGCATCCTCAGATTTTGACATTTCAACACCCGACCCGAAACCCACAGAAGAGAGGAGTTATAATATTAAATATTTTTTTTATTATAGGGGATGCACCATTTATATTTTCTTATCGCGCGACATGCATGCGAGTGCATCTAGCACAATAATTATCTTCTTCTTTTACTGAAAAAAATATGTAAAAATAATATTTCATTTAAATCAATGGGTAACTCCAGTTCACCCTCGCTCTACGCACATTATACCATATTGACGGCAACATTCATCTATTTTAGAAAACAACAATACAGGTTTGTTAACATTCTTGTCTACAAAATAAAGCAAATAATGTGTTAATGTAATGTTTCGATAATATTTTCCTCTTGATTTACAAACTTACATATTTTATTATTCTATTGTGATTGTCTTATGTATGCCCGTTCATATAAAATAATTTGGTAAAACTAATTTTTGTAAGAGCTGTTTTTGGTTTTCTCTTATGGGAAATGCTTTGAATGCTAAATCGAAAAAAAATTTATATCACATACAGGGTACTCTTTGTGACATGCAGACGGCGTTGAACGCAACTTACCAAGTCTCAATAGCAACTGCAAAAATATTGTATGGTTTTGTTAGGGCCAAATAGACCAGGTATAATTCAAAACAGCTTAAAAATGTAGCGGTTTGTTGACATTTTTGGTAATGTTGCAATTGGCCCTAGAAGTTAAAAGCTTGGATTCATCACTAGGACAACATCATAAGTGATATAATGCAAATGTATATATTCAGACGGGGGTTAAAACCATCGGAAAATTTGTCGATGACATTAAACAAATTAGCCAAGATGAACCTCCTTCAATTAAACTGAACCACGAAGAGATTTCTGCGTCACCTGGTCGATTATGTGACTATTCCCGACTCTCGCCAACATTTGCTGCACTCAATCCATTTTCAACGCCTGTCGTATAATATGGTGCAGTAAGTATTGTGCCCCAAAAATCGAAATGTTCATTGAAGAACCCAATAAATTGGCCGTCGAATGCCAACACCATCCATCTCGGCGGCCGAAACGTCACCCCACCCTCGAAAACGCCAGCAGTATTTGTGCCCCCAAAAATTGAAATGTTCATTGAAGAACCCAATAAGTTGGCCGTCGAATGCCAACACCATCCATCTCTGCGGCCGAAACGTCACCACACCCACGAAAACGCCAACATTTGCTGAACACAATCCATTTTCAACGTCTTCAACGCTTGTCATATAACATGGTGCAGTTAGTATTTGTGCCCCGAAAATCGAAATGTTCATTGAAGAACCCAACAAATTGGCCGTCGAATGACAACACCATCTATCTCGGCGGCCAAAACGTCACCACACCCTCGAAAACGCCAGCATTTGCTGCACTCAATCCGTTTTCAACGTCTTTAATGCCTGTCATGTAACATGGTGCAGCAAGTATTTGTGCCCCCAAAAATCGAAATGTTCATTGAAGAACCCAATAAGTTGGCCGTCGAATGCCAACACCATGCATCTCTGCGGCCGAAACGTCACCACACCCACGAAAACGCAAACATTTGCGACTCGTGTTACAGAAGCTAGTAATATCTGGTGCGTTTCGTTCCCGACGGTACTGGTCCAAATATTATCGTGGATTGCACCAAGTCTGTGCACTACTTCAACGAAATCTCCGTTGTTTGCCGAAACACCCTTCTAAATGGATTGGCATCCTAAGATTTTGACATTTCGACACTTGTCAAATTGAAAAGTGAAATTTCGAGTTTAATATTGGTGCTAAAGCGCTGGCCGAAAAACTAGGTAATATCAGCCTTCTAAATCGATTGGCATCCTCAGATTTTGACATTTCAACACCCGACCCGAAACCCACAGAAGAGAGGAGTTATAATATTAATTTTTTTTTTTTATTATAGGGGATGCACCATTTATATTTTCTTATCGCGCGACATGCATGCGAGTGCATCTAGCACAATAATTATCTTCTTCTTTTACTGAAAAAAATATGTAAAAATAATATTTCATTTAAAACAATGGGTAACTCCAGTTCACCCTCGCTCTACGCACATTATACCATATTGACGGCAACATTCATCTATTTTAGAAAACAACAATACAGGTTTGTTAACATTCTTGTCTACAAAATAAAGCAAATAAGTAATGTTTCGATAATATTTTCCTCTTGATTTACAAACTTACATATTTTATTATTCTATTGTGATTGTCTTATGTATGCCCGTTCATATAAAATAATTTGGTAAAACTAATTTTTGTAAGAGCTGTTTTTGGTTTTCTCTTATGGGAAATGCTTTGAATGCTAAATCGAAAAAAAATTTATATCACATACAGGGTACTCTTTGTGACATGCAGACGGCGTTGAACGCAACTTACCAAGTCTCAATAGCAACTGCAAAAATATTGTATGGTTTTGTTAGGGCCAAATAGACCAGGTATAATTCAAAACAGCTTAAAAATGTAGCGGTTTGTTGACATTTTTGGTAATGTTGCAATTGGCCCTAGAAGTTAAAAGCTTGGATTCATCACTAGGACAACATCATAAGTGATATAATGAAAATGTATATATTCAGACGGGGGTTAAAACCATCGGAAAATTTGTCGATGACATTAAACAAATTAGCCAAGATGAACCTCCTTCAATTAAACTGAACCACGAAGAGATTTCTGCGTCACCTGGTCGATTATGTGACTATTCCCGACTCTCGCCAACATTTGCTGCACTCAATCCATTTTCAACGCCTGTCGTATAATATGGTGCAGTAAGTATTTGTGCCCCAAAAATCGAAATGTTCATTGAAGAACCCAATAAATTGGCCGTCGAATGCCAACACCATCCATCTCGGCGGCCGAAACGTCACCACACCCTCGAAAACGCCAGCAGTATTTGTGCCCCCAAAAATTGAAATGTTCATTGAAGAACCCAATAAGTTGGCCATCGAATGCCAACACCATCCATCTCTGCGGCCGAAACGTCACCACACCCACGAAAACGCCAACATTTGCTGAACACAATCCATTTTCAACGTCTTCAACGCTTGTCATATAACATGGTGCAGTTAGTATTTGTGCCCCGAAAATCGAAATGTTCATTGAAGAACCCAACAAATTGGCCGTCGAATGACAACACCATCTATCTCGGCGGCCAAAACGTCACCACACCCTCGAAAACGCCAGCAGTATTTGTGCCCCCAAAAATTGAAATGTTCATTGAAGAACCCAATAAGTTGGCCGTCGAATGCCAACACCATCCATCTCTGCGGCCGAAACGTCACCACACCCACGAAAACGCCAACATTTGCTGAACACAATCCATTTTCAACGACTTCAACGCTTGTCATATAACATGGTGCAGTAAGTATTTGTGCCCCGAAAATCGAAATGTTCATTGAAGAACCCAACAAATTGGCCGTCGAATGACAACACCATCTATCTCGGCGGCCAAAACGTCACCACACCCTCGAAAACGCCATCATTTGCTGCACTCAATCCGTTTTCAACGTCTTTAATGCCTGTCATGTAACATGGTGCAGCAAGTATTTGTGCCCCCAAAAATCGAAATGTTCATTGAAGAACCCAATAAGTTGGCCGTCGAATGCCAACACCATGCATCTCTGCGGCCGAAACGTCACCACACCCACGAAAACGCAAACATTTGCGACTCGTGTTACAGAAGCTAGTAAAATCTGGCGCGTTTCGTTCCCGACGGTACTGGTCCAAATATTATCGTGGATTGCACCAAGTCTGTGCACTACTTCAACGAAATCTCCGTTGTTTGCCGAAACACCCTTCTAAATGGATTGGCATCCTAAGATTTTGACATTTCGACACTTGTCAAATTGAAAAGTAAAATTTCGAGTTCAATATTGGTGCTAAAGCGCTGGCCGAAAAACTAGGTAATATCAGCCTACTAAATCGATTGGCATCCTCAGATTTTGACATTTCGACACCCGACCCGAAACCCACAGAAGAGAGGAGTTATAATATTAAATATTTTTTTTTATTATAGGGGATGCACCATTTATATTTTCTTATCGCGCGACATGCATGCGAGTGCATCTAGCACAATAATTATCTTCTTCTTTTACTGAAAAAAATATGTAAAAATAATATTTCATTTAAATCAATGGGTAACTCCAGTTCACCCTCGCTCTACGCACATTATACCATATTGACGGCAACATTCATCTATTTTAGAAAACAACAATACAGGTTTGTTAACATTCTTGTCTACAAAATAAAGCAAATAAGTAATGTTTCGATAATATTTTCCTCTTGATTTACAAACTTACATATTTTATTATTCTATTGTGATTGTCTTATGTATGCCCGTTCATATAAAATAATTTAGTAAAACTAATTTTTGTAAGAGCTGTTTTTGGTTTTCTCTTATGGGAAATGCTTTGAATGCTGAATCGAAAACAAATTTATATCACATACAGGGTACTCTTTGTGACATGCAGACGGCGTTGAACGCAACTTACCAAGTCTCAATAGCAACTGCAAAAATATTGTATGGTTTTGTTAGGGCCAAATAGACCAGGTATAATTCAAAACAGCTTAAAAATGTAGCGGTTTGTTGACATTTTTGGTAATGTTGCAATTGGCCCTAGAAGTTAAAAGCTTGGATTCATCACTAGGACAACATCATAAGTGATATAATGCAAATGTATATATTCAGACGGGGGTTAAAACCATCGGAAAATTTGTCGATGACATTAAACAAATTAGCCAAGATGAACCTCCTTCAATTAAACTGAACCACGAAGAGATTTCTGCGTCACCTGGTCGATTATGTGACTATTCCCCACTCTCGCCAACATTTGCTGCACTCAATCCATTTTCAACGCCTGTCGTATAATATGGTGCAGTAAGTATTTGTGCCCCAAAAATTGAAATGTTCATTGAAGAACCCAATAAATTGGCCGTCGAATGCCAACACCATCCATCTCGGCGGCCGAAACGTCACCACACCCTCGAAAACGCCAGCAGTATTTGTGCCCCCAAAAATTGAAATGTTCATTGAAGAACCCAATAAGTTGGCCGTCGAATGCCAACACCATCCATCTCTGCGGCCGAAACGTCACCACACCCACGAAAACGCCAACATTTGCTGAACACATCCATTTTCAACGTCTTCAACGCTTGTCATATAACATGGTGCAGTAAGTATTTGTGCCCCGAAAATCGAAATGTTCATTGAAGAACCCAACAAGTTGGCCGTCGAATGACAACACCATCTATCTCGGCGGCCAAAACGTCACCACACCCTCGAAAACGCCAGCATTTGCTGCACTCAATCCGTTTTCAACGCCTTTAATGCCTGTCATGTAACATGGTGCAGCAAGTATTTGTGCCCCCAAAAATCGAAATGTTCATTGAAGAACCCAACAAGTTGGCCGTCGAATGCCAACACCATGCATCTCTGCGGCCGAAACGTCACCACACCCACGAAAACGCCAACATTTGCTGAACACAATCCATTTTCAACGTCTTCAACGCTTGTCATATAACATGGTGCAGTAAGTATTTGTGCCCCGAAAATCGAAATGTTCATTGAAGAACCCAACAAATTGGCCGTCGAATGACAACACCATCTATCTCGGCG
Organism: Melangyna quadrimaculata; assembly: GCA_949320155.1. Lineage (NCBI taxonomy): Eukaryota > Metazoa > Arthropoda > Insecta > Diptera > Syrphidae > Melangyna > Melangyna quadrimaculata. The sequence goes on from OX439486.1 coordinate 12,288,683, forward strand.
GCCAAAACGTCACCACACCCTCGAAAACGCCAGCATTTGCTGCACTCAATCCGTTTTCAACGTCTTTAATGCCTGTCATGTAACATGGTGCAGCAAGTATTTGTGCCCCCAAAAATCGAAATGTTCATTGAAGAACCCAATAAGTTGGCCGTCGAATGCCAACACCATGCATCTCTGCGGCCGAAACGTCACCACACCCACGAAAACGCCAACATTTGCTGAACACAATCCATTTTCAACGTCTTCAACGCTTGTCATATAACATGGTGCAGTAAGTATTTGTGCCCCGAAAATCGAAATGTTCATTGAAGAACCCAACAAATTGGCCGTCGAATGACAACACTATCTATCTCGGTGGCCAAAACGTCACCACACCCTCGAAAACGGCAGCATTTGCTGCACTCAATCCGTTTTCAACGTCTTTAATGCCTGTCATGTAACATGGTGCAGCAAGTATTTGTGCCCCCAAAAATCGAAATGTTCATTGAAGAACCCAATAAGTTGGCCGTCGAATGCCAACACCATGCATCTCTGCGGCCGAAACGTCACCACACCCACGAAAACGCCAACATTTGCTGAACACAATCCATTTTCAACGTCTTCAACGCTTGTCATATAACATGGTGCAGTAAGTATTTGTGCCCCGAAAATCGAAATGTTCATTGAAGAACCCAACAAATTGGCCGTCGAATGACAACACCATCTATCTCGGCGGCCAAAACGTCACCACACCCTCGAAAACGCCAGCATTTGCTGCACTCAATCCGTTTTCAACGTCTTTAATGCCTGTCATGTAACATGGTGCAGCAAGTATTTGTGCCCCCAAAAATCGAAATGTTCATTGAAGAACCCAATAAGTTGGCCGTCGAATGCCAACACCATGCATCTCTGCGGCCGAAACGTCACCACACCCACGAAAACGCAAACATTTGCGACTCGTGTTACAGAAGCTAGTAATATCTGGTGCGTTTCGTTCCCGACGGTACTGGTCCAAATATTATCGTGGATTGCACCAAGTCTGTGCACTACTTCAACGAAATCTCCGTTGTTTGCCGAAACACCCTTCTAAATGGATTGGCATCCTAAGATTTTGACATTTCGACACTTATTAAATTGAAAAGTGAAATTTCGAGTTTAATATTGGTGCTAAAGCGCTGGCCGAAAAACTAGGTAATATCAGCCTTCTAAATCGATTGGCATCCTCAGATTTTGACATTTCGACACCCGACCTGAAACCCACAGAAGAGAGGAGTTATAATATTAAATATTTTTTTTATTATAGGGGATGCACCATTTATATTTTCTTATCGCGCGACATGCATGCGAGTGCATCTAGCACAATAATTATCTTCTTCTTTTACTGAAAAAAATATGTAAAAATAATATTTCATTTAAATCAATGGGTAACTCCAGTTCACCCTCGCTCTACGCACATTATACCATATTGACGGCAACATTCATCTATTTTAGAAAACAACAATACAGGTTTGTTAACATTCTTGTCTACAAAATAAAGCAAATAATGTGTTAATGTAATGTTTCGATAATATTTTCCTCTTGATTTACAAACTTACATATTTTATTATTCTATTGTGATTCTCTTATGTATGCCCGTTCATATAAAATAATTTGGTAAAACTAATTTTTGTAAGAGCTGTTTTTGGTTTTCTCTTATGGGAAATGCTTTGAATGCTAAATCGAAAAAAAATTTATATCACATACAGGGTACTCTTTTTGACATGCAGACGGCGTTGAACGCAACTTACCAAGTCTCAATAGCAACTGCAAAAATATTGTATGGTTTTGTTAGGGCCAAATAGACCAGGTATAATTCAAAACAGCTTAAAAATGTAGCGGTTTGTTGACATTTTTGGTAATGTTGCAATTGGCCCTAGAAGTTAAAAGCTTGGATTCATCACTAGGACAACATCATAAGTGATATAATGCAAATGTATATATTCAGACGGGGGTTAAAACCATCGGAAAATTTGTCGATGACATTAAACAAATTAGCCAAGATGAACCTCCTTCAATTAAACTGAACCACGAAGAGATTTCTGCGTCACCTGGTCGATTATGTGACTATTCCCGACTCTCGCCAACATTTGCTGCACTCAATCCATTTTCAACGCCTGTCGTATAATATGGTGCAGTAAGTATTTGTGCCCCAAAAATCGAAATGTTCATTGAAGAACCCAATAAATTGGCCTTCGAATGCCAACACCATCCATCTCGGCGGCCGAAACGTCACCACACCCTCGAAAACGCCAGCAGTATTTGTGCCCCCAAAAATTGAAATGTTCATTGAAGAACCCAATAAGTTGGCCGTCGAATGCCAACACCATGCATCTCTGCGGCCGAAACGTCACCACACCCACGAAAACGCCAACATTTGCTGAACACAATCCATTTTCAACGACTTCAACGCTTGTCATATAACATGGTGCAGTAAGTATTTGTGCCCCGAAAATCGAAATGTTCATTGAAGAACCCAACAAATTGGCCGTCGAATGACAACACCATCTATCTCGGCGGCCAAAACGTCACCACACCCTCGAAAACGCCAGCATTTGCTGCACTCAATCCGTTTTCAACGTCTTTAATGCCTGTCATGTAACATGGTGCAGCAAGTATTTGTGCCCCCAAAAATCGAAATGTTCATTGAAGAACCCAATAAGTTGGCCGTCGAATGCCAACACCATGCATCTCTGCGGCCGAAACGTCACCACACCCACGAAAACGCAAACATTTGCGACTCGTGTTACAGAAGCTAGTAAAATCTGGTGCGTTTCGTTCCCGACGGTACTGGTCCAAATATTATCGTGGATTGCACCAAGTCTGTGCACTACTTCAACGAAATCTCCGTTGTTTGCCGAAACACCCTTCTAAATGGATTGGCATCCTAAGATTTTGACATTTCGACACTTGTCAAATTGAAAAGTAAAATTTCGAGTTTAATATTGGTGCTAAAGCGCTGGCCGAAAAACTAGGTAATATCAGCCTTCTAAATCGATTGGCATCCTCAGATTTTGACATTTCGACACCCGACCCGAAACCCACAGAAGAGAGGAGTTATAATATTAAATATTTTTTTTTATTATAGGGGATGCACCATTTATATTTTCTTATCGCGCGACATGCATGCGAGTGCATCTAGCACAATGATTATCTTCTTCTTTTACTGAAAAAAATATGTAAAAATAATATTTCATTTAAATCAATGGGTAACTCCAGTTCACCCTCGCTCTACGCACATTATACCATATTGACGGCAACATTCATCTATTTTAGAAAACAACAATACAGGTTTGTTAACATTCTTGTCTACAAAATAAAGCAAATAAGTAATGTTTCGATAATATTTTCCTCTTGATTTACAAACTTACATATTTTATTATTCTATTGTGATTGTCTTATGTATGCCCGTTCATATAAAATAATTTGGTAAAACTAATTTTTGTAAGAGCTGTTTTTGGTTTTCTCTTATGGGAAATGCTTTGAATGCTAAATCGAAAACAAATTTATATCACATACAGGGTACTCTTTGTGACATGCAGACGGCGTTGAACGCAACTTACCAAGTCTCAATAGCAACTGCAAAAATATTGTATGGTTTTGTTAGGGCCAAATAGACCAGGTATAATTCAAAACAGCTTAAAAATGTAGCGGTTTGTTGACATTTTTGGTAATGTTGCAATTGGCCCTAGAAGTTAAAAGCTTGGATTCATCACTAGGACAACATCATAAGTGATATAATGCAAATGTATATATTCAGACGGGGGTTAAAACCATCGGAAAATTTGTCGATGACATTAAACAAATTAGCCAAGATGAACCTCCTTCAATTAAACTGAACCACGAAGAGATTTCTGCGTCACCTGGTCGATTATGTGACTATTCCCCACTCTCGCCAACATTTGCTGCACTCAATCCATTTTCAACGCCTGTCGTATAATATGGTGCAGTAAGTATTTGTGCCCCAAAAATTGAAATGTTCATTGAAGAACCCAATAAATTGGCCGTCGAATGCCAACACCATCCATCTCGGCGGCCGAAACGTCACCACACCCTCGAAAACGCCAGCAGTATTTGTGCCCCCAAAAATTGAAATGTTCATTGAAGAACCCAATAAGTTGGCCGTCGAATGCCAACACCATCCATCTCTGCGGCCGAAACGTCACCACACCCACGAAAACGCCAACATTTGCTGAACACAATCCATTTTCAACGTCTTCAACGCTTGTCATATAACATGGTGCAGTAAGTATTTGTGCCCCGAAAATCGAAATGTTCATTGAAGAACCCAACAAATTGGCCGTCGAATGACAACACCATCTATCTCGGCGGCCAAAACGTCACCACACCCTCGAAAACGCCAGCATTTGCTGCACTCAATCCGTTTTCAACGCCTTTAATGCCTGTCATGTAACATGGTGCAGCAAGTATATGTGCCCCCAAAAATCGAAATGTTCATTGAAGAACCCAACAAGTTGGCCGTCGAATGCCAACACCATGCATCTCTGCGGCCGAAACGTCACCACACCGACGAAAACGCCAACATTTGCTGAACACAATCCATTTTCAACGTCTTCAACGCTTGTCATATAACATGGTGCAGTAAGTATTTGTGCCCCGAAAATCGAAATGTTCATTGAAGAACCCAACAAATTGGCCGTCGAATGACAACACCATCTATCTCGGCGGCCAAAACGTCACCACACCCTCGAAAACGCCAGCATTTGCTGCACTCAATCCGTTTTCAACGTCTTTAATGCCTGTCATGTAACATGGTGCAGCAAGTATTTGTGCCCCCAAAAATCGAAATGTTCATTGAAGAACCCAATAAGTTGGCCGTCGAATGCCAACACCATCCATCTCTGCGGCCGAAACGTCACCACACCCACGAAAACGCCAACATTTGCTGAACACAATCCATTTTCAACGTCTTCAACGCTTGTCATATAACATGGTGCAGTAAGTATTTGTGCCCCGAAAATCGAAATGTTCATTGAAGAACCCAACAAATTGGCCGTCGAATGACAACACCATCTATCTCGGCGGCCAAAACGTCACCACACCCTCGAAAACGCCAGCATTTGCTGCACTCAATCCGTTTTCAACGTCTTTAATGCCTGTCATGTAACATGGTGCAGCAAGTATTTGTGCCCCCAAAAATCGAAATGTTCATTGAAGAACCCAATAAGTTGGCCGTCGAATGCCAACACCATGCATCTCTGCGGCCGAAACGTCACCACACCCACGAAAACGCAAACATTTGCGACTCGTGTTACAGAAGCTAGTAATATCTGGTGCGTTTCGTTCCCGACGGTACTGGTCCAAATATTATCGTGGATTGCACCAAGTCTGTGCACTACTTCAACGAAATCTCCGTTGTTTGCCGAAACACCCTTCTAAATGGATTGGCATCCTAAGATTTTGACATTTCGACACTTGTCAAATTGAAAAGTGAAATTTCGAGTTTAATATTGGTGCTAAAGCGCTGGCCGAAAAACTAGGTAATATCAGCCTTCTAAATCGATTGGCATCCTCAGATTTTGACATTTCGACACCCGACCCGAAACCCACAGAAGAGAGGAGTTATAATATTAAATATTTTTTTTTATTAGTAGTAGCCCGTAGCGTAATGGTTAGTGCGTTCGACTGTCACGCTGGAGGTCTGGGATCGCTTCCCAGCCTCGTCCACCTAAAAACTGAAAAGTTTTTTTTCAGGGCTACTGCCTCTTGCGAGGAATTGACAAATCCTCCAAGAGTATCACTTGTCACGAATAAGTGCTTCTCGTCTAGCCGTTCGGATTCGGCATTAAAATGTAGGTCCCTTCCATTCCTGTCGAAAGGCGCACACAGGAATGGTTGCGAGTTGTTAGTCACTAGGCCCTGGTTCTTCATGAGCCGTTGTGCCACCCGATTTATTTTTTTTATTTTTTATTTTTTTTTATTATAGGGGATGCACCATTTATATTTTCTTATCGCGCGACATGCATGCGAGTGCATCTAGCACAATAATTATCTTCTTCTTTTACTGAAAAAAATATGTAAAAATAATATTTCATTTAAATCAATGGGTAACTCCAGTTCACCCTCGCTCTACGCACATTATTCCATATTGACGGCAACATTCATCTATTTTAGAAAACAACAATACAGGTTTGTTAACATTCTTGTCTACAAAATAAAGCAAATAAGTAATGTTTCGATAATATTTTCCTCTTGATTTACAAACTTACATATTTTATTATTCTATTGTGATTGTCTTATGTATGCCCGTTCATATAAAATAATTTGGTAAAACTAATTTTTGTAAGAGCTGTTTTTGGTTTTCTCTTATGGGAAATGCTTTGAATGCTAAATCGAAAAAAAATTTATACCACATACAGGGTACTCTTTTTGACATGCAGACGGCGTTGAACGCAACTTACCAAGTCTCAATAGCAACTGCAAAAATATTGTATGGTTTTGTTAGGGCCAAATAGACCAGGTATAATTCAAAACAGCTTAAAAATGTAGCGGTTTGTTGACATTTTTGGTAATGTTGCAATTGGCCCTAGAAGTTAAAAGCTTGGATTCATCACTAGGACAACATCATAAGTGATATAACGCAAATGTATATATTCAGACGGGGGTTAAAACCATCGGAAAATTTGTCGATGACATTAAACAAATTAGCCAAGATGAACCTACTTCAATTAAACTGAACCACGAAGAGATTTCTGCGTCACCTGGTCGATTATGTGACTATTCCCGACTCTCGCCAACATTTGCTGCACTCAATCCATTTTCAACGCCTGTCGTATAATATGGTGCAGTAAGTATTTGTGCCCCAAAAATCGAAATGTTCATTGAAGAACCCAATAAATTGGCCTTCGAATGCCAACACCATCCATCTCGGCGGCCGAAACGTCACCACACCCTCGAAAACGCCAGCAGTATTTGTGCCCCCAAAAATTGAAATGTTCATTGAAGAACCCAATAAGTTGGCCGTCGAATGCCAACACCATCCATCTCTGCGGCCGAAACGTCACCACACCCACGAAAACGCCAACATTTGCTGAACACAATCCATTTTCAACGACTTCAACGCTTGTCATATAACATGGTGCAGTAAGTATTTGTGCCCCGAAAATCGAAATGTTCATTGAAGAACCCAACAAATTGGCCGTCGAATGACAACACCATCTATCTCGGCGGCCAAAACGTCACCACACCCTCGAAAACGCCAGCATTTGCTGCACTCAATCCGTTTTCAACGTCTTAAATGCCTGTCATGTAACATGGTGCAGCAAGTATTTGTGCCCCCAAAAATCGAAATGTTCATTGAAGAACCCAACAAGTTGGCCGTCGAATGCCAACACCATGCATCTCTGCGGCCGAAACGTCACCACACCCACGAAAACGCCAACATTTGCTGAACACAATCCATTTTCAACGTCTTCAACGCTTGTCATATAACATGGTGCAGTAAGTATTTGTGCCCCGAAAATCGAAATGTTCATTGAAGAACCCAACAAATTGGCCGTCGAATGACAACACCATCTATCTCCCCTTCAAGCAAAATCACGGACCCGTCTTCCTCGGTTCCATTCAGATCATTGCAAAACGTAGTTTCACACATTCACTTACACATTTTCTGTATATGCATTCACAAGGAGAAACGAGAATCGTGCGTTTTGTTTTGATCGACGTAGAAAAAGAGAGAATAGAAGATACTCGAGTGGTGAGTATTTTTATGGACTGAAAAGAAAACAGAGAGAGAATATAACAAAAACAGTTATTTTGATTTAATTTGGAAAAGTTAGTGCCGAGTGCTAGAAGCAAATAACAAATCTCTTAACAAATTATTAAAAACAGAGCAAAAAACGATTTTAAAAAGCAAAAGTAAGTTTTTTTTTATAGTTACAAAATGAATAAAAGTGATTATTATAAAATAAACCGCGATGTTTTGGTGATGTGCAAACGTGCAAAAAGAAATCGAGAAGAAGATGAGGAAATCGCATGTTCTTCCAGCGCAAAATCACCCATATTCCAAACAATAAATTTTCTTGAGGAAAATTTCAATTGTTTAAATGAAACGAGTGAAAATTGTTCGCCAAAAAATGTACTTCCTACTGATTCGTTAAACAATTTAGAAAATGAACTAGTAGAATGGTCAGTGGAACATAATATTACTAATCAGGCGGCTAATTCCCTTTTAAAAACATTAAAAAAATATCACCCGAGCCTTCCGCTAGACATTAGAACAATAAAAAACGTCAAAAATATTAACAAAGTTGTCGACATGGATAATGGCCAATACTGCCATGAAGGTATCGAAAAACACCTAACAAAATTCGTAGAACTCTATTGTCCAAAGGAAAACATTATTAAAATGGACGTTGGTATAGATGGAGTTCCGGTTGCAAAAAGTTCAAACAGTCAACTGTGGCCAATTTTAGGCAATATTTTGGGAGAACAAAAAGTTTTTGTAATTGGTGTTTTTCATGGCCACAAAAAACCGGAATGTGCCAATAAGTTCTTAGAGCCTTTCATTGAAGAAATACTGCATATACAGCAAAAGAAAATCATCCATAATGGTCGGACTTTCGAACTTGAAATACGTTCTTTTATTTGTGATGCACCTGCTCGGGCTTTTATTTTGGGTAAGTTTTTTTCACAGTAGATTTCTACTTTTGGTCAACACTGTAAAATTAAATGCAATTTTAATGGGTTAAAACAAATATTTAGCTTTTTAAAAAATTGGCTTTTCATTATTTGGTGCTCATATATGTACATGCATACATATACATACATAAATATACATATACATACATAAAAGGCTAATTAAAAAATATTACTCTTGAAATACGCATATATTTGAAATGATGTATGCGTATTCCAAGAGTTATTTTTTTTAATACTACTTCTTTGGAAAAATTGTTGATGCTTATTTTGAAAGTATGAAGTGCTGATTCAAAAAAGGTATCAACTGTTTTTATCGGAGAACCCGTTCCTAAGATATACTCCAAAAGCTTTTTGTTTTCCACGTTAAAAAGTTAAATATGAAAACGGATTGCAGTGTATCTTTTTAACGGGTTATCCAAAAAACGTGGTTGATACCTTTTTGTAATCTGCTTGTTATACATTACATATACCAAGTGATGTGATAAATTTTGGTGACATCAACAGTTATAGCGCATTTAAATTTGAAAACTACATGCAACAATTGAAAAAAATGGTCAAAAAAGGCTCATTTCCTATACAACAAATTTCCAATAGATTGGCAGAAAGAGAAAAAATCAACTTTGACTCACAATTAATACACCACACTAAACTATTTTCACTATCAAACACATATCCAAACAACTATTGTGAGATAGATGCGGACATTGTGAAAGTTGAGAGCATTGAAAATGAAAAATTCATTGGAAAAAGTGTACTGGATTTAAAAAACTTTTTTGACTTCCCAATTGAATCAAGTGCTTTGGGTATTCGTTGCTGCGATGTAGAGAAATTATCTGTTACCTCAAAAAACATTGATTTAGTAGAAGTTAAAAACAAAATTGTGCAACTGCCGATCAAAAATACAATATTATATATTCCACTCCAACATCTCATATAAACACATTATTTCCGTTTCAATTTCTTTGTATTTGTGTTAAATCAAAACACTTAAGGTTAGACCGCACACAACTGCAGAGGAACTACACTTCACGACGTATGAGCTATATCGCACTAAGCGGCAACTGAACTTCATACAATTTCATACAAATTATTTTGAATCGCAGTTCCGCTGCAGTGCAGTTCCGCCTAGTGCGGTCTAACCTTTAATCTAGAAATTGTTAAAATTCAGACAAGTTCACAGAAATTCGCGCTACGGGGAAATACCTAATATTTTCTTGAATTTTATTTTCAGATATGTCAACTCCAAATAATTACTTTTATGAAGACAGTAAGTTAATTTTAAGTTTTTTAGAATCCTGTCATCCTTCTGTAACATACTACGCACCTACTTGAAACATTTATCTCATTTCTTTTTATAGTAGAAAATTCTCAACACTTTGGAGGCGATGAGTCCGAAAATTATCACGAATTTTTAAAAATAGATGCCAATATAAAGCCAGCAACCAGCACCCAGAAACCCTTATCCCAAAAACAGTACCTATACAACAGAACCAATTTGCAATATGTACCAATAACTTCACAAACCTCATCAACAGTACAAGGTAAGTTGCTTCTGATATTATTCAATTATCTTTAAATTGTAAGATTTATTTTGTTATACTCCTACGAACCTATATATATAAAGAGTACCATTTAAATGGGCATAATAATTAACAGCCATATTATTGACTTGTTTTGAAACGCAAAATGTTTCAAATCGGTATTATTCACGAAAGTATATTGCAACTGGGATATTAAAACTTTCATAAATAATACCGATTTGTACAAATCTTGAAACTCGAAACCACAATAGAAATATGTATTTTTGCCGTAAAACTAGTTTTGAAACAAGTAAAAAATATGGCTGTAAGATGTTACTGTTTAATAATGATGAAAATTAAAAAGAAAAATTATTCTCTATTGCAGGGCCTTTCACCGACATAAAAACTTCACCCACAAACTATCAAATAACTTCACCATCACAAAACACGTTTTTCGACACTATTTATCCATCTACAATAGTCCCAGCCACACCGAGACTCATAGCACTGGCACCTCCAAATAACATCATAAAATCAACATCATTAGACAAATCTGCAGATTCAATTCCGAACTTAAAATCAATAGAAAATAAATGTAATATGCTTTTAAAAACCGTGGAAGAACTGGCAAGTCTAGTGGCCAGCGGAATAAAGGAAACTAAATACCTGCGTTAAGATCACAATTTACATACTATTTCTACCTACATTTTGAACACTTTTTTTCATTTACAGAATGCGCAAGGAACAAATTTCCGAATGCAAGATCGAGCGATGTAACTGGAACTATAAAGAAATGGTTCCATTATTCTAAAGACAGGATCCGACGCGTCCAAAAAAAACACCAAAGCAGCATAAATTAATTCTTCTCATTTTATTTTTGTTTAATTTTATGTAAATAGCTTTATTTCTTTTTTATTGAGGCAGAAAAAAAGACCTCATTTTTTATTTAATGTTATTCTAATTAATAAAACAAAAAAGTGTAACTTAAAAACAAAACAAAAATATTTTTATTTTGGTTGTCAAATGTCACGAATTATTTCGATACTCGATTTTTATATTTCAGCGCATGCCTCGTTTCATTCATTTTTTGCATCCTTTTTAGATCCGATTCGGACTCGGTTTTCGCTGAGTATGGTGAAATGTTATACACGCTCTCTCTCTCACAATACATGCGCAAGTGAGTCCGTGGTGATTCTAATTTCCATACTAATTTGAGCCGCAAAACGCATTTTTTCGATCCGTATTTGGATCCGAATGCGAAGTCGTCCATACGTTGTTTGATATGTTTGCGGACCGAAAACGAGCTCGCTTGCTTGAAGGGTCGGCGGCCAAAACGTCACCACACCCTCGAAAACGCCAGCATTTGCTGCACTCAATCCGTTTTCAACGTCTTTAATGCATGTCATGTAACATGGTGCAGCAAGTATTTGTGCCCCCAAAAATCGAAATGTTCATTGAAGAACCCAATAAGTTGGCCGTCGAATGCCAACACCATGCATCTCTGCGGCCGAAACGTCACCACACCCACGAAAACGCAAACATTTGCGACTCGTGTTACAGAAGCTAGTAATATCTGGTGCGTTTCGTTCCCGACGGTACTGGTCCAAATATTATCGTGGATTGCACCAAGTCTGTGCACTACTTCAACGAAATCTCCGTTGTTTGCCGAAACACCCTTCTAAATGGATTGGCATCCTAAGATTTTGACATTTCGACACTTGTCAAATTGAAAAGTAAAATTTCGAGTTTAATATTGGTGCTAAAGCGCTGGCCGAAAAACTAGGTAATATCAGCCTTCTAAATCGATTGGCATCCTCAGATTTTGACATTTCGACACCCGACCCGAAACCCACAGAAGAGAGGAGTTATAATATTAAATATTTTTTTTATTATAGGGGATGCACCATTTATATTTTCTTATCGCGCGACATGCATGCGAGTGCATCTAGCACAATAATTATCTTCTTCTTTTACTGAAAAAAATATGTAGAAATAATATTTCATTTAAATCAATGGGTAACTCCAGTTCACCCTCGCTCTACGCACATTATACCATATTGACGGCAACATTCATCTATTTTAGAAAACAACAATACAGGTTTGTTAACATTCTTGTCTACAAAATAAAGCAAATAAGTAATGTTTCGATAATATTTTCCTCTTGATTTACAAACTTACATATTTTATTATTCTATTGTGATTGTCTTATGTATGCCCGTTCATATAAAATAATTTGGTAAAACTAATTTTTGTAAGAGCTGTTTTTGGTTTTCTCTTATGGGAAATGCTTTGAATGCTAAATCGAAAAAAAATTTATATCACATACAGGGTACTCTTTGTGACATGCAGACGGCGTTGAACGCAACTTACCAAGTCTCAATAGAAACTGCAAAAATATTGTATGGTTTTGTTAGGGCCAAATAGACCAGGTATAATTCAAAACAGCTTAAAAATGTAGCGGTTTGTTCACATTTTTGGTAATGTTGCAATTGGCCCTAGAAGTTAAAAGCTTGGATTCATCACTAGGACAACATCATAAGTGATATAATGCAAATGTATATATTCAGACGGGGGTTAAAACCATCGGAAAATTTGTCGATGACATTAAACAAATTAGCCAAGATGAACCTCCTTCAATTAAACTGAACCACGAAGAGATTTCTGCGTCACCTGGTCGATTATGTGACTATTCCCGACTCTCGCCAACATTTGCTGCACTCAATCCATTTTCAACGCCTGTCGTATAATATGGTGCAGTAAGTATTTGTGCCCCAAAAATCGAAATGTTCATTGAAGAACCCAATAAATTGGCCGTCGAATGCCAACACCATGCATCTCTGCGGCCGAAACGTCACCACACCCACGAAAACGCAAACATTTGCGACTCGTGTTACAGAAGCTAGTAATATCTGGTGCGTTTCGTTCCCGACGGTACTGGTCCAAATATTATCGTGGATTGCACCAAGTCTGTGCACTACTTCAACGAAATCTCCGTTGTTTGCCGAAACACCCTTCTAAATGGATTGGCATCCTAAGATTTTGACATTTCGACACTTGTCAAATTGAAAAGTGAAATTTCGAGTTTAATATTGGTGCTAAAGCGCTGGCCGAAAAACTAGGTAATATCAGCCTTCTAAATCGATTGGCATCCTCAGATTTTGACATTTCGACACCCGACCCGAAACCCACAGAAGAGAGGAGTTATAATATTAAATATTTTTTTTTATTATAGGGAATGCACCATTTATATTTTCTTATCGCGCGACATGCATGCGAGTGCATCTAGCACAATAATTATCTTCTTCTTTTACTGAAAAAAATATGTAAAAATAATATTTCATTTAAATCAATGGGTAACTCCAGTTCACCCTCGCTCTACGCACATTATACCATATTGACGGCAACATTCATCTATTCTAGAAAACAACAATACAGGTTTGTTAACATTCTTGTCTACAAAATAAAGCAAATAAGTAATGTTTCGATAATATTTTCCTCTTGATTTACAAACTTACATATTTTATTATTCTATTGTGATTGTCTTATGTATGCCCGTTCATATAAAATAATTTGGTAAAACTAATTTTTGTAAGAGCTGTTTTTGGTTTTCTCTTATGGGAAATGCTTTGAATGCTAAATCGAAAAAAAATTTATATCACATACAGGGTACTCTTTGTGACATGCAGACGGCGTTGAACGCAACTTACCAAGTCTCAATAGCAACTGCAAAAATATTGTATGGTTTTGTTAGGGCCAAATAGACCAGGTATAATTCAAAACAGCTTAAAAATGTAGCGGTTCGTTGACATTTTTGGTAATGTTGCAATTGGCCCTAGAAGTTAAAAGCTTGGATTCATCACTAGGACAACATCATAAGTGATATAATGCAAATGTATATATTCAGACGGGGGTTAAAACCATCGGAAAATTTGTCGATGACATTAAACAAATTAGCCAAGATGAACCTCCTTCAATTAAACTGAACCACGAAGAGATTTCTGCGTCACCTGGTCGATTATGTGACTATTCCCGACTCTCGCCAACATTTGCTGCACTCAATCCATTTTCAACGCCTGTCGTATAATATGGTGCAGTAAGTATTTGTGCCCCAAAAATCGAAATGTTCATTGAAGAACCCAATAAATTGGCCGTCGAATGCCAACACCATCCATCTCGGCGGCCGAAACGTCACCTCACCCTCGAAAACGCCAGCATTTGCTGCACTCAATCCATTTTCAACGTCTTTAATGCCTGTCATGTAACATGGTGCAGCAAGTATTTGTGCCCCCAAAAATCGAAATATTCATTGAAGAACCCAATAAGTTGGCCGTCGAATGCCAACACCATGCATCTCTGCGGCCGAAACGTCACCACACCCAAGAAAACGCAAACATTTGCGACTCGTGTTACAGAAGCTAGTAATATCTGGTGCGTTTCGTTCCCGACGGTACTGGTCCAAATATTATCGTGGATTGCACCAAGTCTGTGCATGCAATACTTCAACGAAATCTCCGTTGTAGATGGTTTCTAACGGGCGACAAGGAAAGGAGTTTTGGCTGATGAAAACATGACGTATGTAAAAATAAAAACTTTATTTATATACAGGGTGTCCAGTAAATAATGGATAGTCTTGCAATGCCTCATAGTAGACTTTATGACCGTCCTGAAAGCTTATAAAAAAAAGTTCTATCCCAACCACAAGAAAAGATATGTGCATTTTTTGTTCAGTGCATTATTTTTTGCGTTACTTTACGTTTTTGAATACCACGACTACAAGTGAATGAATTCCACCGCTTTTTCTTCGTAGCAATATTTAACATTGTTTGTGCCAAAACATAAGATGACAAAAAGTATAATAAATGTTGGAATTCTTAGAGGAAAAAAATCGTTTAATATTGAATTTCGATGCAAAATGGGGAAAGAAAATAAATTTTGAAAAAGTTAAATCATCTCTGGTATGAAAAAATGCACGAATACCTAAGTGACCAACTATTTTTAAAATATGCGCGTTGAATGCGGATTTCAAAATGGTATAAATTATTTTTGTATCTAGAACCAATAGCATAATATTTGTAAAAATCTGCAATACTTGAGTCAAGTTCGCAAAGACAAAACATTCCAAAATTAACACATTAAACGTGAAAATAATACCATGTTGTGTTGAACATAGTAGATTTTTGATTTACTGCCTGTTTTTATAATGTCCTAATGAAAAATCTAAGCTTTTAACTTCTAGGGCCAAATGCAACATTACCAAAAATGTTAACAAAGTGCAAAAAACGGCTTTATTTTCGAGCTTGTTTTGAATTATACCTTTTCAATTGGCCTTTTACAAAACCATCAAATATTTTGGTAGTGGTTATTACCAAATTAACTTTCTTCTAAGAGGTGCAATAAATAAATCGAATACAGCAAGCCGATCAGCTTCTCTGAGGAGCAGTTGCGGATCTAGGATTTGGCTGTGGGGGGGGCTTGGAGTTTGGAAATCCAATTTGTACATATGAAGTTATATAACAGAAAACGAATTTTGACATCACTTTTCCTTTAATAATAGCCGTGTTTTTTGTGCCTTTATATCCGCTCCTATCGCGCTTTAAAATGTTTTCAAAATAAAGCACAATAACAACGATTTGGGATTGATGTGTTAAGCATGAAAATTATTTTTAAAAGCCAATATTAAGGCTCATCAAAACATGGTAGTATAACTAATTTTATAACTTTAAGTTAAATTAAGAACAAATTCGTTTATTTATAGGTATATTGTTTAATAATTGATTAGGTATGAAGTGCCCACCTATGTACATTATGTAAGTGTTTGTTTAAATTAACTGAAGGTATGCTTTGAACTTCACCTTTTTAACAAAATTTAAAAACTGTTTGTAATGCTAATTCAGAAAAATGATATTTAAGTGGTGTTACTGGCAAAAGCTCATAATTTGTTTTGACAGTATCAGTCCTCTGAGATCTCATTTTCTTTAATTAGCCAAATCAACGAACCTACCTGTTTTCTTCAAATTGTCACTGGAAAGCACGAAAATAATATTTTTTGGATCGAAACATAAAATATCAAAATTTCAAGAATTTTAATCGGGCATACGAAACAGCTGCTCTAAAAAATAAGCTGCACGGCCCAATTCTACAAGTGTCAATGAATTTTCGTTTACGCTGCACACTTTTATTCCTTCTCAAAAAATGTGTCGATAAATTTGTAAGTCACTCAAGAGTATATAGAGATTGTAAATATTCATGTCCACCTGCAAGATTTTTCTGAGTTCATTTAGTTTTTGGAATTTGGCTCCTCGACTAGAGAATTTGTATTGAATTGCTTAGCCCAAAATGTTTTGTATCTATTGCCTTGGACCTTTGAAATTTTGAAAACTAAGCCCCAAAATGCTCTAAGCCCTACCAAGGCCGTAAGAAACAATTCCTGTTGTATTAAACATTTACACTAAGCTTTACACCCCGGTGTTCTCTTATTGTTTTAGCCTTAATTGCGTTTCTTTCGTTAAAATAGCTAAGTTTTTAGTGTAGGTTAACAGTTGTTGCTTTTGACAAGTAAATGTTACCACGTTTTTTTTTTTAATTATATCTTCAAGCTTTAGCCCCAACTTCGGACTTTGAAAATCCTTAAACTTATGCGCCAAAAGCTCTCTGGAATAAGGTAAGTTTTTAGGGAGTTAGTTGTTTAACCCTCACTACGTTTTTTGTCCAATATTCTCAGACCTTATTAGTCCCAAGTTGTTTTTTTTTTACAATTTTCTGGGTTTTGTTTTAAGGGAAAATTGTCGTTGCATGAAACACGTCCATTATTCATAGCTCCCGATTGGTTTTTTTTCCAATTCACTTCAGGCATTAGCCCCAACCTTAGGGCTTAGAAAAGAAGTTGCAGAACATGTTAATTGTTCAGCCCCAACCACGTTATTTTGTCCATCAAAATTCTCATATTAACAATATTCTAGAAGAATATAAAACTTTACACGTTGTAATGTATTGCTTTCTAAATTTCAAATTATTTTAACCTGGATCCGACACTGCTGAGGAGGTATGGAATCTTGTGCAAGCCGCTGCATTACAAATATGCAAGATATACAGGCGGATGGATATGATGTCTGGGACAAATTTTATGGCCACACCGTTCACCAGACCTTGATCAACTTGATTTTTTTATTGGGGCTGCATTAAGAAAATCGTGTACAGCAAGTCCATCAGATGATCCTTAGAGGAGCTAAGAAATCTTGTGGAGGCAGCTGCATTACAAGATTCTGAGAAAAACTTAAGAAGATTATTATAAGTCTTTTATTTATTGGAAGTTGGAGACACTGTAATAGATAAGGTGGAAAACACTAAAAAAAAACAACTAAAAAAAATATCTATTTTTGTTTTCTAACTAAGTGGTCAATTGATTGAAAGTTGGCTCAAAACACTATTTGATTGAAGAAAATAACAAATAAACTTATTGTCACTTAATACTACGGCACCTAGCAGTCAAAGGGTGAACCCTATATGTGATTTTTTTTTTTTTTCAATTTCACATTCAATGTATTTCCCATTAGAGAAGACGAAAAAGTGTCTGCAATAACATTACTTTTTCTAATTACTTTTATATGAAAGGGTATTCTTATTACAATTTCAATGAAATAATTAAGTATGTGAGTTTGTAAATCAAGCGTAAAATATATCAAAACTTATAAATAAAATTCTTTACTTCGTAGGTGAAAAATGTAAACAAACTACCTTTACAACGAGAAACAACAACAATAATACTTGGTTAGTAAAAAAATGAAGACAGAGGCGTAGCTAGGATTATTAATAATTTATATAAAACGTTTGTTCCAGATTTTCCAGATATAAACAATAAAAAAGGAGTAACTACGGACTACCAAACGAAAACGAAATAAATTTATAGTTAAATTTTCTTCATGTCAAGTTGGCATTATGTAGATTTCTATATTTCTACATTAAAAATAGTGAAGACTTTTAGTGCGAATTTACACATTTTCTTTTGGAGTTAGAGCGCGGATAGGGCCATCGGTTTTTTGACTATTCGCCATCATCTGTAAGCTGTCAAAGAAAAAAGTTTTTTATTTGTATTTTTGACATCTTGCCCCCTAAATATCAACTGTCAAAAAGTGAAAGGTGTGATTTTTCGTACTGTCAACAAGTGTCGAGTGGGATTATTGCGGTTTCCACTGGACTAAGAGTGCTAGATAAAATCCACCAGCTAAATCGATTGGTGCCCTCAGATTTTGACATTTCGGCAGTTGTCAAATTGAAAAGTGAAATTTCTAGGTTAATGTTGAAGCTAAAGCATTTGCCGAAACACCCTTCTAAATGGATTGGCATACTCAGATTTTGACATTTGACACTTGTCAAATTAAAAATGAAATTTCTAGGTTAATGTTTGTGCTAAAGCGTTTGCCGAAACACCCTTCTTAATGGATTGGCATCCTAAGATTTTGACATTTCGACACTTGTCAAATTGAAAAGTGAAATTTCTAGTTTAATATTGGTGCTTAAGCGCTGGCCGAAAAGCTAGGTAATATCACCCTTCTAAATCGATTAGCATCCTCAGATTTTGACATTTCGACACCCGAAACCCACAGAAGAGAGGAGTTATAATATTAAATATTTTGTTTTTATTATAGGGGATGCACCGTTTATATTTTCTTATCGCGCGACCGCTTAAGTGCATCTAGCACAATAATTATCTTCTTCTTTTAATGAAAAAATATGTAAAAATAATATTTCATTTAGATCAATGGGTAACTCTAGTTCACTAAAAGCCCTTCGATCTACGCACATTATATTATATTGACGGCGACATTCATCTATTTTAGAAAACAACAACAACAATACAGATTTGTAAACATTAGCAAGCATAAGCAAATAAGTAATGTTTCGATAATCTTTTCCTCTTGATTTACAAACTTACATATTTTATTATTCTATTGTGATTGTCTTATGTATGCCCGTTCATATAAAATAATTTGGTAAAACTAATTTTTCTTAGAGCTGTTTTTGGTTTTCTCTTATGGGAAATGCTTTGAATGCTAAATCGAAAAAAAATTTATATCACATACTCTTTGTGACATGCAGACGGCGTTGAACGCAACTAACCAAGTCTCAATAGCAACTGCGAAAATATTATATGGTTTTGTTAGGGCCAAATAGACCAGGTATACATTTTTGGTAATGTTGCAATTGGCCCTAGAAGTTAAAAGCTTTGATTCATCACTAGGACAACATTAAGTGATATAATGCAAATGTATATATTCAGACGGGGATTAAAACCGTCGGAAAATTTGTCGATGACATTAAACAAATTAGCCAAGATAAACCTACTTCAATTAAACTGAACCACGAAGAGATTTCTGCGTCACCTGGTCGTTTATGTGACTATTCCCGACTCTCGCCAACATTTGCTGCACTCAATCCATTTTCAACGTCTTCAACGCCTGTCGTATAATATGGTGCAGTAAGTATTTGTGCCCCCAAAAATTGAAATGTTCATTGAAGAACCCAATAAGTTGGCCGTCGAATGCCAACACCATCCATCTCTGCGGCCGAAACGTCACCACACCCACGAAAACGCCAACATTTGCTGAACATAATCCATTTTCAACGTCTTCAACGCTTGTCATATAACATGGTGCAGTAAGTATTTGTGCCCCGAAAATCGAAATGTTCATTGAAGAACCCAACAAATTGGCCGTCGAATGACAACACCATCTATCTCGGCGGCCAAAACGTCACCACACCCTCGAAAACGCCAGCATTTGCTGCACTCAATCCGTTTTCAACGTCTTTAATGCCTGTCATGTAACATGGTGCAGCAAGTATTTGTGCCCCCAAAAATCGAAATGTTCATTAAAGAACCCAATAAGTTGGCCGTCGAATGCCAACACCATGCATCTCTGCGGCCGAAACGTCACCACACCCACGAAAACGCAAACATTTGCGACTCGTGTTACAGAAGCTAGTAATATCTGGTGCGTTTCGTTCCCGACGGTACTGGTCCAAATATTATCGTGGTTTGCACCAAGTCTGTGCACTACTTCAACGAAATCTCCGTTGTTTGCCGAAACACCCTTCTAAATGGATTGGCATCCTAAGATTTTGACATTTCGACACTTGTCAAATTGAAAAGTGAAATTTCGAGTTTAATATTGGTGCTTAAGCGCTGGCCGAAAAACTAGGTAATATCAGCCTTCTAAATCGATTGGCATCCTCAGATTTTGACATTTCGACACCCGACCCGAAACCCACAGAAGAGAGGAGTTATAATATTAAATATTTTTTTCATTATAGGGGATGCACCATTTATATTTTCTTATCGCGCGACATGCATGCGAGTGCATCTAGCACAATAATTATCTTCTTCTTTTACTGAAAAAAATATGTAAAAATAATATTTCATTTAAATCAATGGGTAACTTCAGTTCACCCTCGCTCTACGCACATTATACCATATTGACAGCAACATTCATCTATTTTAGAAAACAACAATACAGGTTTGTTAACATTCTTGTCTACAAAATAAAGCAAATAAGTAATGTTTCGATAATATTTTCCTCTTGATTTACAAACTTACATATTTTATTATTCTATTGTGATTGTCTTATGTATGCCCGTTCATATAAAATAATTTGGTAAAACTAATTTTTGTAAGAGCTGTTTTTGGTTTTCTCTTATGGGAAATGCTTTGAATGCTAAATCGAAAAAAAATTTATATCACATACAGGGTACTCTTTGTGACATGCAGACGGCGTTGAACGCAACTTACCAAGTCTCAATAGCAACTGCAAAAATATTGTATGGTTTTGTTAGGGCCAAATAGACCAGGTATAATTCAAAACAGCTTAAAAATGTAGCGGTTTGTTGACATTTTTGGTAATGTTGCAATTGGCCCTAGAAGTTAAAAGCTTGGATTCATCACTAGGACAACATCATAAGTGATATAATGCAAATGTATATATTCAGACGGGGGTTAAAACCGTCGGAAAATTTGTCGATGACATTAAACAAATTAGCCAAGATGAACCTCCTTCAATTAAACTGAACCACGAAGAGATTTCTGCATCACCTGGTCGATTATGTGACTATTCCCGACTCTCGCCAACATTTGCTGCACTCAATCCATTTTCAACGCCTGTCGTATAATATGGTGCAGTAAGTATTTGTGCCCCAAAAATCGAAATGTTCATTGAAGAACCCAATAAATTGGCCGTCGAATGCCAACACCATCCATCTCGGCGGCCGAAACGTCACCACACCCTCGAAAACGCCAGCAGTATTTGTGCCCCCAAAAATTGAAATGTTCATTGAAGAACCCAATAAGTTGGCCGTCGAATGCCAACACCATCCATCTCTGCGGCCGAAACGTCACCACACCCACGAAAACGCCAACATTTGCTGAACATAATCCATTTTCAACGTCTTCAACGCTTGTCATATAACATGGTGCAGTAAGTATTTGTGCCCCGAAAATCGAAATGTTCATTGAAGAACCCAACAAATTGGCCGTCGAATGACAACACCATCTATCTCGGCGGCCAAAACGTCACCACACCCTCGAAAACGCCAGCATTTGCTGCACTCAATCCGTTTTCAACGTCTTTAATGCCTGTCATGTAACATGGTGCAGCAAGTATTTGTGCCCCCAAAAATCGAAATGTTCATTGAAGAACCCAATAAGTTGGCCGTCGAATGCCAACACCATGCATCTCTGCGGCCGAAACGTCACCACACCCACGAAAACGCAAACATTTGCGACTCGTGTTACAGAAGCTAGTAATATCTGGTGCGTTTCGTTCCCGACGGTACTGGTCCAAATATTATCGTGGATTGCACCAAGTCTGTGCACTACTTCAACGAAATCTCCGTTGTTTGCCGAAACACCCTTCTAAATGGATTGGCATCCTAAGATTTTGACATTTCGACACTTGTCAAATTGAAAAGTGAAATTTCGAGTTTAATATTGGTGCTTAAGCGCTGGCCGAAAAACTAGGTAATATCAGCCTTCTAAATCGATTGGCATCCTCAGATTTTGACATTTCGACACCCGACCCGAAACCCACAGAAGAGAGGAGTTATAATATTAAATATTTTTTTCATTATAGGGGATGCACCATTTATATTTTCTTATCGCGCGACATGCATGCGAGTGCATCTAGCACAATAATTATCTTCTTCTTTTACTGAAAAAAATATGTAAAAATAATATTTCATTTAAATCAATGGGTAACTTCAGTTCACCCTCGCTCTACGCACATTATACCATATTGACGGCAACATTCATCTATTTTAGAAAACAACAATACAGGTTTGTTAACATTCTTGTCTACAAAATAAAGCAAATAAGTAATGTTTCGATAATATTTTCCTCTTGATTTACAAACTTACATATTTTATTATTCTATTGTGATTGTCTTATGTATGCCCGTTCATATAAAATAATTTGGTAAAACTAATTTTTGTAAGAGCTGTTTTTGGTTTTCTCTTATGGGAAATGCTTTGAATGCTAAATCGAAAAAAAATTTATATCACATACAGGGTACTCTTTGTGACATGCAGACGGCGTTGAACGCAACTTACCAAGTCTCAATAGCAACTGCAAAAATATTGTATGGTTTTGTTAGGGCCAAATAGACCAGGTATAATTCAAAACAGCTTAAAAATGTAGCGGTTTGTTGACATTTTTGGTAATGTTGCAATTGGCCCTAGAAGTTAAAAGCTTGGATTCATCACTAGGACAACATCATAAGTGATATAATGCAAATGTATATATTCAGACGGGGGTTAAAACCACCGGAAAATTTGTCGATGACATTAAACAAATTAGCCAAGATGAACCTCCTTCAATTAAACTGAACCACGAAGAGATTTCTGCGTCACCTGGTCGATTATGTGACTATTCCCGACTCTCGCCAACATTTGCTGCACTCAATCCATTTTCAACGCCTGTCGTATAATATGGTGCAGTAAGTATTTGTGCCCCAAAAATCGAAATGTTCATTGAAGAACCCAATAAATTGGCCGTCGAATGCCAACACCATCCATCTCGGCGGCCGAAACGTCACCACACCCTCGAAAACGCCAGCAGTATTTGTGCCCCCAAAAATTGAAATGTTCATTGAAGAACCCAATAAGTTGGCCGTCGAATGCCAACACCATCCATCTCTGCGGCCGAAACGTCACCACACCCACGAAAACGCCAACATTTGCTGAACACAATCCATTTTCAACGTCTTCAACGCTTGTCATATAACATGGTGCAGTAAGTATTTGTGCCCCGAAAATCGAAATGTTCATTGAAGAACCCAACAAATTGGCCGTCGAATGACAACACCATCTATCTCGGCGGCCAAAACGTCACCACACCCTCGAAAACGCCAATCTCAATCCGTTTTCAACGTCTTTAATGCCTGTCATGTAACATGGTGCAGCAAGTATTTGTGCCCCCAAAAATCGAAATGTTCATTGAAGAACCCAATAAGTTGGCCGTCGAATGCCAACACCATGCATCTCTGCGGCCGAAACGTCACCACACCCACGAAAACGCAAACATTTGCGACTCGTGTTACAGAAGCTAGTAATATCTGGTGCGTTTCGTTCCCGACGGTACTGGTCCAAATATTATCGTGGATTGCACCAAGTCTGTGCACTACTTCAACGAAATCTCCGTTGTTTGCCGAAACACCCTTTTAAATGGATTGGCATCCTAAGATTTTGACATTTCGACACTTGTCAAATTGAAAAGAAAAATTTCGAGTTTAATATTGGTGCTAAAGCGCTGGCCGAAAAACTAGGTAATATCAGCCTTCTAAATCGATTGGCATCCTCAGATTTTGACATTTCGACACCCCACCCGAAACCCACAGAAGAGAGGAGTTATAATATTAAATATTTTTTTTTATTATAGGGGATGCACCATTTATATTTTCTTATCGCGCGACATGCATGCGAGTGCATCTAGCACAATAATTATCTTCTTCTTTTACTGAAAAAAATATGTAAAAATAATATTTCATTTAAATCAATAGGTAACTCCAGTTCACCCTCGCTCTACGCACATTATACCATATTGACGGCAACATTCATCTATTTTAGAAAACAACAATACAGGTTTGTTAACATTCTTGTCTACAAAATAAAGCAAATAAGTAATGTTTCGATAATATTTTCCTCTTGATTTACAAACTTACATATTTTATTATTCTATTGTGATTGTCTTATGTATGCCCATTCATATAAAATAATTTGGTAAAACTAATTTTTGTAAGAGCTGTTTTTGGTTTTCTCTTATGGGAAATGCTTTGAATGCTAAATCGAAAAAAAATTTATATCACATACAGGGTACTCTTTGTGACATGCAGACGGCGTTGAACGCAACTTACCAAGTCTCAATAGCAACTGCAAAAATATTGTATGGTTTTGTTAGGGCCAAATAGACCAGGTTTAATTCAAAACAGCTTAAAAATGTAGCGGTTTGTTGACATTTTTGGTAATTTTGCAATTGGCCCTAGAAGTTAAAAGCTTGGATTCATCACTAGGACAACATCATAAGTGATATAATGCAAATGTATATATTCAGACGGGGGTTAAAACCATCGGAAAATTTGTCGATGACATTAAACAAATTAGCCAAGATGAACCTCCTTCAATTAAACTGAACCACGAAGAGCTTTCTGCGTCACCTGGTCGATTATGTGACTATTCCCGACTCTCGCCAACATTTGCTGCACTCAATCCATTTTCAACGCCTGTCGTATAATATGGTGCAGTAAGTATTTGTGCCCCAAAAATCGAAATGTTCATTGAAGAACCCAATAAATTGGCCGTCGAATGCCAACACCATCCATCTCGGCGGCCGAAACGTCACCACACCCTCGAAAACGCCAGCAGTATTTGTGCCCACAAAAATTGAAATGTTCATTGAAGAACCCAATAAGTTGGCCGTCGAATGCCAACACCATCCATCTCTGCGGCCGAAACGTCACCACACCCACGAAAACGCCAACATTTGCTGAACACAATCCATTTTCAACGTCTTCAACGCTTGTCATATAACATGGTGCAGTAAGTATTTGTGCCCCGAAAATCGAAATGTTCATTGAAGAACCCAACAAATTGGTCGTCGAATGACAACACCATCTATCTCGGCGGCCAAAACGTCACCACACCCTCGAAAACGCCAGCATTTGCTGCACTCAATCCGTTTTCAACGTCTTTAATGCCTGTCATGTAACATGGTGCAGCAAGTATTTGTGCCCCCAAAAATCGAAATGTTCATTGAAGAACCCAATAAGTTGGCCGTCGAATGCCAACACCATGCATCATTTGCGACTCGTGTTACAGAAGCTAGTAATATCTGGTGCGTTTCGTTCCCGACGGTACTGGTCCAAATATTATCGTGGATTGCACCAAGTCTGTGCACTACTTCAACGAAATCTCCGTTGTTTGCCGAAACACCCTTCTAAATGGATTGGCATCCTAAGATTTTGACATTTCGACACTTGTCAAATTGAAAAGTAAAATTTCGAGTTTAATATTGGTGCTAAAGCGCTGGCCGAAAAACTAGGTAATATCAGCCTTCTAAATCGATTGGCATCCTCAGATTTTGACATTTCGACACCCCACCCGAAACCCACAGAAGAGAGGAGTTATAATATTAAATATTTTTTTTTATTATAGGGGATGCACCATTTATATTTTCTTATCGCGCGACATGCATGCGAGTGCATCTAGCACAATAATTATCTTCTTCTTTTACTGAAAAAAATATGTAAAAATAATATTTCATTTAAATCAATGGGTAACTCCAGTTCACCCTCGCTCTACGCACATTATACCATATTGACGGCAACATTCATCTATTTTAGAAAACAACAATACAGGTTTGTTAACATTCTTGTCTACAAAATAAAGCAAATAAGTAATGTTTCGATAATATTTTCCTCTTGATTTACAAACTTACATATTTTATTATTCTATTGTGATTGTCTTATGTATGCCCGTTCATATAAAATAATTTGGTAAAACTAATTTTTGTAAGAGCTGTTTTTGGTTTTCTCTTATGGGAAATGCTTTGAATGCTAAATCGAAAAAAAATTTATATCACATACAGGGTACTCTTTGTGACATGCAGACGGCGTTGAACGCAACTTACCAAGTCTCAATAGCAACTGCAAAAATATTGTATGGTTTTGTTAGGGCCAAATAGACCAGGTATAATTCAAAACAGCTTAAAAATGTAGCGGTTTGTTGACATTTTTGGTAATGTTGCAATTGGCCCTAGAAGTTAAAAGCTTGGATTCATCACTAGGACAACATCATAAGTGATATAATGCAAATGTATATATTCAGACGGGGGTTAAAACCATCGGAAAATTTGTCGATGACATTAAACAAATTAGCCAAGATGAACCTCCTTCAATTAAACTGAACCACGAAGAGATTTCTGCGTCACCTGGTCGATTATGTGACTATTCCCGACTCTCGCCAACATTTGCTGCACTCAATCCATTTTCAACGCCTGTCGTATAATATTGTGCAGTAAGTATTTGTGCCCCAAAAATCGAAATGTTCATTGAAGAACCCAATAAATTGGCCGTCGAATGCCAACACCATCCATCTCGGCGGCCGAAACGTCACCACACCCTCGAAAACGCCAGCAGTATTTGTACCCCCAAAAATTGAAATGTTCATTGAAGAACCCAATAAGTTGGCCGTCGAATGCCAACACCATCCATCTCTGCGGCCGAAACGTCACCACACCCACGAAAACGCCAACATTTGCTGAACACAATCCATTTTCAACGTCTTCAACGCTTGTCATATAACATGGTGCAGTAAGTATTTGTGCCCCGAAAATCGAAATGTTCATTGAAGAACCCAACAAATTGGCCGTCGAATGACAACACCATCTATCTCGGCGGCCAAAACGTCACCACACCCTCGAAAACGCCAGCATTTGCTGCACTCAATCCGTTTTCAACGTCTTTAATGCCTGTCATGTAATATGGTGCAGCAAGTATTTGTGCCCCCAAAAATCGAAATGTTCATTGAAGAACCCAATAAGTTGGCCGTCGAATGCCAACACCATGCATCTCTGCGGCCGAAACGTCACCACACCCACGAAAACGCAAACATTTGCGACTCGTGTTACAGAAGCTAGTAATATCTGGTGCGTTTCGTTCCCGACGGTACTGGTCCAAATATTATCGTGGATTGCACCAAGTCTGTGCACTACTTCAACGAAATCTCCGTTGTTTGCCGAAACACCCTTCTTAATGGATTGGCATCCTAAGATTTTGACATTTCGACACTTGTCAAATTGAAAAGTAAAATTTCGAGTTTAATATTGGTGCTAAAGCGCTGGCCGAAAAACTAGGTAATATCAGCCTTCTAAATCGATTGGCATCCTCAGATTTTGACATTTCGACACCCGACCCGAAACCCACAGAAGAGAGGAGTTATAATATTAAATATTTTTTTTTATTATAGGGGATGCACCATTTATATTTTCTTATCGCGCGACATGCATGCGAGTGCATCTAGCACAATAATTATCTTCTTCTTTTACTGAAAAAAATATGTAAAAATAATATTTCATTTAAATCAATGGGTAACTCCAGTTCACCCTCGCTCTACGCACATTATACCATATTGACGGCAACATTCATCTATTTTAGAAAACAACAATACAGGTTTGTTAACATTCTTGTCTACAAAATAAAGCAAATAAGTAATGTTTCGATAATATTTTCCTCTTGATTTACAAACTTACATATTTTATTATTCTATTGTGATTGTCTTATGTATGCCCGTTCATATAAAATAATTTGGTAAAACTAATTTTTGTAAGAGCTGTTTTTGGTTTTCTCTTATGGGAAATGCTTTGAATGCTAAATCGAAAAAAAATTTATATCACATACAGGGTACTCTTTGTGACATGCAGACGGCGTTGAACGCAACTTACCAAGTCTCAATAGCAACTGCAAAAATATTGTATGGTTTTGTTAGGGCCAAATAGACCAGGTATAATTCAAAACAGCTTAAAAATGTAGCCGTTTGTTGACATTTTTGGTAATGTTGCAATTGACCCTAGAAGTTAAAAGCTTGGATTCATCACTAGGACAACATCATAAGTGATATAATGCAAATGTATATATTCAGACGGGGGTTAAAACCATCGGAAAATTTGTCGATGACATTAAACAAATTAGCCAAGATGAACCTCCTTCAATTAAACTGAACCACGAAGAGATTTCTGCGTCACCTGGTCGATTATGTGACTATTCCCGACTCTCGCCAACATTTGCTGCACTCAATCCATTTTCAACGCCTGTCGTATAATATGGTGCAGTAAGTATTTGTGCCCCAAAAATCGAAATGTTCATTGAAGAACCCAATAAATTGGCCGTCGAATGCCAACACCATCCATCTCGGCGGGCCGAAACGTCACCACACCCTCGAAAACGCCAGCAGTATTTGTGCCCCCAAAAATTGAAATGTTCATTGAAGAACCCAATAAGTTGGCCGTCGAATGCCAACACCATGCATCTCTGCGGCCGAAACGTCACCACACCCACGAAAACGCCAACATTTGCTGAACACAATCCATTTTCAACGTCTTCAACGCTTGTCATATAACATGGTGCAGTAAGTATTTGTGCCCCGAAAATCGAAATGTTCATTGAAGAACCCAACAAATTGGCCGTCGAATGACAACACCATCTATCTCGGCGGCCAAAACGTCACCACACCGTCGAAAACGCCAGCATTTGCTGCACTCAATCCGTTTTCAACGTCTTTAATGCCTGTCATGTAACATGGTGCAGCAAGTATTTGTGCCCCCAAAAATCGAAATGTTCATTGAAGAACCCAATAAGTTGGCCGTCGAATGCCAACACCATGCATCTCTGCGGCCGAAACGTCACCACACCCACGAAAACGCAAACATTTGCGACTCGTGTTACAGAAGCTAGTAATATCTGGTGCGTTTCGTTCCCGACGGTACTGGTCCATATATTATCGTGGATTGCACCAAGTCTGTGCACTACTTCAACGAAATCTCCGTTGTTTGCCGAAACACCCTTCTAAATGGATTGGCATCCTAAGATTTTGACATTTCGACACTTGTCAAATTGAAAAGTAAAATTTCGAGTTTAATATTGGTGCTAAAGCGCTGGCCGAAAAACTAGGTAATATCAGCCTTCTAAATCGATTGGCATCCTCAGATTTTGACATTTCGACACCCGACCCGAAACCCACAGAAGAGAGGAGTTATAATATTAAATATTTTTTTTTATTATAGGGGATGCACCATTTATATTTTCTTATCGCGCGACATGCATGCGAGTGCATCTAGCACAATAATTATCTTCTTCTTTTACTGAAAAAAATATGTAAAAATAATATTTCATTTAAATCAATGGGTAACTCCAGTTCTCCCTCGCTCTACGCACATTATACCATATTGACGGCAACATTCATCTATTTTAGAAAACAACAATACAGGTTTGTTAACATTCTTGTCTACAAAATAAAGCAAATAAGTAATGTTTCGATAATATTTTCCTCTTGATTTACAAACTTACATATTTTATTATTCTATTGTGATTGTCTTATGTATGCCCGTTCATATAAAATAATTTGGTAAAACTAATTTTTGTAAGAGCTGTTTTTGGTTTTCTCTTATGGGAAATGCTTTGAATGCTAAATCGAAAAAAAATTTATATCACATACAGGGTACTCTTTGTGACATGCAGACGGCGTTGAACGCAACTTACCAAGTCTCAATAGCAACTGCAAAAATATTGTATGGTTTTGTTAGGGCCAAATAGACCAGGTATAATTCAAAACAGCTTAAAAATGTAGCGGTTTGTTGACATTTTTGGTAATGTTGCAATTGACCCTAGAAGTTAAAAGCTTGGATTCATCACTAGGACAACATCATAAGTGATATAATGCAAATGTATATATTCAGACGGGGGTTAAAACCATCGGAAAATTTGTCGATGACATTAAACAAATTAGCCAAGATGAACCTCCTTCAATTAAACTGAACCACGAAGAGATTTCTGCGTCACCTGGTCGATTATGTGACTATTCCCGACTCTCGCCAACATTTGCTGCACTCAATCCATTTTCAACGCCTGTCGTATAATATGGTGCAGTAAGTATTTGTGCCCCAAAAATCGAAATGTTCATTGAAGAACCCAATAAATTGGCCGTCGAATGCCAACACCATCCATCTCGGCGGCCGAAACGTCACCACACCCTCGAAAACGCCAGCAGTATTTGTGCCCCCAAAAATTGAAATGTTCATTGAAGAACCCAATAAGTTGGCCGTCGAATGCCAACACCATGCATCTCTGCGGCCGAAACGTCACCACACCCACGAAAACGCCAACATTTGCTGAACACAATCCATTTTCAACGTCTTCAACGCTTGTCATATAACATGGTGCAGTAAGTATTTGTGCCCCGAAAATCGAAATGTTCATTGAAGAACCCAACAAATTGGCCGTCGAATGACAACACCATCTATCTCGGCGGCCAAAACGTCACCACACCGTCGAAAACGCCAGCATTTGCTGCACTCAATCCGTTTTCAACGTCTTTAATGCCTGTCATGTAACATGGTGCAGCAAGTATTTGTGCCCCCAAAAATCGAAATGTTCATTGAAGAACCCAATAAGTTGGCCGTCGAATGCCAACACCATGCATCTCTGCGGCCGAAACGTCACCACACCCACGAAAACGCAAACATTTGCGACTCGTGTTACAGAAGCTAGTAATATCTGGTGCGTTTCGTTCCCGACGGTACTGGTCCATATATTATCGTGGATTGCACCAAGTCTGTGCACTACTTCAACGAAATCTCCGTTGTTTGCCGAAACACCCTTCTAAATGGATTGGCATCCTAAGATTTTGACATTTCGACACTTGTCAAATTGAAAAGTAAAATTTCGAGTTTAATATTGGTGCTAAAGCGCTGGCCGAAAAACTAGGTAATATCAGCCTTCTAAATCGATTGGCATCCTCAGATTTTGACATTTCGACACCCGACCCGAAACCCACAGAAGAGAGGAGTTATAATATTAAATATTTTTTTTTATTATAGGGGATGCACCATTTATATTTTCTTATCGCGCGACATGCATGCGAGTGCATCTAGCACAATAATTATCTTCTTCTTTTACTGAAAAAAATATGTAAAAATAATATTTCATTTAAATCAATGGGTAACTCCAGTTCTCCCTCGCTCTACGCACATTATACCATATTGACGGCAACATTCATCTATTTTAGAAAACAACAATACAGGTTTGTTAACATTCTTGTCTACAAAATAAAGCAAATAAGTAATGTTTCGATAATATTTTCCTCTTGATTTACAAACTTACATATTTTATTATTCTATTGTGATTGTCTTATGTATGCCCGTTCATATAAAATAATTTGGTAAAACTAATTTTTGTAAGAGCTGTTTTTGGTTTTCTCTTATGGGAAATGCTTTGAATGCTAAATCGAAAAAAAATTTATATCACATACAGGGTACTCTTTGTGACATGCAGACGGCGTTGAACGCAACTTACCAAGTCTCAATAGCAACTGCAAAAATATTGTATGGTTTTGTTAGGGCCAAATAGACCAGGTATAATTCAAAACAGCTTAAAAATGTAGCGGTTTGTTGACATTTTTGGTAATGTTGCAATTGACCCTAGAAGTTAAAAGCTTGGATTCATCACTAGGACAACATCATAAGTGATATAATGCAAATGTATATATTCAGACGGGGGTTAAAACCATCGGAAAATTTGTCGATGACATTAAACAAATTAGCCAAGATGAACCTCCTTCAATTAAACTGAACCACGAAGAGATTTCTGCGTCACCTGGTCGATTATGTGACTATTCCCGACTCTCGCCAACATTTGCTGCACTCAATCCATTTTCAACGCCTGTCGTATAATATGGTGCAGTAAGTATTTGTGCCCCAAAAATCGAAATGTTCATTGAAGAACCCAATAAATTGGCCGTCGAATGCCAACACCATCCATCTCGGCGGCCGAAACGTCACCACACCCTCGAAAACGCCAGCAGTATTTGTGCCCCCAAAAATTGAAATGTTCATTGAAGAACCCAATAAGTTGGCCGTCGAATGCCAACACCATGCATCTCTGCGGCCGAAACGTCACCACACCCACGAAAACGCCAACATTTGCTGAACACAATCCATTTTCAACGTCTTCAACGCTTGTCATATAACATGGTGCAGTAAGTATTTGTGCCCCGAAAATCGAAATGTTCATTGAAGAACCCAACAAATTGGCCGTCGAATGACAACACCATCTATCTCGGCGGCCAAAACGTCACCACACCGTCGAAAACGCCAGCATTTGCTGCACTCAATCCGTTTTCAACGTCTTTAATGCCTGTCATGTAACATGGTGCAGCAAGTATTTGTGCCCCCAAAAATCGAAATGTTCATTGAAGAACCCAATAAGTTGGCCGTCGAATGCCAACACCATGCATCTCTGCGGCCGAAACGTCACCACACCCACGAAAACGCAAACATTTGCGACTCGTGTTACAGAAGCTAGTAATATCTGGTGCGTTTCGTTCCCGACGGTACTGGTCCATATATTATCGTGGATTGCACCAAGTCTGTGCACTACTTCAACGAAATCTCCGTTGTTTGCCGAAACACCCTTCTAAATGGATTGGCATCCTAAGATTTTGACATTTCGACACTTGTCAAATTGAAAAGTAAAATTTCGAGTTTAATATTGGTGCTAAAGCGCTGGCCGAAAAACTAGGTAATATCAGCCTTCTAAATCGATTGGCATCCTCAGATTTTGACATTTCGACACCCGACCCGAAACCCACAGAAGAGAGGAGTTATAATATTAAATATTTTTTTTTATTATAGGGGATGCACCATTTATATTTTCTTATCGCGCGACATGCATGCGAGTGCATCTAGCACAATAATTATCTTCTTCTTTTACTGAAAAAAATATGTAAAAATAATATTTCATTTAAATCAATGGGTAACTCCAGTTCTCCCTCGCTCTACGCACATTATACCATATTGACGGCAACATTCATCTATTTTAGAAAACAACAATACAGGTTTGTTAACATTCTTGTCTACAAAATAAAGCAAATAAGTAATGTTTCGATAATATTTTCCTCTTGATTTACAAACTTACATATTTTATTATTCTATTGTGATTGTCTTATGTATGCCCGTTCATATAAAATAATTTGGTAAAACTAATTTTTGTAAGAGCTGTTTTTGGTTTTCTCTTATGGGAAATGCTTTGAATGCTAAATCGAAAAAAAATTTATATCACATACAGGGTACTCTTTGTGACATGCAGACGGCGTTGAACGCAACTTACCAAGTCTCAATAGCAACTGCAAAAATATTGTATGGTTTTGTTAGGGCCAAATAGACCAGGTATAATTCAAAACAGCTTAAAAATGTAGCGGTTTGTTGACATTTTTGGTAATGTTGCAATTGGCCCTAGAAGTTAAAAGCTTGGATTCATCACTAGGACAACATCATAAGTGATATAATGCAAATGTATATATTCAGACGGGGGTTAAAACCATCGGAAAATTTGTCGATGACATTAAACAAATTAGCCAAGATGAACCTCCTTCAATTAAACTGAACCACGAAGAGATTTCTGCGTCACCTGGTCGATTATGTGACTATTCCCGACTCTCGCCAACATTTGCTGCACTCAATCCATTTTCAACGCCTGTCGTATAATATGGTGCAGTAAGTATTTGTGCCCCAAAAATCGAAATGTTCATTGAAGAACCCAATAAATTGGCCGTCGAATGCCAACACCATCCATCTCGGCGGCCGAAACGTCACCACACCCTCGAAAACGCCAGCAGTATTTGTGCCCCCAAAAATTGAAATGTTCATTGAAGAACCCAATAAGTTGGCCGTCGAATGCCAACACCATGCATCTCTGCGGCCGAAACGTCACCACACCCACGAAAACGCCAACATTTGCTGAACACAATCCATTTTCAACGTCTTCAACGCTTGTCATATAACATGGTGCAGTAAGTATTTGTGCCCCGAAAATCGAAATGTTCATTGAAGAACCCAACAAATTGGCCGTCGAATGACAACACCATCTATCTCGGCGGCCAAAACGTCACCACACCCTCGAAAACGCCAGCATTTGCTGCACTCAATCCGTTTTCAACGTCTTTAATGCCTGTCATGTAACATGGTGCAGCAAGTATTTGTGCCCCCAAAAATCGAAATGTTCATTGAAGAACCCAATAAGTTGGCCGTCGAATGCCAACACCATGCATCTCTGCGGCCGAAACGTCACCACACCCACGAAAACGCAAACATTTGCGACTCGTGTTACAGAAGCTAGTAATATCTGGTGCGTTTCGTTCCCGACGGTACTGGTCCAAATATTATCGTGGATTGCACCAAGTCTGTGCACTACTTCAACGAAATCTCCGTTGTTTGCCGAAACACCCTTCTAAATGGATTGGCATCCTAAGATTTTGACATTTCGACACTTGTCAAATTGAAAAGGGAAATTTCGAGTTTAATATTGCTGCTAAAGCGCTGGCCGAAAAACTAGGTAATATCAGCCTTCTAAATCGATTGGCATCCTCAGATTTTGACATTTCGACACCCGACCCGAAGCCCACAGAAGAGAGGAGTTATAATATTAAATATTTTTTTTATTATAGGGGATGCACCATTTATATTTTCTTATCGCGCGACATGCATGCGAGTGCATCTAGCACAATAATTATCTTCTTCTTTTACTGAAAAAAATATGTAAAAATAATATTTCATTTAAATCAATGGGTAACTCCAGTTCACCCTCGCTCTACGCACATTATACCATATTGACGGCAACATTCATCTATTTTAGAAAACAACAATACAGGTTTGTTAACATTCTTGTCTACAAAATAAAGCAAATAAGTAATGTGTCGATAATATTTTCCTCTTGATTTACAAACTTACATATTTTATTATTCTATTGTGATTGTCTTATGTATGCCCGTTCATATAAAATAATTTGGTAAAACTAATTTTTGTAAGAGCTGTTTTTGGTTTTCTCTTATGGGAAATGCTTTGAATGCTAAATCGAAAAAAAATTTATATCACATACAGGGTACTCTTTGTGACATGCAGACGGCGTTGAACGCAACTTACCAAGTCTCAATAGCAACTGCAAAAATATTGTATGGTTTTGTTAGGGCCAAATAGACCAGGTATAATTCAAAACAGCTTAAAAATGTAGCGGTTTGTTGACATTTTTGGTAATGTTGCAATTGGCCCTAGAAGTTAAAAGCTTGGATTCATCACTAGGACAACATCATAAGTGATATAATGCAAATGTATATATTCAGACGGGGGTTAAAACCATCGGAAAATTTGTCGATGACATTAAACAAATTAGCCAAGATGAACCTCCTTCAATTAAACTGAACCACGAAGAGATTTCTGCGTCACCTGGTCGATTATGTGACTATTCCCGACTCTCGCCAACATTTGCTGCACTCAATCCATTTTCAACGCCTGTCGTATAATATGGTGCAGTAAGTATTTGTGCCCCAAAAATCGAAATGTTCATTGAAGAACCCAATAAATTGGCCGTCGAATGCCAACACCATCCATCTCGGCGGCCGAAACGTCACCACACCCTCGAAAACGCCAGCAGTATTTGTGCCCCCAAAAATTGAAATGTTCATTGAAGAACCCAATAAGTTGGCCGTCGAATGCCAACACCATCCATCTCTGCGGCCGAAACGTCACCACACCCACGAAAACGCCAACATTTGCTGAACACAATCCATTTTCAACGTCTTCAACGCTTGTCATATAACATGGTGCAGTAAGTATTTGTGCCCCGAAAATCGAAATGTTCATTGAAGAACCCAACAAATTGGCCGTCGAATGACAACACCATCTATCTCGGCGGCCAAAACGTCACCACACCCTCGAAAACGCCAGCATTTGCTGCACTCAATCCGTTTTCAACGTCTTTAATGCCTGTCATGTAACATGATGCAGCAAGTATTTGTGCCCCCAAAAATCGAAATGTTCATTGAAGAACCCAATAAGTTGGCCGTCGAATGCCAACACCATGCATCTCTGCGCCCGAAACGTCACCACACCCACGAAAACGCAAACATTTGCGACTCGTGTTACAGAAGCTAGTAATATCTGGTGCGTTTCGTTCCAGACGGTACTGGTCCAAATATTATCGTGGATTGCACCAAGTCTGTGCACTACTTCAACGAAATCTCCGTTGTTTGCCGAAACACCCTTCTAAATGGATTGGCATCCTAAGATTTTGACATTTCGACACTTGTCAAATTGAAAAGTAAAATTTCGAGTTTAATATTGGTGCTAAAGCGCTGGCCGAAAAACTAGGTAATATCAGCCTTCTAAATCGATTGGCATCCTCAGATTTTGACATTTCGACACCCGACCCGAAACCCACAGAAGAGAGGAGTTATAATATTAAATATTTTTTTTTATTATAGGGGATGCACCATTTATATTTTCTTATCGCGCGACATGCATGCGAGTGCATCTAGCACAATAATTATCTTCTTCTTTTACTGAAAAAAATATGTAAAAATAATATTTCATTTAAATCAATGGGTAACTCCAGTTCACCCTCGCTCTACGCACATTATACCATATTGACGGCAACATTCATCTATTTTAGAAAACAACAATACAGGTTTGTTAACATTCTTGTCTACAAAATAAAGCAAATAAGTAATGTTTCGATAATATTTTCCTCTTGATTTACAAACTTACATATTTTATTATTCTATTGTGATTGTCTTATGTATGCCCGTTCATATAAAATAATTTGGTAAAACTAATTTTTGTAAGAGCTGTTTTTGGTTTTCTCTTATGGGAAATGCTTTGAATGCTAAATCGAAAAAAAATTTATATCACATACAGGGTACTCTTTGTGACATGCAGACGGCGTTGAACGCAACTTACCAAGTCTCAATAGCAACTGCAAAAATATTGTATGGTTTTGTTAGGGCCAAATAGACCAGGTATAATTCAAAACAGCTTAAAAATGTAGCGGTTTGTTGACATTTTTGGTAATGTTGCAATTGACCCTAGAAGTTAAAAGCTTGGATTCATCACTAGGACAACATCATAAGTGATATAATGCAAATGTATATATTCAGACGGGGGTTAAAACCATCGGAAAATTTGTCGATGACATTAAACAAATTAGCCAAGATGAACCTCCTTCAATTAAACTGAACCACGAAGAGATTTCTGCGTCACCTGGTCGATTATGTGACTATTCCCGACTCTCGCCAACATTTGCTGCACTCAATCCATTTTCAACGCCTGTCGTATAATATGGTGCAGTAAGTATTTGTGCCCCAAAAATCGAAATGTTCATTGAAGAACCCAATAAATTGGCCGTCGAATGCCAACACCATCCATCTCGGCGGCCGAAACGTCACCACACCCTCGAAAACGCCAGCAGTATTTGTGCCCCCAAAAATTGAAATGTTCATTGAAGAACCCAATAAGTTGGCCGTCGAATGCCAACACCATGCATCTCTGCGGCCGAAACGTCACCACACCCACGAAAACGCCAACATTTGCTGAACACAATCCATTTTCAACGTCTTCAACGCTTGTCATATAACATGGTGCAGTAAGTATTTGTGCCCCGAAAATCGAAATGTTCATTGAAGAACCCAACAAATTGGCCGTCGAATGACAACACCATCTATCTCGGCGGCCAAAACGTCACCACACCCTCGAAAACGCCAGCATTTGCTGCACTCAATCCGTTTTCAACGTCTTTAATGCCTGTCATGTAACATGGTGCAGCAAGTATTTGTGCCCCCAAAAATCGAAATGTTCATTGAAGAACCCAATAAGTTGGCCGTCGAATGCCAACACCATGCATCTCTGCGGCCGAAACGTCACCACACCCACGAAAACGCAAACATTTGCGACTCGTGTTACAGAAGCTAGTAATATCTGGTGCGTTTCGTTCCCGACGGTACTGGTCCAAATATTATCGTGGATTGCACCAAGTCTGTGCACTACTTCAACGAAATCTCCGTTGTTTGCCGAAACACCCTTCTAAATGGATTGGCATCCTAAGATTTTGACATTTCGACACTTGTCAAATTGAAAAGGGAAATTTCGAGTTTAATATTGCTGCTAAAGCGCTGGCCGAAAAACTAGGTAATATCAGCCTTCTAAATCGATTGGCATCCTCAGATTTTGACATTTCGACACCCGACCCGAAGCCCACAGAAGAGAGGAGTTATAATATTAAATATTTTTTTATTATAGGGGATGCACCATTTATATTTTCTTATCGCGCGACATGCATGCGAGTGCATCTAGCACAATAATTATCTTCTTCTTTTACTGAAAAAAATATGTAAAAATAATATTTCATTTAAATCAATGGGTAACTCCAGTTCACCCTCGCTCTACGCACATTATACCATATTGACGGCAACATTCATCTATTTTAGAAAACAACAATACAGGTTTGTTAACATTCTTGTCTAC
Source organism: Melangyna quadrimaculata (assembly GCA_949320155.1). Taxonomy (NCBI): domain Eukaryota; kingdom Metazoa; phylum Arthropoda; class Insecta; order Diptera; family Syrphidae; genus Melangyna; species Melangyna quadrimaculata. The sequence continues at coordinate 12,327,479 of OX439486.1, forward strand.
AAAATAAAGCAAATAAGTAATGTGTCGATAATATTTTCCTCTTGATTTACAAACTTACATATTTTATTATTCTATTGTGATTGTCTTATGTATGCCCGTTCATATAAAATAATTTGGTAAAACTAATTTTTTAAGAGCTGTTTTTGGTTTTCTCTTATGGGAAATGCTTTGAATGCTAAATCGAAAAAAAATTTATATCACATACAGGGTACTCTTTGTGACATGCAGACGGCGTTGAACGCAACTTACCAAGTCTCAATAGCAACTGCAAAAATATTGTATGGTTTTGTTAGGGCCAAATAGACCAGGTATAATTCAAAACAGCTTAAAAATGTAGCGGTTTGTTGACATTTTTGGTAATGTTGCAATTGGCCCTAGAAGTTAAAAGCTTGGATTCATCACTAGGACAACATCATAAGTGATATAATGCAAATGTATATATTCAGACGGGGGTTAAAACCATCGGAAAATTTGTCGATGACATTAAACAAATTAGCCAAGATGAACCTCCTTCAATTAAACTGAACCACGAAGAGATTTCTGCGTCACCTGGTCGATTATGTGACTATTCCCGACTCTCGCCAACATTTGCTGCACTCAATCCATTTTCAACGCCTGTCGTATAATATGGTGCAGTAAGTATTTGTGCCCCAAAAATCGAAATGTTCATTGAAGAACCCAATAAATTGGCCGTCGAATGCCAACACCATCCATCTCGGCGGCCGAAACGTCACCACACCCTCGAAAACGCCAGCAGTATTTGTGCCCCCAAAAATTGAAATGTTCATTGAAGAACCCAATAAGTTGGCCGTCGAATGCCAACACCATGCATCTCTGCGGCCGAAACGTCACCACACCCACGAAAACGCCAACATTTGCTGAACACAATACATTTTCAACGTCTTCAACGCTTGTCATATAACATGGTGCAGTAAGTATTTGTGCCCCGAAAATCGAAATGTTCATTGAAGAACCCAACAAATTGACCGTCGAATGACAACACCATCTATCTCGGCGGCCAAAACGTCACCACACCCTCGAAAACGCCAGCATTTGCTGCACTCAATCCGTTTTCAACGTCTTTAATGCCTGTCATGTAACATGGTGCAGCAAGTATTTGTGCCCCCAAAAATCGAAATGTTCATTGAAGAACCCAATAAGTTGGCCGTCGAATGCCAACACCATGCATCTCTGCGGCCGAAACGTCACCACACCCACGAAAACGCAAACATTTGCGACTCGTGTTACAGAAGCTAGTAATATCTGGTGCGTTTCGTTCCCGACGGTACTGGTCCAAATATTATCGTGGATTGCACCAAGTCTGTGCACTACTTCAACGAAATCTCCGTTGTTTGCCGAAACACCCTTCTAAATGGATTGGCATCCTAAGATTTTGACATTTCGACACTTGTCAAATTGAAAAGTGAAATTTCGAGTTTAATATTGGTGCTAAAGCGCTGGCCGAAAAACTAGGTAATATCAGCCTTCTAAATCGATTGGCATCCTCAGATTTTGACATTTCGACACCCGACCCGAAACCCACAGAAGAGAGGAGTTATAATATTAAATATTTTTTTTTATTATAGGGGATGCACCATTTATATTTTCTTATCGCGCGACATGCATGCGAGTGCATCTAGCACAATAATTATCTTCTTCTTTTACTGAAAAAAATATGTAAAAATAATATTTCATTTAAATCAATGGGTAACTCCAGTTCACCCTCGCTCTACGCACATTATACCATATTGACGGCAACATTCATCTATTTTAGAAAACAACAATACAGGTTTGTTAACATTCTTGTCTACAAAATAAAGCAAATAAGTAATGTTTCGATAATATTTTCCTCTTGATTTACAAACTGATTAAGAATGATGAATTAAAAAATAAACTCAAAATGTATGAACAACCTTATAAATTTTAATTTACCATGCCAATCAATTTAGTCAAGACAAACTTTAATTATTACACTCACAATAATATACATAATATATAACTCTATAATAACCGTCTGGTTTGGTGGTTGCTACAAGAAGAATTTCAATAATCCATTCGAATAATTTCAACCCATATGTTCTTCTTGCCGAGAACCAATAATTTGCACACGTTACCAATGTAATGCAATGCATTGATGATTGCGGTGTATTGTTTTTCTTAAATTGCAACGGTTTCAACAAGAAGAGAATATGCCCATAGCCATGCATCGAAGACAAACAACAAAAAAAATATAACTGACAAGAAAATATTACTAACATAGCTGATTCTAATACAAGAAAAAATCGATATAGCAAATATACATTAGGGTAATGAACAAATGTTTGGCAATTTTATAAAAATTTTTAAATTAGAAAAAAAGTGAAAAACAAGTTGAAAGTTAATTAATGAACTTTAAATGAAAAATTATTTAACATGAAAAATATAAAATCTCAAAAAATAAATAAACACACAACACAAACTTACATATTTTATTATTCTATTGTGATTGTCTTATGTATGCCCGTTCATATAAAATAATTTGGTAAAACTAATTTTTCTTAGAGCTGTTTTTGGTTTTCTCTTATGGGAAATGCTTTGAATGCTTAATCGAAACAAAATTTATATCACATACAGGGTACTCTTTGTGACATGCAGACGGCGTTGAACGCAACTTACCAAGTCTCAATAGCAACTGCGAAAATATTAAATGGTTTTGTTAGGGCCAAATAGACCAGGTATAATTCGAAACAGCTTGAAAATGTAGCGGTTTTTTGCACTTTGTTGACATTTTTGGTAATGTTGCAATTGGCCCCAGAAGTTAAAAGCTTGGATTTATCACTAGGACAACATCATAAAAACAGGCGATCAATCAAAAATCTACCATGTTGAACGCATTCACGTTTTGTTTATTTTTAAAACATTTGTTTTTGACTCTCGTGTTCCTGATTTGTATCAATAACTTCCTATTGGTTCATCATGCAATATTAAATTATACCATTTTGAAATCCGCATTCAAGGCGCATATTTTAAAAATAGGTGGCTATGAGAACCATAAAGAAGATGAACATGTTCGTCCCCATATCTGCATTATGGCACTTCCTATAATCTGCATGTACGAAGATCTTCTGCATTTTGGTGTTCCCTCTCTATCCAAAAAATGTAAATTTTAATTTTGCATCCCCTTTTTTTTGCAGAAGTCGAACGAAGGTACATGTAAATCCACCATAAGTCTACTATGAGGCATTCCAGGTAGGCACCCTGTATGCATTTAAGTAAACATTTTTCGTTTTCTAGTCCAGGCAATTAGTGAATTAACGTGGGCAAAATTGCAACAGAAGCTTTTTTAATTGAATTTTGATCAGTAACCACTATTGAACAACATATCCAAAATCAGTCCATGGAAACACCCGGAAAAACGGGTTTCAGATTGGCGGAATTATTGGTATGTTGTTTGTGTTATTTATTTTTATAACGTTGCAATTATTTTTTTAACTATGTTATCACTGGTGGATCCTTGGGAGTGACCACATAAGTTTTAAATTCATCTATGATATATTTTTGTTGCTATCTAACCATAAACTAAAAAAAAAATATTAAAAACTGAGTAATTTGGAAGCACTCAAGAAACAGGAAAGAAATTGTCCGATTCTGTTAAAAATTTGGAATCAAATACTCTAGAGTATTTCAAGTATAAATTCTAAAATCCGACCCACATAAGCCTTAAAGTTTTGGCTAGAAGCATAATTTTAACTAAGTGCAACGCGCAATGTTTGCATCATTGATGTGGTCAAAGCAGGACAATTAAGTTGGCGCTGATTTTATGATTTATGATTTAATGCCTCATAGTAGACCATAGAGAGGGAACACCAAAACGCAGAAGATCTTCGTGCATGAAGATTAAAGGAAGTGCCATAATGCAGATATGAAGACGAAAATGTTCATCTTCTTGGTGGTTCTCTTTCACACGTTCAGAGTTTTGGCATACATTTGTCCCGCTCTACTTTTCTTCATATTTGCAGACGAAGATACATGTAAATCCAGCATTACATGCATCTTCGTCTGAAAATATGAAGAAAAGTAGAGCGAGACAGATGTATGCCAAAACTCCGAGCGTATGAAAGAGAACCATCAAGAAGATGAACATGTTTGTTTTCATATCTACACTATGGCACTTTCTATTATCTTCATGCACGAAGATCTTCTGCATTTTGGTGTCCCCTCTCTATCCAACAATTGTACATTTTAATTTTGCATCCTCTTTGTTTTTGCAGAAGTCGGACGGAGATACATGTTAATCAACCAATAATTTACATGCACGAAGATCTTCTGCATTTTGGTGTTCCCTCTCTATCCAACAAATGTACATTTTAATTTTGCATCCCCTTTTTTTTTGCAGAAGTCGGACGAAGATACATGTAAATCTACCATAAACGGTTGTGAAAAAACGAGAGAGCGATACCTATTGCTATCTGGTTAAAAACCCTTCTAGACAGGGTCTTTGTGCCTGTCCACATTGGATTTTTAATGCTAGATGCATGCAGTGAGACAGTTAGATTTTATTTGAGTGAAAAAGAGATGGGTAGATTCCACCCAAATTGCACCGATGCGCCACTTTCAAACTATTTTCGGACTAGATTTTTTATTGTGTGAGTGAAAGATTGATAGATTTCAACGGTGGGGGATAGGGATGGGTAGATTGAACTGAGAGCGTATGGACACAACGAACATATTAACACCAAGCATTAAAAATCCAATGTGGACAGGCACTGTGGCAGCTGTATGCAGAGTGTTTTTGGTCCCCTTCATTCAAGTTTGAATTCGAAACATATTCCGAATTACTTTTCGTTACGTTTTCACTACCAGCTTCAGCTATCAGCAATCAGCTTGAAGCAGCATTGCTGATTCCGTCCAAATATTTGTTATGTTCGCTCTTTATTTTATTTTGGCATCAATAAAAGAAAATATTGATACGAATTCGCGAATTGAAACATGATCGTTTTTGCAGTTCTTTTTAAATTTTTAATATAAAACTATGAACTCAAGCACATTTACTAAAAATTGTTATCCTTTTGAAAATATTAATACAAAAAAACTTTGCCGAATGCGAATGTGTTGAGATTGAAGTGTGATTATAAAAGAAAAAACAGAAATAGATATAAGAAATCTGAAAGAGTGAATGCAAGTGCAGAAAGGTTTTATATTTTTTAAATAATCGTATATTATTTTTGTCCTTGCTGTGAGAGCTGAATCTTATGGTGTTTTCGATTGGTAAAATAAATCAATTTTTGATTTAAATCTGTCGAAACGCAGATTTTACAATTCAATGGGCAAATAAATTGATTTATGGTGTTTTCGATTGGTAAATTTAGATTTCAATCTAAAAATTGATTTGTTTCGTGGCGAATCGAAGGCCAATTCAAATTGATTTATTTTTGTCATTGTATACGTGTAGTTTTATGTTTCATAACATCACAAAACTCGTCATCACTTGATGCACTTTCAGAAGAAAACAATGAGCTTCATGAATTTAAAATTAATTTTTGACAGCTTCCATTTTATATTAGAAACGCTTCCCTTTATATTTTAGAACACAAATTTCACTAACCGAAATAAATTCAAACAATACAAAAAATTTTGTAAAGTGACAACTTAAAATTGTATTGGTATTGGTGTAGGAGAGGTAAATCCTCCGAAAAATCTAGATCTGCAAATTTGATTTCAAATCAAAAAATAAATCAATTTATTTGGAATGTAAAATCTGCGTTTTGACAGATTTAAATCAAAAATAAATTGATTTATTTTACCAATCGAAAACACCATAAATTTACCAATGGAAAACAACATTATATTTTAATTGTGTCTTTTTTTGTGTGGTGTGAAATATATAAATATATATAATATACAGGGTGTCCCTTAATTCGTCAATAGTATTTTAGAGCATGATATTTTGTTGTATTCTAAGAAACAAATTGTTCTAGAAAAAGAGCCTATCTCCAACTTTGATATCATTTATCGGGGACTTAAGATAAGTCTTACTTTTTTTGTACCCTGACCCATGTTACCAGTAATTGCGCTGTTAGTAATAATGATAGAAACTTCGTTCAGGCCATTATTTTTAGAAGAAATACCAGCCTTTGTAACTGCGTTTAAATAAATTTTATATCTTTTCCCATGCTAATTTTTTGACTTTGGGGTCAATTTTCTCCAAAAAATGCGTAATCAACATGATGTTTTAATACTTTTTTTTGAATGTATGTAACAATACTAAAAATAAAAGTCATTAACAAATTTGCCGAAAACCCATAGATTTTATAATAATTTGAAAAAGCAGCGGCAGGTAAAATTTAAAACAAAAATGTTTTTTTTAGCTTTAAGCTCGAAAAGCTATGTATAAAAAATGATATGTGTGGTTATCGATAATTTTTATTTTATGTGCGAACTAAAACAGTTATAACAGGTCTTCAAATGAGTCCTCTTTGATTTTGTCTGCATGCTAGAGCCCGTTTTCGTATTTCACTGATATTGATAGTAATGATCCTAACTACTGCCTCACTTCTGAGGACGCTTTGAGCATACGCTCTTCTAATTCATTTTAAGTTGCTATTTTGGTTGAATAAATGATTTATTTCATTTTTCCTCCATTCATAAACATCCAATATTGTAGGGTCAGGGATCTTGGAGGCCATTGAACTGCTCTAACGTTTTCTTATCCAACGATTGTCGATTACTCTTCATCTTGTCAATTTGTAACCTCTCACGCAAAATGGGCTGAAGCACCATCAACCTATGGAATGTCTTCCAATTGTTCTGATAAGTCATTTTGCAACAGCTGCAGATAGTTTGTAGAATTCAACTTAAGTGGCTGCTAAAATTAGCATGTATTCAAACCAAAGAATGTCAGAGTGCACCTGTTATAACTGTTTTACTAAAAAACATACTTAAACAATTATCTTAACCCAAACAAATAATTTGTATTCATAGCTTTTCGAGCGTAATGATAAAAAACATTTTTTTTCATTTTACCTGACGCTGTTTTCCAAATTATCATAAAATCTATGGATTTTTCGCCAAACCTTTTATTGACTTTTATTTTAAGTATTGTTACATACATTCAAAAAAAATTATAAGAACATCATGTTGATTACGCATTTTTTGGAGAAAATTTGCCTCAAAGTCAAAAAATTAGCATGGGCAGGAAAAATGGAACAGGCTGAGCTTAAGACTGAGAAAAGACATACAATTTATTCAAACGCAGTTACAAAGGCTGATATTTCGTCTAAAAATAAAGCCCTAAACGAAGTTTCTATCGTTATTACTAACAGCGCAATTACCGTAAACATGGGTCAGGGTACACCAAAATAAGACTTCTTAAATCCCCGATAAATGATATCAAAATTGCAGATAGGCCCTTACTGTAGAACAAATTTTTTCTTATACACCCAAAATCATGCCCTAAAATACCATTGACGAATTAAGGGACACCCTGTATCCATGATATCCACACATAATTATATATATAAATATATTGTGCCATACAATTGCTTCTAAATAAAGGTGAAGAGAAATTAATAATTGAATATAAAACGTGAATGTATTTTAATAGTTGATTTTTTTAAATTAATTCTATGAAATTTTGTGTTTTGTTTGAAAACTTTTATTTTATTTTTAATATATTTGTATATATCTTTTTGATGCTGAAACAGGAAAAGTCGATGCAGGTTGAAGTTCATCTAGCTTTTTTGTTTTATGAATATTTTAATAATATTTCTAAATTTCTGAGAGTAAAATAACTTCTGTAAGACTTCATTTTGTAGGAACATCGTTTTTCACTGTTTTATGCCTGACTACATGGGATTTTTAATGCTGGTAGTATTCGTGTCTACACAATGAAGACAAAATCAATTTAGTTCAAAAACACCCGCCCCAATTGTCCGATTCCCACCGTCTATCTCTCGTCTTCGAGAATTATTTGAAAGTGGAGGCTCTGCGGGTTTAAGGTGGAACGCGGAATCTACCTTCGCTTTTTTTACCCACATAAAATCTACCGTCTCTATGAATGTACCTTTCTCTTCCTGTGACGTATCAGTACGGTGACCATTTTTCCAAACACGAAAAAGAGGACAGGCAAAACGTTAATAATGTTATACTGTTTAAAGTTATTATAAAACAGAAAATTAAAACCTAAGGTGGTAGCAAGTAGCAGCAGATCGGTCGCAGATTTGTTTAAATATGGTTAACATAGTTCACTCCAATGAGTGTATTGCCAGTAAAATCTTACATTCTCTGGAAAATATTTGTTCTTTATTTCTTAGCTGCTTAGCCGAGCAGCTCAGTTCTCGAGCTCACCCTGTCCATAATTGATTTTTGTTTTTTACTATTCTTGAAAAACATTAGCCAACATTGTTACGGAATAAAACATGTTTCATTGGCATCACCATTAACCTACAAGTAATTAGTTAATCTTGAACTTTGCCAAACTAAAAGGTATACAATTTGCAAGGCTACGGTTTTTTGGAAGATGAAACCTGTATTAAGCCATACGAATTTTGTTCAGGGGGCTCTTCAGAAGAGTGAGGTCAAACATTAAATTTGGCTAGGTTCAAGATTAACGAATTACATGAAGGCAAATGGTGGTGCCAATGAAAATTTTTTTATTCCGCAAAATTTTTAAAACTGTTAGCCAATGTTTTGGTTTAAAAATTGTAAAAAACAAAAATCAATTATGGTCAGGGTGAGCAAAAAACTGGTTCAAAGTAAAGTTTTTTTCAAATTTCAAAAAAATAGCCGTTACTCGAGAACCAATATGATTCGGTATGGACAAGTTACCAAATTCTGATAGGTCATGATCTGGCCTTTTACCAGTTTCAGTTTGGACCATTGTTAATGGGACATCCTTTATACGTTCCCACCTATTAGCTATAGAACAATTTGCAAAGTATTTTGAGTATGGACCCCTCTACAGACAAAATGCAAACGAAATTTTTAAATTTAAAACAGTATGTAAGAATCACCACTGCTGTTTTAACTGAAAAAAAGTACTTGATAATATTTTTAGAGAACAAAAATAATTTTTAGGAGAAAAAAAGGACATTGAAAGGACAGTTTAAGAAAAAGAGGACAATATACTTTCCTCTTTAAGAAAACAAATTAGAAAGGACACAATTGCTTAAAAGAGGACTGTCCTCTCAAAAAGAGGACGTATGGTCACCGAATCAGTGATGTTGGGGAGAATCGGGCTGTAAATGTAGGCAGGCACTTTTGGATTCCCTATATACTTCTGTTTAAATTAAAAAGGTGTTTGTTAAATAGAGTACCACCTCGTCTCCATATAATTTACCGATATTTTTACCAAACAATTTCTGTTAATCATTTATACTTATAAAGAACGTTTCACACTGCGACGAGAAAACGAGACGTGAGCGTGTCTAGTTGTAGTTTTCAAGCCAATTTCATGCCATGGAAGGCTATTTAAGTAGGTATATGAGGATTCGTCCCCAGAGGTCGGAAAATTAAAAAAAAAAAAAAAATAGGAGACGAGACCATATTTTTTTCCCAAGTAATTTACAGAATGCAACAAAACTTAAAAAAAAAACGCTTAGCTAAGATTAACAAATTGATCGTTACGACTAAGAAACCGCAGTCATTTTGGGTGTTAGAGATGGCAAAAATGTAGTGCTATTATTATGAGACTCTTAAGTTATGAACGCTCTGTGAATACCAGCCTTATTTATTTGTTTATTATTGGGTTCGTTGAATACATTGAATTATTTTTTCTTTATCTATTATGAACTGAAATTTAAAAAAAAAAAAATGGATTCGATAGCAATGATTGTAGAAAAATGCATTTGAAGTAAAGTCTTCTTCTTCATATAACCGGCGAATGTCATGATCTCGAGGGGGACCACAAATCTCCCACTCAACTGCTTTACCCAAGGTTGCACTTGTGGGGTTCTCCGGGTTTACCTCAGAAAACGTCGACAGTCCTCCCGATTTTAGATTGTTCCATGCCTGGGCCAAATAAATGCAGGTGTCGTTGCATTTGTTTCATCCAGGAGTTTTTGCGCCTGTCTTTCTTTCGTGATAGCGTTGGAACGTCTTGTGCTATTGCCTTTTGAACTAGATTCTCATGGCATCTTCTTTGTATGAACATGACAGTACCAGCTAAGTTGGTCATGCTGTATTTTGTCCAAGATGGTATTTTTGACGTGTAGACTTCCTCGGATTCTCTTGCTTCTTATTCTATCACGCTTTGTCACTCCTTAAAGTCTTGTTCACGATAAACACGTTTTAACAGATGTGGTGTGACGTCTTCGTCATTTGGTTCCAATATAAGAAAGAAGAAAATAATACCATTTCATCGGATTGTTTTTATAATTTTTTTATTTTTACAGTTAATTACACTAAAAAATAAAAACTTTAAGTGCTAAATTCTAAAATACAGTCTACACTTAAAAAATAGCCCTTTGGAACTTATGTCTAGAGGCACAGCTTCAACCTTTTTAAAATGGTTTTCCAGGAATTTAGCTTCTGTATATAGATGTTCCTTATTGTTTTTAATAAAAATGTTTTCTAACCCCGATATTAATAAACGAAGCTAGATGCGAGTTATCATTAACTTGTGGATTAGGAGTTAGATTTCTGTCACTTACGAGATAGCTAAACCAACAAGGAATGTGGTTTAAGAAAAGTAAATATACGTTTTAATTCACGTGTTATCTTTTTATACATGCCTACACGAGAGCCGAAAATTACGTGAGTTAAGCGCTATTTTTATTACTATGTCTGTAAAAGTAAGATTTTCAGGGAATGTACCACTTGGTTTCTAAGTTCACCTTCCAACTTGTCAACCACCCAACTATAGGCCAGTCGGAATGTAATTTGACATTCCAAAAATTAGTTAGTGGATTTTTTTCTTTTAATCGTTAGAGAGGTTCATAAAGAGTGTTCAGTATGGTGTTGGCCGCCATGTTGAATTTTCGGAAAACTTGGTTTTGTTAAAAAGCGCGTTTATTTTCAACTTCTTACTAAAAATGCCTTTCATAAAAGTTGTTTAAAATTTAATTATCTACAACTTTGGTGCAAATATTTGTTTGTCTAATATTGATAGTTTTCCATATAATCCGGAAATTGCGATTGCCATCGGTTATTTTTAAGTTATCCGCAATAAAGGGTATTTTTGTATACAAATAAAAGGATAAAGTGTTTTTTTTTCAATCATTAAGGAACCTAAATCAAATGTTCGACCTCCTATATCTTTTACTTTGGCCACCATCTTGAATTCAAAGCAAGTTGGTTTAAACAAATAATTCATGCGAAAATTGTTCTTACAGATAATTTTATTCAACATACACAATTTTCAATTGTTTTGTTGGCAAGCAAATGTCTTTAGCATAGATATTTTTTTCCACTTTTTGCAAAAACTGGCTGAACACAATAGAGTGCCGCAACTGGAACTGAAGCCAGTGCTGAAATAGCTATCAAAAAGTATCGTGCGTGCTATTTTTCATGTGCCCACAATGCAGCGTTTGTTTGACAGCATTGGTTTGGTTTGTTTGTAGTACAAACGCAAACGAAAGCAAAACATAAATAAAATTGTTTAATTTGCTATTGTTTTCCATTTATTTTAATGAGTGTTTATTAACAATTGTAATATTTCTCTCAAACTTAAATACTTGTTGAAGAAGTTCAGTTTAAGAATTATTTCTGCGTATTTAACAGATAAAATATATACAGAGCGCTCGTTTTCCGTAGAACGCGAAAATGTTATATAATTAAAATTGTAAATTAAATTAAAAGTATCTCGATATATTGTATGCGTGTGGGTTTACAAACTGAAACTATCTTAGCCAGTCTTGTTCATGAAAGATGGATTGTGCTCCAAATTGGAGGCTGGAGAACTGTACCAAACTTTCCAGAGGATTGTTGAGAACTTTATTATTGGTACCGATAATGACAATAGTTGTCCAATGGGAGAGGTCCGTGTCGACCCCTCAAAGGGTTCAGTCAGTTTTGGTTCCGGTCTTCACGTTGTTAGCTACGAGAGCAAGTTTGTGCGATCCAGTCATGCCCATTTTTTGTAAGCACTTTCATGCAAACACCGAGCTAGCTATGACTTGTTGTCTATTTACATATATATTAGGTCATGAAATTCTCTGTATCACCTGTTGTACGTGTTGCTGTCGAACTCAAGCACCCAGTCGATTTTCCAAAACTTGTTGAAGGTCTTAAGCGTTTGGCAAAACCGATCCTATGGAACATTGTATCATTGAAGAATCTGAAGAACACATCATTGTTGGGATGGTCTCAGAAGATATTGACAAGGCTGATTTGAGCTGAAAGGACGATTTCGGAAGCTAGCACCAGATCTTGGTGCTATTCGTTCCCAACGGTACTGGTCCAAATATCATCGTGGTCTGCACCAAGTCTGTGCAATACTTCAACGAAATCAAGGACTCCGTTGTAGATGGTTTCTAACGGGCGACAAGGAAAGGTGTTTTGGCTGATGGAAGCATGAGGTATGTAAAAATAAAAACTTTATTTATATACAGGGTGTCCAGTAAATAATGGATAGTCTTGCAATGCCTCATAGTAGACTTTATGACCGTTTTAGGTTATCCGCAATAAAGGGTATTTTTGTATACAAATAAAAGGATAAAATGTTTTTTTTTTCAATCATTAAGGGACCATAAGGAACCTAAATAAAATGTTCAACCTCCTATATCTTTTAGTTTGGCCACCATCTTGAATTTCAAAGCAAGTTGGTTTAAACAAATAATTCATGCGAAAATTGTTCTTACAGATAATTTTATTCAACATACACAATTTTCAATTGTTTTGTTGGCAAGCAAATGTCTTTAGCATAGATATTTTTGTCCACTTTTTGCAAAAACTGGCTGAACACAATAGAGTGCCGCAACTGGAACTGAAGCCAGTGCTGAAATAGCTATCAAAAAGTATCGTGCGTGCTATTTTTCATGTGCCCACAATGCAGCGTTTGTTTGACAGCATTGGTTTGGTTTGTTTGTAGTACAAACGCAAACGAAAGCAAAACATAAATAAAATTGTTTAATTTGCTATTGTTTTCCATTTATTTTAATGAGTGTTTATTAACAATTGTAATATTTCTCTCAAACTTAAATACTTGTTGAAGAAGTTCAGTTTAAGAATTATTTCTGCGTATTTAACAGATAAAATATATACAGAGCGCTCGTTTTCCGTAGAACGCGAAAATGTTATATAATTAAAATTGTAAATTAAATTAAAAGTATCTCGATATATTGTATGCGTGTGGGTTTACAAACTGAAACTATCTTAGCCAGTCTTGTTCATGAAAGATGGATTGTGCTCCAAATTGGAGGCTGGAGAACTGTACCAAACTTTCCAGAGGATTGTTGAGAACTTTATTATTGGTACCGATAATGACAATAGTTGTCCAATGGGAGAGGTCCGTGTCGACCCCTCAAAGGGTTCAGTCAGTTTTGGTTCCGGTCTTCACGTTGTTAGCTACGAGAGCAAGTTTGTGCGATCCAGTCATGCCCATTTTTTGTAAGCACTTTCATGCAAACACCGAGCTAGCTATGACTTGTTGTTGTCTATTTACATATATATTAGGTCATGAAATTCTCTGTATCACCTGTTGTACGTGTTGCTGTCGAACTCAAGCACCCAGTCGATTTTCCAAAACTTGTTGAAGGTCTTAAGCGTTTGGCAAAACCGATCCTATGGAACATTGTATCATTGAAGAATCTGAAGAACACATCATTGTTGGGATGGTCTCAGAAGATATTGACAAGGCTGATTTGAGCTCAAAGGACGATTTCAGAAGCTAGCACCAGATCTTGTTGCTATTCGTTCCCAACGGTACTGGTCCAAATATCATCGTGGACTGCACCAAGTCTGTGCAATACTTCAACGAAATCAAGGGCTCCGTTGTAGATGGTTTCTAACGGGCGACAAGGAAAGGTGTTTTGGCTGATGGAAGCATGAGGTATGTAAAAATAAAAACTTTATTTATATACAGGGTGTCCAGTAAATAATGGATAGTCTTGCAATGCCTCATAGTAGACTTTATGACCGTTTTAGGTTATCCGCAATAAAGGGCTGGAGAACTGTACCAAACTTTCCAGAGGATTGTTGAGAACTTTATTATTGGTACCGATAATGACAAAAGTTGTCCAATGGGAGAGGTCCGTGTCGACCCCTCAAAGGGTTCAGTCAGTTTTGGTTCCGGTCTTCACGTTGTTAGCTACGAGAGCAAGTTTGTGCGATCCAGTCATGCCCATTTTTTGTAAGCACTTTCATGCAAACACCGAGCTAGCTATGACTTGTTGTTGTCTATTTACATATATATTAGGTCATGAAATTCTCTGTATCACCTGTTGTACGTGTTGCTGTCGAACTCAAGCACCCAGTCGATTTTCCAAAACTTGTTGAAGGTCTTAAGCGTTTGGCAAAACCGATCCTATGGAACATTGTATCATTGAAGAATCTGAAGAACACATCATTGTTGGGATGGTCTCAGAAGATATTGACAAGGCTGATTTGAGCTCAAAGGACGATTTCAGAAGCTAGCACCAGATCTTGTTGCTATTCGTTCCCAACGGTACTGGTCCAAATATCATCGTGGACTGCACCAAGTCTGTGCAATACTTCAACGAAATCAAGGGCTCCGTTGTAGATGGTTTCTAACGGGCGACAAGGAAAGGTGTTTTGGCTGATGGAAGCATGAGGTATGTAAAAATAAAAACTTTATTTATATACAGGGTGTCCAGTAAATAATGGATAGTCTTGCAATGCCTCATAGTAGACTTTATGACCGTTTTAGGTTATCCGCAATAAAGGGTATTTTTGTATACAAATAAAAGGATAAAATGTTTTTTTTTTCAATCATTAAGGGACCATAAGGAACGTAAATAAAATGTTCGACCTCCTATATCTTTTAGTTTGGCCACCATCTTGAATTTCAAAGCAAGTTGGTTTAAACAAATAATTCATGCGAAAATTGTTCTTACAGATAATTTTATTCAACATACACAATTTTCAATTGTTTTGTTGGCAAGCAAATGTCTTTAGCATAGATATTTTTGTCCACTTTTTGCAAAAACTGGCTGAACACAATAGAGTGCCGCAACTGGAACTGAAGCCAGTGCTGAAATAGCTATCAAAAAGTATCGTGCGTGCTATTTTTCATGTGCCCACAATGCAGCGTTTGTTTGACAGCATTGGTTTGGTTTGTTTGTAGTACAAACGCAAACGAAAGCAAAACATAAATAAAATTGTTTAATTTGCTATTGTTTTCCATTTATTTTAATGAGTGTTTATTAACAATTGTAATATTTCTCTCAAACTTAAATACTTGTTGAAGAAGTTCAGCTTAAGAATTATTTCTGCGTATTTAACAGATAAAATATATACAGAGCGCTCGTTTTCCGTAGAAAGCGAAAATGTTATATAATTAAAATTGTAAATTAAATTAAAAGTATCTCGATATATTGTATGCGTGTGGGTTTACAAACTGAAACTATCTTAGCCAGTCTTGTTCATGAAAGATGGATTGTGCTCCAAATTGGAGGCTGGAGAACTGTACCAAACTTTCCAGAGGATTGTTGAGAACTTTATTATTGGTACCGATAATGACAATAGTTGTCCAATGGGAGAGGTCCGTGTCGACCCCTCAAAGGGTTCAGTCAGTTTTGGTTCCGGTCTTCACGTTGTTAGCTACGAGAGCAAGTTTGTGCGATCCAGTCATGCCCATTTTTTGTAAGCACTTTCATGCAAACACCGAGCTAGCTATGACTTGTTGTTGTCTATTTACATATATTTTAGGTCATGAAATTCTCTGTATCACCTGTTGTACGTGTTGCTGTCGAACTCAAGCACCCAGTCGATTTTCCAAAACTTGTTGAAGGTCTTAAGCGTTTGGCAAAACCGATCCTATGGAACATTGTATCATTGAAGAATTTGAAGAACACATCATTGTTGGGATGGTCTCAGAAGATATTGACAAGGCTGATTTGAGCTCAAAGGACGATTTCAGAAGCTAGCACCAGATCTTGTTGCTATTCGTTCCCAACGGTACTGGTCCAAATATCATCGTGGACTGCACCAAGTCTGTGCAATACTTCAACGAAATCAAGGGCTCCGTTGTAGATGGTTTCTAACGGGCGACAAGGAAAGGTGTTTTGGCTGATGGAAGCATGAGGTATGTAAAAATAAAAACTTTATTTATATACAGGGTGTCCAGTAAATAATGGATAGTCTTGCAATGCCTCATAGTAGACTTTATGACCGTTTTAGGTTATCCGCAATAAAGGGTATTTTTGTATACAAATAAAAGGATAAAATGTTTTTTTTTTCAATCATTAAGGGACCATAAGGAACCTAAATAAAATGTTCGACCTCCTATATCTTTTAGTTTGGCCACCATCTTGAATTTCAAAGCAAGTTGGTTTAAACAAATAATTCATGCGAAAATTGTTCTTACAGATAATTTTATTCAACATACACAATTTTCAATTGTTTTGTTGGCAAGCAAATGTCTTTAGCATAGATATTTTTGTCCACTTTTTGCAAAAACTGGCTGAACACAATAGAGTGCCGCAACTGGAACTGAAGCCAGTGCTGAAATAGCTATCAAAAAGTATCGTGCGTGCTATTTTTCATGTGCCCACAATGCAGCGTTTGTTTGACAGCATTGGTTTGGTTTGTTTGTAGTACAAACGCAAACGAAAGCAAAACATAAATAAAATTGTTTAATTTGCTATTGTTTTCCATTTATTTTAATGAGTGTTTATTAACAATTGTAATATTTCTCTCAAACTTAAATACTTGTTGAAGAAGTTCAGCTTAAGAATTATTTCTGCGTATTTAACAGATAAAATATATACAGAGCGCTCGTTTTCCGTAGAAAGCGAAAATGTTATATAATTAAAATTGTAAATTAAATTAAAAGTATCTCGATATATTGTATGCGTGTGGGTTTACAAACTGAAACTATCTTAGCCAGTCTTGTTCATGAAAGATGGATTGTGCTCCAAATTGGAGGCTGGAGAACTGTACCAAACTTTCCAGAGGATTGTTGAGAACTTTATTATTGGTACCGATAATGACAATAGTTGTCCAATGGGAGAGGTCCGTGTCGACCCCTCAAAGGGTTCAGTCAGTTTTGGTTCCGGTCTTCACGTTGTTAGCTACGAGAGCAAGTTTGTGCGATCCAGTCATGCCCATTTTTTGTAAGCACTTTCATGCAAACACCGAGCTAGCTATGACTTGTTGTTGTCTATTTACATATATTTTAGGTCATGAAATTCTCTGTATCACCTGTTGTACGTGTTGCTGTCGAACTCAAGCACCCAGTCGATTTTCCAAAACTTGTTGAAGGTCTTAAGCGTTTGGCAAAACCGATCCTATGGAACATTGTATCATTGAAGAATTTGAAGAACACATCATTGTTGGGATGGTCTCAGAAGATATTGACAAGGCTGATTTGAGCTCAAAGGACGATTTCAGAAGCTAGCACCAGATCTTGTTGCTATTCGTTCCCAACGGTACTGGTCCAAATATCATCGTGGACTGCACCAAGTCTGTGCAATACTTCAACGAAATCAAGGGCTCCGTTGTAGATGGTTTCTAACGGGCGACAAGGAAAGGTGTTTTGGCTGATGGAAGCATGAGGTATGTAAAAATAAAAACTTTATTTATATACAGGGTGTCCAGTAAATAATGGATAGTCTTGCAATGCCTCATAGTAGACTTTATGACCGTTTTAGGTTATCCGCAATAAAGGGTATTTTTGTATACAAATAAAAGGATAAAATGTTTTTTTTTTTCAATCATTAAGGGACCATAAGGAACCTAAATAAAATGTTCGACCTCCTATATCTTTTAGTTTGGCCACCATCTTGAATTTCAAAGCAAGTTGGTTTAAACAAATAATTCATGCGAAAATTGTTCTTACAGATAATTGTATTCAACATACACAATTTTCAATTGTTTTGTTGGCAAGCAAATGTCTTTAGCATAGATATTTTTGTCCACTTTTTGCAAAAACTGGCTGAACACAATAGAGTGCCGCAACTGGAACTGAAGCCAGTGCTGAAATAGCTATCAAAAAGTATCGTGCGTGCTATTTTTCATGTGCCCACAATGCAGCGTTTGTTTGACAGCATTGGTTTGGTTTGTTTGTAGTACAAACGCAAACGAAAGCAAAACATAAATAAAATTGTTTAATTTGCTATTGTTTTCCATTTATTTTAATGAGTGTTTATTAACAATTGTAATATTTCTCTCAAACTTAAATACTTGTTGAAGAAGTTCAGTTTAAGAATTATTTCTGCGTATTTAACAGATAAAATATATACAGAGCGCTCGTTTTCCGTAGAACGCGAAAATGTTATATAATTAAAATTGTAAATTAAATTAAAAGTATCTCGATATATTGTATGCGTGTGGGTTTACAAACTGAAACTATCTTAGCCAGTCTTGTTCATGAAAGATGGATTGTGCTCCAAATTGGAGGCTGGAGAACTGTACCAAACTTTCCAGAGGATTGTTGAGAACTTTATTATTGGTACCGATAATGA
Organism: Melangyna quadrimaculata; assembly: GCA_949320155.1. Taxonomy (NCBI): domain Eukaryota; kingdom Metazoa; phylum Arthropoda; class Insecta; order Diptera; family Syrphidae; genus Melangyna; species Melangyna quadrimaculata. The sequence continues at coordinate 12,346,039 of OX439486.1, forward strand.
CAATAGTTGTTCAATGGGAGAGGTCCGTGTCGACCCCTCAAAGGGTTCAGTCAGTTTTGGTTCCGGTCTTCACGTTGTTAGCTACGAGAGCAAGTTTGTGCGATCCAGTCATGCCCATTTTTTGTAAGCACTTTCATGCAAACACCGAGCTAGCTATGACTTGTTGTTGTCTATTTACATATATATTAGGTCATGAAATTCTCTGTATCACCTGTTGTACGTGTTGCTGTCGAAATCAAGCACCCAGTCGATTTTCCAAAACTTGTTGAATGTCTTAAGCGTTTGGCAAAACCGATCCTATGGAACATTGTATCATTGAAGAATCTGAAGAACACATCATTGTTGGGATGGTCTCAGAAGATATTGACAAGGCTGATTTGAGCTCAAAGGACGATTTCAGAAGCTAGCACCAGATCTTGTTGCTATTCGTTCCCAACGGTACTGGTCCAAATATCATCGTGGACTGCACCAAGTCTGTGCAATACTTCAACGAAATCAAGGGCTCCGTTGTAGATTGTTTTTTAACGGGCGACAAGGAAAGGTGTTTTGGCTGATGGAAGCATGAGGTATGTAAAAATAAAAACTTTATTTATATACAGGGTGTCCAGTAAATAATGGATAGTCTTGCAATGCCTCATAGTAGACTTTATGACCGTTTTAGGTTATCCGCAATAAAGGGCTGGAGAACTGTACCAAACTTTCCAGAGGATTGTTGAGAACTTTATTATTGGTACCGATAATGACAATAGTTGTCCAATGGGAGAGGTCCGTGTCGACCCCTCAAAGGGTTCAGTCAGTTTTGGTTCCGGTCTTCACGTTGTTAGCTACGAGAGCAAGTTTGTGCGATCCAGTCATGCCCATTTTTTGTAAGCACTTTCATGCAAACACCGAGCTAGCTATGACTTGTTGTTGTCTATTTACATATATATTAGGTCATGAAATTCTCTGTATCACCTGTTGTACGTGTTGCTGTCGAACTCAAGCACCCAGTCGATTTTCCAAAACTTGTTGAAGGTCTTAAGCGTTTGGCAAAACCGATCCTATGGAACATTGTATCATTGAAGAATCTGAAGAACACATCATTGTTGGGATGGTCTCAGAAGATATTGACAAGGCTGATTTGAGCTCAAAGGACGATTTCAGAAGCTAGCACCAGATCTTGTTGCTATTCGTTCCCAACGGTACTGGTCCAAATATCATCGTGGACTGCACCAAGTCTGTGCAATACTTCAACGAAATCAAGGGCTCCGTTGTAGATGGTTTCTAACGGGCGACAAGGAAAGGTGTTTTGGCTGATGGAAGCATGAGGTATGTAAAAATAAAAACTTTATTTATATACAGGGTGTCCAGTAAATAATGGATAGTCTTGCAATGCCTCATAGTAGACTTTATGACCGTTTTAGGTTATCCGCAATAACGGGTATTTTTGTATACAAATAAAAGGATAAAATGTTTTTTTTTTCAATCATTAAGGGACCATAAGGAACCTAAATAAAATGTTCGACCTCCTATATCTTTTAGTTTGGCCACCATCTTGAATTTCAAAGCAAGTTGGTTTAAACAAATAATTCATGCGAAAATTGTTCTTACAGATAATTTTATTCAACATACACAATTTTCAATTGTTTTGTTGGCAAGCAAATGTCTTTAGCATAGATATTTTTGTCCACTTTTTGCAAAAACTGGCTGAACACAATAGAGTGCCGCAACTGGAACTGAAGCCAGTGCTGAAATAGCTATCAAAAAGTATCGTGCGTGCTATTTTTCATGTGCCCACAATGCAGCGTTTGTTTGACAGCATTGGTTTGGTTTGTTTGTAGTACAAACGCAAACGAAAGCAAAACATAAATAAAATTGTTTAATTTGCTATTGTTTTCCATTTATTTTAATGAGTGTTTATTAACAATTGTAATATTTCTCTCAAACTTAAATACTTGTTGAAGAAGTTCAGTTTAAGAATTATTTCTGCGTATTTAACAGATAAAATATATACAGAGCGCTCGTTTTCCGTAGAAGGCGAAAATGTTATATAATTAAAATTGTAAATTAAATTATAAGTATCTCGATATATTGTATGCGTGTGGGTTTACAAACTGAAACTATCTTAGCCAGTCTTGTTCATGAAAGATGGATTGTGCTCCAAATTGGAGGCTGGAGAACTGTACCAAACTTTCCAGAGGATTGTTGAGAACTTTATTATTGGTACCGATAATGACAATAGTTGTCCAATGGGAGAGGTCCGTGTCGACCCCTCAAAGGGTTCAGTCAGTTTTGGTTCCGGTCTTCACGTTGTTAGCTACGAGAGCAAGTTTGTGCGATCCAGTCATGCCCATTTTTTGTAAGCACTTTCATGCAAACACCGAGCTAGCTATGACTTGTTGTTGTCTATTTACATATATATTAGGTCATGAAATTCTCTGTATCACCTGTTGTACGTGTTGCTGTCGAACTCAAGCACCCAGTCTATTTTCCAAAACTTGTTGAAGGTCTTAAGCGTTTGGCAAAACCGATCCTATGGAACATTGTATCATTGAAGAATTTGAAGAACACATCATTGTTGGGATGGTCTCAGAAGATATTGACAAGGCTGATTTGAGCTCAAAGGACGATTTCAGAAGCTAGCACCAGATCTTGTTGCTATTCGTTCCCAACGGTACTGGTCCAAATATCATCGTGGACTGCACCAAGTCTGTGCAATACTTCAACGAAATCAAGGGCTCCGTTGTAGATGGTTTCTAACGGGCGACAAGGAAAGGTGTTTTGGCTGATGGAAGCATGAGGTATGTAAAAATAAAAACTTTATTTATATACAGGGTGTCCAGTAAATAATGGATAGTCTTGCAATGCCTCATAGTAGACTTTATGACCGTTTTAGGTTATCCGCAATAAAGGGTATTTTTGTATACAAATAAAAGGATAAAATGTTTTTTTTTTCAATCATTAAGGGACCATAAGGAACCTAAATAAAATGTTCGACCTCCTATATCTTTTAGTTTGGCCACCATCTTGAATTTCAAAGCAAGTTGGTTTAAACAAATAATTCATGCGAAAATTGTTCTTACAGATAATTTTATTCAACATACACAATTTTCAATTGTTTTGTTGGCAAGCAAATGTCTTTAGCATAGATATTTTTGTCCACTTTTTGCAAAAACTGGCTGAACACAATAGAGTGCCGCAACTGGAACTGAAGCCAGTGCTGAAATAGCTATCAAAAAGTATCGTGCGTGCTATTTTTCATGTGCCCACAATGCAGCGTTTGTTTGACAGCATTGGTTTGGTTTGTTTGTAGTACAAACGCAAACGAAAGCAAAACATAAATAAAATTGTTTAATTTGCTATTGTTTTCCATTTATTTTAATGAGTGTTTATTAACAATTGTAATATTTCTCTCAAACTTAAATACTTGTTGAAGAAGTTCAGTTTAAGAATTATTTCTGCGTATTTAACAGATAAAATATATACAGAGCGCTCGTTTTCCGTAGAACGCGAAAATGTTATATAATTAAAATTGTAAATTAAATTAAAAGTATCTCGATATATTGTATGCGTGTGGGTTTACAAACTGAAACTATCTTAGCCAGTCTTGTTCATGAAAGATGGATTGTGCTCCAAATTGGAGGCTGGAGAACTGTACCAAACTTTCCAGAGGATTGTTGAGAACTTTATTATTGGTACCGATAATGACAATAGTTGTTCAATGGGAGAGGTCCGTGTCGACCCCTCAAAGGGTTCAGTCAGTTTTGGTTCCGGTCTTCACGTTGTTAGCTACGAGAGCAAGTTTGTGCGATCCAGTCATGCCCATTTTTTGTAAGCACTTTCATGCAAACACCGAGATAGCTATGACTTGTTGTTGTCTATTTACATATATATTAGGTCATGAAATTCTCTGTATCACCTGTTGTACGTGTTGCTGTCGAACTCAAGCACCCAGTCGATTTTCCAAAACTTGTTGAAGGTCTTAAGCGTTTGGCAAAACCGATCCTATGGAACATTGTATCATTGAAGAATCTGAAGAACACATCATTGTTGGGATGGTCTCAGAAGATATTGACAAGGCTGATTTGAGCTCAAAGGACGATTTCAGAAGCTAGCACCAGATCTTGTTGCTATTCGTTCCCAACGGTACTGGTCCAAATATCATCGTGGACTGCACCAAGTCTGTGCAATACTTCAACGAAATCAAGGGCTCCGTTGTAGATGGTTTCTAACGGGCGACAAGGAAAGGTGTTTTGGCTGATGGAAGCATGAGGTATGTAAAAATAAAAACTTTATTTATATACAGGGTGTCCAGTAAATAATGGATAGTCTTGCAATGCCTCATAGTAGACTTTATGACCGTTTTAGGTTATCCGCAATAAAGGGCTGGAGAACTGTACCAAACTTTCCAGAGGATTGTTGAGAACTTTATTATTGGTACCGATAATGACAATAGTTGTCCAATGGGAGAGGTCCGTGTCGACCCCTCAAAGGGTTCAGTCAGTTTTGGTTCCGGTCTTCACGTTGTTAGCTACGAGAGCAAGTTTGTGCGATCCAGTCATGCCCATTTTTTGTAAGCACTTTCATGCAAACACCGAGCTAGCTATGACTTGTTGTTGTCTATTTACATATATATTAGGTCATGAAATTCTCTGTATCACCTGTTGTACGTGTTGCTGTCGAACTCAAGCACCCAGTCGATTTTCCAAAACTTGTTGAAGGTCTTAAGCGTTTGGCAAAACCGATCCTATGGAACATTGTATCATTGAAGAATCTGAAGAACACATCATTGTTGGGATGGTCTCAGAAGATATTGACAAGGCTGATTTGAGCTCAAAGGACGATTTCAGAAGCTAGCACCAGATCTTGTTGCTATTCGTTCCCAACGGTACTGGTCCAAATATCATCGTGGACTGCACCAAGTCTGTGCAATACTTCAACGAAATCAAGGGCTCCGTTGTAGATGGTTTCTAACGGGCGACAAGGAAAGGTGTTTTGGCTGATGGAAGCATGAGGTATGTAAAAATAAAAACTTTATTTATATACAGGGTGTCCAGTAAATAATGGATAGTCTTGCAATGCCTCATAGTAGACTTTATGACCGTCCTGAAAACTAATAAAAAAAAGTTCAATCCCAACCACAAGAAAAGATATGTTCATTTTTTGTTCAGTGCATTATTTTTTGCGTTACTTTACGTTTTTGAATACCACGACTACAAGTGAATGAATTCCACCGCTTTTTTTTTCATTGTTAACATAAGATGACAAAAACTATAATGACTGTTGGAATTCTTAGAGAAAAAAAATCGTATAATATTGAATTTCGATGCAAAATGTGGAAAGAAAATAATGTTTGAAAAAGTAAAATCATCTCTAGTATGAAAAAATGCATGAATACCTAAGTGACCAACTATTTTTAAAATATGCGCGTTGAATGCGGATTTTAAAATGGTATAATTTATTATTGTATCTAGAACCAATAACATGTTATTTGTAAAAATCTGCAGTACTAGAGCCGAGTTAGCAAAGACAAAATGTTCCAAAATTAGCACATTAAACGTGAAAACAATACCATGTTGTAATAAAAATAGTAGATTATTGATTTATTGCCTGTTTTTATAATATCCTAATGAAAAATCTAATTTTTTAACTTCTAGGGCCAAATGCAACATTATCAAAAATGTTAATAAAGTGCAAAAAACGGCTTTATTTTCGAGCTTGTTTTGAATTATACCTTTTCAATTGGCCTTTTACAAAACCATCAAAACTTTTGGTAGTGGTTATTACCAAATTAATTTTCTTATAAGAGGTGCATTAAATAAATCGAATACACCAAGCCGATCAGCTTCTCAGAGGAGGTATGGAATCTTGTGCAAGCCGCTGCATTACAAATATGCAAGATATAATGGGAGATGGATATGAGGTCTGGGACCAATTTTATAGCCACCCCGTTCACCAGACCTTGATCAGCTTGATTTTTTTTTATTGCGGCTTCATTAAGAAAATCGTGTATAGCAAGTCCATCAGGTCCTTAGAGGAGCTAAGAAATCTTGTGGAGGCAGCTGCATTACAAGATTCTGAGCAAAACTTAACAAAATTATTATAAGACTTTTATTTATTCGGAGTTGCAGAGACTGTATTAGATTAGGTGGAAAACACTAAAAAAAAAACAACTAAAAAGAAATATCTATTTTTATTTTTGTTTTCTAATTGAAAGTTGGCTTAAAAGAATATGGGGCATATTCATAGTCGCAGATAGACCTAGGTTTAACTAGACTACAGCTCAAGACAATTTTGGCTCAATGAATACAGACCGATTTTAATTACAAATTGTTGGTTTTATATTTTTATAAGATAATTAACTTGGTATACTACACAAATAGCTTCAAATATTTTGAAATGATAAACTTAAAAAAATAGAATCAACGTCCGAAAATTCAACTAAACCTATGTTTAACTTAGACACAGCTCTAAAATGACTATGAATACGCCCCTTTTTGTTTGAAGAAAATAACAAATAAACTTATAGCAACTGCGAAAATATTATATGGTTTTGTTAGGGCCCAATAGACCAGGTATAATTCAAAACAGCTTGAAAAGTAGCGGTTTTTTGCACTTTGTTGACATTTTTGGTAATGTTGCAATTGGCCCCAGAAGTTAAAAGCTTGGATTTATCACTAGGACAACATCATAAAAACAGGCGATCAATCAAAAATCTACCATGTTGAACGCATTCACGTTTTGTTAATTTTTAAAACATTTGTTTTTGACTCTCGTGTTCCTGATTTGTATCAATAACTTCCTATTGGTTCATCATGCAATATTAAATTATACCATTTTGAAATCCGCAAGGCGCATATTTTAAAAATAAGTGGCTATGAGAACCATAAAGAAGATGAACATGTTCGTCCTCATATCTGCATTATGGCACTTCCTATAATCTGCATGTACGAAGATCTTCTGCATTTTGGTGTTCCCTCTCTATCCAAAAAATGTAAATTTTAATTTTGCATCCCCTTTTTTTTGCAGAAGTCGGACGGAGGTACATGTAAATCCACCATAAGTCTACTATGAGGCATTGCAGGTAGACACCCTGTATGCATTTAAGTAAACATTTTTCGTTTTCTAGTCCAGGCAATTAGTGAATTAACGTGGGCAAAATTGCAACAGAAGCTTTTTTAATTGAAAGAGAGCTTAAAAGAGGACTGTCCTCTCAAAAAGAGGACGTATGGTCACCGAATCAGTGATGTTGGGGAGAATCGGGCTGTAAATGTAGGCAGGCACTTTTAGATTCCCTATATACTTCTGTTTAAATTTAAAAGGTGTTTGTTAAATAGAGTACCACCTCGTCTCCATATAATTTACCGATATTTTTACCAAACAATTTCTGTTAATCATTTATATTTATAAAGAACGTTTCACACTGCGACGAGAAAACGAGATGTGAGCGTGTCTAGTTGTAGTTTTCAAGCCAATTTCAAGCAATGGAAGGCTATTTAAGTAGGTATATAAGGATTCGTCCCCAGAGGTAGGAAAATTGAAAAAAAAAAACAAAAATAGAAGACGAGACCATATTTTTTCCCAAGTAATTTACAGAATGCAACAAAAATTAAAAAAAAAAACGCTAAGCTATGATTACCAAATTGATCGTTACGACTAAGAAACCGCAGTCATTTTGGGTGTTAGAGATGGCAAAAATGTAGTGCTATTATTATGAGACTCTTAAGTTATGAACGCTCTGTGAATACCAGCCTTATTTATTTGTTTATTATTGGGTTCGTTGAATACATTGAATTATTTTTTCTTTATTTATTATGAACTGAAATTAAAAAAAAAAAAAAATGGATTCGATAGCAATGATTGTAGAAAAAAGCATTTGAAGTAAAGTCTTCTTCTTCATTTAACCGGCGAATGTCATGATCTCGAGGGGGACCACAAATCTCCCACTCAACTGCTTTACCTAAGGTTGCACTTGTGGGGTTCTCCGGGTTTACCTCATAAAACGTCGACAGTCCTCCCGATTTTAGATTGTTCCATGCCTGGGCCAAATAAATGCAGGTGTCGTTGCATTTGTTTCATCCAGGAGTTTTTGCGCCTGTCTTTCTTCCGTGATAGCGTTGGTTTTCCAGGAATTTAGCTTCTGTATATAGATATACCTTATTGTTTTTAATAAAAATGTTTTCTAACCCCGATATTAATAAACGAAGCTAGGTGCGAGTTATCATTAGCTTCTGGATTAGGAGTTAGATTTCTGCCACTTACGAGCTAGCTAAACCAACAAGGAATGTGGTTTAAGAAAAGTAAATATACGTTTTAATTCACGTGTTATCTTTTTATACATGCCTACACGAGAGCTCGAAAATTACGTGAGTTAAGCGCTATTTTTATTACTATGGCTGTAAAAGTAAGATTTTCAGGGAATGTACCACTTGGTTTCTAAGTTCACCTTCCAACTTGTCAACCACCCAACTATAGGCCAGTCGGAATGTAATTTGACATTCCAAAAATTAGTTAGTGGATTTTTTTTCTTTAATCGTTAGAGAGGTTCATAAAGAGTGTTCAGTATGCTGTTGGCCGCCATTTTGAATTTTCGGAAAATTTGTTTTTGTTAAAAAACGCGTTTATTTTCAACTTCTTACTAAAAATGCCTTTCATAAAAGTTGTTTAAAATTTAATTATCTACAACTTTGGTGCAAATATTTGTTTGTCTAATATTGATAGTTTTCCATATAATCTGGAAATTGCGATTGCCATAGGTTATTTTTAGGTTATCCGCAATAAAGGGTATTTTTGTATACAAATAAAAGGATAAAATGTTTTTTTTTTCAATCATTAAGGGACCATAAGGAACCTAAATAAAATGTTCGACCTCCTATATCTTTTAGTTTGGCCACCATCTTGAATTTCAAAGCAAGTTGGTTTAAACAAATAATTCATGCGAAAATTGTTCTTACAGATAATTTTATTCAACATACACAATTTTCAATTGTTTTGTTGGCAAGCAAATGTCTTTAGCATAGATATTTTTGTACACTTTTTGCAAAAACTGGCTGAACACAATAGAGTGCCGCAACTGGAACTGAAGCCAGTGCTGAAATAGCTATCAAAAAGTATCGTGCGTGCTATTTTTCATGTGCCCACAATGCAGCGTTTGTTTGACAGCATTGGTTTGGTTTGTTTGTAGTACAAACGCAAACGAAAGCAAAACATAAATAAAATTGTTTAATTTGCTATTGTTTTCCATTTATTTTAATGAGTGTTTATTAACAATTGTTATATTTCTCTCAAACTTAAATACTTGTTGAAGAAGTTCAGTTTAAGAATTATTTCTGCGTATTTAACAGATAAAATATATACAGAGCGCTCGTTTTCCGTAGAACGCGAAAATGTTATATAATTAAAATTGTAAATTAAATTAAAAGTATCTCGATATATTGTATGCGTGTGGGTTTACAAACTGAAACTATCTTAGCCAGTCTTGTTCATGAAAGATGGATTGTGCTCCAAATTGGAGGCTGGAGAACTGTACCAAACTTTCCAGAGGATTGTTGAGAACTTTATTATTGGTACCGATAATGACAATAGTTGTCCAATGGGAGAGGTCCGTGTCGACCCCTCAAAGGGTTCAGTCAGTTTTGGTTCCGGTCTTCACGTTGTTAGCTACGAGAGCAAGTTTGTGCGATCCAGTCATGCCCATTTTTTGTAAGCACTTTCATGCAAACACCGAGCTAGCTATGACTTGTTGTTGTCTATTTACATATATATTAGGTCATGAAATTCTCTGTATCACCTGTTGTACGTGTTGCTGTCGAACTCAAGCACCCAGTCGATTTTCCAAAACTTGTTGAAGGTCTTAAGCGTTTGGCAAAACCGATCCTATGGAACATTGTATCATTGAAGAATCTGAAGAACACATCATTGTTGGGATGGTCTCAGAAGATATTGACAAGGCTGATTTGAGCTCAAAGGACGATTTCAGAAGCTAGCACCAGATCTTGTTGCTATTCGTTCCCAACGGTACTGGTCCAAATATCATCGTGGACTGCACCAAGTCTGTGCAATACTTCAACGAAATCAAGGGCTCCGTTGTAGATGGTTTCTAACGGGCGACAAGGAAAGGTGTTTTGGCTGATGGAAGCATGAGGTATGTAAAAATAAAAACTTTATTTATATACAGGGTGTCCAGTAAATAATGGATAGTCTTGCAATGCCTCATAGTAGACTTTATGACCGTCCTGAAAGCTTATAAAAAAAAGTTCTATCCCAACCACAAGAAAAGATATGTGCATTTTTTGTTCAGTGCATTATTTTTTGCGTTACTTTACGTTTTTGAATACCACGACTACAAGTGAATGAATTCCACCGCTTTTTTTCGTAGCAATATTTAACATTGTTTGTGCCAAAACATAAGATAACAAAAACTATAATAAATGTTGGAATTCTTAGAGAGAAAAAAATCGTTTAATATTGAATTTCGATGCAAAATGGGGAAAGAAAATAAATTTTGAAAAAGTTAAATCATCTCTGGTATGAAAAAATGCACAAATACCTAAGTGACTAACTATTTTTAAAATATGCGCGTTGAATGCGGATTTCAAAATGGTATAAATTATTATTGTATCTAGAACCAATAGCATGTTATTTGTAAAAATCTGCAATACTTGAGTCAAGTTAGCAAAGACAAAACTTTCCAAAATTAACACATTAAACGTGAGAATAATACCATGTTGTGTTGAACATAGTAGATTTTTGATTTACTGCCTGTTTTTATAATGTCCTAATGAAAAATCTAAGCTTTTAACTTCTAAGGCCAAATGCAACATTACCAAAAATGTTAATAAAGTGCAAAAAACGGCTTTATTTTCGAGCTTGTTTTGAATTATACCTTTTCAATTGGCCTTTTACAAAACCATCAAAACTTTTGGTAGTGGTTATTACCAAATTAATTTTCTTATAAGAGGTGCATTAAATAAATCGAATACACCAAGCCGATCAGCTTCTCAGAGGAGGTATGGAATCTTGTGCAAGCCGCTGCATTACAAATATGCAAGATATACTGGGAGATGGATATGAGGTCTGGGACCAATTTTATAGCCACCCCGTTCACCAGACCACGTGTAGAAGCCCGTAGCGTAATGGTTAGAGCGTTCGACTGTCACGCTGGAGGTCTGGGATCGCTTCCCAGCCTCGTCCACCTAAAAACTAAAAAGTTTTTTTTCAGGGCTACTGCCTCTTGCGAGGAATTGACAAATCCTCCAAAAGTATCAATTGACACGAATAAGTGCTTCTCGTCTAGCCGTTCGGATTCGGCATAAAATTGTAGGTCTCTTCCATGCCTGTCGAAAGGCGCACACAGGAATGGTTGCGAGTTGTTAGTCACTAGGCCCTAGTTCTTCATGAGCCGTTATGTCACCCGATTTATGTTCACCAGACCTTGATCAGCTGGATTTTTTTATTGCGGCTGCATTAAGAAAATCGTGTACAGCAAGTCCATCAGGTCCTTAGAGGAGCTAAGAAATCTTGTGGAGGCAGCTGCATTACAAGATTCTGAGCAAAACTTAACAAGATTATTATAAGACTTTTATTTATTCGGAGTTGCAGAGACTGTATTAGATGAGGTGGAAAACATTAAAAAAAACAACTAAAAAGAAATATCTATTTTTATTTTTGTTTTCTAACTAAGTGGTCAATTGATTGAAAGTTGGCTCTAAAGACTATGGGGCATATTCATAGTCGCAGATAGACCTAGGTTTAACTAGACTACAGCTCAAGGCAATTTTGGCTCAATGAATACAGACCGATTTTAATTACAAATTGTTGGTTTTATATTTTTATAAGATAATTAACTTGGTATACTACACAAATAGCTTTAAATATTTTGAAATGATAAACTTAAAAAAATTGCATCAACGTCCGAAAATTCAACTAAACCTATGTTTTACTTAGACACAGCTCTAAAATGGCTATGAATACGCCCCTTTTTGTTTGAAGAAAATAACATATAAACTTATAGCAACTGCGAAAATATTATATGGTTTTGTTAGGGCCCAATAGACCAGGTATAATTCAAAACAGCTTGAAAAGTTGCGGTTTCTTGCACTTTGTTGACATTTTTGGTAATGTTGCAACTGTCCCTAGAAGTTTAAAGCTTGGATTTATCACTAGGACAACATCATAAAAACAAGCAATCAATCAAAAATCTACCATGTTGAACGCATTCACGTTTTGTTAATTTTTAAAACATTTGTTTTTGACTCTCGTGTTCCTGATTTGTATCAATAACTTCCTATTGGTTCATCATGCAATATTAAATTATACCATTTTGAAATCCGCATTCAAGGCGCATATTTTAAAAATAAGTGGCTATGAGAACCATAAAGAAGATGAACATGTTCGTCCTCATATCTGCATTATGGCACTTCCTATAATCTGCATGTACGAAGATCTTCCGCATTTTGGTGTTCCCTCTCTATCCAAAAAATGTAAATTTTAATTTTGCATCCCCTTTTTTTTTTGCAGAAGTCGAACGAAGGTACATGTAAATCCCCCATAAGTCTACTATGAGGCATTCCAGGTAGACACCCTGTATGCATTTAAGTAAACATTTTTCGTTTTCTAGTCCAGGCAATTAGTGAATTAACGTGGGAAAAATTGCAACAGAAGCTTTTTTAATTGAATTTTGATCAGTAACCACAACTGAACAACATATCTAAAATCAGTCCATGGAAACACCCGTAAAAATGGGTTGCAAAATGGCGAAATTATTTGTATGTTGTTTTTGTTTGTTATTTTTATAACGTTGCAATTTTTTTTTTTAAACTATCACTGGTGGATCCTTGGGAGTGACCACATAAGTTTTAAATTCATCTATGATATATTTTTGTTGCTATCTAACCATAAACTAAAAAAAAAAAATATTAAAAACTGAGTAATTTGGAAGCACTCAAGAAACAGGTAAGAAATTGTCAAATTCTGTTAAAAATTGGGAATCAAATACTCTAGAGTATTTCAAGTAGAAATTCTAAAATCCGACCCAAATAAGCCTTAAAGTTTTGGCTAGAAGCATGACTTTTAACTAAGTGCAACGCGCAAGTTGTTCCGAAACAACTACAAGCCCCGGATATGGATGATTTTAAAGTTGACGACCCCAGCAAACGAAACAAGGACAATGAATTTCGGATCTGCACGTGGAACGTCCTGTCCTTATACAGAACACGTGCAGTCGAACAATTAGTGGAGAACCTGGACAGGCTAAAGGCTGACGTAACAGCCATCCAGGAAGTGCGATGGGATGGAGAGGGCGTACGGAGACTGAAAACGTGTGACATCTACTACGGCGGGTGCTTGAAGGAACAGGGTCAGCGGCTCTTTGGTTGTGGTTTTGTGATAAGGGGAAGACTTAGGCAAGAAGTCTTGGGCTTCCGGAGTGTAAGCGAGCGCCTGGTCACAATCCGCATCAAAGGCAAATTTAAGAACATTTCGCTGATTTGTGTTCACGCCCCCCATGAAAGGAGAGAAGACTCAACCAAAGAAGCATTCTACGATCTCTTGGAGACAACGTATGATATGTGCCCGAAGTACGACGTGAAGATCATTCTTGGTGACTTCAACGCAAGATTCGGAAAGGAGGGCATCTTTGGTTCGATAGTCGGAGGACACAGCCTACACGACGAAACTTCCGGCAACGGACACAGGCTGGCAGACTTTGCGGCGGGGCGAAATGTCATCATCTCAAGCACCTACTTCCCACACCTCAATATACACAAGGGGACTTGGCGGTCGCGTGATCAAGTCCCCGTCAATCAAATCGACCACGTTGCGATAGACGCGAGACATGCTTCCAGTATCTTGGACGTCCGAACGTTCCGAGGGGCCAACATTGACTCGGATCACTACCTGGTGGTAGCTAGACTACGTATGCGGATATCCATGACGCGACAACGCAGAGCAGATGCTGTGAAAAGATTCGATGTCGGGAAGCTTAAATCGCAAGAGACTGCCAAAACTTTTGCAGACCACGTAACTCTTAATCTCTCACCAGCATCAAGTGCAGAGGACCAGTGGGAACACTGTCAACAAGCCATCAGAAGTGCCGCCTCTGATGTGCTGGGTTTCACTAGGCGAATACAACGAAACCCCTGGTTCGATGAAGAGTGCCGGCTAGCGCATGCAGCTAAGGACGAGGCCTACCAGGCAATGCTGCAGACTCGAACAAGAGCTGCTGAGAGAGTGGCCCGGGAGCTCTACGGGCTGAAACGAAAAGAGGAACGCCGACTTCTCAGGAGGAAAAAAAAGAGAGAGCACGAGAAGCGGGCGGTAGAGTCTATTGAGGGTTGTAGCGGTAGGGGAGATGTTCGAAAATTTTATCAGAGGGTGAAGCGATCCACCCAAGGATTCAAGGCTAGAACGGAAGCCTGCCGAGATGAGAGTGGGAATATGGTAGTAGACACACAGTCAGTGCTGAGGATCTGGAAAGAACACTTCTCTAGACTGCTTAATGGCGAAGACAGCCAAGATGCCGCTAATAGGCAGAACGCTCCATTCAACTTGGACGATGATGGCCAAGAGTTCCGTCCACCCGACCTAACTGAAGTGCGGCTGGCGATATCCAAACTTAAGTCGTACAAGGCTGCAGGTGCGGATGGCTTACAAGCCGAACTATTTAAATCAGCGGGAGATGAATTGAATAGGAGCATACACCAGCTCATCTGCAAAATTTGGTCGGAGGAAAGTATGCCCGATGAATGGAACCTCGGTATAGTGTGCCCCATCCACAAAAAGGGAGATGTTCTGAAATGTACCAACTACAGAGGAATTAGTCTCCTAAACGTCGCTTATAAAATCTTGTCGGCCATCCTGTGTGACCCCTTAAAACCTTTTGTCAACGATCTGATCGGCCCTTATCAGTGCGGTTTTAGGCCAGGCAAGTCAACCGTCGATCAAATGTTCACACTCCGACAGATTTTTGAAAAATCCCGGGAATTCCAGATCGATACACACCACCTTTTTATCGATTTTAAAGTCGCGTATGATAGCGTGAAAAGGGACGAATTATACAGAGCCATGTCGAGTCTCAGCATCCCTGCCAAACTCGTCCGCTTGTGCAAGATGACGATGGAGAAATCTCGCTGCTCCGTCAAAATTGGTAAGAACACCACCGATTCCTTTGATGTTGAGAAAGGATTGAGGCAAGGCGACGCGTTATCATGCAACCTATTCAACATCGTTCTTGAAGCCATTGTACGCAACGCACATGTCAACACCAGCGGTACAATCTATCAAAAGTCCGTTCAATTGCTTGCATATGCGGATGACATAGACATTGTCGGCAGAACGAAGCGAGCTGTGGCAGGGGCATTTGCGAGCATTGAATCGGAGGCGGCTAGAATGGGATTGGCGGTTAATGAGGACAAGACGAAGTATATGCTGTCATCGAGAGAGGAATCTCAACATCGTCGACTCGGGCAAAATATCACGATGGACAGATATAACTTCGAAGTTGTCAAGGACTTTGTCTACCTGGGCTCCACTATTACATCGCAGAATGACATCAGTGCAGAGATCAAGCGAAGAATTACTCTTGCCAACCGCTGTTTCTTCGGTCTAAGAAGGCATTTAAGTAGTAAGGCCCTCTCTCAGAGAACCAAGGAGACTTTATACAAAACCCTAATCATCCCGGTCCTGCTTTATGGGTCAGAAGCATGGACACTGAAAGATTCGGATACAAATCTGCTAGGGTGCTTTGAGAGGAAGATTCTTCGTGTGATTTTCGGTCCGGTGTGTATCGAAGGAGTGTGGAGGAGAAGATTTAACGACGAGCTATACGGGCTATGCAGCGACGTTGACCTGGTCAAAAAGCTGAAAATACAGCGGCTGAGATGGCTGGGGCACGTGGAGCGTATGGACAGCAACGCACCTGCCCGATGAGTCTTCGAATCCAACCCCGATGGGGTACGCAGCAGAGGAAAAACCCGTAACAGGTGGCGCAATCAAGTGAGTGACGATATCAAAGCACTCGGTGTGCGCAACTGGAAGCGGCTAGCTAGGGACAGAGCTGGCTGGAGGGGCTTGTTAGTTGAGGCCGAAGCCCATCCTGGGCTGTGAGCGCCATCAAAAGTAAAAGTAAAAGTAAAGTTAGTAACGCGCAATGTTTGCATCATTGATGTGGTCAAAGCAGGACAATTAAGTTGGCGCTGATTTTTGTACACAACTTGGAACCTTTAACTATCATAAAATATCATTATAATGTTAATTTTCTTTTTAAAACAATTTGGGAAGCGATTTTAAAAATTCCGTTAATTGTTTAATTTGTAAGGTAATAATTTTATGAATTGTTTTTGCGACCGTTTTTTGAACTTTTAAAATCGCTTCCAAAGCTGCTTTAAGCAGAAAATTACCATTATAATGATATTTTATGATAGTTAAGGGTTCCAATTTATGTTTACAAAAACCAGCGCCAACTTAATTGTCCTGCTTTGACCACATCAATGATGCAAACATTGCGTGTTTCACTTAGTTAAAATCATGCTTCTAGTAAAAACTTAAAATACTCTAGAGTATTTGATTCCAAATTTTTAACGGAATCGGACAATTTCTTACCTGTTTCTTGAGTGCTTCCAAATTACTCAGTTTTTATTATTTTTTTTTTTAGTTTATGGTTAGATAGCAACAAAAATATATCATGGATGAATTTAAAACTTATGTATAACATAGTTTTAAAAAATCACAATGCTATAAAAATAACAAGCAAAAACAACAAACCAAAAAATCCGCCATTTTGAAACCCGTTTTTCGGGGTGTTCCCATGGACCGATTTTGTCCGATTTTTGCTATGTTGTTCAGTAGTGGTTACTGATCAAAATAAAATTCAATTAAAAAAGCTTCTGTTGCAATTTTGCCCACGTTTACTCTATTTTAATCTTAATTTGCCTGTACTATTCATGACAAAATGAATTCGAAAATTTTATGACGATTATTATTAAGCTCAACAGGCCTGATTCCAAATAATAAAAAAAAATATTATTTTTGTTTTATAGGGAAGATAACAGATGTCGACTCCACCGGATTGTTTCAATGCATTTCGAGGCGCCTCACAGTTTGTAATGTAAACAGAGTCATAGAGATCAGTGATCCTACTGCTCATATTATGTGGTTAAAGCCTTTGAGATCTATATGACCATTGGTCTATGGTTAAACATATAACCAACAAGATGGCAATGGCAGCTACATGGGATTCGGTAAATATTTATTGTTTGTTTTTTCTTCGATATTTTTGTTTGATTTGTATAAGTTTTTTTTTGCTCGCATAGGCGACCGCAACAAACCAGAACAAGAAGCAATGTTAAACGCTCACCCTACACAGAACCTACGCAAACAAAAAGTCATGTATCTCGCCTGTGTAAATACATCTCTGCGTCAACATTTTTGGAATGCATATGGTCAGTAGGGCTATGCTGCAATAAAAAACTCTTTAAACATCATGGTGGCAACCGAAAATCGGACTCGTGCAATAAAAACGAAATCGTTAAGTGCCATTTTATCGGATGTTGTTGTTCAGGAAATGACAGCAGCTGCTCGTCCAAAGGGAAAAGAAGTACTGTCTCGAGATTGTACAATTCCAGTTGAAATATTAGCTGATAGTGCAAACGTTGACAAACAAACCGCAACATTGCCCGCTCCAGTTGCTGTTGCTGTTACGGAAAGCCTTCAACTTCAGGAAAAGAATAAGAAGGTAAAATGCAACAAACAGTTCAAAAACAATTGGAATACAGTATTGTACCGAATAGTGCTATGGGCGAAATAAATATAATAAAATAAAGGCGGCTGATGGTGCAAGGAAACGCCGAGGAAGGAAAAGCTTGGAGAAAAAAGGCGAGTTTCTCAAAAAGTTATTTGAACGAGCTTAGAACGAACTTAGATCAGCAACCACCGCAATCGAGGTTAATAAATGGGGTGTTAGTGCCAAGCATTGAAGCTATGAATACACTACACCCACAACGGTTGATAATAAAGGTTCTATTGTCGATGATACATCTCAAGAAGCAAAATCTCAAACAGCCCCTGAGCCCAGCAATGTCGTCCAAATCCAAACGCCCGTCATTAATGAAATTGATGAAAACGTACACGACCCAGAGAACAATATTGATATTCTATCATTAAATATCCCGCCCACAAAAATCCGTGAAAATGGTTCACTGACATTAGATATAATGCAAATGTATATATTCAGACGAGGGTTAAAACCATCGGAAAATTTGTCGATGACATTAAACAAATTAGCCAAGATGAACCTCCTTCAATTAAACTGAACCACGAAGAGATTTCTGCTTCACCTGGTCGTTTATGTGACTCTTCCCGACTCTCGCCAACATTTGCTGAACTCAATCCATTTTCAACGTCTTTAATGCCTGTCATGTAACATGGTGCAGCAAGTATTTGTGCCCCCAAAAATCCATCCATCTCTGCGGCCGAAACGTCACCACAGCCACGAAAACGCAAACATTTGCGACTCGAGTTACAGAAGCTAGTAATATCTGGTGCGTTTCGTTCCCGACGGTAATGGTCCAAATATAATCGTGGATTGCACGAAGTCTGTGCAATACTTCAACGAGATCTCCGTTGTAGATGGTTTCTAACGGGCGACGAGAAAAGGTGTTTTGGCTGATGAAAACATGAGGTATGTAAAAATAAAACTTTATTTATATACAGGGTGTCTAGTAAATAATGGATAGTCTTGCAATGCCTCATAGTAGACTTGACCATCCTGAAAGCTAATACAAAAAAGTTCTATCCCAACCACAAGAAAAGAAATGTGCATTTTTTGTTCAGTGCATTATTTTTTGCGTTACTTTACTTTTTTGAATACCACGACTACAAGTGAATGAATCCACCGCTTTTTTTTCGTAGCAATATTTAACATTGTTTGTGCCAAAACATGAGATGACAAAAACTATAATAAATGTTGGAATTCTTAGAGAAAAAAAATCGTTTAATATTGAATGTCGATGCATAATGGGGAAAGAAAATAAATTTTGAAAAAGTTAAATCATCTCTGGTATGAAAAAATGCACGAATACCTAAGTGAACAACTATTTTTAAAATATGCGCGTTGAATGCGGATTTCCAAATGATATAAATTATTACCAGAAGACCCGTGCGAAAATTTCACACATTCAATTAGGCTTTAAATTTTCAAATAGAATGTTTGAACAAAATAAATAAATTCTTTTTATTATTGATATGAACATATTAGTTTTACAAAACCTCTTTGTAAACAATATTTGATGTAAGAATGAAATCTTTTTGAATTGTTTGTTTATCATTTTCTTTAATAGATACATATGTATGTATATTGTTTTCACTTTTTTATTTAGTTTAATAAGCTTTTTTTACTATTACACTTAAATCTCAAAAATACATCTCTCAAAGACACAGCTAACAGCTTTTGGGGCCCCAGCATTTAGCTATCTCACTGCATTCCGATCCTGTGTGAATGCATTTGTGTTTGTGTAACTCGCACTATTTAAAAAAAAAAGCCTCACTTTTTCCTCGATATGCCCGTTCCTCTATTTCTTCTTCTTAGGTTTTAAATTAAAGAATTAATAAATATGTTTCTTTCAATCATGCAATCTAGTGATAGTGATACCTAATAAATGCATTCGGCTTTTTATGATGAAAAAAAAGATTACATACAACAGAATTAGGTAACAAATATGCTTTTTCACCACTCACTCAATATGCAAGCGATAAAAGAGGATTATACATTACAAAAGTCAAAAATATGTTTCTTTCATTCATGCATGGTGTAACTAAGGAATGTTTCTCCCCCACTGACTCAAGGTGGAGCGAAAAAAATGAGAATTTTAAATTACAGAAGTAATTCATGTTTTTCTCTTTCACTCATTCAATGGGTAAAAAGTGAGGTATTCTTTACGTCAAATTTTGTATTAATTGAATTATTTGAAATTTCCGATATTTATAGAAAATAGTGTGGTTTAATTTTGTATGAATGTTTGAATGTTCAACAACCACTTGAGTGGGCTACCACCATTGTATTTGGCTGGAATTATTGCAATTTCATGGCTGCCACACCAATCATCAGATTCCTTATTAGTGGTGCTTAGTCTTAATGTTCAATTTTAATTTATAAATTATTAGTGCCATCAATTGGAATCGAACCTAGACCAGCTATCTCTGAAGCCTATGCACTACGCATTGCGCCACCGAGTTCACCTGATCATGAACATCCAATGTAGGGTTTTTGTCTTTATAAATTGCATATTGAGACAACTAGCATTTTTACTGGCCGCAAACAATTTGGTTGTTGATCATTCGGGTTCTTTCTCTTTTCCCGTACACGATTTACAAGCCAACAATTCGTTGGACAATTGTAAGGTGGGAGAATGTATGAAAGATTTGACACTGGTCAAGAATTGATTTCATTCAATTGGGTTTTTTTGCGTGATAACACACTCGCAGTTAGGCTGCATAGCTTTCGCTCCGTCATTTATATTATTTATGAATGTTTGAATGTTCAACAACCACTTGAGTGGGCTACCACCATTGTATTTGGCTGGAATTATTGCAATTTCATGGCTGACACACCAATCATCAGATTTCTTATTAGTGGTGCTTAGTCTTAATGTTAAATTTTAATTTATAAATTATTAGTGCTATCAATTGGAATCGAACCTAGACCAGCTACCTCTGAAGCCTATGCACTACGCATTGCGCAACCGAGGTCACCTGATCATGCACATCCAATGTAGGATTTTTGTCTTTATAAATTGCATATTGAGACAACTAGCATTTTTACTAGCCGCACACAAGTTGGTTGTTGATCATTCGGGTTCTTTCTCTTTTCTCCGTACACGATTTACAAGCCAACAATTCGTTGGAAAATTGTAAGGTGGGAGAATGTATGAAAGATTTGACACTGGTCAAGAATTGATTTCATTCAATTGGGTTTTTTTGCGTGATAACACACTCGCAGTCAGGCTGCATAGCTTTCGCTCCATCATTTATATTATTTATGAATGTTTGAATGTTCAACAACCACTTGAGTGGGCTACCACCATTGTATTTGGCAGGAATTATTGCAATTTCATGGCTGCCACACCAATCATCAGATTTCTTATTAGTGGTGCTTAGTCTTAGTCTTAATGTTCAATTTTAATTTATAAATTATTAGTGCCATCAATTGGAATCGAACCTAGACCAGCTACCTCTGAAGCCTATGCACTACGCATTGCGCCACCGAGGTCACCTGATCATGCACATCCAATGTAGGGTTTTTGTCTTTATAAATTGCATATTGAGACAACTAGCATTTTTACTGGCCGCAAACAATTTGGTTGTTGATCATTCGGGTTCTTTCTCTTTTCCCGTACACGATTTACAAGCCAACAATTCGTTGGACAATTGTAAGGTGGGAGAATGTATGAAAGATTTGACACTGGTCAAGAATTGATTTCATTCAATTGGGTTTTTTTGCGTGATAACACACTCGCAGTTAGGCTGCATAGCTTTCGCTCCGTCATTTATATTATTTATGAATGTTTGAATGTTCAACAACCACTTGAGTGGGCTACCACCATTGTATTTGGCTGGAATTATTGCAATTTCATGGCTGACACACCAATCATCAGATTTCTTATAAGTGGTGCTTAGTCTTAATGTTAAATTTTAATTTATAAATTATTAGTGCTATCAATTGGAATCGAACCTAGACCAGCTACCTCTGAAGCCTATGCACTACGCATTGCGCCACCGAGGTCACCTGATCATGCACATCCAATGTAGGATTTTTGTCTTTATAAATTGCATATTGAGACAACTAGCATTTTTACTAGCCGCACACAAGTTGGTTGTTGATCATTCGGGTTCTTTCTCTTTTCTCCGTACACGATTTACAAGCCAACAATTCGTTGGAAAATTGTAAGGTGGGAGAATGTATGAATGATTTGACACTGGTCAAGAATTGATTTCATTCAATTGGGTTTTTTGCGTGATAACACACTCGCAGTTAGGCTGCATAGCTTTCGCTCCGTCATTTATATTATTTATTGCAATGTTTTTGTGCAATGTCATGAGTATGTGTAAATTCCTATTCAGTGGTACTATTTTAGTGGATTTGACTATTTTATAAATGAGAAAAAAGGAGTTTGACAACAGCAATAATATATACCAGAAGACCCGTGCGAAAATTTCGCACATTCAATAAGGCATTAAATTTTCAAATAGAATGTTTGAACAAAATAAATAAATGCAGCATTTGCTGCACTCAATCCATTTTCAACGTCTTTAATGCCTGTCATGTAACATGGTGCAGCAAGTACTTGTGCCCCCAAAAATCGAAATGTTCATTGAAGAACCCAATAAGTTGGCCGACGAATGCCAACACCATCCATTTCTGCGGCCAAAACGTCACCACACCCACGAAAACTCAAACATTTGCGACTCGAGTTACAGAAGCTAGTAATATCTGGTGCGTTTCGTTCCCGACGGTAATGGTCCAAATATAATCGTGGATTGCACGAAGTCTGTGCAATACTTCAACGAGATCTCCGTTGTAGATGGTTTCTAACGGGCGACGAGAAAAGGTGTTTTGGCTGATGAAAACATGAGGTATGTAAAAATAAAACTTTATTTATATACAGGGTGTCTAGTAAATAATGGATAGTCTTGCAATGCCTCATAGTAGACTTGACCATCCTGAAAGCTAATACAAAAAAGTTCTATCCCAACCACAAGAAAAGAAATGTGCATTTTTTGTTCAGTGCATTATTTTTTGCGTTACTTTACTTTTTTGAATACCACGACTACAAGTGAATGAATCCACCGCTTTTTTTTCGTAGCAATATTTAACATTGTTTGTGCCAAAACATGAGATGACAAAAACTATAATAAATGTTGGAATTCTTAGAGAAAAAAAATCGTTTAATATTGAATGTCGATGCATAATGGGGAAAGAAAATAAATTTTGAAAAAGTTAAATCATCTCTGGTATGAAAAAATGCACGAATACCTAAGTGAACAACTATTTTTAAAATATGCGCGTTGAATGCGGATTTCCAAATGATATAAATTATTACCAGAAGACCCGTGCGAAAATTTCACACATTCAATTAGGCTTTAAATTTTCAAATAGAATGTTTGAACAAAATAAATAAATTCTTTTTATTATTGATATGAACATATTAGTTTTACAAAACCTCTTTGTAAACAATATTTGATGTAAGAATGAAATCTTTTTGAATTGTTTGTTTATCATTTTCTTTAATAGATACATATGTATGTATATTGTTTTCACTTTTTTATTTAGTTTAATAAGCTTTTTTTACTATTAAACTTAAATCTCAAAAATACATCTCTCAAAGACACAGCTAACAGCTTTTGGGGCCCCAGCATTTAGCTATCTCACTGCATTCCGATCCTGTGTGAATGCATTTGTGTTTGTGTAACTCGCACTATTTAAAAAAAAAAGCCTCACTTTTTCCTCGATATGCCCGTTCCTCTATTTCTTCTTCTTAGGTTTTAAATTAAAGAATTAATAAATATGTTTCTTTCAATCATGCAATCTAGTGATAGTGATACCTAATAAATGCATTCGGCTTTTTATGATGAAAAAAAAGATTACATACAACAGAATTAGGTAACAAATATGCTTTTTCACCACTCACTCAATATGCAAGCGATAAAAGAGGATTATACATTACAAAAGTCAAAAATATGTTTCTTTCATTCATGCATGGTGTAACTAAGGAATGTTTCTCCCCCACTGACTCAAGGTGGAGCGAAAAAAATGAGAATTTTAAATTACAGAAGTAATTCATGTTTTTCTCTTTCACTCATTCAATGGGTAAAAAGTGAGGTATTCTTTATGTCAAATTTTGTATTAATTGAATTATTTGAAATTTCCGATATTTATAGAAAATAGTTGGTTTAATTTTGTATGAATGTTTGAATGTTCAACAACCACTTGAGTGGGCTACCACCATTGTATTTGGCTGGAATTATTGCAATTTCATGGCTGCCACACCAATCATCAGATTCCTTATTAGTGGTGCTTAGTCTTAATGTTCAATTTTAATTTATAAATTATTAGTGCCATCAATTGGAATCGAACCTAGACCAGCTACCTCTGAAGCCTATGCACTACGCATTGCGCCACCGAGTTCACCTGATCATGAACATCCAATGTAGGGTTTTTGTCTTTATAAATTGCATATTGAGACAACTAGCATTTTTACTGGCCGCAAACAATTTGGTTGTTGATCATTCGGGTTCTTTCTCTTTTCTCCGTACACGATTTACAAGCCAACAATTCGTTGGACAATTGTAAGGTGGGAGAATGTATGAAAGATTTGACACTGGTCAAGAATTGATTTCATTCAATTGGGTTTTTTTGCGTGATAACACACTCGCAGTTAGGCTGCATAGCTTTCGCTCCGTCATTTATATTATTTATGAATGTTTGAATGTTCAACAACCACTTGAGTGGGCTACCACCATTGTATTTGGCTGGAATTATTGCAATTTCATGGCTGACACACCAATCATCAGATTTCTTATTAGTGCTGCTTAGTCTTAATGTTAAATTTTAATTTATAAATTATTAGTGCTATCACTTGGAATCGAACCTAGACCAGCTACCTCTGAAGCCTATGCACTACGCATTGCGCCACCGAGGTCACCTGATCATGCACATCCAATGTAGGATTTTTGTCTTTATAAATTGCATATTGAGACAACTAGCATTTAAACTAGCCGCACACAAGTTGTTGATCATTCGGGTTCTTTCTATTTTCTCCGTACACGATTTACAAGCCAACAATTCGTTGGAAAATTGTAAGGTGGGAGAATGTATGAAAGATTTGACACTGGTCAAGAATTGATTTCATTCAATTGGGTTTTTTTGCG
The DNA here is from genome assembly GCA_949320155.1 of Melangyna quadrimaculata. Lineage (NCBI taxonomy): Eukaryota > Metazoa > Arthropoda > Insecta > Diptera > Syrphidae > Melangyna > Melangyna quadrimaculata. Next base: position 12,370,939 of record OX439486.1, read on the forward strand.
TGATAACACACTCGCAGTTAGGCTGCATAGCTTTCGCTCCGTCATTTATATTATTTATGAATGTTTGAATGTTCAACAACCACTTGAGTGGGCTACCACCATTGTATTTGGCTGGAATTATTGCAATTTCATGGCTGACACACCAATCATCAGATTTCTTATTAGTAGTGCTTAGTCTAAATGTTAAATTTTAATTTATAAATTATTAGTGCCATCAATTGGAATCGAACCTAGACTAGCTACCTCTGAAGCCTATGCACTACGCATTGCGCTACCGAGTTCACCTGATCATGAACATCCAATGTAGGGTTTTTGTCTTTATAAATTGCATATTGAGACAACTAGCATTTTTACTGGCCGCAAACAATCTGGTTGTTGATCATTCGGGTTCTTTCTCTTTTCTCCGTACTCGATTTACAAGCCAACAATTCGTTGGACAATTGTAAGGTGGGAGAATGTATGAAAGATTTGACACTGGTCAAGAATTGATTTCATTCAATTGGGTTTTCTGCGTGATAACACACTCGCAGTTAGGCTGCATAGCTTTCGCTCCGTCATTTATATTATTTATGAATGTTTGAATGTTCAACAACCACTTGAGTGGGCTACCACAATTGTATTTGGCTGGAATTATTGCAATTTCATGGCTGCCACACCAATCATCAGATTCTTTATTAGTGGTGCTTAGTCTTTATGTTCAATTTTAATTTATAAATTATTAGTGCTATCAATTGGAATCGAACCTAGACCAGCTACCTCTGAAGCCTATGCACTACGCATTGCGCAACCGAGGTCACCTGATCATGCACATCCAATGTAGGATTTTCGTCTTTATAAATTGCATATTAAGACAACTAGCATTTTTACTAGCCGCACACAAGTTGGTTGTTGATCATTCGGGTTCTTTCTCTTTTCTCCGTACACGATTTACAAGCCAACAATTCGTTGGAAAATTGTAAGGTGGGAGAATGTATGAATGATTTGACACTGGTCAAGAATTGATTTCATTCAATTGGGTTTTTTGCGTGATAACACACTCGCAGTTAGGCTGCATAGCTTTCGCTCCGTCATTTATATTATTTATTGCAATGTTTTTGTGCAATGTCATGAGTATGTGTAAATTCCTATTCAGTGGTACTATTTTAGTGGATTTGACTATTTTATAAATGAGAAAAAAGGAGTTTGACAACAGCTATAATATATACCAGAAGACCCGTGCGAAAATTTCGCACATTCAATAAGGCTTTAAATTTTCAAATAGAATGTTTGAACAAAATAAATAAATGCAGCATTAGCTGCACTCAATCCATTTTCAACGTCTTTAATGCCTGTCATGTAACATGGTGCAGCAAGTACTTGTGCCCCCAAAAATCGAAATGTTCATTGAAGAACCCAATAAGTTGGCCGACGAATGCCAACACCATCCATTTCTGCGGCCGAAACGTCACCACACCCACGAAAACGCAAACATTTGCGACTCGAGTTACAGAAGCTAGTAATATCTGGTGCGTTTCGTTCCCGACGGTAATGGTCCAAATATAATCGTGGATTGCACGAAGTCTGTGCAATACTTCAACGAGATCTCCGTTGTAGATGGTTTCTAACGGGCGACGAGAAAAGGTGTTTTGGCTGATGAAAACATGAGGTATGTAAAAATAAAACTTTATTTATATACAGGGTGTCTAGTAAATAATGGATAGTCTTGCAATGCCTCATAGTAGACTTGACCATCCTGAAAGCTAATACAAAAAAGTTCTATCCCAACCACAAGAAAAGAAATGTGCATTTTTTGTTCAGTGCATTATTTTTTGCGTTACTTTACTTTTTTGAATACCACGACTACAAGTGAATGAATCCACCGCTTTTTTTTCGTAGCAATATTTAACATTGTTTGTGCCAAAACATGAGATGACAAAAACTATAATAAATGTTGGAATTCTTAGAGAAAAAAAATCGTTTAATATTGAATGTCGATGCATAATGGGGAAAGAAAATAAATTTTGAAAAAGTTAAATCATCTCTGGTATGAAAAAATGCACGAATACCTAAGTGAACAACTATTTTTAAAATATGCGCGTTGAATGCGGATTTCCAAATGATATAAATTATTACCAGAAGACCCGTGCGAAAATTTCACACATTCAATTAGGCTTTAAATTTTCAAATAGAATGTTTGAACAAAATAAATAAATTCTTTTTATTATTGATATGAACATATTAGTTTTACAAAACCTCTTTGTAAACAATATTTGATGTAAGAATGAAATCTTTTTGAATTGTTTGTTTATCATTTTCTTTAATAGATACATATGTATGTATATTGTTTTCACTTTTTTATTTAGTTTAATAAGCTTTTTTTACTATTACACTTAAATCTCAAAAATACATCTCTCAAAGACACAGCTAACAGCTTTTGGGGCCCCAGCATTTAGCTATCTCACTGCATTCCGATCCTGTGTGAATGCATTTGTGTTTGTGTAACTCGCACTATTTAAAAAAAAAAGCCTCACTTTTTCCTCGATATGCCCGTTCCTCTATTTCTTCTTCTTAGGTTTTAAATTAAAGAATTAATAAATATGTTTCTTTCAATCATGCAATCTAGTGATAGTGATACCTAATAAATGCATTCGGCTTTTTATGATGAAAAAAAAGATTACATACAACAGAATTAGGTAACAAATATGCTTTTTCACCACTCACTCAATATGCAAGCGATAAAAGAGGATTATACATTACAAAAGTCAAAAATATGTTTCTTTCATTCATGCATGGTGTAACTAAGGAATGTTTCTCCCCCACTGACTCAAGGTGGAGCGAAAAAAATGAGAATTTTAAATTACAGAAGTAATTCATGTTTTTCTCTTTCACTCATTCAATGGGTAAAAAGTGAGGTATTCTTTATGTCAAATTTTGTATTAATTGAATTATTTGAAATTTCCGATATTTATAGAAAATAGTTGGTTTAATTTTGTATGAATGTTTGAATGTTCAACAACCACTTGAGTGGGCTACCACCATTGTATTTGGCTGGAATTATTGCAATTTCATGGCTGCCACACCAATCATCAGATTCCTTATTAGTGGTGCTTAGTCTTAATGTTCAATTTTAATTTATAAATTATTAGTGCCATCAATTGGAATCGAACCTAGACCAGCTACCTCTGAAGCCTATGCACTACGCATTGCGCCACCGAGTTCACCTGATCATGAACATCCAATGTAGGGTTTTTGTCTTTATAAATTGCATATTGAGACAACTAGCATTTTTACTGGCCGCAAACAATTTGGTTGTTGATCATTCGGGTTCTTTCTCTTTTCTCCGTACACGATTTACAAGCCAACAATTCGTTGGACAATTGTAAGGTGGGAGAATGTATGAAAGATTTGACACTGGTCAAGAATTGATTTCATTCAATTGGTTTTTTTTGCGTGATAACACACTCGCAGTTAGGCTGCATAGCTTTCGCTCCGTCATTTATATTATTTATGAATGTTTGAATGTTCAACAACCACTTGAGTGGGCTACCACCATTGTATTTGGCTGGAATTATTGCAATTTCATGGCTGACACACCAATCATCAGATTTCTTATTAGTGCTGCTTAGTCTTAATGTTAAATTTTAATTTATAAATTATTAGTGCTATCACTTGGAATCGAACCTAGACCAGCTACCTCTGAAGCCTATGCACTACGCATTGCGCCACCGAGGTCACCTGATCATGCACATCCAATGTAGGATTTTTGTCTTTATAAATTGCATATTGAGACAACTAGCATTTAAACTAGCCGCACACAAGTTGTTGATCATTCGGGTTCTTTCTATTTTCTCCGTACACGATTTACAAGCCAACAATTCGTTGGAAAATTGTAAGGTGGGAGAATGTATGAAAGATTTGACACTGGTCAAGAATTGATTTCATTCAATTGGGTTTTTTTGCGTGATAACACACTCGCAGTTAGGCTGCATAGCTTTCGCTCCGTCATTTATATTATTTATGAATGTTTGAATGTTCAACAACCACTTGAGTGGGCTACCACCATTGTATTTGGCTGGAATTATTGCAATTTCATGGCTGACACACCAATCATCAGATTTCTTATTAGTAGTGCTTAGTCTAAATGTTAAATTTTAATTTATAAATTATTAGTGCCATCAATTGGAATCGAACCTAGACTAGCTACCTCTGAAGCCTATGCACTACGCATTGCGCCACCGAGTTCACCTGATCATGAACATCCAATGTAGGGTTTTTGTCTTTATAAATTGCATATTGAGACAACTAGCATTTTTACTGGCCGCAAACAATCTGGTTGTTGATCATTCGGGTTCTTTCTCTTTTCTCCGTACACGATTTACAAGCCAACAATTCGTTGGACAATTGTAAGGTGGGAGAATGTATGAAAGATTTGACACTGGTCAAGAATTGATTTCATTCAATTGGGTTTTCTGCGTGATAACACACTCGCAGTTAGGCTGCATAGCTTTCGCTCCGTCATTTATATTATTTATGAATGTTTGAATGTTAAACAACCACTTGAGTGGGCTACCACAATTGTATTTGGCTGGAATTATTGCAATTTCATGGCTGCCACACCAATCATCAGATTCTTTATTAGTGGTGCTTAGTCTTTATGTTCAATTTTAATTTATAAATTATTAGTGCTATCAATTGGAATCGAACCTAGACCAGCTACCTCTGAAGCCTATGCACTACGCATTGCGCAACCGAGGTCACCTGATCATGCACATCCAATGTAGGATTTTCGTCTTTATAAATTGCATATTGAGACAACTAGCATTTTTACTAGCCGCACACAAGTTGGTTGTTGATCATTCGGGTTCTTTCTCTTTTCTCCGTACACGATTTACAAGCCAACAATTCGTTGGAAAATTGTAAGGTGGGAGAATGTATGAATGATTTGACACTGGTCAAGAATTGATTTCATTCAATTGGGTTTTTTGCGTGATAACACACTCGCAGTTAGGCTGCATAGCTTTCGCTCCGTCATTTATATTATTTATTGCAATGTTTTTGTGCAATGTCATGAGTATGTGTAAATTCCTATTCAGTGGTACTATTTTAGTGGATTTGACTATTTTATAAATGAGAAAAAAGGAGTTTGACAACAGCAATAATATATACCAGAAGACCCGTGCGAAAATTTCGCACATTCAATAAGGCTTTAAATTTTCAAATAGAATGTTTGAACAAAATAAATAAATGCAGCATTAGCTGCACTCAATCCATTTTCAACGTCTTTAATGCCTGTCATGTAACATGGTGCAGCAAGTACTTGTGCCCCCAAAAATCGAAATGTTCATTGAAGAACCCAATAAGTTGGCCGACGAATGCCAACACCATCCATTTCTGCGGCCGAAACGTCACCACACCCACGAAAACGCAAACATTTGCGACTCGAGTTACAGAAGCTAGTAATATCTGGTGCGTTTCGTTCCCGACGGTAATGGTCCAAATATAATCGTGGATTGCACGAAGTCTGTGCAATACTTCAACGAGATCTCCGTTGTAGATGGTTTCTAACGGGGGACGAGAAAAGGTGTTTTGGCTGATGAAAACATGAGGTATGTAAAAATAAAACTTTATTTATATACAGGGTGTCTAGTAAATAATGGATAGTCTTGCAATGAGTGCCGAGCTGCATCTCACCGGCAGCACACGTCTCGTGAGAGTTATGTCCCCACCCCCGTTAACGTTAATCAAAAAAAAAAAAAATAAATAAATACCCATTACTTGTCGTGCAATGTAAATCAGTGCTAGTTCTTGTGCATACCAAATTAACAACAACAATCAACACAGTGCAATAGCCCAAATAAAAAACAAAAAATGAAAAATAGAAAAAAGAAAAAAAAATAATCATCATAACACAGAGCGGTAAATTCCTTCCTTCTCCTTACCCATTATCTCTCACAGTCGTGTAAGCTTAATTGCTGTTGCATTGTGTAGGTATCCCCTCACCGTGCTCGCAGGGATTAAGCTGTCATGATATTAGATAAATAGGTGTTTGTCTTTTCTTAGTAACCAGGGCCGGATCTGTAGCAGTCTGTCGCCAAGGCATAACACTGGCGATAGTTTGTTATAGTAAAGTTCAAATTGGGATTGAGATTAGACATTCATCTTAGTTAATTGTCTGATTTGGTTTTAGTTAGTTTTTGTTTTTATTGAAATGGTGGGTGAATTTAGAGTCGACTTTAGCAACATTCGGGGGATTAGACAGAATTTCTGTGCTCTATACGTCTATACTGCGCAAAGCAGGCCAGCCGTTTTGGCAGTGAGTGAAACTCAGGTAGGAGAAAACTCCGATCATACGGAATTCAATCTGCCTGGTTATAATTTAGTGCCATTATTCTTTCCCCATCACGGTCTCGCTGTTTATATAAGGAATGATGTTGCGTACCAACTTCAACCACAATATGGTTTGTGCTCAAACACAAATTTTAACTTCATGTGGTTCAAATTTACGGTCAATAAGCACATCATTCATTCCTGTTTTATTTATCGGAGCCCAAATCTGGACAGAAATTCAACTTTTAACGAATTTGATGCTCTGTCCGACTCCATCCTAAGAATTGTTGGCCATTATCCTCACACTGAAATCGTCATTGCGGGCGATTTCAATGTACACAATTCTAGTTGGCTTCGCTTTTCTGGCCAGACAACACCCGAAGGAAGGTATGTTGAGCTCTTTGCTGAGTTAAACCACCTGACTCAGCTTGTTAACGAGCCAACTCGAATCCCTGATGTTGCAGGTCAATCCGCCAACACACTAGACTTGTTTCTTACCTCTGACCCTAATAAATACACTATTAGTGTATTTTCGCCTCTAGGCTCATCAGACCATTGTGTCATATCTGCTAATTTCTCGTGCCAACAAAACTCAGTTAAAGAGAAAGTACCAACGAGAACCGTTTGGCAATACGAGAAATCCAACTGGGACGGTCTCAACGGTTTCTTCAGTAACTTTAACTGGTCACTATGCTTCCTCGATAGTGACGTAGATGCCAGTGCAGATATGATCACAAATTTAATTCTTTGTGGAATGAGAAATTTTATCGCGAATAGGGTAAAATCTATCAAACCCAAGGAAAACTCATGGTTTGATTCGAGCTGTAAAGAGGTTATTAGGGTCAGAGAAATAAGTTTCCGATGTTATAAAGCCAACCCTACTGAGGAAAACCGGAATAAGTTCAAACAAGCTAGAAAGACCTGTAATGTTCATATTCGACGAACCAAATTTTTGCATGACCAGAAATTAAGGCAAAAAATACTACAATGTCCCACAGGTAATAAAAATTTTTGGTCATTTGCAAAGAATATACGAAATGCTACTTCGTCGTCGGTTCCAACGCTCGTCTTCAACGATACACCTTTTGTCAGCTCGAAAGATAAAGTCAATTTGCTTGCAGCACAGTTTGCTGTTAATTCGACGCTGCCAGAAAGTGTTATGACTCCTCCTGTACTTGAGAGCGTAAATGATTTCATGGGACAAATCTTCTTTCGCACTCGTGCAGTTGCCAGAGTTCTGAAAGATCTCGATATACACAAATCCGCTGGCCCGGATAGTATCCCTCCCCTTGTTCTGAAGAGGTGTTCTTCAACGCTGGCAAAACCACTGCGTAAGCTTTTCCATCTGTCCTATTCTACTGGTCTCTTTCCGAGTGGATGGAAAACAGCATTTGTCCAGCCTGTCCCTAAAAAAGGCGTATCTTCCTCACCCTCAAACTATCGACCAATTGCACTTACGTCCCTTCTTTCCAAGGTCATGGAAACGCTGATTAATTTCCAGCTAAAGAAATATCTCGAGGAACGAAAGCTTCTTAATGACCGGCAGTACGGCTTTCGTAGCAATAGGTCCACTGGTGATCTGATGGTATATCTCACCGAACAGTGGAACACATCTTTACATCGTTTTGGAGAAAGTAAGATTATTGCCCTTGATATTTCAAAAGCGTTTGATAGAGTTTGGCATCAAGCTCTCTTATCGAAAATGCGCGCATTTGGTTTCGATGAATTTCTTCTTCGTTGGATTAGAAATTACCTTTCGGACCGTTCAATACAAGTTGTATTGGACGGTTTCAAGTCTGAAATTCACAAAATAAATGCTGGTGTGCCCCAGGGCTCCGTTTTGTCTCCGACTCTCTTCCTTATATTTATAAATGATCTTCTGTCTGAAACGTCTAATCCATTAAACTGTTTCGCTGATGACAGCACCCTCAGCTTCTCATATTCGTTTTCAGATTCACATCCATGTCCTTCGGATGTGGAACTTGAACGGCAGCGTATGATTAGCTCATTAAATTCCGATCTTGACGGCATTGTCCAATGGGGAATTAAAAACCGAGTGGAATTTAATGCTTCAAAAACCCAATGCTGTCTACTGTCGTCTAAGAGAAACCCACCCCCCATGCCACTATCCATGAGTGGCACTTGCATTGAGGAAACCGAAAAGCTTTCAGTCCTCGGTATGTGTATAACAGACCACCTTCTGTGGAATGACCACATATTCGACGTCGCCAAAAATGCTGCTAAGTGCTTAGGTTTTCTTCGGCGACGCAAGAAATTTTTCTCCCCTTCTGATCTGGCTGTAATCTATAAAGCCTTTATTCGTCCAAAACTCGAGTACAACTCTCATGTTTGGGCAGGTGCTCCAATAACCCATTTAAGCCTATTGGATAGAATTTAAAGAAGAGCTATGAAAATGATAGGTGAAAGAAATATAACTGATACATTTGCTTCTCTAGAACACCGCCGCAATGTTTCTTGTATTTCATTATTTTATCGTTATTTTCATAAACAGTGCTCTAGCGAAATATCCAGTTGCATTCCTCCCCTTAAACAATTCAACCGTAATACTCGCGCTGCTAGGAATGCTCATCAGTTTACCCTTGAGCCCAACTTCGGACGTACTGTCAAGTTCAGGGATTCTTTCTTTTCCCGCACTACGCGAATGTGGAATGCTTTACCCGACTCTATCTTTCCCTCCCATTTTAATATTCAGAACTTCAAAACCAATGTGCATCGGTTCCTCCTCTTAAATCCTTCCCTATTTTCCTAAAGCTCGCACTGTGTTCAACATATTAAGGGAAGTCACAACCCCTTTAGTGCGCGCACAAATAAAAAAAAAAAAAAAAAAAAAAATGCCTCATAGTAGACTTGACCGTCCTGAAAGCTAATACAAAAAAGTTCTATCCCAACCACAAGAAAAGAAATGTGCATTTTTTGTTCAGTGCATTATTTTTTGCGTTACTTTACTTTTTTGAATACCACGACTACAAGTGAATGAATCCACCGCTTTTTTTTCGTAGCAATATTTAACATTGTTTGTGCCAAAACATAAGATGACAAAAACTATAATAAATGTTGGAATTCTTAGAGAAAAAAAATCGTTTAATATTGAATTTCGATGCATAATGGGGAAAGAAAATAAATTTTGAAAAAGTTAAATCATCTCTGGTATGAAAAAATGCACGAATACCTAAGTGAACAACTATTTTTAAATTATTACCAGAAGACCCGTGCGAAAATTTCACACATTCAATTAGGCTTTAAATTTTCAAATAGAATGTTTGAACAAAATAAATAAATTCTTTTTATTATTGATATGAACATATTAGTTTTACAAAACCTCTTTGTAAACAATATTTGATGTAAGAATGAAATCTTTTTGAATTGTTTGTTTATCATTTTCTTTAATAGATACATATGTATGTATATTGTTTTCACTTTTTTATTTAGTTTAATAAGCTTTTTTTACTATTAAACTTAAATCTCAAAAATACATCTCTCAAAGACACAGCTAACAGCTTTTGGGGCCCCAGCATTTAGCTATCTCACTGCATTCCGATCCTGTGTGAATGCATTTGTGTTTGTGTAACTCGCACTATTTAAAAAAAAAGCCTCACTTTTTCCTCGATATGCCCGTTCCTCTATTTCTTCTTCTTAGGTTTTAAATTAAAGAATTAATAAATATGTTTCTTTCAATCATGCAATCTAGTGATAGTGATACCTAATAAATGCATTCGGCTTTTTATGATGAAAAAAAAGATTACATACAACAGAAGTAGGTAACAAATATGTTTTTCCACCACTCACTCAATGTGCAAGCGATAAAAGAGGATTATACATTACAAAAGTGATAAATATGTTTCTTTCATTCATGCATGGTGTAACTAAGGAATGTTTCTCCCCCACTAACTCAAGGTGGGGCGAAAAAAAGAGAATTTTAAATTACAGAAGTAATACATGTTTTTCTCTTTCACTCATTCAATGGGTAAAAAGTGAGGTATTCTTTATGTCAAATTTTTTATTAATTGTGTTTAGGAATAAATGTAAACCCAACAAATAGCGAAGGACCAGCACTTTACGAAAGGGCACCAGATAAATTCACAAATTACCAGAATAAAAATGATTTTAAAATTGTACAATATAATTTTTAATTCAAGGTACTTATCTGTTTGCAAGTCGTAATCCAAGTGAACGAGTGTTTGAGCACAAGAGAAGCTTAAACCCAAAAGCGTTATACATATAATATAATAAATGATACAGAAAGAGTATGTAAAATTATTGATTTAGATTTTAGAGTATTGACTAGTGAGTGATAGGGTAAATTATACAAAGTGGGTTATCAATAACACAAGTAATTTAAATAAATGATTTAATGATAAATTGAATTAATTATATTTGATGAAAAAGATTACATATTCTTAAACATTCCGCCGCCCCTGGAACATAGTTTCAGCTCATAGGAAGTAAAGCCAGTTTGTGTATTGGCCGTACGAGATTGCCTGTTGATGTTTTTAGTGTGACGACTCGAACATGGCCGTCTTTGCCTGGATGGACATCAATAACGCGCCCTAAAGCCCATTTTCCTGGTGGTTGGTTGGAATCCTTGATAACTACCAAGTCATTTAACTGAAAATCTTTTTGAGTTTTTGTCCAGCGAGGTCGATGTTGCTCCATACTCCAACGCTTCCAATAGCCTTGTACTTTTCTTTGTAGGGCCTGCCATGAGGATAGTCGGTTTTGTGGAACTAGTTCAAGTGATGGTTCAGGAACCGCCGAATATGACTCACCTAAAATGAAATGACGTCTAAGTCATTATCAGAAGTTTGACATAAAGGACGAGAATTAAGAAGTGATTCAATTTGGGTTAAAAGGGTGTACAATTCTTTAAAGTTAAGAATGTCAGAACCTATCACACGACGAAGGTGTTGCTTAACAGATTTTACTCCCGCCTCCCACAAACCACCGAAATGTGGTGCGGAAGGGGGAATGAAATGCCATGTAATAGCATCGCGAGCAAGTGATTCTGCAACTATGGAGTTATGTTTTTCAGACAGAGTGTGTTGGTGCATTTCTGTGAGTTCTCTAGCAGATCCGCGAAAATTTGTAGCATTGTCTGAGTACATGTGTGATGGCTTACCACGACGTGAAACGAATCGACGAAGCGCTGCAATAAATGCTTCCGTGGTCAAATCACTGACTAGCTCCAAATGTATGGCCTTTGTTGAGAGGCATACAAACAATGAAATTTGGTTACATTTGTCTTCCTGCCGATTTCGGTTTTGATTAAAATTGGTCCCGCGTAGTCACAACCGCAATGGGTGAATGGCCTGCTAGGTTGATTCCTTTGCGCTGGAAGATTACCCATTATTTGTGTTGTGGTCAGTTTTTTCTGCCTAAAACATTCTTTGCAATCGTGGGTTATCTTGCGAAGCAGGTTTCTGCAACCCATGATCCAGTACTCTTGGCGTAGTATGGTGAACAATGTTGAAACTCCTGGGTGGGGATGTCGTTCATGTGCGTCTTTTGCAATCAGTTTCGTCATTTCGTATCTTTTCGGAATAATGATGGGATGCTTTGCATTGAACGAAATATTTGATTCTTGGAGTCTTCCACCAACACGCAATATTTGGTCATCATCTAGAAAGGGATTTAGATTAACTATCTTGCAATTTTGGCTAAAGTGTCCATTTAACTTATAATAAGCTATATCTTTCCCAAAGTGTGCATTTTGTACCCATCTTATGATGTCGCGTTTCGCCCTGAAGATTTCTGAAGCAGTAAGATGAAACGAATAAGCGTTTGACTGGTTCATGATACATTTTAAAACGTATCGAGTCATGAAAGCTAAGACGCGTATCAGACGAAACCATGATGATATTCGATTTGAAAGGTATTCGATATGATGCGGACGAGTGTTTACTACCAAAAGCGGGTTTTGAACTTGCTTTTTCTCCTCTTGCTTACAATCTGGGTGTTCCTCAAAAGTTTTAACAATAGGCCAATCATCTTCATTTTTACCAAGCGAATGAGGGCCGTTCCACCAGATCGGGTGATTCACTAGTTTCGAAGGTGCTATACCGCGCGAAGCACAGTCTGCTGGGTTTTCTTCCGATTTCACGTGAAACCACCTGTTTCGAGGTATAGTGTTCAGAATTTCAGAAGTTCTATTTCCAACAAAAACATCCCAACGACGAGAAGGAGAAGACAACCAGGAAAGAACAACCTGCGAATCACACCACGCGAATACGTTCGAAAATGTCATTTTTAAGGAATTTTGAACGGCAACGAGCAATCTTGTGAGTAATAAGGCTCCACACAATGTTAAACGTGGAATACTTAATTGTTTAATTGGAGCCACCCGAGTTTTTGCGGCCACGATGTTCGTTTTTATGTTTCTATTTGGCAAAATTTGACGCGAATAGATCACGGCGGCGGATGATGAGGCATCTGAGAAACCGTGTAATTGGAATTGGGAGTCGATATTTCCAATTGTTCGAGGAATGTTAATTTTAGTAAAAAATGGCAGTTCTTCTCGGCATGTTCGCCATTTGTTGGCGATCATATCTGGGAGGCAATCGTCCCAATCAAGTTTTTGATGCCATAAATCTTGAAGAAGGATTTTAAGTTGAATTATCGAGGGAGAAAGAAAACCGAGGGGATCAAAAATTCTTGCAACGTCACTTAAAATTTGGCGTTTTGTAGGGGGTTCACAATTTTCGGTCAGATGTAGACGAAACGAGAAACAATCTAATTTTGAATTCCAATTCAACCCGAGAACTTTTACGCACTCACAGTCTGTGTTAAGTGAAACGTTTTCATTTTGGATGGAGTCAGTTTTTGAAAGCAACTCTGTACAATTACTTTGCCACTTACTGAGTTCTAAACCACATTTAGAAAGCAAATTTATCAAACACTTTTCTCAAAATTGCCTCAGATTCTCCGCCCGTCACGACATCATCGACGTAAAAGTAATTTAGAACAATTTCTGAAGCGATTGGACATTCTTCTCTATAATCGTACGCCCAAATTTGGCGAAACATCTTTACAATGTCAGCCGTAAATACAAACATATGCCGACGCAATCTCAAACATACTGAAAACAGGTTACGTTGAATAGGTGGACCTACCATCAATGAATCATTCAGAGAAAAACCGTTGTTATCCTTAAATGAGCCATCAAAAACAACGCGAAGCTTTGTTGTGGCTTAAGAATCGCATGATGTGGCAAGTAAAAAACATTTGAATTTGAAATTTCAGAAGATGGAATTCTATGCATATGCCCTAACGCCAGATATTCTTCCATAAATAAGGATTAAGGCTCGATAAGTGAATTATTTTTCAAAAACTTCCTTTCCATAGCCTTTAACCCAGAAACTGCACCACCGATGGTTTCAGAGAAATTAAGAGTGCTTTTAAAGGGAAGGTTCACGATGTATTTTCCAACTTCATCTCTTCGATGAGTTTTAATAAAATGTTCCTCTATTGCCTTGTCTTCTTTTGACATAAACGACTTTGGATCCACTTCTTCAATTGTTCAAAAGTTCTGCAACGTAGAATCAATGTCAAGAATGGTGTGATGAGCCTTTATGGATGGTTTACTTTTGGGTAATAATTGACCTGCTAAGACCCAACCAAACATAGTTTTTACTGGCTACTGGCTGGCCATAAGCTCCTTTTACCACATCTCCCTGAAGAACTTCCCAAACCTTATCTGCTCCAAGCAATATATCTACCGAACTCGAATGATTAAATGATGGATCGGCCAGTTGCAGCTTAGAGATGTAATTACAATCTTTGATATCAAACGAAACAGCAGGCAGTGCTGAAGTTACATTTACCAGAATAAAACTATCTAATGAGATACTAGAAGTGTCATAGCAAGAAGCAATAACCATTGAAACTAGACCCCTAGATCTCCCTGCGCTGGTTGAGCCAATTGCATTCATAGGTAAGCGAGCATTTGTTCGTCGTAGTCCAAGTCTCTGGACACAAGACTCAGTGACGAATGACACTTGTGACCCAGAATCAATTAAAATTCTAACCAGCTGATACTTCCCATTCCTGTCTGTAACCTTACCAACAGCCGTTGGTAGTAATGTCTGGGGTACGAACCTAGCTACATTAACATAATGATTCGTAACAAGATTTGTCGCGATGGTTGATGGATTTGGTGTTCCAGCCTGAGCTTCAGATGTGGAACTAGGCACAGTGTTATAACGGTGAACAAGCGTATTATGCCGTGAATTACACGTTTTGCAACGTGACTTTGACTTGCACCGAAAGGAATTGTGTTTTTTTTGTAGACAGTTGAAGCAAACCTTTTTATTTTTTACGAATTCTCGTAGAGACTCGATATCCATGGCTAAGAAATCCGAACACTGCGCAAGGATATGCGAAAACAGCCCCTGAAACCAGCAATGTCGTTCAAATCCAAACGCCCGTCATTTACGAAATGGGTGAAAACGTACACGAACGAGAGAACAATATTGATGTTGTATCATTAAATATCCCGCCCACAAAAATCCGTGAAAATGGTTCACCGACATTAGATATAATGCAAATGTATATATTCAGACGGGGGTTAAAACCATCGGAAAATTTGTCGATTACATTAAAAAAAATAGCCAAGAAGAACCTCCTTCAATTAAACTGATCCACGAAGAGATTTCTTCGTCACCTGGTCGTTTATGTGACTCTTCCCGACTCTCGCCAACATTTGTTGCACTCAATACATTTTTAACATCTTCAACGCCTGTCGTATAATATGGTGCAGTAAGTATTTGTGCCCCCAAAAATTGAAATGTTCATTGAAGAACCCAATAAGTTGGCCGTCGAATGCCAACACCATCCATCTCTGCGGCCGAAACGTCACCACACCCACGAAAACGCCAACATTTGCTGCACTCAATCCATTTTCAACGCCTGTCATGTAACATGGTGCAGCAAGTATTTGTTCCCCCAAAAATCGAAATGTTAATTAAAGAACCCAATAAGTTGGCCGTCGAATGCCAACACCATCCATCTTCGCGGCCGAAACGTCACCACACCCACTAAACATTTGCTGCACTCAATCCATTTTCAACGGCTTCAACGCCTGTCGTGTAACATGGTGCAGCAAGTATTTGTGCCCCCAAAAATCGAAATAATCATTGACGAACCCAATAAGTTGGCCTTCGAATGCCAACACCATCCTTCTCTGCGACCGGAACTTCACCACACCCACGAAAACACAATAGACAATACACAAGATGGCAATGGCAGCTACATGGGATTCGGTAAATATTTATTGTTTGTTTTTTTTCGATATTTTTGTTTGATTTTTATAACTTTTTTTTTTCCTCTCACAGGCGACCGCAACAAACCAGAACAATAAGCAATGTTAAACGCTCACCCGAAACAGAACCTTCGCAAACAAGAAATTTCGTATCTCGGCAATGTAAATACATCTCTGCGTCAACATTTTTGGAATGCATATGGTCAGTATGGATATGCTGCACTAAAAAAAAACTCTTCACACATCATGGTGGCAACCGAAAATCAGACTAGTGCACTAAGAACGAAATAGTCGAGTGCCATTTTATCCGATGTTGTTGTTCAGGAAATGACAGCAGCTGCTGGTCCAAAGGGAAAAGTAGTACTGTCTCGAGATTATACAATTCAAATCGAAATATTAGTTGATGGTGCAAACGTTGGCAAACAAACCGCAACATTGCCCGCTCCAGTTACTGTTACGGAAAGCATTCACCTTCAGGAAAAGAAGAAGAAGGTAAAATCGAACAAGCAGTTCAAAACCAATTGGAATACAGTATTGTATCGAATAGTGTTATGGACGAAATGAAATCAAAGGCGGCTGATGGTGCAAGGAAACGCTGAGGAAGGAAAAGCTTGGAGCAAAAAAGGCGAGGCTCTCAAAAGGATATTTGAACGAGCTGACTCATCAATTTCATTGGCCCCACCTAAGAACTTAGATCAGCAACCACCGCAATCGAGGTTAATAAATGGGGTGTTGGTGCTAAGCATTGAAGCTATGAATACACCTCCTCCCATCCCACCCACAACGGTTGATGATAAAGGTTCTGTTGCCGATGATACTTCTCAAGAAGCAAAATCTCAAACAGCCCCTGAGCTCAGCAATGTCGTTCAAATCCAAACGCCCGTCATTTATGAAATTAGTGAAAACGTACACGACCGAGAGAACAATATTGATGTTCTATCATTAAAAACCCCGCCCACAAAGATCCGTGAAAATGGTTAACCGACATTAGATATAATCCAAATGTATATACTCGCACGGGGGTTAAAACCATCGGAAAATATGTCGATGACATTAAAAAAAATAGCCAAGAAGAACCTCCTTCAATTAAACTGATCCACGAAGAGATTTCTGCGTCACCTGGTCGTTTATGTGACTCTTCCCGACTCTCGCCAACATTTGTTGCACTCAATACATTTTTAACATCTTCAACGCCTGTCGTATAATATGGTGCAGTAAGTATTTGTGCCCCCAAAAATTGAAATGTTCATTGAAGAACCCAATAAGTTGGCCGTCGAATGCCAACACCATCCATCTCTGCGGCCGAAACGTTTTTGCTGCACTCAATCCATTTTCAACGCCTGTCATGTAACATGGTGCAGCAAGTATTTGTGCCCCCAAAAATCGAAATGTTAATTAAAGAACCCAATAAGTTGGCCGTCGAATGCCAACACCATCCATCTTCGCGGCCGAAACGTCACCACACCCACTAAAAAGCCAACAATTGCTGCACTCAATCCATTTTCAACGGCTTCAACGCCTGTCGTGTAACATGGTGCAGCAAGTATTTGTGCCCCCAAAAATCGAAATAATCATTGACGAACCCAATAAGTTGGCCTTCGAATGCCAACACCATCCTTCTCTGCGACCGGAACTTCACCACACCCACGAAAACACAATAGACAATACACAAGATGGCAATGGCAGCTACATGGGATTCGGTAAATATTTATTGTTTGTTTTTTTCGATATTTTTGTTTGATTTTTATAACTTTTTTTTTTCCTCTCACAGGCGACCGCAACAAACCAGAACAATAAGCAATGTTAAACGCTCACCCGAAACAGAACCTTCGCAAACCAGAAATTTCGTATCTCGCCAATGTAAATACATCTCTGCGTCAACATTTTTGGAATGCAAATGGTCAGTATGGCTATGCTGCACTAAAAAAAACTCTTAACACATCATGGTGGCAACCGAAAATCAGACTAGTGCAATAAGAACGAAATAGTCGAGTGCCATTTTATTCGATGTTGTTGTTCAGGAAATGACAGCAGCTGTTGGTCCAAAGGGAAAAGTAGTACTGTCTCGAGATTATACAATTCAAATCGAAATATTCGTTGATGGTGCAAACGTTGGCAAACAAACCGCAACATTTCCCGCTCCAGTTACTGTTACGGAAAGCATTCACCTTCAGGAAAAGAAGAAGAAGGTAAAATCGAACAAGCAGTTCAAAACCAATTGGAATACAGTATTGTATCGAATAGTGTTATGGACGAAATGAAATCAAAGGCGGCTGATGGTGCAAGGAAACGCTGAGGAAGGAAAAGCTTGGAGCAAAAAAGGCGAGGCTCTCAAAAGGATATTTGAACGAGCTGACTCATCAATTTCATTGGCCCCACCTAAGAACTTAGATCAG
The DNA here is from genome assembly GCA_949320155.1 of Melangyna quadrimaculata. Taxonomy (NCBI): domain Eukaryota; kingdom Metazoa; phylum Arthropoda; class Insecta; order Diptera; family Syrphidae; genus Melangyna; species Melangyna quadrimaculata. The sequence goes on from OX439486.1 coordinate 12,388,915, forward strand.
CAACCACCGCAATCGAGGTTAATAAATGGGGTGTTGGTGCTAAGCATTGAAGCTATGAATACACCTCCTCCCATCCCACCCACAACGGTTGATGATAAAGGTTCTGTTGCCGATGATACTTCTCAAGAAGCAAAATCTCAAACAGCCCCTGAGCTCAGCAATGTCGTTCAAATCCAAACGCCCGTCATTTATGAAATTAGTGAAAACGTACACGACCGAGAGAACAATATTGATGTTCTATCATTAAAAACCCCGCCCACAAAGATCCGTGAAAATGGTTAACCGACATTAGATATAATCCAAATGTATATACTCGCACGGGGGTTAAAACCATCGGAAAATATGTCGATGACATTAAAAAAAATAGCCAAGAAGAACCTCCTTCAATTAAACTGATCCACGAAGAGATTTCTGCGTCACCTGGTCGTTTATGTGACTCTTCCCGACTCTCGCCAACATTTGTTGCACTCAATACATTTTTAACATCTTCAACGCCTGTCGTATAATATGGTGCAGTAAGTATTTGTGCCCCCAAAAATTGAAATGTTCATTGAAGAACCCAATAAGTTGGCCGTCGAATGCCAACACCATCCATCTCTGCGGCCGAAACGTTTTTGCTGCACTCAATCCATTTTCAACGCCTGTCATGTAACATGGTGCAGCAAGTATTTGTGCCCCCAAAAATCGAAATGTTAATTAAAGAACCCAATAAGTTGGCCGTCGAATGCCAACACCATCCATCTTCGCGGCCGAAACGTCACCACACCCACTAAAAAGCCAACAATTGCTGCACTCAATCCATTTTCAACGGCTTCAACGCCTGTCGTGTAACATGGTGCAGCAAGTATTTGTGCCCCCAAAAATCGAAATAATCATTGACGAACCCAATAAGTTGGCCTTCGAATGCCAACACCATCCTTCTCTGCGACCGGAACTTCACCACACCCACGAAAACACAATAGACAATACACAAGATGGCAATGGCAGCTACATGGGATTCGGTAAATATTTATTGTTTGTTTTTTTCGATATTTTTGTTTGATTCTTATAACTTTTTTTTTTCCTCTCACAGGCGACCGCAACAAACCAGAACAATAAGCAATGTTAAACGCTCACCCGAAACAGAACCTTCGCAAACCAGAAATTTCGTATCTCGCCAATGTAAATACATCTCTGCGTCAACATTTTTGGAATGCATATGGTCAGTATGGCTATGCTGCACTAAAAAAAAACTCTTCACACATCATGGTGGCAACCGAAAATCAGACTAGTGCGAACGAAATAGTCGAGTGCCATTTTATCCGATGTTGTTGTTCAGGAAATGACAGCAGCTGCTGGTCCAAAGGGAAAAGTAGTACTGTCTCGAGATTATACAATTCAAATCGAAATATTAGTTGATGGTGCAAACGTTGGCAAACAAACCGCAACATTGCCCGCTCCAGTTACTGTTACGGAAAGCATTCACCTTCAGGAAAAGAAGAAGAAGGTAAAATCGAACAAGCAGTTCAAAACCAATTGGAATATAGTATTGTATCGAATAGTGTTATGGACGAAATGAAATTAAAGACGGCTGATGGTGCAAGGAAACGCTGAGGAAGGAAAAGCTTGGAGCAAAAAAGGCGAGGCTCTCAAAAGGATATTTGAACGAGCTGACTCTTCGATTTCATTGGCCCCACTTAAAAACTTAGATCAGCAACCACCGCAATCGAAGTTTATAAATGGGGTGTTGGTGCCAAGCATTGAAGCTATGAATACACCTCCTCCCATCCCACCCACAACGGTTGATGATAAAGGTTCTGTTGCCGATGATACTTCTCAAGAAGCAAAATCTCAAACAGCCCCTGAGCCCAGCAATGTCGTTCAAATCCAAACGCCCGTCATTTATGAAATTGGTGAAAACGTACACGTACGAGAGAACAATATTGATGTTCTATATTGATGACATTAAACAAATTAGTCAAGATGAACCTCCTCCAATTAAACTGAACCACGAAGAGATTTCTGCGGCACCTGGTCGTTTATGTGAGTGTTCCCGACTCTCGACAACATTTGCTGCACTCAATCCATTTTTAACGTCTTCAACGCCTGTCGTATAATATGGTGCAGTAAGTATTTGTGCCCCCAAAAATTGAAATATTCATTGAAGAACCCAATAAGTTGGCCGTCGAATGCCAACACCATCCATATTTGCGGCCGAAACGTCACCACACCCACGAAAACGCCAACATTTGCTGCACTCAATCCATTTTCAACGCCTGTCATGTAACATGGTGCAGCAAGTATTCGTGCCCCCAAAAATCGAAATGTTCCATAAAGAACCCAATAAGTTGGCCGTCGAATGCCAACACCATCCATCTCTGCGGCCGAAACGTCACCACACCCACGAAAACGCCAACATTTGCTGCACTCAATCCGTTTTCAACGCCTGTCATATAACATGGTGCAGTAAGTATTTTTGCCCCAAAAAATTTAAATGTTCATTGAAGAACCCAATAAGTTGGCCGTCGAATGCCAACACCATCCATCTCTGCGGCCGAAACGTCACCACACCCACGAAAACGCCACTATTTGCTGCACTCAATCCATTTTAAACGTCTTCAACGCCTGTTGTGTAAGATGGTGCAGCAAGTATTTGTGCCCCCAAAAATCGAAATATTCATAGAAGGACCCAATAATTTGGCCTTCGAATGCCAACACCATCCATCTCTGCGGCCGAAACGTCTCCACACCCACGAAAACACAATAGACAACACACAAGATGGCAATGGCAGTTACATGGGATTCGGTAAATATTTATTGTTTGTTTTTTTTCGATATTTTTGTTTGATTTTTATAACTTTTTTTTTCCTCTCATAGGCGACCGCAACAAACCAGAACAATAAGCAATGTTAAACGCTTACCCGACACAGAACCTTCGCAAACAAGAAATCTCGTATCTCTCTGGTCAGTAGGACTATGCTGCAATAAAAAAAACTTCAAACATCATGGTGGCAACCGAAAATCAGACTAGTGCAATAAGAATGAAATCGTTGAGTACCATTTAATCGGATGTTGTTGTTCAGGAAATGACAACCGCTGCTGATCCAAAGGAAAAAGAAGTACTGTCCCGAGATTATACAATTCCAGTTGAAATATTAGCTGATGGTGCAAACGTTGGCAAACAAACCGCAACATTGCCTGCTCCAGTTGCTGTAACGGAAAGCATTCACCTTCAGGAAAAGAAAAAGAAGGTAAAATCGAACAAGCAGTTCAAAAACAATGGGAATACTTTATTGTATGAAAAGAAATCAAAGGCGGCTGATGGTGCAAGGAAACGCCGAGGAAGGAAAAGCTTGGAGAAAAAAGGCGAGGCTCTCAAAAGGATATTTGAACGAGCTGACTCATCAATTTCATTGGCCCCACCTAAGAACTTAGATCAGCAACCACCGCAATCGAGGTTAATAAATGTGGTGTTGGTGCTAAGCATTGAAGCTATGAATACACCTCCTCCCATCCCACCCACAACGGTTGATGATAAAGGTTCTGTTGCCGATGATACTTCTCAAGAAGCAAAATCTCAAACAGCCCCTGAGCTCAGCAATGTCGTTCAAATCCAAACGCCCGTCATTTATGAAATTAGTGAAAACGTACACGACCGAGAGAACAATATTGATGTTCTATCATTAAAAACCCCGCCCACAAAGATCCGTGAAAATCCATTTTCAACGCCTGTCATGTAACATGGTGCAGCAAGTATTTGTGCCCCCAAAAATCGAAATGTTAATTAAAGAACCCAATAAGTTGGCCGTCGAATGCCAACACCATCCATCTTCGCGGCCGAAACGTCACCACACCCACTAAACATTTGCTGCACTCAATCTATTTTCAACGGCTTCAACGCCTGTCGTGTAACATGGTGCAGCAAGTATTTGTGCCCCCAAAAATCGAAATAATCATTGACGAACCCAATAAGTTGGCCTTCGAATGCCAACACCATCCTTCTCTGCGACCGGAACTTCACCACACCCACGAAAACACAATAGACAATACACAAGATGGCAATGGCAGCTACATGGGATTCGGTAAATATTTATTGTTTGTTTTTTTCGATATTTTTGTTTGATTTTTATAACTTTTTTTTTTCCTCTCACAGGCGACCGCAACAAACCAGAACAATAAGCAATGTTAAACGCGCACCCGAAACAGAACCTTCGCAAACAAGAAATTTCGTATCTCGCCAATGTAAATACATCTCTGCGTCAACATTTTTGGAATGCATATGGTCAGTATGGCTATGCTGCACTAAAAAAAAACTCTTAACACATTATGGTGGCAACCGAAAATCAGACTAGTGCAATAAGAATGAAATAATCGAGTGCCATTTTATCCGATGTTGTTGTTCAGGAAATGACAGCAGCTGCTGGTCCAAAGGGAAAAGTAGTACTGTCTCGAGATTATACAATTCAAATCGAAATATTAGTTGATGGTGCAAACGTTGGCAAACAAACCGCAACATTGCCCGCTCCAGTTACTGTTACGGAAAGCATTCACCTTCAGGAAAAGAAGAAGAAGGTAAAATCGAACAAGCAGTTCAAAACCAATTGGAATACAGTATTGTATCGAATAGTGTTATGGACGAAATGAAAACAAAGGCGGCTGATGGTGCAAGGAAACGCTGAGGAAGGAAAAGCTTGGAGCAAAAAAGGCGAGGCTCTCAAAAGGATATTTGAACGAGCTGACTCTTCGATTTAATTGGCCCCACTTAAGAACTTAGATCAGCAACCACCGCAATCGAGGTTAATAAATGGGGTGTTGGTGCCAAGCATTGAAGCTATGAATACACCTCCTCCCATCCCACCCACAACGGTTGATGATAAAGGTTCTGTTGCCGATGATACTTCTCAAGAAGCAAAATCTCAAACAGCCCCTGAGCCCAGCAATGTCGTTCAAATCCAAACGCCCGTCATTTATGAAATTGGTGAAAACGTACACGTACGAGAGAACAATATTGATGTTCTATATTGATGACATTAAACAAATTAGTCAAGATGAACCTCCTCCAATTAAACTGAACCACGAAGAGATTTCTGCGTCACCTGGTCGTTTATGTGAGTGTTCCCGACTCTCGACAACATTTGCTGCACTCAATCCATTTTTAACGTCTTCAACGCCTGTCGTATAATATGGTGCAGTAAGTATTTGTGCCCCCAAAAATTGAAATATTCATTGAAGAACCCAATAAGTTGGCCGTCGAATGCCAACACCATCCATATTTGCGGCCGAAACGTCACCACACCCACGAAAACGCCAACATTTGCTGCACTCAATCCATTTTCAACGCCTGTCATGTAACATGGTGCAGCAAGTATTCGTGCCCCCAAAAATCGAAATGTTCCATAAAGAACCCAATAAGTTGGCCGTCGAATGCCAACACCATCCATCTCTGCGGCCGAAACGTCACCACACCCACGAAAACGCCAACATTTGCTGCACTCAATCCGTTTTCAACGCCTGTCATATAACATGGTGCAGTAAGTATTTTTGCCCCAAAAAATTGAAATGTTCATTGAAGAACCCAATAAGTTGGCCGTCGAATGCCAACACCATCCATCTCTGCGGCCGAAACGTCACCACACCCACGAAAACGCCACTATTTGCTGCACTCAATCCATTTTAAACGTCTTCAACGCCTGTTGTGTAAGATGGTGCAGCAAGTATTTGTGCCCCAAAAATCGAAATATATATAGAAGGACCCAATAATTTGGCCTTCGAATGCCAACACCATCCATCTCTGCGGCCGAAACGTCTCCACACCTACGAAAACACAATAGACAACACACAAGATGGCAATGGCAGCTACATGGGATTCGGTAAATATTTATTGTTTGTTTTTTTTCGATATTTTTGTTTGATTTTTATAACTTTTTTTTTCCTCTCATAGGCGACCGCAACAAACCAGAACAATAAGCAATGTTAAACGCTTACCCGACACAGAACCTTCGCAAACAAGAAATATCGTATCTCTCTGGTCAGTAGGACTATGCTGCAATAAAAAAAAACTTCAAACATCATGGTGGCAACCGAAAATCAGACTAGTGCAATAAGAATGAAATCGTTGAGTACCATTTAATCGGATGTTGTTGTTCAGGAAATGACAGCCGCTGCTGATCCAAAGGAAAAAGAAGTACTGTCTCGAGATTATACAATTCCAGTTGAAATATTAGCTGATGGTGCAAACGTTGGCAAACAAACCGCAACATTGCCTGCTCCAGTTGCTGTTACGGAAAGCATTCACCTTCAGGAAAAGAAAAAGAAGGTAAAATCGAACAAGCAGTTCAAAAACAATGGGAATACTTTATTGTATGAAAAGAAATCAAAGGCGGCTGATGGTGCAAGGAAACGCCGAGGAAGGAAAAGCTTGGAGTAAAAAGGCGAGGCTCTCAAAAGGATATTTGAACGAGCTGACTCATCAATTTCATTGGCCCCACCTAAGAACTTAGATCAGCAACCACCGCAATCGAGGTTAATAAATGGGGTGTTGGTGCTAAGCATTGAAGCTATGAATACACCTCCTCCCATCCCACCCACAACGGTTGATGATAAAGGTTCTGTTGCCGATGATACTTCTCAAGAAGCAAAATCTCAAACAGCCCCTGAGCTCAGCAATGTCGTTCAAATCCAAACGCCCGTCATTTATGAAATTAGTGAAAACGTACACGACCGAGAGAACAATATTGATGTTCTATCATTAAAAACCCCGCCCACAAAGATCCGTGAAAATCCATTTTCAACGCCTGTCATGTAACATGGTGCAGCAAGTATTTGTGCCCCCAAAAATCGAAATGTTAATTAAAGAACCCAATAAGTTGGCCGTCGAATGCCAACACCATCCATCTTCGCGGCCGAAACGTCACCACACCCACTAAACATTTGCTGCACTCAATCTATTTTCAACGGCTTCAACGCCTGTCGTGTAACATGGTGCAGCAAGTATTTGTGCCCCCAAAAATCGAAATAATCATTGACGAACCCAATAAGTTGGCCTTCGAATGCCAACACCATCCTTCTCTGCGACCGGAACTTCACCACACCCACGAAAACACAATAGACAATACACAAGATGGCAATGGCAGCTACATGGGATTCGGTAAATATTTATTGTTTGTTTTTTTCGATATTTTTGTTTGATTTTTATAACTTTTTTTTTTCCTCTCACAGGCGACCGCAACAAACCAGAACAATAAGCAATGTTAAACGCGCACCCGAAACAGAACCTTCGCAAACAAGAAATTTCGTATCTCGCCAATGTAAATACATCTCTGCGTCAACATTTTTGGAATGCATATGGTCAGTATGGCTATGCTGCACTAAAAAAAAACTCTTAACACATTATGGTGGCAACCGAAAATCAGACTAGTGCAATAAGAATGAAATAATCGAGTGCCATTTTATCCGATGTTGTTGTTCAGGAAATGACAGCAGCTGCTGGTCCAAAGGGAAAAGTAGTACTGTCTCGAGATTATACAATTCAAATCGAAATATTAGTTGATGGTGCAAACGTTGGCAAACAAACCGCAACATTGCCCGCTCCAGTTACTGTTACGGAAAGCATTCACCTTCAGGAAAAGAAGAAGAAGGTAAAATCGAACAAGCAGTTCAAAACCAATTGGAATACAGTATTGTATCGAATAGTGTTATGGACGAAATGAAAACAAAGGCGGCTGATGGTGCAAGGAAACGCTGAGGAAGGAAAAGCTTGGAGCAAAAAAGGCGAGGCTCTCAAAAGGATATTTGAACGAGCTGACTCTTCGATTTAATTGGCCCCACTTAAGAACTTAGATCAGCAACCACCGCAATCGAGGTTAATAAATGGGGTGTTGGTGCCAAGCATTGAAGCTATGAATACACCTCCTCCCATCCCACCCACAACGGTTGATGATAAAGGTTCTGTTGCCGATGATACTTCTCAAGAAGCAAAATCTCAAACAGCCCCTGAGCCCAGCAATGTCGTTCAAATCCAAACGCCCGTCATTTATGAAATTGGTGAAAACGTACACGTACGAGAGAACAATATTGATGTTCTATATTGATGACATTAAACAAATTAGTCAAGATGAACCTCCTCCAATTAAACTGAACCACGAAGAGATTTCTGCGTCACCTGGTCGTTTATGTGAGTGTTCCCGACTCTCGACAACATTTGCTGCACTCAATCCATTTTTAACGTCTTCAACGCCTGTCGTATAATATGGTGCAGTAAGTATTTGTGCCCCCAAAAATTGAAATATTCATTGAAGAACCCAATAAGTTGGCCGTCGAATGCCAACACCATCCATATTTGCGGCCGAAACGTCACCACACCCACGAAAACGCCAACATTTGCTGCACTCAATCCATTTTCAACGCCTGTCATGTAACATGGTGCAGCAAGTATTCGTGCCCCCAAAAATCGAAATGTTCCATAAAGAACCCAATAAGTTGGCCGTCGAATGCCAACACCATCCATCTCTGCGGCCGAAACGTCACCACACCCACGAAAACGCCAACATTTGCTGCACTCAATCCGTTTTCAACGCCTGTCATATAACATGGTGCAGTAAGTATTTTTGCCCCAAAAAATTGAAATGTTCATTGAAGAACCCAATAAGTTGGCCGTCGAATGCCAACACCATCCATCTCTGCGGCCGAAACGTCACCACACCCACGAAAACGCCACTATTTGCTGCACTCAATCCATTTTAAACGTCTTCAACGCCTGTTGTGTAAGATGGTGCAGCAAGTATTTGTGCCCCAAAAATCGAAATATATATAGAAGGACCCAATAATTTGGCCTTCGAATGCCAACACCATCCATCTCTGCGGCCGAAACGTCTCCACACCTACGAAAACACAATAGACAACACACAAGATGGCAATGGCAGCTACATGGGATTCGGTAAATATTTATTGTTTGTTTTTTTTCGATATTTTTGTTTGATTTTTATAACTTTTTTTTTCCTCTCATAGGCGACCGCAACAAACCAGAACAATAAGCAATGTTAAACGCTTACCCGACACAGAACCTTCGCAAACAAGAAATATCATATCTCTCTGGTCAGTAGGACTATGCTGCAATAAAAAAAAACTTCAAACATCATGGTGGCAACCGAAAATCAGACTAGTGCAATAAGAATGAAATCGTTGAGTACCATTTAATCGGATGTTGTTGTTCAGGAAATGACAGCCGCTGCTGATCCAAAGGAAAAAGAAGTACTGTCTCGAGATTATACAATTCCAGTTGAAATATTAGCTGATGGTGCAAACGTTGGCAAACAAACCGCAACATTGCCTGCTCCAGTTGCTGTTACGGAAAGCATTCACCTTCAGGAAAAGAAAAAGAAGGTAAAATCGAACAAGCAGTTCAAAAACAATGGGAATACTTTATTGTATGAAAAGAAATCAAAGGCGGCTGATGGTGCAAGGAAACGCCGAGGAAGGAAAAGCTTGGAGAAAAAAGGCGAGGCTCTCAAAAGGATATTTGAACGAGCTGACTCATCAATTTCATTGGCCCCACCTAAGAACTTAGATCAGCAACCACCGCAATCGAGGTTAATAAATGGGGTGTTGGTGCTAAGCATTGAAGCTATGAATACACCTCCTCCCATCCCACCCACAACGGTTGATGATAAAGGTTCTGTTGCCGATGATACTTCTCAAGAAGCAAAATCTCAAACAGCCCCTGAGCTCAGCAATGTCGTTCAAATCCAAACGCCCGTCATTTATGAAATTAGTGAAAACGTACACGACCGAGAGAACAATATTGATGTTCTATCATTAAAAACCCCGCCCACAAAGATCCGTGAAAATCCATTTTCAACGCCTGTCATGTAACATGGTGCAGCAAGTATTTGTGCCCCCAAAAATCGAAATGTTAATTAAAGAACCCAATAAGTTGGCCGTCGAATGCCAACACCATCCATCTTCGCGGCCGAAACGTCACCACACCCACTAAACATTTGCTGCACTCAATCCATTTTCAACGGCTTCAACGCCTGTCGTGTAACATGGTGCAGCAAGTATTTGTGCCCCCAAAAATCGAAATAATCATTGACGAACCCAATAAGTTGGCCTTCGAATGCCAACACCATCCTTCTCTGCGACCGGAACTTCACCACACCCACGAAAACACAATAGACAATACACAAGATGGCAATGGCAGCTACATGGGATTCGGTAAATATTTATTGTTTGTTTTTTTCGATATTTTTGTTTGATTTTTATAACTTTTTTTTTTCCTCTCACAGGCGACCGCAACAAACCAGAACAATAAGCAATGTTAAACGCTCACCCGAAACAGAACCTTCGCAAACAAGAAATTTCGTATCTCGCCAATGTAAATACATCTCTGCGTCAACATTTTTGGAATGCATATGGTCAGTATGGCTATGCTGCACTAAAAAAAAACTCTTCACACATCATGGTGGCAACCGAAAATCAGACTAGTGCGAACGAAATAGTCGAGTGCCATTTTATCCAATGTTGTTGTTCAGGAAATGACAGCAGCTGCTGGTCCAAAGGGAAAAGTAGTACTGTCTCGAGATTATACAATTCAAATCGAAATATTAGTTGATGGTGCAAACGTTGGCAAACAAACCGCAACATTGCCCGCTCCAGTTACTGTTACGGAAAGCATTCACCTTCAGGAAAAGAAGAAGAAGGTAAAATCGAACAAGCAGTTCAAAACCAATTGGAATACAGTATTGTATCGAATAGTGTTATGGACGAAATGAAAACAAAGGCGGCTGATGGTGCAAGGAAACGCTGAGGAAGGAAAAGCTTGGAGCAAAAAAGGCGAGGCTCTCAAAAGGATATTTGAACGAGCTGACTCTTCGATTTAATTGGCCCCACTTAAGAACTTAGATCAGCAACCACCGCAATCGAGGTTAATAAATGGGGTGTTGGTGCCAAGCATTGAAGCTATGAATACACCTCCTCCCATCCCACCCACAACGGTTGATGATAAAGGTTCTGTTGCCGATGATACTTCTCAAGAAGCAAAATCTCAAACAGCCCCTGAGCCCAGCAATGTCGTTCAAATCCAAACGCCCGTCATTTATGAAATTGGTGAAAACGTACACGTACGAGAGAACAATATTGATGTTCTATATTGATGACATTAAACAAATTAGTCAAGATGAACCTCCTCCAATTAAACTGAACCACGAAGAGATTTCTGCGTCACCTGGTCGTTTATGTGAGTGTTCCCGACTCTCGACAACATTTGCTGCACTCAATCCATTTTTAACGTCTTCAACGCCTGTCGTATAATATGGTGCAGTAAGTATTTGTGCCCCCAAAAATTGAAATATTCATTGAAGAACCCAATAAGTTGGCCGTCGAATGCCAACACCATCCATATTTGCGGCCGAAACGTCACCACACCCACGAAAACGCCAACATTTGCTGCACTCAATCCATTTTCAACGCCTGTCATGTAACATGGTGCAGCAAGTATTCGTGCCCCCAAAAATCGAAATGTTCCATAAAGAACCCAATAAGTTGGCCGTCGAATGCCAACACCATCCATCTCTGCGGCCGAAACGTCACCACACCCACGAAAACGCCAACATTTGCTGCACTCAATCCGTTTTCAACGCCTGTCATATAACATGGTGCAGTAAGTATTTTTGCCCCAAAAAATTGAAATGTTCATTGAAGAACCCAATAAGTTGGCCGTCGAATGCCAACACCATCCATCTCTGCGGCCGAAACGTCACCACACCCACGAAAACGCCACTATTTGCTGCACTCAATCCATTTTAAACGTCTTCAACGCCTGTTGTGTAAGATGGTGCAGCAAGTATTTGTGCCCCAAAAATCGAAATATATATAGAAGGACCCAATAATTTGGCCTTCGAATGCCAACACCATCCATCTCTGCGGCCGAAACGTCTCCACACCTACGAAAACACAATAGACAACACACAAGATGGCAATGGCAGCTACATGGGATTCGGTAAATATTTATTGTTTGTTTTTTTTCGATATTTTTGTTTGATTTTTATAACTTTTTTTTTCCTCTCATAGGCGACCGCAACAAACCAGAACAATAAGCAATGTTAAACGCTTACCCGACACAGAACCTTCGCAAACAAGAAATATCATATCTCTCTGGTCAGTAGGACTATGCTGCAATAAAAAAAAACTTCAAACATCATGGTGGCAACCGAAAATCAGACTAGTGCAATAAGAATGAAATCGTTGAGTACCATTTAATCGGATGTTGTTGTTCAGGAAATGACAGCCGCTGCTGATCCAAAGGAAAAAGAAGTACTGTCTCGAGATTATACAATTCCAGTTGAAATATTAGCTGATGGTGCAAACGTTGGCAAACAAACCGCAACATTGCCTGCTCCAGTTGCTGTTACGGAAAGCATTCACCTTCAGGAAAAGAAAAAGAAGGTAAAATCGAACAAGCAGTTCAAAAACAATGGGAATACTTTATTGTATGAAAAGAAATCAAAGGCGGCTGATGGTGCAAGGAAACGCCGAGGAAGGAAAAGCTTGGAGAAAAAAGGCGAGGCTCTCAAAAGGATATTTGAACGAGCTGACTCATCAATTTCATTGGCCCCACCTAAGAACTTAGATCAGCAACCACCGCAATCGAGGTTAATAAATGGGGTGTTGGTGCTAAGCATTGAAGCTATGAATACACCTCCTCCCATCCCACCCACAACGGTTGATGATAAAGGTTCTGTTGCCGATGATACTTCTCAAGAAGCAAAATCTCAAACAGCCCCTGAGCTCAGCAATGTCGTTCAAATCCAAACGCCCGTCATTTATGAAATTAGTGAAAACGTACACGACCGAGAGAACAATATTGATGTTCTATCATTAAAAACCCCGCCCACAAAGATCCGTGAAAATCCATTTTCAACGCCTGTCATGTAACATGGTGCAGCAAGTATTTGTGCCCCCAAAAATCGAAATGTTAATTAAAGAACCCAATAAGTTGGCCGTCGAATGCCAACACCATCCATCTTCGCGGCCGAAACGTCACCACACCCACTAAACATTTGCTGCACTCAATCCATTTTCAACGGCTTCAACGCCTGTCGTGTAACATGGTGCAGCAAGTATTTGTGCCCCCAAAAATCGAAATAATCATTGTAGAACCCAATAAGTTGGCCTTCGAATGCCAACACCATCCTTCTCTGCGACCGGAACTTCACCACACCCACGAAAACACAATAGACAATACACAAGATGGCAATGGCAGCTACATGGGATTCGGTAAATATTTATTGTTTGATTTTTTCGATATTTTTGTTTGATTTTTATAACTTTTTTTTTTCCTCTCACAGGCGACCGCAACAAACCAGAACAATAAGCAATGATAAACGCTCACCCGAAACAGAACCTTCGCAAACCAGAAATTTCGTATCTCGCCAATGTAAATACATCTCTGCGTCAACATTTTTGGAATGCATATGGTCAGTATGGCTATGCTGCACTAAAAAAAAACTCTTCACACATCATGGTGGCAACCGAAAATCAGACTAGTGCGAACGAAATAGTCGAGTGCCATTTTATCCGATGTTGTTGTTCAGGAAATGACAGCAGCTGCTGGTCCAAAGGGAAAAGTAGTACTGTCTCGAGATTATACAATTCAAATCGAAATATTAGTTGATGGTGCAAACGTTGGCAAACAAACCGCAACATTGCCCGCTCCAGTTACTGTTACGGAAAGCATTCACCTTCAGGAAAAGAAGAAGAAGGTAAAATCGAACAAGCAGTTCAAAACCAATTGGAATATAGTATTGTATCGAATAGTGTTATGGACGAAATGAAATTAAAGGCGGCTGATGGTGCAAGGAAACGCTGAGGAAGGAAAAGCTTGGAGCAAAAAAGGCGAGGCTCTCAAAAGTATATTTGAACGAGCTCACTCTTCGATTTCATTGGCCCCACTTAAAAACTTAGATCAGCAACCACCGCAATCGAGGTTAATAAATGGGGTGTTGGTGCCAAGCATTGAAGCTATGAATACACCTCCTCCCATCCCACCCACAACGGTTGATGATAAAGGTTCTGTTGCCGATGATACTTCTCAAGAAGCAAAATCTCAAATAGCCCCTGAGCTCAGAAATGTCGTTCAAATCCAAACGCCCGTCATTTTTGAAATTAGTGAAAACGTACACGACCGAGAGAACAATATTGATGTTCTATCATTAAAAATCCCGCCCACAAAGATCCGTGAAAATGGTTAACCGACATTAGATATAATCCAAATGTATATACTCGCACGGGGGTTAAAACCATCGGAAAATATGTCGATGACATTAAAAAAAATAGCCAAGAAGAACCTCCTTCAATTAAACTGATCCACGAAGAGATTTCTGCGTCACCTGGTCGTTTATGTGACTCTTCCCGACTCTCGCCAACATTTGTTGCACTCAATACATTTTTAACATCTTCAACGCCTGTCGTATAATATGGTGCAGTAAGTATTTGTGCCCCCAAAAATTGAAATGTTCATTGAAGAACCCAATAAGTTGGCCGTCGAATGCCAACACCATCCATCTTCGCGGCCGAAACGTCACCACACCCACTAAAAAGCCAACATTTGCTGCACTCAATCCATTTTCAACGGCTTCAACGCCTGTCGTGTAACATGGTGCAGCAAGTATTTGTGCCCCCAAAAATCGAAATAATCATTGACGAACCCAATAAGTTGGCCTTCGAATGCCAACACCATCCTTCTCTGCGACCGGAACTTCACCACACCCACGAAAACACAATAGACAATACACAAGATGGCAATGGCAGCTACATGGGATTCGGTAAATATTTATTGTTTGTTTTTTTCGATATTTTTGTTTGATTTTTATAACTTTTTTTTTTCCTCTCACAGGCGACCGCAACAAACCAGAACAATAAGCAATGTTAAACGCTCACCCGAAACAGAACCTTCGCAAACAAGAAATTTCGTATCTCGCCAATGTAAATACATCTCTGCGTCAACATTTTTGGAATGCATATGGTCAGTATGGCTATGCTGCACTAAAAAAAAACTCTTCACACATCATGGTGGCAACCGAAAATCAGACTAGTGCGAACGAAATAGTCGAGTGCCATTTTATCCAATGTTGTTGTTCAGGAAATGACAGCAGCTGCTGGTCCAAAGGGAAAAGTAGTACTGTCTCGAGATTATACAATTCAAATCGAAATATTAGTTGATGGTGCAAACGTTGGCAAACAAACCGCAACATTGCCCGCTCCAGTTACTGTTACGGAAAGCATTCACCTTCAGGAAAAGAAGAAGAAGGTAAAATCGAACAAGCAGTTCAAAACCAATTGGAATACAGTATTGTATCGAATAGTGTTATGGACGAAATGAAAACAAAGGCGGCTGATGGTGCAAGGAAACGCTGAGGAAGGAAAAGCTTGGAGCAAAAAAGGCGAGGCTCTCAAAAGGATATTTGAACGAGCTGACTCTTCGATTTAATTGGCCCCACTTAAGAACTTAGATCAGCAACCACCGCAATCGAGGTTAATAAATGGGGTGTTGGTGCCAAGCATTGAAGCTATGAATACACCTCCTCCCATCCCACCCACAACGGTTGATGATAAAGGTTCTGTTGCCGATGATACTTCTCAAGAAGCAAAATCTCAAACAGCCCCTGAGCCCAGCAATGTCGTTCAAATCCAAACGCCCGTCATTTATGAAATTGGTGAAAACGTACACGTACGAGAGAACAATATTGATGTTCTATATTGATGACATTAAACAAATTAGTCAAGATGAACCTCCTCCAATTAAACTGAACCACGAAGAGATTTCTGCGTCACCTGGTCGTTTATGTGAGTGTTCCCGACTCTCGACAACATTTGCTGCACTCAATCCATTTTTAACGTCTTCAACGCCTGTCGTATAATATGGTGCAGTAAGTATTTGTGCCCCCAAAAATTGAAATATTCATTGAAGAACCCAATAAGTTGGCCGTCGAATGCCAACACCATCCATATTTGCGGCCGAAACGTCACCACACCCACGAAAACGCCAACATTTGCTGCACTCAATCCATTTTCAACGCCTGTCATGTAACATGGTGCAGCAAGTATTCGTGCCCCCAAAAATCGAAATGTTCCATAAAGAACCCAATAAGTTGGCCGTCGAATGCCAACACCATCCATCTCTGCGGCCGAAACGTCACCACACCCACGAAAACGCCAACATTTGCTGCACTCAATCCGTTTTCAACGCCTGTCATATAACATGGTGCAGTAAGTATTTTTGCCCCAAAAAATTGAAATGTTCATTGAAGAACCCAATAAGTTGGCCGTCGAATGCCAACACCATCCATCTCTGCGGCCGAAACGTCACCACACCCACGAAAACGCCACTATTTGCTGCACTCAATCCATTTTAAACGTCTTCAACGCCTGTTGTGTAAGATGGTGCAGCAAGTATTTGTGCCCCAAAAATCGAAATATATATAGAAGGACCCAATAATTTGGCCTTCGAATGCCAACACCATCCATCTCTGCGGCCGAAACGTCTCCACACCTACGAAAACACAATAGACAACACACAAGATGGCAATGGCAGCTACATGGGATTCGGTAAATATTTATTGTTTGTTTTTTTTCGATATTTTTGTTTGATTTTTATAACTTTTTTTTTCCTCTCATAGGCGACCGCAACAAACCAGAACAATAAGCAATGTTAAACGCTTACCCGACACAGAACCTTCGCAAACAAGAAATATCATATCTCTCTGGTCAGTAGGACTATGCTGCAATAAAAAAAAACTTCAAACATCATGGTGGCAACCGAAAATCAGACTAGTGCAATAAGAATGAAATCGTTGAGTACCATTTAATCGGATGTTGTTGTTCAGGAAATGACAGCCGCTGCTGATCCAAAGGAAAAAGAAGTACTGTCTCGAGATTATACAATTCCAGTTGAAATATTAGCTGATGGTGCAAACGTTGGCAAACAAACCGCAACATTGCCTGCTCCAGTTGCTGTTACGGAAAGCATTCACCTTCAGGAAAAGAAAAAGAAGGTAAAATCGAACAAGCAGTTCAAAAACAATGGGAATACTTTATTGTATGAAAAGAAATCAAAGGCGGCTGATGGTGCAAGGAAACGCCGAGGAAGGAAAAGCTTGGAGAAAAAAGGCGAGGCTCTCAAAAGGATATTTGAACGAGCTGACTCATCAATTTCATTGGCCCCACCTAAGAACTTAGATCAGCAACCACCGCAATCGAGGTTAATAAATGGGGTGTTGGTGCTAAGCATTGAAGCTATGAATACACCTCCTCCCATCCCACCCACAACGGTTGATGATAAAGGTTCTGTTGCCGATGATACTTCTCAAGAAGCAAAATCTCAAACAGCCCCTGAGCTCAGCAATGTCGTTCAAATCCAAACGCCCGTCATTTATGAAATTAGTGAAAACGTACACGACCGAGAGAACAATATTGATGTTCTATCATTAAAAACCCCGCCCACAAAGATCCGTGAAAATCCATTTTCAACGCCTGTCATGTAACATGGTGCAGCAAGTATTTGTGCCCCCAAAAATCGAAATGTTAATTAAAGAACCCAATAAGTTGGCCGTCGAATGCCAACACCATCCATCTTCGCGGCCGAAACGTCACCACACCCACTAAACATTTGCTGCACTCAATCCATTTTCAACGGCTTCAACGCCTGTCGTGTAACATGGTGCAGCAAGTATTTGTGCCCCCAAAAATCGAAATAATCATTGTAGAACCCAATAAGTTGGCCTTCGAATGCCAACACCATCCTTCTCTGCGACCGGAACTTCACCACACCCACGAAAACACAATAGACAATACACAAGATGGCAATGGCAGCTACATGGGATTCGGTAAATATTTATTGTTTGATTTTTTCGATATTTTTGTTTGATTTTTATAACTTTTTTTTTTCCTCTCACAGGCGACCGCAACAAACCAGAACAATAAGCAATGATAAACGCTCACCCGAAACAGAACCTTCGCAAACCAGAAATTTCGTATCTCGCCAATGTAAATACATCTCTGCGTCAACATTTTTGGAATGCATATGGTCAGTATGGCTATGCTGCACTAAAAAAAAACTCTTCACACATCATGGTGGCAACCGAAAATCAGACTAGTGCGAACGAAATAGTCGAGTGCCATTTTATCCGATGTTGTTGTTCAGGAAATGACAGCAGCTGCTGGTCCAAAGGGAAAAGTAGTACTGTCTCGAGATTATACAATTCAAATCGAAATATTAGTTGATGGTGCAAACGTTGGCAAACAAACCGCAACATTGCCCGCTCCAGTTACTGTTACGGAAAGCATTCACCTTCAGGAAAAGAAGAAGAAGGTAAAATCGAACAAGCAGTTCAAAACCAATTGGAATATAGTATTGTATCGAATAGTGTTATGGACGAAATGAAATTAAAGGCGGCTGATGGTGCAAGGAAACGCTGAGGAAGGAAAAGCTTGGAGCAAAAAAGGCGAGGCTCTCAAAAGTATATTTGAACGAGCTCACTCTTCGATTTCATTGGCCCCACTTAAAAACTTAGATCAGCAACCACCGCAATCGAGGTTAATAAATGGGGTGTTGGTGCCAAGCATTGAAGCTATGAATACACCTCCTCCCATCCCACCCACAACGGTTGATGATAAAGGTTCTGTTGCCGATGATACTTCTCAAGAAGCAAAATCTCAAATAGCCCCTGAGCTCAGAAATGTCGTTCAAATCCAAACGCCCGTCATTTTTGAAATTAGTGAAAACGTACACGACCGAGAGAACAATATTGATGTTCTATCATTAAAAATCCCGCCCACAAAGATCCGTGAAAATGGTTAACCGACATTAGATATAATCCAAATGTATATACTCGCACGGGGGTTAAAACCATCGGAAAATATGTCGATGACATTAAAAAAAATAGCCAAGAAGAACCTCCTTCAATTAAACTGATCCACGAAGAGATTTCTGCGTCACCTGGTCGTTTATGTGACTCTTCCCGACTCTCGCCAACATTTGTTGCACTCAATACATTTTTAACATCTTCAACGCCTGTCGTATAATATGGTGCAGTAAGTATTTGTGCCCCCAAAAATTGAAATGTTCATTGAAGAACCCAATAAGTTGGCCGTCGAATGCCAACACCATCCATCTTCGCGGCCGAAACGTCACCACACCCACTAAAAAGCCAACATTTGCTGCACTCAATCCATTTTCAACGGCTTCAACGCCTGTCGTGTAACATGGTGCAGCAAGTATTTGTGCCCCCAAAAATCGAAATAATCATTGACGAACCCAATAAGTTGGCCTTCGAATGCCAACACCATCCTTCTCTGCGACCGGAACTTCACCACACCCACGAAAACACAATAGACAATACACAAGATGGCAATGGCAGCTACATGGGATTCGGTAAATATTTATTGTTTGTTTTTTTCGATATTTTTGTTTGATTTTTATAACTTTTTTTTTTCCTCTCACAGGCGACCGCAACAAACCAGAACAATAAGCAATGTTAAACGCTCACCCGAAACAGAACCTTCGCAAACAAGAAATTTCGTATCTCGCCAATGTAAATACATCTCTGCGTCAACATTTTTGGAATGCATATGGTCAGTATGGCTATGCTGCACTAAAAAAAAACTCTTCACACATCATGGTGGCAACCGAAAATCAGACTAGTGCGAACGAAATAGTCGAGTGCCATTTTATCCAATGTTGTTGTTCAGGAAATGACAGCAGCTGCTGGTCCAAAGGGAAAAGTAGTACTGTCTCGAGATTATACAATTCAAATCGAAATATTAGTTGATGGTGCAAACGTTGGCAAACAAACCGCAACATTGCCCGCTCCAGTTACTGTTACGGAAAGCATTCACCTTCAGGAAAAGAAGAAGAAGGTAAAATCGAACAAGCAGTTCAAAACCAATTGGAATATAGTATTGTATCGAATAGTGTTATGGACGAAATGAAATTAAAGGCGGCTGATGGTGCAAGGAAACGCTGAGGAAGGAAAAGCTTGGAGCAAAAAAGGCGAGGCTCTCAAAAGGATATTTGAACGAGCTCACTCTTCGATTTCATTGGCCCCACTTAAAAACTTAGATCAGCAACCACCGCAATCGAGGTTAATAAATGGGGTGTTGGTGCCAAGCATTGAAGCTATGAATACACCTCCTCCCATCCCACCCACAACGGTTGATGATAAAGGTTCTGTTGCCGATGATACTTCTCAAGAAGCAAAATCTCAAATAGCCCCTGACCTCAGAAATGTCGTTCAAATCCAAACGCCCGTCATTTTTGAAATTAGTGAAAACGTACACGACCGAGAGAACAATATTGATGTTCTATCATTAAAAACCCCGCCCACAAAGATCCGTGAAAATGGTTAACCGACATTAGATATAATCCAAATGTATATACTCGCACGGGGGTTAAAACCATCGGAAAATATGTCGATGACATTAAAAAAAATAGCCAAGAAGAACCTCCTTCAATTAAACTGATCCACGAAGAGATTTCTGCGTCACCTGGTCGTTTATGTGACTCTTCCCGACTCTCGCCAACATTTGTTGCACTCAATACATTTTTAACATCTTCAACGCCTGTCGTATAATATGGTGCAGTAAGTATTTGTGCCCCCAAAAATTGAAATGTTCATTGAAGAACCCAATAAGTTGGCCGTCGAATGCCAACACCATCCATCTCTGCGGCCGAAACGTTTTTGCTCTACTCAATCCATTTTCAACGCCTGTCATGTAACATGGTGCAGCAAGTATTTGTGCCCCCAAAAATCGAAATGTTAATTAAAGAACCCAATAAGTTGGCCGTCGAATGCCAACACCATCCATCTTCGCGGCCGAAACGTCACCACACCCACTAAACATTTGCTGCACTCAATCCATTTTCAACGGCTTCAACGCCTGTCGTGTAACATGGTGCAGCAAGTATTTGTGCCCCCAAAAATCGAAATAATCATTGACGAACCCAATAAGTTGGCCTTCGAATGCCAACACCATCCTTCTCTGCGACCGGAACTTCACCACACCCACGAAAACACAATAGACAATACACAAGATGGCAATGGCAGCTACATGGGATTCGGTAAATATTTATTGTTTGTTTTTTTCGATATTTTTGTTTGATTTTTATAACTTTTTTTTTTCCTCACAGGCGACCGCAACAAACCAGAACAATAAGCAATGTTAAACGCTCACCCGAAACAGAACCTTCGCAAACAAGAAATTTCGTATCTCGCCAATGTAAATACATCTCTGCGTCAACATTTTTGGAATGCATATGGTCAGTATGGCTATGCTGCACTAAAAAAAAACTCTTCACACATCATGGTGGCAACCGAAAATCAGACTAGTGCGAACGAAATAGTCGAGTGCCATTTTATCCGATGTTGTTGTTCAGGAAATGACAGCAGCTGCTGGTCCAAAGGGAAAAGTAGTACTGTCTCGAGATTATACAATTCAAATCGAAATATTAGTTGATGGTGCAAACGTTGGCAAACAAACCGCAACATTGCCCGCTCCAGTTACTGTTACGGAAAGCATTCACCTTCAGGAAAAGAAGAAGCATGTAAAATCGAACAAGCAGTTCAAAACCAATTGGAATACAGTATTGTATCGAATAGTGTTATGGACGAAATGAAAACAAAGGCGGCTGATGGTGCAAGGAAACGCTGAGGAAGGAAAAGCTTGGAGCAAAAAAGGCGAGGCTCTCAAAAGGATATTTGAACGAGCTGACTCTTCGATTTAATTGGCCCCACTTAAGAACTTAGATCAGCAACCACCGCAATCGAGGTTAATAAATGGGGTGTTGGTGCCAAGCATTGAAGCTATGAATACACCTCCTCCCATCCCACCCACAACGGTTGATGATAAAGGTTCTGTTGCCGATGATACTTCTCAAGAAGCAAAATCTCAAACAGCCCCTGAGCCCAGCAATGTCGTTCAAATCCAAACGCCCGTCATTTATGAAATTGGTGAAAACGTACACGTACGAGAGAACAATATTGATGTTCTATATTGATGACATTAAACAAATTAGTCAAGATGAACCTCCTCCAATTAAACTGAACCACTAAGAGATTTCTGCGTCACCTGGTCGTTTATGTGAGTGTTCCCGACTCTCGACAACATTTGCTGCACTCAATCCATTTTTAACGTCTTCAACGCCTGTCGTATAATATGGTGCAGTAAGTATTTGTGCCCCCAAAAATTGAAATATTCATTGAAGAACCCAATAAGTTGGCCGTCGAATGCCAACACCATCCATCTTCGCGGCCGAAACGTCACCACACCCACTAAACATTTGCTGCACTCAATCTATTTTCAACGGCTTCAACGCCTGTCGTGTAACATGGTGCAGCAAGTATTTGTGCCCCCAAAAATCGAAATAATCATTGACGAACCCAATAAGTTGGCCTTCGAATGCCAACACCATCCATCTCTGCGGCCGAAACGTCTCCACACCCACGAAAACACAATAGACAACACACAAGATGGCAATGGCAGCTACATGGGATTCGGTAAATATTTATTGTTTGTTTTTTTTCGATATTTTTGTTTGATTTTTATAACTTTTTTTTTCCTCTCATAGGCGTTCGCAACAAACCAGAACACAATGTTAAACGCTTACCCGACACAGAACCTTCGCAAACAAGAAATCTCGTATCTCTCTGGTCAGTAGGACTATGCTGCAATAAAAAAAAACTTCAAACATCATGGTGGCAACCGAAAATCAGACTAGTGCAATAAGAATGAAATCGTTGAGTACCATTTAATCGGATGTTGTTGTTCAGGAAATGACAGCCGCTGCTGATCCAAAGGAAAAAGAAGTACTGTCTCGAGATTATACAATTCCAGTTGAAATATTAGCTGATGGTGCAAACGTTGGCAAACAAACCGCAACATTGCCTGCTCCAGTTGCTGTTACGGAAAGCATTCACCTTCAGGAAAAGAAAAAGAAGGTAAAATCGAACAAGCAGTTCAAAAACAATGGGAATACTTTATTGTATGAAAAGAAATCAAAGGCGGCTGATGGTGCAAGGAAACGCCGAGGAAGGAAAAGCTTGGAGAAAAAAGGCGAGGCTCTCAAAAGGATATTTGAACGAGCTGACTCATCTATTTCATTGGCCCCACCTAAGAACTTAGATCAGCAACCACCGCAATCGAGGTTAATAAATGGGGTGTTGGTGCTAAGCATTGAAGCTATGAATACACCTCCTCCCATCCCACCCACAACGGTTGATGATAAAGGTTCTGTTGCCGATGATACTTCTCAAGAAGCAAAATCTCAAACAGCCCCTGAGCTCAGCAATGTCGTTCAAATCCAAACGCCCGTCATTGATGAAATTAGTGAAAACGTACACGACCGAGAGAACAATATTGATGTTCTATCATTAAAAACCCCGCCCACAAAGATCCGTGAAAATGGTTAACCGACATTAGATATAATCCAAATGTATATACTCGCACGGGGGTTAAAACCATCGGAAAATATGTCGATGACATTAAAAAAAATAGCCAAGAAGAACCTCCTTCAATTAAACTGATCCACGAAGAGATTTCTGCGTCACCTGGTCGTTTATGTGACTCTTCCCGACTCTCGCCAACATTTGTTGCACTCAATACATTTTTAACATCTTCAACGCCTGTCGTATAATATGGTGCAGTAAGTATTTGTGCCCTCAAAAATTGAAATGTTCATTGAAGAACCCAATAAGTTGGCCGTCGAATGCCAACACCATCCATCTCTGCGGCCGAAACGTCACCACACCCACTAAAACGCCAACATTTGCTGCACTCAATCCATTTTCAACGCCTGTCATGTAACATGGTGCAGCAAGTATTTGTGCCCCCAAAAATCGAAATAATCATTGACGAACCCAATAAGTTGGCCTTCGAATGCCAACACCATCCTTCTCTGCGACCGGAACTTCACCACACCCACGAAAACACAATAGACAATACACAAGATGGCAATGGCAGCTACATGGGATTCGGTAAATATTTATTGTTTGTTTTTTTCGATATTTTTGTTTGATTTTTATAACTTTTTTTTTTCCTCTCACAGGCGACCGCAACAAACCAGAACAATAAGCAATGTTAAACGCTCACCCGAAACAGAACCTTCGCAAACAAGAAATTTCGTATCTCGCCAATGTAAATACATCTCTGCGTCAACATTTTTGGAATGCATATGGTCAGTATGGCTATGCTGCACTAAAAAAAAACTCTTCACATATCATGGTGGCAACCGAAAATCAGACTAGTGCGAACGAAATAGTCGAGTGCCATTTTATCCGATGTTGTTCAGGAAATGACAGCAGCTGCTGGTCCAAAGGGAAAAGTAGTACTGTCTCGAGATTATACAATTCAAATCGAAATATTAGTTGATGGTGCAAACGTTGGCAAACAAACCGCAACATTGCCCGCTCCAGTTACTGTTACGGAAAGCATTCACCTTCAGGAAAAGAAGAAGAAGGTAAAATCGAACAAGCAGTTCAAAACCAATTGGAATATAGTATTGTATCGAATAGTGTTATGGACGAAATGAAATTAAAGGCGGCTGATGGTGCAAGGAAACGCTGAGGAAGGAAAAGCTTGGAGCAAAAAAGGCGAGGCTCTCAAAAGGATATTTGAACGAGCTGACTCTTCGATTTCATTGGCCCCACTTAAAAACTTAGATCAGCAACCACCGCAATCGAGGTTAATAAATGGGGTGTTGGTGCCAAGCATTGAAGCTATGAATACACCTCCTCCCATCCCACCCACAACGGTTGATGATAAAGGTTCTGTTGCCGATGATACTTCTCAAGAAGCAAAATCTCAAATAGCCCCTGAGCTCAGCAATGTCGTTCAAATCCAAACGCCCGTCATTTTTTAAATTAGTGAAAACGTACACGACCGAGAGAACAATATTGATGTTCTATCATTAAAAACCCCGCCCACAAAGATCCGTGAAAATGGTTAACCGACATTAGATATAATCCAAATGTATATACTCGCACGGGGGTTAAAACCATCGGAAAATATATCGATGACATTAAAAAAATAGCCAAGAAGAACCTCCTTCAATTAAACTGATCCACGAAGAGATTTCTGCGTCACCTGGTCGTTTATGTGACTCTTCCCGACTC
The DNA here is from genome assembly GCA_949320155.1 of Melangyna quadrimaculata. NCBI lineage: Eukaryota > Metazoa > Arthropoda > Insecta > Diptera > Syrphidae > Melangyna > Melangyna quadrimaculata. Next base: position 12,414,054 of record OX439486.1, read on the forward strand.
TCGCCAACATTTGTTGCACTCAATACATTTTTAACATCTTCAACGCCTGTCGTATAATATGGTGCAGTAAGTATTTGTGCCCCCAAAAATTGAAATGTTCATTGAAGAACCCAATAAGTTGGCCGTCGAATGCCAACACCATCCATCTTCGCGGCCGAAACGTCACCACACCCACTAAAACGCCAAAATTTGCTGCACTCAATCCATTTTCAACGGCTTCAACGCCTGTCGTGTAACATGGTGCAGCAAGTATTTGTGCCCCCAAAAATCGAAATAATCATTGACGAACCCAATAAGTTGGCCTTCGAATGCCAACACCATCCTTCTCTGCGACCGGAACTTCACCACACCCACGAAAACACAATAGACAATACACAAGATGGCAATGGCAGCTACATGGGATTCGGTAAATATTTATTGTTTGTTTTTTTCGATATTTTTGTTTGATTTTTATAACTTTTTTTTTCCTCTCACAGGCGACCGCAACAAACCAGAACAATAAGCAATGTTAAACGCTCACCCGAAACAGAACCTTCGCAAACAAGAAATTTCGTATCTCGCCAATGTAAATACATCTCTGCGTCAACATTTTTGGAATGCATATGGTCAGTATGGCTATGCTGCACTAAAAAAAAACTCTTAACACATTATGGTGGCAACCGAAAATCAGACTAGTGCAATAAGAATGAAATAGCATTTTATCCGATGTTGTTGTTCAGGAAATGACAGCAGCTGCTGGTCCAAAGGGAAAAGTAGTACTGTCTCGAGATTATACAATTCAAATCGAAATATTAGTTGATGGTGCAAACGTTGGCAAACAAACCGCAACATTGCCCGCTCCAGTTACTGTTACGGAAAGCATTCACCTTCAGGAAAAGAAGAAGCATGTAAAATCGAACAAGCAGTTCAAAACCAATTGGAATACAGTATTGTATCGAATAGTGTTATGGACGAAATGAAAACAAAGGCGGCTGATGGTGCAAGGAAACGCTGAGGAAGGAAAAGCTTGGAGCAAAAAAGGCGAGGCTCTCAAAAGGATATTTGAACGAGCTGACTCTTCGATTTAATTGGCCCCACTTAAGAACTTAGATCAGCAACCACCGCAATCGAGGTTAATAAATGGGGTGTTGGTGCCAAGCATTGAAGCTATGAATACACCTCCTCCCATCCCACCCACAACGGTTGATGATAAAGGTTCTGTTGCCGATGATACTTCTCAAGAAGCAAAATCTCAAACAGCCCCTGAGCCCAGCAATGTCGTTCAAATCCAAACGCCCGTCATTTATGAAATTGGTGAAAACGTACACGTACGAGAGAACAATATTGATGTTCTATATTGATGACATTAAACAAATTAGTCAAGATGAACCTCCTCCAATTAAACTGAACCACTAAGAGATTTCTGCGTCACCTGGTCGTTTATGTGAGTGTTCCCGACTCTCGACAACATTTGCTGCACTCAATCCATTTTTAACGTCTTCAACGCCTGTCGTATAATATGGTGCAGTAAGTATTTGTGCCCCCAAAAATTGAAATATTCATTGAAGAACCCAATAAGTTGGCCGTCGAATGCCAACACCATCCATCTTCGCGGCCGAAACGTCACCACACCCACTAAACATTTGCTGCACTCAATCTATTTTCAACGGCTTCAACGCCTGTCGTGTAACATGGTGCAGCAAGTATTTGTGCCCCCAAAAATCGAAATAATCATTGACGAACCCAATAAGTTGGCCTTCGAATGCCAACACCATCCATCTCTGCGGCCGAAACGTCTCCACACCCACGAAAACACAATAGACAACACACAAGATGGCAATGGCAGCTACATGGGATTCGGTAAATATTTATTGTTTGTTTTTTTTCGATATTTTTGTTTGATTTTTATAACTTTTTTTTTCCTCTCATAGGCGTTCGCAACAAACCAGAACACAATGTTAAACGCTTACCCGACACAGAACCTTCGCAAACAAGAAATCTCGTATCTCTCTGGTCAGTAGGACTATGCTGCAATAAAAAAAAACTTTAAACATCATGGTGGCAACCGAAAATCAGACTAGTGCAATAAGAATGAAATCGTTGAGTACCATTTAATCGGATGTTGTTGTTCAGGAAATGACAGCCGCTGCTGATCCAAAGGAAAAAGAAGTACTGTCTCGAGATTATACAATTCCAGTTGAAATATTAGCTGATGGTGCAAACGTTGGCAAACAAACCGCAACATTGCCTGCTCCAGTTGCTGTTACGGAAAGCATTCACCTTCAGGAAAAGAAAAAGAAGGTAAAATCGAACAAGCAGTTCAAAAACAATGGGAATACTTTATTGTATGAAAAGAAATCAAAGGCGGCTGATGGTGCAAGGAAACGCCGAGGAAGGAAAAGCTTGGAGAAAAAAGGCGAGGCTCTCAAAAGGATATTTGAACGAGCTGACTCATCAATTTCATTGGCCCCACCTAAGAACTTAGATCAGCAACCACCGCAATCGAGGTTAATAAATGGGGTGTTGGTGCTAAGCATTGAAGCTATGAATACACCTCCTCCCATCCCACCCACAACGGTTGATGATAAAGGTTCTGTTGCCGATGATACTTCTCAAGAAGCAAAATCTCAAACAGCCCCTGAGCTCAGCAATGTCGTTCAAATCCAAACGCCCGTCATTTATGAAATTAGTGAAAACGTACACGACCGAGAGAACAATATTGATGTTCTATCATTAAAAACCCCGCCCACAAAGATCCGTGAAAATGGTTAACCGACATTAGATATAATCCAAATGTATATACTCGCACGGGGGTTAAAACCATCGGAAAATATGTCGATGACATTAAAAAAAATAGCCAAGAAGAACCTCCTTCAATTAAACTGATCCACGAAGAGATTTCTGCGTCACCTGGTCGTTTATGTGACTCTTCCCGACTCTCGCCAACATTTGTTGCACTCAATACATTTTTAACATCTTCAACGCCTGTCGTATAATATGGTGCAGTAAGTATTTGTGCCCCCAAAAATTGAAATGTTCATTGAAGAACCCAATAAGTTGGCCGTCGAATGCCAACACCATCCATCTCTGCGGCCGAAACGTCACCACACCCACTAAAACGCCAACATTTGCTGCACTCAATCCATTTTCAACGCCTGTCATGTAACATGGTGCAGCAAGTATTTGTGCCCCCAAAAATCGAAATGTTAATTAAAGAACCCAATAAGTTGGCCGTCGAATGCCAACACCATCCATCTTCGCGGCCGAAACGTCACCACACCCACTAAAAAGCCAACATTTGCTGCACTCAATCCATTTTCAACGGCTTCAACGCCTGTCGTGTAACATGGTGCAGCAAGTATTTGTGCCCCCAAAAATCGAAATAATCATTGACGAACCCAAATAGTGGCCTTCGAATGCCAACGCCATCCTTCTCTGCGACCGGAACTTCACCACACCCACGAAAACACAATAGACAATACACAAGATGGCAATGGCAGCTACATGGGATTCGGTAAATATTTATTGTTTGTTTTTTTCGATATTTTTGTTTGATTTTTATAACTTTTTTTTTTCCTCTCACAGGCGACCGCAACAAACCAGAACAATAAGCAATGTTAAACGCTCACCCGAAACAGAACCTTCGCAAACAAGAAATTTCGTATCTCGCCAATGTAAATACATCTCTTCGTCAACATTTTTGGAATGCAAATGGTCAGTATGGCTATGCTGCACTAAAAAAAAACTCTTAACACATCATGGTGGCAACCGAAAATCAGACTAGTGCAATAAGAACGAAATAGTCGAGTGCCATTTTATCCGATGTTGTTGTTCAGGAAATGACAGCAGCTGTTGGTCCAAAGGGAAAAGTAGTACTGTCTCGAGATTATACAATTCAAATCGAAATATTCGTTGATGGTGCAAACGTTGGCAAACAAACCGCAACATTTCCCGCTCCAGTTACTGTTACGGAAAGCATTCACCTTCAGGAAAAGAAGAAGAAGGTAAAATCGAACAAGGAGGTCAAAACCAATTGGAATACAGTATTGTATCGAATAGTGTTATGGACGAAATGAAATCAAAGGCGGCTGATGGTGCAAGGAAACGCTGAGGAAGAAAAAGCTTGGAGCAAAAAAGGCGAGGCTCTCAAAAGGATATTTGAACGAGCTGACTCTTCGATTTCATTGGCCCCACTTAAGAACTTAGATCAGCAACCACCGCAATCGAGGTTAATAAATGGGGTGTTGGTGCCAAGCATTGAAGCTATGAATACACCTCCTCCCATCCCACCCACAACGGTTGATGATAAAGGTTCTGTTGCCGATGATACTTCTCAAGAAGCAAAATCTCAAATAGCCCCTGAGCTCAGCAATGTCGTTCAAATCCAAACGCCCGTCATTTTTGAAATTAGTGAAAACGTACACGACCGAGAGAACAATATTGATGTTCTATCATTAAAAACCCCGCCCACAAAGATCCGTGAAAATGGTTAACCGACATTAGATATAATCCAAATGTATATACTCGCACGGGGGTTAAAACCATCGGAAAATATGTCGATGACATTAAAAAAAATAGCCAAGAAGAACCTCCTTCAATTAAACTGATCCACGAAGAGATTTCTGCGTCACCTGGTCGTTTATGTGACTCTTCCCGACTTTCGCCAACATTTGTTGCACTCAATACATTTTTAACATCTTCAACGCCTGTCGTATAATATGGTGCAGTAAGTATTTGTGCCCCCAAAAATTGAAATGTTCATTGAAGAACCCAATAAGTTGGCCGTCGAATGCCAACACCATCCATCTTCGCGGCCGAAACGTCACCACACCCACTAAAAAGCCAACATTTGCTGCACTCAATCCATTTTCAACGGCTTCAACGCCTGTCGTGTAACATGGTGCAGCAAGTATTTGTGCCCCCAAAAATCGAAATAATCATTGACGAACCCAATAAGTTGGCCTTCGAATGCCAACACCATCCTTCTCTGCGACCGGAACTTCACCACACCCACGAAAACACAATAGACAATACACAAGATGGCAATGGCAGCTACATGGGATTCGGTAAATATTTATTGTTTGTTTTTTTCGATATTTTTGTTTGATTTTTATAACTTTTTTTTTTCCTCTCACAGGCGACCGCAACAAACCAGAACAATAAGCAATGTTAAACGCTCACCCGAAACAGAACCTTCGCAAACAAGAAATTTCGTATCTCGCCAATGTAAATACATCTCTGCGTCAACATTTTTGGAATGCATATGGTCAGTATGGCTATGCTGCACTAAAAAAAAAACTCTTAACACATTATGGTGGCAACCGAAAATCAGACTAGTGCAATAAGAATGAAATAGTCGAGTGCCATTTTATCCGATGTTGTTGTTCAGGAAATGACAGCCGCTGCTGATCCAAAGGGAAAAGTAGTACTGTCTCGAGATTATACAATTCAAATCGAAATATTAGTTGATGGTGCAAACGTTGGCAAACAAACCGCAACATTGCCCGCTCCAGTTACTGTTACGGAAAGCATTCACCTTCAGGAAAAGAAGAAGCATGTAAAATCGAACAAGCAGTTCAAAACCAATTGGAATACAGTATTGTATCGAATAGTGTTATGGACGAAATGAAAACAAAGGCGGCTGATGGTGCAAGGAAACGCTGAGGAAGGAAAAGCTTGGAGAAAAAAGGCGAGGCTCTCAAAAGGATATTTGAACGAGCTGACTCATCAATTTCATTGGCCCCACCTAAGAACTTAGATCAGCAACCACCGCAATCGAGGTTAATAAATGGGGTGTTGGTGCTAAGCATTGAAGCTATGAATACACCTCCTCCCATCCCACCCACAACGGTTGATGATAAAGGTTCTGTTGCCGATGATACTTCTCAAGAAGCAAAATCTCAAATAGCCCCTGAGCTCAGCAATGTCGTTCAAATCCAAACGCCCGTCATTTTTGAAATTAGTGAAAACGTACACGACCGAGAGAACAATATTGATGTTCTATCATTAAAAACCCCGCCCACAAAGATCCGTGAAAATGGTTAACGGACATTAGATATAATCCAAATGTATATACTCGCACGGGGGTTAAAACCATCGGAAAATATGTCGATGACATTAAAAAAAATTGCCAAGAAGAACCTCCTTCAATTAAACTGATCCACGAAGAGATTTCTGCGTCACCTGGTCGTTTATGTGACTCTTCCCGACTCTCGCCAACATTTGTTGCACTCAATACATTTTTAACATCTTCAACGCCTGTCGTATAATATGGTGCAGTAACTATTTGTGCCCCCAAAAATTGAAATGTTCATTGAAGAACCCAATAAGTTGGCCGTCGAATGCCAACACCATCCATCTCTGCGGCCGAAACGTCACCACACCCACTAAAACGCCAACATTTGCTGCACTCAATCCATTTTCAACGCCTGTCATGTAACATAGTGCAGCAAGTATTTGTGCCCCCAAAAATCGAAATGTTAATTAAAGAACCCAATAAGTTGGCCGTCGAATGCCAACACCATCCATCTTCGCGGCCGAAACGTCACCACACCCACTAAAACGCCAACATTTGCTGCACTCAATCCATTTTCAACGGCTTCAACGCCTGTCGTGTAACATGGTGCAGCAAGTATTTGTGCCCCCAAAAATCGAAATAATCATTGACGAACCCAAATAGTGGCCTTCGAATGCCAACGCCATCCTTCTCTGCGACCGGAACTTCACCACACCCACGAAAACACAATAGACAATACACAAGATGGCAATGGCAGCTACATGGGATTCGGTAAATATTTATTGTTTGTTTTTTTCGATATTTTTGTTTGATTTTTATAACTTTTTTTTTTCCTCTCACAGGCGACCGCAACAAACCAGAACAATAAGCAATGTTAAACGCTCACCCGAAACAGAACCTTCGCAAACAAGAAATTTCGTATCTCGCCAATGTAAATACATCTCTGCGTCAACATTTTTGGAATGCAAATGGTCAGTATGGCTATGCTGCACTAAAAAAAACTCTTAACACATCATGGTGGCAACCGAAAATCAGACTAGTGCAATAAGAACGAAATAGTCGAGTGCCATTTTATTCGATGTTGTTGTTCAGGAAATGACAGCAGCTGTTGGTCCAAAGGGAAAAGTAGTACTGTCTCGAGATTATACAATTCAAATCGAAATATTCGTTGATGGTGCAAACGTTGGCAAACAAACCGCAACATTTCCCGCTCCAGTTACTGTTACGGAAAGCATTCACCTTCAGGAAAAGAAGAAGAAGGTAAAATCGAACAAGCAGTTCAAAACCAATTGGAATACAGTATTGTATCGAATAGTGTTATGGACGAAATGAAATCAAAGGCGGCTGATGGTGCAAGGAAACGCTGAGGAAGAAAAAGCTTGGAGCAAAAAAGGCGAGGCTCTCAAAAGGATATTTGAACGAGCTGACTCTTCGATTTCATTGGCCCCACTTAAGAACTTAGATCAGCAACCACCGCAATCGAGGTTAATAAATGGGGTGTTGGTGCCAAGCATTGAAGCTATGAATACACCTCCTCCCATCCCACCCACAACGGTTGATGATAAAGGTTCTGTTGCCGATGATACTTCTCAAGAAGCAAAATCTCAAATAGCCCCTGAGCTCAGCAATGTCGTTCAAATCCAAACGCCCGTCATTTTTGAAATTAGTGAAAACGTACACGACCGAGAGAACAATATTGATGTTCTATCATTAAAAACCCCGCCCACAAAGATCCGTGAAAATGGTTAACCGACATTAGATATAATCCAAATGTATATACTCGCACGGGGGTTAAAACCATCGGAAAATATGTCGATGACATTAAAAAAAATAGCCAAGAAGAACCTCCTTCAATTAAACTGATCCACGAAGAGATTTCTGCGTCACCTGGTCGTTTATGTGACTCTTCCCGACTTTCGCCAACATTTATTGCACGCAATACATTTTTAACATCTTCAACGCCTGTCGTATAATATGGTGCAGTAAGTATTTGTGCCCCCAAAAATCGAAATAATCATTGACGAACCCAATAAGTTGGCCTTCGAATGCCAACACCATCCTTCTCTGCGACCGGAACTTCACCACACCCACGAAAACACAATAGACAATACACAAGATGGCAATGGCAGCTACATGGGATTCGGTAAATATTTATTGTTTGTTTTTTTCGATATTTTTGTTTGATTTTTATAACTTTTTTTTTTCCTCTCACAGGCGACCGCAACAAACCAGAACAATAAGCAATGTTAAACGCTCACCCGAAACAGAACCTTCGCAAACAAGAAATTTCGTATCTCGCCAATGTAAATACATCTCTGCGTCAACATTTTTGGAATGCATATGGTCAGTATGGCTATGCTGCACTAAAAAAAAAACTCTTAACACATTATGGTGGCAACCGAAAATCAGACTAGTGCAATAAGAATGAAATAGTCGAGTGCCATTTTATCCGATGTTGTTGTTCAGGAAATGACAGCAGCTGCTGGTCCAAAGGGAAAAGTAGTACTGTCTCGAGATTATACAATTCAAATCGAAATATTAGTTGATGGTGCAAACGTTGGCAAACAAACCGCAACATTGCCCGCTCCAGTTACTGTTACGGAAAGCATTCACCTTCAGGAAAAGAAGAAGCATGTAAAATCGAACAAGCAGTTCAAAACCAATTGGAATACAGTATTGTATCGAATAGTGTTATGGACGAAATGAAAACAAAGGCGGCTGATGGTGCAAGGAAACGCTGAGGAAGGAAAAGCTTGGAGCAAAAAAGGCGAGGCTCTCAAAAGGATATTTGAACGAGCTGAATCTTCGATTTAATTGGCCCCACTTAAGAACTTAGATCAGCAACCACCGCAATCGAGGTTAATAAATGGGGTGTTGGTGCCAAGCATTGAAGCTATGAATACACCTCCTCCCATCCCACCCACAACGGTTGATGATAAAGGTTCTGTTGCCGATGATACTTCTCAAGAAGCAAAATCTCAAACAGCCCCTGAGCCCAGCAATGTCGTTCAAATCCAAACGCCCGTCATTTATGAAATTGGTGAAAACGTACACGTACGAGAGAACAATATTGATGTTCTATATTGATGACATTAAACAAATTAGTCAAGATGAACCTCCTCCAATTAAACTGAACCACTAAGAGATTTCTGCGTCACCTGGTCGTTTATGTGAGTGTTCCCGACTCTCGACAACATTTGCTGCACTCAATCCATTTTTAACGTCTTCAACGCCTGTCGTATAATATGGTGCAGTAAGTATTTGTGCCCCCAAAAATTGAAATATTCATTGAAGAACCCAATAAGTTGGCCGTCGAATGCCAACACCATCCATCTTCGCGGCCGAAACGTCACCACACCCACTAAACATTTGCTGCACTCAATCTATTTTCAACGGCTTCAACGCCTGTCGTGTAACATGGTGCAGCAAGTATTTGTGCCCCCAAAAATCGAAATAATCATTGACGAACCCAATAAGTTGGCCTTCGAATGCCAACACCATCCATCTCTGCGGCCGAAACGTCTCCACACCCACGAAAACACAATAGACAACACACAAGATGGCAATGGCAGCTACATGGGATTCGGTAAATATTTATTGTTTGTTTTTTTTCGATATTTTTGTTTGATTTTTATAACTTTTTTTTTCCTCTCATAGGCGTTCGCAACAAACCAGAACACAATGTTAAACGCTTACCCGACACAGAACCTTCGCAAACAAGAAATCTCGTATCTCTCTGGTCAGTAGGACTATGCTGCAATAAAAAAAAACTTTAAACATCATGGTGGCAACCGAAAATCAGACTAGTGCAATAAGAATGAAATCGTTGAGTACCATTTAATCGGATGTTGTTGTTCAGGAAATGACAGCCGCTGCTGATCCAAAGGAAAAAGAAGTACTGTCTCGAGATTATACAATTCCAGTTGAAATATTAGCTGATGGTGCAAACGTTGGCAAACAAACCGCAACATTGCCTGCTCCAGTTGCTGTTACGGAAAGCATTCACCTTCAGGAAAAGAAAAAGAAGGTAAAATCGAACAAGCAGTTCAAAAACAATGGGAATACTTTATTGTATGAAAAGAAATCAAAGGCGGCTGATGGTGCAAGGAAACGCCGAGGAAGGAAAAGCTTGGAGAAAAAAGGCGAGGCTCTCAAAAGGATATTTGAACGAGCTGACTCATCAATTTCATTGGCCCCACCTAAGAACTTAGATCAGCAACCACCGCAATCGAGGTTAATAAATGGGGTGTTGGTGCTAAGCATTGAAGCTATGAATACACCTCCTCCCATCCCACCCACAACGGTTGATGATAAAGGTTCTGTTGCCGATGATACTTCTCAAGAAGCAAAATCTCAAACAGCCCCTGAGCTCAGCAATGTCGTTCAAATCCAAACGCCCGTCATTTATGAAATTAGTGAAAACGTACACGACCGAGAGAACAATATTGATGTTCTATCATTAAAAACCCCGCCCACAAAGATCCGTGAAAATGGTTAACCGACATTAGATATAATCCAAATGTATATACTCGCACGGGGGTTAAAACCATCGGAAAATATGTCGATGACATTAAAAAAAATAGCCAAGAAGAACCTCCTTCAATTAAACTGATCCACGAAGAGATTTCTGCGTCACCTGGTCGTTTATGTGACTCTTCCCGACTTTCGCCAACATTTGTTGCACTCAATACATTTTTAACATCTTCAACGCCTGTCGTATAATATGGTGCAGTAAGTATTTGTGCCCCCAAAAATTGAAATGTTCATTGAAGAACCCAATAAGTTGGCCGTCGAATGCCAACACCATCCATCTTCGCGGCCGAAACGTCACCACACCCACTAAACATTTGCTGCACTCAATCCATTTTCAACGGCTTCAACGCCTGTCGTGTAACATGGTGCAGCAAGTATTTGTGCCCCCAAAAATCGAAATAATCATTGACGAACCCAATAAGTTGGCCTTCGAATGCCAACACCATCCTTCTCTGCGACCGGAACTTCACCACACCCACGAAAACACAATAGACAATACACAAGATGGCAATGGCAGCTACATGGGATTCGGTAAATATTTATTGTTTGTTTTTTTCGATATTTTTGTTTGATTTTTATAACTTTTTTTTTTCCTCTCACAGGCGACCGCAACAAACCAGAACAATAAGCAATGTTAAACGCTCACCCGAAACAGAACCTTCGCAAACAAGAAATTTCGTATCTCGCCAATGTAAATACATCTCTGCGTCAACATTTTTGGAATGCATATGGTCAGTATGCTGCACTAAAAAAAAACTCTTAACACATTATGGTGGCAACCGAAAATCAGACTAGTGCAATAAGAATGAAATAGCATTTTATCCGATGTTGTTGTTCAGGAAATGACAGCAGCTGCTGGTCCAAAGGGAAAAGTAGTACTGTCTCGAGATTATACAATTCAAATCGAAATATTAGTTGATGGTGCAAACGTTGGCAAACAAACCGCAACATTGCCCGCTCCAGTTACTTTTACGGAAAGCATTCACCTTCAGGAAAAGAAGAAGCATGTAAAATCGAACAAGCAGTTCAAAACCAATTGGAATACAGTATTGTATCGAATAGTGTAATGGACGAAATGAAAACAAAGGCGGCTGATGGTGCAAGGAAACGCTGAGGAAGGAAAAGCTTGGAGCAAAAAAGGCGAGGCTCTCAAAAGGATATTTGAACGAGGTGACTCTTCGATTTAATTGGCCCCACTTAAGAACTTAGATCAGCAACCACCGCAATCGAGGTTAATAAATGGGGTGTTGGTGCCAAGCATTGAAGCTATGAATACACCTCCTCCCATCCCACCCACAACGGTTGATGATAAAGGTTCTGTTGCCGATGATACTTCTCAAGAAGCAAAATCTCAAACAGCCCCTGAGCCCAGCAATGTCGTTCAAATCCAAACGCCCGTCATTTATGAAATTGGTGAAAACGTACACGTACGAGAGAACAATATTGATGTTCTATATTGATGACATTAAACAAATTAGTCAAGATGAACCTCCTCCAATTAAACTGAACCACGAAGAGATTTCTGCGTCACCTGGTCGTTTATGTGAGTGTTCCCGACAACATTTGCTGCACTCAATCCATTTTTAACGTCTTCAACGCCTGTCGTATAATATGGTGCAGTAAGTATTTGTGCCCCCAAAAATTGAAATATTCATTGAAGAACCCAATAAGTTGGCCGTCGAATGCCAACACCATCCATCTTCGCGGCCGAAACGTCACCACACCCACTAAACATTTGCTGCACTCAATCTATTTTCAACGGCTTCAACGCCTGTCGTGTAACGTGCAGCAAGTATTTGTGCCCCCAAAAATCGAAATAATCATTGACGAACCCAATAAGTTGGCCTTCGAATGCCAACACCATCCATCTCTGCGGCCGAAACGTCTCCACACCCACGAAAACACAATAGACAACACACAAGATGGCAATGGCAGCTACATGGGATTCGGTAAATATTTATTGTTTGTTTTTTTTCGATATTTTTGTTTGATTTTTATAACTTTTTTTTTCCTCTCATAGGCGTTCGCAACAAACCAGAACACAATGTTAAACGCTTACCCGACACAGAACCTTCGCAAACAAGAAATCTCGTATCTCTCTGGTCAGTAGGACTATGCTGCAATAAAAAAAAACTTCAAACATCATGGTGGCAACCGAAAATCAGACTAGTGCAATAAGAATGAAATCGTTGAGTACCATTTAATCGGATGTTGTTGTTCAGGAAATGACAGCCGCTGCTGATCCAAAGGAAAAAGAAGTACTGTCTCGAGATTATACAATTCCAGTTGAAATATTAGCTGATGGTGCAAACGTTGGCAAACAAACCGCAACATTGCCTGCTCCAGTTGCTGTTACGGAAAGCATTCACCTTCAGGAAAAGAAAAAGAAGGTAAAATCGAACAAGCAGTTCAAAAACAATGGGAATACTTTATTGTATGAAAAGAAATCAAAGGCGGCTGATGGTGCAAGGAAACGCCGAGGAAGGAAAAGCTTGGAGAAAAAAGGCGAGGCTCTCAAAAGGATATTTGAACGAGCTGACTCATCAATTTCATTGGCCCCACCTAAGAACTTAGATCAGCAACCACCGCAATCGAGGTTAATAAATGGGGTGTTGGTGCTAAGCATTGAAGCTATGAATACACCTCCTCCCATCCCACGCACAACGGTTGATGATAAAGGTTCTGTTGCCGATGATACTTCTCAAGAAGCAAAATCTCAAACAGCCCCTGAGCTCAGCAATGTCGTTCAAATCCAAACGCCCGTCATTTATGAAATTAGTGAAAACGTACACGACCGAGAGAACAATATTGATGTTCTATCATTAAAAACCCCGCCCACAAAGATCCGTGAAAATGGTTAACCGACATTAGATATAATCCAAATGTATATACTCGCACGGGGGTTAAAACCATCGGAAAATATGTCGATGACATTAAAAAAAATAGCCAAGAAGAACCTCCTTCAATTAAACTGATCCACGAAGAGATTTCTGCGTCACCTGGTCGTTTATGTGACTCTTCCCGACTCTCGCCAACATTTGTTGCACTCAATACATTTTTAACATCTTCAACGCCTGTCGTATAATATGGTGCAGTAAGTATTTGTGCCCCCAAAAATTGAAATGTTCATTGAAGAACCCAATAAGTTGGCCGTCGAATGCCAACACCATCCATCTCTGCGGCCGAAACGTCACCACACCCACTAAAACGCCAACATTTGCTGCACTCAATCCATTTTCAACGCCTGTCATGTAACATGGTGCAGCAAGTATTTGTGCCCCCAAAAATCGAAATGTTAATTAAAGAACCCAATAAGTTGGCCGTCGAATGCCAACACCATCCATCTTCGCGGCCGAAACGTCACCACACCCACTAAAAAGCCAACATTTGCTGCACTCAATCCATTTTCAACGGCTTCAACGCCTGTCGTGTAACATGGTGCAGCAAGTATTTGTGCCCCCAAAAATCGAAATAATCATTGACGAACCCAAATAGTGGCCTTCGAATGCCAACGCCATCCTTCTCTGCGACCGGAACTTCACCACACCCACGAAAACACAATAGACAATACACAAGATGGCAATGGCAGCTACATGGGATTCGGTAAATATTTATTGTTTGTTTTTTTCGATATTTTTGTTTGATTTTTATAACTTTTTTTTTTCCTCTCACAGGCGACCGCAACAAACCAGAACAATAAGCAATGTTAAACGCTCACCCGAAACAGATCCTTCGCAAACAAGAAATTTCGTATCTCGCCAATGTAAATACATCTCTTCGTCAACATTTTTGGAATGCAAATGGTCAGTATGGCTATGCTGCACTAAAAAAAAACTCTTAACACATCATGGTGGCAACCGAAAATCAGACTAGTGCAATAAGAACGAAATAGTCGAGTGCCATTTTATCCGATGTTGTTGTTCAGGAAATGACAGCAGCTGTTGGTCCAAAGGGAAAAGTAGTACTGTCTCGAGATTATACAATTCAAATCGAAATATTCGTTGATGGTGCAAACGTTGGCAAACAAACCGCAACATTTCCCGCTCCAGTTACTGTTACGGAAAGCATTCACCTTCAGGAAAAGAAGAAGAAGGTAAAATCGAACAAGGAGGTCAAAACCAATTGGAATACAGTATTGTATCGAATAGTGTTATGGACGAAATGAAATCAAAGGCGGCTGATGGTGCAAGGAAACGCTGAGGAAGAAAAAGCTTGGAGCAAAAAAGGCGAGGCTCTCAAAAGGATATTTGAACGAGCTGACTCTTCGATTTCATTGGCCCCACTTAAGAACTTAGATCAGCAACCACCGCAATCGAGGTTAATAAATGGGGTGTTGGTGCCAAGCATTGAAGCTATGAATACACCTCCTCCCATCCCACCCACAACGGTTGATGATAAAGGTTCTGTTGCCGATGATACTTCTCAAGAAGCAAAATCTCAAATAGCCCCTGAGCTCAGCAATGTCGTTCAAATCCAAACGCCCGTCATTTTTGAAATTAGTGAAAACGTACACGACCGAGAGAACAATATTGATGTTCTATCATTAAAAACCCCGCCCACAAAGATCCGTGAAAATGGTTAACCGACATTAGATATAATCCAAATGTATATACTCGCACGGGGGTTAAAACCATCGGAAAATATGTCGATGACATTAAAAAAAATAGCCAAGAAGAACCTCCTTCAATTAAACTGATCCACGAAGAGATTTCTGCGTCACCTGGTCGTTTATGTGACTCTTCCCGACTTTCGCCAACATTTGTTGCACTCAATACATTTTTAACATCTTCAACGCCTGTCGTATAATATGGTGCAGTAAGTATTTGTGCCCCCAAAAATTGAAATGTTCATTGAAGAACCCAATAAGTTGGCCGTCGAATGCCAACACCATCCATCTTCGCGGCCGAAACGTCACCACACCCACTAAAAAGCCAACATTTGCTGCACTCAATCCATTTTCAACGGCTTCAACGCCTGTCGTGTAACATGGTGCAGCAAGTATTTGTGCCCCCAAAAATCGAAATAATCATTGACGAACCCAATAAGTTGGCCTTCGAATGCCAACACCATCCTTCTCTGCGACCGGAACTTCACCACACCCACGAAAACACAATAGACAATACACAAGATGGCAATGGCAGCTACATGGGATTCGGTAAATATTTATTGTTTGTTTTTTTCGATATTTTTGTTTGATTTTTATAACTTTTTTTTTTCCTCTCACAGGCGACCGCAACAAACCAGAACAATAAGCAATGTTAAACGCTCACCCGAAACAGAACCTTCGCAAACAAGAAATTTCGTATCTCGCCAATGTAAATACATCTCTGCGTCAACATTTTTGGAATGCATATGGTCAGTATGGCTATGCTGCACTAAAAAAAAAACTCTTAACACATTATGGTGGCAACCGAAAATCAGACTAGTGCAATAAGAATGAAATAGTCGAGTGCCATTTTATCCGATGTTGTTGTTCAGGAAATGACAGCCGCTGCTGATCCAAAGGGAAAAGTAGTACTGTCTCGAGATTATACAATTCAAATCGAAATATTAGTTGATGGTGCAAACGTTGGCAAACAAACCGCAACATTGCCCGCTCCAGTTACTGTTACGGAAAGCATTCACCTTCAGGAAAAGAAGAAGCATGTAAAATCGAACAAGCAGTTCAAAACCAATTGGAATACAGTATTGTATCGAATAGTGTTATGGACGAAATGAAAACAAAGGCGGCTGATGGTGCAAGGAAACGCTGAGGAAGGAAAAGCTTGGAGAAAAAAGGCGAGGCTCTCAAAAGGATATTTGAACGAGCTGACTCATCAATTTCATTGGCCCCACCTAAGAACTTAGATCAGCAACCACCGCAATCGAGGTTAATAAATGGGGTGTTGGTGCTAAGCATTGAAGCTATGAATACACCTCCTCCCATCCCACCCACAACGGTTGATGATAAAGGTTCTGTTGCCGATGATACTTCTCAAGAAGCAAAATCTCAAATAGCCTCTGAGCTCAGCAATGTCGTTCAAATCCAAACGCCCGTCATTTTTGAAATTAGTGAAAACGTACACGACCGAGAGAACAATATTGATGTTCTATCATTAAAAACCCCGCCCACAAAGATCCGTGAAAATGGTTAACGGACATTAGATATAATCCAAATGTATATACTCGCACGGGGGTTAAAACCATCGGAAAATATGTCGATGACATTAAAAAAAATTGCCAAGAAGAACCTCCTTCAATTAAACTGATCCACGAAGAGATTTCTGCGTCACCTGGTCGTTTATGTGACTCTTCCCGACTCTCGCCAACATTTGTTGCACTCAATACATTTTTAACATCTTCAACGCCTGTCGTATAATATGGTGCAGTAACTATTTGTGCCCCCAAAAATTAAAATGTTCATTGAAGAACCCAATAAGTTGGCCGTCGAATGCCAACACCATCCATCTCTGCGGCCGAAACGTCACCACACCCACTAAAACGCCAACATTTGCTGCACTCAATCCATTTTCAACGCCTGTCATGTAACATAGTGCAGCAAGTATTTGTGCCCCCAAAAATCGAAATGTTAATTAAAGAACCCAATAAGTTGGCCGTCGAATGCCAACACCATCCATCTTCGCGGCCGAAACGTCACCACACCCACTAAAAAGCCAACATTTGCTGCACTCAATCCATTTTCAACGGCTTCAACGCCTGTCGTGTAACATGGTGCAGCAAGTATTTGTGCCCCCAAAAATCGAAATAATCATTGACGAACCCAAATAGTGGCCTTCGAATGCCAACGCCATCCTTCTCTGCGACCGGAACTTCACCACACCCACGAAAACACAATAGACAATACACAAGATGGCAATGGCAGCTACATGGGATTCGGTAAATATTTATTGTTTGTTTTTTTCGATATTTTTGTTTGATTTTTATAACTTTTTTTTTTCCTCTCACAGGCGACCGCAACAAACCAGAACAATAAGCAATGTTAAACGCTCACCCGAAACAGAACCTTCGCAAACAAGAAATTTCGTATCTCGCCAATGTAAATACATCTCTGCGTCAACATTTTTGGAATGCAAATGGTCAGTATGGCTATGCTGCACTAAAAAAAACTCTTAACACATCATGGTGGCAACCGAAAATCAGACTAGTGCAATAAGAACGAAATAGTCGAGTGCCATTTTATTCGATGTTGTTGTTCAGGAAATGACAGCAGCTGTTGGTCCAAAGGGAAAAGTAGTACTGTCTCGAGATTATACAATTCAAATCGAAATATTCGTTGATGGTGCAAACGTTGGCAAACAAACCGCAACATTTCCCGCTCCAGTTACTGTTACGGAAAGCATTCACCTTCAGGAAAAGAAGAAGAAGGTAAAATCGAACAAGCAGTTCAAAACCAATTGGAATACAGTATTGTATCGAATAGTGTTATGGACGAAATGAAATCAAAGGCGGCTGATGGTGCAAGGAAACGCTGAGGAAGAAAAAGCTTGGAGCAAAAAAGGCGAGGCTCTCAAAAGGATATTTGAACGAGCTGACTCTTCGATTTCATTGGCCCCACTTAAGAACTTAGATCAGCAACCACCGCAATCGAGGTTAATAAATGGGGTGTTGGTGCCAAGCATTGAAGCTATGAATACACCTCCTCCCATCCCACCCACAACGGTTGATGATAAAGGTTCTGTTGCCGATGATACTTCTCAAGAAGCAAAATCTCAAATAGCCCCTGAGCTCAGCAATGTCGTTCAAATCCAAACGCCCGTCATTTTTGAAATTAGTGAAAACGTACACGACCGAGAGAACAATATTGATGTTCTATCATTAAAAACCCCGCCCACAAAGATCCGTGAAAATGGTTAACCGACATTAGATATAATCCAAATGTATATACTCGCACGGGGGTTAAAACCATCGGAAAATATGTCGATGACATTAAAAAAAATAGCCAAGAAGAACCTCCTTCAATTAAACTGATCCACGAAGAGATTTCTGCGTCACCTGGTCGTTTATGTGACTCTTCCCGACTTTCGCCAACATTTGTTGCACTCAATACATTTTTAACATCTTCAACGCCTGTCGTATAATATGGTGCAGTAAGTATTTGTGCCCCCAAAAATTGAAATGTTCATTGAAGAACCCAATAAGTTGGCCGTCGAATGCCAACACCATCCATCTTCGCGGCCGAAACGTCACCACACCCACTAAAAAGCCAACATTTGCTGCACTCAATCCATTTTCAACGGCTTCAACGCCTGTCGTGTAACATGGTGCAGCAAGTATTTGTGCCCCCAAAAATCGAAATAATCATTGACGAACCCAATAAGTTGGCCTTCGAATGCCAACACCATCCTTCTCTGCTACCGGAACTTCACCACACCCACGAAAACACAATAGACAATACACAAGATGGCAATGGCAGCTACATGGGATTCGGTAAATATTTATTGTTTGTTTTTTTCGATATTTTTGTTTGATTTTTATAACTTTTTTTTTTCCTCTCACAGGCGACCGCAACAAACCAGAACAATAAGCAATGTTAAACGCTCACCCGAAACAGAACCTTCGCAAACAAGAAATTTCGTATCTCGCCAATGTAAATACATCTCTGCGTCAACATTTTTGGAATGCATATGGTCAGTATGGCTATGCTGCACTAAAAAAAAAACTCTTAACACATTATGGTGGCAACCGAAAATCAGACTAGTGCAATAAGAATGAAATAGTCGAGTGCCATTTTATCCGATGTTGTTGTTCAGGAAATGACAGCAGCTGCTGGTCCAAAGGGAAAAGTAGTACTGTCTCGAGATTATACAATTCAAATCGAAATATTAGTTGATGGTGCAAACGTTGGCAAACAAACCGCAACATTGCCCGCTCCAGTTACTGTTACGGAAAGCATTCACCTTCAGGAAAAGAAGAAGCATGTAAAATCGAACAAGCAGTTCAAAACCAATTGGAATACAGTATTGTATCGAATAGTGTTATGGACGAAATGAAAACAAAGGCGGCTGATGGTGCAAGGAAACGCTGAGGAAGGAAAAGCTTGGAGCAAAAAAGGCGAGGCTCTCAAAAGGATATTTGAACGAGCTGACTCTTCGATTTAATTGGCCCCACTTAAGAACTTAGATCAGCAACCACCGCAATCGAGGTTAATAAATGGGGTGTTGGTGCCAAGCATTGAAGCTATGAATACACCTCCTCCCATCCCACCCACAACGGTTGATGATAAAGGTTCTGTTGCCGATGATACTTCTCAAGAAGCAAAATCTCAAACAGCCCCTGAGCCCAGCAATGTCGTTCAAATCCAAACGCCCGTACGAGAGAACAATATTGATGTTCTATATTGATGACATTAAACAAATTAGTCAAGATGAACCTCCTCCAATTAAACTGAACCACTAAGAGATTTCTGCGTCACCTGGTCGTTTATGTGAGTGTTCCCGACTCTCGACAACATTTGCTGCACTCAATCCATTTTTAACGTCTTCAACGCCTGTCGTATAATATGGTGCAGTAAGTATTTGTGCCCCCAAAAATTGAAATATTCATTGAAGAACCCAATAAGTTGGCCGTCGAATGCCAACACGATCCATATTTGCGGCCGAAACGTCACCACACCCACGAAAACGCCAACATTTGCTGCACTCAATCCATTTTCAACGCCTGTCATGTAACATGGTGCAGCAAGTATTCGTGCCCCAAAAAATCGAAATGTTCCATAAAGAACCCAATAAGTTGGCCGTCGAATGCCAACACCATCCATCTCTGCGGCCGAAACGTCACCACACCCACGAAAACGCCAACATTTGCTGCACACAATCCGTTTTCAACGCCTGTCATATAACATGGTGCAGTAAGTATTTTTGCCCCAAATAATTGAAATGTTCATTGAAGAACCCAATAAGTTGGCCGTCGAATGCCAACACCATCCATCTCTGCGGCCGAAACGTCACCACACCCACGAAAACGCCAATATTTGCTGCACTCAATCCATTTTAAACGTCTTCAACGCCTGTTGTGTAAGATGGTGCAGCAAGTATTTGTGCCCCCAAAAATCGAAATATTCATAGAAGGACCCAATAATTTGGCCTTCGAATGCCAACACCATCCATCTCTGCGGCCGAAACGTCTCCACACCCACGAAAACACAATAGATAACACACAAGATGGCAATGGCAGTTACATGGGATTCGGTAAATATTTATTGTTTGTTTTTTTTCGATATTTTTGTTTGATTTTTTTAACTTTTTTTTTCCTCTCATAGGCGACCGCAACAAACCAGAACAATAAGCAATGTTAAACGCTTACCCGACACAGAACCTTCGCAAACAAGAAATCTCGTATCTCTCTGGTCAGTAGGACTATGCTGCAATAAAAAAAAACTTCAAACATCATGGTGGCAACCGAAAATCAGACTAGTGCAATAAGAATGAAATCGTTGAGTACCATTTAATCGGATGTTGTTGTTCAGGAAATGACAGCCGCTTCTGATCCAAAGAAAAAAGAAGTACTGTCTCGAGATTTTACAATTCCAGTTGAAATATTAGCTGATGGTGCAAACGTTGGCAAACAAACCGCAACATTGCCTGCTCCAGTTGCTGTTACGGAAAGCATTCACCTTCAGGAAAAGAACAAGAAGGTAAGATCGAACAAGCAGTTCAAAAACAATGGGAATACTTTATTGTATGAAAAGAAATCAAAGGCGGCTGATGGTGCAAGGAAACGCCGAGGAAGGAAAAGCTTGGAGAAAAAAGGCGAGGCTCTCAAAAGGATATTTGAACGAGCTGACTCATCAATTTCATTGGCCCCACCTAAGAACTTAGATCAGCAACCACCGCAATCGAGGTTAATAAATGGGGTGTTGGTGCTAAGCATTGAAGCTATGAATACACCTCCTCCCATCCCACCCACAACGGTTGATGATAAAGGTTCTGTTGCCGATGATACTTCTCAAGGAGCAAAATCTCAAACAGCCCCTGAGCTCAGCAATGTCGTTCAAATCCAAACGCCCGTCATTTATGAAATTAGTGAAAACGTACACGACCGAGAGAACAATATTGATGTTCTATCATTAAAAACCCCGCCCACAAAGATCCGTGAAAATGGTTAACCGACATTAGATATAATCCAAATGTATATACTCGCACGGGGGTTAAAACCATCGGAAAATATATCGATGACATTAAAAAAAATAGCCAAGAAGAACCTCCTTCAATTAAACTGATCCACGAAGAGATTTCTGCGTCACCTGGTCGTTTATGTGACTCTTCCCGACTCTCGCCAACATTTGTTGCACTCAATACATTTTTAACATCTTCAACGCCTGTCGTATAATATGGTGCAGTAAGTATTTGTGCCCCCAAAAATTGAAATGTTCATTGAAGAACCCAATAAGTTGGCCGTCGAATGCCAACACCATCCATCTTCGCGGCCGAAACGTCACCACACCCACTAAAAAGCCAACATTTGCTGCACTCAATCCATTTTCAACGGCTTCAACGCCTGTCGTGTAACATGGTGCAGCAAGTATTTGTGCCCCCAAAAATCGAAATAATCATTGACGAACCCAATAAGTTGGCCTTCGAATGCCAACACCATCCTTCTCTGCGACCGGAACTTCACCACACCCACGAAAACACAATAGACAATACACAAGATGGCAATGGCAGCTACATGGGATTCGGTAAATATTTATTGTTTGTTTTTTTCGATATTTTTGTTTGATTTTTATAACTTTTTTTTTTCCTCTCACAGGCGACCGCAACAAACCAGAACAATAAGCAATGTTAAACGCTCACCCGACACAGAACCTTCGCAAACAAGAAATCTCGTACCTCGCCTATGTAAATACATCTCTGCGTCAACATTTTTGGAATGAATTGAAATGTTCATTGAAGAACCCAATAATTTGGCCGTCGAATGCCAACACCATCCATCACTGCGGCCGAAACGTCACCAAACCCACGAAAATGCCAACATTTGCTGCACTCAATCCATTTTCAACGCCTGTCATGTAACATGTTGGTGCCAAGCATTTAAGCTATGAATACACCTCCTCCCACCCCACCCACAAAGGTTCTGTTGCCGATGATACTTCTCAAGAAGCAAAATCTCAAACAGCCCCTGAGCCCAGCAATGTCGTTCAAATCCAAACGCCCGTCATTTACGAAATTGGTGAAAACGTACACGACCGAGAGAACAATATTGATGTTCTATCATTAAATATCCCGCCCACAAAAATCCGTGAAAATGGTTCACCGACATTACATATTACGGTAAGCCTTCAACTTCAGGGAAAGAAGAAGAAAGTAAAATCGAACAAGCAATTCAAAAACAATGGGAATAGAGTATTTATTATTATTATTTATTATTATTTATTATCATCAAGCAGACTATATAATACAAATTAGTAATATAGACTCTTATAGACTACAGAACTATACTAGCAGCATGCAATACTATACCATTTAATAATCTTATTAACTAATCACTAACTGAAATATACAAGTAGCATGCGATACTTTACAATTTACTTATTAACTAACAACCAAGGTGAAGTAAAGTTAATATATAGATAACATGTTTTTTGAATGTATCTCGACATAGATTAGTAGAAATCAATATAATTACAAATTAAGTTAGGTTGTATAATACATCGTGTTATCGGTTCATTGAGTCCATAATTTACTCTATGAAACGGAACAGCGAATAGACTATGTACGCTTAGAGCTCTAGAAGGAGCATACATTTTTATTAATGATAAAAGAAGAATATCCCGAACAAAAATTATTTTAAAGTAGGTCTTTCGAATTTTTAAAGATTGAAGACCAAGTAAATTACATCTTGCAGGCATTTGAATGTTCCAATTTAGTCTGAATACAGCCAATCTGGAGAATCTTTTTTGGATGCTTTCAATTCATTTAGAGCGTATTGCATAGTATGGGTTCCATATAACACAGCAATACTCAAGTACAGGTCTTACGTACGTACAGAAAAAAGCTCTAAGGGTGTAAGGGTCAGAAAATTCTTTTGAGTTACGCGCAACGAATCCAAGTAAAGAATTTGCCTTAGCCACCACAAAATCGATGTGAAGGCAGAAAGTGAGCTTAGGATCGAAGATAACGCCAAGGTCCTTTTTTTCATCGACAATTTGCAATAGTTTTATGGACGAAATGAAATCAAAGGTGGCTGATGGTGCAAGGAAGCACCGAGGAAGGAAAAGTCTGGAGAAAAAAGACAGGCTCTCAAAAGTATATTTGAACGAGCTGACTCATCGATTTCATCGGCCCCACCTAAGAACTTAAATCAGCAACCACCGTAATCGAGCTTAATAAATGGGGTGTTGGTGCCAAGCATTGAAGCTATGAATTCACCGCCTCCCACCCCACCCACAACGGTATATGATAAAGGTTCTGTTGCCGATGATACTTCTCAAGAAGAAAAATCTCAAACAGCCCCTGAGCCCAGCAATGTCGTTCAAATCCAAACGCCCGTCATTTACGAAACTGGTGAAAACGTACACGACCGAGAGAACAATATTGATGTTCTATCATTAAATATCCCGCCCACAAAAATCCGTGAAAATGGTTCACAGACATTTGATATAATGCAAATAATGTTAAAACCATCGGAAAATTTGTCGATGACATTAAACAAATTAGTCAAGATGAACCTCCATCAATTAAACCACGAAGAGATTGCTGCGTCACCTGGTCGTTTATGTGAGTGTTCCCGACTCTCGACAACATTTGCTGCACACAATCCATTTTCAACGTCTGAACGCCTGTTGTGTAACATGGTGCAGCAAGTATTTGTGCCCCCAAAAATCGAAATATTCATAGAAGAACCCAATAAGTTGGCCGTCGAATGCCAACACCATCCATCTCTGTGGCCGAAACGTCACCACACCCACGAAAACGCCAACATTTGCTGCACTCAATCCATTTTCAACGTCTTCAACGCCTGTTGTATAACATGGTGCAGCAAGTATTTGTGCCCCCAAAAATCGAAATATTCATAGAAGAACCCAATAATTTGGCCGTCGAATGCCAACACCATCCATCTATGCCGTCGAAACGTCACCAAACCCACGAAAACGCCACTATTTGCTGCACTCAATCCATTTTCAACGCCTGTTGTGTAACATGGTGCAGCAAGTATTTGTGCCCCCAAAAATCGAAATATTCATAGAAGAACCCAATAATTTGGCCGTCGAATGCCAACACCATCCATCTCTGCGGCCGAACCGTCACCACACCCACGAAAACGCCAACATTTGCTGCACTCAATCCGTTTTCAACGCCTATCATATAACATGGTGCAGTAAGTATTTGTGCCCCAAAAAATTGAAATGTTCATTGAAGAACCCAATAAGTTGGCCGTTGAATGCCAACACCATCCATCTCTGCGGCCGAACCGTCACCACACCCACGAAAACGCCAAAATTTGCTGCACTCAATCCGTTTTCAACGCCTGTCATAAAACATGGTGCAGTATTTGTACCCCAAAAAATTGGAATGTTCATTGAAGAACCCAATAAGTTGGCCGTCGAATGCCAACACCATCCATCTCTGTGGCCGAAACGTCACCACACCCACGAAAACGCCAACATTTGCTGCACTCAATCCATTTTCAACCTCTTCAACGCCTGTCATATAACATGGTGCAGTAAGTATTTGTGCCCCCAAAAATTGAAATGTTCATTGAAGAACCCAATAAGTTGGCCGTCGAATGCCAACACCATCCATCTCTGCGATCGAAATGTCACCAAACCCACGAAAACGCCAACATTTGCTGCACTCAATCCATTTTCAACGCCTGTCATGTAACATAGTGCAGCAAGTATTTGTGCTCCCAAAAATCGAAATGTTGATTAAAGAACCCAATAAGTTGGCCGTCGAATGCCAACACCATCCATCTCCGCGGCCGAACCGTCACCACACCCACGAAAAATCTAACATTTGCTGCTATCAATCCATTTTCAACTGCTTCAACGCCTGTCGCGTAACATGGTGCAGCAAGTATTTGTGCCCCAAAATTGAAATGTTTATTTAAGAACCCAATAAGTTGGCCTTCGAATGCCAACACCATCCATCTCTGCGGCCGAAACGTCACCACACCCACGCAAACGCAATAGACAACACACAAGATGGCAATGGCAGCTACATGGGATTCGGTAAATATTTATTGTTTGTTTTTTTTTTCTATATTTTTATTTGATTTTTATAACTTTTTTTTTCCTCTCACAGGCGACCGCAACAAACCAGAACAATAAGCAATGTTAAACGCTCACCCGACACAGAACCTTCGCAAACAAGAAATCTCGTATCTCGCCTATGTAAATACATCTCTGCGTCAACATTTTTGAAATGAATTGAAATGTTCATTGAAGAACCCAATAAGTTGGCCGTCGAATGCCAACACCATCCATCACTGCGGCCGAAACGTCACCAAACCCAAGAAAATGACAACATTTGCTGCACTCAATCCATTTTCAACGCCTGTCATGTAACATGTTGGTGCCAAGCATTTAAGCTATGAATACACCTCCTCCCACCCCACCCACAACGGTTGATGATAAAGGTTCTGTTGCCGATGATACTTCTCAAGAAGCAAAATCTCAAACAGCCCCTGAGCCCAGCAATGTCGTTCAAATCCAAACGCCCGTCATTTACGAAATTGGTGAAAACGTACACGACCGAGAGAACAATATTGATGTTCTAGCATTAAATATCCCGCCCACAAAAATCCGTGAAAATGGTTCACCGACATTAAATATAATGCAAATGTATATATTCAGACGGGGGTTAAAACCATCGGAAAATTTGTCGATGACATTAAACAAATTAAACAGATGAACCTCCTTCAATTAAACTGAACCACGAAGAGATTTCTGCGTCACCTGGTCGTTTATGTGAGTGTTCCCGAATCTCGACAACATTTCCTGCACTCAATCCATTTTCAACGTCTTGAACGCCTGTCGTATAATATGGTGCAGTAAGTATTTGTGCCCCCAAAAATTGAAATGTTCATTGAAGAACCCAATAAGTTGGCCTTCTAATGCCAACACCATCCATCTCTGCGGCCAAATCGTCACCACACCCATGAAAACGCCAACATTTGCTGCACTCAATCCGTTTTCAACGCCTGTCATAAAACATGGTGCAGTATTTGTGCCCCAAAAAATTGAAATGTTCATTGAAGAACCCAATAAGTTGGCCGTCGAATGCCAACACCATCCATCTCTGCGGCCGAACCGTCACCACACCCACGAAAACGCCAACATTTGCTGCACTCATTCCGTTTTCAACGCCTATCATATAACATGGTGCAGTAAGTATTTTTGGCCCAAAAAATTGAAATGTTCATTGAAGAACCCAATAAGTTGGCCGTCGAATGCCAACACCATCCATCTCTGCGGCCAAAACGTCACCACACCCACGAAAACGCCAACATTTGCTGCACTCAATCCGTTTTCAACGCCTGTCATATAACATGGTGCAGTAAGTATTTGTGCCCCAAAAATCGAAATGTTCATTGAAGAACCCAATAGGTTGGCCTTCGAATGCCAACACCATCCATCTCTGCGGCCGAAACGTCACCACGCCCACGAAAACACAATAGACAACACACAAGATGGCAATGGCAGCTACATGGGATTCGGTAAATATTTATTGTTTGTTTTTTTCGCTATTTTTGTTTGATTTTTGTAACTTTTTTTTTCCTCTCACATGCGACCGCAACAAACCAGAACAATAATCAATGTTAAACGCTCACCCGACACAGAACCTTCGCAAACAAGAAATCTCGTATCTCTCTGGTCACTAGGGCTATGCTGCAATAAAAAAACTCGTCAAACATCATGGTGGCAACCGAAAATCAGACTAGTGCAATAAGAACGAAAACGTTGAGTGCGATTTAATCGGATGTTGTTGTTCAGGAAATGACAGCCGCTGCTGATCCAAAGGAAAAAGAAGTACTGTCTCGAGATTATACAATTCCAGTTGAAATATTAGCTGATGGTGCAAACGTTGGCAAACAAACCGCAACATTGCCCGCCCCAGTTGCTGTTGCTGTTACGGTAAGCCTTCAACTTCAGGGAAAGAAGAAGAAAGTAAAATCGAACAAGCAATTCAAAAACAATGGGAATAAGGTATTTATTATTATTATTTATTATTTATTATTATTTATTATCATCAAGCAGACTATATAATACAAATTAGTAATATATACTCTTATAGACTACAGAACTATACTAGCAGCATGCAATACTATACCATTTACTAATCTTATTAACTAATCACTAACTGAAATATACAAGTAGCATGCGATACTTTACAATTTACTTATTAACTAACAACCAAGGTGAAGTAAAGTTAATATATAGATAACATGTTTTTTGAATGTATCTCGACATAGATTATCGTAGAAATCAATATAATTACAAATTAAGTTAGGTTGTATAATACATCGTGTTATCGGTTCATTGAGTCCATAATTTACTCTATGAAACGGAACAGCGAATAGACTATGTACTCTTAGAGCTCTAGAAGGAGCATACATTTTTATTAATGATAAAAGAAAAGGACAAACAATCTGATTTTGAAGAATATCCCGAACAAAAATTATTTTAAAGTAGGTCTTTCGAATTTTTAAAGATTGAAGACCAAGTAAATTACATCTTGCAGGCATTTGAATGTTCCAATTTAGTCTGAATACAGCCAATCTGGAGAATCTTTTTTGGATGCTTTCAATTCATTTAGAGCGTATTGCATAGTATGGGTTCCATATAACACAGCAATACTCAAGTACAGGTCTTACGTACGTACAGAAAAAAGCTCTAAGGGTGTAAGGGTCAGAAAATTCTTTTGAGTTACGCGCAACGAATCCAAGTAAAGAATTTGCCTTAGCCACCACAAAATCGATGTGAAGGCAGAAAGTGAGCTTAGGATCGAAGATAACGCCAAGGTCCTTTTTTTCATCGACAATTTGCAATAGTTTTATGGACGAAATGAAATCAAAGGTGGCTGATGGTGCAAGGAAGCACCGAGGAAGGAAAAGTTTGGAGAAAAAAGACAGGCTCTCAAAAGTATATTTGAACGAGCTGACTCATCGATTTCATCAGCCCCACCTATGAACTTAAATCAGCAACCACCGCAATCGAGGTTAATAAATGGGGTGTTGGTGCCAAGCATTGAAGCTATGAATTCACCGCCTCCCACCCCACCCACAACGGTTGATGATAAAGGTTCTGTTGCCGATGATACTTCTCAAGAAGCAAAATCTCAAACAGCCCCTGAGCCCAGCAATGTCGTTCAAATCCAAACGCCCGTCATTTACGAAACTGGTGAAAACATACACGACCGAGAGAACAATATTGATGTTCTATCATTAAATATCCCGCCCACAAAAATCCGTGAAAATGGTTCACCGACATTTGATATAATGCAAATGTATATATTCAGACGGGCGTTAAAACCATCGGAAAATTTGTCGATGACATTAAACAAATTAGTCAAGATGAACCTCCATCAATTAAACCACGAAGAGATTGCTGCGTCACCTGGTCGTTTATGTGAGTGTTCCCGACTCTCGACAACATTTGCTGCACACAATCCATTTTCAACGTCTGAACGCCTGTTGTGTAACATGGTGCAGCAAGTATTTGTGCCCCCAAAAATCGAAATATTCATAGAAGAACCCAATAAGTTGGCCGTCGAATGCCAACACCATCCATCTCTGTGGCCGAAACGTCACCACACCCACGAAAACGCCAACATTTGCTGCACTCAATCCATTTTCAACGTCTTCAACGCCTGTTGTGTAACATGGTGCAGCAAGTATTTGTGCCCCCAAAAATCGAAATATTCATAGAAGAACCCAATAATTTGGCCGTCGAATGCCAACACCATCCATCTCTGCGGCCCAAACGTCACCACACCCACGAAAACGCCAACATTTGCTGCACTCAATCCATTTTCAACGCCTGTCATGTAACATGATGCAGCAAGTATTTGTGCCCCCAAAAATCGAAATGTTCCATGAAGAACCCAATAAGTTGGCCGTCGAATGCCAACACCATCCATCTCCGCGGCCGAAACGTCACCACACCCACGAAAACGCTAACATTTGCTGCACTCAATCCATTTTCAACGCCTGTCATATAACATGGTGCAGTAACTATTTGTGCCCCAAAAAATCGAAATGTTCATTTAAGAACCCAATAAGTTGGCTGTCGAATGCCAACACCATCCATCTCTGCGGCCGAAACGTCACCACACCTACGAAAACGCCACTATTTGCTGCATTCAATCCATTTTCAATGTCTTCAACGCCTGTTGTGTAACATGGTGCAGCAAGTATTTGTGCCCCCAAAAATCGAAATATTCATAGAAGAACCCAATAATTTGGCCGTCGAATGCCAACACCATCCATCTATGCCGTCGAAACGTCACCAAACCTACGAAAACGCCACTATTTGCTGCACTCAATCCATTTTCAACGCCTGTTGTGTAACATGGTACAGCAAGTATTGGTGCCCCCAAAAATCGAAATATTCATAGAAGAACCCAATAATTTGGCCGTCGAATGCCAACACCATCCATCTCTGCGGCCGAACCGTCACCACACCCACGAAAACGCCAACATTTGCTGCACTCAATCCGTTTTCAACGCCTATCATATAACATGGTGCAGTAAGTATTTTTGCCCCAAAAAATTGAAATGTTCATTGAAGAACCCAATAAGTTGGCCGTCGAATGCCAACACCATCCATCTCTGCGGCCGAACCGTCACCACACCCACGAAAACGCCAACATTTGCTGCACTCAATCCGTTTTCAACGCCTGTCATAAAACATGGTGCAGTATTTGTGCCCCAAAAAATTGAAATGTTCATTGAAGAACCCAATAAGTTGGCCGTCGAATGCCAACACCATCCATCTCTGCGGCCGAAACGTCACCACACCCACGAAAACGCCAACATTTGCTGCACTCAATCCATTTTCAACCTCTTCAACGCCTGTCATATAACATGGTGCAGTAAGTATTTGTGCCCCCAAAAATTGAAATGTTTATCAAAGAACCCAATAAGTTGGCCGTCGAATGCCAACACCATCCATCTTTGCGATCGAAATGTCACCAAACCCACGAAAACGCCAACATTTGCTGCACTCAATCCATTTTCAACGCCTGTCATGTAACAAGGTGCAGCAAGTACTTGTGCCCCCAAAAATCGAAGTGTTCATTGAAGAACACCATCCAGCTCTGAGGCCGAAACGTCACCACACCCACGAAAAAGCCAACATTTGCTGCACTCAATCTATTTTCAACGTCTTCAACGCCTGTCATGTATCATGGTGCAGTAAGTATTTGTGCCCCCAAAAATCGAAATGTTGATTAAAGAACCCAATAAGTTGGCCGTCGAATGCCAACAACATCCATCTCCGCGGCCGAAACGTCACCACACCTACGAAAAAGCCAACATTTGCTGCACTCAATCTATTTTCAACGCCGGTCATGTAACATGGTGCAGCAAGTATTTGTGCCCCCAAAAATCGAAATATTCATAGAAGAACCCAATAATTTGGCCGTCGAATGCAAACACCATCCATCTCTGCGGCCGAACCGTCACCACACCCACGAAAACGCCAACATTTGCTGCACTCAATCCGTTTTCAACGCCTGTCATATAACATGGTGCAGTAAGTATTTGTGCCCCAAAAAATTGAAATGTTCATTGCAGAACCCAATAAGTTGGCCGTCGAATGCCAACACCATCCATCTCTGCGGCCGAACCATCACCACACCCACGAAAACGCCAACATTTGCTGCACTCAATGCGTTTTCAACGCCTGTCATATAACATGGTGCAGTATTTGTGCCCCAAAAAATTGAAATGTTCATTGAAGAACCCAATAAGTTGGCCGTCGAATGCCAACACCATCCATCTCTGCGATCGAAATGTCACCAAACCCACGAAAACGCCAACATTTGCTGCACTCAATTCATTTTCAACGCCTGTCATGTAACATGGTGCAGCAAGTGTTTGTGCCCCCAAAAATCGAAATATTCATAGAAGAACCCAATAATTTGGCCGTCGAATGCCAACAACATCCATCTCTGCGGCCGAACCGTCACCACACCCACGAAAACGCCAACATTTGCTGCACTCAATCCGTTTTCAACGCCTGTCATATAACATGGTGCAGTAAGTATTTGTGCCCCAAAAAATTGAAATGTTCATTGCAGAAGCCAATAAGTTGGCCGTCGAATGCCAACACCATCCATCTCTGCGATCGAAATGTCACCAAACCCACGAAAACGCCAACATTTGCTGCACTCAATCCATTTTCAACGCCTGTCATGTAACATGGTGCAGCAAGTACTTGTGCCCCCAAAATTCGAAGTGTTCATTGAAGAACCCAATAAGTTGGCCGTCGAATGCCAACACCATCCATCTCTCCGGCCGAAACGTCACCAAACCCACGAAAACGCCAACATTTGCTGCACTCAATCCATTTTCAACGCCGGTCATGTAACATGGTGCAGCAAGTATTTGTGCCCCCAAAAATCGAAATATTCATAGAAGAACCCAATAATTTGGCCGTCGAATGCTAACACCATCCATCTCTGCGGCCGAACCGTCACCACACCTACGACAACGCCAACATTTAATGCACTCAATCCGGTTTTAAAGCCTGTCATATAACATGGTGCAGTAAGTATTTGTGCCCCAAAAAATTGAAATGTTCATTGAAGAACCCAATAAGTTGGCCGTCGAATGCCAACAACATCCATCTCTGCGGCCGAAACGTCACCACACCCACGAAAACGCCAACATTTGCTGCACTCAATCCATTTTCAACCTCTTCAACGCCTGTCATATAACATGGTGCAGTAAGTATTTGTGCCCCCAAAAGTTGAAATGTTCATTGAAGAACCCAATAAGTTGGCCGTCGAATGCCAACACCATCCATCTCTGCGGCCGAAACATCACCAAACTCACGAAAACGCCAACATTTGCTGCACTCAATCCATTTTCAACGCCTGTCATGTAACATGGTGCAGCAAGTATTTGTGCCCCCAAAAATCGAAATGTTCCATGAAGAACCCAATAAGTTGGCCGTCGAAAATGCCAACATTTGCTGCACTCAATCCATTTTCAATGCCTGTCATGTAACATGGTGCAGTAAGTATTTGTGCCCCAAAAAATTGAAATGTTCACTGCAGAACCCAATAAGTTGGCCGTCGAATGCCAACACCATCCATCTCTGCGGCCGAAACGTCACCACACCCACGAAAACGCCAACATTTGCTGCACTCAATCCATTTTCAACCTCTTCAACGCCTGTCATATAACATGGTGCAGTAAGTATTTGTGCCCCCAAAAGTTGAAATGTTCATAGAAGAACCCAATAATTTGGCCGTCGAATGCCAACACCATCCATCTCTGCGGCCGAACCGTCACCACACCCACGAAAACGCCAACATTTGCTGCACTCAATCCGTTTTCAACGCCTGTCATATAACATGGTGCAGTAAGTATTTGTGCCCCAAAAAATTGAAATGTTCATTGCAGAACCCAATAAGTTGGCCGTCGAATGCCAACACCATCCATCTCTGCGGCCGAACCGTCACCACACCCACGAAAACGCCAACATTTGCTGCACTCAATGCGTTTTCAACGACTGTCATATAACATGGTTCAGTATTTGTGCCCCAAAAAATTGAAATGTTCATTGAAGAACCCAATAAGTTGGCCGTCGAATGCCAACACCATCCATCTCTGCGATCGAAATGTCACCAAACCCACGAAAACGCCAACATTTGCTGCACTCAATCCATTTTCAACGCCTGTCATGTAACATGGTGCAGCAAGTACTTGTGCCACCAAAATTCAAAGTGTTCATTGAAGAACCCAATAAGTTGGCCGTCAAATGCCAACACAATCCATCTCTGAGGGCGAAACGTCACCAGACCCACGAAAAAGCCAACATTTGCTGCACTCAATCTATTTTCAACGTCTTCAACGCCTGTCATGTAACATGGTGCAGCAAGTATTTGTGCCCCCAAAAATCGAAATGTTCATTCAAGAACCCAATAAGTTGGCCTTCGAATGCCATCTCTGGGGCTGAAACGTCACCACACCCACGAAAACACAATAGACAACACACAAGATGGCAATGGCAGCTACATGGGATTCGGTAAATATGTATTGTTTGTTTTTTTTTCGATATTTTTGTTTGATTTTTATAACTTTTTTTTTCCTCTCATAGGCGACCGCAACAAACCAGAACAATAAGCAATGTTAAACGCTTACCCGACACAGAACCTTCGCAAACAAGAAATCTCGTATCTCTCTGGTCAGTAGGACTATGCTGCAATAAAAAAAAAACTTCAAACATCATGGTGGCAACCGAAAATCAGACTAGTGCAATAAGAACGAAATCGTTGAGTGCCATTTAATCGGATGTTGTTGTTCAGGAAATGACAGCCGCTGCTGATCCAAAGGAAAAAGAAGTACTGTCTCGAAATTATACAATTCCAGTTGAAATATTAGCTGATGGTGCAAACGTTGGCAAACAAACCGCAACATTGCCCGCCCCAGTTGCTGTTGCTGTTACGGAAAGCCTTCAACTTCAGGAAAAGAAGAAGAAAGTAAAATCGAACAAGCAATTCAAAAACAATGGGAATAGAGTATTGTATTTGTGCCCCAAAAAATGGAAATTTTAATTTAAGAACCCAATAAGTTGGCCGTCGAATGCCAACACCATCCATCTCTGCGGCCGAAACGTCACCACACCCACGAAAACGCCACTATTTGCTGCACTCAATCCATTTTCAACGTCTTAAACGCCTGTTGTGTAACATGGTGCAGAAAGTATTTGTGCCTCCAAAAATCGAAATATTCATGGAAGAACCCAATAATTTGGCCGTCGCATGCTAACAGCATCCATCTCTGCGGCCGAAACGTCACCACACCCACGAAAACGCCACTATTTGCTGCACCCAATCCATTTTCAACGTCTTCATCGCCTGTTGTGTAACATGGTGCAGCAAGTATTTGTGCCCCCAAAAATCGAAATGTTCATTGAAGAACCCAATAGGTTGGCCTTCGAATGCTAACACCATCCATCTCTGCGGCCGAAACGTCACCACGCCCACGAAAACACAATAGACAACACACAAGATGGCAATGGCAGCTACATGGGATTCGGTAAATATTTATTGTTTGTTTTTTTCGATATTTTTGTTTGATTTTTATAACTTTTTTTTTCGTCTCACATGCGACCGCAACAAACCAGAACAATAAGCAATGTTAAACGTTCACCCGACACAGAACCTTCGCAAACAAGAAATCTCGTATCTCTCTGGTCAGTAGGACTATGCTGCAATAAAAAAAAACTTCAAACATCATGGTGGCAACCGAAAATCAGACTAGTGCAATAAGAGTGAAATCGTTGAGTGCCATTTAATCGGATGTTGTTGTTCAGGAAATGACAGCCGCTGCTGATCCAAAGGAAAAAGAAGTACTGTCTCCAGATTATACAATTCCAGTTGAAATATTAGCTGATGGTGCAAACGTTGGCAAACAAACCGCAACATTGCCCGCCCAAGTTGCTGTTGCTGTTACGGTAAGCCTTCAACTTCAGGGCAAGAAGAAGAAAGTAAAATCGAACAAGCAATTCAAAAACAATGGGAATAGAGTATTTATTATTATTATTTATTATTTATTATTATTTATTATCATCAAGCAGACTATATAATACAAATTAGTAATATATACTCTTATAGACTACAGAACTTTACTAGCAGCATGCAATACTATACCATTTACTAATACTTATTAACTAATCACTAACTGAAATATACAAGTAACATGCAATACTTTACAATTTACTAATACTTATTAACTAACCACCAAGGTGAAGTAAAGTTAATAAATAGATAACATAATTTATTTATTATTTGAACGATTTCATCGGCCCCACCTAAGAACTTAAATCAGCAACCACCGCAATCGAGGTTAATAAATGGAGTGTTGGTGCCAAGCATTGAAGCTATGAATACACCGCCTACCACCCCACCCACAACGGTTGATGATAAAGGTTCTGTTGCCGATGATACTTCTCAAGAAGCAAAATCTCAAACAGCCCCTGAGCCCAGCAATGTCGTTCAAATTCAAACGCCCGTCATTTACGAAACTGGTGAAAACGTACACGACCGAAAGAAAAATATTGATGTTCTATCATTAAATATCCCGCCCACAAAAATCCGTGAAAATGGTTCACCGACATTAGATATAATGCAAATGTATATATTCAGACGGGCGTTAAAACCATCGGAAAATTTGTCGATGACATTAAACAAATAAGTCAAGATGAACCTCCATCAATTAAACCACGAACAGATTTCTGCGTCACCTGGTCGTTTTTGTGAGTGTTCCCCACTCTCGACAACATTTGGTGAACACAATCCATTTTCAACGTCTTGAACGCCTGTCGTATAATATGGTGCAGTAAGTATTTGTGCCCCCAAAAATTGAAATGTTCATTGAAGAACCCAATAAGTTGGCCGTCGAATGCCAACACCATCCATCTCTGCGGCAGAAACGTCACCACACCTACGAAATCTAAAGAATTTTATTCAAATAATATACGAACAAATAAAGTGTTCAAAAAGAAAACAAATTTGCTGGCGATCCATTTGCATTAAAGGCCCAACTGGTCCCCTTGGTGCTTTTGGGATGTTCGCCCAGAGCCTGACAAGGTATTGTACATATTACTTCTCCAGCTAGGTTAAAAATTGTGTTTTGCTAATTTTAAACGAGTTTAGCGTCGTACTTTCCCCTAACATTTTACTAAAGTTAAAATCACATGTCTATTTTATCTTTTTTGTATCGTACTAAATCCATATGACTGGAGAATGGAGAATTGTATTCCATTTATAGGATGGACCCGAAGGTTCCAGGTTCGATACTAGCTGTTACCCAACTTTTTTTTTTGTAAATAATTAAGTTAAAAATGATGAAAATATAAACATCGAATACTTATTTAAAGCACATGATGGGTTTCCATCAACAAAACAATCATTGTGTTCAACAAATTCAAACCCTATATAAGGGGCCAGTTATAGCTATCGTTGAAAACGATCATTGAAAATATTAATTGTCAATTTTGAGAGATTTTGAAGAAAAAATGAATGATTATTTTGATGCCAAAGTAAAGCTAATTGACTTAACAATTATTTCTAGGTAAAACAAAATTCAATTTTGCACAACTTTTCTCATAAAATGACTTCTAATTTTTCAATGATGAACTACCCATGATCATTGAAAAAATTAAAAGTTACGTTCTGGGGAAGATATGGGTAAAAATGATTTTTTTTTGGAAGATAAATAATTTTGAAGTCGTAAGCTATATTTCTGCATTAAAATATTCAATGATTAAACTTTCGAAGG
The DNA here is from genome assembly GCA_949320155.1 of Melangyna quadrimaculata. NCBI lineage: Eukaryota > Metazoa > Arthropoda > Insecta > Diptera > Syrphidae > Melangyna > Melangyna quadrimaculata. The sequence goes on from OX439486.1 coordinate 12,451,036, forward strand.
GTCTCAAAATCAACAGGTAACTTTTTAAATGATGAATTTCAATGATAGCTATAACTGGCCCCTATTATACGCAGAACAAAGTAAAGTTGATAATCAAAATTGATTATCTAAACAGCGACAGTGAACTATCGCCTTAGCTGATTCCAACCCTGCACATCATTTATTTTCAAGTCCAAAAAGTATAGAAGTTAAGAGTGACTTAATTTGTCCATTCTACTTTCCACGTCGCGTAGGAAATGGAATCTTTCAATAATCAATAACTTATTGAACAATTAAAACTGAGTCACAAAAAAATTAACTATACCTACCTACTTTTATATTTTATGAACAAAAAATTAAAAGCTTCATACTTTAATATTTTTAAATATCAAACAATTAATCAAAATTGAGCTTCGAGACAAATATGCTAATTTTTCTTTTCAATATATATTTATTTTTTACATTATAGTTAATAAAGTGCATGAAACTCTGCAGAGAATTTTTTAAAAGATTTCCAAAAAAAAATTGCAGTTGCAGTCTATCTGCCGTAGAAGCAAGGAGATCATTGCAATAAAAGGAAAAATCGAAATAAAATGAAATTTTAAGAAATGTTTATTAAGTTCAACAAATACAAATATTTGTTCCATAAAATTTTGTATTCTGTATGCGAAAAATGCTGAGTGAGGAGAATGCGTTGCGGTGGAAAACCTGAAAGTAGAGCCCGTGGCAGTAGGGCAAGTCCGCGGCCTTGCCTGTAAAAAAAACTTTCAACTAGTTAATCAAAACCAACATTTTTTTAAATACATGTATACATACATATAATACTTTTCGTCTGCATTTTTTAATTTTTAGTAAAACAAAAACTTCGAAGCCTTATAGCCTTTTCACACCAAACCCAAAACCCGGTTTTCGCGAAAATATCGGTTTTGGCTGAAAACCTAGATCGAAAACACAAGTTTTCCCATACATTTATGCAAAACCACAAGTTTTGATAAAACACAAGTTTTAAATAAAACCTGCCCAAAACACGTTGGATTTGCAGGATGAACTAAACAAACACACCTTGTGAAACATTCAATTAAATGTCATATAAATAGCTGATGGGTTGCTGCCAGGAAAAAATATTTTTTCTGCTGAAACACAAGAGAGCGCGACGCAGTGTGCGCATCCTAACTACTACGTGAAATTGATCGGTTAAGAAATAAATTAATTATAACGAATCAGGATTGATTGTATTTCCATTATTAAATTCCAATATTAATAAATTGTCTTTTAATTGCACATAAAACATTTGATTTTTACCTTTTCTGTGGCACTGACAATTTTCAAAGCGGCGCGGCCCTTCCTCGAAACCATTGTGTTTAAGCAAAACAAATGAAATGTCAAATGAAAACTTGTAAATTTTCGGTGTGAACGCATTTCAAGTTTTCGTAAACCAATTGCCGAAAACCTGGTTTTGGGTTTGGTATGAAAAGGCTATTAGATTCTGTTTGAAATATATTGAAATCATTGTGCATTTAATAGTTACCCCGTTTACAAACAGAATCGAGAGCTTGAGTTGGATTAGGGTCGGATTTTCGACCCAGGTGTTTCGTCACGTGAGTTGAGAGCCTCATTGGAAGTTGAGTTGATATGATGTTGAGATTGCATTTAATGGAATGGGAACAATTTATTTATTTTACACAAAAATAGTTCAAATTTAATGAATTTTAGTACATACTTCACATAGCTAAATAATTTTACTCGCACATGTGCAAAAACACAGTGGTGAACACATCCTCAAGACCGAGTCTTCGACCAAGGTTTTTTATCAACAATTTCGACTTGACTCCGCTCCTGAAGTGGAATCGAGTCGGTTGAAGCTCATTTCAAGTCAACGCAGGTATACATAGGGGCCAAGCGAGCTTGAAGCTCGCTCGAAGACCTCATGTAAACGGGGTAAGTGTAAGCATCCTCATAAACCAAGAGCAGACAGCAAGTTGGTAGTGGAGTGATAACCAAAACATGAGTATGAGGCTTTGTAGTTTCATATATCAAACAAAAGTCAACATTTGTATGGGGAACCATGAACCATAGATCCGATTCACCAATTCGATTCCCTTTCGCTTTGTATTTACATTCTGCTATCCGTCGGATGAAATAAATTATTCCAAGCCAATTTGACATTCACTCAAGCAGCTGTTCCCTGTGCATGTGAAAATCCAAAGAATTTTCAATAAAGTGTTTTGGTTGATTTTTTTATTAAAAAAGAAACAAAAACAAATATGGACAGTTTTGAACTTTTTTCCCACTTGCAAATAAAACAAATATTCTAAATTAAACAACAAATTGGTTTCTACTCACATTTTCCCAAGCACTAAGCAGATATACAACCAACAATTGAAAACCCGCAACATTTTATATGCGGATCTGAATTGTATAGAGAGTCCGTTCACGTAAATAAGAGAATACCACACCGTTTTACCGACGTAAATTCACATTCACTTGAATGAATAGCAGAACAGTAACAAGTGAAAATTCAAGCAAAATTCCTCCCGATGAATAGCAGAATAGGGCTGTTTATCTCACGAATTTGATGCGGAATGTGTAGAAATAAACCTGGTACACTGGGATAAGTCATTTGTGACATTTAATTTAATTATTTCCCACGTTAACGCAAGTATTTTTAAGGGGCTGTTCATGTATACATCTTGCGGAAAGTTATATATTTCTGACAAGGCGGAAAATTATCTCGTTTGTAATATAGTAAAGTGTGATATGGACCTTAAGTTCGTATTACCAAAGTTCAACCGGCTTCATCTTCGCTTCGGAGGGCGGCCAACATTTGAAAAGAAAAACAAGAAGAAGAAGAGGCAAGACACATCCGGCATTTTTTTAGATATAGATAGTTTTTAACCGCGAGAATAACTCAGTATGGTCTTTATATAAATTCGAGAAGTAGTTTTCTGAAAATAAAGAATATTGTATTATTGTTTTGAGAAACATTTCTTTTCTTTTAAAAACATCAAAGAATTCGTATCATTATATCTCAGGTGTGCGGGATGCCGCAGCAAAAACTAACCAGACAAGCCATAATGGCCGCCCTGAGTGCAGCAGGTGTGGAATTTCCACCAACCGCTCCACTTGTTCAGTTACGGCCGCTGTATCAGAATTTGGTTGGTCAGGAGAGTGTCACTCTCGAAGACGATGAACCCGCTGATGATGCTCAGCGACCAGACGAGAATGCGGATGCCGTGACACCACGTGACGACGGGCATGTACAGTGATTGGAGGCGAAAATTAAAGTATGTTTTCACGTCAGATGAGATGTGCCTGGGGTGCGCCGGCTGTTTGTGAAGGGAGCACATTAGTGACCACTTAATTAATTGTTTCATACCAAACCATACTTCGATACTTGACACTTACTTCCCAGCAAATGCATTGCCTTAAGCACTATAGATTCATTACAACCAAAGCATTGTTTTGCCTTCGACTTCAGGGTAATAAAAAGTTACACATATATCCGACTAGTAGTCATGAACAACAAAAAAAAACCATAAGTATCATATTGCTCTGATGGCACGTATCATATTGCTCTGATGGCACGAACGGCCGGCCGGCGTATAAGTAAACAAAGTGCATTTAATGTTATTGGGTTGATCAGCGGTCATCTACTTAGGCCACCAAAATATGTCAACTCAGCACTATGCCACTCAGGATAGCTGGTCGTTCGCCCCTAGCCCGCGTTATTAGAATTATGCTGACTTGTGGATATCGACTGCAAGTGAGGCCAAGAATCGAAGTATGGACTTAATTTCGATAACATATAATTTCTGTATATAAAGTCTCTTCCTCACTGAACTTCAACCAGTTAAGGTCTTTTTTTCTTTACTTATACTTTTGTGAAGCTTGCGAGCTAAAAAGAATATTTAAAATAATTATATCTACTTGGTTAAAGTCTTAGAGCAAAACCTCGAGTGCTTTAGCCAGTGGTTCGAGCTGAGGCATTCATTGAATGCCAAGCGATTTGTCTCGAAGACCTTTCTCAAGACAAGAAAAGGAAAAGTTTAAAAAAGTCTCCCAACCAACATTACATGGCCAGATCAGTTAGAATTCTGAATCGGAACGAACAACTATAAATGTCAACCGAGCATCTGGCGTTGGCAGCCGCTTACATTAAAAAAGCGGACGAGATCCTGCGACAAACATCTGTGGTGGTGGAGGATAAAATCGTTGGTCCTAAACCACTCACCATAGAGGAGTACAAACGTCGGACAACAAGAAGAATAGAAACTTCGCCAGGCCAACAGGAAGTAAAAAAGACGAAAACTAGAGGGGGACTCCAAGTCAAACAAAGAAGAGAAATACTGGAGCTGAATAGATTGGCCAACATACCAGGTCAGTCGACGGAAGAAAGAAGTAGGTTCTTACTTCAACTCCGTTTGAAGAAGAAAGAACAAAGAAAGATCGAACAAAATAAAAGAAAAAAAAAAAAAAAAAAGTTCGACAAATTGTTCGAGGAAACATTACAAACAGCTAAAGAAGCGCTGAAAAGTTTAAAATAATGGGTAAGACCCAATCAAAGCAAGAAGAGGTCATCATTAACAACAACGGCCAGCAGAGCAACAATACAGGGGGCGAATTACACTATGGCATCGATTTCACTATGGTAGTGATTATTATATCAATTTTAATTATAGGGAATTATTTTATAAAAATTTTAAAGAAGAAATTTGAAAAAAACGTACAAAAACAAATAATTAAGAATAATGTGAGAAGAATTTCGATTTGATAAATAAATATATAAAAATTATATAAAGTCAGTAAGTTACATTCTAACATTTTTGTTAATTTCGGGTAACTATGAATATTGGGTTTTCTTTTGCTTTGCTGTTTGATAAATGGATTTCAAACCATTAGAAGAATCCTTAGAAAGACTAAAAAGTTGTTACAAAAGTTCAGAGTCAAAAGAGGAGAAAGAGGAACAGGGAAATAAGAGAAATACATTAGAGAAAACAAACACAACGGCAGAATTTGACTTTAGTAACGCACAAAAGTTGCCTGTACTTAATTGCGAGGAAAATGTCAAACGAGCTGAAAACATTAGGGATTTTCTAAATAATATTGAGTTTTTCCATGATATATTAAATGAAGCTTCAAAATCTATGCTAATCAAATTTATAATAAAATGTAAAATTCAAGGTAGGGCATTGACTGAATTAGGAACCGCACAAATTATAACATTTGAACAATTAAAAACCAATTTAATTGCGAAATGTGGACACAAGGATACAATTGAAAGTATCCAAACTTAATTAGATAGATCGCGTCAAAAAAATCGACCTATGCGAGAATTCGTGTCAGAAATAGAACACTTAGTATCAAAAATGACAGAATTAGATATAAACATACAAGGGGAACAGTCTAGAGAAACACTAACAGCAGCAAATGAACGTAGAGGTTTAGCGTTTTTAAAACAAGGAGTTAATGATAGATACAAGATAATTCTGGATAGTGCAAGGCATACAAAAATGCAAGATGCTATAACGCATTTCTTAGAACTAGCTCCAAGTACGGCCCAGGTAACAGAAAACATCAGATATGCCAATAATTATAATAACTCTAATACCCAAAACCATACAAGAGGTCAAGCGTTTTTAGCTAGAAGTTTTCAGAATAGTGACAGAAACAATTATAATACTAACATGAATCGAAATTGTCCAAGACAAACTTATTTTCGTAACAACTGCACTCAAAATTCTCCCAGGCAAAATAGTTTTAACAACAATAATTATCAACGATCATTTTATCAACCACGTTTTTATTCGCAACAAAATAACAATTCGAATCAAAATAATAACACTAGTAGAACCAATACTAATAAAACACAAATAGACAAAATAATAACCAATCTAATTTGTATACAAGGGATAATAGACAAAATACTAATCAAGGAACTTCCAATTCAAGGGGTAATGGAACAAACTCTGTGAGGAGTAACAGAAATAATAACAGAGAAACAACTTATATTATAAATGAGGGAAATGAACTACCCACCGAGGGGGAAGCCGACCTATCGGGGGGGAATCTCTAAGCTCCATACAACACATAGCTGTATGTGCGGGGGGCATTGCAAACGGCCTATATGTACAAATTAAAACGAACAATAGATCAGATATAAAATGTTTATTAGATACAGGAGCATCAGTTTGCACAATTAAAACAGGAGTTTTAGACGAAAATATAAAAATAGATGCAAATAATAAAACAACCATACAGGGTAGTTCCGGTAACCTTTTAACATTAGGAACTAGCAGAAATACTCTTACAATAGGACAACACAACACATCCTATACTTTTCATGTAGTACAAGATTCATTTCCTGTACCTGCAGATGGACTTATTGGTGCTAACTTTCTTAAACATTTTGGGGCAGTCATAGATCTAGAACACTTTATATTAAAACTATCTTCAGTAGATTTCCAAATTTATCTACCCATATTAAACCCAGAACAAATACTTTCACTAACCGTTGCACCCAGATCTGAAGCCACCTATTGGCTAGATAGCAAACAATTAGATACAAGAATATTCGATTCACAAGAACTATGTGAAGGAGTTTTCTCTATATCTCATGTGAAAAACGGTAAAATTCCAATAAAAATTTTAAATACCCGAGAATCCGAAGTAAAAATTAAGTGGATAGAACCCAAGTCCATGCCGATATCAGAATATCATATTATAGTATACGAACAAACAATAAATCCTTCAAATTCACGAACACAATAGTTACTTAAAGAAATAAATTTCGAAACCCTTAACGAAGAGGAAAAATATGAGCTTGAAGCTATATGTTCTAAGTTTCAAGATATTTTTCACCTAGAAAACGACAAACTAGCATACACACATATAGGTCAGGCCCAAATCTCCCTCAAAGAAAGAGCTACTGCAAAATATACCAAACCATATAGATTACCACATTCTCAGAAAGAGGATATTCAAAACGAAGTAGAAAAGATGCTCAAAGATGATATAATAGAACCATCAATATCCGCATGGAACTCACCTATTCTTGTAGTACCCAAGAAAAAAGATCCTATAACAGGAATACAAAAAGTCAGATTGGTAATTGATTATAGAAAAGTAAACGATGTTATTGAAGATGATAAATTTCCACTACCTAACATAACTGACATATTTGATATGGTTGGAGGTGCAACATATTTTTCATGCAAAGATTTAAGCCAGGGTTATTATCAAATGAAATTAGAGAAAAATAGCAGACCTTGCACAGCTTTTTCAACAGAAAACGGACACTACCAAATGAAAAGGCTTCCTATGGGTTTAAAAATATCACCCAGCACTTTTTCAAGAATGATGTCTGTAGCTATGTCAGGTCTTACTTACTCACGTTGTTTTGTTTATCTGGACGATCTTATAGTTTTCGGTAAAAAATAAGAACACCATAATAAAAATTTAATGGAAGTTTTCGAAAGATTTAGGGAAGTGAACCTCAAAATCCATCCTAGAAAATGTGCTTTTCTTAGAAAAGAAGTTCTTTATTTAGCACACATAATATCCGAACAGGGTATTATACCGGATCCGTCTAAATCGAATGTAATGAAAAACTATCCAATTCCTCAAAACGCAGATGAAGTAAGAAGGTTCGTAGCATTTGCCAACTATTACCGAAAATATATACCAAACTTTGCTACACTTGCAATACCGTTAAATCGGTTCATTTTGACCCATATCTTCACCATAACGTAACTTTTAATTTTTTCAATGATCATTGGTAAGGTAGTTCATCATTGAAAAATTAAAAGTTACGTTATGGGGAAGATATGGGTGGTCAAAATGAATTTTTTTTGAAGGGGAAATAATTTTGAAGTCGTAAGCTACATTTCTGCATTAAAATATTCAATGATTAAACTTTCGAAAGGTCTCAAAATCAACAGTTAACTTTTTCAATGATGGTTTTCAATGATAGCTATAACTGGCCCCTAAGGACGCTAGGGATACTCTAATAGACAAGAAAATTATAAGAAAACCAAGGTACGATACAGATGTAAAGGCAAAAGTTTCGGATTTTAATGTAGGTAGTCTAGTTTTGCTAAGGAATGAAAGTAGGAAGAAGTTAGACCCAATATAAAAAAGGGCCATATGAATTTTTATCACAAAAAGGTGTAAATTGTGAAATTAAGTATGATGATAAAAAAATGAATGTACATAAAAATAGGTTAAAACCATTTTATATATATATATTGTAAGATTGTTTAAATATAGTAAAGATAAATGTAAGACATATTATATTAATGCATAAATGAATAAAAGAAATCTTTAAAAAAAAAGGGGAGAGTGCCTCCGAAACATGTAAATAAATATATAGGTACTAAATTCCTATTTCATTTTCATAATTTTAATAAAGCGCGCATAGAAACTAAGTTAATTTTTAATCAAATATTAAATATAGAATACATTAAAAATAATTAGAATAAAACAGAGGAAGTAAAATGTATTAAATAAGTAACTTAAAATTAACTATACGAATGAAAAAAAAAAGAAAAAAAAAAAAAGTATACGTACATACATAGATAATTCCTGTACTAGATATCAAAAAAAAAAATATAATAATTAAAATATATTTACATATGCATTGAAATTTAATAATAATAAAAAAAAAGAATGTAAATAAAACAAAAACACAAAAAAAAAATCCTAATTGTACAAGTGGCACGTAAAAGAAGAAATCAAGACTTGTCATGATTTCTCCTTTTCCCCAGGAAGGGTGGTGTGAAGGGAGCACATTAGTGACCACTTAATTAATTGTTTCATACCAAACCATACTTCGACACTTGACACTTACTTCCCAGCAAATGCATTGCCTAAAGCACTATAGATTCATTACAATCAAAGCATTGTTTTGCCTTCGACTTCAGGGTAATAAAAAGATACACATATATCCGACTCGTAGTCATGAACAACAAAAAAAACCATAAGTATCATATTGCTCTGATGGCACGTATCATATTGCTCTGATGGCACGAACGGCCGGCCGGCGTATAAGTAAACAAAGTGCATTTAATGTTATTGGGTTGATCAGCGGTCATCTACTTAGGCCACCAAAATATGTCAACTCAGCACTATGCCGAACGAGCTATGCCACTTAGGATAGCTGGTCGTAGTATGGACTTAATTTCGATAACATATAATTTCTGTATATATAGCAATAGTTTTTGAAAATAAAAGTCTCTTCCTCACTGAACTTCAAGCAGTAAAGGTCTTTTTTTTTCTTTATTTATACTTGCGAGCTTAAAAGAATATTTAAAATAATTATACCTACTTGGTTAAAGTCTTAGAGCAAAACCTCGAGTGCATTAGCCAGAGGTTCGAGCTGAGGCATTCATTGAATGTCAAGCGATTTGTCTCGAAGACCTTTCTCAAGACAAGAAGAGAAAAAGTTTAAAAAAGTCTCCCAACCAACATTACATGTTGAAGGACACCACGAGGGATTTCCTGAACACTGGGTGTAGTCAACTACAATGAATTGAAAGCCGCGCTGATCGAGACGTTTGGACGACACATTTCCCATCGCGATGTCTATCGGCAGTTGGAATGTCGAAAAATCCAACAGGAAGAGTCTTGCCTAGAGTTCGTCATAGCAATGAAATCCATCGCTGCGAAGGTTGACGTTCCCGAGGCAGAGCTACTCACGTTTATCGTCGATGGATTTAACGACAGCAGCACCAACATTACGCTCATAAATGATTGTAGGTCCTATGGTGAACTGCTGTCCAGATTGGACCGATACGAACACAAGCGTTCAATTAAGCCGTAGTCAAAATTATCCGCCGTCGAAACTGATTCTGGCCCCAACAGACCAAAATCACATACCACAGCAGCTGTTGAAAGGCCAGCAACCCTTTCCGATGTCAGATGTTATAATTGCAGCAAGTTCGGGCACTATAAAAGCAATCGCCCCAAGCCATCGAGACCAGCCATTGCATGTTTTAATTGCAACGAGGTTGGCCACATGCACTACACTTGCCCAAGGGCCCAACGACAACACCAGAGGATTGTCGCCGCTGTCACCCGAATTTTAGCCGACCCCGATAGTGGGGATGAAGTGTCTGGTCCCATAGACGCTAAACAGATGGTGAGTGTTGCCTTTCCTAGTCATCAAAATCAGTGCACTAAATTGATGAATGTTTTTTCTCTATTTGATACAGGTAGCGCAATTAGCCTGATACGACGTTCTATTATTCCGAGCAATATTAAAGTGTTTGACGAACCAAAACCGACAAAGTATTTTGGAATCGGAGGTTCAAAAATTTGTTCTTATGGTATTATACGAATACATATTAAATTTCGTAACAGAGATAACAAGATACCTGTTTTTGTTCTTCCAGACAAACTAATGACGTTGCCTTTAATTCTCCGGTGCGATTTCCTAAAAATTTTTAATATTCAATTAAGACAAGTTAAGATAGAATTTAAGGACAATAACAATAATAACTTTGAAGTACATAAGAACTCATTTGATCAACATTCATGTTCTGGTGCTGTTGATTTGATCAATTTGAATAAAGTAGTTAGTAGACGCAGTGACCCGATGACTCCATTCGTTGTTAAGAGTGCAGCCTTCGATGATACAGTGAATAAAGGGTTTGATGATGTAGAGGTTCCGCCAGATAGTATAGATACAGGTTTTGAGTGTCAGTGCGTCCCCATTCCGTCGAGTGATGTTGTGCCTACGTACTGTGATGATGATTTTGGTACGCAGATGCTAGCAATCGATATTGATCGGAATTAGATATAGATATTTGTCCGCGGTTAAAAGTATGCCAGTCTGATGCTCTTAAAGCAGTTATTGATAGTGCTTATTTAAATCCTACTGACATAGAACGCAAGTATCATAATTACGAAATGAAGATTCATTTAACTGATGACACTCCATTTCATTGTTCCCCTAGACCATTGTCAGTGTATGAGCGTTCTGAAGTACGTAAGAAAATTCAAGATATGTTAGAAAGAAATATAATTCGCTACAGTCAGTCATCTTATGCGTCCGCGGTTGTTTTAACTAAGAAAAAGAATGGTGAATTACGTTTATGTTTTGATTATCGGGCATTAAATAAAAAGACTATTAGGGATAATTTTCCCCTTCCATTAATCAAAGATTATGTTGAGTATTTGGAAGGCAAGAGTTGGTTCACTTTAATTGACTTGAAAGATGGATTCAATCAGGTTGCTATGGAAGAAGACTCAATACAATATACATGTTTCGTGACACCAGATGGTCAATATGAGTACTTACAGATGCCATTCGGGCTAAAAAATGCTCCTGCTAATTTTCATCGATTTGTACATCAGATATTCCAAGATCTAATTGAAGCAAGGAAAATAGTTATATATTTAGATGATATTGCTATTGCCACATCTGATTTTGATTCACATATTGAAGAAGGCTTTATGAAAAAGGTCTCGAACCTAGTTTAAGTAAGTGTAAATTTGGATATGATGAAATAGAATATCTAGGCTATTTAGTTAATGCTTCAGGTATTCAACCCACAAATGCTCATATTCGTTCTATCGAACAATACCCTATACCTAAGAACCAAAAAGAGCTTCACTCATGTATAGGTTTATTCACATATTTCCGCCGTTTTGTACCCTCCTTCTCTAGAATAGCGAAACCACTGTTAACTCTATTGCGTAAAGATGTTAGATATGAGTTCACTGAGGAATGCTTACATGCATTTAAAGAGTTACGAAGTAAATTAGTGTCCGCTCCAGTACTAGCAATATATAACCCAAAGAAAGAAACCGAGTTGCATTGCGACGCTAGTAGTCACGGTTTTGGCTCAGCTCTTATGCGGTGACAATATAATGGGAAGTTTCATCCAGTGGCATATTTTTCGAAAACGACAACAGAGTCAAAATTTCATAGTTTTGAGCTTGAGACGCTTGCGATTATATATTCGTTAAGAAGGTTTCGGGTGTATTTAGAAGGAATTCCCTTCAAAATTGTCACAGATTGCAATTCTCTGACACTCAGCTTAAATAAGAAGCATGTAAATTCTAGAATTGCTAGATGGGCTCTGGAGCTTGAGAATTATAATTACTCTATTCAACATCGGAGTGGTACATCAATGGGCCATGTAGACGCATTGAGTCGGTGTCATGTTGTCGCAGCCATAGATGGATACGAGTTAGATTTTTATATCCAAGTGGCTCAAAATCAAGATTTGAAAATTAAGGAAATACGAAATGAACTTGAAACACAATTTTTGCTTCATTATGAATTGCAAGATGGTATTGTTTTTCGCAAGTCGGACTCGGATAATGGCTTGATGCTTTATGTACCAAGTGAAATGGAAGATAATGTCATAAGAATGATCCACGAGAAAATTGGGCACTTGGGAATAGATAAATGCTATAATCAAATAAGGAAAAATGATTGGTTCCCGGGTATGAGAAATAAAATTGACAAATTTATAAAAAATTGCATTAAGTGTATAATGTTTTCTGCACCCGCTCGGACTAATGATCATAATCTGTATAGGATTCCCAAGAACCCTCTTCCGTTTGACACCATTCATTTGGACCATTGCCTTCTCTGATTTCCAAACGAAAACATATTTTAGTTGTCATCGATGCTTTTACAAAGTTTGTAGGTTTGTACCCCGTTAACTCAACTAGTATGAGGGAAGTGTGTGCATCATTAGATAGGTATTTTAACTATTTTATTCGACCACGGCGTGTTATTACGGATCGAGGTACTTGCTTTACCTCTCTAGAATTTTTAAGTTACTTGTTGAAAAATAATATTGATCATGTCAAAGTAGCTGTAGCTTCTCCTCAGATTAACGGTCAAGTATTTATAACGTGTAAACCGTGTCATTAAAGATATGTTCAGTAAAGTAAGTGAACCTGTAAATCATGCTGATTGGTCAAATAAACTATCTGAAATGGAATATGCAATTAACAATACTACTCATAGCTCGACTAAAGAATCTCCTAGTATGCTACTTTTTGGGGTAGAACAACGTGGTAAGATAGTAGATGAACTTACAGAATACCTAAATGACAATCTACAGAATGAGGTCAAACGTGATTTGGAAATAAAGAGGTCACAAGAACATAATGAAAAGCAATTTCTGAAGCACAGTGTACCGGCTAAGACATACTCTGTAGACGATTTCGTAGTAATGAGGCACATTGACACCACTGTAGGAACAAATAAGAAATTTATTCAAAAATATCGGGGACCATACGGCATACATAAAGTTTTTTCTAAAAATAAAGAATATTGTATTATTGTTTTGAGAAACATTTCTTTTCTTTTAAAATCATCAAATTATTCGAATCATTATACGTTGCATGAATATGAATACCTTTATTATAAATTATCCAACCACTTGTCTATCCGTTGTGGCAGGACTTCTTGGAATGATTTTACTTGTGATATTTAAGTTATTGTCTACATTGTCGACACATTGTCTACATTTTCGACCGATTGTCTACGTTGAAATGTAGACAGTTAAAGTTGACACGTAGAGGAACAACACTGGCGGCTAGTTAAAATGCTAGTTGTCTCAAAATGCAATTTATAAAGACAAAAACCCTACACACCTCGGTGTCGCAATGCGAAGTATTGGCCTCAGAGGTAGCTGGTCTAGGTTTTTTGTATACCTACATAATATACTCATAGATAACCCATCTACCAATTGCAATCATGAAATTTGAGCGGTATGTTTTTGCATTACAAAAAATCATTTTTGTCAAATAAAAATGTTTAGAATTGAAATTAATTGTATAGAATGCAAGCCTACTTATTTGAATATTTACATACAAATTATTTCTCTAATAGATTACAACAGTATTGTTAACAAGTAATGTGTTTATATTTTAATTAAATTATATTATTATATTTTTTAGAAAAAAATGACATAAAATAACTTTTTTACAAAAAAAATAACTTTTTTACAAAAAAAAAAAACAACATTAAGAAGTGATGAGAAACTATTCAATTATGGGTTATATTTTTTCCTCCAAATTATATAATATTTACGCTCATCCATGGTAATGCTGTTATGATAAGCTAATTGGAAAATAGACTCCGGCTCCTAATAGCCCGAGAGCTGGTGAACATTTACTCAAAGTGTTTTATACCGCTCCAAATCTCTTTTCATTTTCCATATCCTACCCCAACACTACACACTAAATATCCCTCAATAGAAGCTTAATGCTGAGCATCGTTTCTTGTATGTTTGTTAATTTTACGAAAATCAAGACACACACGATTTTAACTATCAGGTTTCCGCACCAGAACCACTGGGCCAAGGGCTCTGACTCTCCTCTCACATAAATTATTAAATACGCATTAAAAGATATTATTAATACATTTAAATAAAGGAACAGGAAAACATTAACGAGATTGGATTGCATTTGCATTCGTGTAATTTTTCTTATAGTTGTATTTGTCTGAGAAAATTAAAATTTTGGTAGAATGTGCAATTTTGTTCTTCCAAACAATATTTGTTTGTTAAGACATTTGGGCACATTGCCTTAATTGTAGGGCTTAAAGGTTCTCTAAGTCCTGTCAAAAAAGTATTTGAACACATTTCATTATATAATGTTTTTTTAGATTTAATATCGGTCGAATATTTTTCGTGAACTTTTACATGAATAATCATAGTAGAAAAAATTACAAAAACTTTAGAATAAAATTCCTCGACACTATTCTGGTCTTGTCTCAATTTATGCAAGTCTCTAATTAAGCTTGTTTCATTTCTCTTGTCGGAATAATTAATAATGAGATTGCCTCTTATTTCTTTCCAGTCTAGAGAAGTACCATACATATTTAAAATTTCATTGGCTTGACCAATTTTTTTATTCCGTATAGCACGTAAAACAATCTTAGCATAGCTTCCATTTATCTCTAACATGAGAGTGATAATCTCTTCGAAGTTGGTTGTTAATAAAATCATAAAGCAGTTTTGGATTGTCATCAAAGGTAGAAATATCCTTAAAAACGTCAGGAATTCTAAACATATTAAAAACATCAATAGAATTTAGATTTTCAGTCATGGTTTAAATTTTATTTTATCGGAATAACGTTAAGGTTTTAATTTTACCAACAATATATCTCTTGCCTTATATATACCTAGTCTAGCCATAAATTCTGTTACGATTTCAAGAGCACATTTCCCATAATTTCCATCAGGAATAATACCGTTAACTATTTTTTTTCGCAACTCGTGTTCTTATAAGTAAAGAATGGAAGCTAATTTGGTTTCAATTTCTGATCGTTAAACATGGAGTGGGGAGTCCAAGAAAATAGAGTCGCGATAATCGCTTTGCATAAATGTGGAAAAAATTCGAATCAAATTTTTGAACTCCTAAAACCACTCGGTATCTCGAAAATGTTTGTTTATCGGGCCATAAGTCGGTTTAGTGAACTTTCAAAAGTAAAGGACAGACCAAGAAGTGGTCGTCCACGCGTCGCTCGAACGAGTTCGAAAGTTAAAGCTGTGCGTGAACGAATTCGAAGAAATCCTCTCCGGAAGCAGAAGATCATGTCCAGAGAACTGGATATGTCCGCTAGATCCATGTCAAGGTTGATTCGAGATGATCTTCACATGAAAGCCTATCGTCGGTCAACAGGACATCTTTTAACTCCAAGCCTTAAAACAATTAGACTTGAAAGAAGCAAAAAGCTTTTGCAGTGGCACGCGGTGAATGGCCACAAAAATATTTTGTTTAGTGATGAAAAAATTTTTACAATTGAAGAAGTTTTCAACAAACAAAATGACAAAGTTTATGCGACATCATCCAAGGAAGCGAAAAAAGTTGTTCCTAGGGTTCAGCGTGGACACCACCCCGCTTCGGTAATGGTTTGGTGGGGGGTCTCGCATCAAGGCGTCACATCATTGCATTTTTGCGAAAAAGGTGTTAAAACAGGTGCAAAAGTGTATCAGGAAAATGTTCTCGAAAGTGTGGTAAAACCTCTAACAAATACTCTGTTCAACGGGGAAAGATGGGTGTTCCAACAGGACTCTGCTCCGGCACACAAAGCCAAAACAACACAAGAGTGGCTTAGATCAAATATTCCTGACTTTATTAAAGCTGCAGATTGGCCTTCGGGAAGTCCAGATTTGAATCCACTGGATTACAGTTTGTGGTCCGAACTGGAGAACATGGCCTGTAAGACGCCCCATCGAAATTTGGATAGCCTTAAAGCTGCTTTAGTAACAGCAGCGTCATCGATACCAATCGAGACAGTGCGTGCTGCCATAGACAAATGGCCACAACGTTTGAAAGCTTGCGTTAAAGCTAAAGGCGGCCATTTTGAGTGAAATTTTTTTTTTCTTAAAGCTTATCATGTGAACTTTTATAAAAAATAAATTATATGATAAAATATGTACTAGGTGTTTTTTTATAGCACTTTCTAAATGTAACAGAACTTATGGCTGGTATATTTATATTGATTAACAGAACAAAATAACTTGATTAATTTTATATTCAAATTTTTGAAAGTAGTTATAAAATGAATTTTATATGATATACGCGGATGTTGTATTTTGTTGAATTTGTTCATTAATAAGTAAGAGGAATAACCAAAAAAGCAAAAACCAAATGTAGACTCACCTCAATAATAAATAAGCGTTTAAATTCAAATTGCAGTATAGATTCCAGTAATATGTTGATAATTCTTTCAAAGGTATTCTTGTTATGTTGATAATTCTTTCAAATGTATTCTTGTTTTGTTTGAAATAAATTCTTGATTGTTGAAATTTTGATTAAAATCTTGAATTTGTTTTACGTTTTCCGGTTTTATTTATAAAGAAAATTTGGTAAAATTATTGAAGATTTTCCCAACTGTTGGTTTATTTATCTTTCAAAATATATCCCCAAGAAAATTTGCACACTTTGCTGAAGATTTTCCAAAACGTTGATTGGATTTTAGTTTTCTTCTAGATATTTCTCCAAGAGAAGCCGAAAATATTAATTTTTTTCTTCTATATTTTTCTCGAAGAACAATTGTTTTTCAGTTATTTGGTTTTAAAATATTTATATATTTATATTTAATTATGAAATTAAAAGCTATTATATAAAGGCTTTTAGATTTGGGTCGAATGAAAAAGAATTACTTCGAATTCAAATATCTTCGCAACCAGAGCTCGTAGAATGTTCTAGTTTTCAGCTATAGATAGCTCTCGCAAAACTAACAACAAAAACATAAATGTTAAAAAAGTAGCCAAGTTCTTCTATACAAAAACCTTTGCGTAACAAGTCAGCCGTACAAAGTAATGAGGTCTAAAAGTACGCCAAGTTTTAAGTTTATCAATGTTAAATATCAAATATTTTAAGTAGATTAACATCGAAGAACCTCAAAATTATTAGAGACATCTATTATTTAATGATTACTGACATAAATTGTGTTGGTTTACTAGTCAAGCTTTCATTTCAAAATTGAGTTGTTAGGTAAAAAAAGAAAACTTGCCAAGTAAACCAACTCAATTTAAGTCAGTAATCATTCATCAGTTCCGATCTGCAATCCACTGTGAGTGGACGTGTGCGGGAGTGGTGAATTACCTAATTAAATATCCCCAGTTTTTGATAATTGACTTCATTAATTATTACAATAGTGTTTAATTCTTCATCGCCCCTTATAATAAAAAAAAATACCGCGTATTCCAAATCTAAAATAAAAAAAAAAATTTGAAAATTAATATAATTCTTTTGTTCGCACCGCGAAAAAAAAAAAAACAAAACAATAGCCCATATAAGTGCCACAGTACTAGTGTAAAACAACAACAAAAAGTGCACCTTACAAGTAGCGCCGCGCGAAACAAAAAAAAATCAATAGCCCATATTATTTAAAATACTCAAACCAAAATCAAGTGCCAGTGCATAACAGAAACAACAAAAAGTGCACCCATGCATCAAAGATGATGATGCTCAACTACAACTATCCATAACACAGCGGTAAATTCCTATCTCTCCTTCCCACATCACTCACAGTGCTTTGTTTTAGTCATCATATGCAGTGTGTGTATGTATCATACCATACAATGCTTATAATTGATTGAGCCAAAGCATATCAGATAAATTGTTGTTATTGATTTTGGGTATCCAGGGGCGGATCAGTGCAATTGCTATTAGGCATAACACTAGTAGTATTTGTACTGGGAAGTTATTTTGGGGCCCAAAATTGATAACAGCATAGTTAACTGTCTGATTTGGTTTCTTGTGTCTGTTTTTTCGTAATGGGGGGTGAATTTAGGGTTGACTACAGCAACATTCGGGGACTTAGGCAGAATTTTTGTGCTGCATATGTCCATACTGTGAAAAACAGGCCAGCTGTTTTGGCACTTAGTGAAACCCAGATAGGAGAAAATACCGATCACTCGGAATTCAGCCTACATGGTTATAGCTTAGTGCCTTTATTTTTTTTCTCATCATTGTCTCGCCGTGTATGTTCGAAACGATGTTGCTTATCAGCTTCAACCACAATATGGTTCTTGTTTGAATACAAACTTTAATTTCATGTGGTTTAAATTCACCATCCATAAGCGCATCATCCATACTTGTTTTGTTTATCGTAGTCCTAGTTCGGATGGTAATTCGACTTCCAATGAACTCGATGCACTATTCGACTCCATCCAGAGAATTATTTCCCATTTTCCGCACAGTAAAATCGTTGTTACGGGCGATTTCAGTGTACATAATTCTTCGTGGCTACGCTATTCGGGTCAGACAATACCCGAAGGAAGGTACGCCGAGATTTTTGCTGAGTTAAACAACTTAACTCAGCTTGTTGACGAGCCTACTCGGATTCCTGACGTTGCAGGTCAATCCGCTAACACTCTAGACTTGTTCCTTACCTCTGACCCTGATAAATACACTATTAGTATATTATCGCCTCTAGACACATCAGACCATTGTGTCATATCTGCAAATTTCTCATGCCAACAAAATCCAGTTAGAGAAAAAACTCCCAAGAGAACCGTTTGGCAATATGAGAAGGCCAACTGGGACGGTCTCAATGATTTTTTCAGGAGCTTTAACTGGTCACTATGCTTCCTCGATCGTGACGTAGATGCCATTACAGATATGATCACAAATTTAATTCATTGTGGAATGAGAAATTTTATCCCGAATAGGGTAAAATCTGTCAAACCCAAAGAAAACTCATGGTTTTATTCGAGCTGTAAAGAGGTTATCAGGATCAGAGGAGTAAGCTTCCGTTGTTATAAAGCCAACCCTACTGAGGAAAACCGGAAAAAGTTTCAACAAGCTAGAAAGACCTGTAACGTTCATATTCGACGAACCAAATTTGTACATGATCAAAAGTTACGGCAAAAAATACTACAATGTCCCAAAGGTAGTAAACATTTTTGGTCATTTGTAAAAAACATACGAAACACCACCTCGTCCTCGGTTCCAATGCTCGCAAGATAAAGCCAATTTGCTTGCAGCACAGTTTGCTGTTAATTCGATGCTGCCAGAAAGTGTTCTGACTCCTCCTGTACTTGAGAGCGTAAATGATTTTATGGGACAAATCTTCTTTCGCACTCGTGCAGTTGCTAGAGTTCTAAAAGATCTCGACGTTCACAAATCCGCTGGCCCGGATAATATCCCTACCATTGTTCTGAAAAGGTGTTCTTCAACGCTGGCAAATCCACTGCGTAAGCTTTTCCATCTGTCCTACTCTACTGTTCTCTTTCCAAGTGGATGGAAAACAGCATTTGTCCAGCCTGTCCCTAAAAAAGGCGTGTCTTCTTCCCCCTCCAACTATCGACCAATTGCTCTTATTGACCTTGGTCATGGAAACGCTGATTAATTTTTAGCTAAAGAAATATCTCGAAGAACGAAAGCTTCTTAATGACCGGCAGTACGGCTTTCGTAGCAATAGGTCCACTGGTGATCTGATGGTATATCTCACCGAACAGTTGCACAAATCTTTACATCGTTTTGGAGAAAGTAAGATTATTGCGCTTGATATTTCAAAAGCATTTGATAGAGTTTGGCATCAAGCTCTCTTATAAAAAATGCGTGCATTTGGCATTGATGAATCTCTTCTTCGTTGGATTAGAAATTACCTTTCGGACCGCTCAATACAAGTTGTATTGGACGGTTTCAAGTCTGAAATCCACAAAATAAATGCTGGTGTGCCCCAGGGCTCCGTTTTGTCTCCGACCCTCTTCCTAATATTCATAAACGATCTCTTATCTGAAACTTCTAATCCATTAAACTGTTTTGCTGATGACAGTACCCTCAGCTTTTCATATTCGTTTCTTGATTCACATCCGTGTCCTTCGGATGTGGAACTTGAACGGCAGCGTATGATAAGCTCATTAAATTCTGATCTCGACAGTATTGTCCAGTGGGGAATAAAAAACCGTGTAGAATTTAATGTTTCTAAAACTCAATGCTGTCTCCTGTCGTTAAAGCGGAACCCACCCCCAATACTACTATCCATGAGCGGCACTTGCAAAGGGGAAACTGAACAGCTTTCAGTCCTCGGTATGTGCGTCACAGACCACCTTTTGTGGAATGACCACATATTTGACATCGCCAAAAATGCTGCTAGGTGTTTAGGTTTTCTCGTCGATGCAAGAAATTTTTCTCCCCCTCTGATCTGGCTGTGATCTACAAAGCCTTTATTCGTCCAAAACTTGAGTACAACTCCCATATTTGGGCAGGTGCTCCAATAACCCAATTGAGTATATTGGATAGAATTCAAAAGAGAGCTCTTAAAATGATAGGTGAAAGAACTATAACGGAAACGTTTACATCTCTGGAGCACCGTCGAAATGTTTCATGCCTTTCGTTGTTTTACCGTTATTTTAACAAACATTGCTCTAGTGAAATAGCCAATTGCATTCCTCCCCTTAAACAATTCAGCCGTAATACTCGCGCTTTTAGGAATGCCGATCAGTTTACCCTTGAGCCCAACTTCGGACGTACTGTTAAGTACAGAGATTCTTTCTTTAGTCGCACTACACGAATGTGGAATGCTCTACCCAGCTCTATCTTCCTACAGACATTCAAAACCAATGTACATCGGTTCCTCCTTTCAAATCCCCTCCAACCTACCTAATCGCTCGTGCTGTGTTTTTCACTTTAAGGGTATTCACAACCCCTTTAGCGCGCGCTAAATACAAAAAAAAAAAAAAAAATAATAGATGTCTCTAATAATTTTGAGGTTCTTCGATGTTACTCTACTTAAAATATTTGATATTTAACATTAATAAACTTAAAACTTGGCGTACTTTTAGACCTCATTACTTTTTACAGCTGACTTGTAACGCAAAGGTTTTTGTATAGAAGAACTTGGCTACTTTTTTAACATTTGTGTTTTTGTTGTGATTTCACTACTTTTTGCAAAGGTTTTTCTATCAGGAAAAGTGGGTGGAATAAACGCCCAATTAAAGCCTCATAAGCAAAGTGAGTTTTTAATTTATGCCTTTTGTATATACTACAAGTCCTACCCCTCTACCAACTTGCTCCATTGAAATGATAATAATTGATAAGAAGTGAGTGGATAAAACCTTCTGCATGAAACATTTCACGATTTCAACTTTTTCTTTGTATACACCTGAAAACGAACCGCTTTACCAAATTTCATAATCATGCACCAATCGGAAGTGCTCTCAATATATTTAATATTAATTCTGTGAAAATGGGTGGTTGCTACGCCCACTGAATGAACAATCTCAAATTTTTAATTTTTCCTTTGCGTGCATGTCAAGTCCCATCGCTCTACCAAATTTCGTTATTCTACGACAATCAGAAGTTCTCTTCATAGTTGTTATGAATTTTAAGAAAATGGGCGGGTGCACCGCCCCTAAATGGATAATTTAGGATAATTTATCCAATAGATAGATAGATAGATGGATTTTATTCAATTAATAAAAAGTTGTTAGTACATTTTTATTTTGGTTTCAAGAATAAATATTAAGGCATATATATATAAATATATTAATATAATGTCGTCTGCCGTGGTGACAATGTTACAGTTTCTTGTTCGTTTTCTTTTTAAATTAAATTATTAAACTTTTAGTTATTTCAAATAATGCTGTGTAATTTGTATACAATATTATTAGCTTTTAATAGAATCAAGCAGATCAAAATTTATGTTAATCGTTACATTATTGACTTTTAGTTTAGTCGAAACAAAAGAGCTTTGAGTTTGGCAAAAACGAACATTTTAAATTACTTTAAGTTTATATCAAACAAAAGAAAAAATACAGGGCTTTTAGTTTAACTAAAACAAGATTAAAAAAGGTAAACCTTTTGAGTTTGGCAAAATCGAAAATTTAAATGACTAAGTTTATATAAGACAAAATCATATAAAAAGGAGCAAAATATAAAAGTTGACTCATAAGTTTTCGTCGATGATTCTTCTTCTATAGGACATCGCTTCGGATATATATTTTTGCATCAGCACCCACTCTTCTCCATTAGGGTAAGATATGACTTCTTTCTCGTTCAGACAGCTTTTTCCAAAGAAGATCTTGTTAGCTCATTTAATATTGGACATACACCGAGGAAGTGGCTAATATTTTCTTCTGCCCCCATGTTACACAAGGAACACATATTAGCTAAGTCTTTTCTATGCGGCATCCAATTAAGATTAAGCAGTTCGCCTCTTACTTTAAAAATAGTTCCAATGGTTTTCCTTGAAAAGTCGCATTTAAAGTAGTTATGTTCATTAAGATTATAATAATAAAGTTTGGAGTACATTTTCCTTTCCGTAGAAGATCTCGCCTTTTCAATAAATAGGTATCTTTCATTTTAATCAATGCATTGAATAACTTCGTACAATGCTCTCCTTCCCTGAGCAGCATTACGACCATCCAATTCCAGAATTATACCACAATTGGCCGCAAGATCTGTCCAATCCTTGTAGAATCTGGTTTTTCGACGAATGACACTTTAAAATTTTCCAATATCTCCTTTGTATTGACCACATGATCTACCAGTCTACCAAATTTCATTATTCTACGACAACCAGAAGTGCTCCATATAATTGATATCAATTTTGCGAAAATGGGCGGATGCCACGCCTTTTGAATGTAAGATCTCAAATTTTAAAATTTTGCATTTGCTTGCACTTCTAGCCCTACCTTTCTACCAAATTTAATCATTCTGCGACAATCAGAAGTGCTCCTCATAATTGATATCGATTCTATTCAAATGGACGGGTGCCACGCCCTGAATGTAAAACCGCAAATTTTAACATGTTGCCTTTTCCTGCACTTTATGCCCTACCGCTGTACTTAATGTCAGCATTCCACGGCAATTACAAATGCTCCAAATAATTTATATCAATTCTATGAAAATGGACGAAAACCAAGCCCCCTGAATGAAACATCTCAAATTTAAAAATTATTCCTTTGCCTGTACTTTAATTCCTACCGCTGTACTAAATTTCATCATTCTACGACAGTCAGAAGTGCTCCAAATAATTTATATCATTTCTGTGAAAATGGGCGGGTACCACGCCCCCTGAATGGAAAATCTTTAATTTTTTCCTTTGTATACACCACCGCTGTGTGAAATTACAAGATTCTACGATGTCGGCAAGTGCTCCATAATTTTGATGATCTGTCAGGGAGTGAGTGAGTTTTTGCGATTTTTGCAGTCTTATAACTCGGGAACCACTTAGCTAAAGAATTGAAATTTGGTGAGTTGCATAAACCTGGTGAGCTTAGCAAATGCTGAGTTTGAAGTTTCTGACTTTATTGGTACTGAAGTAAGAAAGGGGTCGAAAATCGCCTGAGTTTGATCCTGTAAAAAGGGTGTAGTGCCAGAACTTGGCTGGGCACTACCGTGCCCTTTGATTAAGCGTTTTAAAGACCGCAATGTCCTCCGAGTCTTATTTGCGGAACTGTAGGCATACAAGGATAACCAAGGTTTCAAAACTCAAATAAATTACTGCATGCAAATGTCTTCAAAACTAGACATTATAAAAGGGTTTGCTTTGGATGTGCTAATTGCATTTGACAATTCCTTTCTATTTATGTACATTTCAATGGGCTCCGGAGACTTTCGTGAAAAAATGTTTTTTTTTCAAAACTCGATTGAAAAAAAAAACATTCTCAGTTTTGAATGGCAGGGCAAAGTAATGTCCGTCATGTATTCAACAACGTTAACCGCAACCTGCTAAGAGCCTTTTTTGGAAAGTTATAGCCATATTATTATTCTTTTTTTTATGATGAAGTGCGTTTCTTCATTTTCATTTTAATTTGTTCTCTATTTTTAGAAAACTTTGCTAAAACGGGACAAAGTATACAATTCGTTTTCTTGTTTTCTTTTTTAAAACACCAAAAACAACAAAATGCAAAGTTAATTGGTTCAATATTTAATCAATCAACAAAACATGGTTCGTTTGTGGTCTAATTTTAAAATGTTTATTGGAAATTTGGTTCTTTATTGGCCGATAAAGCAATTTGGTTCTTTATTGAACGCAAGTTTTCGATAAAAACACAAACAATATTTGTCAAATAATTTATGTATTAACTAAAAAAATTGTATCATATGTATTTCGAACTCATAATTGTGTGCTCATCTTCACAGTGTCTACTAAACGCTCGCTGAAGATGAGCACACAATTATGAGCTCGAAATGCATATAATAAAATTTTTTTAGTAAATACATAAATTATTTGACAAATATTTTTTGTGTTTTTATTAATTTATCGAAAACTTGCGGTCAGTAAATAACCAAATTTCCAATTAACATTTTATGTAATTCCTCATTGCTAACTGGTCTACCAACTCAACAGTTATGTGTCATACGTCGCGACGTTTGTAAAGGTTATTCCAGTACTTAATTTTTATATATGGCCGTTAAATTGTAGGTGGGTTAGAGAGGTATGTATTTGGCAAGAATGCAGAAAAGAGCAATAATGCAATTTCGCATTGAAAGCTGGTGCACATATTCAGCCATAATGTGTTGAAAAGGTAACCCCGTGGAATTAATTTTTGTATATGCCGTTAAGCTATAGACCATGGGGATCAAGAGGTATTTATGCACAAAAACGGCAAATAGAACAACATGGAAATTCATCGTTAGAAACCAAAGACAACAAATCTACTCAATAGTAATGAGACATACATTGTTAAAAAGATTATTGCGATGCGATATCTTTATTTAATTATACATTTCCTCAAGTGACATTATTTAACTTATAATGAGGAACACTTTATACCACTCGATCAAGCTAAATCGATTTCAACCGAAAGAGTATGTACTTAGATTAGGACGAGAGGCAATCGTTATAAAATGCATTCAAATTTCAACCGAGCTTAAAGCTTTAATCTTTATTTTGCATGGGATCTCTAATTAATTAGGTTAAAGCTTAAAACATCCAAGCTGAAAAAAATATGCACATTAATTAAAATAGTCTGTCGGCAGATGCTTATAGTTTTGCTCACAAGAATACATCGGGTCACACCAACAATAATTGAAGTTGGAACAAAAAGTGCCATCTCAACTGCCAGCACCAACAACGCAAAGGTCAACGCACAAGAATGAGGGCAAAAACACCACCCACCCACAAGCTACCAGTCAACCGTGATCACGCCAAGTGGGTAATATATGTAATCAAAACTTATTTTGTTTAAAATAAACAATAGCGATAAGTCTATTAAATTTTTCTTTTATTTACAATAATGCAATTCTTCATTAGAAGCTTCCTTCATACCCATAGTAATGTGTCATTCTTCGTTGAAAAGAAGATTGTGTGTAGTTCATTTCGTTAAATGACCGTAAAGAACAAAACGTCAATTATAACAATAGTTCAATCTTCATTGGGAATTGGTCTACCTAGACCTTCTCAACATTTCGTTGAAAAACGCACAGTTTTTACCAAATATCTTTTGAACCTCACGGTCTCCAGTTTAACGGCCGTATAAATAAATGAAGTACACGTCATTACGACCCATTCTCCTTTGCTGGTTCATTCAAATCTTGTCCGAGTTGAAAACAGCATACAAAGATGGTCAAATAAACAAGGA
This sequence comes from Melangyna quadrimaculata, assembly GCA_949320155.1. Taxonomy (NCBI): domain Eukaryota; kingdom Metazoa; phylum Arthropoda; class Insecta; order Diptera; family Syrphidae; genus Melangyna; species Melangyna quadrimaculata. The sequence continues at coordinate 12,477,030 of OX439486.1, forward strand.
GCTATAGTACCAACTCATAAAATGGAAGCTCTTCACCTGTGTAGAAAACGAAAATGTCAATCATCAACAATAAGCCTTCGAAATGAGATAATTCCTCTCAAAATTGACCTTCGCATCTTAAGAGTTATTTTCACTAAGAAACTTAAATGGAACCAGCAAACTAAGAATATTGCAGATAAACTAAAACTTCGCAACAATATGTTGAAAATAATCTGTTCCCGGAGAAAAGGCCATCACATTTTAACAGCTCTAAGGATAGCTTAAACCTAAGTTGAAGGAACACTTCAGTGTGGGTTAACTACCTTTATGTGGACCACTGATAAAAACATCAAAAATGATGTTGCTATAAATCAATGTTATAGAACAGCGACAGGTGCTTTGAAAATCACGTCAATTGATGCCTTAAGAGTTGAAGCTGAGTACGATCCTTTCATCAACTTCGGTGAAAAAAGAGGCATCTCCTTAGCTTCCAAGGCTATAACAGGTATAAACCATCCCTTACACTCCGCAATAAAAGACACCCTAAGGAATGCACAAAAAACTAATAATTAGAAAAAAACCATTTCATCCCTTAAAAATATATCACTCTGCCGCTCACTTCGTACTCGCAGGAGAGCCCTTTCAATAACAAAGACAAACCACTCTGGACTTCAAATAATCTTCAAATCGATACCAGCTTAGCAAAATATAAAACAGACTACACCAGCCAGTTTTTTCCAGATGATGCACAAGGATTTCATTAATTCTGTCAAGCCAAATAGAATCTTATACAAAGATGGATCATCAACGGAAAACTACACCTCATTATTCAATCACCGAACTCTTGCCCTTAGGATTTACTACTATTCTTCACCAAGGCCTGCTTCCAGTCGCTGCAGGAAATTATATTGCTGAGCTGGCTGGACTTAAAAAAGCAATACAAATATCCTGGAACTGGTCCGAAAAAACTCTTATTTGCACCGATAACTTAGGAGTTCAGAATGGGCTCAAGAGTCAAACAATTAAATGTCCATCTCTTAAAATGATAAAAATTAATCTGAACGAAAACATTTCACTGTCATAGGTACCAGGACATATGAGAATCAAAGGAAATGAAGCAGCCGATAATGCAGCGAAAAATGCACAAAACCTTCCGCTTTTAATAGAAACGCTAAATTTTTACCAGCTAGTTTGAAGAGTTTGGCTGGAGAACCACAACAGTGAATTAAAAGAACAATGGGTTAGGAACAATAGTTTCTTACGAAGTCACCAGTCCGAAAGACACCACATTGCATATCACCCAGGGGGGGCCAACTATGTATTTCGATTCTACTTTCAATTCTACTCGAAACCTGTTTCCGATTCTACTTTCAGCTAGTACTATGCATTAAATTAGAATCGAATGCAAGTAATGCCAATTCTTTTTCCTAAAATTTCCTACTTTCGAACGAGTCCCGCTTGTAGGTTGTCAGATAAACTAAAAAAAGAAAACAATTTGAAGTTTTTGAAATAAATTTTTTTAATAATCAAAAAGGTATCAACATGGATTGTGTGGCAATTTAGAATTGGTCCAAAGAAAACGGAGAAAAAGAAGAGCAAATTGAACGTAGGAGAAATTGTGATTCTTCCAACATATTAGAGATATGTAAGTGATAAAAGGTTTGTGAAAATAAATGTTCAACAAATATTAAATTAAAAAACATAAATGACAGGCACTCATCTATTTATCTATGTGTTTGATAGATAATATATCAAGCGAAGAGAAAATTCTTCGAAGGCAAATCTCTGTGCAGAATATCATCAAGCTCTCGGAAGGCTTAAATTCTTGGCAACAGGAGGTTACCAACATCAGATTGATGGGAGACAGGAATGCGGGTCTCGCACAACAAGGTGTGTCCAAAGTAATAAGGGCTCTGGGTTTTTAAGTAGCATTTAGACAAATCTAGGTGCTTTGTCATATACTGCACCAGAATTTCAAATTGGAATGCATTCGTTCTTCGTATTAGACAATTTTGTATGTTGCCCTATTCAAAGAACATACAAGATACAATGAAAATTTGGTTAATGAAATATGTAGCAATAAATACCTATATCAATTTGTAATAAATATTAACTTACAATTTTAGAATCGAAATACTTTCTTTCATTTGCTCGCAAACACATTTGATGTCGAACGATTATTTGCGATTTCGAATTGTTTTGACATTCATTTTCGAGTTAGGTAGTTCCCCGATTTTGCGAAAGTACCAGTTAGCACTACTTGGGTGTTCGATTATCGTGTATTAATACGTTCTAAGAGAATTACAGAGTTCCGATTTTGCGAATTCGATAATTTTTATTATAGAATCGAATAACATAGTTGGGCCCCAGAGCTTACGAGACAAGAATGTATAACACTATTTCGCTTCGGAGTAGGAAAAACCTTATTCAACACCAAGCACAGATACAATTGAAGTGAAGGAGAGGAATGCGTAGACTGTAAAGTGGATCTCACTATCCAGCACTAATAGAATGCCCAAAGTCCAGATCAGAACAGTTAGCTGATACTAGAAATCTAGATACCATTACGAACATTATTCGATCTAAAACACTCCATGGAAAAAACAATGAGATATAAAACAATTAAAAATAATATAAATCCTAATTTAAACGGCATTACATGATCTCATTAACCTAATGCCTTAATTCTTCAAGAGTGTGTAAATTTATTTTATAAGCTTCTTTTGTAAATAAATAAATCTATTCAGTTAATACCGGAGTTAATTGAGATCTAAATTGACTGAAACCCAAACTGGGTTGATATGCCACTGAACAACTTTGAAATTTTAATTGTGATGGGTAAAAATAGTGTCCTTTATCTTTGTCACTATTCCTTGCTTCCAAATTCTTAACCACAAATGAGTTAATTGATTTTTTTTTAATTGTTTTATTTTCGTTTTTTTTTTTGTAATATTTTTTATGTTATCACATTTTAAAATTATAATTTCATGAATTAAGAAATTTCTTTTTGAAGCTTAAAATTAAATACGAACGTAAACAATGTTCAAAAACAAAAATTTAGACTATAATTTCGAGTAGAAAAATATATATACAATTTATTCTAAAAGTGCATTTTTAATTTGCTATCATTCAATCATTATTTTATGTGAAATATCTTTTACACTAAGAATGTTTACATTCTTGAAGTTTTATTTTGTTTAAAGTTTCTTAAATTACATATTTCGAGGAAGCTTATACAAAAAAGTAAAAAATATCTCCGTTATTTTTTTTTTCCTTTAAACCTACATACAATACAAATATTTTTTATATCTAATTATAAAAATATAAAATTGATTTTTTGTAAATACTTTCATATATATATTTTTTAATTTGTTTTGTTTAAAACTTAAGGCAAATTCAAAAGACTAAAAGTCAATTCGAGCATAATTTAAAAAAATTGCTGATGTTGAATATATTTTCTTTAAACATAATTTATTCTTATAATTTAAATTTGTACAATACACAATTTGTTAGCCTTAACGTTGAGTATATATTAGAGGACCGACCAAGAATATTCATGGGGTATGGGATGGTTGTTTTTATCTTTACTTCATAGTTGTATATAATTTTAATTTAATACTTTCTACTTAGCTTAAATCTAAAACAATAAGTTCAGATAATGTTTAGTATTTAATGATGAGTATTCGAAGGGGTGCTTTGTAAAAGTAGCGGTAACACACAAAAATGTATGCAAAAAACACTAGTTGTCTATTTGTAAGAATTGCGTTCAGCAAAAAAACAAACACAAAACAAAACGATGCGAAGCCAATTTTGTTAACTCTGTATGTATTCAATAAAGTGTAATTACGGAATCGGGTGGTAAAGTATTCTCCTGAACTCAAGAACAACGTTGACAAATGACGTGAGACTTTGATGCATCATCCAAAATTACGTCAGTTTCAAAGAAACGTACGCATGTAAAATGATTTCTGTAATAATATGCACGTTTGTTCTTCAGGAATCTATTCCTCATCTTCTCTGTCTCAGAGACGTAAACTCCATCTTGGGGATTTCTTCTTCGATGATCCAACAGATCTAGCAAGATCTAACATTAACAGTTTCATGCGCTTTGTAAAAAGCTCCAATTGGTTTTAACGAGTGAGTAGAAAATCTTAGATTCATGTGGTATCACAATGGACTAATTGATGGTCTAAGTGTGTCGGCTTCTTTGCTGGCAGCCACTATAACCTAACCTAACCTGTTCTTATTATAAAGTGGCTTGAGAAGTATGAAATGCAGGCATTCTATAGAATGACGGTTTCTTTAATACAATAATTATTACATACTTTGCCTAAGTATTTTATTAAAATATTCGCTGATTTTATGGTGACGGCCTTCAAAGGTAAACACCCTATGAAATAATATATAATAACATATATAAAACAGGAATGTAATTATAGAAACAATTTTAAAAATCATAGGAAATTCGTTCTTTAAAATAACAGGTTTATAAGTTTGAACTAAAAAAAAAAGAATTCCATCTTATATCTTGAACAGGTATGAATTTATACAATAAATCGTGAGACAAGTTTTATTATAAGTTAGAACTTAAAAAAAGGAATGTCATCTTATATCTTGAACAATTATGAATTAATACAATCAAATTTTAAAATCGTGAGATAAGTTTTATTATAAAATGTCTAACGTTTGTAAATAAAAAAAAAAAAATGGTGTCAGAACACGACAGTAAAGCCCACCTGACATGAAAAAGAACTGAAACTTCAACTATAATAGGCATATTGGTGGATTTTCATGATACATGAATCTGCATCTGCAAAGTGAAATAAAATAAAAATAAAAAAAAAATATCCGCTATCGTCCAAAATTTGATTTGGTCTTTTCCGTATTTCTGAATACATGTGAAAATGATTAAAACAAAAAAAAAACTAGTACCAAGTTTAAAGAAAATTAGTTCATCAATTTGCGCTGTAGAGCGAGAATTGTATTGTCATGAATTGTTTGGTCATGGTTTTGGTGAAGGATTTGTTTTTTTTTTCGTGTTTGTCATCGTAATGTCAGATTTAATTAAAATCTTAAATTCGATTTGTCTACGAATACAAAACTTGCCTTATATTATCTACATATACAGGGTGATTTGCATAAGGTGTCACAAAAGGCTAGGGCATGTAGGTTGAACCTAGACTAGAAAAAAATCGTACAGGAGGGGGGAGTCTATTTCCCCCCGTTTAGACGGGAGGGGCAATTAACGGTAATACTTACAGAATTATGCTATAGCATTTTGAAAAGCCAAAAGTCTAATCTTTAATATTATTTTTAAATTAAGTTGTTCGAGTGAATAGTTTTTGAAAAATTAATTTTCAAACTCGAAATTTTGAATACAAAAATTAAAAAAAAAATTCTAGCTAATAATGTAATAATAAATGTAACTAAGCATAATTTTTGTTATCAAAACATAATGCTCTTGTCAATTTTAAGTCAAACACTGAAAACCGTATAGATCTAGGACTTTAACTTTTCAAGATATGAAAAAATAAATGAAGCAACTCTCTCATTAAACTAAGAAGAATCCGGCTAAATGATCTTTCAGCAACCAGTTGATTATTATCAACCTCGTTTTTTCTTCTTTTTACTAAGAAAAGTCAAGGTCATGCGGTTTTCAGTGTTTGATTAAAAATTGACGAGAGCATTAAGTTTTGACAACAAAAATTATGCTTAATTACATAAAATGTTGAAAAACATTAGCTTGAATTTTTTTAATTTTTTGTTCAAAATTTCAAGTTTGAAAATTTCGAGTTTTCAAAAACTATTCACTCGAACAACTTAATTTAAAAATAATATTGAAGAATAGACTTTTGGCTTTTCAAAATGCTATAGCATGGCTCTGCAAGTATTACCGTTATTTTTTTTTTCTGTTCTAAGTGATTTTTTTTTTTGAAAATTGCCCCTCCCGCCTCAACGGGGGAAAATAGACCCCCCCTCCCATACGATTTTTTTCTTGTCTAAGTCCAACCTACACGCCATAGCCTTTTGTGACACCTTATGCAAATCACCCTTTATATTGCAAATAAAAATCCTCGCGGGATTTTGGTCGTTTTTAGTAAATATAAGAAACAATCGACCTTAAAATCGGTAATTAGTGCGTTGAAAAGAATTTCACCAAAATTAAATTAAACTGGTTTCCTGCTAAACATTTCAAGGGCCCGAAATCAATTGAAAGTATTATTAATGTAGAGAACAATTTTCAAAATATCTTTATCATATTCGTTTTAAGCAATTATTTTTTTAAATATTTGTGAGAACGTTTTCATAGGAAATCGTAGGTTTAAACACATTTGCCAGATTTGCTTGCTTAAAAAAGACTATATATATAAATAAAATATTCCCAATATAATATTGTTCATTCATATCACATTATTTTGTTTATTTTTTTACTAGACCATTCAAAATTAAATTTGATATCATTCATATACATACAGTGGGTCATTGGTTCAATGAAATTTCCACGTTCTAAGAAGACTAAAAGAATTTTTTTTAATGCTTGAGCTGTACGGATAATTTACGCGGTTAAATATTGAAACAAATTCCAGCATGCTCACCAAAATGTTAGTTTGGCTGGAAGCGATTTCCTTATGACATTCTTTTGAAAACTAAATTGAACGTTTTCCTCGATAATGGTAATGTGTCAAATTCAGAATCGCATTCAATTTGCGATCTAACATTCAGAATGTTGCCGGTGATAATTGCAGGGGCATACTAACAGAAAATATGGTCATGCATCGCATGAATTTGCAACGCTTTACTCTGATTTTAGAATTTTAACTCACATTGGTTTTCTTTTTCCATTCGTACAGCTAGGATATGTTTGTTAAAGAGAAGATACGATCTCATTTATTAGCCATTAGCTCTTTGCAGCTAAAAAATGGCGATGAGTTGGTTACTTTATCAATGTGGATAAACAATACAAGCAAGAAAACAAAAAAAAATGTTTGTGGAATAAATGAAGATTTTTGTGATAGGATGCAAATGTGTCCCGTCCCTTTAATTCTTTTTTGAAGTAGGTATTGCAAAATCAGACACTGCATGTTTAAACTAACTAATTAATGCCTGGATTGTTTTGTTTTTTAAATCAAAATAAGTATGAGTATTAAAATAAAATCAATCTCAACTAAATGTATGTTCGTTTAACTTTAGTCAACGTTGAAGTCTTACATGGAATTTCTTTTTCTAAATTTTCTGTTGAATTTTTACATTCATGACTGCGATCTTTGTCACCCACAAAATCTTGATCTATATTATCTTTTTTATTATTACAAGGCACTGTTGAAAATGCATTTGAGTTAACTAAAAGATTGACATCTTTTCCGCTATTTCGATTAGTAAATGGTCGAGGTTTTCTGTAAAGAGTAACATTTTTATTTTTTATTTTTTTTATATTATTTATAGACTTACGGATTTAATTGATTTCTATGTTCAGGATGAAATGCAGATGGTTTGCATATTCGACGGGATGCAAACCCAACGACAATCCCGAATAAAAAAACAGATGTTAGAGCTATGAGAATGAGAATCCAATAGAAACTTTTTCCAGCTAATTGCAAACGTTTTTCTTCGCTAAGACTGTCTTCATCCATGTTTAATGAGTCTAAAAAAATATTTTTATTTTGTATCTGTAAGTATACCTACATTCATGTATATTATCATTTTACCTGGTACAGAGTTCAATAGATCCTTAGAATCAACCGATGTTAGAGTGATTTTATTTTCTTTGTTAAAAGTCGAAATGATAAAACCTTCATCACTTCCTACCCCCATATCAGGTTTTCCCTTTCCAACTTCATTACTATCTAAGTCTCCTTGAAATGACTGCATTGACTTACCAACACCCGAAACTGTTCCTCTCGTTGATTGCGACACAAATGGACCATGTCTTTGATCGACACGATTTCCAGCATCACCATACTTCTGACACATTCGTGCTGTACTTTTCGCAGTTGTATTGATATTTTGAATAAAACTATCAATCATCATTGGAGTTAGATTGTGGGCATTAGTGATTGCTTTACATTCGTGGTTATGCACATCCCACACACAACTGGGATCTTGCAAATTGATGCAGTCTTCGCAGCGTTGAACATTGGTACAGTGATGCAATCGAACCGATGTAACTTCGCCATCAGAAACAACAATGAGTGTTTCGGTTTTGCGAGCGATTACAAGTTCTCGGACTGGTGTTCCTAGGGGAAGGGCCTGTGTTTCGAATATAATCACCGTTTGCAAACGACCATAAGTGTCAACAGATGGTGAGATATTGATGAGCTTCATTATTCTCCCATTATCTATTTAAACAAAAGCCTATTATTATCCCGCAAAAAGGTATTGATATTGTTTATTATTTTTACCTGTTCCTGCATAAATAACATTATAGACTGTCTTATCCAAAGAAGAGACATTGGCATCGACAACTATGGAAGTTATGCGATAATCAGTTGTGCCTTTTGTCAATAATGGTCGACCATAAAGCGCTGGTACAGCTGTTTCCATTAGAGGATGATTTTTTACAAAATTCACCGATGTACTTGATAGAGTGCGTGAATCATCAACACACAAACCCGGTCGTGGTTCTGGAACATTCTCCGACTGAATGGGTAACCAATTGGAATTACTATCTTTTTGTGATTTAAAACGTCCCTCAAAAGCAGCCAATATATCATCAAGGGAAAATGCACATATTGCTGAGCCAGGTATTGCGTTTATGGAAGTAGTAAAAACTGCGTAGATTAAATCAATGCCGTTTTCTGTACCTTCGGGTGCTTCTATGATGCCACTTGTTGCCTCTAAAAAAAGTTTTTTTTTGTTTTAACCACATTCGTTTTATTATATAAAAGAGTAGTTTAAACAATAAAAATAAGAAATTACTGATAAAAAAAACTCTGACGCCATTTGTTTAGAAATTAGCTTTTTGGCTCTATTCCACATTTAATATCATTTAATCAATTCAAATCCTAAAATTCCAATAAAAATAAATGCCACTGAAAAATTTACCAAATTACTTACTCTAGAATAATAATTGTTTGCTCAGCATCTATTGAAAATATGCAGATATCCAAAGTTAGGTTAGATCAGAAGTGGTTTTCGGCGAAGAGCCGACTCACTTATACTACGTTTTCACTGGGCCAAATGAGGTAATTTCGTTGCAAATTTCCAAATCAGATCCGAAATAACCTCATTTCCCATACAAATTCTCGTTCTCAAATGAGCTAATTTCAACCAAATTTGCACGAAATGAGGTTCGAAATGAAGTAACTCCATCCATCAGCAGTCGATTCCAAAAGCTTTAAAAAGCACTTGCATGAAAATGTCAAAACACAAAGAGAAAACAATAAAAACAAACGTTTAACTGCCATTCCAAATTCAAAATGAAATGAGATATCAAACGAAATTAGCAAATTTGATAATGATAACACTTTTTTGCCAAATTCCGAAATTGCCTCATTTCGGCTCTACTGGAAACGTAGTATTAGACCAATTTATTGGTCCGTTGTGATCCCGCAAGGATCTTAGAGAGACCCTTATAGAAAGTGCATGACTACTTACTTCTGTAGATCACTTGCAACATTACAGTAGAAGTTCCTCAAATGGAATCTACGTCTTTAGGATAGAGCAGGAGAAACAGATGAGAAATTGTTTCATCCTCATCAATGCATTCTCAACAAGTCTTTAGCACAGGTGACAAGTCATGTTGCGTGCCTGCCTATTAGACAGTGTCCAGCTACCTATTACGGAACTAATGTGATCTTTAAAGCATCTTGCTTTAGCATGAGTTTACGTGTAGCGATGGGTATTCCATAGGTGAACAAGTACCGAAATTTATGCGCTGTACCGAAGAAAAGTCTCGGTACACACAAGTGACAAGTGTACCGAAATCGAATTCGTGCACCGAAATTTAAAAATAAATTGTGATAAAATCTGAATAGTGTAAGCACTTCCCTTGTGTTTGTAACTTTGTGCTTCAACATCATTAACACAACTTTATTTTTTGGCACCTAATTTGCCATCTCATTTGACATCTTGTCTTGTCAAAGAGGTCAACAATTTGACAGCATTAAACAAAGCTATGCTGTAGCAATTTAATTAAAGTACCTGAAGCTCACCTGTGAATTTATGTGTCGTTGTTAATTTTGCATTTGATAAGTCTTTGCTTAATTGTTCTTAATTTATTATTTTTATGTTGAATTTTGTGTCAGTGCCGTCTCCGGGAATTATGCAATAGTAGGACATAAGAAGCAGATTATGTTGATTTGTAATAATCAAGTAAGAGAGAAAAATGATAATGTTTTTTTTGGTTTAAGAACATTTATTATTATTGTTTAATTAAATTGTATGAATATATATCCCTGAAGAAGTGAGGAACACTCACGAAACAATGGCAAAATAACGGAATACAATTGTTTCTTCCTCGCATTTTTTACAAACAGACCAAAAGTGTTAGAGTAGAAAATTTACACGAAAAAACTGATCAAATTTATAAAATAAATGTTTTCCGAAGAGACGCTCAAATAAAAAGTACCTTCGAGGCATAGCGAGAAGAAAACTCAAGAATCAAGACTTCAAAACATTTTTTTTTTTTTTTAATCATATCCCTCTCCGACATATTTGTCTGGATATGGCCTTGTATGAGAAGACAAAAAAGTTTTTATTTAAACCAATTTAATATACAGGGTTAATAATTGTTTTACAATTGGCAAGTTGAATATCGTACTTTTTTTCGCGGAGCTATATCATTTTTTCTTAACTTATAAAATTAATAATGTTTTAATTATGCTTACGTATTTCATCAAAATAAAACGGATAATCTCCAGGCACAGAGCAATTAAGTCTTGTTTTCAAAAATGATGTCCAACTTTTTGATAATGTATAAGGTCCACCTCTATCATTTTTACAAACTCGTCCAACCCTTGAGTAGATTGCCTGTGAAGTATGTAAAATAAACATTTAAATTAACAAAAACAATAATCAGCTAAGTTTATGATATGGAATGACACCACACACCTTCTTTTTCAACTCCTCTATTTGGACGAGCTTTATGAGAACACAAACAAACCAATTCTAACATTTCCTCTTGATGATACATTATCAAATAATAAAACCAAACGATGCACAATTAAGTATTTATTGTACTACGTTTTCATAAGAGCCAAAATGAAATGATTTTGGAAACTATCATAAAAGTGTTTTCATCTTTTTGCAGCTAATTTCATTTCGAATATGGTTTGGCAATGATTTCGCTTTGTATTATTTTTGGGCATCGTATTTTGATACATTCATAAAAGATTTTCAAATACCTTAAAATTCTCATTCTTTCGATATGTTATAATGGCCCTTATTGTGAGTGTCGTTTGCTTGTCGATGAACGACTTTTGTCGAAAGTGGATCGTCGGAAATTCAAAATATCTTAATCTATGGTTGCATCAGATCTCAGCAGCTTAGTTTTTACAAAGGATCACAATAACATACATCTATCCCAAAAGCTTTTGGCAACAGTTTTAACTCATAAAACTTTTTAGTACTTTCGACTTTTGTCGCATAGAACGTTGAACGACACCCGAAATAAGGGCTAATATAACATATTTCAAATCCCACCTGATTTCGTTCAAATTTGAATTTGTATTGGGAATGGGTAATTTAAAACTAGTTTGGAAATTTTCAACAAAATTACCTCATTTGCCATAAGGAAAACGAGCTATTAGCCTATTAACAAAAATACTTCTTTTTCTTCTACCTGATCTTGCAACCCTTGAATAGATTGCCTATGAAAAAACAAATATTTAAATTATCAAAAACAATATTCGATTTTAGTGGTTTTAAGATATAGACCAATTCCATACGAGATTCTTTTTCGAGTCTGTCTATTTTGACACGCGTCATAAGTTGAAGTTTCACTTCAACAATAAAAACTAACTCATTCCGTCAAAATTAATTAAATTATTGTTTTTATTCGTGATCACTAAAATTCAATTAGAATCATTATTTTTTCACAATTAACTGAACTGCATCCTTGCCCACCTATCCTGAAAAACGATTGGAGTCACTAAAAGAAAAAAGATCGTCCAGCCTATGATATTGAATCGGGAAATAAAATTTACTACGATACGGAGAAACGACAATTTTCAAATTCGAGCGCCTTGTGGTATGAGATATTCGGAAACTTGAACATTTAATTAAATTTGTTTAAGGTATACAATGTATTATAAAATAATGTCTCAGGTCTTTTAAATGCAATGCACGTCACTAGTTAGAAGGATAGAAGGGAAGGAAAGATTTTGATGGCACAGTGGATTGAGAATAAGATGTTTATTATCTCATGAAGTTTTATGTAATGTAATACGATATATAAATACGTAGTATAATAAATATGGTTTTATTTAGTAAAACAATATTATGACAGCTTATTGTAAAATTTTGGAAAATAACCCACATACACAATAAATGTTTAATTTGAAAATAAAATAAAATAAAATAAAAACCAAACAAAAGGAAAACAAATCAAAACACACCTTTCCACAATTCGTGTATTCCATTGAGATTTCTCGAAAAAAGAAAAACACATAACCATTCCTTTCGACAGCCCCAACAAAATCGGGTTGATTCAATTGCTTCAAATCATATTGTTCAGTACGTAAATATTCTCGATATATCAAAGGATCACTGCCAGAAAAATCAGCAACAGTAGCCGAATAAAGCTGGCTCCCGGTATAAACATAGGTGCTATTATGTGTCGGACTGTACGGACATAGGCCTTGGGCTTCAACATCCTTAATCAAGTCGAATGTCTGATCGCCGGTTAACGTGTAATGACGACACCGCGGTTTATATGAATTTGTCCCGCAAATCATTATTTGCCCATCATTTGTTCGCGCGAACACCCGAATGTAATTCTGACAATCTTGATCACGTTTTCCCTTCAGGGCACACAGTTCGCGATCGGCAGCGGATGATTCCCACTCTAGTTTGTAATTTTCACGTAGCCCTTCGAAAGTGATGTTGAAGACTGCATTTCTTGCTCCAAGCAGAAGAGTCGTCTGGTCATTGTCAAGAATTTTAAAAAAGTCCGTGTGATTGCCAAAATATCTAAATTCAACTTCTTGTTCTGCAAAGGAAAAAAACGGATTTCAATATACTTTCATTATTATTTGTTTTATTAGGCAACACTTACTAGGTGTTAATTTTGGACGTAAATCTGGTGCCCATGCTGACAGACTTGCCGAAAGTATAATCATTAAAAATGCATATCTTAATAGCGTGCTTAACACTACGCTGTTTTTGTTAACTACTTTACGAAATGGATGCATTTTGTACTTTTAGAATGGTCTCTTTTAGATGATTGGTAGGTTTTCTTTGGAATTTAGTACAAAATTAGCTATGTACAAATTTCCGCTGCTAACTCTTGCTTTTACAGACTAGGTCTAGGTCGTTTTCTTAAAATACGTTTTAGAAGAATGACATATTTTGTCTTGTCTTTGCATTATGCTTATGCGCCTTGGGATAAGAGATTAGCTTCATCATCGGTTACATTTTCTAAAGAAAAGGACAAATAAAAAGTATTTGTATTAAAAAAAATGTTTTCTTGTTAAATTTTGTATCTTTCTATATAAATAATAATGTAAATATTCTTTTGTAAGGAATCTAAAAACGTTGCAGTTAAACAGGTGAACTGAGGTGTGACGCTTTAGCGTGTAGGTTGAGTCGAAACAAGAACAAAATCGTATGGAAAGGGTGGGGGGGTCTATTCGCTATCGGTTAGACAGGGGCAATTTTCTAAAAAAAAAAAATGAGTTATAACAGAAAACTTATTAAATTATTAAAATAAACAATGCCATCACTTATAATGCCTTTATATAATTTTTTACAAAGCAAGAAACCCGTTCTTATATTTTCTATTCAAGTGTTGCGCGCGCAAATCTTAAGCATTGTCTTAAAAGTGAAGGGTTTTTCGAGATTTTTGTCGTTCTAGATTTTGTCTTTCTAGATTTTTGTTATTCTAGATTATATGCATTCTATATTTTGGTTTTCTAGATTTTTGTTATTCGAGATTTTGACATTCTAGATTATGACCTTCGAGATTTTGTCTTTCGAGATTTTGGTTTTCTAGATTTCGTGGTAGACCCTATTTTGTATCAACATTTTACGTTATTTAGTACTGATTTTGTTTACAAAATTAAATGCTATTAGCTATCAGTTTTTATTCAAACACTGAAAGGATTTAGGACTTTAATTTTTCAAGATATTAAAAAATAAAGAAACCAAATTTTTAATAAAAACAAGAAAAAACGAGGTTGATGATAATCAGCTAGTTGCTGAAATGATCATTTAGCCTGATTCTTCTTACGAACGTTGGTCCATTTATTTTTCAATATCTTGAAAGTAAAAGTCCTTGATCCATCCCGTTTTCAGTGTTTGAAAAAGAATTGATAAGAGCATTGAGTTTTGAAAACAAAAATGGTGCTTAATAACGTAAAATTTTGATAAGAAATAGTTTAAAAATTTATTTTTTTTTCTTCAAAATATTAAGGGTATTCATGCAACGTCGTAAAACACTAGATAAGTTTATGATTTGGTTAAATTTATCATTTGGTAAATGAACTGTCAAATTATGTATGGGAAATGGTTTACACAATTTGGTTAAAATTATCCAAGGATTTTAATGGGGAAACTTAACCAAATTTATTAGATTAAACTTATCCAGACGATGATTTACATTATGATATCTCACTCAACTTAGAGAACTAAAAAAATTTTGACCGTGTTCTGTAATTATCAAATCGCGATTAGTTGGCGATACAAGTGACTTAAAACGTTTTGTATGCAAGACAAAATAATTAGGACGTCTTCATTTAATCAAAGGTAGAATTATAAAGGTTCTCCCCAACCAATCGTTGACGAGAACGAAACTACATCAACATCGGGGGCGCAAATCAAGAAACCGACATTATGGGCGCACTTGGTATATGACTTTTTTGTATTCGCTCATCTTCGACCGACCACTACCGTAAGCATACAACTATTGAAGTTCCACCGTATATCCTACAATTTTTTCTATCGTTGCGAGACATTCGGCTCCGATTTCGCATTGGTTCGGGAGAGGTTCTTAATTGAAAAATAACTTCGAAATCTAAACACGTCTAATGTGCCGCAGACCAAATCTGTCGAATAAACGAACAGCTGATTCAATTACACAACATTTAACCAAATTAATACAAAGGTCGTTCATGCAAACTTTTGTGTAAACTTGTAATTTTACAAAATTTGTAAACTTACGTCGTTGCATGAATACCCTTAATCTTCTATATATTAATACGCGGTGACTAAATTTTGTAGTACATTTTAAGCACACTTAATCAAATCGAGTCATATCAAAACCTATATCAATCGAGTTGATGTGCCGAATATAAGTTTTAACTTTACACATTGCGTTAAAGCAAGTAAAATGCTATTTTAGTTTAGGTACAAATCGCCTATGCATTACAACGCAGTCACACTCACAATTGATTCTTTCAATTCCACACCATATATATGCATGTATTAGTGTATATCTATACTGTGAGGTGAGTAATATGTAAAAGTTCCATACCGTATATATGCATGGATTGATCAGTTGGCGTTCTCCTTTGTTTCTCTTCTAATAACTGACAGCCAAATATAGTTTCTGGAAGGACCCTTTGCAATATCGACATGACTCTTTCTCTTTAGGTTTGTTCCTAAGATTTTTGGGCAAAAATTGTTGGTCTTTCAAATTTTAAAGAGTGGGAATGAAATTCTCTCACAGAGAGAAAAACTGCTGAAAAAGTTTTGAATTTGGAACGGTTTCTTGGCAAAAATTCTGACACAATTTCACACAAATATTCTTTTAATTTTTGTTATCCTTTTTTATTCCAAAGTGAAGCAAACTGAACCGATTACTCAACAACGTACATTTTTTATACAACGTACCTTAACCTGACGTTTGACAGACCAACAATTTCTGCCAAAGGAAATTTCTTGGGCAGAATTTGTCAGGAGGGGAATTTGTTTTACTCTCTCGTGAGCGCTCTTTTCTACCCAATACTACCAAATTTGTAAGGTGTAAAAAGGATTTTGCCAAAAATTGTTAACAATTGTTGACAATTGGCAGTTTTGGTCAAGGTTGGGAATAGACCTTTTTTTTTCATATTCGGTTAATTTTAGGGGCCGTACACATGAATGTAACATTGGGTATTCTTGCAAACGCGTAAAACCCAGATAAAGCTTAGAAACCATAGAATTTTATACAAAAGTTTATATCAAAAATGGTTTATGAGCTTTCTATGGGTTTTATGCGTTTGCATGAATACCCATATTGTCAATATTATGCTCCACTTACACGAATTAATTTTAGGTGCCGTACACACGAATGAGCATTGTCAATATTATGCTGCATTTACACGAATGGCAGATTGCCATTTTTCTGCTAGTATACTGTCAATAGAATGAGCAAGTTCATCCTTTGGCAGTATGATGACAGAAATACTGACAATTTTTGCAATAGTGTAAATGGGGCCATTAAGGCTAACCTACCTTCGCATACTTTTTCCAAAAACTGAGAAATAAACATGTGTTGAAGAAACCTTGCAATAAAACAAACAAAAATTGTTCTGAAAGATAATTTTAGTCGCCATATAAAATTTTAACTGTTTTTTAGCAAGCAGATGTTTTTATCATATATATTTATTTCTCACTTTTGTACTTTTGTAGAAATTAGTCCTTGTTCTAACTTTCTTCTTCGTATCGTGCAATACATCAATTGAAAGGTGGCAATTTCTGTATCACGAATATGACACTTTTTAGTAGTTTAGCCGCAAATCGAGTTTAAAGTGAAAAAATGTGTCAACTTTTATGCCTCTAGGATGTTTAGTTTGGCCGCAAATAGCGTTTAAAGATAAAAGTCGGTTATTCATATCATGCGCTACATCGGTTGAAATGTTTTACTTCCTAGATCACGAATATGCACTTTTCAGTCACAAGGACACTTAGTTTTGCCGCAAATTGCATTAAAGGAGAATATATGAAAAGAGAGAATATGAGAAAATATGACGATTTTGAGAAATTGGTTTTTCGTATACATCGATTGAAAGACGACATCCGCTGGATTAGGAATATGTATTTTTTAAGTCTTTAGCACGCTTAGTTCAGCCGAAAATCAAGTTTAAAATTATTGTGAATTCTACCCGCACCTTTTTGAATGTCTTAATGGCAACACATTATATTTTTGTTTGCTTTTTTTGAAAGATATGGACAATCGCTCTACGTTAAATTAATTATTTTGTTTATATTTTGCCGTTAAGGCAGTTAAATTATAGTTTATATAGTTTTTTGCACATACACCCCTGACCCCACTTGTAAACCCACCCTGCCACCTTAACTTTTCGTTTGTGAAGAGAATTCAATATTCCGACCTTCCAATAGACGTCAGTGCAGTGGTAAGCAAGCACATTGCATTTTTTAAGTCGCTAGAACACTTAGTTTAGTCGAAAATCACATTTAAAGCAAGAAATATGTCGATGTTGAGAAATTGTTTTTTCATATATGTATTTTTTCATATAATATAATGAATATGTGTTTTTAAAGCCACTAAGTCGCTTAGTTTAGCCGCACATCATTATATTAATCCGTAAAGGTTATTTCTACCCGCACCTTTTTGAATGTCTTAATGGCAACATATTATATTTCGTTTTGCTTTTTTTCAAAGATATGGGCAATCGCTCTATGCCAAACTAATTATTTTGTTTATATTTTGACGTTAAAGCTAAGTATAGAGTTCCTCAACAAAGAAAAAATTACATGCATTTCTTATGGGAAAGATTTTTGCGGAAAAAAAAGATTTTTTTTGTTTCACCCCATTTGTTAAAAAAAATTTCTCACCACTAATTTTTTTTTTCGTTCAAAAGAAGTATATACTAGGCTTAAGGCAGTTAAATTATAGTTTATATATACCCCGTTTAGAAACAGAATCGAGAGCTCGAGTTGGATAAGGGTCGGATTTTCGACCCAGGTGTTTTGTCGCGTGAGTTGAGAGCCCCATTTGGAGTTGAGTTGTTATGGTGTTGAAATTACATTTAATGGAATGGCAACATTATATTTATTTTACACGAAAGCAGTTAAAACTTAATGAATTTTAGTACATACTTCACATAGCTATCAAAACAAATAATTAATTTTACTCGCACATGTGCAAAAACACTGTGGTAAACACATCCTCAAGACCGACTCTTCGACCCAGGTTTTTGTATCAACAATTTCGACTCGCCTCTGCTCCTGAAGTGGAATCGAGTCGGTTGAAGCTCATTTCAAGTCAACGCAGGTATACAAAGGGGCCAAGCGAGCTTGAAGCTCGCTCGAATACCTCATGTAAACGGGGTAATAGTTTTTCTCGGTTACACACCCTGAGCGCGCTTGCAAACTCACCCCGCCACCATCACTTTTTGTTTGTGCGGCGAATTCAATATTCCAACCTTCCAAACTTCCAATAGACGTCAGTGCAGTGGTAGCAAGCACAAAGAAAAACAACAACGACGCGATTTTTAGCTCACACAGCCAGAGTAGAAACGATTATATGATCAGTGTGCTTTGGGGTTTGGGCATGCAATGCAAGATGCAATGAGGATGGTCTGTTCATAGTGGAGTGTATGATATTTTGCACGGAATTACAACAACAATTCTTGTACGTTGTTCAGTGGGTTAGAATCTTTTTTATTGAAGTATATAGGGAGTGGTCGAATTTCGACCACTGGGCGGTACTAATGAGACATTAAACGTTCTTACGAACAGCCGCAAGCTTTGTTGCGATTTTGTTCAGAAAATTGGGAAGCTTTATTTAACGCCTTTCATATAGGTAAATGGTCGTATTACGACCACTGAGCGATACTAGTATAAATAAATGCGTAAAAGCAGCTGCTACTACAAAGCCTTACACAAAGTCGGTTACTATCAAACAAAAATGGTTTGATAAAATACTTCACCTTTTTAATAAAATCTTCGATACTGAAAAAGTACCCGAAGCATTCCAAGACTCTTTGGTAAGGCAGCATTCGACTCGATAGACCGACAAGCCCTATTTTCCAAGTTATCGCAAAAAGGAATGTCGACGAAAATGCTAACGGTTCTGAAAAACATGTACGCGTTCATCAGTCTGGGATGGAAAAAATATGTCAAAATGGTTTGAGTGCAGTTCTGTTTGCAATTTTTTTAGATGACATTTCCATGTTTTTACCAGCTGGAATAAGTTTTGCTGGTTTGAAAATAAAACTCCTAATGTATGCAGATGACTACGTGCTTTTGGCGGAATCTCCCCAAATCCTGCAGCTTATGATAAATAAGCTTGTATATTTTTGCAAAGTATGGAATTCAATGGTTAACCTTGAAAAATCAAAAGTAATGATCGTAAGAAACAAACAATCCAAGCTTAAATCTAATGACAAGTGGTTTTATGATTGTAAGTGTATTACATTAGCGTCAGAGTACAGGCATACCTTGGTATAATTCTAAAACCAAATATGAATGTCTCCACATCTCGAAAACAAATAACGCAGCAAAAGTCATGATTAACACATCATGGAAAGAAGTTTTCAACCGAAAAGAAGTTCCAACTTCAGCTAAATACAAAGTTTTTGACACAATTATGCGTTCCATTAATGTGTTACAGCTGCCAAACATGTGGATACCACTCATATGAGGAAGTAGAAAAACTTCAACGCTTCTTTCTTTTTACCTTCCAATACACCCAACTATGTTCTGTTGCTTGAACAAGGTTTACCAACACTTTTTATTCATACACTTAAGCTTCACTTTGATTACATCTTAAAGGTATTAGCATGTTATTCAAATAGAATCGAACTGACAGACGCGAAGTATGTTATTGAAAACAAAGTCGAAGAAGAATGGACGAATTGGGTGCTGTTGAACTAAATATACAGTGTACTAATACCACAATGCTATAAAAGAACAACTTTATGGACTACTGCAGGCTGTTGATATCTATCAGCGAAATGAATACTTGCAACAAATGTCATCAATCGACAGAGTTAGGCTCGTTTCACACACATTCGGTTTCATTCGGTTCGGTCTCTTTTCGGTTTGTATTCGGCTGCGCCTGGTATGCAAAAATAAAAACCTTATAACAACCGTATAGCACCGAACGATCCCTCTACACGAATCGATTTCATTCGGTTTCAAAACGGCACGTATTCGGGTCTAGGGCACACAAAGTGAACGTAGCGTTCACACATATTCGGTTCGTTTTCGTTTTCGGTTTTTCTTTTTTTTTTTTTTTTAAATACCTACATTGTATTTAATTTTAATTATTAGTGAGTACAAACCGAATATGAACCGTCTGTATGTGAAGGGGTCTAGACGGAAACCGAAATCGAACCGAATACAGACCGAACCGAATGAAACCGAATATGTGTGAAACGAGCCTTATATACTCTGAATTAAGACATGATATGACTAAGAACTATTTTTGCGATGAGTATAAGAGCAATTTCCCTGATATGCAAAGCAAGAAGTGATCAACTAAACTTAAATGGAACACCCTGCAAGAGTTCACCCACAACTCATTGCACTCTTTGTAATCTGAATTCAAAAGAAGATACCTTTCATTTCTTATCGATATGTCCAATTTACAAAGAACTTGAAAGTTAACCACCATTGTTATTTTGTTCTCTCGGTTGTAAAACTCGCGTGTGGAAATGGAAAATCTGCATTTTCGTTCAGGTCAGGAAGGGCTAGACAAATTTTTTTAAGCAAATTCATGCTTGTTTGCCTTATTGTCTGCAGGGAAATGCATCACAACACTTTTTTTATAGGTTTTTTGCGACAAAACTTCTCACTAGTGTTTCGCAGTAATTCTCCATAACGGCCAGGCGCTCCGATAATTGTGTATTTTCGGACCGTAATAGCTGTATGTCCACCAATATGGGCGATACGTCATCTTTTGTGGCTGTGTTCTTTAAGTGTTCGCTTAAACAATCGTTAATTATTGCTTTAACTTCGCTAGCTTCTAAGGATTTTGTACCCATTTCCGATTTTTTGTCAGACACGGTTTTCCTGATAATTAATGAACTTACGGGTGATATGTCAGATGCTTTCCTCTTTGGCTGCATAGAGTTTTTGCCGCGAGTGCCAATCCTTGTGATGTCGGATTTAAAAACTTAAAATCTCCTACGTCTCTAATGTTGATCGGGATTTTTCATTAGAAGTTATGATTATTTTCTAAAAAGTCCACTGAAACGTTTTTTTTTTGTTATGGGCCTACACATAAGTTTGTACTAATTTATAACAGACATCACAAATGAATTAATTTAATTTATATAAAACACTCACCAGGGGATTTTAACAAATGAAGATAACGAGATAACTAATAAATTAAAACAACATTTTCATTGCAGCTTTGCATTGGCTAGTCATACCTTGTTCCACAATCCCCATCCATTATCCAAGTATACATAATTCTTACCCCAAGCAATTATAAAATTAAAACATTTAATTCATCCTATTTACGAGACGAGTTTACTTAGTTCTCTTGTGTAGTTTACAAAAAAATGTTTGTATCTATGATGCAAAATTAATTAGCTTGTTTGCAAAAACATTTAGCAAAAATAGGTATACGATTAGCTTATTTCATTTCTACTTTTCGACCATAATTTAGTTTCCACATTATAAATAAATAGATAGCTCTCTGTTGGGACACACTCTCACCTGGGACACACAAAAAACCATTGTTATGACTAGGTCTAGAATTTCCATGCAAATGCCTATTTTTTTTAAACACGTTAGGAACAAAAGAACAAATTATCTTTACGAATCATGACATTTTCTTTTATTAGTTAATGTATATATATATAGGCCACATAGGAATATTGACATATCGCTAATGGAAGAAGTCTGTCTTCATAGTCCCAATATAATTGTATGTGGCGATTTTAATTCCAATATATAAGTAGATCACTCACTTGTCAATGACTTGAGCCCTTTCAATTTAAGCGCTGTTAAAACCACCACTGCAACACATTTTTCTAGTAATACACATCTTTACTTTATATATTTTGGGTGAGTAATTTGGGCAAAGTAAAATTATATGACCAGCTGTCCGCTCCCGCCTTCTCGAAGCATGACTTACTCTACATGACCTTTGATTATAATGTAACCCCTGTTGTACAGAATATCCAATATAGAGACTTTAAACGTATTAATCGTGCGTTACTAGAAGAAGATGTGGAATATTGACTGGAACGTAATAAATTACCTAACCACACCTGATCAGCAAATACAATTTGTAAATGATAGTGCTTTAGCACTCTTTAATAGACTTGTTCCATTAACTACAAAAAGTTGCACTCCACTTTAAAACCATTGTTTTCACGGCATGTTTGCCAGCTTATTCTTAACCGTGACCAAGCCTATAGACGCTGGAAACGATTTCGGCTACAGGAGCATTATAATGCATATCGTTTTCATCGTTAACAAGTTGTAATAGCAGTTCGCATGGCAAAGCGTAAAATGTACTCAAACAAACTAAATCCTTCACTGAGCGGACAAGAACTCTGGAATAATCTTCGCCAGATTGGAGTAGCCAAAAGCAAAAATTTCGATGCAAGTGATATGGGCTCTAATGAGCTCAATAAGCAATTCATTTCTCTCCCAGTTTGCTTGCAAGCCAAACTTTTACTCCATTGAGAAACGATGATTTGGGTTTTGGGTTTAGGTCAGTTGATAGCACCGAAATAGTTGAAAGCATTCTATCTGTTAAATCAGATGCTGTTGGCCTCGACGAGATGAGCCGAAAATTTCTCAAGCTTATACTTCCTTTTGTTCTACCGTACATAACTTATATTTTCAACACCATTTTAATGACAGGGGAATATCCAGTGCAATGGAAATTAGCAAAAATAATACCAGTTCCAAAAAACTCAAAGAATGTTGAATTTAGACCAATTGCTATTTTGCCTTTTTTATGTTAAGTCTTTGAAAGAATTTCACAAAAACAAATGACCCTTATCTCAATTCATCGAATCATTACACCAAAACAGTCTGGTTTTCGAAAGGGACATAGTTGTATAAAAGCTCTATTAAAAGTTACAGAAGATATACGTCAAGCTTTGCACAAAGAAAACGTTAGCTTTCTCATTCTTTGAGATTCATCCAAGGCTTTTGACATGGTTGACCACTCCGTTTTATATGATAAACTTCTTCAGTTCTTTAATTTTTCGACTTATGCAGTTAAGCTTCTTTTTTCCTACTTGTCTGGTCGAAAACAGACCGTACAGTTAAACAACGTTCTGTCTGATTTTCTTCCAACTTTGCGTGGTGTACCGCAAGGCTCTATTTTGGGTCCTCTTTTGTTTTTTCTTTACGTAAACGAATTGCCGTCTATAATTAAAAAAAGGGCGCGTGTAACTCAGTACTCGTGGCAGAAGTGAAAATTCTTTGGTGATCTAAAAATCTCGATATGTATAGGGATATTAAGCTAATATGCGTAAGACACCGCTAAGTGTTCTATATCAAGATGATCGATGGGTTGGGGTTGTAAACTTGAAAATTACATAATAATGGTGAAAATTTAAAGTAAAAAAAGGTGGAAATTTAAAAGATATAAATCAGTTTATTTGAGTAGGCTTTCCGACTTTTTCCAAAAATTCCTACACTCAAAATCTCTGCAAAATCAAAAATAATTTATATCTCCATACCAGTAGGAGATAGACAAAAATCTTAAACTAGTAAGATTTTTAGAATTTCATTATCTATCCACCAAACAAAATTCAAAACTCTAGCATTCTAATTAACGAAATTAGATAAAAGACATAAAAGGACATTTTTCCTTTTATCTGCTACAATAATAGAGATTATCGAAAAATGCAAACTGATTGCCATATAAAATATATTAGCCTATCAATAAAATTTTTAACTTTTAATCTACCTCCCACCACTTAGCTAATCAATGATCTCAGCGTTGCATATGTGGCGTTACATTTTTTCGTTTCACAAAAATTCAACCTTGAAATTTCACTCTCAACGCGCCCAAAGAAGTTTCACTTCAAACATTTTCTATCCAAATGTATGCCGATGACGTGCAATTGTATTTTAGTTGCCCTTTAGGACTAATAGAGCACGGTGTGTGTTGTGTCAACGAAGATCTTGAAGGCATTTCGCGTTGGTCTCATTAAAATAGTCTTGTGTTAAATACCACAAAATCTGTTTCCATTGTGATATCTAAAAAAGCGGTCGATCTTTCATACTTCCCTCCTGTGATCTTGCAAATCACCCCAGTTAATTATGTTGAAACTGCAAAAAATCATGGCGTGGTTTTTAACAGGACGTTAACATGGAATAACCACATAAATAGCGTTGTTGATCTAACCTATGGTATTCTTCGATCTTTGTGGGCAACAGAGTTCTTCACCCCTCTAAGAATTCGAATGCTGCTGGTAAAAACGCTTACCGTACCGACCCTTATTTATGGTTGTGAACATTGTGACTCGGTCAGTAAAAGAAAACTCAATGTAGCTTTCAATAGTCTAACACGTTATATTTTTGGAATTCGTAGATATGAGAGTATTTCTAATTTCTCTAAAACTATTTTGAATATGACCTTCGAAAACTTTCTTAATTACCGTGTACTCTCTATGCTAACAAACATTCTTATGAACAATCAGCCCCAGTGTCTCAGCGAAATCATAAGTATGGCATCATCGCAAAGAACAAGAATATTGAATCATCCACGCTATGCTTCTCTTATATCTGAACGTCAGTTTTTTTGTCCATTCAACTCGCCTATGGAATACCCTTCCGCGCAATATAAGGCAAGTGAATGATGCTGCGAGATTAAAGAATAAATTAAGAATTAAGTTTTCTGAATTGTAATTACCAACTATAGTCTGTTCAGTTCGTATTTTCAGTACAGGCCTTATGGGAGAGCTTTTTCAAACTTACACGTGCTGGCTGGTGTTTGCATTGCACTCAACTTAAGAAATTGCCTGTAAAATACAAAATAGAACCCCTGACTTCCTTTGAAATTGTTTTTGTGATATTCCATAAGCCCACGTACATCCCATCATGACCTGTCTGCTCCGTGGTTGTGACTTGTGAGGAGACTGAAACAAGAAAGAACAAGATACACACAATTTGCCTCTCGCTCGCTTAATGTGTTTATTAAAAACAACACATTGATTCAGAGTTCCCATACGTCGGGGGATGGAAATTCTAATACCTTTTTCTTTGGCTTTTGCTATGCAGCTTTCAGAATTATAGCTTTATAATAGCTTTTGAGAGCATATATTTTATGTATGTGAGTTAAGTGTTGTTTCTCCCCCTCGCGGTTTTCACCTTGATGTTGGTGAGGGGGCTTACGTTTGGTACTCTAGCAATCCAGCTGCAGTACCAGACAACTAAGAAAACCAAACAGAGATGTTTATCATAAAAAATGGAATTATGAATAAAGGTAAAGAAGAGGAACAAAATCGAGTTAGGATATGCACTCAAGTGTCGGCAGAGGTCACGGCTGCCGGCGAGGGCTTGGTCTTAGAAGAGACTAAGTCGCCAGTGACACAAAAACTAAGAAACGAAACGACACAACAACAAACGACAACCGGAACAACACAACAACAACAAACGACAACTGACTGCACTCCTTCCTGTAGCAGTAAGGCAGGTAGCATTGGTGAGATATTCCCTGAATGTCTCATGGATCTTACAGACTCTGAAGATGATGCTGTGGGTACTGGCGATGGGGAGATGGCGTCTGATGAGGAAAATAGAATCCTCAATGACGACGACTACCAATCTTTCAAGAGTTCAGGCAGCTCGGACGCAGACGTCACAGTGGCCGCAAATCCTGTGAAAGGAAAGGAGATTAAAACCCCTCTAAGCGATACTTTGGCCAAAACCTTGTCACTGACAGGAGCCAAAAGCACATCGACTCCCATAAAAGGGTCTGGGGAATGTGAACCGACCGAAGTCTGAAAGGATGGCTTAGGGCCTTCCACGACTCTGAGAAACACCAGTCCTGAAAATCGATGCTCGCACGGGCCAAAACCGATCGAAGGAAAAACGGTGCATCCAAGTAAGCAGAACAAGGAAAGGGACCAGGACCCAGAACTCAAAAGGATCGAGAACGATAGGAGAGCCGTACGTAGGTATGGCAAGGGTGACACGACAAAGCTACGACTCAGAGACTGGAAGCGGTTGAGCTGGGCTCGGAAACTTCTCGCGAAGTCTGAAGCTGAGAGTGAGACGCCAGTTGAGAGAACAAGACCAAAGGAAAGAGTTGATCTGAGTGCCTCTTCCTCTAAGGCGGCTGCAACCAGTAATCCTAAGGTGAAACCGATAAACGGTCCTGATCACCAAAGGGTCGATCACACTGGCACTACCAGTCGTCGAAAAAGGAACAGACACAACGATTCGACACCCCCTACAATGACCGTCACCAAGAAACACAAGTCGGCAGGAAGCGAAGATTCGCCGGAGAGTATTCAGGTAGCAGTCATAAATGAAGGGAGCTCTGAAATGAGGCTTACAAACGAGCAGTGGGCTCAAGTAGAGGTCAAGCTTCTTGAATGCGTCAATGATTAGATACTTGCCTGTACAGGGTTTGTGCCAACTTTCGGGCCGTTGTCGACCAAAAAGGGTTTTAAGGTGCTTGCATGTTGCGGGCAACCTACCCTGAACTGGCTTCGATCCAAGGTAGATGACAAGAAGGGGTTACTTGAAGGAGGTACACTAAGTGTTGCTCTCAAATGTGACCTCCCCACAAGACCAAAAGTACGAATTAATGTTCCGGGCCCTAGTATCGACAGCATCACCCTGTTGAGATTACTTCGTGCTCAAAATCGCAACCTACCCAGTGCTGATTGGAAGGTCATGCATATGGAGGAGCCCACTAAAACGGGCTGGGAGGTTGTACTCATGCTCAATCACGAGACAATGGGTATGCTTCCCTCAAGGGATTATAGGCTTAAATTTGGCATAAACGCAGTTAGGGTGCGACCGGAAACACAACAAAGCAACAAAAAACAAAAGCCAAATTAAACAGAATGAGAGTGCTGCAGATCAATCTGCAGCACAGTAAGTTGGCCTCTGCCACCCTAAACTTCCTTTTATCCAAAGACAATATCGACATAGCCCTTAATCAGGAGCCATGGGTCAACAGCGGCAATATCTGCGGACTAAGGTCCAAGGATTACAACCTGTACAATAAAAAAGGGCCCTTAGAAGGTAATTATCGTACGTGTATAGTTGCGAAAAAAATTATAAATCTTTTCCTCCTATCTCCTCATTGTAGCTCGGACATGACGACGGTGAAGTGCGAAAGAAAAGGGGCCCCGCCCCTGAT
Source organism: Melangyna quadrimaculata (assembly GCA_949320155.1). Lineage (NCBI taxonomy): Eukaryota > Metazoa > Arthropoda > Insecta > Diptera > Syrphidae > Melangyna > Melangyna quadrimaculata. Next base: position 12,504,406 of record OX439486.1, read on the forward strand.
CTTAGCCTCAGTATACATGCCAGGTGATGAACCGGGGCCGCCTCCATCAACAGCATTTGATGACCTAGTAGCAGAATATGGTAAGAACGGTTGGGACCTACTGGCAGGCTGCGACTCCAATGCTCATCATTTGCAATGGGGCAGCACTGACACAAATACAAGAGGTGAGTCGCTTTTTGAATTTGTTACTAAGAACAATATTGTGATACTAAATAGAGGTAATGAACCAACCTTCATTACGAGAAATAGAAGGGAAGTGCTTGACATCACGCTTTCCACGAACTCTGATTCTATTCGAATTAGTGACTGGAAAGTATCAAAGAATGTAACATACTCTGACCATAGAATGATAACGTTCCAAATAGAACATGACATACCCCTAAGCCCTATAGGAACCTTAGGAAAGCAAACTGGGGAGCTTTTAATACGTTAATGGCCTCATACTGGAGCAATTATGTAGGTCAACCTTTATTGAACTGTTCAGAGATTGAATAACGCGTTAGTGAATTAACAAACATCTATTCATAAGTCATACCATAGCTCCTGCCCCATAATCAAAGGAAAAGTTAAACTCAACCCCATCTGGTGGTCAAACGAGCTTTCTGTCCTTAGGAATAAGTCAAGGAGGCTTTTCAACGGAGCGAAACACAGAAATACCAATGCTGACTAGGATCTTTACAAGATCAGCAAAAACGAGTATAAGAACCGAACAACCTATGCCAAAAGAGCAGCCTGGCGAAAATTTTGTACAGACATTGAATCAACAAATGATGCTGCTAGGCTCAGGAAAGTCATGTCAAAGGTCTACACTCCCCCGGGCTTCCTAAAAAGACCGGATAAGACCTGGACAGACTCCTGCTCTGAGACCTTGAAGGCACTTATGAGCACTCACTTCCCAGGGTGTGTCAATGACATACCTCTTGGGGACAGAGGCCATCACATAGGTGTAATCTCTCAATCCAATCCTTGTGGATATCTTTAGGGGATGTTTAAATATTACCTATATTCCATCAGGATGGAGAGAAGTCAATGTCATCTTCATTCCAAAAGCTGGCAAGCTCACGCACACTGAACCGAAGGATTTCAGACCAATTAGTTTATCTTCATTTCTTCTCAAGACATTAGAAAGACTAATAGAGACCCACATTCGCCTTAAACTTAGTGATGATGTTCTCTCACAGGCCCAGCATGCGTATATGAAGGGCAAATCTGTTGAGACAGCTCTTCATGAGGTGGTCGGCACAATTGAAAGATCAATTCATTATAAAGAATTCACTCAGGAGCTTTCCTAGACATAGAAGGGGCTCTCAATAATGTCGAAAGTAAGTCAATTCGGCAAGCCCTAGACTCTACGGGTATTGATCCATTGTTGTCAAACTGGATCGATTATATGCTTCAAACTAGACTTGTAAATGCGGAATTGGGTAACAGCAAGATAAAAGTTAGAACATGTAGAGGAACACCACAGGGGGGGTATTGTCACCGCTACTTTGACTCCTGGTTGTTAATCAGGTTTTGGTCGATCTAAACCAAAGTGGAGTCAAAGTCGTGGCATATGCAGACGACATAGTGATAATGACCTCTGGAAAATTCGTTTCCACACTTCGTGATCTCTTACAAACCGCCCTTGACATGCTCAGTAATTGGGCCAATAGATGTGGACTTAATGTCAACCCACTTAAAACTGAACTAGTTTTGTTGACGAGAAAACATAACATTCCAACAATTAACCCTCCCACTATAAATGGGACGTCGCTTATAAAATCTTGTCGGCCATCCTGTGTGACCGCTTAAAACCTTTTGTCAACGATCTGATCGGCCCTTATCAGTGCGGTTTTAGGCCAGGCAAGTCAACCGTCGATCAAATGTTCACACTCCGACAGATTTTAGAAAAATCCCGGGAATTCCAGATCGATACACACCACCTTTTTATCGATTTTAAAGTCGCGTATGATAGCGTGAAAAGGGACGAATTATACAGAGCCATGTCGAGTCTCGGCATCCCTGCCAAACTCGTCCGCTTGTGCAGGATGACGATGGAGAAATCTCGCTGCTCCGTCAAAATTGGTAAGAACACCACCGATTCCTTTGATGTTGAGAAAGGATTGAGGCAAGGCGACGCGTTATCATGCAACCTATTCAACATCGTTCTTGAAGCCATTGTACGCAACGCACATGTCAACACCAGCGGTACAATCTATCAAAAGTCCGTACAATTGCTTGCATATGCGGATGACATAGACATTGTCGGCAGAACGAAGCGAGCTGTGGCAGGGGCATTTGCGAGCATTGAATCGGAGGCGGCTAGAATGGGATTGGCGGTTAATGAGGACAAGACGAAGTATATGCTGTCATCGAGAGAGGAATCTCAACATCGTCGACTCGGGCAAAATATCACGATGGACAGATATAACTTCGAAGTTGTCAAGGACTTTGTCTACCTGGGCTCCACTATTACATCGCAGAATGACATCAGTGCAGAGATCAAGCGAAGAATTACTCTTGCCAACCACTGTTTCTTCGGTCTAAGAAGGCATTTAAGTAGTAAGGCCCTCTCTCAGAGAACCAAGGAGACTTTATACAAAACCCTAATCATCCCGGTCCTGCTTTATGGGTCAGAAGCATGGACACTGAAAGATTCGGATAAAAATCTGCTAGGGTGCTTTGAGAGGAAGATTCTTCGTGTGATTTTCGGTCCGGTGTGTATCGAAGGAGTATGGAGGAGAAGATTCAACGACGAGCTATACGGGCTATACAGCGACGTTGACCTGGTCAAAAAGCTGAAAATACAGCGGCTTAGATGGCTGGGGCACGTGGAGCGTATGGACAGCAACGCACCTGCCCGACGAGTCTTCGAATCCAACCCCGATGGGGTACGCAGCAGAGGAAGAACCCGTAACAGGTGGCGCAATCAAGTGAATGACGACATCAAAGCACTCGGTGTGCGCAACTGGAAGCGGCTAGCTAGGGACAGAGCTGGCTGGAGGGGCTTGTTAGTTGAGGCCGAAGCCCATCCTGGGCTGTGAGCGCCATCAAAAGTAAAGTAAGTAAGTACTATAAATGGGACACCGCTCCATATCACGGGCACGGCAAAATACCTTGGACTGGTGATTGATCGTAAACTAAACTGGAAAGAAAATGTCAAAGAACGTGAGAAAAAGGCGGCGATACACTTGCAGTAGAATTTTTGGTAGGAGATGGGGGCCTAGCCCTAAAACAATACACTGGATGTATACAGCCATCATACGGCCAATACTAACATATGCATGTTTGGTCTGGTGGCCAGCACTTGACAAAGCCACCAATCTCAAGAACATGACAAAAATACAGAGACTAGCGTGTATAGGTACAACAAGTGCCATGAGAACTACACCAACCGCAGCCCTAGAAACTTTCCTTTCGCTAGCCCCACTTGATCTTTTTACAAAAGAGCTGGCGGCCAAGAGCGCTCTCCGTTTAAAAGAGTGCAAATATTGGAAACAGGGCCATTATGGTCATAAGACTATAATTAACTTCAATGATATTAATATTCGAACTGACTACATCTTACCGCATATTGATTTCAACCCAGTTGTACTTGCAGACTTTCCATCTAGAGAACTCTGGAAGGAAAACCGGGTCACAAACGAAGATCATGTATCGGTATTCACTGATGGGTCCAAATCAAACGAGGGGGTAGGGTCTGGCATCTTTTCAGAAAACCCACCCATAAATAAGTCGATAAAACTACCGAACTACTGTAGCGTCTTTCAAGCAGAGGTCCTTGCAGTTTGTGAAGCTGCAAAGCTTCTCTACACGCTTGAATTGACGGGTAAGAACATTGATTTTTTCATAGATAGTCAGGCCGCAATCAAAGCCATATAATCAATTGTTACAAAATCCAAACTGGTTGATTGCTGTCGCAGCGAACTAAAATCGTTGGGCGCAGCAAATACAGTTACCCTTCGTTGGGTCCCAGGACATCGTTGGTAATGAAAGGGCGGACGAACTGGACAAAAACGGGGCAACACTTGAACCGAGCCAAGTCGTACCCTGGGTACTTATGCCTCTAGAACAAGAAAAATGTAGAATTCACCACAGTTTCTTAAAAGCCGCGAACGACCGGTGGTCAACACTTGATACCTGTCGGGTTTCAAGGACTCTGTGGCCGTTACTCTCTAGGAACAAAACAGACTATTTACTTAAGTTAAGCAGGCCCCAATTATCCCTCCATGGGAACCCACTTGAGCAGAATGGGCATCAGCTCATCTGACCTATGTAGAGGGTGTCAAGACGAAGAGGCGGTGAAGGGCTCATACCACTTCCTTTGCGAGTGCCCCAGCCTAGCTATAATAAGAAGAGCAACTCTCGGAGAATACTTCTTCGACGAATTAGATACTCTCAATTTTGCCACCTGCAAACATCATGAAATTCATCCAGATTTCAGGATGGTTCAGGGAGGCTCCTCCTACCATAACCCCTCCCTGATGCCCACCAACCTCTCCTCACCCATCCTTTCTCCTACCCAAGTGAGCTCCCGGGGAGCACAATGGATCCACTGAGATCCGAGTGAGATGTTTCGGCTTGCCGCTTCATCACCCCTTCTAACCTAACCTAAGTGTTGTCACTTCGTGTTTTTCTGCTTACATCTTTTCGTTTTATTTTTTTTCCTGGGCTCTCATCACGTAGCTCTGACGATATCGTTTTCGATATCGTTATCGATAGCAATGCTTCACGTAAGAATACAAAACGTCTATCGTTCAAACGATATCGAATTGACGATTTGAGTTTTGCTTCATGTAATCAAAAAACTGTCATTTACTATCGTCTCGACGATATCGACTGCTCGATACTTATTTAGCTATCGTCTTGGTGTATTTTGTTAGTTTTAGATGTGATTTCTTATATTTTACGAGCCGACAACAAATTTTGGGACTGGATATATAATCAAAACATAATTATAAGGGTTTATAGGTGCATGTGTCATGATATTCTAAGCAAGTCTACCTACACAACAGTAATTTTTCATACACCGTTGGAGAAGTTATTGCATGTAGCACGTTGTTTTGTAAATAAAATAATAATGCAATTCTTTAACTGGTATACCAACTCAACAGTAATGTGTCATACTTCGTTCAAAAGGTTATTGGTGTTTTGAAGTGGAGTTATCTATCGAACCAGCTTAACAGCTATATAACAAAAAAAAATACTCGCAGTAACCTTTTCAGCTATTATTACTGTTCCGTAGGTAGACCGCTTTGTCCATTCTCATACACTGTCGGCTCTTGAAGTATGACTACAAATATAAATACATATGTATGTACATAACATACATACATATTTACATTTGGATGTATTGTCAAAGCAATATTTTAACTATCTTATAAACGACACCCAAGGACACGACGATATTGAAAAAACTGTCATTATATGCCTAAGGCCTTATAAAAATTAATTTTCACTAAAACGAAAGCCCAACAGCAAACAAAATGAATTTTCTCACGATGACAGTACAATATTTCTTTCAAAAACGAGAACGATAGACGATACGAGAGTAGAAGTGTAACGTGAAGCAAACTATTGTCGATATCGTTTCTAGCTATCGTCTGGACGATAGTCGTCAGAAAAGTTACGTGATGAGAGCCCTGGTTAAAATGCTGCTATACAATATTTGTTGGGTATTTTTTTTTTAAGGAAGAATTACTATTTGAGAAAGTTTTTGATGGAGTTCGGTTCATTAATTAACTGCAATTTGAATTGCCAAATAGTTTTTTTTTTCTTCATGAAAATAAAAATAAAAAGAATAAGGTTTCGTGTTTATTGTAATATTTTACCAAGGATTCATAAAATAAAATTTATTTCCTTTCTAAAAATTCTAATAAGGCAGTACTAATCATTTTTCCTGAAATAAATCTTATAATCTAATCTAACCTTATCCTTAAAAGTCATACAAAATTAAGAATACACAACACAAACAAAGCAATAAAACTTTAAAGAACAATAAACATTGTTTGGTTTTTTATTTATATGAAAAACGCAACAGTATACCAGTACACCTGGAAAACCCCATATAAAAAAAACACTTTTTTTATTTTAACCTGACCTGTGTGCATTCAATAAACTGTGGTATTATCCCGGATATAAATACCCGTTCAGGCTTCCGAACCGACGCGACAGTTTGATTTTAAAAGCGAATAAGAAAAGGAAATAAGTTTAATTTGCGAGCCCTTGGCAAAAAAAAAAATACAAAAATTATAAGTTGGTAACCCTACTGACATTTGAATGAGAGAGAAGAAAGAAATATGCCAATTTATAATGCGCGATACGGCAACCATGGAAAATGCAAAAGCTTTATAAAAAAGAGATAGCTTATTGAAATCCATAAAAGTAAGGGTGAGAGGCAAATACCCTTTCTTCCCTGTACTGAAAATACGAACTGAACAGAGTATACCAATCTATAGGTATCCACATTGTTATGCCTTTTTGACTGTTTCCTCTTCTTCTCCTTTCTTTCACCCTTTTATCTCCTTTAATCTTACTTCTTACTTACTTTCCTTATTAAAAAATTTTAAATTCATTCCCCGTTTTGCATTATATAAATTTTCCTTATATCTCTAAAGAAAATGTCATATTCATTTAATTGTAACATATCGTAGCTTATATCTAAGTTAAAAGACAATATATCTTAATGTATACAAGCAATTATAAATAAACAAATAAATTGAAATTGAATGCAGATTTTCGAGCATATTTTCGAAAAAAATAACAGAAAACAAAAAAAAATCGGTTTCAATGAAATTTAAAATCGAAAAAAAATCAGGAACATCAATCGAGCCTGGGTTAAATTTACGTGAGCCTTAGGGGCTTATTGCGAGAGTCTATTCAGAATAGACTTAAAGTCGAATAGACTTATAGTCTATCATCGGTATTGCGAATTTCTATTAGTATCAATTTTGTTCTACTAAATAGATTTTTTTTTTCGATCAGGAATTTCCGATCGACTTTTGTGTAAGTTTCTGTTTAAACCGATAATAAGAATGTATTTTAGTGGTAAAGAATACCTTCTGGTATGAACTTTTTAATCGTCATCCATGTTTGGTGTCCTTCCTTCAAGATGCTCAATCATCTTAACATGTGCTGCAATATAAATTTTGCTACCATAATACATTTTTTTTTAAGATTTTTATATACTTATTATACATTCTTTAGAAATTGTGCATTTTTAAAATGCATCATAAAAATGCACTTTTTTCCAAAAGTCTTAATAGTTGATGCTGATGTATTTGTTGATATTAACATGGAAGCAATGTCATATTTGGTACAAAGGAGCTTTACATTCACCTGCGAAATGATTTTTTGAGTTGTTATAACTGTTATTAAGGCTTTTAGAGAAAGTGCATTTTGAAGATGCACAAATCACCACTGCACCCCAAAGGAGTCTGCGAAGCTACCACATTTTTATAAATATGTATGTACCATAATAATATTATACAAATGTATGTCTGCATATTTTCATCCAATGTCTAAAATCTAAAAAAACGGAGTTCATTTTTGCAATAAGTCGCGCAATGGAATATTATTTTTTTGAAGAAAAACTATTTATTTCATCAAAAAAACGTCAAATTTTCGTCAAACTATATTTATTTTCTAAAACTCTAGGGGAAATTTGACATTTCAGTCTAAAGCTCTAGTCGAGAGCTTTTAATATTCTATTATGATACATCTATGGAAAGGTGGAACCTCCTAGATCACGAAGCCCTATTATGTCTTTTGTTGTATTAATATCATAATCTGGGATGGAATTTCAGACATATCAGGCTGTAAATATACACAATTTCAAATATTCTGGGAGCTGAAATGAATTAGAACAACAATCGCGCTTTAAGTTTTCTTCTTAATATGACGATCGTAACTAATCAAACACATAATTCTGGAAACATTTCAGGACAAGGAATTCTATTTTGCATTCTCCACTGTACAAGCACATTACACAAGTACCGAATAATTAAATTATTTTAGTGTATAGGAAAGTTTAACCAAAGCCATTAAATAAAAAACCAATAAAAGATCCTTCATTCAAATAGTATTTTATTAAAAAAAAAAAATAATTAGCACAATTCACAAACAAAATAAAAACAGTCAAATCATTTGCCGTTTAACATACGTAAATTCATATAAAAACTGTTGGCAGCATTGAGTTCTGAAGCGAACGTAAGATGAGGGCCTAATTTTTTATTTTAATCTTTGGAAAAGCGTCAGAAACAAAATTTGTATGAATTAATACTGGTTTTCTTTCTATTAAAATTTTTAAATAGTTTGTATATTCAACTTAATTTAATCTCTGCTGCTAGAAAATATTTATGATCTACTTAGCTAAGCATAACTCTCATGAAAGAAATAGCTTGCAAAACGTCAATTTTGTGTGAAAAGTCAAATGTATTTTGCATTTTGCGGCCTTTTTTGGACGTACGTTTACCAGTTTAACTAAATATTTGATTTTAGTAATAGTTTTTTGAATGAAACCTGATAATTAAAAAAAACAGTGCGTTCGACTGTCAAGCTGGAGGTCTGGGTGCACTTCCTCGTCCACCTAAAAACTTACTTTTTACGGGCTACTGCCTCTTGCGAGGAATTGACAAATCCTCCAAGAGTATCACTTGTCACGAATAAGTGCTTCTCGTCTAGCCGTTTGGATTCGGCATAAAATTGTAGGTCCCTTCCATTCCTGTGGACAGGCGCACACAGGAATGGTTGCGAGTTGTTAGTCACTAGGCCCTGGTTCTTCATGAGCCGTCGCGCCACCCAATTTATTTATTTTTATTTATAAGTAAATGTATGTATTGCCAACCATCACTCACCAGTGGGAAAGCACAGTTATCTAAATAAAAAATTATTTCTAATCGGCTTTTTTCTTTTTCAAAAATCCTAACTTCATTTTTACTGGTCAGATCTCTAAAAAAAAGCCTGCAAATGTGGCTAAATTCGTGTATACAAATTTTTGGGAAGGGGTGCAAAATTTCATACTAAAAGGGTGTGTAAATATCCCGTGAATTTTATATTTGCTCTTCTAAATTCAAAACTTGGTGAAAATTTTCAAAATTTCTAAAAACAAATTATACACAATTGAAGCCTATAGCTTTTCTACAAATATGTCAGTGGTTTTATATTTATAAATCTAACGGGGTAAAAGTAGTAAAATAAAATTGGGTATTATTAAAAAAAAAATTAATCAAATTATGAAATAAGCCCGATTAAGCCATCGTTTGAGGCTTGAAACTTGAGTAATACCTAATAGATCTATATGATTGAGATAAATAATTAAACGGAAAATGGTGATCTAAATTTGTATTTAAAAATGATTGCAAACTTTTGAAAAACTTCATACTAAAAATGTGATGAAGTGCAAAATCTATTTGATTTTCGAAACTTTAAATTTAAAAGTTGATGAGATTTTGTAAAATATTGAAACAAAAATTACCAGATATATTGGTCTATCTCTCCTCCAAAATAATGCCAACAAATGTTTTATGACTATTTAAACAGGTGCGGCGCTTTAATTGGTTATATCAATTTTTTACAAACAAAAAAAATGGATTTTGATTAAAAATTAATCGATATGGCGTTGTTAATGAATCTTAACTAAAAAAAAAAAACTAATGAATTTTCAAGGTTAAAATCTCAAAAAAAAACTTAGAAAGACACGCTAAATTCTTTGGGGAAATCACAAAATGTATGTGTGTAAATTCAAAATTTGATGAAAAATTACAGAATGTATGTGTGTAAATTCAAAATTTGATGAAAAATTTAACAATTTAAAACAAAAAAAAAAATTATACACGATAATGCTCCTCTACAAATGTTGTGGTTTTATAACTGGGGGAATTTAAACCGTATAAATTTCAATCGATTCAAATATATTTTCAATAAGAAATAATATCAAAACTGAGTTGTATCAATTGGCACTGTTCCACTCGATCTCAAAATGAGTGAATCTCTGAATGAACCCAATGGAAAACAACAAAAGGAAATTTTTGGGATATTTATTAAATCAAATACTCTACCCTACCATATTATTTTATGTTATGTCAAATAAGATATTCGAATTGAACCGAAGTTAAACACTGGCTCAAGATTTCAACCCACCGATTTTTGCGGATTGTCTTTAGTTCGACTAAAGTACAGTTTATTAAATGCTTGAACTCTTTATTGAACCTCAGTTAATCCGCCAAAATCAGTGAGGTTGACCCACGTTTTTACAACTGGTACTAAGTGATATTGAAACATTAAATACAAATATTTTGATTTCGTGACCCCGTGATCAACACACACTATTTGAAATTTGAATTTACCTAGAAAAATCGTCACCTGAGTTCTATCTTGTTTATGTCCATTTTTCAATTTGTTGGGAAATCGATTTTTAAAGTTCAAATCGAAATTACTCAGTTGCATAAACTTGCATAGAGCTGCGTTAGAGAGATTTGATTTGGAGAAGTCGGTCAATTTTTAATGCTCGTAGCTCATTTTTTGTAACCCTTAATAAAACTTTTAAGAATGAATGTTTTTGTTGGGGTACGTATTATTAATTATGCACAGGTAGGTTAAGTGATAAGTGTTAGTGTTTAGATAGTCTTATTGGGATGTCATAAAATTATAAGGGTTAGAACATTTTTTAGTACAGCTATTTATTTTTAAAATATAAAATTATGAAACTATCATTATAAACTTAAACGAGTGGTCGAGAAGTCGAGCTGTTCCTTAAGAAAAATTATTTAAAATGGATATACCATACAACAGTTTGTTTGAACTTTTTGTCAACGTTAATAGTTATAAGGAGTTCATATCTGCCGTTGTAAATGAATACCAACTACCCGATGAAACATTAAAAAAAAAAATGGAAGGCAGCCCATAGATCGAGATAAAACCTAAAAAAGAATGAGGAATAGCTTGCCTTATCTCTCCATATCAATACCGGATGAACAGAAGAAATTTGGGATCTTCAAACTCCATCAAGATCATCAAGGGGAAGGCCAAGAAACCCAGTTCATGACTGCGCAACATTCGCCAAAAAAAAAAACTAATCAATGCTACAGAGAAGATAAGTACTGAAAATCTCTGATGCCTTAGGAATAAAATATAATAAGGACCATTAAAAGGCTGCTGCAAGTCCACTTCAAGTCAAAAGAGTCAGGGAAAGCTTTCCTACTCCACAAAAGGATCCCATAAAATATACCAATGAGAATGCATTAGCTCTGTTTATGGATTTGGGGTGTCAAAAGAAAAATATAAAATCCCGAGAACTTCCTTGAGAAATCACAACATATATTTTTAACCATCCTACAACACGATAACAGTGGCGAAAAAAGAAGCAGTTCCAGAAAACTGCGAAATCACGGGAATATCGGCTAGAGTGAAACTTCAAGACATGAATTATCATACTATGTACAGGGCGACTTTTAGAAAGCAAAACAAAGGACCAAATTACTGCACTCCCAAGAAGTCTGACGTTGCAGAGTAAATGGGGCTGCGGTGGGTAATCTGGACAAGGTGCGTACAAGCAAAAAATATATGCAACAGATGGTGAAGCAGATGCAAACATCTTCATGGTATCAGTTGTTCCACTCAGACTAAATATTCAAAGGTTCAAAACCAATGTGCATCGGCATCACCTCTTTAATCCTTTCCTGTTTTCCTAACTCTCGCACTGTGTTTAATATAACATTTTAAGGGTATCAAAACCCCTTGAGTGCGCGTTCTAAAAAAAAAAAAAAAGTGGTGAGCATTGGAGGAACCCGCGCCCATCATCGGTTCATTTCTGCCGACCCATAATGTTCCAATATGCGTAGAAAACTAGTGACCTCATAAATTCTACAGTCAACGATATTAGAAGCCAAATAGCAGATATTCAACTAACAGTATATCAAGTTAATGAAGAAATAACTTTATTTGTGAATCCCGAGTTTATTTTAACAATGATTGACGGCAAAGTTTTATCCGAATTATCAGAAACAAAGTCTACACGGTCATGTCCGATATGCGAAAGGACAGAAAAAGGAATTAATAATGATAAAGATGAATCAAATAACGACGAACATAACTACGAATATGGAATCTCTCCATTACGTATACACATATGCGTATACACTTCAACAAGATGGAGAAGACATTGGTGAATCTATTGGGATCAAGAAGGCAGAAAAAAGAAGAAAAACTGAGATCCAAAGGCGTTATGAGCTTGGGCTTCATGTGGACAAACCAAAGCAAGGATTTGGAAATACCAATGATGGAAACATTTTTTGAACATTCAGAGCCATCCGCTCGAATAACTGGAGTCAATAGAGATGTTTTAATGAGGCTCAAAATAATACTTAATGTTTTGAATTGCAGGGAAATAGTGAATGCAGTTTAGTTTGGGGACTATACCAAGGAACTAATTAAAGAAAAGTATCCTCAAAAACAACTAAATCTTCATAAAATTTTGGTTCATAACCAACAAATCATAGAATATCAACCCTTCCACTTGGAGAATTGTAAGAAGAAGCCCATGAGTCCAAAAATAAAGACTACAAGAAATACAGATATCAAAATACGTGCAAGGTTTCAAGGATTCGGCAGAATGAATATCTATTGAACATGCTTGCAGCCTCATCGGATCCACTTATTTCTTCTCTGAGGAATATAAGGAACCAAAAGGAGCTGAAAGCAGAATACTCTCCGGAAATGATGAGTTTATTACACATTACCCCGGATTTAGATGATAGTTTCCAAGAAATCTAAAACTTTGTATGTACATTTTTGGTGTGTTTAATGTTTTTTTCCACTGTTTGACTTGTAATCTATCTCTGAAATATTTTCTTAACGTACTCTTGTATACCAAAAATAAAAAAAAATCATTTAATAAACAAAAAAAAAAATATCCCTTTATTTCACCACTGTTTCACTGAAAATGGTTTGTTTTCTTTTTTCCCTACTGTTTCACTTAAATTGTACTCAGATTACTTCAAAAGCTGACTTTTGACCTTTGTAAGTTAAAAAAACAATATGTTAACCACCTTAAATAAAACTTCTTATTTCAACAGCAAATTCTGAACACACTGTGAATATTTTTTTTTAAACTCACCATTTTCATAGCATTTGTGGCGATATCTTCATTGGTTTAAAAGTTGTGATTTTACTAACCAAAAAAGTCAATATGGGCCACTGTGCGACGAAAATGACGAAAATCGATGATTTTTTTTTAACTTTTTAGGCAAGAAAAATAGAAAGTATTTTTTTTTAAATTTTGTATGAATAACTGCAACATAAACTCCACAAGACTGTTACAAAATATTTGTTTTCTACTATCACTTGCTAAAATTATTATTTATTAACTACGGAAATGACCAAATTGATGAAACTCGTGATGAATGAACCACTTACTTTAAAATAACACACGAAACTGATGTCTCACCCATTTTATTAATTGAATATATTTCAAAGAAAGCTTGAATGAGTTTCTTCATTTAGTCTAAATCCTAAAAACTGTCGGCCTTTAATTTGAATATAAAGGCATTTAACATTTTTTTTGCGGATATGATGCAAATACATGTTTGAAAGTTTCTAAGTTAATTGTTTTAAATAAATATATTTAATTTTTAGAAAAGTAGTATTTAACTAGGTACAAATTCTTAAACTTGGAACTGTCAAGTTATATTTTATGCATTTAAAAAAAAAACAAAAAATTATTTTTTCTGCGCTGAAGGAGGAGACTCGCGACGGAAATGACATTTTAACTATAAAAACAATTGAAGCGCTTAGAAGATGAAGGACGTAAGCGACATTTTTAAACATTTGAGTTATAAGCATTTAAAGTTTATTGCCTATAACTTTTTTTCTGAAAATAATAAAAATACTGTATGGATAATTTAAAGTCCATAAAAATTAGGTGAATTTAATTTTAGGAATTTTTTTTATTTAACGCAAATAGTTGTTGAGATATTTACACTTTTGTGCATTTAACACCTTTATCTAGGAACTTTTTTATATTTAATTTAATTTTGTTTTTATAAAGGTGATAAGTGACTTTTTGATATGTTGTAATTTACTTATTTTTTGTTTCATTTTTCTGTTTCCCTTCTCCAGGATCTGCTGAAATTGTATTTAAATAAAACCATTGGTGTTCTACACGTACGAAATTCATGTGTTCTTTTAAATTTTTAATTTTTTTTCTGCAGAAAGTTGTTTCAATTTTTTCTCTCTTGGTATAAAATCTTGATTATAATCAGGACGTTTGTTACTTTTGGCTATAATAACCTTACTATAAGAAACATATTCATCACAGCATTCTTTGTAAAGGTAAGAACCATACTCCCTGCGAATCCATTTTTATTGAGTCCCTAAATTGAACCTTGCAATAAATTAAAAATAAAATTAGTCTGCTGGGGTATTCGTGAAGGAATTTTCGGCTGCTTTTTTGCAGTCACTTCCGGTTAGGTTTTGAAGCAAAAACGTTACACCAATACCTAGATTTCATTCAAAAACTTCGAATTGCCCGTTATTATTCTTAGGCTGTTCCTGATGAGATTTATGAAGGCTTTGTAGCGTTCTTGGTTGTAGTTCCCAAGTAGTAGTTTGGCCTGCCTCAGTTTCGGGAGTTCATTCCACATTTTGGATCTTTTTGCCTCCTCTTCTAATTTGATCTTGTTTTTGATCACATTTTCACCTAATCCGCATGAGGGCTCAGGCCCTGTTAGGGGGGTTGTTGCTCCTATTTTGGCTAGGGAGTCTGCCTCCTCTTTACCATCGATACCCGCGTGACCCAGTTATTTTTGCCCAGTTCATTTAACCTCCGCAAGCATTCCCATACCAGTTTTGAGCTAATGGCATAGGAGCTCAACGCTTTAAGCAAGGCTTGGCTATCTGACATGATGGCAATGTTACGATTTCGGCAGTTTCTTCCAAGGTTACGTTCTGCACATTTACCTATGGCGTTTACTTCCGCCTGGAAACGGCTTGTGGACTGTCCCATCGGTACAGATAGTTTGGTTCTTGGCCCAAATATACCCAGTCAGACGGTGTTTTTCACGGAATTTCGGTCTGCACTTTTGAACTTAAGCCTGTGAGAGTGTCCTAAAGCAAATAGCATTGGAGCAAATGTTAAGCAAATTACTTGACTTCTGTTATTTTTGTCACACCTATAAGGTCAACTTAACACCCATTCGTCAAGGGTATCGGCTATGTTTTGGTATGGGTTACAACATTACGCAAATGACTTGACTTTTAATGTCGTTGGCTCTTAGACTAATAGATGTGTGTGAAAAATAACGCTTTCAAATTGTGCGTAAGACTATACAAATTTAGCCATCATGTTAAGCCACCTGCGTCGGGATATTCAAATTTGAAGTAGTGTGTGTTGGCTGGTGCCTCTTGCCTGCACATGCACTGATTCTTGTGGTGTTCACCTATAATGTCTTATCTTAAAGTGCCCACTTAACACCCTTATGCACGAAATGAAAAGTTCAGATAAAATTATTTTTGTATAAAGGACTTAATATAAAGGACTTAAGCGCATTTAACACATTCATCCACAAAGTTTATTATTAAAGTGATTGCATATACCACCTTCATCTTTGGCTAAATATGAATCTAGAGGCAATAGAAGAGTACAGACGAGTCAGAAATATAAGTTTTCATATAACACTTTCATCTGTAGGTAAAAAGCCAAATTTCAAAAAATGTCACTTAACACCTTCATCTTCTAAGCGCTTCAATTATTTTTTTTTTTTTATAACAAAGTTGCAAATATTTAAAATTTAGAAATGGACCAGTTAGAAACGTTGCTTGCGCTGTTATGGACTTCAGAATAAATAAGTTTTTTCAATTTGTTGAACAATTTTAGGTCGGGGCCACGAAAAGGAGCTTTTAGTGGACAATCACCCATACGCCTGTAAGACCTCAGGTCTTTTAAATGCAATGCACGCACTAGTTAGAAGGAATAGAAGGAAAAGAAAGATTTTTAATGGATTAAGATAAAATATCTAGTTTTATCTAATCAAATCTTGAGTTTTTTTTAGTGTACAAAATCAAAAGCTACAGGGCCTAATTCAAAAATAATAATACCTACATAATGTTCGGCGCTTTGAAATTATTCAAATGAATTTTTGTTGAACAAAACAACAAACTGTGTGCTGCCACAAGCTTCATAGAGGCTGCCCTATTTGATATAGCTGTTTATTATTATTTTTATATTTTTTATTCGATCGCTGATGTCTAGAGTTGGATCTATGAACCCATTCCAACAGCTGCTCAGTCAGAATTGCATTTAAAATTATGATAATTGACAACAGACAACTGCAACAATGCAAACTACTGACTTTTTTAATTTTTTTTAATTGAATTTCCATCTTTTCCCTAGCACAGCGTCACTTTATCTCCAGACATTGAACTAGAAATGCATTTTTTTAATTGACTCAGCCAACAAAGTTGTTGTATAGCTATTCATGTACTTTCCGTTTTTGCTCAAATCCAAATTTCAGGGCCGCGCTTCTTTGAAACGAAATAGGTATATTAATATAGGTATTCAAATTGAATAAGATTAAGCTGTAGCAGTAAATTAATAATGACGCGCGGGCCTGCTGCCTTTCTGTTCTGTTTAAGAAGTAAAAAGATCTAGTAATAGTAAGCATGAACAAAAAACAAGCTAGCAAAAAGCAACACCTCGCGACACACCTGCTACTCGTGATAATAACTTCCCAGTTCTTTTTGATTTTTATTTTGTAGAAAGAAAAAAAAAAAAAAAAAAAAAACAAAGCAAACATTTACAACAACCATAATACCTACATAGATAGCAATTAAAATATAAGGAAACTGTAGATTATGTAGGAAGGTGTATAAAAGAAAATAAGTTAAAAGAAACAAATCGAGTCTTACCACTTTTTATACCGACTGTTGCTGTAATTTTCTTTGGAAATCATGATGAATGGTGGGAGTGGGAGGGGCAATGGGCACCGAGCCGCAGAAGGAATACCTCTTATGTTTGTTGTATATTATATATCCAAATACACTTATTTTTTATAACTTTTTTTCCAATAAAATTCTTAATTGTATAAAAAAAAAATCAAGTTCATTTACACTCTTTTTAGAAAACAGTCAAACTATTATGTTCCCGTTAATCCACACTATTCAAATACGTATTTATAACTCGTTTTTCTTTTAATTTTGTCTTGCAACTTGCAAGGCGTTTGCTTTAAATTATGTTGTACATAACGTTTCTTGGATCTTGGATATTTTGATGACAACAGCACAAAAACAGGAAAACAAAGGCAATATACACAAATTATTTTCCGTTTTTATTTTCGTTTCAACCATTTAAATATAAGAAAAATAAATTTTTCTGTTGAAATATATAAACGCATACAGAGTACACATAAATTAAATTAAATTCAAATAAATAAAAAATATTTATGAAAAAAAAAAACAATTCGACGAGAAAGAGTCGCGATGTCTTTACTAAAATATAAAAAAACACTATTCTATTTTCTATCAACGTGAAAGACAAAAATAAATGCATCTACTACAAAAAAAAAACACAAGCTCAAACCAGTGCTGAGAGCAATCTTTAAAAAACATCCCATTAACCATTCTAAAAATTCCCTTTTTATCTTTTTATTTCCCACAATAAAAACATAAAAAAATTCCACTACAAAAATGGAACATTCAAAAGGTTCATAATTTGTCCCTACGTTTCGTTAAATTTTCCCAGAGCAGGATTATGCCTCAACAACATAGACCTACTTTTGTACAAAAGTGAGAAATTAAAATGCTTGCTAAAGAAACATGCTTGCAAAAAAACATACGGAAATTGTTCTGACATATAAATTAAACCACCATGCACAATTCTCCATTGTTTTTTGCAAGCAGGTGTCTTCAGAACAGATATTTATTTCTCACTTTTGTACTTTTGTACAAAAGTAGGCCTATGTAGTTAAGCCTTTAGGTAGAGAGTTTCGAATGTGTTTTTGAAAGCCCAAATAAATACAACGAACAGAAAACAACTTCAAGGTAGAAGTATAATTGTCAAACTTATGTCAAAAACCAACGAAAAGTAGCTTTCCGAGCAGCCAGAAAAAGACATCGTTTCTTTCATTCCTCCTCAGCGAGATGTTAGCTTTTCTTAATTCAGGTGCGCTCCCGAGCGCTGCTTCCCTCCGAAAGCAAATGTGAAAGAAACTGAACGAAAAGCAACAAACCGCAATTATAAACGCGTCATTTGATTTTATTTTATTCGCTTGTTTTCGTCCGCCCACTTCTGTATCCTTCCGAGCATTATAGTTGCGGCTTTAGGACTTGGTATGTACATATTTTTTGATTTCCTTAAAATAAAATATGGAGCATATTCATAGTCACAGATAGACCCAGGTTTAACTAAACAACAGTTTAAGATAATTTTGACTCAGTGAATACAGACCGTTTTTAATTACAAATTGTTGGTTTTATATTTTTGTAAGATAATTAACTTGGTATACTAAACAAATAGCTTCAAATATTTTGAAATCATAAACTTAAAAAAATAGAATTAACGTGCGAAAATTCAACTAAACCTATGTTTAACTTAGACACAGCTCTAAAATGAAGACACAGGTCTAAAATGACTATGAATATGCACCAATAAGTTTATATAAAAAAGTATTCCTTATTCCCGTATTTCATTAAGGCTTAACTACATAGACCTACTTTAGCCAAAAAGTACAAAAGTGAGAATATAAAATGTTTGCTGAAGAAACCTGCTTGCAAAAAAACATACGAAAATTGTACTGACAGATAAATTAATGTGGATTTCCTTTCAACAAAAAAATCAAATCAAAGAAAAGATCAAATTTTCTAAACAAATCAAATCTTTAATTTTAGAAAGATTTACACCGACTTGCACACACACCAGGAAGATTTGACATTTCTCTGGATATTGTTTACGTTTGGCTTTTTAGTCAATTTGTTCAATTAAATTATTTCCGTGGTGTAAAAGTATAAAGTTCACGTTCTTCAGTAAATAAAATAAAATAAATTAAATAAAACTGACTATATGTAGACAGAAGTACAATTTTCCATTTTCAAAAAAAAAAATTAAGAATGTTCGTTCAGGCCTGTCAAATTGCACACACATACAATCACAGACAAAAATTTATTTTGTTTGCGAGTTCCTTACAAAAAAAAAGATTTGATCTCCAATAGTTGAAAAGAAATCGAAAAATCCATTTTCAATTGTTGTTTTGCAGGTACGTGTCTTCAGCATAGATATTTATTCCCACTTTTGTACTTGTTGACAAAAGTAGGTCGATATAGTTAAGCCTTTCTGTTTTTGCTAATAATTCTAAAAAAATATTGTGTCTCTTTTTTTTTCGGATAAATATTGTATTCGAGAAATTCCCACAAACTCATGGTGTTTTCCATTGGTAAAATAAATCAATTTATTTTTGACTTGGATCTGCCGAAGCGCAGATTTTGTATTCCAATGGGCAAATAAACCGATTTATTTGTTTGATTTTAAAGCCTAGTACGCTGCTGCTGTGAATCGAAAAATCCCATACAAAAATGACATGACGAAATCATAAACGAAAAATATCGTTGTCCTTTTCGTTCTGTGGTACGCTGTTCGACCAGCGAAATTGATGATTATACCAGATTGTTTTGACAAGTCCCTACTCTCTTTTCGCAATGAATAATTTGCTCGGACCATTAATTGTGTGCGGAAAAATGACATTTAGGTTTGTTCGTGTTATTATTTGTTGTTTCTTTTATTACACCACTGTTTTTGTTTGATTTTTTCGCTAAATTTCTATCTATTTATTTGCAATTTATTTAAACTCTCATAAATATTTTTTCGCTGTGTTTTCGTAAGCATTTCGTTGTCTTTTTGGAGACTGCAGTAAAATTTCGTTTCGCATCAGCGGCGTACTAGGCTTAAAGGTGTTTTTGATTGGTAACTTCAGATTTCAATCTAAAAATGTATTTATTTCTTGGTGAATGGAACGACATTTCAAATATTGAGTTAGTTTTGTCATTGGGCACGAGTACGATAACTTGGGCGCCGACAATTGATAACGGATTTTTGTAGAGGGGTCAAATACAAACATTTTTTACTATTGGTGGGGGAGTCTATCTCCACCCGTTTGGGTGGAAGGAGCAATTTAATGAAAAAAGTACTAAAAATGAAAAAAATATCATTTAAAAATAACGGTAATACCTATAATTAAGTATTATATCTTTTTTGAAAGCCAATACTCTGTTTTATGAGCAAGTTTTTAAATCAAGTAAAATCTATCCATGGTATTTGAAAAAACTACTTCCAAACTCAAAATTTGGGAAAAAAACATAAAAAAATGTTTAAAGTGTAATTTTTCAAAACTTTGAGATTTTATATAATATTTGTTTTCTTAAAAATCGTTGCTCATATTGATTCTTAATCAGAAACCGAAAACAAAATGATTTTATGCCTTCTAGTTTTCGAGAAAATTAAAGATTACCAAAACTACTATTTTTTTTTTGCTTGAGTATTTTAAGTGGTCTTATTTTGATAGTAAAAATATAATATGGATTAATTCATACACAAATTGACTTTTAATTATCATACTTTCACAACACCCAGCCTTACAGCGAATAAACAATAAGGTATGTTTGGGGGCATGCTGCCCCCCTGCAACCCCCCTGCTTGGTCTTACTATAAGATTCTAATTTCATAAACATTCACTAAAATCGCTTATTTCTAAACTCCTTTTAAATTATAACAGACCAATAAATTTTGTTCAGTTTCACCAATGTAGAAAAGGTAAATTTTTGGGATATTTTAGTTAAAATTGAGTTTGCTCACATCCCTGTATACAAAATATAGGTTCTCCTTCTCTTACAATGAAGTATATGAGAAAAAGTGAAACAACATCATAAATACAAAATGTCATGAAATGAAAAAAATTGTTCGTGTGCTATTTGACAGCAATTTTAACAACAAATATTAAAGTGTATTGAATTGTTTGTTTAAAAATAAATATATTTCGTATAATAATTGTATAAAAAAACAAGATCAATTGAGCGCTTATTTAAGTAAAATAGTACAGCCCAAAATCCAAGCAGGCGAGGATCTTTAATGAATATTTCAATAGGGGACGTGTTTTTCTCGCGAATTAACTATTTGTTGATCGGATTTTTGTTGCTTGAAGAAACACACACAATTATTTTTACTTTTTTATCATTTACTGAAATATAAACAATTTAAAACACTTTAAAATTTGTTTTTACTTCTTAAGATCGTCACAGAAATAATTTCTGCAAGCAGAAAAGCAAAACAAAAAACATATGGGATGTCAAAATATGTATGTATATGCGCACGGGATGTGATGACTTTTACTACGCTTTTAAATTTTATTGAGACGAAAATGGGATATAAGTTTATAAGGGTGTTTAAAAGCCTGTTATACTTAAAAGCTGTTGGTGAAACCAAAAATCCTCATTTTAAGGCTTAATGACCTTTTTAATATTTAAAAGTCTTTCATGAAATCGGCCATTGCCCAGCATTAGGCGGGCATTTTAAAAGCGAGGCATGTATGGGGGCATGCTGCCCCCTGCAACCCCCCTGCTTGGGCTCACTATAAGATTTGGGGTATGTGCGAGGTTCGGTGTATGCCAAATTTCGATTGCATTTATGGATCTTTGGATGTATTCTCTGTTTCCAATGTCAACAGCTACATTTATGATAAATGTAAATGTATGAAAAGTTGTAAGTACTTCTAGTAATTTTCAATTTTTTCAAAAACCAGAGGACATAAAAGTTTTCGGTTTTTTTGTGTTCGATTCAGAATTGATATGAGCATCGACCACAACAAGAAAACTTAGTATTCCATTTCACAATTTTGAGCAAAATTGATCCATTCATTTCTTTTTGCGTTTTTTTTATCAAAATTTTGAGTTTGAATGCAAATTTTTTGAAAACTATTGACAAAAATAATTTAACTTAAAGTAGGATTAAAGATCAGACTTCTGGCTTTTAAAACCTTTATTGTTTTGTATTTTAAGTATTGTCGTTACTTTTTAATATTTGTTTTTCCATTTAAGTAGTTTTTATCAAAAATAGCTCCTACCTCCTAAACGGGGCGAGATAGACCCCCTCCCATAGTAAAAAATGCTTGTATTTGACCCTTCTTCAGAAATCCGTTATCAAATTTCGGCGCCCAAGTTATCGTACTCTCCCCTGTCATTGTATTCGTGTAATTTTATGTCTATTTCATAACTTCAAAAAACTCGTCATCACTTGATGCATTTTCAGAAGATCAAAATGGGCTTCATGAATATACCAATTATTTTTTAAGTACTCCCATTTTATATCAGAAATTGTTTTCTTTATATTTGGAACACAATTTTCATTTAATCCTTTCGGGACGGAATGTAAAAAGACAAAGAACATTTATATGGAATTGTACCACATCCGTACCGAAAGGGTAAGTCGAAATAAATTCACACGATAAAAAAAAAACAAATTTCTAAAGTGACAACTTAAATTGCATTGGTGTAGGTGCATATGGAGGGGTAAATCTGCGAAAAATTTAGATCTGCAAAATTGATTTTAAATCAAATAATAGATCGATTTATTTCCCCATTGGAATGCAAATAAATCAAAATCAAATAAGTCAAAATCTGCGTTTTGACAGATCCAAATCAAAAATAAATTGATTTATTTTACCAATCGAAAACACCATAAATCAATTTTTTGGCAGATTTACCCCTCCATGCAATTACACCAATACAATTCTAAGTTGTCACTTTACAAATTTGATTTTTTATTGTTTGCATTTATTTCGATTTAATAAAAATTGTGTTCCAAATATTAAGAAAAGCATTTCTGATATAAAAAAAAGCAGTTAAAAATTCATTGGTACATTCATAAAGCAAATTTTACTCTTCTGAAAGTGCATCAATTGATGACGAGTTTTTTTAAGTTATGAAATATACATAAAATTGCACGAATACAATGACAAAAATAAATCAATTTGAAGTGGCGTTCGATTCACCACGAAATAAATCAATTTATCAATCGAAAACACATTCAGTTGGTTTCCATTGTCACTTTGTGAAAATTTCCACACACAAAAAAAGGTAATTCTCCCATAATCCCTCAGCACTGTTCAAACCCAAAGATGCACCACACCACTGGTCAGTGCACCACACAGCAAAAGCAAATTGCATATTTGTGTCATGGCATTAGCGCCCGTCCATATTGGATTTGGATTGGTTTGTGCATGCAGGGAGACAGCTAGATTTTATGTGAGTGAGAAATAGATGGGTAGATTCCACCCAAAAAATACACCGATGCGTCACCATAGATAAACAATACCTAGATGGGAAACCACAGCTGTCAATTCGGTTCACCTACTGATCTCTATAATACACTGGATAGTGGATTCATATAAAAATCTTAAAGTAAATTGAAGGAAAATTATAACAGTGCAAGGATACAACTGTTGACAGTTGTCAATTTTTTTTTTTTGTTTATAACAGTTTAAATTGTATTAAAATGGTGGCTTTTGTTTACATTTTTTTATTAGCTGTTGTTTTTCGCGAGTGAGTAAGTAAGTTATTTATAATAGAGCATAAAAAAAAGATTTTAATTGATTTTTTCATAGTACGGAGTAAATTATTTCGAGATCCGCAACAAAAAAGGAACTGACTTGTGGTTGGGTGTGGATGCTCTTGGTTTGAGCATCTACGAACAGGAAGACAAGCTAACTCCAAAAATTGGATTCCCATGGTCTGAGATCAGGATTATTTCATTCTCAGAAAAGCGCTTCATCATTAAACCGATTGACAAAAAAGCGCCCGACTTTGTGTTCTTTACCCCACGTGTCAGGATCAATAAGAGAATTATGCATGGGTAACAATGAATTGTATATGCGTCGTCGCAAACCAGACACAATTGATGCCCAACAAATGAAAGCAGAAGCCAGGGAGGAGAAGAATGCCAAGCAACAGGAACGAGAAAAGCTGCAATTGGCTCTGGCAGCCCGCGAACGCGCCGAAAAGAAACAACAGGAATACGAAGACCGTCTCAAGCAGATGCAAGAGGAAATGGAACGTTCACAAAAGGACCTCATGGAGGCACAAGAGATGATTCGTCGTCTTGAAGAGCAATTAAAACAATTGCAAGCGGCAAAGGACGAGCTCGAACTCCACCAAATGGAGCTACAATCAATGTTGCAACGTCTCGAAGAGGCTAAACACATGGAACAAACCGAGAAAATCAAACTTGAAGAAGAAATCCAAGCCAAACAGGCTGAGATACTTTTAATTAATTTAACAATTTTAATTTTATAACATTTTATAAGACGCGTACTACGGCAAACGAGCGCTCGGTATATATTTTATCTGTTAAATACGCAGAAACAATTCTCAAACTGAATTTCTTCAACATGTATTTAAGTTTGAGAGAAATATTACAATTTTTAATGAACACTTATTAAAATTAATGGAAAACAATTTTATTTATGTTTTGTTTTCGTTTGCGTTTGTACTACAAACAAACCAAACCAGTGATGTCAAACAAACAGCTGATATCAATGCACGATTTTTTGTGATGATAAAAAACTATCTCTTTCTTTCCTTCGGTAAAAAAAGAGACAAAAGTGTGCAAGGCTACAATTGTCAGATTCAATTTGCTTCAAAAAAAACTGTTATACGTATAGGGAATCCACTATCCAGTGTATTATAGAGATCAGTGGGTTCACCTCACTGATCACACTGGATAGTGGATTCCCTACAGAGTATAACAGATTTTTTGGCTAATTTTGAAGATGACATTTGTGCGGTTCTGTCACTGTTTGCATCTGTCGTTCACGAAAAAAAAAATGGGGTGTTTTGCAGCCAAAGTCAGCCCGCCATTGTGAAAACAAACTTAAAAGCGAAAATAATAATATTTATCCTGTTTTCATTGTGTGTTATTATATATTTATATTACCTACACCCTTTTTTTACAATTTACAACAAAATTATCAGTGTAGTGTGTGGAAGTAGATGTAGGGACATTTTTTGTTGTCTTCGCAAAAAAAAACGAACTCGGGAATCGGAATATATTTTATATTACGATGATACAAATCGCGAAAACAGTCACGCAGACTCCGTCGAATGAGTAATTCTGGAAAGTTTTGGCGGCCAGAAGAAAACGGTTCGCGCACTTGTCCGAGACACGAGATTCATGTCGACGAAAATATTCCATAGAGTGAGTAAACTTTGTTCACGTTGGAGTTTCATGCCAGGTGCAATGCAACGAACATTGTTTATTTACCGCTGAAAACCATGGGTCTTCGGGATATAAATAAATCGGGTGGCACAACGGCTCATGAAGAACCAGAGCCTAGTGACTAATAACTCGCAACCATTCCTGTGTGCGCCTTTCGACAGAAATGGAAGGGACCTACAATTTTTATGCCGAATCCGAACGGCTAGACGAGAAGCACTTATTCGTGACAAGTGATACTCTTGGAGGATTTGTCAATTCCTCGCAAGAGGCAGTAGCCCTGAAAAAAAAACTTTTTAGTTTTTAGGTGGACGAGGCTGGGAAGCGATCCCAGACCTCCAGCGTGACAGTCGAACGCACTAACCATTACGCTACGGGCTACTACCTTCGGGATCTTCGGGATAGACAGTCAATATCTTTCGCCAATTAGTTCACAGGCTGTACTCAAGTTTCGCTCTTCGACTATTACCGCTGGGCACTGCGCACTACACAAGATAGATATTGGTGTTTGTCTACCGGTGCCGGAATGCAAGCAACCGGCAATATACGACCTACTGATAGACCGAGAGCTGGTGAACATTTACTAAATGAGTTTTATACCGCTCTAAATTTTGCGGACATTCCATTTGTATCAGGACAAACTACATTGCATCGACCTGGCACCGATGTCGCGGCCCCAACACCTTCAAAATGCACTCTCAGAATGCAAAAACAATACCCAAGTTAGTGTTTTATACCGCTCAAAATTTTATTTATACACAGTTTGTATCTGTACAAACTACATTCCATCGGTCTGGAAGTAATTGTACATATGTAGATCCTAATTCAAAGTAATTTGCTTAATTAATTTCAAGTGATTTTTTTTTTTTTCAGAAAAAAAATTACAAAATTTACCCAGTATCCCCACGCTTCTTTGATCTTCGCGGATCAAGTATCACCAAGTTTAATTAGTTAATAAAGTAATCTCTCAATTTTGTTTATTTGTTATTAATAGTTTTTATACTAATAATAACTTAACGATAAAATAAGCACGTATTGCTTCTTAAATTAAATAAAGGGCAATGAATATTCCCACTGCAATAATTTTAAAATGCATTTTAGGTTCAATAGGTTTCGTAGTATCCTGGATTTCCAGCTTCCCCTTCTATTTCTGTGGGCTATATTGTTACGATCAAATTAAGTGATAAAACTTTCCCTTAAAAATACGACTTCTTTTAAGTTTTATCAATGAAAAAGATCAAGAACAACATGGGTTCTATTGAGCAAAAATTTTAATTTTACAAAATAAAAATTGTGGAACTGGAAAATTTTACAAAATAAAAATTGTAGAACTGGAAAACTGTTACAAAATTCACAAATTATTTTTACTTATGTCGTTTTCGGTTGGAGGTTCGGAGTTACTCCTTTTTGACTCCGCTTACTCCAAAATTATTCGATTGGCTGTTCCGAGTAATATTTTCGGAGTATTTTTGCTGTTCCGGAATTAATAAAGGAGTAGACCCGGAACACACATAAACAAATAAACCCTTGCATCGGATTATTTGTCAAATTAATTTTTCTCGACTGAACGTGCAAAATATATACAGAAATATCAGACAATTTACGCCCATACACATAAATATTTCACAAATTAGTCTCGGAACAGTAGAAAATAATTCGATTGGAATCGAAAAGGAGTAGTACTGTTCCGAAATCCAATCGAAAACGACATTAAATAAACTGGTGCTACATTTCGCGAACTCACCCAACAAGCTTCTCCAGTAAACCCGGTTTTGTCTAAAACTTTCACTGGCCAAGTTAGTTGAGGTGGCTTTCACCTTGAGTGGACCACCTGATTCAAGGACTTTCTGTACTCCACCGTCCCTCGGGGCTACATTTAACGATTTTGCGTGCCGGAGATTGTTATAAGTCCGCTTCACATGACGTTTGATGTTCAGTATTTTGACTTGATCGATTTTGTTGTACAGACCGCACCAAATTTATGTATAATATACCTACATATTAACATTTTTCTTACGGACATTTTAATTAAAATAAAACAAATGTATTTGTATGCAAGTGTTAAACATATAAGTAATTTATTTTTAGTAATATATTTTTATATAACTTTAATTGTAAGACAATTTTAGTGAATTTTATATGCTCTTGGTTACATTGTTGGTTGTTTATGGTAGTAGGTTTATTTATATTTTAGTAGAAAATTCCGAATATCAAATGCTTATTATGTTTGTAGGCATCGGATTTGTCGTTATGTATCTATCTTTAATTTATCTACTGTAAATAATAATTCATAAATCTTGAGAACATCACTATTGTGATATCCACATAAAATATATTATATGTATTCAAATAAAAATATGCTAGCCAAAACAAAAAACACTAAACAAAAACATCTAAAACTACTTAAAATTATAACTTATTTATTGCGATTTGATCACTTATATTATGTAAAGTTACATTTTAAGAATACATAATGGACTTTTTGATGTGTAAACATCTTAGCGCTAGGTATTAAGAAAAAAACAAACTCTCGGTATGGGTAAACTTGAAAGCGGAAAGACAAAATTACGGATACGCCACCATCTTGTTTATATAGATTTTTAACTAATGGATGTGAATGGTTCGTGCATTGAATAGAGTAAATTGAGATAATGTGGTAAATGTCGGTAATGTGGTTGGGTATAGTAATACACCAACGACTACAACCAAGCCAACGGTTTGTGCATTAAATAGTGTCGGGAAAATTATCATCATTATATAATTGTGGAAAATGCAGTTTTTTAAGGCATGGTTCAACTGTTAAGATTTTGAGGTCTAAATTAGGTTTGATTTTAAGAGTTGCCACATTCTCTAAAAGTACCTTTTTTGAAAGTGGGGGGTGAGGTTAGAAACAAAATTAAATACATATTTACGCTCAGCCCTGAATCACATGAAATAATATAACATGTTCGACGGGCGCCTTTGGCAACCTCATCAGTTTACTATATACTGTAAGCTATAGTATAAACTTTATACTACACTGATGTTTAGACATCATCCCCTTGAGTCCCGGTACTCACACATTTTTTTTATTAGCGTTTTTTTATTCCTACCTACTTTTCTTGATTAATATACACTCCAATTCACTCGTTTAAATACAGATTTTTTTTCAATAAACTTTTAACGATTTCTCCATAACCTCTTATAATTATGACAAATCTAATTATAGAATTTATTATATATATGGGGATTAAGATCCAGGAAGAACTTTTAATCCTTCTAAAAAATTGTTGGTCTTATGGCTCTTTGAACAATTTTATTCAAAAAATCGACCTTTTTTTGTGTCATTCGTTTAAATACACCTTGAAAAACAACTTAGTAGCTCATAAAATCGTTAAAAATAGAATGCACAAAATCAAATAATAAACATTAAAAGGCATTTTCTCATGAATTTAACAATTTTGCCAAAAGGAAGTACTCTAACCGAAGAGAAAAAATGCTCAATTTCGAGACTATCAGGACAATGGTCATAGCAGTCGATGTGAAGGTCACATCATTGGAACAAGTATGCAGCTACCTTCGATATAGGGAAAACATTGAAAAAACAACAAACCGCTAGCGAACATGGCTACATCATCTCAAGAAAGACAACGCATACTCCGAAAAGTCTCAAATTCAACATTATCAGTTAGCAAAATCAATGGTAAAACCGTAGTTAAAGCCACCAAAAATGCTTTTTATCAGATTTTCCGGGAAGCCACACATTTTAATCATCTGAAAACTAAAAAAGATCCACCGAAATCAGGCTGGTACAGATCTCATACGTGAACTTTTAAAGTTGATTTAAATTTGGTATTAATACAAAATACGGTGTGAAAGATAATGGCATCAGGTGGGTCTTACTAAGAAAAATAGTTTCAATTTGGATGTTCCCAGCGGGTATACCTTTTATTAACATATGACATGAGAAAAGAAAAAAATAAGCTTGGGTAGTAGACATAAGAAGGGAGGACATTTAATGGTATGACGCGCAGTATGCTATTAATACCCAGTTTAAATCATTTTTAAAAGTTCACGTATAAGATCTGTACCAGCCTGATCGAAGAAGTTGTTCATGTAACTGGTGACAACTGGAATAATTCTTAAAGTGTCTCTCTGTTTAGGTTGGGTATAGATGAGTGCTTCCAATGGTGATAGTTCAGAGCTCGAGAAGACCGAAGTCTTTACCCGAAGAAGTTGTATTAAAATTCGCATTGATATACGAACTAGCAGGATGAGAGACGTTCGATGAGAGTACCATCCAATTAGATTCAATTTCCAGAGTGACAAGTATGGATTGCCAATTGATATGAGACTACATACAAAAATGTTATACATATGAATAAATTGAAATATATTGGACTTACCGTAGAAGTGGGTACTAAACCATTTTCAAGGTCAAGTAAACTGAATTTCGTAAAAGTTGCTTGGATGGGTTTTTAGATGACTTCTCGATAGTTACCATGTCCAAGATTTCACATATGAAATCTATAATAGATTCTGTTTATATCTCGTTTGGCCTCAAACCGCCAAGCATGCATATGCGGAAAGACTTCACGAGGAAAGAATATTAAGCTGGGAATTTCCAAAGGAAACAGACGATCACGTCCCATCTAAAAGGTGGCAACAGATAATAGATAGATATTCCAACATTTCATTACTCAAAGCTGGAGAAATGCTTAGACTAATGACTCGATTGAAAATCTCCTTATCGACAGGTAATAAAGCAGTGCAATCATTCAAACAATTTGCCAACAATTCAACAATTCAATGGGTGGGTTTTGAGTCAGTTTAAATGTATTCAACACATTTCACAATTCTGGTGGATGAACCATTTCGGCGGAAATTTCATTCAAAGACTTGATACGAAGAATCGCCCATTGCAGGAACTTCAAACCAAAATTAATGCGTGTTATCGGTCATTATTGAATTCAGTATAACGAGTGGCATCGTTGAGCAAACGGTTAATCTCGTAGTGGAGAACATTGAAGTAATTCACGCTCGTACGGAAATGGACGAAGGAAGCATTCGATCGTTCCATGACCACAGCTGAGGTTCCCGATCGAAAGATATAGTCAATTTGGTGAAATCGCGAGAAGTCCCCAAGGAGTATGTATTCATCTTCAACTTCTGGAGAAGATTGCGGAGCATACTTTGACTCATCGTAGGCTTCGGTGTAGATAGGAAGTGACTCATGCTGAGCTTTAATCTATTGGATGAAAATTGTTTAATTTTAATGTGTCTATTGATTATTTTCTTTACTTTACTTTACATAGTTTCCCATTCCGGCTTAAGTCAATGCATTTCCTATCATCGAAATGTGAATTTTAAAAATTTGGCATCTAAAATGAAAAATAATAACTTACTCTATGACCACGGGAGTAAATGAGCCACCATTTCTGCACATCCCAGTCATTTTCTCGTGGTTGTTTCATGGCGTAGTTGGCCTGCAGTTCTTTTGGCGGCAGCAGCTTCAAACACAAGTAATAACCCACGTCAAAATGAGGGAACTCCTGCGATAAATTTCCCTTAGCAAAGACAATCAGTACATCCAACAGTTCAACAGACAACTTTTGTTTGGAACTTAATTGTAATATCCAACCTGTGCAACCTTACAGGCGATGGAACACCTTGTTGGGAGATCACAATTACCAGCTCAGGACTAATGAGTTCGATGAAGACGAGAAAATCGACGATTGCATAGCGAGTTTCATCTCAACCTTGACTTTCAGATAACTTAGTTCTCGGCAACTTATACTCACCACCCAGAAGCCTTGAGCAGTTCTACAGCAAGTAGTTCAGCGCACTTAATTGTTATCGATAGACATGCTTCCTTGGCACTAATGTGCAGATCTTCATAGCAGCTGGGAACGCCACTGAGGAGTTAAGTCAGTTATTGCAGCATGTACTTGTCCACTTCTGCTGACTCGGTTTATGAATGCTTATATCGTTAAATAATAAACAGAAGATATAGTTCAGAGTATAATAAATGGCCTAAGATCCTCGGTGTATTCCGAATGTTCCACCAAGACCTGAAGACACTTCTCGGCGAGGAGTTTGAATTTTTTCTCTGGAATTTCAATTCCAGTTGGATTCTACTTAAGGTAAATTAACATGAAACCTTTGAAAGACAATTGTGAGGCTGAAGGAACATTGGACAATCAAAGTGTTAACTCTCAAAGAATTTATTGAGAATTTTCTAGAGTTCGGTGTCGGTTTTTTTTTCTCGTGCAGAAAAACACTATTCCAAGGATGTTGAAAAGTTGACTGTAGGCTATATGAATGAAATGAAAATAAAATTAAAAACAATTTGTATCAAATTATAGTCAAACATAACAAACCTAATTTCCAACGATTATTTTTTTCCACTTTTATCTTCTTTGACGTTTTAAGTTGTTGTTATAAAGTTATACAGTATAACAACATTTTTGGGCTGGTTCACTTATAACAGTTCTTCAAATGTGGTCATTTTTCCTGTATGGATACACTATCCAGTTATATATAGAGATCAGTGGTTCACCTACAAGGTCAAACGTCAAATGGCCGTGGTTTTTGCACGAGTGTCCAACCGCTTTCACACAAAGGAACTGAGTTGCCAGAAACTAGCTAGTTTGTTGGCGAGAAGGGAGATTTTATTGTCTTCCTTGTACGCTCTTCTCGCCAACAAACTTAAAATCGCCGGCAACTCAGTTTCCTTGTGTGAAAGGGGTTACGTACAGACGACCGTGGTGAAAATCGGATTTTTGCGCTCGTGTACAAAAAAAAATCTGAGTTTTACCTCGGTTCGTGAACAAAAAGGCGGATAATTTTAGAATCCAAGGGTTTGTTTAAAAAGTGCTGAAATTCTTTTCTTTTCTTTATGTTGATTTCCTTCCAACGATTGCAGATAAAATCTTTTTGTTGTTGTAAGGAACTCGCAAAAAAATTCGTGTGTGCAAGCCGGTGTGAATCTTTCTTTAATGAAAGATGTGATTTTTGATCTTTTCTTCTAAAGAAATCCTTCACAGATTTAATTTTTTTCTTGAAAAGAAATACACATTGATAAACATACATTTATATAGGGGTTGTGAAATTATTCAAGAAGTATTGCTTTTAAATGTTTCAATTTATCTTTTAGTTTTGCTTTACACCCCGACTCCACAGGCCATACAGATGTCCAACATCACAACCACAATCCAATCAACAAACAGTGCATTTTTCCACATTAGGCAAATCATGTCATGTCGTTAATTAGCCTTTCACAACTACTTCTATCTTTTACAACAAAATTCACTTATAGCCTTTTCACACCAAACCCAAATCCAGGTTTTCGGCAATTGGTTTACAAAAACTTGAAATGCGTTCACACCCAAAAATTTACAAGTTTTCATTTGACATTTCATTTGTTTTGCTTAAAAACAATGGTTTCGAGAAAGGGCCGCGCCGCTTTGAAAATTGTCAGTGCCACAGAAAAGGGAAAAATCAAATGTTTTATGTGCAATTAAAAGACAATTTATTAATACTGGAATTTAATAATGGAAATACAATCAATCCTGATTCGTTATAATTAATTTATTTCTTTACCGATCAATTTCACGTAGTAGTTAGGATGCGCGACACTGCGTCGCGCTCTCTTGTGTTCCAGCAGAACAAATATTTTTTCCTGGCAGCAACCCATCAGCTATTTATATGACATTTAATTGAGCGCTGAATATATATATATATATTTTCTTGTTCAAAACGTTATTTTTTTGACATGATGCTGCATGGACATGGATGTTTTGGACTCCATGGGCCCGTGGAGGCGGCCCGTTAGGGATTTCTATTTTTGAATGAGTTGACCTACACATATTTATGAACGGGAGTTACACTGAAGAAGATGATGAAAAAAGCAAACACAAGTAAATCATATGATGTGAAATGAAAGGTTAGACCGCAGTCGACGGAACTGGACGGGCGAGGAACTCACAAGAATTCGCATTAGGGTAAGCCCGGCTCGTAAACCCCTTGCGTTAAACACTCGCAAAATGTATTTGAGCAAAATTCTTTTTTTCCTATCCGTGAATCCGTGTGAGTGGTGGATTAAAAAACAAAATGGCGAAATTTGCTCAAACTCACGGGTAAGTTATTTTTTTTGTTGTTTTATCAAAAGTGGTAGTCCAGTCTGACAGTTCTAAAATAAATAAACATGCAATTGTGTAAGTTTTCATTTTAACTTCAATAAAAGTTAATTAATGTTTCTTAAACTGTATTATTAATTAAAAGTTTGTTGTGATTATTTCCAGGAAATATAGCCGCATTCGCTCAACTTCAATTCAATGCAATTTTGAGTCGGGCCGATTCCCAAATGTAGCTTTACTCGTTGGACCTTGGAGAGATAGGTAAACACGGTTTAGTTATTTAACTGGCAAATCCCAAACATTTGCCGCTGCTGCCGCCACAGTAACGAAATTATCGCCAAGTTGTTTTCCACTCCTTTTGCGATAGCGAATGAATCAGGCATCGCAATGACATACAGACAAATTATTAAAGGACTTCGTGTAGCCATTGATACCGAAGAATCTCCATTAACGTTCGGTACCATATGTGAATCGAATGCAAAGTTGTATAATATTCAGCCAAACGGAGCAGTGACTAGTGCAGAGGTAAGTTTTAATACAGCACAAGGTATGAGTGTTTTTTTTTGTTTTTTTTTTTTTTTGTCAATTTAATTTTTCTTTAAGAATGGAACTCAGCTCCAGTTAGCTATCATTAACACAGATTCACCTCAATGGAAATACCTCAACAACATGTACTCTATTCACTGCCAAATGAGTGTCCTGGGAATACCCGCTAGTTCCTGGAGTGACTACTTGTTTCGGCACAGAATATGGAGCTTATATTTTCCCTGATATGGAAGTCGATGAGCCGGGCACAGCATTTGGAATTATTCACGAAGGTCAAGAACCAGAGTACAATCAGTTTTGGTTAGATTTAATCATAGCCATTATAACTGGAGAAGTTATGGAACTTAAAGAAGGGCCGTCACGTGCTCGGAGTGATGCTAGTACAACTGTATCGAAGACCATCGTGGGTGCAGCTGATTTCGTTGCTAAGAATTTAGTAAAAGGAGCTGAGAAAACTGGAAAAATTATGGTCAAGTCAACTCCGTATTTAATGTCAAAAATGTCTCATGCTTCTCCTGATACACTTCCAGTTTCTTCTAAAGTTCAAACTTCAGTCAAAGTTGCGAAGAATGTGTCTGGAGCAGCTGTAGGAGTAACTGGCTATATCGCGGGCAAAGTTGGGTGTGCCACAATGGCGTAGCGATAGGTCGTTTTTTAGCACCAAATATAAAAAATCAAGGAGCTAATATACTCTCAGTTTTTGGCAAGAGCGAAGAAGAAGACGAACAAGATAAAGTTGGCAAATTTATATCAACTAAAGGCCATCTTTCAACAGTTTGCATTTTCTATTGCTGGTGCAATTCAAGGCTTTAGTCCGGTTTTCAATAGACTTGAAGAATCAGCTAAAATTCTAAGGACAAATTTAAGCAACAATTCTGTTAAAATTATTGAGCACGAGTAAATAAAATACGTTTTGTGTTAGGCCGCTCTCTGACTTGTCGGTACGGTAGCGGTACGGTATCGGTACGGTAAAATCTGACGTACCGCTTGTGTACCGATTACATGTATTTCAATGGGTGCATGCTGATTAGGCGGTATCGGTACGGTATACATGCGCTATACCGAGCCGCCGTACGAATGGGCAGTAAGCAATCGGTAAATACCGCGTGTATTGTGTAAAATGTCATCGTCAGATATGGATGTTCACGTTAAAATTGTATTGGAAGTGGAAAAATACGAGTTTTTATACAATTACAAATTAAAAGAATATTCAAGAAAAGATCTTACGGACAAGGCATGGAGTGTAATCACCAACAAAATAAAAATATCGGGTATGTATTATTTGTAATAATTCTTTTTTTTATTATTAAATGCAAAGGTTATATTGCCATGGAAGTGATGCTCTAGGCAAAACTTCGAGCTGTTGGTCCAGATGATCTGGAATTTACATCAACAATATCTTGTGCGAAGTTAAATGAACGAGTCTATGAAACCTCAAACTCCGATGCAGAATATGGTGCTCCATCTCGTTTCCTTATGAAATTGTGTAAAACACAAACCGATTTAATAATATTATTAACTGTGTGGAAGTTTAAGCAACGAATAGGAGTTAAAAGGACTTGAAACTTTTGTCATCATTCCAAACGCACACTCTATTGTCTTTCGTGCTCGAGAGTGTAGATCCTTTTGATATTATCAATACCGTTTATCGGATAAGGTCGCATTATATTCCGTTTTAAGGGAAATGCATTGTCTGCAACGAAAAAATATGGCACTAACTGCTGCGTGTCATCATGAGGTAGTTTCGATGCTATGGATATATTAAGACCATCCTTTTCCAGCCAGTAGCTCAGAGACGAAGCACGAAAAACCCCGCCATCGCTATTCCGTCCAGCAAAGCCTGTGTCAATCATGGTAAACTAACCATCGGCATCACACACTGCGAATAAGATGATTGAGTGATAGCCCTTATAGTTAAAATTTGTCGACCCTGAGTTTGGCGGCTGTTGAATCCTTATGTGCTTGCCATCCATAGCACCTAAGCAATTAGGCATATTCCAAAGCTCATAAAAACGGTTGGCTATATCTTCCCATTTATTTTTGGATGGTATTGCCATGTGTTCCGTATTCAAGATCATCCAAATAGC
Organism: Melangyna quadrimaculata; assembly: GCA_949320155.1. Lineage (NCBI taxonomy): Eukaryota > Metazoa > Arthropoda > Insecta > Diptera > Syrphidae > Melangyna > Melangyna quadrimaculata. Next base: position 12,540,384 of record OX439486.1, read on the forward strand.
ATCCGTAGTCTCAGCTGCTATATTTGATATCGTGCTATCACCTCTGGCAAAGTACAAAGCCAATGATTTGAATGTACTTCCTGTAGCGAGATATCTAAAAGAAAAGTTATTATACATGTTTACTAAATAGAACTTAATATTTACATTATGTTAATGCTTTTATGACTAAAATGTGTTTCTTTTGTTTTATTTTAGTGAATGACTGCAAAGAGAAATGGCGCAATATAAGAAGTACTTTTCCGAGAAGTATAAAAACAAAAACGAGTGGTGCCAAACCAAAAAAGCCCTATTATCTCACAGAATATCTTACTTTCCTTTTGCCATACGTGAAAGCAATCAAAAAAATAAATAAAATAAATCGGGTGGAACAACAGCTCATGAAGAACCAGGGCCTAGTGTCTAACAACTCGCAACCATTCCTGTTTGCGCCTGTCGACAGGAATGGAAGGGACCTACAATTGTATGCCGAATCCGAACGGCTAGACGAGAAGCACTTATTCGTGACAAGTGATACTCTTGGAGGATTTGTCAATTCCTCGCAGTAGCCCTGAAAAAAAACGTTTTAGTTTATACGTGGACGAGGCTGGGAAGCGAACCCAGACCTCCAGCGTGACAGTCGAACGCACTAACCATTACGCTACGGGTTACTACACAAAGCAATCATTGATACTCAAAATTGTGGTAATATTCCACCAACGCAAGAATGTGACGAAATTTTAGTAAGGAGGACGCCATAGAGGAAGAACAAGTTCCAAATTCAGTTGCAGATAATTCACAAGACATTCATCAACAACCGGCTTCATCCCCTTCACCACAAGTTACACCAGCAGGGTCTTCCGCAAAAAAAATTGTACATGGTGAACGTCGACGCAAGAGGATAAATAAGGATATTGACGCTGCAATGATTAAATACTTCAAACAGAAAACTGAAAAGAAGGCAGAACCAAAGGAAAATCATCCTATAAACCATTTTTTCTTGAGTCTACTGCCCGAATTAACTGATATGACAGAACAGCAAATCAAGACTTTTAAAATTAGAGTTTTGCAACTTGTCATCGCCTTCATAAGCACATAATGACATTGAACATCCTTATAAATCTCAAGGAAGTTCATACGAACATAGGAATCCTCTTCATGCTCATACTCTAGCGCTTTCGGATTCATGCTCATGCTCCGGTTCTGATATTGATGTTGCATAAGATAAACCCATTTGGATTCGAGTCACTTTTTTATATCTTTAATCCTTATATTATTTAAATAAAACATATTTATTTAACTACATATAAGCAATATTAGTTTTTTTTTTAAATGAAAATTTGGTACCTACATCAAAGTAATCAGCAACCTCTTCAGCTCTTATGCGTTCCCTGAATTATACGCAAACGCGTATAAATATAACATGCAATTGCATCTTCTTCTGAGGACGACATTTTTTTCCGGATTCTGAGTTTTTAGATTAAATACAGAAAGTATACCGACAAGTGAAGAGACACTAGCGGTATCGGTATGCTTTCGGTACGGTAAGAAAACCCGATACCGTACCGACAAGTCAGGGAGCGGCCTTAGATGTACATATAATAAAACTTTTTAATTTGTTTCAGATATGGACCATCGGCAGGACAAGTTGCTTCTGGAACCTTTGATACGATTGATAATGCGTTCACTGTAAGTCAAAATGTCAAATATATCACTCCTAAATGAATGGCTGGGAAAGTTGCAGAAAGCACTGGTAAGGGAGTTTTTTGACATATAAAAAATGCACAGCGTCCAGAATCGCATTATGTACACACCAGCTGGCGTTTTGTATCCTGATTTGAGTGAATTGAAGGAACAATATTCTAATAAATAGATTTTCATGATATTTTGATACAATATATGTATATATATCGCACCCTCAGTACAATACAGCGACAACTCAAAAAATGGCAGTTTTGAGTTAAGAATGAGGAATTGTTGGTAGTGAAATTACGTTTAATTAAAGGGGCCTGTTGTTTCCATACTTAAAGAAACACGCAAGTTATACCACTTTTTCTAAAAAAATCATTTCAATTAATATGAAAATAAATTCAAATATTTCAATTGCTCCAATGCAATACGCATTCAACTGAAAATGGTCCCATAAACCAAAATTAATGTTTAGTTTTTTAAATAAAACCTGTGCAAGAAAGAAGCATAACGATATATCACTTAGAATTATTTTAAATTTCGAAGCGACAGAGAGTCAAACCGAAATAACTCTTCTTGATTACTCTATAATTTTAGTGCAAGAAAGTAATAAGTGGCAAATAATTTTTATTTTCAAGTGCAAAAGAGCGACATCTCGATTTATCGCTTTATTGTATTAAAATTTTGTTTTCATTGCTGTAAAATTATTAAAAAATGTTGATTATTTAATTGAATTTAACGTTTATATTAAAAACTTTATTTTAAATTTGAATTTTAATTGTATTGTTCTTATGAATCCGTTTAAACACAAGAATTTTGTATAAATTACAAGGTAAAAAGTATTCTCGATATTTAGGGGTTCGTTTTTTCTCGAAATGCCATTTTTTGAGTTGTCGCTGTGTTGAACTGAGGGTGCGATATGTACCTAATAAAACAAATTAATGTGTATCTAATATCAGCCCTATATTGTGGTATCTGTTTAACAAAAATAATAGTAGTACAGTAATTTTAACTCCCGTGTTTAGGAAAACTATACAATGGAATAAGAATTTTCTGGGCTCAAACTAAAGGTTTAGGTTTAGGTTTAGTTTATTTCATCGATCAGATAACAATCTTTATAGACTAGATACTAAATATAAATATAAAATATAGTAAAATTGTGTGGGGAAATATATATATATGTACTACTTTAATTAAATTAATATTATTATAATTAACATTATTTATTTATAATTTATAATTGATAATTAATAGAAAACAAATTTATTGGGAAGTTAAAGTTTTAATATTACTTAACACATATTTTTTAAATGTATCTCTCGGAACATCGAGATTAAAATCAGTCCTATTGCAAATTAAATTCACTTCTCTTATGCAACGCGTTATATTATGGAACTGCTCATAAAAATAAAACCGATAGCGTGTAATTCTGGAAGGTATATTTACACAGTTAACTAATGTAAGTAAAGGATGGCAATGGATATGATTTGTTACGATGTCTCTTATAAACATAACCGAAAAATACGCCCGACGATCAGAAAGAGATTTCATACCAAACAATAAACATCTGCTATAGTAAGAAGGCCTTGCAATCCTCCAATTAAGCTTATAAAATGCATATCTTGTAAAATGCTTCTGAACCCATGCAATTCTGTCAATGGAGTTATTATAGTAAGGATTCCATACAATGCTACAGTATTCAAGAACTGAACTGACCAGAGAATTGTACAGAGATCTTAGAGAATATGAATCCGAGAATTCTTTAGTGTTTCTTTTCAGGAAACCAAGCATTTGATTTTCTTTGTTTATCATAAAATCATAATGTGGTAAAAAGGAAAGGTTTGTATCTAAGATTACTCCTAGGTCTTTCTTCCTAGTTACACGCTCTAGATTTGTTTGGTTTACAATATAGTCAAACACTATGGGATTAGAATTTCGGTAAAACGACAAAACTTGACATTTAGAAACATTTAACAAAAGGTGATTTTGGTTGCACCAATTATTTAGCTTCATCAAATCTTCCAAAAGAAGAAAACAGTCGGTTTGACAAGAAATCTTCCGGTAAAGTTTGAGTTTTGAAAAATATGAGGTATATCGTTCATAAATAATAAGAATAATAAAGGACCCAAATGGCTTCCTTGCGAAACACCAGATGGGACCGAAATATGTTTTGAGAACGAGTAATCAATTTTTACTACTTGAACTCTACAAGCTAAATATGATTCAAGCAATTTTAATAGGGAAGAGTGGATACCTAAAGAATTTAGTTTGTCTTATAAGATTTGATGGTTGACTCTGTCAAATGCCTTTGCAAAATCTGTAAAAAAAACATCAATTTGCAATCCTTTTTCCATATTAGTAATGATGTTATTGCTTATTAATGCTAAGTTTGTTGCCGTTGATTTCCCTGCAACAAATCCATGTTGAGCAACTGAAATATGATTCTGGAATAGAAGAGTGGCACGAGTACGATAACTTGGGCGCCGACAATTCATAACGGAATTTTGTAGAGGGGTTAAATACAAACATTTTTTACTATGGGTGGGGGGGGGTCTATCTCCCGCCGTTTGGGCGGGAGGGGCAATTTAATGAAAAAAGTACTAAAAATTGAAAAAAAAAACATTAAAAAATAACGGTAATACCTACAATTAATTTTTATATTATAAAGCCAATACTCTCTTTTATTAGCCAGTTTTTAAATTAAGTGAAAACAAAACATAGTTTTTGAAAAAAAACTACTTTCAAACTCAAAATTTGGAAAAAAAAACATAAAAAAAAATTTAAAGTGTAATTTTTTAAAACTTTGAGATTTTATATTATATTTTTTTTTTTAGAAATCGTTGCTCATATTAATTTTTAATCAGAAACCGAAAACAAAATGATTTTATATCTTCTAGTTTTCGAGAAAATTAAAAATTACCAAAACTACTATTTTAATTCAATTAATTTTGTTTTGCTTGAGTATTTTACGTGGTCTTATTTTGATAGTAATTTGACTCTAAATTGACTCTTAATTATCATACTTTCTCAACACCCAGCCTTACGGCGTATAAACAGTGAGGCATGTTTGGGGGGGGGATGCTGCCCTCCTGCAACCCGCCTCCTTGGGCTCACTATATGATTTGAGGTATGTGCGAGGTTCGGTGTGTGCAAAATTTGATGTTTAAATAAAGTGCTAGTACCCAGCATTAGGCGGGCATTTTAAAAGCGAGGTATGTATGGGGGGGCATGCTGCCCCCCCCTGCAACCCCCCTGCTTGGGCTCACTATAGGATTTGGGGTATGTGCGAGGTTCGGTGTATGCCAAATTTCGTTTGCATTTAAGGAACTTTGAATATATTCTGTTTCCAATGTCAACAGCTACATATGGTAAATGTAAATGTGTTAAAAAAATCGCATTAACTGAGCACTACTGTATGACTGCAGCATAATATATATACATACATATATACATGTTTGTGTCTTACATACCTACATAATGCAATTGTAATGTTCAAATCATGCAAGCCTTTGAGCTTGACCAAAAAAACGAACATACAATCGAATTTTAAACCGTTATTTTTTGAATAGAAATGTGGAACAGGTTATTGCTTAGCAAAGTCATTCATTATTTTTTAACCTTTGTGAAAGTGAAGTGTTTTTTTTCAATGAATAAAGAATTGCGTCTAAGCATCCACTGCTTCATCCAAAATTAAATAATTTTTCAATATTTTGTTCGTTCGGGGATTTAGTTTCGACTAACGAAAAAAGTATAGCTTTTTTTTGAAGAAATTGGACTTATTCAGACAAAAACTTCAACACCTCCACAGTGTTGTCACTTACCAATGAAGGTGGAAATAATTAAAAACACCAAGTTTGGTTTGAAATGGCGATGCTCGCAAAAGTGCTCGAAAAGAAAAGGTGACAAAAGTTGCAGGAATACAATCAACCCATCCATCGGCACTTTCTTCCATGGGCCCCATTGTCGACTAGAGATTCGCGAGGTGCTTGCGTTAGTTATCGCTTTTGTCATCAAAATGCCCGTGAACATGGTTTTTCAGGTAAGTTAATTTAATATTAATCTTAATACAACTTAAGCATATTTTTTTAAATTATTGTGTATCATTATTTTAAAATAAGCATTTAATCTCTTGGCGCCACCACGACCAAAAAAGTGAATTAAGTAAATCTACCATAATAGATTACTATAGTTATTATCGAGAAATAACGGAAATAATTACGACTCACGTTGAAGTAAACATTGGTGGCGAGGAAAAAACAGTACAAATCGACGAGACATTTCTAACTAAAAAAAAGTATCACAGAGGTCGTGTAACGGAGCAGATGACGATAATAATGTTGGGGATATATTGCAAAGAGGACAAGGTCGGGCGCTTTTTTAAAGTGAACTCTAAATGTAAGGAAGACTTGTGGCCTTATATACACATATACGTCAACCCCAACACCAGTCGTATTTGTACCAACAGCGCACAATACATAGGTGTTGAAAAAATGTTCCCTAGAATGACTCATGAAGAAACAAACCACAGCAAAGGGGAATATGTGAATGCGACCGATCCAACCAATACAATCAATGATCTGGAGAACCAAAACAAACTTTTAAAAAAAGACATTGAATGCCGCAAAACAACCCACCATCACTTTTCTTCTACAGAAAATACTGCCTTGAAAAAATAATATAAGGACGACTTGGGCTCCCAAATCATGGAGTTCTTACTCGATGTAAAAAAAGTATACCCATGTTTCATCGATGGTGTAGAAAGTGTGGGCTTACAACTAAAAGAATTCGACCCTCCCACAGTGCAAAGTGAGCATTTAGAGCGTGTAGAACTCGACGAACTCGACAGTAACACCAGTACGGACGATGACTTCTTTGACCAGACTGACACTTTATTTATTTCACTGAACTGTTGACACAAATAATTTAATTTAAATGTAGAATTAAAGATCAAACTTCTGGCTTTTGAAAAATGTATTGTTTTGCATTGTAAGTATTGTCGTTGCTTTTAAGTATTTGTTTTTCCATTTAAGTCGTTTTTATCGAAAATCGCCCCTACCTCCTAAACAGGGCGCGATAGACCCCCCCCCCTCCCATAGTAAAAAATGCTTGTATTTGACCCTCCTACAAAAATCCGTTTTCAATTTTCGGCGCCCAAGTTATCGTACTCTCCCCAGAAGAGTTAACCTATTGCAAACTAATTTTTCAAATACTTTTGGAATACAAGAAATTTTACAAATGGGCCTATAATTTGTTATATCCTGTTTTGAGCCCGCCTTAAAAATTGGTGACAAAAAATAAACTTTCCAGCAATCCAAGAATTGCCCTGTGGCTAATGAAAGATTAAAAATCCATGAAAGTGGTTGAGCTATTGCAATACCACATTTTCTTAAGAAAATAGCAGGAATCCCATCAGGCCCTTCACTCTTATTAACATCCAATTTAGATAAAATATCTTCTATTTCAAATGGACTAAAAACTAAAGAACCGATATTAACACCTCTACTCATATAAGGTGGCCTATAGATAGGGGGAGTATCCAGAATAAACTGACTGGAAATAGTCAGCAAATAAATAACAAATTGTAGGTAAATCACTAGTAAGTGTGTCTTGATATTTGATACTACAAGGTAATCCACTTGATTTACGCTTTGAGCTTATAAAATTCCAAAAACGCTTGGTATTTGATTTTAAGTCACATTCAATAGAAAACAGGTAATTTCTATATACAAATTTATTAAGCAGATCAAATTCTCGTTGATGATTAAGATACTTAATACGCAGCTCAGAATTATTTTTATCAGATTTATACAATTTGTAAGCTTTATTTTTTCTGTTTTTGAGATTGGTCAACCTACCATTATACTAGATAGGACAAAAATTATTTTTAGAGCGCTTTTTAGGTACATATCTATCAATTGCCCCGACAAAAGATAGTTTACAATGTTGTCATAGTTAGCTTTACGAAAATCATATAAAATATGTTGATAGTAAGTTACTTTCTTTAAGTATTGATAGAATTTAATATTTCCATCAAAAGCTATATGATGAATTGAATTTGCAATAAATGGAAAATTACACTTATCAAAAAAAGAAGTCCATAACTAAACATTCTATTTAAGTTAAAACTTTAAAGGGAATTAAACACTCGTCTTCGGAATCAAAAGTCCATTCAATATTACTTAGGTTAAAATCTCCTGCAAATAATATATGTTGTGAACATTTAAGATTTTCTAAAATTGATTTTGAGTTATTTAAATGAATATTGTAAACATCTAAATTACTCTTTGGAGGAATGTAGCTAACAATTACAAATAATTCAGAATTACCTGTTTTTACACAAACAATAAGTTGATCAATATCAAGGTCTGAAATAGTAGAGTTTGATTCCAATTCAACTAGCCTACATGCCAGACTAACACTAACTGCAATCAGTACTCCACCACCTCTTTCCATACCTGTCTTTAAATTACATCTGTCCTTTCTAAATACAGTATATTAATTTGGAAAACATTCAGTAGTTAAATGATTATCAGATAACCAAGTTTCAGTTAAAATTATAATATCATAAGTTAAAGAGGAAAAAAAAAGAAAAACATTATCTAGTCTTGTTCTTAGCCCCCCAACATTTTGGTAGTAATAAGATAAACTATCAATACTTTAACTTAACGTTCTTTGATGAACAGGTAAATAAGAAATATCAGCAACAATATTAATAGGAACATCACCAGTTGCAGCGATTAAATCATCAGCAAGGCAATTGCTAACTGCTCCATTTGAGTCCGGAACATTCTTATTCCATAATGTAGTTTTCCTAAACACGGGAGCTAAAATAATAATTTTTCTTTACGAATAAGGGTGTATGTTTAAAAAGAACTCCAAAAATTAAGACACATTGAATTTTGCATTCCATTGCGTAAGAGTTGTTATTTGTATTTAACAACAAATAAGAAAGAATAAAAGTTCTTGTTTTCTCATTGTTAATGTCCAATTTATTTATTTCATGGTTTCTAATTTATTGAATAAATTTGAGGTTTTACGAAAAAACATATCAAAAATGCAAAACTACATCGCGCTTTGTGAATTTATTGTCGAATTTGACTGGGCTATTATTTAAAAAAAACCATCAACCCATTTTTAAAATATTTATACCTAAGAGCAAAAACTGCAACAGAATAAAAACATGCATATGCACGACTGGATCGCACAAGCTTGCTCTCGTAGCTTACCATTAGAATGTTGCTAGACATTGACAGTGAAAATAATAAAAATTTGTAATAATAGCATGTTGGAATTTTTTTTGCTTCTATACAAACAAAAATTGGAATAAGGATAATGGTGGATTTACATGTATCTGCATTTGGTTTCTGCACAAAAAAAGGGATGCCAAATACAAAATGTATATTTCTTAGATAGAGAGAAAAGATCAAAATACAGAAGAACTTCGTTTCTGCATTATAGGAAAGTGGCATAATGCAGAAATGAAGACGAAAATGTTCATGTTCTTGATGGTTCTCTTTCACTCACTCGGATTTTTTGTATACATCTGTCCAACTCTACTTTTCTGCATAATGCAGACACAGATACATGTAAATCCACCATGAACGTTTCTCGAGATCCGAATAATTTTAAAGTTCCAGACACACATTTATCATGGTCACCAGATGGTGCGATAAAGACTAGCAGCTAGCCACTGCGATATGAAGTTCCAAGTGGACAAGTCCGGATAACTTACCAATTCGTATATTTGGGAGATTTTAAACCCAAATTAGCCACTGGTAACGCTGGAATCGAAAGTTCTGTGACTGTGTCTACTTGTATCCAGTGAGAACCGACAAACAGAATTTCTCTAGATCTATGGGTATTGGAATATGAAACCACAGTCCAAACAAGATTCATATGCGGCACTGAGATGGGAATGTTGTTTTGTTCTCGATCTTCTAGATGGATTTCTACTTGCCAGTAGCCACTCTTTAAGTCCAGCGTCGAGAACCATTGTTCTCCTTCCATTGCATCCAAAGTATCGCTGAGTCTGGGCAGAGGGTAGCTGTCTTTCTTTGTCACATCGTTCAGCCTACGGTAAAAAAATATAAATATATAAATCGGGTGGCACAACGGCTCATGAAGAACCAGGACCTAGTGACTAACAACTCGCAACCATTCCTGTGTGCGCCCTTAGACAGGAATGGAAGGGACCTACAATTTTATGCCTAATCCGAACGGCTAGACGAGAAGCACTTATTCGTGACGAGTGATACTCTTGGAGGATTTGTCAATTCCTCGCAAGAGACAGTAGCCCTGAAAAAAATTTTTTTAGTTTTTAGGTGGACGAGGCTGGGAAGCGATCCCAGACATCCAGCGTGACAGTCGAACGCACTAACCATTACGCAACGGGCTACTACCTACGATAGTCCACACAAAATAGGGTGCTTCCATCTTTCTTTTTGACAAGAATTTTCGATTGACCCATCTCTCTTTATTGTCGATATCATTTCTTCAACTTCGGCTTGTTTGGCTTATGGGAGACGTCTTGCTGGTTGCCGAATCAGTCTCGCATCACCTGTGTCGATTCGATGCTGTACCAGTTCTGTTCGACCATACTGCCCACTCGGTGAAGAAAATATATCAGCGTATACTCATGAAGAAGGCTTTCAGCAACACTTAGCTGATGTTGACTTAGATTAGAAGGATTGAGAATTTTGGCTTTCATGGAGCTGAATTTTCCGGGGTCCATTGGTTCTTCTGTGTTCATTTCTGTGATTTCAGTTATTGCGGTCACAGATTCGTATTTTCCAATTACTTATCCTTGACATCGTACGGTTTGATGTTCAGAATCCGTACGGGTACCATGCTGTTCTTTGGTTCCACAAGAGTCTTCTCTAAGATGATGTTTCGGGAAGATTGCTCAGACTCTGGTTCCACCATAAGGTATCGATGGCTACCTAGATCGCCCTCTATTTTCGTCCAAACAAACACTTCTGAAGAGGAAGGCAAGCATATGTCTTCTTTGATGACAGTTCTTAGAGTTGATGAGTTTTCGTTGCCATAAACCATAGGAATCTCAACATTTTGGTACTTCAACACTTTCTTACCGATATCCAGAATCACTCCGTGCTCTTTCATAAAGTCGATTCCAATTATGCACTCATCACATATATCTGCTACCAAAAATAGATGCGAAAAATCTAGTTCTGCCAAACGGATTTTAAGACGAACTTCTCCATATACTCTTGCTGCCTCACCTGTCGCAGTTTAAAGACGGTAGCTATTGGTGTTATGTAGCCATGTCATCTTGACCAAGTCTTTTCTTACAATGGAGGCTGTGGCACCGGTGTCAATTGTAGCCAACCGTTTCTTGTCATTTAATGTTGCATCCACTGTCAGACTTTTATTGTTTCGATTAGTCTGTGAGACTTGGATGGTGGTTCTGGGGCCATCGATACCAGATACTAGCTTCTGCCCCTCGAAGTTGGTTCTTACTCGTTTCCCGACTGGGAAACAGAGCGAGCAGGAGCGTTGATGTTATTGCTCACCTGTTCGCGGGTATTATTTCTGTTTCCACAGTGTTGACAGGCGACTCTTCTTGGTGGCAATCTGCACTGGCGCTGGAGATGTCCGGTTTTATTGCAATTCCAGCATCGAGCAGGTCCTTCTCGCTGACTTCTACGGAATTCAGCTCTCTGGCAGGAACATGCCTCAACTTCAAGTTCTCTTACCCGATGAACTCCTAAAGAAGCCTGTTCTGATGCTACCATAGTCAGAGCGAACGCTAATGCTTCAGAAAGCGTGCGTTTTCCAGCAGTTCGAATTACTCGCTGTAGGTTGTTGTCGGAAACTACACGGGCAGAAGCCTCCGTTGCTAGCTGGTTGGTAATTTCATCTCCTGCAGTCGGATATGCTAGGTGTGCCAACCGTTCGATGTCTGCTTGGAGTTGTTGCAGACTTTCACCTCTTTTCTGGACTCTGGTATTGAGCTGGACGCGGAAGACTTCTTGCATATGGCTATCGCCGAAGCGTTTGTCTATGGCCTGAACAAGAGCACTGAAGTTGCCGTTCTGGTCTGCTGGTATGGTTTGCAAAAGTTCAGCAGCAAAACCTCTAAGGGCAAGCTTCAGGGCAATAAACTTGCCTTCGTCATCCCAGCCATTTGTTGTTGCGGCTGCCTCAAACAGCTTCTTGTAGATTGACCAAGAAGACTGTCCATCAAAGGTTGGTGGATACATTTCTTTCTTCTTAGGAAAATCGCAACTGCCCTCTCTTACCTTCATTTTCTGCATTTTGTCTTCAAATTTCTCGAACTGTTTTTCGACGTTTTCAACGCGTTCGTCAATAGCCATGAATTTATTTTCAAATGAATTTAGCTTACTTTCAATTTGGTTTTTCTGGTCGTATAGAAGGTTCTTTTGCTCGTTGCGTTGTTCTTCCAATCATACAAGCAGATTCTTTTGGTCATTTCGCTGTTCTTCTAGAAGATTCTTTTGCTCCTTTCGTTGGTCTTCAAACTGGGCGAGCAGCTGAGCCATCATATTGGTAATGTCTATGCTTGTACTTACTTGCTCTTCTTGCATCTCAATCTCAAATAGAAACGTGTCTGGATTTTCATCGTGTTGCCTTAAATCTTCCTGCAGACGGATAATGAGGTCATTTTTCGTTCCAGCAGTAGGAAGACCTCATCTGTTTTACAATTTTACCCATTTTTTGTTTTCTATTTTGTTCTTATATTTTTTTGTGTGTCACTTTTCACAAACACCTTTCTTATTTGTTCACTAATCCACACACTTTATTAATTTTTCGCCATCAATAATTATCTGAATTCACAGATTAAATAAGTTTTATTCCACTTTTTCTGATACCAATGTAACTTTATACTAAGGTTTCGCAAATAAAACTTATTTTCTTTATTCAAAATGAAATTACAATTACTTAACAAAATAAAACACTTTTATTTCAAATACTTTTACTTCTAATACTTTTATTATAACCAAACACAAGTATGCAACTCTTTATTCACACTGACATTTATTCGTTCACTTTCAAAATCAAACTGCCGCTTTCTGACTGGTGGCCCTGTATTTATATACGAAATAAAGGGTTCTTGAATTTTCTTGGGTCTGCTAGATGGTGCTTTCCAAAAAGGTTTCGTCAATTATTCCAGTACGAACGAGGCTGGACACCAACCGTGATGGATTTAATTATTTATTTCATTCATAGATGGCTTGCAAAGTTGTACTAATTTGTCGTTGTTTACATAACTGGGCATATTCACCACAAAATAAAAAAATAAGATGTCTGCAATTGAAAAAAAAAACAGTATTAAAATTGTGATTTCTATAGTAGTACTAAGAAAGGTAAAGGTCACTTTTTCGAAAACTGAATAAAATGTTTGTAAAAGCCAAGTTAAAAAAGTGGTTTTTTAATAATTTTTATACAAACAAATTTGTATGGCAAAATTTTATAGACAAATAAAAAGGTTAAACAATTCTTTTGACCCTACACAGAAAAACAGTTTATTTTTTAACTGCTTTGAACTTTTGACAAAATTAGATCCAACGGTAAATTTCTATTGCTACAAAAAAAATTTAACTAGGTATCAAATTGTAAACATCTAGAAAATGTAGTATTTGTTTAAATTCGATACTTTCTTATGATTAATCAAATCATAAGGTCAAACCTAGCGAAATCCTATTCCGCAAAATAAAATCAATTGGTGGTTCGAAAAAAATGCCAATTTCTTGGTATTCAATTTTCAAAGTTATTGGGGCATATTCATAGTCGCCTGTAAGCCCAGGTTTTACTAAACTACAGCTTAAAACAATTTTGGCTCAATAAATACAGACCGATTTTACTTCCAAATTGTTGGTTTTATATTTTTATAAGATTATTAACTTGTTATACTACACAATTAGCTTTAAATATTTTGAAATGATAAATTAAAAAAATTGAATCAATGTTCAAAATTTAACTAAACCTAGGTTCAACCTAGACACAGCTTAAAAATAACTATGAATACGTCCCATTGAATTTAAGAATAAATGTGACGCTTTACTTATCTGCACGGGAAAATATTTGTGCAATAGTTTAATTCTCAAATCCAAGGATGAAGAAGGTATGAAGGTAAGAAGGTACTAAACTGCATGCATATTATTTTATAAATTATTTTGTTCTTGCCTAGATCAAGCGAAGTAAAGGTATTTTATAACACTTATTTTTCTCGAATAGAAACTTTATATATATAATGGGAAATTCATATTTATTCATTCCATTGCATATGGCTAGAAAAGTACTCGTGAGTAATGATGTTTTAAAACAATTAGCCCGAAATCTACCTCGATAAGTTGTTTTACTCTTATAATTAGAAATGTCCGTATTGAGTTCGAATTCGAAAAAACATTTTTTTCATATATCTCTTTTTATATTTTATTTTATAAAAGAAAAGTTAAACATTTTAAGCAGTGTATTACAATTAATGTTTTTAAAGTTTAATCTTGTCATCATATCTAAAGTAGGTACATTAAAGTAAATAAAAATTAATAATACAAAAAAGTAGCTCCTTTTATTATACATCATCATTTAAACAATACAAATTAAAAAAAAAAAATATTAAGGGTGGAAGTACATTTAATTACAAACTATCATCGACATTATTATCATCTATTTACATCAAACACGAACATTTTTTTGTATCAATTGTTGTTGTGTATATTACGAAATTCACCAGTATCTCAGTCTTTTGGTTTGAATATTTCTTTTTTTCTAATTTTTTTTTTATTATTTCAGATTTGTTTCTGTAAGCCTTTTATATGTTCATTATTATTTCTCAAATATAATGCTAGGTTTCCACTTGTCATTGAAAAGACGCAAATTGACAAACTTTCCAAGACAGGGTGAATTATACTTGCTCACTACTACTACTTTCCTTGCATTTTATGTTGGTAAAAGCCGCCCTGTCCTGGAAAGTTTGTCAATTTGCGTCTTTTCAATGACAAGTGGAAACCTAGCGTAAGTTCATTCCGAATAAATTATATAATTTGTGTGACCTTTTATCGTTAAAGATATATATGTTACTTTTAGTGGGCTGTAGGTCAATAATTTAAGATGTTCTTATTTAATTTGCAACGTTTCGAGCATGTTTATGCTCTTCATCAGGCCTTTTATTAATAAAAATACAAAAGTAATACATACATACATTAATATAAATATAAAAAAATATATTATATATGACGCCAAGTAACTTACAAACAATATTCAGGAATTTAAGTAAAGAAAAGAGAATCACTCATTATTCACTAAAATCTCAAGCAAAAAAATCTATTATAAATACGCAAATTGATTAATGAGTTTAAAAAATTATTTAAATTTGAATTCAAATTTACTGGTAGACAGGAAAGAAACGTCCATTTCTCTGCACCATCACCTATACTTTTAAAGCGTTCAATACACGATACAACCCATCGTACCAATTTGAATTGTACGGATATCGGTAGCGATATCGCACGTGAGCACACACACCATACGATTAACTCGCGATTGCATCAACTGTCAAAAAAGGTGTTGCTATAATCGGGAATGTAAACATTCCAAAAGCAAGACATATCTAGCTGTGAATTTCAATAAATTCCAACCAGAATTCTTTGTCTGCTATTGAAACCATTTTTTTCATTCATAAGTGTTTACCTACTAGCAGCGAACACAGAAGCTTCGGGTTCAACGGTCGTACAAACGTAAACAAACGGTACGATCCCCATCAAAGCGGTCGCACGCTACCTCTTGTTTTCGCTCGATAGCATTCGACCATACGATTTCGGTACAGCGGATACTTCGGTTTACACACACGATACAATCGTCGCATGCGATTCAACTTTTGTACGATAATCGGTACAATAATTGTATCGTGTATTGAACGCTTAACCTACTGTGTGTTGTTGGTCGTTTAATCAGTTGGCTGTATGCACTGCTGAGCTTTTCGCAGTCCGATCTTCGGTTGACAGCATTGTTGTTGTTAATGATATGTAGCATCTCCAGCAACATTCTTTTCAAATAATGGTGCTCTGTTTGCAAAATCTCCACATTATCCAAATCTGGTTTGTGTATTTCTTGAACAGTGAAGAGCTAGTGCAGTTTTTTGTGCAGCCCCGCTATTCAAATCTGATGTATGACCAGACAGACGATTTTTAAGTTTTTGCTTGGAAGTACCTATATAGACCGATGAGCATTTCGTCTCTTTCCCATGGAAGCAATTGATCTTGTAAACAATGTTGGCTTTCTCCAGCTTATCCACTTTCCCTTTGATGTTAGTAAAAAGCTTGTCTTTCAGGGGATTTGCAGACTTGAAAGCTGTTTTTGTCTTCGTCTTGTCTCTTATAGGTGCGGTGCTGATACGTTTGGAGAGGTGGGGAATGAAAAGTGCACTCTTGTAAACAGTAGCATGTTGTTAAAACTCATTAATCAATTTGTGTATTTGTAATAGATTTTGGTGCTTGAGATTATAGTGAATAATGAGTGATTCTCTTTTCTTTACTTAAATTCCTGAATATTGTTTGTAAGTTACTTGACGTCATATATAATATATTTTTTTATATTTATATTAATGTATGTATGTATTACTTTTGTATTTTTATTAATAAAAGGCCTGATGAAGAGCATAAACATGCTCGAAACGTTGCAAATTAAATAAGAATATCTTAAATTATTGACCTACAGCCCACTAAAAGTTACATATAACTCATTCCAAATGATAAATACATACTCCCTGATTATAATGAGTTTTTTTTAGCTGGTATAAAAATTCCAAAAAAAAAATATTTCTATTCCATAGAATTGTAAGAACAAAAGTTGACATTAATCACGACTATGGCACGGTTGGAGACAATCGATTTTAAAAATCTTTAACTAGGACAGTTGGCCAGATTTAAAATTAATTATATAGGTACAGTGTTGTATAAACGATTAAAAAGAATAGGTATAAAACATTTGTTGAGTAGATAATGCATATTTAAATTTTTAAAATAGTCATTTTTTGTTGATTATTCCAAGGTCTAAGGTATATTTACCGTTGATTGCAGATTTGAGCTGCTAGCTGAGGCTTAGTTGAGGTGCGTATTTCTTATAGGATTCATTTCTGGTCATTCTAGAAATAAAAAATTTTGTTGATTCCGATCAATGTTTCTCTAAATAGAGACAAGTTTACCTTTCGCTGAGTCTTGAATTGCAAGAAGTTGGGTCCATTTATTTTGATCTATACGATCAGTAATATGGACTTGTCTCCTGTGCGTTATATAGGTTTGCAGTTTTAGATAATGCATTCGAAAGCTTTGAGATGACTGATACAGAGAGGTGATTTTTTTGTGATAGTATAGTTCTTGTTTTTGTTGTTATCTCAGTATTCTTTTTCAGCTGTTCGGTATAGCTTATACAGAATTCCAATCATTTGGATTTTTGGGGGCAGGGTTATTTTAAATGAAAATGTATCAAAGATCACATAAGCTGCAGTAGGCCCGTAGGTCTATAAAGAAAAAAATAACAGATTACCTACTTTAAATCAAAAAAAAAAAACACTAATTTGTCTAACTCACCTTTGTATATGAACAAATATGAATAAAACATGACTTGTTGAGTCTTCCAAACGTCCCATGTTACACACCCGATAAAAAGCAATGCGACTGCTGATTAGATTTTTCTTCGTTGCCGTTGTCAGGTTGGAATTGCTGCTTGATGGAGGTGTAGTTGACAGAAGATTTTGACGTATAGACGCATTTCTATTCGATCGTTGGGGAACCGTTGGCACGCTGGGTGACTTACGCACTACGATAAGACCTTTGCATTTTAAATCGATGCTTGAAGCTGCTGCCGTGTAGGGTCGGGCGGGCATAGTTACCTTGTAGAGCCAGCTAACCAACTACAGTCAGAGCTACTTTTGACGACGGCGGCTTCAGCTCAGTGGCAATTGATTTTTTCAAAGGCAGCTTTGAAGCGCGTGTAGGCGAAACCACAACAGGTACTGGAACATCAGGCGGTGCCGGACTTGCTATCGGCACAACTAACGTGGCTTCAGTTAGGAGACACACTTGGACTATGTTGGAACCCACCTTGGATGGTTCTTTAACGAAGCCATACACCACTAACCCGTTTAGAGTTCTTTTTTTTAGGTTTGCACTGGCAATTTCTTAAGTTGTGATGTCTTTCAAACTAAAATTAAAAATAAAAATACCGAAAATTAAAAATTTATAAATGTCCACCACTCGGTTCTCAGTTTTCCTCTGCAGCCAGTGGTGGAAATGGAAGTCAAAGGTACGTACGCATTAAATTTCAAGGGTTCGCTTCTACTTTTTGATTACATTTTCTTTGTTTTCAACATAAATAGCCATAAATATAACTGGATCTATATTCCAGAAGCAATAAAAGGATATATCTAGGATATATATAAAAATTCCAAAAAAAAAATATTTCTATTCCATAGAATTGTAAGAACAAAAGTTGACATTAATCACGACTATGGCACGGTTGGAGACTATCGATTTTAAAAATCTTTAACTAGGACAGTTGGCCAGAGTTAAAATTAATTATATAGGTACAGTGTTGTATAAACGATTAAAAAGAATAGGTATAAAACATTTGTTGAGTAGATAATGCATATTTAAATTTTTAAAATAGTCATTTTTTGTTGATTATTCCAAGGTCTAAGGTATATTTACCGTTGATTGCAGATTTGAGCTGCTAGCTGAGGCTTAGTTGAGGTGCGTATTTCTTATAGGATTCATTTCTGGTCATTCTAGAAATAAAAAATTTTGTTGATTCCGATCAATGTTTCTCTAAATAGAGACAAGTTTACCTTTCGCTGAGTCTTGAATTGCAAGAAGTTGGGTCCATTTATTTTGATCTATACGATCAGTAATATGGACTTGTCTCCTGTGCGTTATATAGGTTTGCAGTTTTAGATAATGCATTCGAAAGCTTTGAGATGACTGATACAGAGAGGTGATTTTTTTGTGATAGTATAGTTCTTGTTTTTGTTGTTATCTCAGTATTCTTTTTCAGCTGTTCGGTATAGCTTATACAGAATTCCAATCATTTGGATTTTTGGGGGCAGGGTTATTTTAAATGAAAATGTATCAAAGATCACATAAGCTGCAGTAGGCCCGTAGGTCTATAAAGAAAAAAATAACAGATTACCTACTTTAAATCAAAAAAAAAAAACACTAATTTGTCTAACTCACCTTTGTATATGAACAAATATGAATAAAACATGACTCGTTGAGTCTTCCAATCGTCCCATGTTACACACCCGATAAAAAGCAATGCGACTGCTGATTAGATTTTTCTTCGTTGCCGTTGTCAGGTTGGAATTGCTGCTTGATGGAGGTGTAGTTGACAGAAGATTTTGACGTATAGACGCATTTCTATTCGATCGTTGGGGAACCGTTGGCACGCTGGGTGAGTTACGCACTACGATAAGACCTTTGCATTTTAAATCGATGCTTGAAGCTGCTGCCGTGTAGGGTCGGGCGGGCATAGTTACCTTGTAGAGCCAGCTAACCAACTACAGTCAGAGCTACTTTTGACGACGGCGGCTTCAGCTCAGTGGCAATTGATTTTTTCAAAGGCAGCTTTGAAGCGCGTGTAGGCGAAACCACAACAGGTACTGGAACATCAGGCGGTGCCGGACTTGCTATCGGCACAACTAACGTGGCTTCAGTTAGGAGACACACTTGGACTATGTTGGAACCCACCTTGGATGGTTCTTTAACGAAGCCATACACCACTAACCCGTTTAGAGTTCTTTTTTTTAGGTTTGCACTGGCAATTTCTTAAGTTGTGATGTCTTTCAAACAAAAATTAAAAATAAAAATACCGAAAATTAAAAATTTATAAATGTCCACCACTCGGTTCTCAGTTTTCCTCTGCAGCCAGTGGTGGAAATGGAAGTCAAAGGTACGTACGCATTAAATTTCAAGGGTTCGCTTCTACTTTTTGATTACATTTTCTTTGTTTTCAACATAAATAGCCATAAATATAACTGGATCTATATTCCAGAAGCAATAAAAGGATATATCAAATAAAGTTTTTGTTCATAAACATTTAGAAACATCAATTTTATTGACAAAATATTTTATTTTCAATTTTTGAATTTAACGGATTCTCTTTTTTGAATATCTGAGCGCAATTATTCACCAAATTGCGCTCTGAGAAAAACTCCGTTTGCATACATACAAAGCTCGTTTTTCCCATTTAAAATGCATGGCAACTGCATACATGCTTGCTGAAACGGAGATAATCCTCTCAATTCAGCTTGTAGGGTGAAAGAGCATGGACCCCTTAAGTCGGTTCTCTAGGTAGTATTTTCTCTATGGTCACCAGTCCGAAAGCTGCAGTTTTGATTTTGAAAGAGAACGAATAAATGTCAGTGTGAATAAAGAGTTGCATACTTGTGCTTGGTTATAATAAAAGTATTAAAAGTAAAAGTATTTGAAATAAAAGCGTTTTATTTTGTGAAGTAATTGTAGTTTCATTTTGAATAAAGGAAATAAGATTTGTTTACGAACCCGTAGTAAAATATTCCGGTATGTATTGTGGTGAATATGCCCAGTTATGTAAACAACCACACATTAGTACAACTTTCCGCGCCATCTTTGAGTGAAATAAATAATTAAATCCATTACGGTTGGTGTTCGTACTGGAATAATTGACGAAACCTTTTTGGAAAGCACCATCTAGCAGACCCTAGAAAATTCTAGAACCCTTTATTTTCGGATATAAATACAGGGGCACCAGTCTGAAAGCGGCAGTTTTGATTTTGAAAGTGAATGAATAATTGTCAGTGTGAATAAAGAGTTGTATACTTGTGCTTGGTTATAATAAAAGTATTAGAAGTAAAAGTATTTGAAATAAAAAGCGTTTTATTTTGTGAATTAATTGCAGTTTCCGTTTGAATAAAGGAAATAAGTTTTATTTGCGAACCCGTAAAATATTACATTGGTGTCAGAAAAAGTGGAATAAAACTTATTTAATCTGTGAATTCAGATAATTGATGGTAAAAATTGATAAAGTGTCTAGATTAGTGAACAAATAAGAAAGGTGTTTGTGAAAAGTGACACACAAAAAAATATAAGAACAAAATAGAAAAAAAAAATGGGTACAATTGTGAATGCATTGAATTGTGTTGAACTTAAAGCAGAACTAAACAGACGAGGTCTTCCTACTGCTGGAACGAAAAATTACCTCATTATCCGTCTGCAGGAAGATTTAAGGCAACACGATGAAAATCCAGACACGTTTCTATTTGAGATTGAGATGCAAGAAGAGCAAGTAAGTACAACCTTAGACATGACCAATATGATGGCTCAGCTGCTCGCCCAGTTTGAAGACCAAAGAAAAGAGCAGAAGAATGAACAAAAGAATCTTCTTGGGAAATTTGAAGATCAACGCAACGAGCAAAAGAATTTACTGGAAAAAACAGAAAAAAATCTTCTCGAGTGATTTGAAGAACAGTTAAAAAAATGAAGGTTCGAGAAGGTAATGCCGATTTTCCAAAGAGAAAAGAAATGCAGCCACCAACTTTTGATGGACAAACTTCTTGGTCGATCTACAAGAAGCAGTTTGAGGAAGCTGCAGCAACAAACGGGGGATGACGAAGACAAGTTTATTGCCCTGACACTTGCCCTTAGAGGTTCTGCTGCTGAACTTTTGCAGACCATACCAGCAGACCAGAACGGCAACTTCAGTGCTCTTGTTCAGGCCATTGACAAACGCTTCGGCGATAGCCATATGCAAGAAGTCTTCCGCGTCCAGGTCAATACCAGAGTCCAGAAAAGAGGTGAAAGTCTGCAACAACTCCAAGCAGACATCGAACGGTTGGCACACCTAGCATACCCGACTGCAGGAGATGAAATTACCAAGCAGCTAGCAACGGAGGCTTTTGTCCGTGAAGTTTCCGACATCAACCTACAGCGAGTAATTCGAACTGCTGGAAAACGCACGCTTTCTGAAGCATTAGCGTTCGCTCTGACTATGGAAGCATCAGAACAGGCTTCCTTAGGAGTTCATCGGGTAAGAGAACTTGAAGTTGAGGAATGTTCTTGCCAGAGACTGAATTCCATAGAAGTCAGCGATAAGGACCTGCTCGATGCTGGAATTGCAACAAAACCGGACATCTCCAGCGCCAGTGCAGATTGCCACCAAAAAGAGTCGCCTGTCAACATTGTGGAAACAGGAATAATACCCGCGAACAGGTGAGCAATAACATCAACGCTCCTGCTCGCCCTGTTTCCCAGTCGGGAAACGAGTAAGAACCAACTTCGAGGGGGGGGGGTTTCTGGTATCGATGGTCCCAGAACCACCATCCAAGTCTCACAGACTAATCGAAACAATAAAAGTCTGACAGTGGATGCAACATTAAATGACAAGAAACGGTCGGCTACAATTGACACCAGTGCCACAGCCTCCATTGTAAGAAAAGACTTGGTCAAGATGACATGGCTACATAACACCAATAGCAACCGCCTGAAAACAGCGACAGGTGAGGCGGCAAGAGTATATGGAGAAGTTCGTCTGAAGATCTGTTTGGCAGAACTAGAGTTTTTGTACCTATTTTTGGTAGCAGACATATGTGATGAGTGCATAATTGGAATCGACTTTATGAAAGAGCACGGAGTGATTCTGGATATCGGTAAGCAAGTGCTGAAGTACCAAAATATAGAGATTCCTATGGTTTATGGCAACGAAAACTCATCAACTCTAAGAACTGTCATCAAAGAAGACATATGCTTGCCTGCTTCTTCAGAAGTGTTTGTTTGGACGAAAATAGAGGGCGATCTAGGAAGCCATCGATACCTCATGGTGGAACCAGAGTCTGAGCAATCTTCCCAAAACACCATCTTAGGGAAGACTCTTGTGGAACCAAAGAACAACATGGTTCCCGTACGGATTCTGAACATCAAACTGTACGAGGTCAAGCTCAAGAAAGGAGAAGTAATTGGAAAATGCGAATCTGTGATCGCAATAACTAAAATCACAGAAATGAACGCAGAAGAACCAATGGACCCCGGAAAATTGAGCTCCATGAAAGCCAAAATTCTCAAGCCATCCAATCTAAGTCAACATCAGCTTAGTGTTGCTGGAAGCCTTCTTCATGAGTACGCTGATATATTTTCTTCACCGAGTGGGCAGTATGGACCACCTCGAAGTCAGCCGGCGCACTTTCGATTTTCGGAAAAATAAAAATGCCAATCGATGTATCTCTTATTGTACACTTGATTAAGCAAAAAAAAATTATGTACACCCCCTCGTTTTTTAAAAAAAAATAAAAAAAAAATAACTTTGTATGGAACTTTGAAACGCCCATATCTCCTTCACTATATCGGATACTTTTATGTACACGGGCTTAAATCATTATCCTATTTCAAACCATTATTGTACATAGCACATTTACTGTGAAAATCTTTATATTACCAAACTATCCCATGGTATTTAATATTAACCGCAGTCTGTTGGCAGAGTTCCGCCCATGGCTCCAACAGTCGTGAGTTTGAATCCTACCCGGGAAAAAAAAATAACTTTTTACAAGAAAAAAAAATAAACTTTTTTACAAGAAAACAAATAACTTTTACAAAAAAAAAAAAACTATTTTACAAAAAAAAAATAAAAATGTTTACAAACAAAATTAACTTTTTTACAAAAAAAAAATTAACTTTTTTACAAAGAAAAATTAATTTTTTTAGAAAAAAAAAATTAAAATTTTTACAAAAAAAAATAAACTTTTTTACAAAAAAAATAACTTTTTTAGAAAAATAAATTAAAAAAATTAACTTTTTGACAAAAAAAAATAAACTTTTTTACAAAAAGAAAATTAACTTTTTTACAAAAAAAAACTTTTTTCTAAAAAAGTTTTTACAAAAAAAAAATTAACTTTTTTACAAAAAAAAAAATAAATTTTTTACAAAGAAAAAACAACATTTGTACAAAAAAAAAATTAACTTTTATTCAGCAAAAATTTAAAAAAGTGAATTATTCAATCATTTTGTTATTTTGGTTATTTTATCTTAACTAAAGCGAATTTTGAATTCTGCATAATTTAAAAATATTATTTACTTCAGTCTTAAACTTTTAAATCAAAAATCTGTTTTCGTACACCCCTAGTTAGTTTTACTACTACTCTACTGTAATATTAAGCTTTTAAATCAAAAATCTGTTATTGTACTACCCTAGTTAATTTAAAAAAAAAATCAAAAAACTTAAAAGAATGAATTTTTTCATTAATTTTGTTTCTTAACTAAAGCGAATTTCGAACTCTGCATAATTTTAAAATATTACTTACTTACATCTTAAACACATAAATCTGAAATTGTACACCCTTAATTAATTTTTAAATAAATTTTCAAAAAATTTAAAAAACTGAATTTTTCATTAATTTTGTTATTTTGGTTATTATTTCTTAACTGAAGCGAATTTTGAACTATGAAAAATTTTAAAATATTACTTATTTCAATATTAAACACTTAAATCAAAAATCTGAAATTGTACACCCCTAGTTAATTTTTAAATAAATTTTCCGAAAACTGAAAAAACTGAATTTTTCATTAATTTTGTTATTTTGGTTATTATTTCTTAACTAAAGCGAATTTTGAACTCTGCATAATTTTAAAGCATTACTTAATTACATCTCAAACACATAAATCAAAAATCTGAAATTGTACACCCTTAGTTAATTTTTAAATAAATTCTCAAAAAATTTAAAAAACTGAATTTTTTCATTAATTTTGTTATTTTGGTTATTATTTCTTAACTAAAGTGAATTTTGAATTCTGCATAATTTTAAAATATTATCTACTTCAATCTTAAACTTTTAAATCAAAAATCCGTTATTACCCCTAGTTATTTAAAAAAAAAAAATCAAAAAAAATTAAAAAAGTGAATTTTTTCATTAATTTTGTTATTTTGGTGATTATTTCTTAACTAAAGCGAATTTTGCTTTCTGCATAATTTTAAAATATTATCTGCTTCAATCTAAATTTTTTAAATCAAAAATCTGTTATTGTACAAAACTGAATTTTTCATTAAGATTTTTGATTTAAAAACATAAGATTGAGGTAGATTATATTTAAAAATTATGCAGAAAGCAAAATTCGCTTTATTAAGAAATAAACCAAAATAACAAAATTAATGAAAAAATTCACTTTTTTAAGTTTTTTGATTTTTTTTTTTAATTAACTAGGGGTGTACAATAACAGATTTTTGATTTAAAAGTTTAAGATTGAAGTAGATAATATTTTAAAATTATGCAGACATCAAAATTCACTTTAATTAAGAAATAAATACCAGAATAATTAAATGAATGAAAAATTCATTCAATTTTTTAAGTTTTTTGAAAATGTATTTAAAAACTAACTAGGGGTGTACGAAAACAGATTTTTGATTTAAAAGTTTAAGATTGAAGTAAACAATATTTTTAAATTATGCAGAATGCAAAATTCGCTTTAGTTAAGATAAAATACCAAAATGATTGAATAATTCACTTTTTTAAATTTTTGCTGAATAAAAGTTAATTTTTTTTTTGTACAAATGTTGTTTTTTCTTTGTAAAAAAGTTATCTTTTTTTTTGTAAAAAAGTTAATTTTTTTTTGTAAAAACTTTTTTAGAAAAAAGTTTTTTTTTTATAAAAAAATTAATTTTCTTTTTGTAAAAAAGTTTATTTTTTTTTTGTCAAAAAGTTAATTTTTTTAATTTATTTTTCTAAAAAAGTTATTTTTTTTGTAAAAAAGTTTATTTTTTTTTGTAAAAATTTTAATTTTTTTTTCTAAAAAAATTAATTTTTCTTTGTAAAAAGGTTAATTTTTTTTTGTTAAAAAGTTAATTTTGTTTGTAAACATTTTTATTTTTTTTTTGTAAAATAGTTTTTTTTTTTGTAAAAGTTATTTGTTTTCTTGTAAAAAAATTTATTTTTTTTTCTTGTAAAAAGTTATTTTTTTTTTCTAAAAAAGTTATTTTTTTTTTTGAAAAGTAAATAAAATAAGTGAATTAAAAAAAAAAGTTTTTCCCGGGTAGGATTCGAACTCACGACTGATGGAGCCATGGGCGGGAACTCTGCCAACAGACTGAGGTTAATATTAAATATCATGGGATAGTTTGGTAATATAAAGATTTTCACAGTAAAGCTTGCAAATTTTCATTATCGATTTATTGATTGGGGAGGTCTAAAAAAATGTGCTATGTACAATAATGGTTTGAAATAGGAGAATGATTTAAGCCCGCGTACATACAAATATCCGATATAGTGAAGGAGATATGGGCATTTCAAAGTTCCATACAAAGTTATTTTTTTTATTTAAAAAAAAAATCGAGGGGGTGTACAAAAATTTGTATTTGCTAAATCAAGTGTACAATAAGAGATACATCGATTGGCATTTTTATTTTTCCGAAAATCGAAAGTGCGCCGGCTGACTTCGACGCGGTCGAACACAACTGGTACAGCATCGAATCGACACAGGTGATGCGAGATCGATTCGACAACCAGCAAGACGTCTCCCATTAGCCAAATAAGCCGCAGTTGAAGAAATGATATCGACAATGAAGAAAGATGGGCTCATCGAACATTCCAAAAGCCCTTGGGTGTCACCAGTGGTTCTTGTCAAAAAGAAAGATGGAAGCACCCGATTTTGTGTAGACTACCGTAGGCTGAACGATGTAACAAAGAAAGACAGCTACCCTCTGCCAAGAATTAGCGATACCTTGGATGCAATGGAAGGAGCTCAATGGTTCTCGACGTTAGACTTGAAGAGTGGCTACTGGCAGGTAGAAATCCATCCAGAAGATCAAGAGAAGACAGCTTTCTCAACCGGAAATGATCTGTGGCAGTTTAAAGTGATGCCATTCAGACTGTGCAACGCTCCGGCAACATTTGAGCGTCTGATGGAGTGTGTTCTTCAAGGCCTTACTTGGAAATCATGCCTTGTATATTTGGACGATGTCATCGTTTATGGAAAAACTTTTGACGAGCATTGTGAAAACCTGAAGGCTGTATTTCAGAGGCTTCGAGAAGCACACTTAAAATTAAATCCAGATAAATGTGCGCTTTTCAAGACCGAAGTTAAATACCTGGGACATATCATCTTATCCCGAGGAGTAAAGACTGATCCTGAGAAAGTTGACACTGTGAAGAATTGGCCAACACCACAGGATAAACACCAGCTCCGTAGCTTTCTTGGTCTAGCCACATATTATCGGCGCTTTGTGAAGGACTTTGCTGAAATCGCTAAGAGCTTGCATCAACTTACTGAAAAGGGGAAGCCGTTCAAATGGTCAGGTGAGTGCGAGAAAAGTTTTCAGGAACTCAAGCTACGTTTGTGTAATGCTCCCTTGCTGACCTATCCGACTCCTGGAAAACCTTTCATCATCGATGCCGTTGGCAGTAACGTCGGAATTGGAGCTGTACTGTCTCAAGTCCATGAAGGAGAAGAAAAAGTCGTCGCCTACTACAGTAAGGTGCTCTCGAGGCCAGAGCGCAATTATTGCGTGACCAGAAGGGAATTTCTAGCTTTGATTTTGGCAACAAAGCACTTCCATAAGTACATCCATGGGCAGAAGTTCCTCCTTCGAACAGATCATGGTGCCCTTAATTGGCTTCTGAACTTCAAAAATCCAGAAGGTCAAGTAGCAAGATGGATCGAGAGACTGCAGACACACGACTACGAAATTCAACATCGAAGAGGAAAGCTGCACTCAAACGCAGATGCATTGTCTCGACGACCGTGTAAACAGGACTGTAAGCATTGCACGCGTCAAGAAGAAAAGGAAGCGGTTGCCATCCAACGAATAAGAGCCGATCCCATTTACGGTTGGAGCAATGAAGAACTGAGGACTGCCCAACAAGAAGACTCGGATATAGAACCCATTCTTGCATGGAAGGAACACGGAGAAAAACCAGAATGGGGTGAGATCTGCGATAGAAGTCGAGCTCTCAAAGCATATTGGGCACAGTGGGACTCACTTCATGTGCAAGAGAAGTACTAAGGCGCAAATGGGAATCTGCAGATGGCAAGTCTTATCTGATGCAGTTCATAGTGCCTATGTCAAAGGTTAATGACGTTTTTCGAGAGATGCATGATGCAGCATCTGGAGGTCATTTGGGAGTCAATAAAACGCTGGAGAAGATACGACAACGGTTCTCCTGGCTACATGCAAGAGATGATGTCGAAAAGTGGTGCCGAAAATGTGATACTTGTGCTGCTACCAAGGGACCAGGTAGAAAGCTTCAAAGTAAAATGCAACAGTACAATGTGGGCACACCTTTCGAAAGAATAGCAGTAGATATCGCAGGTCCGTTTCCGGAGACCAAGAGCGGAAACCGATACATCCTTGTAGTCATGGATTACTTCAGTAAGTGGCCTGAGGCATTTGCCATCCCAAATCAAGAAACTAAAACAGTTGTTGATCAGATTATCTTCAATTGGGTGAGCAGGTTCGGCGTACCTTTGGAACTGCATTCTGACCAAGGAAGGAACTTCGAATCTAACATCT
Organism: Melangyna quadrimaculata; assembly: GCA_949320155.1. Lineage (NCBI taxonomy): Eukaryota > Metazoa > Arthropoda > Insecta > Diptera > Syrphidae > Melangyna > Melangyna quadrimaculata. Next base: position 12,568,554 of record OX439486.1, read on the forward strand.
TTCAGGAGGTTTGCTCTTTCCTTGATATTAACAAGACGAGGACAACACCGCTTCATCCACAATCTGATGGGATGGTAGAACGATTCAACAGGACTCTTAAAGAACATCTGTCCAAGGTTGTAGGTGACTACCAACGAGACTGGGACCGCCATATTCCATTGTTCTTGATGGCCTATCGAAGTGCGGTTCATAGTTTAACAGGACATACACCATCGGAGATCCTGTTTGGCACAACAATACGGCTGCCCAGTGAAGCCAAATTTGGATGCCATACCATGGAACCGGAAAGGTCAGATGAATATGTGGATAACCTCAAAGAAAGACTCATTGACATTCATCAACGGACAAGGAAAAACATAAAAACCGCTAGTGATAGGATGAAAACACGATACGACGCCCGTGCAACAACGATGGGATTCCAAGAAGGAGACCTGATGTGGTTTTACAATCCTCACCGACAAAAGGGACTGTCACCAAAACTACAACAAAACTGGGAAGGCCTATATACCGTTGTGAAGCAAATCAATGATGTGGTTTACCGCATTCAGAGAGGAGTAAGGTCCAGTTCACACGAGATTATACCGCACGTTTTTTAGCTGTATACACCCGGACAAATGCGCAGTGGCCCATACATTTACATAGAACTGTTCACACGATGATTTTTCTGCAGAAAAAAGTTTTCACCTGCACACGTCGATCGAAAACCCGACGTCCTTGTCAACAAAACCGTACGTTTTGCGACGTATTCACCTCTCGTGGCTCATAGATACCAAATATGAAAATCAACCGAATAAAGGGTTTATTGAATTTTATCTTTTGATGGGGTTGGCTAAGAAGTCTGAAATTTGTATGTGTGATTGAGACTATTGATTCAAATATTTGGTAAAAAAATGGGATGCGTGCTATACCGTGGAGGGGGGAAATTAATGTATTACAAAGTTTTCACATATTGGATAATAACTATTGATTGCGATCATCGATGGATTTAGTTTTCTCTAATACCACAATTCAATAAAACAGCGATTATTTTGATACCTCATTTGATAATGTACGTGCTACACAAGCTTCACAATCTTTAATTTAAAATAATCGAAAAACCGAAAAACAGTTATCTGAACAAAAAAATTATTTCTAATCGGCTAACTAACTTCATTTGTACTGGTCAGATCTTTAAGGTTAAGGTCTCTAAAAAAAGCCTACAAATATGGCTTAATTCGTGTATGAACATTTTTGGGAAGGGGTCAAACAATCTATACTAAAAGGGTGTGTAAATGTCCCGTGAACTTTATATTTGCTCTTCTAAATTCAAAACTTGATGAAAATTTAAAAAAATTCCAAAAACAAATTAAACACGATTGTAGGTCCATACCTTCTCTACAAATATGTCAGTAGTTTCATATTTTTAAATCTAACGGGGAAAACAGTAGGTGCACTTCAATAAAAAAAACTCAATAAAATTGATTTTTATTTAAAAAAAATAATTAAATTATGAAATAAGCCCGATTAAGCCACCTTTTGAGACTTGAAACTTGATTAATACTTAATAGATCTTTATGAATGAGATAACTAATTAATCGGGAAATGGTGATCTAAATTTATATTTATAAATTATTGTAAAATTTTGAAAAACTTCATACTAAAAATGTGATTAAGTGGAAAATCAATTTGATTTTCGGAACTTTAAATTTAAAAGTTGATTAGATTTTGTTAAATATTGAGACAAAACTTACCAGGTATATTAGTCTGTCTCCTCTAAAATAATGTCAACAAATGTTTTATGATTATTTCAACAGGTGCGGCGCTTATATTGCTTATATCAATTTTTTACAAAAAAAATGGGTTTTGATTAAAATAAAGGTTAAAATCTCAAACAAAAATTCACACAAAATGTATGTGTGTAAATTCAAAATTTGATGAAAAATTTAACAATTTAAAAAAAAAAAAATTATACATGATTATGCTCCTCTACAAATGTTGTGGTTTTATAACTGTTGGGGAATTTAAATCATATAAATTTAAATCGATTCAAAATATTTTGAATTAGACAAAAGATCAAAAATGAGTTGTATCAATTAGCACTGTTCCACTCGATTTCAGAATGAGTGAATGAACCCAATGGAAAACAACAAAAGGAAATTTTTGGGATATTTATTAAATTAAATACTCTCCCTACCATATTATTTTATGTTATGTCAAATAAAACATTTAAACCGTGGTTAAACACTGGCTCAAGATTTTAACCCACCGATTTTTGCGGATTATCTTTAGTTCGACTATAGTTCAGTTTATTAAATGTTTGAATTCTTTATTGAACCTCAGTTAATCCGCCAAAATCAGTGAGGTTGACCCACGTTTTTACTCTCTATTTGAATTTATGTACCTAGAAAAATAATGTCAGAAGTGTGTTTTGCATGGCATGCCTTAAGTTAACATATTCATAGCCCGATGATGGTATCGAGGTCTTAACTTCCATTTGTATGATTCAGTAATCAATATATTTTATTCGCTCTTTCTCCATTAAAATTCAAGTCGCCATTTAAACTGGGAAATTTTCAAAATTCATAGGAATTTTGTGTGGTCAGTGTTGTTTTTGTAAAGAAAGGAGTGATCTAACGATTTTATATAAATATGGCGGCCGACTCTATAGCGAATATAGATATTATTGGACCTTTTTATTTGTGTTTTTTGGTGCAATAAAAACCCATTTTGTGGGACAAATCACAAAATTTTTATAAAAATCGCGTCAGTGACAATGTTATGTGGGAAAAAAAGAAGATATTTTTCGTTTCATCCCAGATGTTTTATTTCCGAAAAAAAATCTCACCACTAATTTTTTTTCGTTCAAAAGAACTGTATGCTAAGCTTTAAACATTGTTTTTAGCATACCTACTAGCCTTTTCCTTTTAAACAGGATTTTTATAGATTTTTTTTTACGATTTCAAAACAAGTTTGTTTTTATATTTATCTTGAAATATTACCAGCCTTTACATCAAAATGAAAAAAGTATTATAATAACGACAATAAATTAATCAACTACAATAATTAATGTATTTAAAATTAATTGTTTCGGTTGTAAACGAAAGTTTTATTAAGAAATTAACACAGAATATTTAATTTCAAATTATTTCTTTCTATAATTTTTAAATAGCATTTTGAACAGATTAGAAGTTTTGCTACGCTCCAGACGACGAATGGTACGAATATGAAGCGTTTCCACTTCATTATGCAGTACATTCTTATTTATCCGGCAGCTTTTCGATTTTTAATCGAATCAAAAAGTTCCATGTGAACACCCCGCTGTTTGTTCGGAAAAACCCGAATACGATAAAAAACGTGCGGTATAATCTCGTGTGAACTAGGCCTAAGGAGTAAGCTTAAAGTAGTACACTGCGACCGTTTACATCGTTATAACGGTGGTAATAATGGATTAAATCGAGACGATCAATCCTAAGAGGGGGCAATGTGGTGAATATGCCCAGTTATGTAAACAACCACACATTAGTACAACTTTCCGCGCCATCTTTGAGTGAAATAAATAATTAAATCCATCACGGTTGGTGTTCGTACTGGAATAATTGACGAAACCTTTTTGGAAAGCACCATCTAGCAGACCCTAGAAAATTTTAGAACCCTTTATTTTCGGATATAAATACAGGGGCACAAGTCCGAAAGCGGCAGTTCGATTTTGAATGTGAATGCATGTGTGAATAAGGAGTTGCATACTTGTGCTTGGTTATAATAAAAGTAGTAGAAATAAAAGATTTGAAATAAAAGCGTTTTATTTTGTGAAGTAATTGTTGTCTCAGTTTGAATAATGGAAATAAGTTTTATTTGCGAACCCTTAGTAAAATACTACAATATCTATGAGTTAACATTAACTCTATAATGCATTTATGGTTTCCCATAGCAGCGTCCACCTCCAGTTCCACCATCACGTTCATATACTGTATAACTGGAAATTAAAAGCTTGTCTACTCATGAAAATGAAATTCCCCGAGGATAGTTACTAGTACCCATCTGAGCAACTCAAAAAAGGTGATACTGTAACGGTGGTTGGTGCATCTTCTTGTCGTGGGCATTTAATTGTCCGACACAATGGGCAAAGCTTCCACGTTCCATTTCAGTGGATTATATTCATTGAAACACATTTAGTACTCCTTTGGATTGCAAACAAATTTTTAAATTGTAAGTAATTTAACACTTACATTGTTGAAAAATTATTGTGAAGGAGCACCAGGATATCCAACAGTTTGATGCACTAAAGCTCTAGACTGGGTTGGAATGGAGTTAATGTACTATAGTTATAGTACGTTTACTTGTAGGTATAAGCTCCTGCCTATTTTTTCTTGCAATTTTATAAGTTCTACGGTTGCAACTTACTCGTTCACGGTAGGAATATCAACACAGTAATCGCTGTGTGATTACTAGAACTGGCGGACCAGGGATTTTGAAGCCACTTTTTATAAAGGTCTAGACTCTCTTGACCTAATGACACGATGAAGAAAGAAAAATAGTTCTTAATTATCTTTTATTTATTTTATAAAAACAAACTATTTACGTCCAAGAACACTCACGAAATCGCACCCACTTTTATTAAACTTTATAATAAAATCACAATTCAATTCTTGTGGTAAACTTATTTTAATTAAATGTTTCACTTTTTTGTTTTACAAAAAATATTAGTTTTATTATTGTTTAAATTGTTTGTAATAATAATTTTCAATCAACACTCTTCTCAAATCACATACTTTTTATGACAGTTTCTGTCATCTAGTGCATACATCCAAGTTCAAGGGTTTGCCGCCAGAGCACTGCCTTCAGTTGTCAATAGCGATGTTGTATTTGTAATGTATGTAAAATTGTACTGTACTATCGATGGCTTTGAAAAACACGGCTATTGGCTTAGATGAACTCAATCACACTGGCTGAGTGCAATCGAGGCGAAATCTTGTAACTCATAGACCTCTTTCACACAAGGAAACTGAGTTGCTGGCAATTTTTAGTTTATAGGCGAGAAGGGCGTAAAAGGAAGACAAAAAGTCTTCCCTTTCACCCTTCTCGCCTACAAACTAGCTAGTTTCTGGCAACTCAGTTTCCTTGTGTGAAAGCGGTCATATCTTAAGTGCCTGTCCACATTGGATTTTTAATGCTTGGTGTTAATATGTTCGTTGTGTCAATACGATGATGAGTTAATCCTCTCAGTTCAATCTACCCATCCTTCTTATCTCCCACCCTTGAAATCTATCTATCTTTCACTCACACAATAAAAAATCTATTATGTTGAATCCGAGAATATTGTTTGAAAGTGGTGCATCGGTGCAATCATAGAGAAAATACTACCTAGAGAACCGACTTAAGGTGTCCATGCTCTTTCACCCTACAAGCTGAATTGAGAGGATTTATGCCCTATTCAGTAAGAATGTGTGCAGTTGCAATGCATTTTAAATGGGACAAAACGAGCTTTGTATGTATGCATTAGGGCATTTGCTCAAACGTGGTCATGTGCTCAATTGGTGAATCGGATATTCAAAAAAGGGAATCCGTTAAATTCAAAAACTGAAAAATAAAATATTTTGTCAATAGAATTGATGCTTCTAAATGTTTATGAACAAAAACTTTATTTGATATAGCCTTTTATTGCTTCTGGCATATAAATCCAGTAATATTTATTACTATTTCTAATGAAAACAAAGAAAATGTTATCAAAAAGTAGAATCACACCCTTGAAATTCCATGCGTATGTGCCCTAACTTGCACCACAAGAAATAGACCAGTTTTGCTCAATCATGTCGAGAATTTTGACAAGAGCTGACAGCTCGTAGTGTTTTCAAATTTGTCTTCAAAAAATGTGTCCACTCTGCTAAAATTAAACTTTTGCTCTTATAAATAAAACTAAACAATGGACGATCCTATTTTTAAACACAAATATCAAAAATATAAACTTTGAGTTAAAGTGTGGGAAAAAGATTTTAAAAAGAAATACAATAGAATTCCTTCAAAGGTAAGTTTAAGAATCTTGGCTTGTAACTTCGTAACTTATTTTTTTTTTTTGATTCTTACCAAATGTACTACAAACTTAAAACCTCATTCCTCGAAGACACACTCAATGATGTTCTCGCCGAGGATGGTTTCGATATTCTTGAAACCTCTCAAGGAGACATCGATGAAAGCATGCAAGACAATTCATGTGGACCACAACTTCCACTGGATATATCAACTATATCAAATATGGACTCGTCGCTAAATTTTTCCAATTTAATCGAACTCAAGTCTTTAACTCAGATTACAAACGCTGTTAATCTTAATGAAGATCATGTCATCAAAGAATTTGAACCCGTTAAAGAGAGCGAACACAATACAAAAGCTTGGGGCAAAGATGTAAGTAAGAAACCCCCTGTACAAAAATCCACCAGTCCAGTCCGTCAAGCCTTCAAATCCAATTTAACGGCAAAACTGTTTAAAAATTCGTCCTTTTCGAAAAGAAATCCTCGCAAATCTTTAGCAAAAACAAATAAAGATCTATCGCAGTCTTCGGTTACCTCCACTCAATCGGAAACTCAGGAACTTTTTCCCGATCTCGAGACAATTCTAACTCAGCGAGCTAAAGAATTGGCAAATAAAGAACCAAATTATGATTTTATGTCTTCTGTGGGTCTCAAAAAGCCTAAACACACTTCAATGCAGCTGGACGCGGGTTGGCTTAATAGAAATGCCACAGATGATGGAAATTCTTTCATGTTAAGTGATCAAATAGGAGAATCTGTTCCAATGGGGCTGAGCAATATAAATGTCTCCCAATTAATTGCTCAGGAAAAAAAACGGGATTCGCTTATTATTTATACTCCAACCATACCTGAGCAATATGGAGACAATACAAAGACTGTGCAGGGCAAATATGACTCCGACTCTATCGTGTCCAATAGCGAAGATGAAAAAGAAGTTCAAGAACCTCGCATAGTCAAACGCCGACGGGTTCTGACTGCAATAGACAAGAATCAACAGACACCAATTGCTGCTCCTCAAGAACAAATAAGATTTCCACCAGTTCCATGTGAAGAATATCCAAAAGCACCATGCGAGGATGCATCCATATCTGTGGAAGACATTCCAATTGTTGCAAAGAAGCGGAGGAGAAAGGAAATGGATACATCCGAAGAAGACGAAGATAAAAAACCTAAGCGAATTCGCAAAAAAGCTGTAGCTACGAAGAAAAAACTACAAAAGAAGGAAGAAAACAAACCAAATGCAAGTAGTAAAGCCAAGAAGGCGGCTCCAAAAGCTGTAACTGCAATAAAATCCACCACAAGAGTTTCGAAGAAGCAACAAAAACAAGAGGCCCCTGAAGAAAATGAAGAAGGAAAAGCCCCAGATCCGGAAGCGATTTAGGCTGGTATTCACCGAGCGCTCATAACTTAAGAGCCTCATAAACCTATTCACCAAGCAATATTAGTGAACATTTACGAGCGCTCGCATAAGTTATGAGTGGTCTGGAGCACTCCTAAGTTACGAGCGCTCTCTTCGAAAAGTTGTTCGACAAATTTCGCAATAAAACTTCACTTCTCTCAAACTGTCAGTTAAACAGTCAAAATTTGTTTTTCGTCTGTGTTTTTCTGAATTAGTGAATTAGTGAATGCATTAGTTTTTAATTTAAAAAAATATTATTAAACAAAATAAAAACCCAATCAACCAAAAAAAACGTCACCGTCACGTCGCGGTAAATTAGGTGTTATTGCTGTAGACAAAACAATTAATCAGTGTTCCTATAGAATGGATACAAGGAAAAATTAAAAAAATTAGAGTCGAACAAGCATCAACGTGCAGTCGACATCGCCGGCAATAATACCAACAATGGATCTCTCAATGACGCAGATAATGTCGTCAAAAAAACTGGAAAAGTAGTGCCCCCAACACAGCTCCAGACGTAGGGATGAAAGAGTATCCAGACGGCACCAAAGACTCAAAAAATCTTTAGCATCACCAATTCACGTTGGCCAAAGCGAAACAGGTTGTATTAACCCACGCCATAGACAATTGGTTATAGCACGAGCAGAATCTATACTTGTGGCTAGTATGAAAAACAAATGGATGGACGAGTATTCTGGGCAGGAAATGATCAGCAGTCAGGGCTCATTCCAAGAATTGCAGTCTGTTTCCATTGACATGGAAGCCACCAACAAGTAGTGACTCCCATATTGTAACAAATAAAGACAAGGATCCAGATCTGATGTTGAAATCCGTTGAACGATGTAATAAAAAGTAAAATAAATTATTTTAAAACATAAAACGTTTTTTTGTTGGCAATAATTTGTTTTATCTAGAAATATAAAAAAATCGATGGAGACCCACATTGTCCACTTTGCGACAATGTCATGAGGTAAATTTTTACAAAGTATTGTCCTTATAGAATTTTATAAGTCAATGTTTTTATATTCGTAGGCATCAACCCTCACTTCCGAGCTTTCCGATGAGATTCATCGTCTGCAAGGTAACATAAATCGACTTCTCAAAGTTGAACAGGAGCAATATGAATCTCTTATCGCATTACATTCAGTAATAGAGAAAGAATATAACATAAAGGGACTTCTCAAAGTTGAACAGAAGCAATATGAATCTCTTATCGCATTACGTCTAGTAATCGAGAAAGTAGAGTGCCTTGAAAAAGATATTCCCACACGCAAATCTGAGCTACGAAAGCTGGAAGAGAATCTCGGTGAAGTGGCAACTGATGCTGAATCGATTTGAAGCATCGAACCAAGTGCTAAATTGGATCTTTATCAATTCGATATTGGGTGATATGAGTCTTTTAGTCCTGAAACGAATTTCATTTTATCCGGAGATTATAATACATTCAGTCCTATTGTGAGTTTCACCCGGAAAACATTTCGCCCGAAAATGCTTGACTTTTAATAAAAAGTTTACGAAATTTTGAAAATTTTTACCTGATACCAATTGATTTCAATTTTTAATTTATTTACTTTCCTTTATTTTTTGTTTATTTAAATTATGTTGATAATTTCATTTATGTTTTTTAGGTCATGTAATTCACAGAATACAAGAAGTCGAATTAACTTCTTCGCCCGTTTTACACATTCTCATCGCACACCAGGAATCCAGTTCAATGTATGGTCTTAAGGCGTTGCTCATTTTATAATCGAACTCGATGTCCGGCAACAATCTATCTTGACGTCCATAAACATTGAGATTTCATTGCTTACCATTATGCGTAGGTAATCTGCTTTCGGGAGTTGGGAGGGACGGATAATTGACTCTTTCATTTAATGTTTTTTTTTGTAGTATTCCGGGAATAGATCCTGATGGGGTATTTTTAAATAGCAGATGCAGTAAACAGCGGGCAAAAACAAAGGCAGCATATATGAACCATTGTCTGGGGCGGGTAACCTTTGGGAAAATATTTTCGAGGCATCATTATATTGACGGTGGTAAGGAATCTTATGATGTGGACGCGAGGGCTTCTATCAGAAATAATCAGAATGAATTGAATATTATTTGATTGGATATTTATGCATATGTATTATGTACCTCAAAGATTGTAAATACACTCTGGTCATCCAAGCTTATTTTCCTACTATAAGGGAAATCCATGTAATCCTCGTTGATTCAGATAGTTTGGAATGTTTTTAACTTGATACAGATAATTGTAGTCAATTCTTTTATCAATTCAATTATCAAGGATCGTCGGTGGGAAGTCGATATACAGCAACATTTGCCGAGTTTCTTGCTCCTGTAGACATTTTTACATTAGGATTTATTTTAATTGTACGGAGACCACCTTGGATCTCATAGTGTTTTGCACGATTATTTATAATGTTGTTATTGCGTACACACATCGCAAAAACAAAAAAACAATAGTATAATAGGTATAATTTTAATATTTAAAATATATTTTCACTTTTTCAGATTTTAGTGGAATGTTTGTTTTTTTTTTCCTCCTTTAAATTGTTGACATTTGTCTTAGCGCTAGCTGTCACTAATTTTCGAAAACAGTTTGATTTCACAGTTTGAGTATGCCTGATGGAGAGAGAACCTCTCTCTTTTTCGGACATCAAAAAGTACTTATGAGTGGTTGGTGAATAGCACAAATAATTTCCAAGTTAAGAAGCTCATAAAGTTAAGAGCAGTTTACGAGCGCTCGGTGAATACTGGCCTAAGTATACCCTCGCTCTAGAAACTGGAATCTTAAGATGCTTGCCTAGAGCAAATGTGGACGATCTCGAAATGGCTAATTTAATGGCAGATGAGTATATTAACAATGTAAGCGAAAAAATAGGAGGAATAAAGAAAACTGATGAAAGCCAGACATGTTTTAAAGTGAATGAAAAACGCGAAGCACTAAAAATCAAGTTAGCTGACAAAGTGGCTTCTGGAAAATTGAATGAGAATTTTGTCCGGATTAATATCCAAAAGAAGGTTTTCGTTCGTGGCGAGAAAACAGTAAACTTCTCTAAATACAAGAAGAACCAATGGAAACAGAAGAAAGCAGCCGCTTTGATTCGATCCGAAATGAACATGGGTGGATGTGATGGCGGAATCTTGACTTGTTTTCATTGCGGTCAGCCGGGTCATTTTGCCCAGCAGTGCACACTTAAAGGTGATTCTGTTCTGCCAGTTACTGTGGATATGGATGATGATAGTCCTTAATTAACTCTAGAAGAGGCAGAGAAGATGGCCAGTCAGAGTGCATTGGTTGTGCATAGCCGGAATTTGGATAAACTTCCAGAAGCAACGAACACGCTTCTGTGTAAGAAAGATGGCGAAGAAGAAGATCAAGGAGATGACGAAGTTGATGGCAAAGAAAATGAAGCAGAAGAAGACATAGTCGCTCAAATTTATAAAGAAATCCAAGCAGCAACAGAAAAACCAGCTGAAATCCCACCATCTCCACCAAAAGTATATATAGGGCATACAATCCCCCAGGATTTTCTTGAAAAAGCTGGTCTACTCAATGCTCCCAATGTAGTTTCCAAAGGCGGTGCTATCTATGAACTTAATCCTGACGGATCTATCCCAGCAGCAACAGAAGAAGTCTATGAACTGCTTAGGATGTTTGGCCACACTGACTTCCGCAAGGGCCAGGATCAGGCCATAATGAGAATTCTCACCGGCCAATCGACATTGGTAACTCTCAGTACTGGCAGTGGAAAATCTCTTTGCTATCAACTGCCTACTTATTTATATAGCAAAAAAATGGGTTCCATAACTTTGGTAATTTCGCCGTTGGTATCTTTGATGGAGGATCAAGTTCATGGTGTTCCACATTTTCTACGAGCTCACTGCCTGCATACCAATCAAACTCCGCAACAACGAATAAAAATTCTAGAAATGATCAATAATGGAGAAATTGATATTTTGTTGGTATCGCCCGAGGCAGTGGTGGCCGGCTGTCTTGGGTTTGACAGCAATGGCAACATTACCCACTAGAACGAGTATAATCAGACATTTGAGCATTCCGGATGGAGAGAAAGGAATCATTAGTGATGTTCCCTTACCGGACAATTTGATATTGTCAGTTTCGAAGGATGAAAATAGAGACACAGCTCTGATCGGATTACTGTTGAGTAAAAGGTAAGATAAGAATCGTCTTTTGTATGGCTTTGTCTAAATCTGAAACTTCACGCACACAAAGAAAATAATTTCGGACCGTCCTACATCTTTTGTCCTTTTGCTTTTCCTTGCAGATTCGATGCCTGCCAGTCGATTATTATCTACTGCACTAGACGTGATGAATGCGAACGAATTGCTAGACAAATAAGAACCTACATGCAGGTTAGTGGAGTTAATTATTTGTTGTTTTTTTCTTTTTAAGCCCTCAATCTTTTAGGATAGAAAATCCGACAATGTACCAGCGAGCGCTAAAAAACGTAAACGCGTTAACGCAGGCAGAACCTTATCATGCTGGTTTCCCAGCATCACGCCGGCGAACAATACAAAATGCTTTTATGAAAAACGAGCTTCGCATTGTTGTGGCTACAATAGCTTTTGGTATGGGAATCAATAAACCAGACATCCGTTCAGTCATTCACTATAATATGCCAAGAAATTTCGAGAGCTATGTGCAAGAGATCGGTCGTGCAGGTCGCGATGGAAAAATATCTCATTGTCATTTGTTTTTAGATTCGAAGGGTGGCGATCAGAATGAATTACGCCGACATATTTTTGCCAATTCTATTGATAGACATGTAATTCGTAAACTTTTGCAAAAATTATTCATTCCCTGTTCGTGTGAAAAGAATTTGAAGAAAAAGTAAGATTTGCAATTGAATTGTCTAGATCTGGTTTAATATACCTTTTTTTTAAATATTTGTCTTCAAGTGATTTTGTAAATGAACATCAGGAGGAAATCAAAGCATCTCAAAACATCGACTGGGAGGAAGATATGTTTGATGTTGATGATAAACTTGTTTCAGAGGGCCCTTCGAAATCGACTGATAAAAAACAACCACGAAAAAGAATCTGTCCAGGCCATGAAATTGGAATCTCAATTGAGAAAACAGTACAAGCCTTAGATATACCAGAACAGAACATATCAACACTTCTTTGTTATTTAGAATTAGATTGCCGTTGGGGTATAAATGTGCTCAGTTCGGCTTATATAATGTGCAAAGTGATATCTTACGGAGGAGCAAAGTACTTAAAGTAAGATAAGTCACATAAAAAGTCAGTCTTAGGCGCCGATATAAGTTATTTAATTTTTATTTTAGACATGCAGCTAGAGACTGTCCTCCACTGGCAATGGCCATAGCCTTACAATTGAAAAACAAAACCTTCAAGGAGGATAGCAGCACCCTTGAATTTTCTGTGATTGACATTGCTGCTGCAATCGGATGGAATAGTGGAGTTGTTAAATATCAATTAAAGAATCTTGAATGGATTACACGTAAGCTTAAAAAGTTTTAAAAATATGAATTAGAAGTCGAATGTTAATTCTTTTGCTTTCAGAAAATGGTTACCCAAAGAGATCACCATTAACAGTTTCCTACTTTGATTTGGGTTTTAGAGTTAAATCGCCTGGAGATTTTACATTGGATGAGATCGATGAAGCTCTTGACTCCTTTTATAGTCGGTCTGCAACGCAAGAGAAACCACAGTTAATTCAGGTATCTGTTTTCAAGTCTCTAAAGTAGCATAGTTTTTACATAGTCTTCTTCTTTTTTTAGCTACAATGTGTATTCCAAGGTCTTTCTTCGGTTTCATATAAATCTTACAAACCCTGTACAATTGAAGATTTTCCCAAAAACAATTCTGAAAAGTTAAAAGTAATTGTTCGTGAATATTTCCAAAATGATTATCCCAAAGATTTGGTTCTTGATGTTGAGGTACGTTTTAATTAATTTCTCATATTTATTTTGCGTTTTCTTTAATTGTCGTTTTTTATTAGCAATCCAACATAACCGATGATGAAATAACTGGTGATATTTAAAAAAAAAATTGGTGCGTCTAAACAAGTGAACCGCACTGTACAAGGAAATAAGGTCATTGCTTCTGTATTTGATTTGTCTTATTAAAATTAAAGTTGTTTTCTTTTTAAAGCTCTGCAATCTCATTTTAATTTTGGTGTAATTAATTCACTTCAGAATCTCTATTAAAGAAATGAGGCTGTAAACGTCCAAGTCCTTAAAGTATTTCTGTATTTCACTGTGCACAGCATCCACTTCTTTTGTACCTGTAAATGGCATGATGGTTCAGAATAATTGAACGTAATTGTCACAATATTTGTATTACATTCCATAAGATTAAGAATAGTTAAAGAATTGAATTTTTGTCGAAACCTTTCATAGGAAAATTTTGAAAGACAATTATGACAGCAACTAATGCTTGCAACTTGGACACATTATAATTTTGCGTTTTCTACGCTTTTGGCCATTTACATAGTACATTATAGGCAAATCAAGGTAAACAATGGTGATTTTGTATGATATTAAACAAAATAGAATTTTCGTTTTAACAAAACCAAATTAAAATGTTTTTGATCAATAAGGTACAAATTGTAACGAAAATAATTTGGATATTGAACAAGAAAGATATAAGATGGTATGATTTTAAAGATATACCATGAATTGTGCAATATGATACAAAAATAATGATAAGTGGTTTATTGAACGAAAGTAACACTCAAATGGGTATTGTGGTCTATTGAACCAAACAGTTCTCCATAGAACAAAATGGTTTGCGCCAATCGAAAGAGCATCCTCGAATTATAAAAACTGCATTTCTAACTCAATTTCGTGAAAAATGGTCTATTGAACAAGATAGAACTCAGGTGACGAATTGCTTAGGACTCTGAATCAGAGTGAATCGGAATTAATTCAAACAGCCAAGTTGACTTGCAACAAGTTCAGCATCAACAATCTGCCAATAGTGAATTCTATCTCAAACTATTTTATAAATTGCTGTTCTGGTACTCTGAAAATCTGGTGGTACAAAAACATACTATGGCAGGAATTTTTTTGTTTGTTGTCCTATGTTAAGTATGTAAATAGAAATATCTCAATTTTTTGTTACATCCAATTTTCATTGGCTGCTCCGTTAAAAAAATACTATTTTGATTTTATACTTTTATTAATTTGTATTTATTTTTGTAACTATGTATAATTATTTTAAATAACTTATTTTTATAAATGCATAAACTTAATATATATGATTCGCAAAAGGAACAAATTTAAATAAAAATAGTGAATCCTATCTCAAACTATTTTATAAATTGCTGTTCTGGTACTCAAAAAATCTGATGGTACAAAAACATACTATCAATTTTGTACTTTACTTGAAGGCAGGAATTTTTTTGTTTGTTGTCCTATGTTAAGTATGTAAATAGAAATATCTCAATTTTTTGTTACATCCAATTTTCATTGGCTGCTCCGTTAAAAAATACTATTTTGTTTTTATTCTTTTATTAATTTGTATTTATTTTTGTAACTATGTATAATTATTGTAAATAACTTATTTTTATTAATGCATAAACATAATATATATGATTCGCAAAAGGAACAAATTTAAATAAAAAGACAAAAAGAAACAAGTTTCTTTTAAATATGTTCTATAAAGTATTACAATTTTATGAGGAAGATTAATGATGCTTTAACAAAATAAAATGTTATTGATTTTGACAATGATTCAAGTGTATGTATGTATGTTTTTATTTAGTAAAATTTTACTGTTACATTTCAATAATTATATAACTATTGACAAATTTGTTATACAAATAATTATGCATACAATTGGAAAACTAATCACCCCTATTATGATAGTCGTTTGACTAAAACGACAGTAAAACGACAAGGCTCTAGAGGGCGACAGTTTCTGTCCAATCTCCACGCATCTCATCCTTATGACGAAATTCGTTTGAATTAAACATCAATTGACGCCTCCAGGGACGTGTCGTTTTAGTGAAACGACAACCGTAATAAGGGTGAATATCTTTATACATTGAATTCTCTGATATGATATAAGTAAATCTTAAAAAAAAAAAGATCAATCCGAAGGCATGAATATTCTCTTCAAAAGGATATAACTGATCATGCAATTACTAAATCAGTTCAACTCTTGTTTTCATCACTCCTGAATGTCTCCACAATGTTAAATAGATTCTTCATTCGAATCTTTGTTGTTAAAGTTGTTAGCGGCGAAAATTTTTTGATTGTAATTTGTTTGCCTATAATTCTCGGCATTGACCACCTTACTTCGATGTAAGCTGGAATATAAATACAAAAATATGTTTCAATATAATTGAAAGGGGATTGTGTCACAAAACAACAACTGTGGCTTAAAAATCTAATTTCAATAATTATAAATATATTCTGTTCCACAAAAACATAAGGTAGGATTGCGAATCGAAATAAATGTATTTTTATGATCATACAAATAAAAATCATCGTTACAAACGTTTTCTTATACATTTTATAAATCCATCAAATCAGTCAAAGCAAAGCCTAGTACTCACTTCGAGTGAAAACAAAATGTCCATATAAAAGTGACACATATTTCACAGCGACGAAATTCAACACGAGAGCTGAGTAACCAAATGTAAAGCCTAGTACTCAGTTCGAGTGAAAATGAAATTCCTATATAAAAGTGACACTTATTTCACACCGATGAAATTAAAAACGAGAGGTGAGTACCCAAATGTGAAAGTGAAATATGAACCGGTTCAAAATGAATTTCATTTTATAATTTTCATTTCGTAACGTGCAGCCAGCCACTAGGAAAAGAATACAGCATTTGTGGAAAAGTGTGACATTTGTCAATTAATTTATCAAGCTCAAAATAAAAGTTGAAAAATAATTTAATTAAATAACATAAGGAATTATTTTGGACTTAAATGTCGTTTATTTTTGAATTTAAAGTGCTACCATCAAGCAAAGACAAGAAACCATGGTATTGAAAATAGTCTTCGTTAGCATTTTGTCAAGATTCTGTCAGAAAAACTTTCATACAAATCAATATTTGTTTCATTCAAAGTGAGTATCAAATATTAGAAAACTGAGGACTGAATATTCACGTGGAGAATCAATAATGGGTTCATAATGAATATTCACGTGAATTTGTACCGTATTTATTTTTCATTTCACAAAGAGGTGAGTACTAGGCTAAAGAGTGAAATATGAACCGGCTCAACATTAATTTCGTTTCATAATTTTCATTTCCTATCGTACGACCACTTACTTACTTTACTTTACTTTTGATGGCGCTCACAGCCCAGGATGGGCTTCGGCCTCAACTAACAAGCCCCTCCAGCCAGCTCTGTCCCTAGCTAGCCGCTTCCAGTTGCGCACACCGAGTGCTATGATGTCGTCATTCACTTGATTGCGCCACCTGTTACGGGTTCTTCCTCTGCTGCGTACCCCATCGGGGTTGGATTCGAAGACTCGTCGGGCAGGTGCGTTGATGTCCATACGCTCCACGTGCCCCAGCCATCTAAGCCGCTGTATTTTCAGCTTTTTGACCAGGTCAACGTCGCTGTATAGCCCGTATAGCTCGTCGTTGAATCTTCTCCTCCATACTCCTTCGATACACACCGGACCGAAAATCACACGAAGAATCTTCCTCTCAAAGCACCCTAGCAGATTTTTATCCGAATCTTTCAGTGTCCATGCTTCTGACCCATAAAGCAGGACCGGGATGATTAGGGTTTTGTATAAAGTCTCCTTGGTTCTCTGAGAGAGGGCCTTACTACTTAAATGCCTTCTTAGACCGAAGAAACAGCGGTTGGCAAGAGTAATTCTTCGCTTGATCTCTGCACTGATGTCATTCTGCGATGTAATAGTGGAGCCCAGGTAGACAAAGTCCTTGACAACTTCGAAGTTATATCTGTCCATCGTGATATTTTGCCCGAGTCGACGATGTTGAGATTCCTCTCTCGATGACAGCATATACTTCGTCTTGTCCTCATTAACCGCCAATCCCATTCTAGCCGCCTCCGATTCAATGCTCGCAAATGCCCCTGCCACAGCTCGCTTCGTTCTGCCGACAATGTCTATGTCATCCGCATATGCAAGCAATTGAACGGACTTTTGATAGATTGTACCGCTGGTGGTGACATGTGCGTTGCGTACAATGGCTTCAAGAACGATGTTGAATAGGTTGCATGATAACGCGTCGCCTTGCCTCAATCCTTTCTCAACATCAAAGGAATCGGTGGTGTTCTTACCAATTTTGACGGAGCAGCGAGATTTCTCCATCGTCATCCTGCACAAGCGGACGAGTTTGGCAGGGATGCCGAGACTCGACATGGCTCTGTATAATTCGTCCCTTTTCACGCTATCATACGCGACTTTAAAATCGATAAAAAGGTGGTGTATATCGATCTGGAATTCCCGGGATTTTTCTAAAATCTGTCGGAGTGTGAACATTTGATCGACGGTTGACTTGCCTGGCCTAAAACCGCACTGATAATGGCCGATCAGATCGTTGACAAAAGGTTTTAAGCGGTCACACAGGATGGCCGACAAGATTTTATAAGCGACGTTTAGGAGACTAATTCCTCTGTAGTTGGTACATTTCAGAACATCTCCCTTTTTATGGATGGGGCACACTATACCGAGGTTCCATTCATCGGGCATACTTTCCTCCGACCAAATTTTGCAGATGAGCTGGTGTATGCTCCTAGCCAATTCATCTCCCGCTGATTTAAATAGTTCGGCTTGTAAGCCATCCGCACCTGCAGCCTTGTACGACTTAAGTTTGGATATCGCCAGCCGAAC
Source organism: Melangyna quadrimaculata (assembly GCA_949320155.1). Lineage (NCBI taxonomy): Eukaryota > Metazoa > Arthropoda > Insecta > Diptera > Syrphidae > Melangyna > Melangyna quadrimaculata. Next base: position 12,586,772 of record OX439486.1, read on the forward strand.
TTCGGTTAGGTCGGGTGGACGGAACTCTTGGCCATCATCGTCCAAGTTGAATGGAGCGTTCTGCCTATTAGCGGCATCTTGGCTGTCTTCGCCATTAAGCAGTCTAGAGAAGTGTTCTTTCCAGATCCTCAGCACTGACTGTGTGTCTACTACCATATTCCCACTCTCATCTCGGCAGGCTTCCGTTCTAGCCTTGAATCCTTGGGTGGATCGCTTCACCCTCTGATAAAATTTTCGAACATCTCCCCTACCGCTACAACCCTCAATAGACTCTACCGCCCGCTTCTCGTGCTCTCTCTTTTTCCTCCTGAGAAGTCGGCGTTCCTCTTTTCGTTTCAGCCCGTAGAGCTCCCGGGCCACTCTCTCAGCAGCTCTTGTTCGAGTCTGCAGCATTGCCTGGTAGGCCTCGTCCTTAGCTGCATGCGCTAGCCGGCACTCCTCATCGAACCAGGGGTTTCGTTGTATTCGCCTAGTGAAACCCAGCACATCAGAGGCGGCACTTCTAATGGCTTGTTGACAGTGTTCCCACTGGTCCTCTGCACTTGATGCTGGTGGGGGACCTCCTGAGAGATTAAGACTTACGTGGTCTGCAAAAGTTCTGGCAGTCTCTTGCGATTTAAGCTTCTCGACATCGAATCTTTTCACAGCATCTGCTCTGCGTTGTCGCGTCATGGATATCCGCATACGTAGTCTAGCTACCACCAGGTAGTGATCCGAGTCAATGTTGGCCCCTCGGAACGTTCGGACGTCCAAGATACTGGAAGCATGTCTCGCGTCTATCGCAACGTGGTCGATTTGGTTGACGGTTACTTGATCACGCGACCGCCAAGTCCCCTTGTGTATATTGAGGTGTGGGAAGTAGGTGCTTGAGATGATGACATTTCGCCCCGCCGCAAAGTCTGCCAGCCTGTGTCCGTTGCCGGAAGTTTCGTCGTGTAGGCTGTGTCCTCCGACTATCGAACCAAAGATGCCCTCCTTTCCGAATCTTGCGTTGAAGTCACCAAGAATGATCTTCACGTCGTACTTCGGGCACATATCATACGTTGTCTCCAAGAGATCGTAGAATGCTTCTTTGGTTGAGTCTTCTCTCCTTTCATGGGGGGCGTGAACACAAATCAGCGAAATGTTCTTAAATTTGCCTTTGATGCGGATTGTGACCAGGCGCTCGCTTACACTTCGGAAGCCCAAGACTTCTTGCCTAAGTCTTCCCCTTATCACAAAACCACAACCCAAGAGCCGCTGACCCTGTTCCTTCAAGCACCCGCCGTAGTAGATGTCACACGTTTTCAGTCTCCGTACGCCCTCTCCATCCCATCGCACTTCCTGGATGGCTGTTACGTCAGCCTTTAGCCTGTCCAGGTTCTCCACTAATTGTTCGGCTGCACGTGTTCTGTATAAGGACAGGACGTTCCACGTGCAGATCCGAAATTCATTGTCCTTGTTTCGTTTGCTGGGGTCGTCAACTTTAAAATCATCCATATCCGAGGCTTGTTGTTGTTTCGGAACAACTTTTTTTTACGTGGTAGGGAAGTTACCCCGACGCACAACCCCCGACCCGGAGGACCAGACCCTTCGTATAACTCCAAGGGTAGGGAGCCGGATAAACCGCTCCTTATAGGCCTGAGCTACAAATATGTCGTAGTAGCCCATATAAGGTGTTCACTAAGTAGTTCAACCTAACTGGAACTGTAGACGCCACCGTTGATTCCATCTAGAGAATTCGTCCGCTGCCGCCTCGATGAAAGGAGAAGTGCCTTAGTGGGAACACTCCTCCCCCCCTCTCTCGTTGGCTGTCCCCAACAGCTTTCCACGGGGATTTAAACCCCGTCTCCAGCTGAGGTACTAGACACCCGATGTTCACCACGTGGAGGTGAGAGTAGGAGTTGGTAGACAGAGGTGGATTTTGAGAAAAACCTGTGGACGCTTGTGTCCTCTTGAATGCACATAACTACCCTTTTGAACATCATCGTACGACCACTAGGAACAAATAAAATAGTTGTGGAAAAGTGTAACATTTGTCAATAAATTAAAATGAAAGTTTTTATCTACATATATATATATATAAATGAATTGTTGTTCGTTTGTGTTCTTATATCTCAAGTTTGGTAGCTACGAATTCGATGAATTTTTTTTTTGTTGGAAAGGTATTGTTCTGTAGCAGGTTTGTGTATAAAAAAAATGACCTGTGACCGCTTACCATTTTTATGACAAAAAAAATTAAAAGTTAAAAAAAAAATATATCAACAAAACGAAGAAAAATCAAACAACATTTGTTTATAGAATCAAACCGGAAATTCAGATTTTATTATTGTCATTTATGGTAAAAAAAAGTCAAACAAAACAACATTTCCTTAGAGAATCTAAACGAAAATTCAGTGTTTATAAATCATGAAAGCTGTTTATGATGAAAAAGGTGGATTTTATTTTTTGGATGCACCTCGAGGTACCGGAAATACATTTTTAATTTCATTGATTTTAGAATGTATTCGGACAAAAAAAAACATTGGCGCTCGCTTTATTGGGAATTGCTGCTACCTTATTGGAAGGTGCTCGAACTGCACATTCTGCACTGTAGACGGATTCTGGAAAGCGCGGCGGATCGCTTTCATTGACGGATTTTTATTTTCTTATTCTCAAAAGCTCTTTTGCTTTCCATTTTTTGTTTGAAATCGATCATAAACATTTCGATCACCAAGATACCTATCATTTTAAAATAAAAAATGGAAAGCGGAAGCCTTTTTAAGACTAAGAAAATTTAAATCCGCCATTAAAAGCGATACGCCGCGCTTTTCAGAATCGGCCTACTGAAGTTAACATATTGAACATACATATTAATGAAACACCCATCACATGTAACATTCCAAAGAATTTGGAAACAGCACAGGTATTACAACAATGTAAGATTACTGTGTGGGATGAATGCACGATGGCTCTTAAGAAGTCATTGGAAGCTTTGAATATCTTCAAAACAATCAAAATTTATTTGGCGGTTTCTTTATATTATTGCGCGTAGTTCCACAATCAACTCCAGCGGATGAAATGAATGCATGTTTGAAATCATATTTGAGATATGTCAAAACAATCAGATTGAAAATAAATATGAGTGTCCAATTGCGAAACGATTCATCGGCCGTTGTTTTCAAAGCAGTTGTTGAATATTGGTAATGGCAAAATGCCCATTGATGATGGATTAATAACATTGCCGGAACATTTTTGTGAGATTACCCAAACTCAAGACCAATTAAATTAAAGATTAAAAAAGTTTTTCCAAATATTGGACAGCGACAGAAAGATCATGCTTGGTTGAGCGAACGAGCAATATTAGCAGGAAAAAATAAAGATGTTAACGATGTTAATTGGGATATTCAAAATGGAATAATTGGTGAACTAGTATCATATAAGTCAATCGATTATATTATAGACGAAGATGACGTAGTGAACTATCCAACAGAATTTCTTAATTAACTAGATTTACCTCCTGCCATAGATTTAGCCACCCCATAATTTACGAATAAAAGTCAGTGTACCAATCATCATGCTTCGGAATAAAAATCAAAAAGAACTTTGAAACGGAACTAGACTTGCTGTTAAGCGCGTAATGAATAATGTAATCAAAGCCACAATTTTAAAAGGAAAGTATAAAGTATAAGGTCCTCCGAAAGCAACTACTCATTGAGGAACGACAGAAAGATTTTTGTTTATAGTTTTCAAAGCCTGCATTTAATTTTGTTGCTTTCTACTACTTGCTACTAATAAAAACTCTTAACAAATATTTTTCAACTCAAATATTTAAAGAAAAAACAACGATATCGATTTTAGATTTTTACCAAAAATATAAACCATTACCTTCTATGTACATAATTATGTATGTGCTGTGTAATTTTGATATTTTTAAACCAATTCTTTAAAAAGATTAAAATCAATATGTTGCCAAAAAAGACTTTCCAAAAATGTATTAACTCAAAAAGTTCTAATACTCAAAATCGTTCCAAAATCAAAATTTGGCATATTATATGTATTTAGTTTGACTTTTTATATTTTTTGCAAGGTACAGTCCCTGTCTGATTTATGCAATTTTTTGTAGCCAATAGTCTGTTTTGAAATAATTGGCTTAAGTAAATAATCAGCCTTATCGGGAATAAGGATTTTTTCCCCGTATGAGACTGTCCAATCATAAATAATGTTCGAAAAATGGGAAAAAACTACAATGAAAAAACTAGATATCGTAAATCTATTTTCCGGGGGAAAATTAATGATGTTTCCCTGGAAAAAACTCGCCTCAATTTAGTTGAAGAATTTTAAAAATAGAAGGATATTACTACCTATTTTTGAAGGATTTATAATTTTTTACTTGCTTTAATACCCCGACTCCACAGGCCATGAATGATGGCCGGACTATGGAACATGTCTAAAAAAAAATCCCATGCAGTCGCAAAAATCCATGTCCAAGCAGTGACATATCCATACAAATCAGATTGGATTATGGACATCGTTCATGGCCTGTGGAGTCGGGGTGTAAAGGATAAGGCATTTTAATAAAATCCAACATTACGTTTACCGAGAAGTCCATCGGTATTGGTATGTGTGGCTGTATGTCCACTCTACAACAAGCTAAAGACTTAAAGGGGAAACGGCTTGGAGGAGAAATGGGTTTTGTTTTAAGCGATCTATATTAAGTTATTGTTTCTTTATATTTTTCACACATTTTGGAAATATTTTTAACACTTTCGGTTTTTTTCCCCTCATAAAGTAACACAGTTTTGCACAGAGGGAGAGAACAAAAATATTACAACAACAAAATAGACAAACAAAATAGTTTTCTTTAACTTTTGAATATTTTTACGCGTTTCCATTACATGAGAATTAAATCTACGATGCAAAATAGGTCTTAATCACCACAAATACTTCAAATATTTAATTTGATTTCATAAACTAATTTTCAAACTTTGACAGACAAATAATTTCAGAATATAAATTCACTCAAAGTATTTCGAAACTGATTCGAAGTAATTTCCGGGGGAGATTGACGAAAGGAGTATTCGAATCCAGGGAAAAATGAAAATCGGGAGTAGAACAATCTCTCCCGAAATTGCCGATAAGGCTGAATACCTCCATACCAAGAAAAGTTAAGAAAAAGGTAGAACCTATAAACTAAAAAAATCAAAACCGTAACTGTACTATCAAAACTGTTTCAAATTAAGTCTACTAAGTGTCACCAAAAGCATTTTTAATTGGAAAAATTATTTCCCAATGAAGTAGATAGTTTTGGAATTACGAAGTGGTTTATCTGGCAATTCCATTAAATTTCTACCAATTTTAAGATATATTCTATTTGTTATTTCAAGAAAAAGAACTTTTTAACTTACGAATCTCTATTAACACTACTGATTATGTTTGCTGTGCCAACTGTATGAATGATGTACGTGCAGCACTCAATAATTGCAGGAATCTCTAGAATAAGATCACCCTTGTCTTTCTTTTAGTCTAATGGAATTCGTACCAACATCAGATGATCACTGTGATTCGTTAGCACAAAATCAATTTTGGCCAATGGCAGTCGATGCTTTTGTTTGTTGCGTCAAGAAGGTAGATAGCTTTGTTGCTGAGGAGGATGAATCGACCTCTTGGCTTATAGCCATCGATCGTATTTGACGCAAGGTGAGTTCTTCAGAACCTAATGCTGTTGTCACAAAATTACTAACTTGCGCCGAGTGTTCCTTGGAAATGTGGTCTTTTTCGAACCATTTGGCAATACTTTGCGGGTAATTTTTCTTTTTATCTAGGTAGGTATATGGAAAACACACTTTATTTAGAAGGGAAATAAATTAATTTAACAAAAAACTGACCTTTAAAGACCTTTTCAGCTGTGACTTTTGAGTTCAAATTGCTTCTTCTCATTACTCAGCTGCTGACTATAATTTCTTGTTAAGTGAAGCCGATGCACCATATGTAGGTATGTAGAGGCTTCCTGACAATGTTTTGGCTGCGGAAGGCCAACTCATGTCCAGCACTTTTGTTGGTAACTCCTTTGATAATCTTATAAGCCACTATCTCTTTGCATTGGCAATGAACTTTTCATTCACACCATTTGGTGGATCTTTTCTGGTGATGAAGCCTTTAATGAATGCTCGAATCTTAACAGCAGCCTCTGGTCTTCTTTTGGCAGCTTGAATCGCCAAAAACCGTCGGCAATATGATTGCAGTATAATTGTGTTCTCACTAAGTTTAAGATACAGCTTGCGTTGTTTTCGTCCCTTAGAGTGTGACTGAATAATAGCTGCGACATCGCGTTTCTTCGCTTGGAATGCTTCTCAGAATCGAAGAGGGTCTTAGGGAACCAAATGAAAATCTTTTTTCACATTGTACCGCAGCTAGAAATAAACACAACAAACTTTTTAATGACATTAAAAATATGCTTTTATACAAGTAAATAAACTTTTATTGATATTATAATAAAAACTTTACACGATTTTAGATTTCACATAATTTATTTTACTTAGAACTGTCAGATTTTTGACAAAACGAAAACAACAAAAAAAACTTACCTGCCAGTTTGAGCAAATTTCGTCATTTTGTTTTTTAATCCACCACTCACACCGATTCACGGATAGGAAAAAAAGAGTAGGTTAAGAGAGTTTTCTCTTACTCACCTCAAATAAATTTTGCGGGTGTTTAAGGCAAGGGGGGTACGAGTCGGGCCTCTAGGTAGTATACTTACTCTATGGGTGCAATTTGGATGGAATCTACCCATCTCTTTTTCTGTCTCACTGCAAACACCTAGCATTAAAAATCCAATGTGGACAGGCACTAAAGCTCCAACTCGATCTCTCAATTTGGCATAATAAACACAATGCAAGAAGTGTGTTTTATTTATACTACGTTTTCATTGGAGCCGAAATGAGGTAATTTCGAAATGACGTTCCATATGAGCTAATTTCGAAATTACCTCATTTCGGCTCCAATGAAAACGTAGTATTATATGCCGATTTCATTTCCCATACAAAATCACATTTTGAAATGAAGTAATTTCAACCTCATTTGCACGAAATTAGGTTGGAAAATAGGTCAATGCATCCAGCGGGAATCAGTTCCAAAAGCTTTTAAAAGCTTTTGTATGAAAATATCAATACACTATACCACAGATAAGCAATACCTAGATAGGAATCTTTCGTTCGTATCACCCCCCAAAACCCATTTGTTTACATTGTTGTTTTTGTAATTTCATTTCGTGTCGATGAATAGATGTGAACTGCAACAACAATTTAACGCGGTGAATTTGATTTGTTTGACAGTTCATTTTTTTTTTCATAAATGTGCTGTGCGAAGATTTTTGTTCCGGTGTTTGTGATTTTCATTAAAAAATAAATTAACAAAAAAATAATTGTTTCACCAAGCACAATGCCCGCATGGCCAGCGGAACTTGAACGAGTCCTTGAATTTCAATGAAAAATCTTTTGGTGCTTTCATGTTTCTTTCTTCCAATTCGCCAAAAAGCTACTTGGGCAGACGATGCGCGATGAGAACTTTTTGTAGAACTCTGTCGCCTCCGAAGGGGCCCTGTTTGAGCAGAGTATAGCAAAGGGCAAAAGACCTTATTATGTTTATGAAATTTAAAAACATAATTTCAATTTTTTTCAGCTCTACAGCACAATAATTATAAAAAAAATCTCGCCAACCAATAATAAGGTTCGAGAAATCAACAAAAATTAAATTCACCATGGCAAATTTGACAGCTACTATATTCTTAGTTTTAGGGTACAGACACACTTAATATATGAAATTATTTTAATTTATACGTTAGGGGTTGGATTGCATCATGGTCAAATTCCGACGAAATTTTTAGAAATTAATTTAAGGTCCCCCAAACCGATGCGTGGACAACAGTTTTGTCAGTCATCGGGTTCATATGGAAAATCGCACCGCTTTCATTGTGGGTACCTACTCTCAATTATTTTCATGTAACTTAATTTTAAAAAGTGAATGTTTTGTTGTCGTGAGTGTTTCGCTCCGATTTAAGGCTCACCCAAACCAATGCGAAACATTCGTTGCGGCGAAGAAACATTCGTCAGTCAAAATAAATTCATATGTTTCTCCGCCGCGTTGGTGTGGGCACTCTCATTTATCACCATGTAAATAAATTTTGACATGCGAATGTTTCTTCGCCGCAACGAATGTTTCGCATTGGTTTGGAAAAGCCTTTAACGTTGATTTGAAAGATCCTTTACACAATTTAAATTGTGTTGCAACAAAAATGGTCTCCTAAGCCGATGCGAAACATTTGGAATACCAACAAAACCTTCATCTGCCAGAATTAATTTGTATGCGGATAAAAGAAAGCACCCACAATGGTGTGAATCTCATCTGTTCTTAATTGCAAAAACTGAAATAAAGTCAATTCTGATTGAGGAAAAAACACAATAGGCGTGTTTTATCAAAAAAGCCATCCATAGTACAGTTCGATTTTACAGGCATTACAAATACAACATCGCTAGTAGCTCTACGTTTTCTGTCAAAACAATTTTTGTATGTTTTCTTGCAAGAAGGTTTCTTTAGCGAACATTTTAAATTCTCACTTTTGTACTTTTTTGCAAAAGTAGGTAGGTATATGTAGTTAAACCTAAATGTAACTTTCATTTCAGCAAAAAAAATCAAATCTGTGATAGAAAAATTTGATTTGTTTAGAAAAAAAGATCAAAAATCAAATCTTTCATATAGAAAAATTACACCGGCTACGCGATTTCCTTACAACAAAAAAAATTAATCTGCAATCGTCGAAAGGAAATCGGCATACAAGAACCTAGCACATTTAAACAAACCCTTGGATTCTTAAATTATCCGCCATTTTGTTCACGAACCGAGGTGAAACTCTGATTTTGTTTTCACGTACCCTAGTGCAAAAATCCGATTTTCACCACGGTCGTCTGCACGTACACTAGTGCAAAAATCCGATGTTCACCACGGCCATTTGACGTTTGAGCTTGTAGGCAAACCGAATCGACAGCCGTAGATTCCGATCTAGGTATTACTTATCTGTGCACTATACCATAGATAAACAAATAAAGATACAAATCTTTGGCTGTCAATCCGTTTTGCCTACAAGCTAAAAGGTGGGTTTAGCCGTGGTGGAAATTAGTAAGTTTTACTAGTGTGCTTTAATACACGCATACTAGTGCAACTTACTGATTTCCACCACGGCTCATGACGAGTAACTTTTGTTGTTGGATTTCACATTTATTCATGGACACAGAATTAAATTACAAAAACAACAATGTAAACAAATGGGTTTTGGGGGGTAAAACGTACGAAAGATGTGTATCTTTATATTGTTTATCTATGACTATACTCAAGAACATAAAACAGAAAGAGAAAACAACAAAAATAAACGGCTAACTTGCATTCCAAATTCAAAATGAAATGAGATGTCAAATGAAATTAGCAAATTTGATAATGAAAACACTTTTTTGCTAAATTTCGAAATTACCTCATTACAGCTCTAATGAAAACGTAGTATTAGATTTTTTTCCTTAATTTTTTTTGTTATGAACTGTCAAAATTAGAAAGAGAAAAGACAGAGATAAATTCCCGAAAAGCCGAATTGGATTTTGGAGGCCTGTAAAGAGGCCTATATGGTGGATTTACATGAATCTGCGTTTGGTTTCTGCACAAAAAAAGGGATGCCAAATTCAAAATGTATATTTGTTAGATAGAGAGAAAAGTTCAAAATGCAGAAGAATGGTGGATTTACATGTATCTCCATTTGGTTTCTGCAAAAATAAAGGGATGCCAAATACAAAATGTATATTTGTTAGATAGAGAGAAAAGATCAAAATGCAGAAGAACTTCGTTTCTGCATTATAGGAAAGTGCCATAATGCAGAAATCAAGACGAACATGTTCATCTTCTTGATGGTTCTCTTTCACTTGCTTGGATTTTTTGTAAACATCTGTCCTGCTCTACTTTTCTGCATTATGCAGACGAAGATACATGTAAATCCAGCAGAACTTTGTTTCTGCATTATAGGGAAGTGCCATAATACAGAAATGAAGACGAACATGTTGATCTTCTTGATGGTTCTCTTTCATTCGCTCGGATTTTTTGTATACATCTGTCCTGCTCTACTTCTCTGCATTATGCAGTTGAAGGTACATGTACATCCAGCAATATGCTTGGAACATGTGTGCGTTTTTCATGCATACTTCCTCAAATATAGAACAGCAGCTGTTTCCCACACCTTCAAGGAAAACCAGATTGTTAGCCGACGATGGGGATGCTTGTAGTGTTTTTGGATTTGACGTTTTTCTTTGTTTCTCTTCTATATCTCTATCAACAAGAAATAAAAAAGTAGTTACAAAGCAAACAAAAAAAAAAACATATTTTTCCCCTATACATTAGCTATAATTCCATATTTCCTTCGTCAATTATCTGTAAACAAAAAACTAGCAAGAAATTGAAGCATTTTGAGACCGCCGAGAGCCAGAAAAAATGTCTGGAACAATTTTAGAAAACCTAAGTGGTGGTAAACTATCGGTTTTAGTTGCTATTTTGTTGTTATGTCAAGTTGTTTGTTTCCTAATCGGTGGGCTCATAGGTTTGTTGATTATTCAAAAAAAATTAACATAAAATTAACTTAATTCTAATCGTTTATCCCACAGCTCCTGTGCCAGCTAGTCACCAGAATATTCTGGGCATGACTTGCAAAGATAACCCTTTAAGGCAAAATGACACAAATTTCTGGATATATTCACGGGGAGCAGACAAATGCAACGAAATACCTCAGGAAGAAATCGAAAAACACTACACAAAAATGGCTAATCAAATTGTTTATGTTTTCCAAGTAAATATACATTGACTTTGTTGCGATTTTTTTTAAATACCTAATTACGAAAACTGAAATAGATGCCGATACCACGCGATGGTCAAGTACTCGACTATTCCAGATGGCAGCAAAATCTTATTGGGGTACTTCAGGTCGAGGTTGCCTACGAAAAGGATATCTTAATAGGTAAGAGTAATGTGAATAAACTTGCAGATCTTTTTTTTTCTATAGGTATATATTTTGTTTTAATTGAAGATCCTCGGACTGAACTGACCATAGATGCCCGTTTGGCTTATAGAAACAAAGGTGACCCTGATAATGCTTGGAAACTTTATACACACTCGTTGGAAAAACGTTTCCTTGAGTGTACTCCCATACCAGTAAGCTTTTGAAAACAAAAAAAACTAGTAACGGATTTATTTCGATTAACTACGAACCAAACAAAATGAAAATTAAGTGCAACACCAAAGTCAAGATCTATTCGGTTTGTTTCAGTACTTAATTCTTACGAGTTTTAGATTTAAGTGTAGCGTCAAAGTAAAACGAAAATTCAGAAAGTGCGTTTACGAGAGCGTACAAAATTGTCCGTACCTGTAAAATGCTATACAAAAAGACAACTTGATATGGAATCAAAGTCTCACAAAATGTATGTTACGCGGCAGTTATAGCAATTCATTGATTGAACATTTTAGTTTTAAATGTTGGGGCTTTTATTAACAGAAGCAATGATTACTTTGATTGTAACTTTAACATTGATTAGATGTACTTCTATGTCTCCGGTTCTATACAGTCTTAAACAAACATGCCAATAGGAGAAAACAAGACTAGCTAAGTCTACTAAATGTTGTATAGAATTCAATGAAAAAAAAAATGCCATAGTAAGTCTGTTGGCCTTGATGTTATCAAGTCTTAATTTTTTCTATATATAGGGCCCTATTGCGATTATTCGTGAATTTGTGAATTATTCGTACTTTGACGTTTGACAGATTGAATTTTTTCAGACTTATTAATTTATTTCGTGAAGTTTGAAATAAAAAAATAAATTGAGGGGAGCAACGGCTCTTCAAGAACCAGGGCCTAGTGACAACAACTCACAACCATTCCTATGTGCGCGTATTTCGGAAGAAGATACAAGCATATAAGAGATTCGTGTAATACCTTGGAGTTGCATGATAAACTGTACGGATTTACTTGATTCTGTTGTTTTTTTTTTTTTGTTTTCATTTATTTGGCTTTGTTAACTATTTTCGATTATCCAAGCCAGCCTTTATCGATTTATTTTGAAAATCGATGGAAAACTTAAGTCGCGAAAAAGAAAATCATTAGGCGTTTTTCTTTTTTAGCTCAGAAAAGAGTTCTAAACAGAGTCCGAGCATATCGAGCATGCTCTGAACATCCTCTGAACATCCTCTGAACAAAGCGTGTTCTGGTTCTGAGCGCTCAGAATTATTTTTGAAACACACCTGAACACTAGGCTGTCACTTTTTTTTCAATTTCACCTATCAAATGCTTGTGTTCAGCTTCCAACTCGGTCTGCTCAGTTATTTTATTCTGAGCTCATAGAGCGCGCTCTGAACAAGCTCAGAGCACGTTCAAAACGAAAAAAGAAACACAAATTTGAAGCTCTGAACATTCAGAGGTAAAAAAGAAACACAATTTTTTAGTTTGACAGTTCAGGCTCTGCTCTGAACTAAGAAAGAAAAACCGCTATTGATTCCCAACATCCTTACATTGTGTACCGCGTTACGATTCTGTTCTAAGGATCATATCAACTAAGGGCCAGTTTGTTCACAGCTGATTATCTTTAATCCATGATTAGAGGAGCTGGGAAATCCTCAAATGTTTTTGTTGATCAAATTTTGTTTAAAAAATTCAAAGTATGAGTTGCTAATCATGGATTTTACTAATCAGCCAATTTTGTTTGATTAGCGTTAGTTAATTAAAACCTATGAAAGTCACATATTAAATTTAACCCACTGTGAACAAACTGGCCCTAAGTGTGGGAAACGATTTTTTCGTGGCGATATCTCACACGAGATCTTCTACTTTTTTTTTTTTACTGAAACTTGATTCGCTTTGCAATAAGAATAATAATTAAATACATTTTATTTATAAACAAACATATGCTTGTTGAATAGACCGCGTCGATCGGAAACATGCGGTCGACAACGTGCGATCGAATTATCGATAGTTGTCGACCGCAATCGACAACCACAATACCGATTTCTCAATTTGTCGATTTGTTGATCGCTCATCGGTCGATTACCGCAATAAGGCCCATTGCCTGGATACGAAATGTCTTCAAATTGGCGTTTGTATACCATCACATTTATTCATTTTCTGTAAAAAACACAATCTGCAGGCTCAGTTTTTCCTAATTATTTTTTTTTTAAGACTATAGGTTAGAAAAAGAACATTCCTATTACTTCTTTATGGATTCACTTTGCATACAAAATTACTTATAGTACGGTGCATTTAAATTTCATAATGGTGCTCTGAGAAATAATTCAAAGGTGAACTTTGACTTTGGTATTCGAAAGAGCATCAGTACCCGAAAACTTAGTGTCACTATGTTGCCATCTTGTTTTAAACTATTATTTTGGTTTTCATGTGTAACTCGCGTATTTTTGATCCTAGAGAAAAGAGATATATAAAAAATTTGTAGCAGATTAAATTTCCTACAAAAAAAAATATTAAGTACCTTTTTTTGATAAATCTTATTGTTTAAAAGCTAGAGTGTGTTTTTGCAATCGTCATAATTTTTTCGGAAAAATATTTAAACAGAAATTGTTAAACTTTTAATTATATATATATTTTTTGCTTTTATAGTTTCTTAATACGAATTACGGTACTCGCTCTGTAGTGCGAGAAACCCGTACGGCATCACTTTGATCAAATATTACAGACAGTCCATTTAGTCCGGGGCATTCAGATTTTTGCTGGGAAAAAAGTACGAAACGAAGTTTGACTTAGGTATTCGAAAGCCAAAAAACCCATTTTTCACAACTGAACCTATTCAAAAAGTTAAAATTTCTACAATTTACGTTTTGTAACTTTTTTGGCTCATTGCTATAACTTATATGTAAACGTTTAAGTGTATTTTGTTAAAAAAAATAAGGGTTGATTTTTTTATTTTCTGTTACTTTAATCGAAAAGCATTCGTTTTAAGAGATGTTGATATTTCAATTATCTATTTTATTTGCCTAAACGGTTTTGTGAAGTGAAACTTTTTGCGCGCGTTGAGAGTGAAATTTCAAGGTTGAATTTTTGTGAAACAAAAAAATGTAACGCCACATGCGCAACGCTGAGATCATTGATTAGCTAAGTGGTGGGAGGTAGAGTAAAAGTTAAAATTTTTTTATTGATAGGCTTATATATTGTATAGTACAATAAGTTTGGATTTTTTGATAATCTACATATATAATTGTAGCAGAAAAAAGGGAAATGCCAGAGTCTTGAAATTTTGTTGGTGAATAGATAACTTGGACGCGATTTGTATTTCAGAAACTTGGTTTTCTCCAGAAATAAGTGATATTTCATATATGTACCTTAAATGGTTATAGGCTCTTTCGCTCAGAAAGATGTGGTGGGGTTGTGGTGGTGTTGCAATCTACTTAAGAGAATTTTTGACATGCAAAGTTAATTTTTTTTCGTCACCAGAATCATTATACGAATACGTTTTTTTAGAAGTAATGGGCTGTGAAACAAATCTTTGCTGGGAACTATTTACAGGCCGAACAAATACATTGCTTTAGAACCTTTGTACGATCTTTTGGAATAAATTGCAGTGAGCTCATCAAATATTATATGTGGTGACTTTAATTGTTATATTCTAGTTGATAGTAGTTTAAGTGATAATTTGAGCTCTTTTGACTTACACTCATTTTACTCAAACATCTAGTACCCTGTTAGATCTTTTCTTCTGGTTTTATTTTATGACCAACTTGCTGCTCCTGTGTTTTCTCACCATGACATTATTTTTCTAACATTTGATTATAGAACCGAAAACCTTCAGGAAAACCCAGCTATTCAATTAAGGGATTTCAAAAATATCAACTACAACATATAAGACCTATACCTTGCACAAACATCTATTATATGCTCTCATCCGATGACCAAGTTATGTTTTTGAATGAACACATAAGTAATCTTTTCAATTCGCATGTACAAATTAAGACAAAAAAGATTCAAAATATAATAAAACCATGGTTTACCAACGAAATTAAAAATCTCTTGAATGAACGGGATTTAGCCTACCGACGTTGGACTTGTTCTCGTGTGGTAGAGCTTCATATACCTTTCTTCCAATAGTTCGATAAGTTTCACAGGGATCGATTCTGGCTCCACTCCTGTTTTCATTGTATATTAATGAAATATCCACAATAATAATTGAGGCATCTTAGCACTTTTATGCTGACGAAATTCAGATATACAAAAGCTGCCCCTTGGGACATATCGAAAAGTGTGTATCCTCAATTAATGATGATCTTGAGATGATCTTCAACTGGGCAGAATGTAATTGTCTGACTCTGAACCCAAATAAGTGCAAATGTTTAGTTATTTCAAGAAAAAAATATTGGATGTATCGTATTTTTCACCAAACAAGTTCAACTTAAATTTTACAAATACTTCAAAAAATCTAGGCATGGTATTTAATAGAACTCTGACTTGGAATAACCACATTAATTCAATAGTCGGGAAAGCATATGGAGTTCTCAGAACCTTTTGGACCGTCCAAAAATTTACGCCACTAAATACAAGAATCGTTCTTGACAAGATTTTGGTAATACCAGTTTTCACATACGGATGTGAAATATTTTATAGTTGTGATTTCGCTAGCAAGGAAAAATTAAAAGTTGCGTTGTTGTTGCGATATATTTGCGGGTTAAGAAAATATGAACATGGTTCGCATTTATCTAAGAATCTACTCAAAATGTGGCTTGAAAACTTTATTCAGTATCTGATATTACTTTTTAATATTCTAAAAATACGTCAACCAACATATCTACGAAAAACTTCGGTTTCCAGCATCAAGCAGATCAACTTTTTTAATACTTCCTCGGTTTTCTTGTCTCACATCTGAGAGACTGTTTTTTTATTGCTGCAATCCGTCTTTGGAACTCACTCCCACTCCATCTGCGAGAGATAAGCAACATGCCACGATTTCAGAGTAGTTTGAAACTCTTTTTCCTTGATCAGATAGCAACTTACTAACTTCTTCTGTTCCTTAACTTTTTCTTCTTCTAATTTAATATCTTCTTTTTCTATTTTAAAACTGCCTCGTTTCTTTAACTTTTTATATTTATTAATAGGATTTCTCAGTCTGATTCTCTTTTCATATTCATAGTCGCATATAGACCCAGGTTTAACTAAACTACAGTTTAAGACAATTTTGGCTCAATGAATACAGACCGATTTTAATTACAAATTATTGGTTTTATATTTTTATAAGATAATTAACTTTATATAATAGCTTACGGAATGGAAAACGTTTTCCGTCGTTCTGTGGTTGCAGCTCCCCTCTGGTCTTAAAAATGGTTGAAATGATAATTAAAGAGTATTGGTCATGGAAATAGTTTTTGTCGCCTAGGTTGTGCTGCAGGATCTTATACATATTTCGGGATTCACTTCGATGAGCTCTCTCCGTAAAGTTCTCGAAACTTTTCTGCTCTATCCTTTTTAACAATACTTGATTTGACAATAGTTTGATTTCCAGGACCTCCAATCACTTCCCACTAGCTGCACATTATGTACATGCTCCAAACGTAACCATTCTGCGAAGAACTGTGACTTTTCCCGGAGAAGTTGGCTCGTGATTTCATTGGGTATTTGATGATTTGGGAGGCCCATCACTTTTCGAGTGTAATTAAGATGCATCCTCAGCGTGAAAATATAAAGTTGCAGGACTCCAGTCTCCAAGTAGAGCATATAGGTAGGAGTGTTTTCAGGAAGCCAAATTTTTTTTTTTTTAATTTCTCAACAGCTTTTCTTCCTCTTCATACTGAAGAAAACCCCATACTTGTCCTGCATAGCATAATATCGATCTCATCACCGCTTCGAAAAGTTTATATTTTGCACTTGGGGCCACATATTTTCTTTCCTAGCTCTCCCTTCCAGTTACAGTTGGTGGCTTTTTTACGATTCGACTAGTTTTGCCTGCAGGTGCTTTTTAATCGAAAGCTTGGGTGTAATTATAACGCCGAGGTACTTATGCTCCCTTATCAAATCAAGTGCAACATTACCCCAGGTCCATCTCTCTAATCTAGCGAATCTTCCTGTTCCATTTCGGAAGATCATTACTTTTGATTTCCTGGTATTAACTGTGAGGCTCCAGGGACCGCAATATAACTGCAGCTTATTTATCATCATTTTCAACATTTGAGGTGTTTGCGCTAATTAGACGATATCGCCTGCATACATTAATGTTTTGATGTTGACACCCGCAAACAATATTCCTCCGGGGAGAGCCGATGGGATGTCATTCAGGAACACAGAAAACAGAAGCGGGCTTAGTAGGCATCCTTGTTTGACACCTATATCCGTTTGAAACCAATTTGACCGTTCGTTACCATCCCACACAGCTGTCATATTGTTTTCGTAGAGCCGTTTTAGCACAGTTAGCATTTTCGAAGAGATTCCAAGGCAGCTTAGCTTATAAAAAAGAGCGTTTCTGTCGATCGAGTCGAAAGCCGCTTTGAAATCGACGAAGAATGCATACACATTTTTTCCCTTGTCTAAATAACATCTGGCAATGCAAGTTAGAGAGAAAATATGATCTACAGTCGAATATTCTTTCCTGAAGCCTGCTTGGTACTCGCTGAGAAATTTAGTTTGCTGTGTCCAGTTTTAGAGTCGGTCAAGAACGACGCCGGTAAACATTTGCATGACTGTATTTGTAAATGATATGCCTCGTTAGTTATTAGGGTCATTTACATCACATTTTTTGAATAGGGGAAAAATAATATTTTTACGAAAGCTTTCTGGCACTTCGCCGGTGTTAAATATATATTTGTATGCAGTCGTTAGTTTTACGAAAAAGCTTTCCGTGGCGTTTATGAAAAATTCATACGGTACGAATCATACGGTTTGAATTATATATGGTTGAAAAATAAATAAAACTAAATTCAAGTTGTCATATACAAATTTTTGATTTTGCAGATATTTTGAGAGTAGGAATTTTTTGAAATAGTCGGAAAACCTACTCTCATAAACTAAGGGGCCAGTTATAGCGATCAGTAAAAACCATCAGTACCAGGGTATAACCGGAATTTTTTAAGTACAGCCGGTTATAGCAATCATTAAAATTCTATCAGTAATTAAATGTCAAACCTCCAGCAACAACCTTTTATTATTTTTAATGATGTAAATTGCTTCAGTAATTTTTTTTACTGATGGAGTGGAACAGTAAAAAATTAGAACACAGAAAACTGAAAAGAAATGTTCCATTTTTTGTGAGTTGGCAATCAGCTGTTCAGTAAAACGAATATCCATCAGGAAAATAAATAAATAGTTTTTTTACAAAAAATATTCTTCCTTGGGATTATATTTTAATTGACTTGCCATCGATTCGTACCATTTTTATGTTTAAAATCTTTTTATAACACATGCAATTATACTGATGATTTTTACTGATCGCTATAACCGGCCTCTAATTTATATCTTTTAAATTTTCAACTCTTTTACTTTAAATTTTCACCACTATTATTTAATTTTCAAGTTTACAACCCCAACCCATCGAAAATTTTAATATAGAACACATAGCTGAGTCTTAAGCATATAAGCTTAATATCCCTTTACAATTCGAGATTTTTAGATCGCTAAAGAAGTTTCACTTCTGCCACGAGTACTGAGTTACACGCACTCTATTTTTACTTGCGATATATATACGTAGTATAGGGTAAGTTAAGGATTCGTGCAAAAAAAAAATCGAGATAATAATTTTTTTTTTGAAAACTAAATATTTTAAAAACGACTTGGTCAATATTTTCAAAACTAGGTGTAAGATATTTTTTTATTATTTTGTAGAATACTTGAAAAAATCATCTTTCTAAATTCAAAAATAACGGTACCTTCCATACAAATGTTGAAAAACCGTTAAGAAAAAAATTATTTTTCTCGAAAACGGCTCCAAGGATTTTGACAATGTCAAAAATGTTTGAATTCACAATTCAAATAATTTTGCATGAACAAATTTTCAAAAAAATAATTTTTGGATTTTTAAAAAAATATTGAAATTTTTCTTTGAAAATTCAGTATCTTGAAACGGGCTAATGAAATTTTTTTTTATTTTGTATAAAATTGTATTTTATTTAATAAATACTAAATGTTGGCATACTAGATTTTATTTTTGGAAATGAGTGCAAAATTTAACAAATAAAAAATTAATTTTTAAGAAAACCGCTCCAACAATTTTTTATTTTTTTTTTCGTAAATTCATATTTATCAAACATATGAGATGGCATACTTGATTTTGAGCTCTAACTCTCAAAGCCATTAAAATAATAAATTTAATAGTAATTTAAAGTAATAATTTATTTAATTTTTTTTCTTTTATAATATCATAATATTCTGGAACCAATAGCTATGTACTTGTACATCATCAAATTCTAGCTACGTTAAAGTTGTTAGCTACGAAAGCAAGTTTGTGCGATCCAGTCGTGCCCATTTTTTGTATACAAAGTTGGCCCACAATAATTTTTGTTTAATAAAATTTAATATTATAAACGTTATAGGCTATCGCTTTGTCGTTTTTTTAAAGCTTAATGCTATATTTAATTAGATTGTGTATGTATTTTTGAAGCGGCTTTTTTGTAATTTGTCATTGAATTTCTATTCTTATAAGACATGCTTTTTTCTTCAACACCATTGTAAAGTTTGCGCAAAACAATGTGGATTTTCAAAAATGGGGAAGAATGGACTAAAAGTTGGCACTAAATCAATCAATAAAGTTAGGAACTTGAAGATTGACGCGATAATTCCTGGCTGGTACTAGTTTCTCACCGAAACGCCCCTTTTTCATAAAAAGGTGGGAGGGGTAGTTTTCAAAAAAAAAAAAAAATAATATAAATTTGAAGTTTTATTTGAACAAAAATTTTAAGTTAAATATAATTGACAACAGCAAAAAAAAGTATGTATGTAAAATGTTACATGAAAGGATTAGCCTTGAGCAAGTTATACATAGGCCATTAGGAATATAAAAATGCAATTTCCGTAAACAGCAAACAGGGTAAATTATGAATGTTTGGCAAAGTGCCAGGCAGTTAGCCGATATTTTTATTTTTGAATATTCACTACTCTTGCAAACACTGAAAACCAAACGATTTTAGGATTTCTGGCTTTGCAAAAGGTATATGCCATTGTAAGTGTTGCCGTTGTTTTTTTTTTAATAATTTGTTTTCGTTTTAAGTAAATTTTTTATAAAATTGCCCATCATCAGCCACTCGAAATAGCTGATCCTTTTATTGTTCCCAACTTTTTTAAATAAATCCATTCATCTCGATTTCCATAATTCAGAGAGAAAATGTACGAACCCAAAATGTTCTTCTTAAAATTCCTAATATTTCTTGTCTCAGGTCAAACACTCTAAATTCTGCCTCAACAACTTAGAAAGCGGTGATCTGAGTTGTAGAACTGAAGTAAAATTAAAAGCAATGTAATGTTTCGTAATTCTTTGTAAATGGATTTGACATTACCGTGCTTAGAGATCTTTCACGGGAACTTTTTCTTTTTGAAACTTCTGAACCACCAGGGGTGGGGAAGGCGAAGTGGCTGCTAGTGTTTAATAAAACCGTTGCTAATTAATAATTCTTGTCTCCGATATCTTTACTTATTAAATTAACGTTCTAGGTTTCCATCCAAGAAACACTTTTTTCATGCGAAATGATTCCCCTGTTTGAATTGGGTGCTCTTCATCATGATTATTACTTACTCAACATTCGTCTACCAGTTGATACTGATATGAGAATCAACCTCAACATTGGGCACTCGCACGAACTTCAGTTGACGGCAATCTATCAAAATGGAGGCTTCACAAAAGTTTGGGTGTCTTTGAAAACGGTTTTCTTTCCGATTGTGATGGGCATTATGATTTGGTTTTGGCGTCGTGTGCATATTCTTCAAAGATCGCCAGCTCTGCTAGAGTATATGCTCATCTATTTGGGTGGAACTTTGACATTTTTGAATTGTAAGTGTGTTTTACTTTTATTCAATTTTATAATTTTATTTATTTTTTTTTTTCATACAAAATATGTTTTCAGTGCCACTAGAGTACGTGACATTGGCTTTTGAATTGCCTTATATGCTTCTACTGAGTGATATAAGACAGGGTATCTTTTATGCTATGCTTTTATCTTTTTGGCTTGTTTTTGCTGGTGAACATATGTTGGTAAGTAGCCTTAATTTAAACTAACATCAGGTCATGCTTTGAATTCTTACTCCGCCCCGACTACCCATTTAATAATTTATACCTGACTGCACGCACTGCACAAGCAATTCTGTAGATGTGGGATGCGGGCGGACTTCCCCCAACAAGAATGATAATTCCAAGATTTTCTGAATTTTTAACCAAAAGTACTCATTAAGCACTTTTTTTTTATTCCCAAAGATCCAAGACTCTGGCGAAAGGAATTCTTTGCGAATTTATTGGAAGCATCTGAGCGCTGTTGTCGTTGGTTGTGTATCGTTGTTTGTGTTTGATATCTGCGAGAGAGGCATCCAACTAAGAAATCCATTTTACTCAATTTGGACTAAACCAATTGGTGCTAATTTAGCTGTAGGTTTTCTATAAGCGCATCAGTTGTTATTGTTTTTAAATGATGTTTATTATTATTTTCAGTTTGGATTTATAATTTTAGCTGCAATATCTGTGGGAATATATTTCTTTTTTCTCTGCTACATGGTCTGGAAGGTCTTTGTGAACATCAGCATCAAGCAAACCTCACTGCCATCCATGTCCTCGGCTCGACGTCTGCACTACGAAGGACTAATTTATAGATTTAAATTCCTCATGTTGGCCACATTAATATGTGCGGCTCTGACAGTAGCTGGATTTATAATGGGCCAAGTAGCCGAAGGCCATTGGAAATGGGATGATAATATTGAAATTCAAATGACGTCAGCCTTCCTTACTGGTGTATATGGCATGTGGAATATCTATATTGTCACTTTGTTGATTCTCTATGCTCCGAGTCATAAGCAATGGCCAAATGAGAATCGTGCTTCAAATGGTAATTATACTATCATATTTTTTTATAAATTAAAACAAAAAAAAAATACCTGGTTATCCTTTTTGTTTCTTTTTAGAAAATATAATAAGCGAAGAAATTGAATTTAATAATTTGCCATCAGATTCCAATCCGAGTGAAATATCATCTCTAACATCATTCTCGCGTAAAGTTGCCTTTGATTAAAGAAAAAACACAAAATGTAGCAGTTGTGCCAAAGAGTAAAATGGAACATTTTTTTATATTTTTTCACATTTTCTATAACGTATAACGCTCTCTATTTTATAAAGGCAAATCATTTGTTTATATTCAAATGTCATAAAACCATAATCAGTATTAATAACAAGTCCATAGATGTATCTGCTTGCGATAGTTTGTTTCTTTTTTTAAATTTTATATTTAGCGCTTGACGAAGTTATGATGAACATCCTTCAAATTTAATGTCGTATTCCTTAGACCGCTTTTACACGAGTTGCCGCAATTTTTGATTTGTAGGCGAGAAGGGCATAAGGGGAATGAAAAAAAAATCCCCTTACACCCTTCTCGCCAACAAACTAGCTAGTTTCTGGCATCTCAGTTTCCTTGTGTAAAAGCGGTCGTACAACCATTTGAAATCGATTTCATCCAAATTATTTTCCTTGTCTTTTTTGTTTTTTATGAGTGTGTGAGTGCTATTCGACAGCAATCTCGTTGCTGCACAAAGTCAAAGGAGTAGCGCGCGCCAAACAAATATTAAAGTGTATTTCATTTTTCGCGTTGTTTCGATAATTTAAAACCAAATAAATTTCGTCTGATAATTGTAAAAAAAAAAAAAAATAATCCAAAATCCACCCAGGCACAGCGGCGAGGATCTATTATTAATAGGGGACAAATAAAAGAAAAATAATTTTGCACCGTGTTTTTGTTTCTTGGAGGTAAACGAACAATAATGTTTAGTTTTTTTTGATTGTTCACTGAAATATAGTTGAATTTAAAATACTCACATTTGTTTTCTTAAAAAAAAAAATGGATTTGTTCAGACAAAATTCAAGTCATTTGGTTGTAAGGAATTCGACATATAGTGCGAGGGTTTAGGAAAATTCAATAAGATTTAAATTAAATAACCGACGCATGATAAGACTTTTGGGACAAAACGATTTTGAAAGAAAATGTAAACGAACGACATCCATGTATTATTAGAATATGTACATTTATATGTCAAATTGTGTGAGTTGGAGTATAAAGTTGTATGAAATGAGCTTTCAAATTTTGTCTGTAGTTAAAAAACACATATGTATATTATAAAAATTAGGTAGTTAATTTTTTTTTAAATTTTGAAGATAGCATATATTGGAGAATATATGTTCCTCTAGAATATATTGAAAGGACTCTGGAGCATCACTCTGTAACTCGATACGGAGGTTAAATCGGTCGAATTAAAAAAACGCATTTTTCGTACTTGGTAACTAACTCTATTTTTGTTGGCAATTGTTTTCGAAATCTGGATTTGTGTTAAGGAACATAACCTTCGATTTTTATTGGTTTGGGGACCACGGTAAAATTGAAGATGATCCTGATTTCCATAAAAATGCCCAAGATGGCTTAAAAAAATACTTTTTAAACGTTATTTTTCATTTAGAAAAAAGCAAAGATTTAAAAAAATTACTTACATAATACAACACAAGTCTTCTAGCCTGACTTTAAAAATTTTATCACTAAATATCCACCTTCACGAAAACACTAACAAACTAAGTCAGAAGTGGTTTTTAAAGAGATATGATAACTTTAGCAGCTTCTGGCACTTCCTTGTCTTCAACTTACCCTTCTAAAATGTTTATATTTTTCTTCCACACATTTTATTCCATGTTTATAAGATTTAGTACAGGAAAATTAGCACAAAATCAATCGTTTTGTGAAACGAAATATAGGATGGCTGAATTGTTTATACCTGAGAGAGGGCTATTGGAAAAGCTTATTTTGAGTTTTTCGGGACGCCACCCCTCTGGGGAAACCCGCCATTTTGGAAAACGCGAATTGATCTATATCTCCGAGAGTATTGATTTTAGATGAAAAGTTGTCATAAGCAAATTTGTTGGTAATAAAATAATATGTAAACCAAATTTTTGGGGTTATGTAGTTTTTTTTTTTTACTTTTTCGCATTTTTCTCATTTCTTAAGTAACTAATGTGAATTGTTCTTATGATTATGTAGTAGAGCACAAAGTTTAACAAAATGTTGATATATTTTTGAAGATCATACGATATCGCAGTCCAAAGTTATAGCTTTTAGAAAATTGGATGCAAAATTATTTCAACCGATATTTCTCAATCTAACTCAACTACTACTTTACTTTTAGCAAACAAAACTTTATTCGCGAAAACAGTCATCCTTTTTGATTGCATGTTTAATAAAATGTTCATATTAAACGAAATAATTATTAATAAAATTTTCTATTGTGTATCTGAACAAAAAAAAATGTATTCTGAACAAAATAATTGGTAAATAGCTTTCAAGTGAAAAAAGCACATTTATATTCGACGCTATTGTGTTTTAACTTCAGTGTATATATGTAGGTTTCAAAGTTTAAAAATTTGCATCCTTACTTTTTGAGTTCTTTTGCGAAAAATGCGAAAAAGTAAACGGCATAACCTCAAAATTTTGTTCACACAGAAAAAACTTTTGATGTCAAATAAAACATTATTTTATTACCAACAAATTAGCTTAAGACAACTTTTCATCTAAAATCAATACTATCGGAGATATAGATCAATTCGCGTTTTCCAAAATGGCGGATTTCCCCAGAGGGGTGGCGTCCCGAAAAACTCAACATAAACTTTTATAATAGCCTTCTTTCAGGTATACAAAATTCAGCCGTCCTATATTTCGTTCCACAAAAAAGTCTATCTTTCATGCGCTAATAAATAATGATATTTTTGTTTTTATAATTAACGTGCACTTGAGATATCTGATACCCTTATAATGCTTTATCATAGTGCGAGCAGTTAAGAAATTAATTGAGGATTAAGGAGAAGAAACCGATAAACATTGAGCAATGAACAATGCTTTGAAATTATAACGAGTGGCAAATATCGAATTTGGTAAAGTATTCGAGCGACTAAGAAAGGAATACTATATTGTACCGTACGGCCGAAGTTGGGCTGAAGGATAAACTGATGGGTATTCCTGGCTTGGCTTATTTCTTAAAAAAATAATAAAATGTTAAGAGCCAGTTTCACAGTCACGTTGGGCACTTAAGTGTGCACTCTGAAACTGGACTGAAATCATTTTATTCATAAGTTGACTTAAATCTTAAAAACAAGATATTTTACAAAAAAGTAGTTTGAGCTATTTTTGATTTTCTCAAAAACTAGAAGACGTTTTAGCATTTGGTTTTTAATATTTGACTAAAAATAATAAATAATTACATGGAACATTGAAAATAAAAAAGGACTTTATCACGTAAAATTTAGAAAAAATATATGTATATCTGAAAAAATATTTTTCATTTTTGTTTAATAATAGAGTGTTGAATTTGTATTCATATTTCAAAAACTATTTACTAAAACAACCTGATTACATCGTGAGTTTACGTGGTTTTAATCCTATAAAACTAATTATTTTTTTTTTTCGTTTTTCAAGTATACAGCTCCTTAACGAAAAAAAAACTACATGAATTTACGCACTTTTTGAGTATTAACACTATGTCCAATTGAAAGTATGAAAGAATTTCTGGGGGCTACCAAGTTTAAAATTATTTTATTTTCATATTTTGCTTCCACATTGCATCCGCCAAATCTTTCGCCATAACCTCAAAACCTCAGGAACAAATTTGTTATTGGTTTCGTGTAAAAAAAAATGAAGTTGATCAAACTTGCGGATGCGGGAGTCCTTAAAAAACAGGTTCATAGTGTCCTTCGATCGATCTTTGCGTCTGTACGGCGAACTATTTAGTTCGTAGGCTATTATGTATCAAAAAAAAACGGGGATAAAAAGAACTAAGACGGGTTTTTATTGTAAAAATCATTGTATGGGTTGTTGAAGATGAGAAAACCGCGGAGTGCTATTAAATGAGAGGGTGCAATTTTGAGGCGGAGGGATAAATGCGACCCTTTTTGTTTTTGCATTTAACTCGAAAACCAAGCCAAATTTCGAAATAAATGCCGTTTAACTTTATTGTAGAGAATAATTTACTATCGAATAGCCTATTCAAAAAAATTTAAATCCATTTGTATGTGCTAAAATAAAAAACAAAATTGTAAAAAAATGCAAAAAATGAGTTAAAACTGCTGCTAAAAGCTATTGGGATAGATTTATGTTATTGTGATCCTTTGTAAAAACTTAGCTGCTGACATCTGATGCAACCATAGATTATGATATTACGAATTTCCGACTATCCACTTTCGACAAAAGTCGTTCATCGATAAGGAAACGACACTCACAATATGGGCCACATATATATGACGCGTTTTATTATCCACCAAATCCATATGGATCATCCTGTGATTATAAAACGATCCAGATTCCACACAAATTCTGCATTTTGATTGTGGTATTCCTGAGTTTTCGGTCGTTTTCAATTTTGACACGTAAACAAAAAATAAAAATGGAATAGTAATTGAAGTAAGTGTTTTATTATCTTTAATCGGGATCTGGATTTTGTTTTTTTTTTCACAGTGCTGACAACATTTACGAATCAAAATGGTCACCTGGTGCTGAGAATTAAAACTAATTCTTGGATCTTGAAATAGATCCAGATAGAAAGCAGGATCCCAAATTGTTTTTGTATTGCGTGGAAAAGTTAATCCAGATCCGGATCCAGATCCCGATAAAAGATAATAAAACACAGCTATCTCAAAGCAAGCCAATTTTATCGATTTTGATTGCGTTTACTTTGACATTATTTAAATTCTTATTTTTTGCAACAAAACTAAATTTTATTTGATAAAATAAGAATAATAAGTTTATTTATCAATTATAATTGATTATTATTACAGCCTTCAGTCATCGACTAGCTCTCAAACCGATAACATCGTTCCACAAGCTGTTGTGATTTAGTCGTGCCGCTAAGTGCATAAACCGGTTTCTCTCTTTAAGCCGTACATCAATATTAACTTTCTTTATCTCCTATTTCTCTACTCGCGTATATACACCACACTAACACATATACCCTATTCGACTGAGCCCATGGCCGGCCGGCAGGCCCAAAAAACCAGGAGGTCGTTTATTCGTGTCGTTCGGTCGTTGATTGTGACCTCGACCTTCAACCAAATAAAAGACACAAAGTCACCGGCAGGCCCAAAAAACCAGGAGGTCGTTTGTTCGTGTCGTTCGGTCGTTGATTGTGACCTCAACCTTCAACCAAATAAAAGACACAAAGTCAACAACATATCCCTAAATGCATTCCCCGAACTCCCATCCATATCCAGTGCCAAAAATCCCCGATTCGTTGTTATGAATCCAACAAACAGTGAAAAACCCATTACTTCCTTGAGCCCTTTTCTTAAAAAAAAAACAATCGATGCTATAAGCAAAGAATACGATAGTGTTAGCCAACTTCGTGACGGCAGTTTATTAATATTCGTAAAATCGCAAAAAATAGCCGACATTTTCCTTCGTACAAAAAAATTTGTCGGTTTCTGTCCCATTACGGTTAAATTACATGAGCAACTCAATCAATCAAAAGGAATCTGCTACGCTCCTTGTCTAATCAATGTCGCGGAAACAGAAATTGTAAGCGAAATGAAATCCCAAGGTGTGAAAGACGTTTATAAATTTTCAAAGAAAAGTGAAGATGGGAAGCTAAAACCAACGGGTATTATGCTCTTTACGTTTGATCTCTATCAAATTCCTAGTGAAATCGCTATTGGTTTCTACACTGCCAAAGTGACAGAGTATATTCCAAACCCTATGCGATGTCGTAATTGCCAACTACTCAGACACACTCTGAAACGCTGCAACGCCAGTATGAAATGCGAGAATGGTGAGAGCTTTGTTAAAGTTTTGCAGATTCCAAGAACTTGTTTTACCTTTGGCAAAAGAAGACTGGTTTATGTTAGGAATATATTGTGTTTTGTTTGTGTTAGGAGTTTTTGGTTGGATATTATAAGGGTTGGTAAAATTATGTTGTTCGGGGCTGCTTTGACTCCGCGAGCCGGATGCTGAATCGTGCAGGCTCTGATTGGAGTCTGCTCGATTCAGTTCCCGAGCCGCAGAGTCAGAGATTAGGTAGGAATTTTTATTATTGCATTTCAACATCATCGCTATCAATATTATTATCGTTTAAGAAGTAGTTATTACTACTAATAAGTGTTTGAGTAACTGTAGATAAAGGTGAAAGAGTTGGAGAGGGATTTGAGTGGTTGTTGATATGTGTGTTGTGAGTGGATTGTGTGTTGATGTTGTATTTGAGGGGTTTTGTGGATTATTTAGAATGCTTTGAGCTAGTTGTGCAGAAGAGTTAGAGTTGAATGATGGGATTGGCATGGATTGAGTATTAGAGCTGTTTGATGGAGTGGCACAATGTGCGCCAACTGCTCGCTATCTCACTCTTCATCATCAAAAACCTGTCCGGTCTATAAACAAGCAAAAGAAATTCTAACCATAAAAACGGTGAATAAGTGCACTATGACAGAAGCGAGACGTATGTATAATCAAAAAAATGTAAACCAAACGCCCCCCCTTCACGATACTTTCGCTGTAACAGCAAAAAAAAAACACCACAATTACCTACTAATTCCATCAATACACAAGCCTCTCTACCAGGCTTATCCCAAACCATCATACCACCATCGATCCATTCTAATACTACATCATCAGCCTCAAATACCACTCCATCAAACAGCTCTAATACTCAATCCATGCCAATCCCATCATCCATCTCTAACTCTTCTGCACAACTAGCTCAAAGCATTCTAAATAATCCACAAAACCCCTCAAATACAACATCAACACACAATCCACTCACAACACACATATCAACAACCACTCAAATCCCTCTCTAACTCTTTCACCTTTATCTACAGTTACTCAAACACTTATTAGAAGTAATAACTACTTCTTAAACGATAATAATAATATATAGTGCGAGCAGTTAAGAAATTAATTGAGGATTAAGGAGAAGAAACCGATAAACATTGAGCAATGAACAATGCTTTGAAATTATAACGAGTGGCAAATATCGAATTTGGTAAAGTATTCGACCGACTAAGAAAGGAATACTATATTGTACCGTACGGCCGAAGTTGGGCTGAAGGATAAACTGATGGGTATTCCTGGCTTGGCTTATTTCTTAAAAAAATAATAAAATGTTAAGAGCCAGTTTCACAGTCACGTTGGGCACTTAAGTGTGCACTCTGAAACTGGACTGAAATCATTTTATTCATAAGTTGACTTAAATCTTAAAAACAAGATATTTTACAAAAAAGTAGTTTGAGCTATTTTTGATTTTCTCAAAAACTAGAAGACGTTTTAGCATTTGGTTTTTAATATTTGACTAAAAATAATAAATAATTACATGGAACATTGAAAATAAAAAAGGACTTTATCACGTAAAATTTAGAAAAAATATATGTATATCTGAAAAAATATTTTTCATTTTTGTTTAATAATAGAGTGCTTGAATTTGTATTCATATTTCAAAAACTATTTACTAAAACAACCTGATTACATCGTGAGTTTACGTGGTTTTAATCCTATAAAACTAATTATTTTTTTTTTCGTTTTTCAAGTATACAGCTCCTTAACGAAAAAAAAACTACATGAATTTACGCACTTTTTGAGTATTAACACTATGTCCAATTGAAAGTATGAAAGAATTTCTGGGGGCTACCAAGTTTTAAATTATTTTATTTTCATATTTTGCTTCCACATTGCATCCGCCAAATCTTTCGCCATAACCTCAAAACCTCAGGAACAAATTTGTTATTGGTTTCGTGTAAAAAAAAAATGAAGTTGATCAAACTTGCGGATGCGGGAGTCCTTAAAAAACAGGTTCATAGTGTCCTTCGATCGATCTTTGCGTCTGTACGGCGAACTATTTAGTTCGTAGGCTATTATGTAACAAAAAAAAACGGGGATAAAAAGAACTAAGACGGGTTTTTATTGTAAAAATCATTGTATGGGTTGTTGAAGATGAGAAAACCGCGGAGTGCTATTAAATGAGAGGGTGCAATTTTGAGGCGGAGGGATAAATGCGACCCTTTTTGTTTTTGCATTTAACTCGAAAACCAAGCCAAATTTCGAAATAAATGCCGTTTAACTTTATTGTAGAGAATAATTTACTATCGAATAGCCTATTCAAAAAAATTTAAATCCATTTGTATGTGCTAAAATAAAAAACAAAATTGTAAAAAAATGCAAAAAATGAGTTAAAACTGCTGCTAAAAGCTATTGGGATAGATTTATGTTATTGTGATCCTTTGTAAAAACTTAGCTGCTGACATCTGATGCAACCATAGATTATGATATTACGAATTTCCGACTATCCACTTTCGACAAAAGTCGTTCATCGATAAGGAAACGACACTCACAATATGGGCCACATATATATGACGCGTTTTATTATCCACCAAATCCATATGGATCATCCTGTGATTATAAAACGATCCAGATTCCACACAAATTCTGCATTTTGATTGTGGTATTCCTGAGTTTTCGGTCGTTTTCAATTTTGACACGTAAACAAAAAATAAAAATGGAATAGTAATTGAAGTAAGTGTTTTATTATCTTTAATCGGGATCTGGATTTTGTTTTTTTTTTCACAGTGCTGACAACATTTACGAATCAAAATGGTCACCTGGTGCTGAGAATTAAAACTAATTCTTGGATCTTGAAATAGATCCAGATAGAAAGCAGGATCCCAAATTGTTTTTGTATTGCGTGGAAAAGTTAAT
This sequence comes from Melangyna quadrimaculata, assembly GCA_949320155.1. Taxonomy (NCBI): domain Eukaryota; kingdom Metazoa; phylum Arthropoda; class Insecta; order Diptera; family Syrphidae; genus Melangyna; species Melangyna quadrimaculata. The sequence continues at coordinate 12,617,681 of OX439486.1, forward strand.
CCAGATCCGGATCCAGATCCCGATAAAAGATAATAAAACACAGCTATCTCAAAGCAAGCCAATTTTATCGATTTTGATTGCGTTTACTTTGACATTATTTAAATTCTTATTTTTTGCAACAAAACTAAATTTTATTTGATAAAATAAGAATAATAAGTTTATTTATCAATTATAATTGATTATTATTACAGCCTTCAGTCATCGACTAGCTCTCAAACCGATAACATCGTTCCACAAGCTGTTGTGATTTAGTCGTGCCGCTAAGTGCATAAACCGGTTTCTCTCTTTAAGCCGTACATCAATATTAACTTTCTTTATCTCCTATTTCTCTACTCGCGTATATACACCACACTAACACATATACCCTATTCGACTGAGCCCATGGCCGGCCGGCAGGCCCAAAAAACCAGGAGGTCGTTTATTCGTGTCGTTCGGTCGTTGATTGTGACCTCGACCTTCAACCAAATAAAAGACACAAAGTCACCGGCAGGCCCAAAAAACCAGGAGGTCGTTTGTTCGTGTCGTTCGGTCGTTGATTGTGACCTCAACCTTCAACCAAATAAAAGACACAAAGTCAACAACATATCCCTAAATGCATTCCCCGAACTCCCATCCATATCCAGTGCCAAAAATCCCCGATTCGTTGTTATGAATCCAACAAACAGTGAAAAACCCATTACTTCCTTGAGCCCTTTTCTTAAAAAAAAAACAATCGATGCTATAAGCAAAGAATACGATAGTGTTAGCCAACTTCGTGACGGCAGTTTATTAATATTCGTAAAATCGCAAAAAATAGCCGACATTTTCCTTCGTACAAAAAAATTTGTCGGTTTCTGTCCCATTACGGTTAAATTACATGAGCAACTCAATCAATCAAAAGGAATCTGCTACGCTCCTTGTCTAATCAATGTCGCGGAAACAGAAATTGTAAGCTCTTGTAACTCTTCTGCACAACTAGCTCAAAGCATTCTAAATAATCCACAAAACCCCTCAAATACAACATCAACACACAATCCACTCACAACACACATATCAACAACCACTCAAATCCCTCTCTAACTCTTTCACCTTTATCTACAGTTACTCAAACACTTATTAGAAGTAATAACTACTTCTTAAACGATAATAATATTGATAGCGATGATGCTGAAATGCAATAATAAAAATTCCTACCTAATCTCTGACTCTGCGGCTCATGAACTGAATCGAGCAGACTCCAATCAGAGCCTGCACGATTCAGCATCCGGCTCGCGGAGTCAAAGCAGCCCCGAACAACATAATTTTACCAACCCTTATAATATCCAACAAAAAACTCCTAACACAAACAAAACACAATATATTCCTAACATAAACCAGTCTTCTTTTGCCAAAGGTAAAACAAGTTCTTGGAATCTGCAAAACTTTAACAAAGCTCTCACCATTCTCCAATGGAACTTGAATGGGTTTATAAATAATCTTGATGAGCTTAACGTTATAATAAAGAAACACAATCCGTCCATAATCGCCCTTCAAGAAACTCATTGTCCCTTTGCTAATAATCTGACCCCTCCTAAAGCATATAACGCTTACTTCCACAACTTACCCATCAATGATAGTGCCAAACAAGGCATCGCTCTACTTATTAAAAAAAATATTGCACACAAAACCTTAACTTTAAATTCAACTTTGCAAACTCTAGCCGTTGAAATACAACACAACATTAAATTCACATATATAAACTTATACTTACCCTCTAAGGAATCATTCACCAGTAACGAGCTTTCGAACCCCATTTATCCTTAGTGGCGACTTTAACGCCTGGAACACTCTTTGAGGATCCCCAAAAACAAACAAAAGGGGCGAAGTAATCGAAAATTTCTTCACTGACAGTAATTGTTGTATATTAAAAGACGGATCCCCCACTCACCTTTCAACACAAAACAGACTTACACACATTGACGTAACTTGTTGCTCATCAGATCTTCTCGCAAAAACAAGTTGGGAAACCTTAGACGACTTACATAACAGCGACCACTTCCCTATCGTTACGACAGTTAATATAGGACGAACGACAATACCAACCACAAAAACCGCAAAATTTAAAACTGACCATGCCAATTGGCCACTTTTTAAGAAAATAACTTCTGAACTGTTGTCTAACAAAAACATATCTCACAACAACAACAAGGAAGCTGCAATATTGCTGAAAGGAATTAGAACCGCCGCTAACCTCTCCATCCCTCAGACTCTGCCAAATACAAAGCGCAAACAGGTTGTAGAATGGTGGAACCCCGAATTATCAATCTTGCGCAAAGAAAAAATGGTCGCTCTAAAAAATTTCCAAAAAAACTTATCAACTCAAAACTTGATACTTTACAAAAAATCAAATGCAAATTTTAGACGGCTTCTAAAAACAAGCAAATCCAACAGCTATATGGAAATGACGGGCAAAATTAACCCAAACACCTCCACTGCAAAAATATGGCAAAGTATCTGTGTCCTCACCGGTGACTTTACCCCACTTTCAATAAACAATATAGACAGTAACAACAATACTATTACCGATCCAGAAACCATTGCAAATCTTTCCGCCCAAAACTGGTCAAAAGCTTCAGAAAATATAAACTTTTCTAATCAATTCTTGGAAGAAAAAACAAACGCCTTCCTCTCCTCCCAAACACTACAGCCAACCAACACAACAGCTCGGAGAATTGAAGACCCAATAACTCTCATTGAATTTGATAGCTGTCTCAATAAAGTAAAGGGAAAGACTCCAAGCAGAGACAGGATCTCTTACCCAATGTTGAAAAACCTACCCATCGATATCAAACACAGAATCATTGCCCTCTACAACAGTATCCTCAACAACCACCAAATCCCTCAATCCTGGAAATCTGCAACAGTCATTCCTATTCCTAAACCTAAAAAAGACAAAAATAAAATTGGAGGTTACCGCCCCATCTCGCTTATACCATGTCTGTCCAAAATAATGGAAAAGATAATCTCCAAACGTTTGTTGTGGTTCGCTGAAACCAATAATCTTATTAGCCTCAATCAAGTTGCGTTTAAGGCCCAAAGAGGATGCATCGATGCTCTGCTTTTCATCGACTTTGCCATTTCAAATGCTCTTTCAACCCAAAAACATATTTCTATACTCTCGACTCTGAAAAAGCTTTCGATCGTATTGGTCCTCATATTATACTAAACAAGCTCATAAAGTGGGGTGTTGGAAGCAGTATATACGGATACATAAAATCATTTTTAGCTAACAGAACACTTTGGGTAAGAACCAATAACGTCTACTCTTCCAGCTACCCACTTCATAACGGTATTCCCCAGGGATCATCTCTCTCGGTAATGCTGTTTATTATTGCCTTCGATGATATAAACGCAATTTTAATTAAAAACCATCTTTTAGATCATTGTAGTTACGCAGATGATATTTATATATTATGCAACATTAATGACCTTAGTAAATGTAGATCTTTATTTCAAATTGCATTAGAATATATAATTGAATGGTCAAAAAAATCTGGTGTAAAACTTTCAGTTGAAAAATGTAAACTACTCCATATATGTCGAAAACAAAATTGTCAACAACTTAACCTTAACATAAACAGCACCATGATAAATAATGTTAGTAATTTAATGTACATATTAACACCCTTTCATACATAACCAAAACTTTAGTTTTAAGTAAAATTGATTATGGGTTGTGTATATATGGTAACTGCCCAAAGTATGTTTTAAACATCATAAATCCAATCTACCACATAGCAGCTAGAAGAAGCATAAACGCCTTTCCAACAACTCCAACAAAAAATATCGCAGGACTCCCCAGCATAATGGAACGAAGAGACGCACTAACATTAAGAATGCTCGCAAAACTTGTATTCTCTAAAAACTCCATTATCGATAACGACATCAAAAAAACAACAAATCAAAAATTAACAAAACGAATACCATGCGCCATCGCTAGAATCCTTAAGGAAGCAAGGCTTAACAATCTACCTACCAAAAGAAAACGGCTTATCGCCCCACGTTACCCACCATGGTTCATCAAACCTGAATCGCTGATCTTAGATTTAACCAAATACAAAAAATTAAAAACAGCAAATAGCACATATCGCCAATTATATAATTGTATCGTCTCTGACTTAAGATCTGACGGATGGAGATTTATCTTCACCGATGGCTCTAAAACTCAAGACTCAACATCTTACGCGGTGACCGATGACAACAGATCAACTATAAGCATTGACATTCTCCCAAACTTTGCCTCGGTCTTTACAGCAGAAGCATTTGCAATCCTTCAAGCGACTAAAGCTGCAGCCAATCTATCTGAAAAATGCATTATATGCTCCGACAGCATCTCAGTAATCAATGCAATTCACAACGCAAACAACAACACCGAAATCATATCAGCAATAAGATATCAACTGATAAAATTGAAAACCATTAAGCTAATGTGGACTCCTGGCCATGTTGGAATATGCGGAAATGAATATGCCGACAGTGCTGCGAACTCAGCCAAAAACGCACCTGTCTTCACCTTCAACATCTTCACCAAAACCGATCTCCTCAAGCATACCGGAAAAATATCTGTTGCAAAAAACATCCACGACTGGAGTCTGTATCACCATCACTACAAGGATATAAACCCCTTAAAATCTACGCCGATGTACCCTACGAACTGTTCGAAACAAAAAATAACTAACTTTGCTACACTTCGACTTGGACACACCACTGCTTCCCACCAATACCTCCTCAATAAAAACGACGCCCCAACCTGCTCCACCTGCAACACCCGCCTTGATCTAAAACATATTTTGGAACTTTGTCCGGTGTCGCAGCCCATAATTAACAATATTTTCAAAAACAATTCCATATATGTAATCCTCCAGAATCCCAGCCTAACAAATATAAATAACATTACTGAATTACTCAAAAATGCAAAAATTGTAATTTAAATTCATAAGCAAGAAAGCCAATAGTCTCTGCAGCTAGGCTTGTTAAATTTGTATATAAGCTTGTAATTTTAATTGCCTGTTAATAAATAATAATAATAATAATAATAATAATATTACAGCCTTGTTACTTTTTATAAAATGTGATATTTTTTGTTAATACTGCGCTTATCACTAGCTTATAAGAAACTTTATGTTACTGTGTATAAGTCAATCGAACTTGAAATAAATAAAAATAAAATAAATAAAAATCATACAAAAATAAAATAAAAATGACCACCTCTAGATTTGATTTAATCTCTTGAATATCGCCATCCATGTCTTCAAGAATATCATCTTCTTTTATGTGTGTTTCTTGTGAATTGTCGCAGTTTACGCCCATGCAATTCTTACAAAACATAGAACACGTTAGTCCCAATTTTGTACACCCACAGCTTCCGTGACAACCCGTTTTATATCCGCATGCCATTTTTATTCAACAAAACATTTAGTGCAGGAGGTTGATTCATAGTTTTAGCTTTAAGGTACCAATCAATATTTAGATGCTTTCCACCCCCACTCGAGAGGATACAGATGCAGAACCTATCTCTTCTTCATTAGTATCTTCACGTAAAAACGTGTCGATACACGATTTCAATGATATCATATTTATAGTAACAAATTTCATAATTTTGTTTCCCTATATTAAAAAATCCGGATGTGCAATTGCCTCCGGTAAAAGCATGCATAATTTCAAGATGTTGTTGGTGCGGAAAATTAAAACTTTTTCGATTACACAATTTTGCAGGTTGTTTCCTATCCTTGGTTTCAAGAAGTACACATTTTGAAATTGCTCTGGTAACAACGACATGATGATAAGAAGATCAATATCTTGGCCAACTACCACATTATTTGACTGAGATGCCTTTTCTTTTGCATATTCCAAAATAGATACATCTGCATCTGCATGGCTTGTTTCGTTTCTATATTGGCGACCAAGAATTTTTGCATCAAGTATGTAATCAAATGTTTTTTATTGCTCTCATTTGACAAATATTGGTCGGTTTTGGAAAGTGTTTTCAATTCATCTTTAATTTTAACTCCTGGGCCAACATGTTTGGTTCGGCGCAACCTTTCTGCACTTTTTGTACCAATATTTAAATAAATCACTTGGATAACCGTCAAAAACTACAGTGCAACTGGTTAAGAATCTTTGCAAATGATTTATGAATTTTGTACATATTTCTGCAAATGTTTCATAAGTGTTCCACACGATTTTGTGCACTTTTTATCTGCCAAACCATAAGAATTGTTTAAATCTGTAAAAATAATCAATTATAATTGATAAATAAACTTGTTATTCTTATTTTATTAAATAAAATTAAGTTTTGTTATGCAAAAAATAAGAATTAAAATAAAGTCAAAGTAAACCCAATCAAAATCGAAAAAATGGCTTACTTTGAGCGTCTATATCATTGTTTATTTTGTCTACGAAATTTTAAAGAAAATTGTATAATCTTTCTTTTATATAAAGCAATTCCTATACCTTTCTCTACCGGAAAAAAAAATTAAAGGCAAATAAGTAAAAAAAATCAATTTTTTGCATTTTTTTGCAATTTTGTTTTTTTATTTTAGCACATTTATTTAAAATATTTTCAATAGACTTACTCGATAGTAAATTTTATTCACTACAATAAAGATTAACGGCATTTTTTTCGAAATTTCGCTTGTTTTTCGAGTTATATGCAAAAAACGAAAAGGGTGGCATTTACCCCTCCACCTCAAAATTGCACCCTCTTGTTGAATAGCACTCCGCACGAAAAGGGTGGCGTTTACCCCTCCCCCTCAAAATTGCACCCTCTCATTGAATAGCACTCCGCAGTTTTCTCATCTTCAACAACCCATACAATGATTTTTACAATAACAATCCGGTTACGTCTTAGTTCCTTTCTATATGACATAATCAATAGTCTATTATTATAGCACTCTTGAACATTTGATTACAGCCCAGAACCATTTGGTTAGGATCATTTGTAACAGAAATCGTTTCACTCATAGCTGGCCTCTCTTTAAAAAACTAAATATCTTACCTTTAAGACACCTTTACATATTCAAGGTTTTAAAAGAATTTTATAAGCAAAGTGGCAATATTCCTATTAGATATTCTCAAGCTTATTGTCTTCGTGTAAACAACATGCACTTTGTATGCATACCCACTGCTTACAAAACACATTTCACTAAATTTTACACCTATACAGCCCCTTCGGTATTCAACAAGCTTCCATATTTTATTCGAACAATTTTGCAAAATAAAGTATTCATTAAAAAAATAAAAGACTGGTTATTTACAATTGATATTAGTTCAATAGAAATTTTACTGAGAAGTTTATCTTAATTGCAATTTATTAAATGTATGTCTTTGTTGTTTTAATTTTGTATAATTTATTAACTTAATAAAAATGTATTATCTTGTTTAATCTTATTGTCAACTCAAATATTGTCTTCAAAATCTTTAAATAAATAAGTATAATGTTAAAATATTATATTCTGATTGTCACCCCACATCAGATAGGTTTACAATTTTTTAATTTTCATTGAAATGTCATTTCACACTAACTTTTTAAGTTAAAAAATGAACATTATTATTTAATTCTTTATGTACATATGTATAGTATATATCTGTATTTATTTTAGTTGAAAGAATTAAATAAACAATAAATCAATCAAATCAATCAAAATTATTTAACCCACTTGCTTCAAATTTAGTACCTACTGAAATTCAATTTTTTGTTTACTGTCATAAAGAAAAGCCAGTGGTGGACTAAGCTTGTTGGAGGCCCGGGCGGCAATGCTAAATGGGGCCCCTTGTATGATCAGATATTTTTGTAGTCTTAATACCGTCAGCTTTTACGACAGATAAAACATAAACCATAGTAATTATAATACACTCTTTATTCTAATCTTTATTCGCTATTTATATTGCATACCATAGATATCTACTAAATAAATTGTGTTTCAAAATAAATTTACTAGTTGTGAGTACATACATATTTTACAAAACTAAAGAAATATCACGGATTTTGTTAATGAACTGAAAAAAAAAAAGTTTAAAAAGTTGTGTCACTTGATTGAGGCCACGGTGAATTTTGCGTTTGAAAATTTAACGGAATGGATTTTTTCTAAACAAAAATTTTAGATATTTTAGAAAGGGCAAAAAACTATATTTTGTATTCTTTAAATAAAAATGAAGTTTAGAAGCAGATAAAGTAAAAATAGATAAATGCGTTCAAAAAACTTTAACTCTTATGCCGAGAAAAATCAACCAAAGTGAAAATAAATTACAGTTTTTTAACAATTATCTTGCGGTTACCAACAAATGCTGCAAAATAATGAAAAATTTACACAGCGGAAGAAATCTTATTTCTTTTCGGGACGAAAAAATTAAGTTCAAATTGTTATTTTTAATATTTTATAAATAGAGTTAAATTAAATATAGTAATAAATTACTTTTTTTTATAGAAGTGAAAAACTTTATCCGTTTAGATATCACATTCGTACGTCAGGTGTTATGGCGTGACTAAAGAATATAAAGTTTCCAAGAAAACGCTTCTCATACAAATTTTGCGGGTTCCAATATTGCGAACCACTCTCAGACCTTTCGTTTTTTGATGGGCTTTTCAATAATTCTCTCAGCGCTTTTACAATGATATACCACACATAGTGACACAAACTGCGTTTTTGTCCTGATTATACCTACCCATCTCCTTATAAATATTGTATGTGCTGTTTGGCAAGATTGTATGAGTATGAGCTATTCATCTCGTTGTTTCGTTGTTTTGTTCTTCTGTAGAAAAGCTTGATTTTATTTTCAGATGCAGATAATACTTCTTTACTTTTATACGGAATTTACTTCAGGAAAATTAAAAAATGCTTTTTTTAGACACAAATATTTGTATTTTTTTTTTGTATGAATAAATTATTTTAGGTAATTGTTTATTGATTTGTACCTTTTTTATATTGCAAATCGTATCTAAACAAATAAAATTATCAAAAAGAAATTTTTTTACTGATGCGTTTTCCTGATCGCTATAACCGGTCCCTAAAATATAGATTTTGTCACAAAATGGTGTCCATACTCAAAATTAAACAAAAATTAAAATATTTTTTTATATATACAAAATTGAATATTTTTTTTTAAATGTTGTCTTTTTTTTGAAAGATTTCTGAAGTGGCCTCAATCAAGTGAGCCAAATATTTATGCCCTATTTTTTGCAGTTCTTTTACAGAGCCCGGCAGATTTCGATGGGGATTTCTGGTTACCCCTTCAATTTCATGTCATAACTTTAGCAAAATGTGTTCTTAAACATAGCTTGTAAACTTTTCCGGGAAAAATTATCCAACAAAACATTTTGGCGAAGAAAATATTGAGAAAATAGTGCTACTAGAACAGACACAGAAATTAGGACAACACATCAGCATTTATAGGCATACCAGCCAACATGTAAAGTGAAAAAACAATGAATGGAAAACAAAATAAAAGCTTTTATTCAAAACTGGCGACCGACCCCCTGCTTGTATAGGAAACACTTTACTTTAACCAAACAAAAATTCTGTTGATTCAGTTGGGCTAATCTGAAGATTTCCTGAAAATTTCATCAAAATCGGTCTCGTCATTTTGAGTCTATATGGAACGTACTTACATACATCGATTTTTGTATATTATGTACATAATGGGGCGTATTCATAGTCATTTTAGAGCTGGGTCTAAGTTAAACATAGGTTTAGTTCAATGTTCGTACTAAAAATGTTCGTACGTTGATGCTATTTATCAAGTTTATCATTTCCAAATATTTGAAGCTATTTGTGTAGTATACCAAGTTAGTTATCTTATTAATATATAAAATAAACAATTTGTAATTAAAATCGGTCTGTATCTAAAATTGTCTTAACCCTGGGTCTATCTGTGACTGGGAATATGCCCCAATGTCTTTATACTTACTTACTTACTTAGGTCCTCGGACCTATTACGTCCGTGATGTTTCCCTTACGGGACATAGGGCCTCCACTACACCTACGCGCCATCGTGTACGATTTCTTGAAATATATTTCAGCTCTCTCCAACTTTTCCCCAGTCGTGCCGATTCCTGTTCGACCGTTCTTCGCCATGTACTTCTAGGCCGGCCCACTTGTCTTCCCTCCTGTGTGAGCGGGTTCCACTGCATTGCTTGAGATGCAATGCACCGATCGCCTTTTCGAAGCGTATGGCCAATCCACTGCCACTTTCTTCTTCGTATAATGGAGTCTATGGGCTCCTGACCCGTTCTCGCATGAAGTTCGGCATTGGAGATACGGTTGGGCCAGAAAATCCTCAAGATGTTTCGTAGACATCTATTAACGAAGGTTTGCAGCTTTTTAGTGACAGTGTCAGTGACTTTCCAAGTGCTGCATCCGTAAAGCAGAACGGATTCAACATTGGAGCGGAACAGTCGTAGCTTGGTCTTTAAGCTAAAAGAGTTGTTTCTCCATATTTTGGACAGCATTGCGAACGCAGCCTTTGCTTTTCTGATTCGGCTGTTTACGTCCAGTTCAGTTCCGCCACCCGTAGAGACAATACTCCCAAGATATTGGAAATCCTCTACCATCTCTACCGGTTGTCCAGAAATATTTACTTGGATTGATGAGGAAGTTCCAAGGCTGATCATTTTAGTTTTTGCCGAGTTGATCTTAAGCCCTACGATTTCTGCTTCTCTCTCCACCCTTGTTGTCATTTGATGGAGATCCATGATCCTATGAGAGAGTAAGCATACGTCGTCCGCGTAGTCCAGATGTTTGAGGTGAGATTGCAGAGTCCACTGAATTCCCCCATTTCCATTTGACAAAGCTGCGTGCAGTACGTCACTTATCACCAACAGGAACAGTATTGGTGACAGTATACAGCCTTGCCTAACTCCACTTTGGATTTCAAACTCCTCTGACAGCCTACCTTTGTGCAAAACGTGACACCTGGATCCATCATATGTAGCCTTGATAATAGCAATCAATTTATCTGGGATGCCCCTCCTGTGCAAAGCAAGCCAAATAAATTCTCTATTGACACTGTCGAACGCCTTTTCAAAATCGATGAACAGCAGGTGAAGTGGTGATCGATATTCAACGCACTGTTCGATGATGATCCTCAAGGTGTTGATGTGATCAACACAGGAAGATCCAGTGCGGAAACCTGCTTGTTCGGCGTCGAGTGTGTCTTCGAGGTGGTCTTTAATTCGGTCCAATATTATCCTTGCTATTATCTTGGCTACTGCAGGCAGAACGCATATTCCTCTCCAGTTTTCGCACTGTGTGAGATCTCCTTTCTTTGGGAGCTTGACAATCATTCCTTTTTTCCACTCTTCAGGAAAGCTCTCTGCTTCCCAAGCTCTCTTAATAAGTGGGTGCAGTAGCTCGCTCGATGTCGTTGGGGCTGCTCCTAAGAGCTCTGCAGGAATACCGTCAAGTCCAACCGCTTTGTTGTTCTTCAGTGCTTTGATGGCGGTGATAATTTCTTCTTTACTGGGGGGTACGGTGCGTATTCGGGAAATTGTTACTTCGGGTAGCTCAGTGGGAGTAGGGTTCACTTCACTTGCGAAAACGCGGTTTAAAACCGCAGAAAAGTGTTCCCTCCACCTTATGAGCTGGTCCTCATCCGAAATTAGCAGGGATCCGTTTGTGTCTTTAACCAGGTGTTGTTTTGAGCTCTGGACACCAGTGAGCTCTTTGGTAATTCTGTAGACGGTCCTACTGTCACACCTACTAGCGGCTTCTTCTGCTTCTGTAGCCAGTGCGTTGATGTAGTTACGCTTATCACGTCGCACACTACGGTGAACTTCCCTCATCTTCATGCGGTACGTAGACTCAAGCTCGTTTCTCCCTGCTGCTGGGGTAGCTGCGATGCGAGCTTTAAGGTGTTTCCTTTCTTCGATCCTTGCCCAAGTTTCGTCGGAAAGCCAAGCACTATTTCTTCCTTGCGCCCGGCCGACTATACTTTCAGCACCGGATATGAACACATTTTTCACAGCACACCAATGATTTTCGATGGATGTGGTTTCCGTGCTGCTGATTGCGTTCAATCCTTGTGAAAGGTGGTCCCCTAGTTGTTGGCGCACTGCAGGATCCTTTAGTCTATCTGTATTAAACTTGGGCATTCGAGTGTTTCCTTGGGATCTCCGAACTGCAGCTGTACGCAATCTTACGGTAGCAACAATCAGATGGTGGTCCCGGGCCATTCCCATGTCAGCACCTCTTCTGTTACGGACGTCCTGGAGACTGCTTCTAAAACGCCGGCTGATCGCGAAGTGGTCAATTTGGTTGGAAGTTGCTTGTCTGTCAGTCGACACCCAACTGACTTTGTGGCACGTCTTATGCTCGAACATGGTCCCTCCAATAACAAGGCCGTTGGCGTTGCAGAAATCGACAAATCGTTCGCCATTGTCGTTTCGGTTACCAACACCATGTTTTCCCATGACATGCCTTAGCCCAGTGTTGTCATTGCCAACCTTGGCATTTAAGTCTCCCATCACCATAACTATATCACCTCGTGGAACGCTATCATAAGCAGCACTCAGCCGGTTATAAAAGGCCTCCTTCTCCTCGTCAGAAGAGAGCAAAGTTGGGGCGTAACACTGTATGATGGTGACGCGACGTACTCTAGTCCGGAACCTGGCTTTCAGGATCCTGTCACCTAAAGGCTCCCAGGAAATTAGGCTTTTGAGAGCTGTTTTGGAAAGCAGCAATCCAACGCCAGATTCCCGAGCGCTTCCAGGTGTTTTTCCGGAATAGAATAGTACAGTGTTACGGGTTGGTGACTTGAACTTCCCCGAACCCAGCCATCTAACTTCACTTATCCCTAAGATGTCCATCCTATACCGCATGAATTCCTTCTCTAGTTGCAGGAATCTGGCATTCTGAGGACCTTCTTTTCCATTGTCAAGAAGCGTCTTCACATTCCAGAAACCAATCTTTGTCCGGGTACAATAGCCAAAAGTCGTCAACGAGTTATCATTAATTATCCGAGGCGTAGTGTTGGTTTCGGTAGCGGGTTGATTTCAGTTACGGAGAATGCTAACCTCCGTAACCTATCCTAGAAAGCTAGGCCTTTTCGCACTTGTAATTTTAGCCTATTTATGTATATTGGGATACATAAATAGTTGCCCGGGGACCACCACGAGGAGGTAAAACAAGCACTTCATCGTGACTGATTGTTGCGCTACTGGCCCAGACCAAGTTCTGAGCAATCAATAGTTTCCCGATCAGGCACGATGCAGGTCGCCCATGTCTTTATAGAATATGTAAATATATAAATGTTTATTGAGTGGAATGAGTGCTCCCCTCATAAAATCAAGTTTGAACAAAACAAAATTTTGAGTTCGAGATGGGGGGCCCAATTAAATGTTTCTTCATGTGAGATATAGTAACATTACGAAAAAAAATATAAAAATGAGCCTGGGGTCGACCCACACTAGTAACTTCCCATTGGTGCCCTTGAAAACCATATACCTACATTATGTACATTTTTACCTAAGTGGTGGTTGGTAGAGTAGGTATATATTAAATTATTATATATTTTATATTGTATTAACTTTTGGTTTTTGGATAATCAGTATGTAGGTATAGATATAAAGATAAAGGGCAAAATGTGGCATTACCTATATTTTGTACTTTAGCTATTTATAATAGTAAAATTTTGATATTTTTTTTTGTAAATAGCTTATAAAATTATAAGAATCTTGCTCATTTAACTTTTTTTCCTAGCTCGTCTCAGTATGGAGGTATTAATTATCCCAATTATTTCAAAACAGACTATTGGCTAAAAAAAATAACAAAAATCAGGGAAGTGTAAAAAAAAAACATGGTTTCAAAGAATATAAAAAGGCAAATGAAGTGTCACATGTAAAATTTCGATTTTGAAGCGATTTTGAGTGTAAGAATTTTCAAATTAAGAAGTTTTTTCTTGTAACATTTTGATTTTTAACTTTTTAAAGGGTGGTAGTAGCCCGTAGCGTAATGGTTAGTGCGTTCAACTGTCACGCTGGAGATCTGGGTTCGCTTCCCAGCCTCGTTCACCTAAAAACTAAAAAGTTTTTTTTCAGGGCTACTGCCTCTTGCGAGGAATTGACAAATCCTCCAAGAGTATCACTTGTCACGAATAAGTGCTTCTCGTCTAGCCGTTCGGACTCGGCATAAAATTGTAGGTCCCTTCCATTCCTGTCGATAGGCGCACACAGGAATGGTTGCGAGTTGTTAGTCACTAGGCCCTGGTTCTTCATGAGCCGTTGTGCCACCCGATTTATTTATTTTATTTTTTTAAAAATCTCAAAATTACACAACATTTAAATGATGTATGGGTATATAATTTTTGGTAGAAATTTGAAATTTGAAATCGATATCATTGTTTTTTTTTTTTAATATTTGAGTTGAAAAACATTTGTTAAGAATTTTTAAGTTTTTTTTCCAGTTTTTTGCTCTAAAAAAAACTGCTTATTGAATTCTTTTAAAAAAATGATCAGTTCACTTCGGAATCATTTTTTGTTCTTGAAATATTTGAGACGAAAATTATTTTTCAACTGTTTTTCTTACTTAACAAAAAAAGAGTGTGTTGAATTTTTTTTTAAATATTTAACAACTTGGTATTGTGTAATTATGTGCAGAATAAAATTAGTCTGGTGAATATCTTATTCCGTTCTCGAGATATTCCAGATAAATGACATTTTACAGCTCCTTTTATAAATTGCTGTAGTAAAAAAACAGTTTATTGAATTTGTTAGAAAACCTTTTCAGATCGTCATGACAATAACCTGTAAATGATCCGAGGTCGATATCTTTATGCGCTATCGAGATTTGGTGGACGAAAAAAGTACCCCGAACGTACGTACCTACACACATACAGATACAGATACATCTTGCTAAAATCGACGGATTCTGATTCTAGAGACTTCAAAACATGAATATATGTCAACATTTTCAATTCGACAAATCGCACCAATTACAATAACTTGTAATGGGAAGTTAATTAGTAATCTTAATCTTAAAATATATGTATACCTATGTATGTAATGTACATCCATTCTACACATATTTTGTTTTATTGTTCAATGAAGAGTTATGGAGGTTGAATTGGATTTGGGGGCCCCCGAACACCGGAGGCCCGCGGCGAACCGCCCTCCACCCCTACCTTAGGCCGCCAGTGAGAAAAGCCATTCAAGATGAGTTTTTTTTTTTCTCAAATTTCATCAAAAATAGTTCTAACGATTTTTATTATTTTCATATTTTCTATTTTTTTTTCTTTTTTTCAAATCAATTTCATCTCAATACCAGTTTTGTAACACTTTTAAAATAAATGGCTCATAATAATAATAATATAATCACTTGATTGAATCCAGTCAAACTTGGGACTACAACTTGAAATGATGATGGGAGAACTAAGACCGACTTCATTGACGATGACAATTTCTATATTGGCTGCTTTCGCGAATAAAACTAGCATGAGAATGTTTTCCTTCTTTAAGAATTGAGAATGATAATGACGATTGAAAGTTTCCCACGGAATTTGTTGGTATCGGGAATTGATTTTCTAATTTTCATTATCCAAGCTTCTGTTTTTTGCAAATTCCCTTGCGATAGCCTTTATTAGGCATATTTGTTAGAAATACGTCAGTATGAAATACAAAACACTATCAAATCAGTTTCAGTTTTGCGGATTTTCAATTTCAACCATTTTCACACATTTGCATAAAGGCTTTTGTAACGTGTTGCATCTGAAAGCCTGGCTAATGTTTTGTTTAAAAATCATTTGGGAGACGGGGGCTTCAGTTCTTCTAGCTACTCTTGGCTACGTGCCTGCATACAAACGATTAAAAATATCAGTTGCGTTAGACCGCTTTTACACAAGGAAACTGAGTTGCCCGAAACTGTCTTGTTTGTAGGCGAGAAGGGTGTGAGGGGAGATTTTTTGTCTTCCTTTTACGCCCTTCTCGCCTACAAACTATAAATCGCCGGCAACTCAGTTTGTGTCAAAGGGGTCTTATTGATGGAATTTTGTTTTGAATTAGCTATATGTTTCTTTTTTGTTTTCTTTCTACAATCTTAGAAAATTAAATTAAGTTACATAAAAAAAATCATACCAAATCTATGTAATCTGAAAAAGTAAATTGAATTTTTATTTTTGCCGTCTATGAAAATAAAATCTTTCATCTCATCCTTGTAGCTTGATTTTTGTTATAACATTATAAATATAGTCCTCGTAAATTAAAGAAATATAAAAAACAGTTATTTTTGTTCGATTTGTTGCTCCTTTATTACATGAAGGTCTTATTGCAATAACATGATAGAAATGGAATTATTAATCTTTAGAAAATAAAAATTATAGGTACAAATATATATGGAATACGATACGAATCCTTTTCTCTTGTTGACTTCTCTGTCACCAATTCTGTCTAAACGTCGATCCTTTTATGCCTACATACAATTGGTGTGATACAATAGAACAATCCCAGTAAGCCCGTAAAACAAATCTTATGCAATGCTTAACAAAGCTAAAACAAAACTCTTGTACATATATATAAAATTATACTCATCCCTTCCGATGGAATTATCCGTTTTAATTGCTGTTTTTGAAGTAATGTTACAACGCGATGAAATTTGTTTCAATCTTTTTTCTCTTTTTTTCAAATTTTAAATTAATTAAAAAATTAAATTTATATCTTCGTAATATCTGTTTATCATTATTGTTTTTTATTTTTTTTTTGTAATAAAATATTACTTGAATTATGTTAAAAAATTCATAATAGCATGGCTAAAAAGATTTATACATTTTTGTAAAAAGAAAAAATATTTAATTCACAATATGTGCTTGTTGTATGTAATCAATATAAAAATCAGACGAACAAAACATACTTGAGGAAAGAATTTTAAAATAGATTACTTTTGTAATAAAATTTCAATAATGTGAATTTTAATTTGGCTATTAGTTTAGCTTAAAAAAAAGATGACATTTCTGTAGGGAAGTTGCAGAAGAACTGCATTTTTAGTGTGAAATACTCACAAAAGTTCCGGGCTTTTAGTTAAGGTAAACCAAGTTGACTCAGAACAAATTCAAACATATATCTCTTTTATTATCCGAGAAATCCTTCGTTTTATGTGAGTTTTTCATGTGCCAAATTGGGTGATTCATAATCCAAGCTTAAAGAAACAAAAAAAAAAATCAGAAATCCAATCGGTTTTGATAAAAATTAAACGAACACAATTCATAAAAACGATTATGTCCACTTTGCTAGAAAAGAGGTCAGCTGTTCATTGTAAACAATTTCAATCATTTAAAAATATAAATTATTTTATAGGGAAAAGAAAGCGAAAGAAAATGAAGTCTTCATATTGGTTCACATCAGTTTTATTTGTTTAGGTGCCTTAAAATTTAAAGACGATAGCGCAAAATTTTAAACAATTTCTTGTTAAGGGCTTAACATTTTTCTAGTTAAAAATTTCTTAGCAATTTACTATCTATCCAAAATTTTAAACCTTTTGCTAACTAGTAAATTGCATTTGTAGGGTTTGAATTTGATGAACACAATCATTGTTTTTATGCGCTGTAAATTAATTATATGTTGATGGAAACCCATCATGTGCTTGAAATAAGTATTCGATATTTATATTTTTTTATCATTTTAACTTCATAATTTACAATATAACCTAAAAAAAAACAAAAAAAAAATATAGAAAAAAAAAGTTGGGTACCAGTAGGACTCGAACTTGGAACATTCCTATACCTTTAGTACAATACTAAAAAGATAAAATAGCCAGTTGGTGATTTTAACTTAAGTAAAATGTTAGGGGTTAGTACAATGCTAAACTCGTTTAAAATTAGCAAAACACAATTTTTAACCTAGTATCATACTAAAAATGATTTAACATCGTACTTAATCGTCTTAAATTTTGCGCCGATATTTTTAACGGAAGCCCACCCAGTTGTTACCAACTATTTTCTTTCAGCTATGTAGTTAATGCTCGCAAATTTTGTATTCGTGAAATACTTTGAATGTGAGTTTTCGATCAGTTTTCGATATCATATGACAGTGGCGTAGATAGGGGGATAAACTGTATTAATCCCCCCCCCCTACACAGTTAAGAAAGAAAAAGTGGTATCAACTGGTTTGGTTTAATTGCGGAAAACAATATAGAGAATCTTATAACACTTTGAAGAGATAAAATCTGACTCAAAGGTTTATATGCAAAACGATGAGTTCAACCTTTACTCATTTTTCTTAGATCTTTCTTTTTTTTTAATGTTACCTTAAAAATACTTTAAAAAAATGAGTCTGGGGTCGAACCACACTAGTAACTTCCCATTGGTGCACTTGAAAACCATATACAAATGTACAAAAAACATGGTTTCAAAGAATATAAAAAAGCAAATTAAGTGTCATTATGCAAAACTTCGATCTTGAAGCGATTTTGAGTGTAAGAATTTTTCGAATTAAGACATTTTCGAAAAGTTTTTTCATGCAACATTTCGATTTTGAGCTTTTTTAAGGTTGGTTTTAAATACTTCAAAATTACACAACATTTAGATGTTTTTGGTAGAAATTTGAAATCGATATCATTGTTTTTTTTTCAAAATATTTGAGTTGAAAAACATTTGTTAAGAATTTTTAATGGTTTTATTTCCATTTTTTTTTGCTCTAAAAAAAATATATTTATTGAATTAAAAAAAAAATATGAGTTTTTAACTACGCCATTATATAATAGATTGGGTTCGGAATCATTTTTTGTTCTTGAAATATTTGAGACGAAAATTATTTTTAACTGTTTTTCTTAGTTTAAAAAAAAAGTGTCTGTTGAATTTTTTTTAATATTTACCAATTTGGTATTGTGTAATATATGTGTACCCTTCCTCTCCTTCTACCCCTCCCTCCCCTCCCTCGACGGTACGGCGTTGACGCTGTCCGGCGCTACTACCCCTCCTCTCCTAAAGCTTCCACAACGGTACGGCGATGACGCTGTTCGGCTTTCCCTCACCCGATATCATCCTTCTCTCGACAGTACGGCGATGAAGCTGTCTGTCGTTCTCTCCCACTGACGGTACGGTGAAAAAGCTGTCCGGAATCCTGCAACCATTCCTTCCTCTTCAGTATGGCGATGACGCTGTCTGAAATCCTTCCCCCTTCTATATCCTACCCTACCCCTACCTTTCCTATTGGGCTGGATCAATGGTGTTATACGTACCGTGCCGAGGATCAGCCTGGCTGAGGGCCCAATTAAAAATACTAGCTCAGTCGTTAACGGAGTATCCGGATACCTGGCGACCTCCGGATTAAACTAACCTTATCTGTATATGCGAATCTCTGTACAGATGGACCACCCTTTCTTCGCCTCTCGTGGGAACAAAATGAACAAAAACAAACAAAAGACAAAAGGATAGATAGTTGTGAGACCGGTTCTTCTTCTAAACCGGGCGGCAGCACGGCGCCAGCGCTGTTTGTCGTTTCTCCTGTGTTGTGTATCAGTGGGGAGGTTGCGGCTAATCGTGATCCCTCATCTGATGCACCTCGCAGCGAGGGAAGTGAAAAGGTAGCTGTACCTAAATCCAGTAGTAGTGGGGTTGTGAATAATGGTCCCGCTACTACTATTGCGAGTGAACCTCGGCAACCGTCCCGAAAGGAAATCCAACCAAGTGCTGCTGTGGTTGTGAAGCATGGCCCTTCCAGTGCTGGGGGGGTTCTCTTCCGGGTACGGCAAAACGAAAAACACGGTACAGACCATCTAAAAATCTGTATAAGGATAAACGTAATGCTTCGAGGATACTGAAGAGCTCTGATGAGCCCGGAGGTACGTCGCAGCATGACGTTAGAATTGAGTGGGCAAAGCACATTCTTGCTAATGCACATACCAGCGGCGACTCTACGTCAAAGCGAGAAAGGTCTATGGAGGGTGCCACACCGGTACCCAAACGGCCCAGAGTGCATAACACCAGCACTCCCCTCAATCCAAATAGCGGACCCGCTAAACCCGCTAATTCTTATAGGGACATTTTAAAGGGTAAAATCGTGATTGCGGTTATCGACAGGAGCGATATAGATGGCACGATTTCTTCTGATCGGTGGCAGGTGGCAAAATTGAAGCTCTCGGCTGGCTTCTTAAGTGTTATGAAGGAGAACCCGGGACCACCTCCGATCACAAGCGATGGCGGTTGGCATCAAGGACATGTCAAACTCATCGTTTGTGACGATCAGAGATCTTGTGATCTGTACAAGCTTGCTGTTAGTAGGCTAGGTGAAATCTGGCCAGGTGCGAAACTCGAGGTTGTTGCTAAGGAGGACATCCCATGCAGACCAAGAGCTCGCACTTGGATTCCAGCTGAACCTTCCTGCATGGATGATATTCTCCAGGTAATCAAACTCAGCAATCCATCCCTGCCGACTCATAACTGGAAAGTCGCAAAGCT
The DNA here is from genome assembly GCA_949320155.1 of Melangyna quadrimaculata. Classification (NCBI taxonomy): domain Eukaryota; kingdom Metazoa; phylum Arthropoda; class Insecta; order Diptera; family Syrphidae; genus Melangyna; species Melangyna quadrimaculata. The sequence goes on from OX439486.1 coordinate 12,638,078, forward strand.
GGAGGAGGCAAGGGGTCTTTATAGGAGCGCGATCGTCGTGGTCAATAAGGAATCCCTTGCCCCCTTGGCGCGGACTCAAGGTGTGATTCGGTTTGGTTTTGAGACGATTACCTTACGAATATATAAAAAAGATGAGGTGATCGCGGAATGCGAGCCTCCACACCCTCTTGAGGCTGAACCTGTGGTTGGGGACCCGGCTGCATTTATTACCTTCCCTAGTTTGGAAGAGGATGCATCCAGGACATCCTCTATTACAGCTCATTCCTCTACACACGTTGACAGTCAGACCGAAATGGAGACTGAAGACTACCTAAACATGGTTCTTCTGAGTGAGGATGAGCTCTTGGGCTCCTCTTCTGACTCGGAAGATGTTAATAAAACGGTGGTGGAGGCTGGTCTGCCTGAATGTAGCCAGAATGCTGCAGTTAGTCCAGATTAACCTCCAACACTCCATTAAGGCTTCGGCCTCTCTTCTTCTCCGTCTATCCAGGGGGAATGAAGATATCGTTCTGATCCAAGAACCATGGATTGTCAAATCCCTGGTTAAGGGACTCGGAACTCCTGGATACTACTTACTGTATGCGTCAGATAAAGGTGAACCTAAATCTTGCATACTCGTTAAAAGTAGCATTAATGTATATTTACTCCCTCATTTCAGCGACAAAGATATAACCGCAGCCAGGCTAAAAACGACAAACGGCATGTACTGGCTAGTGTCAGCTTATCTCGGCCATAACCACCTTGGCCCTCTTCCCAGTAATACACTTGAAAGTATAGTCACTGAAGCAGAACGGCAGAAAATCCGCCTAATAATTGGAAGTGACGCTAACGCCCATCATACAGTATGGGGCAGCACTGACATCAATGATAGAGGTGAGTCTCTTTTCGATTATATCTAAAGTACTAACCTTATAGTAAGTAACGTTGGGAACGAACCCACATTTGTTACTAAAAACCGACAAGAGGTACTAGACATAACTCTAGTCTCAGACACTATTCATCAATCTATTATGAGTTGGAAAGTTTCAAAAGAACATTCGTTCTCCGATCACAGATAAATTCAGTTTAGTCTGAATGTTGAAGTTCCCACTACCCGACCAGAATTTCGAAATTTCAGGAAAACTGATTGGTCCAAATACAGGAAAACACTTGATAGTTTAATTAAACCTGAACTTCTAAGTCCTCCCTCTGAACTTGACACCAAAGTCAATGACCTCACGTTAGCCTTAAATAAGTCAATGGCCATCTCCTGTCGACTTATTCAAATAAGGGGAAAAGGAAAACCACATTGGTGGACCTCAGGGCTTGAGCCTCTCAGAAAAAACTGTAAGAAGCTCTTCAATAGAGCAAAAAACACAAGAGCAGTTTCAGACTGGGAATCCTATAAAGAGGCCCTAAAATCATATAAAAAAGAATTGAGGAAATATAAACGCTCTTCTTGGAGAGCCTTCTGTGGCAGAGTAGAAGAAACCTCAGAAGCATCAAGACTTAGAAAAATCCTCTCAACCAGTCCAGCAATGCCCAGCTGTTTGAAAAATGCTGACGGCTCTTGGACAAATACTTGCGAAGAATCACTCAATCTGCTATTAGATACTCATTTTCCAGGTAGCTCCCAAACTTTAAACAGTACTGATCACATTAGATCTAACAATAATCTAACTTTTCCACAAGGTTTGATAACAAGGGAAAAATTGTTGTGGGCTATCAACAGCTTCAAACCTTACAAGTCTCCAGGACCAGACGGCATAATACCAGCCGAACTTCAAATGAGCTCATGTATAATGCTGCCTATTTTAGAAATAATCTTTAATAGCTGCTTGAACTTGGCTCATATTCCTAGTTCATGGAGAGAAGAAAAAGTTGTTTTTATACCCAAAGCAGGTAAATGCTCCCATGTTAATCCGAAAGATCTCAGACCTGTTAGTCTATCATCATTCCTTCTCAAAGCTTTTGAACGACTGATTGATATTCACTTACGTACCAGTATTGATACGAGACTCTTGTCTCAGTCTCAACACGCGTACTGCAAAGGGAAATCGGTGGAAACGGCACTACATACTTTGGTACGCACCATCGAATATTCCCTCTACCATAAAGAATATACAATGGTTGCTTTCCTAGATATAGAAGGCGCTTTTAACAATGTCGACACATCTGCAATCGCATCTTCACTCCCATGTCTGAAGGTAGACAGTTCGCTTGGTGAACTGATCAATCAAATGCTGACAAGCAGGATTATCAATTCAAAACTGGGCGATTTCTCTGCAAAAAGATCAGTCAGTAGAGGTACGCCACAAGGCGGTGTTCTATCTCCCCTTCTCTGGAACCTTGTAGTAAACGAACTGCTTACAAGCCCGGAAGCGGAGGGCTACAGAGTGATTGCCTATGCGGACGATGTTGCTATCGCAGTATCAGGTAAGTATCCTATTGTCTTAAAGGATCTCTTACAAAATGCCTTAAACAAGCTAATAGACTGGGCAGAAAGGTGTGGACTGGGTGTCAACCCCCACAAAACTGATATTGTCCTCTTCTCCAGGAAATATAAAATTCCACACATAGATCCTCGTAGTAGCCCGTAGCGTAATGGTTAGTGCGTTCGACTGTCACGCTGGAGGTCTGGGATCGCTTCCCAGCCTCGTCCACCTAAAAAACTAAAAAGTTTTTTTTCAGGACTACTGCCTCTTGCGAGGAATTGACAAATCCTCCAAGAGTATCACTTGTCACGAATAAGTGCTTCTCGTCTAGCCGTTCGGATTCGGCATAAAATTGTAGGTCCCTTCCATTCCTGTCGAAAGGCGCACACAGGAATGGTTGCGAGTTGTTAGTCACTAGGCCCTGGTTCTTCATGAGCCGTTGTGCCACCCGATTTATTTATTTATTTTTTACACATAGATCCTCCCACCATTAAAGGAATTCCACTTACATTCTCCGACAAAGCTAAATATCTGGGTCTTATTTCAGATAAGAAGTTAAGTTGGAAACCTAATATAGAAGAAAGAGTCCGGAAGGCCACAGTAGCACTCTTCTCTTGTAAGAAAGCCATTGGAAGTAAATGGGGACTCCAACCCCGTATTACTCACTGGCTATACATCTCCGTAATTAGACCGATTCTAACATATGGGGTGGCAGTATGGTGGACAGCTCTAGATATAGCGGTTAACCAAGATAAACTTAGTAAAGTCCAAAGATCAGCTTGCATGTGTATAAGTGGAGCACTTCGTTCTACTCCCTCCGCGGCACTGGACACTCTTCTTCATCTGACACCCCTCGATATATTTAGTAAACAAACGGCAGCGAGTTCGGCAATCCGTCTTAAAGCCTCTTCACAGTGGACCAATAATGAAATAGGCCAAACAGGTATTCTGAACTCATACAGATCACTTCCAAGTATAATTGACTACACCATCCCACAATTCCGTTTCGATAAAAATTTTCAAGTTGCCATACCCTCCCGATCCACATGGGAGGACGTGACATTCTTGGAAGACGACTCGATTCACTTTTATACGGACGGTTCAAAAACCGATGATGGGGTTGGTGGAGGCGAGTACTCAGAAAGATTAAATTTAAGTCTCGCATTTCGTCTTCCAGACCATTGTAGCGTGTTTCAGGTGGAACTTTTGGCGATAAAAGAAGTTTTATCTTGGCTTAAAGAAAACGTGATATTGACTTCTGATATCCGCATCTTCTCAGACAGCCAAGCTGCCATAAAATCTCTCGACTGTGTCTCTACAAACTCTAAAACAACCCTTAACTGTCGATCATCTCTTATAGAGATGGCGCAGCAGTTCCAAATTCTCCTTTGTTGGGTGCCGGGCCATAGGGACATTCCGGGTAATTGTAAAGCTGATGAACTCGCCAAAGTTGGAACAAGACTACCTATTTTACCTGAAAAGGTAGACACCGGTATGCCAATAGCTACATGCAAATTTTTGCTGAAGCAAGATGCTTTAAGGAGAACAAACCTTAGGTGGAACAACTTAACCACTTGCCTGGCGACAAAACAGATCTGGCCTACGCTAGATGTGAGGTGCTCTAAGTGTTTGATATCTTTGAAAAGATTGCATATCAGCGCCGTAATTGGTGTCATAACCGGTCACTGTCTTATAGGCAAGCACGCAAAGCGGCTTGGAGTTTTCACAAACGATTTTTGTAGGAGCTGTATGGATGAAGAGGAGGAAGAATCTGTTTCTCATCTTCTCTGCACATGCCCTGCCCTATCTAAAAGACGTAGGCTCCATCTCGGAGACTTCTTCTTCAATGATCCTAGTGATCTGACAAACATAGACATAAGTAGTCTCGCACGCTTCATTAGAAGCTCCAACTGGTTTTAACGAGCGGGGAGAAAATCTCTCTAGATTCACGTGGTATCACAACGGACCAACTTATGGTCTAAGTGTGTCAGTCCCTTGCTGGCAGCCACTTCAACCTAACCTAACCTAATATATGTGTTAAATAAAATTCCGTTCTCCAGATAAATGACATTTTACAGCTCCTTTTTAAATTGCCGTAGTAAAAAAACGATTAATTCAATTTGGTTAGAAAATCTTTTCAGCACGTTATGACAATATTATCTGTAAAATAAAATGTCGATATCTTTATTCGTTCTCGAGATATGGTGGACAAACAAGTACCCCGAACGTACGTACATACACATCTGCAGACATCTTTCTAAAAACGACGGATTCTGATTATAGAGACATCAAAACGTGAAGATATGTCAACATTTTCAATTCGACAAATTGCACCAGTTACAATAACTTCCAATGGGAAGTTAAAAAAGAGTCAATATTTTACCTATAAGATCAAGTATTATCACGATGATGAAGAAGTCAACAAAAAGTGGGTTATAAATATTTGTTTACAATTTTATTACATGTAAATGTTTAATTTAGGTAGAATTATGAGTACCTCAAGTAATAAAAAGCCGATATACCTCTGTCAGTTGCTTCGCTTGTTTAAATCTCTGTCAGTTGTTCTTCATACGTCATAATTCATAACACTTTGTAAATATGTATATAAACAGTAATATTTTATACCTATTTTTGTTTTTTAATTTTTGTGTACCTATTGCTTGAATTTACGTTTTCAGGCCAAAAGTAAATGAAAAGACAATTAAACAGTGCGATCTTCTGGTGAACCCGATGTAGCATATTATATTTTTTTTCCGATTTGGATACCTCGACCGTAATTTGAATCTCCGACGTAGCATGCGTTGCGGAGAATGTTCCGCTTCGACGGCTGATTTATTCCCGATAGCAATAAATTACGAGGAAACCTTTCGACCTTTCATTTAAGTCGCTATTTTTTTAAGGAGGCAAATATTATTTACAATAGCCCCCAATACGTCTCACTTTGATCGAATTCGTATGAGTTGTATACCATATACTATATATACTTTATGCAGACGATATTTTGCTACTATCCGACAATCCGGCTTCCTTGCAAGCAATGATAAATAGTTTCGCAAATTATTGTACAAAATGGAATCTGCTTGTGAACTCGAATCAGAAATAGTAATTTTTCGAAACGGTGGACGCCGGGCAGCTGAGGAAAAATGGACTTTTTACAGCGATGAAATCAAAATATCAAACAAATATAAGTACCTAGGAGTTACTCTGACTTACAATATGTCGTGGACAGAGCATCTTACGCAGAGACTTGCAATGTCAAAAAATTCAGTAAATGATACCTGGTCGAACTTCATCAGAAACAAAAACATACAACACTCAGCTAAGTATAAGATATATGAAGCTGCTTCAAAATCAGTTATGAACTACTGTGCTCAAGTTTGGGGATATTCCGAGTATAACGAAGTAGAAAATTGTAACGGTTTTTCCTTAAAAGATGTTTCTCATTACCTAGTAACACGCCAAACTACGTACTCAATCTAGAAACAGATTTTACAAAAGCCTTCCTTTCAACACTTGAACTCTATTTCAAATACATCCAAAGAGTAAGCACCCTTCCCTTAAACAGATTGCCGAGACAACTTTCAGATGTCATTGTGAGAAAGCAAATTTACTGGGCTAATGAATGGTCAGAACTCTTCAAAGAAGTCAACATCGAGTTAAACTGGTCTACAAAGTCTCAGTGGAAAGCATTGCATACAGAAACCTGCGCAAAACTCATGGAAAGACACTGGGTAGAACACACAAACAGAGCTCTTCAATCATGCTTCCACGATGAGTATTGTAACCTGAACTATGCCGAGGTGCCAAACTACTTCGAAGACAGTAACTCACGCGAGATGATAAGTATGGTGTTTAAGGCCAGGTGCGGATTGCTTAATCTCAATGCAAGAGCATTTAGAAGAGATTCGGTTGGCATTTGTACGATCTGTAAACTTGATGCTACTGAAAATACATACCACTTTGTAGGAGTGTGCCCTTGTTTTCGGACATACAGAAGACAGTTCTATAGAAGTGAAAGCCTTAACCGTGACCAGTTCCTCGAAATTCTCAACGGACAATGTTATACGCAACTTTACAATTTCTTAAAAAACGCTCTAAGATATCGAAATCTAATCATAAATGAATATTCTTAAAAAAAACAAATCCATAACTAAGCTTAAAAAAATTTAATATAGTCAACACTTTAACCTGACAGGCAACTTAAAAAGTTATTGTCATTTAATTTAATTTTATTATAATGAAATCCAACCATTTGTAAAAAACTTTGTGGAAAATAAAATTTTGTATCTATCTTTATCTATCTATCCATATACTATGTTTAAAAAGATACAGCCCTGTTCTGCTTTACGATTCTTTACTTTAAATTACTTTTTGAAAGCGGAAGACTTTAAATATTTAAAGTCTTATCCCGTGACCACGAAGAGTGTAATTTCTTCGAGACGTGGGGAAAAAGAAATTAATAATATTTCTAAATATTTACGCGGTATGTTCCGAAATTCTTAAAAAAGTTTAAAAATTTCATATTTAAAGTAAGTTAGATCTGGGGATATTTTGTCTCCACAAAACGCGTGCCTCTTTTCTTCCTTGCTATTGTTCAATTTATTCTTCTTCAATAAATTCTTACATAGATGTTAGGGCAAATTCCTAAACGCAAAACTTGCGCAAATAATTCCTAAATGCAAACATTAAAATCCCTGCAAAGCAGATTGTCCCAAAACGTAGTCGACTTTTTTACTTTCGCAAATGTAAAAGCATTTGACTTACTTACTTTTGATGGCGCCCACAGCCCAGGATGGGCTTCGGCCCCAACTAACAAGCCCCTCCAGCCAGCTCTGTCCCTAACTAGCCGCTTCCAGTTGCGCACACCGAGTGCTTTGATGTCGTCATTCAGTTGATTGCGCCACCTGCTACGGGTTCTTCCTCTCCTGTGTACCCCATCGGGGTTGGATTCGAAGACTCGTCGGGCAGGTGCGTTGCTGTCCATACGCTCCACGTGCCCCAGCCATCTCAGCCGCTGTATTTTCAGCTTTTTGACCAGGTCAACGTCGCTGTATAGCCCGTATAGCTCGCCGTTGAATCTTCTCCTCCATACTCCTTCGATACACACCGGACCGAAAATCACACGAAGAATCTTCCTCTCAAAGCACCCTAGCAGATGTTGAATAGGTTGCATGATAACGCGTCGCCTTGCCTCAATCCTTTCTCAACATCAAAGGAATCGGTGGTGTTCTTACCAATTTTGACGGAGCAGCGAGATTTCTCCATCGTCATCCTGCACAGACGGACGAGTTTGGGATACCGAGACTCGACATGGCTCTGTATAATTCGTCCCTTTTCACGCTATCATACTCGACTTTTAAATCGATAAAAAGGTGGTGTGTATCGATCTGGAATTCCCGGGATTTTTCTAAAATCTGTCGGAGTATGAACATTTGATCGACGGTTGACTTGCCTGGCCTAAAACCGCACTGATAAGGGCCGATCAGATCGTTGACAAAAGGTTTTAAGCGGTCACACAGGATGGCCGACAAGATTTTATAAGCGACGTTTAGGAGACTAATTCCTCTGTAGTTGGTACATTTCAGAACATCTCCCTTTTTATGGATGGGGCACACTATACCGAGGTTCCATTCATCGGGCATACTTTCCTCCGACCAAATTTCGCAGATGAGCTGGTGTATGCTCCTAGCCAATTCATCACCCGCTGATTTAAATAGTTCGGCTTGTAAGCCATCCGCACCAGCAGCCTTGTACGACTTAAGTTTGGATATCGCCAGCCGCACTTCGGTTAGGTCGGGTGGACGGAACTCTTGGCCATCATCATCCAAGTTGAATGGAGCGTTCTGCCTATTAGCGGCATCTTGGCTGTCTTCGCCATTAAGCAGTCTAGAGAAGTGTTATTTCCAGATCCTCAGCACTGACTGTGTGTCTACTACCATATTCCCACTCTCATCTCGGCAGACTTCCGTGCTAGCCTTGAATCCTTGGGTGGATCGATGCACCCTCTGATAAAGTTTTCGAACATCTCCCCTACCGCTACAACCCTCAATAGACTCTACCGCCCGCTTCTCGTGCTCTTTCTTTTTCCTCCTGAGAAGTCGGCGTTCCCCTTTTCGTTTCAGCCCGTAGAGCTCCCGGGCCACTCTCTCAGCAGCTCTTGTTCGAGTCTGCAGCATTGCCTGGTAGGCCTCGTCCTTAGCTGCATGCGCTAGCCGGCACTCTTCATCGAATCAGGGGTTTCGTTGTATTCGCCTAGTGAAACCCAGCACATCAGAGGCGGCACTTCTGATGGCTTGTTGACAGTGTTCCCACTGGTCCTCTGCACTTGATGCTGGTGGCTGACCTCCTGAGAGATTAAGAGTTACGTGGTCTGCAAAAGTTCTGGCGGTCTCTTGCGATTTAAGCTTCTCGACATCGAATCTTTTCACAGCATCTGCTCTGCGTTGTCGCGTCATGGATATCCGCTTACGTAGTCTAGCTACCACCAGGTAGTGATCCGAGTCAATGTTGGCCCCTCGGAACGTTCGGACGTCCAAGATACTGGAAGCATGTCTCGCGTCTATCGCAACGTGGTCGATTTGGTTGACGGTTACTTGATCACGCGACCGGCAAGTCCCCTTGTGTATATTGAGGTGTGGGAAGTAGGTGCTTGAGATGATGACATTTCACCCCGCCGCAAAGTCTGCCAGCCTGTGTCCGTTGCATGAAGTTTCGTCGTGTAGGCTGTGTCCTCCCACTATCGAACCAAAGATGCCCTCCTTTCCGAATCTTGCGTTGAAGTCACCAAGAATAATCTTCACGTCGTACTTCGGGCACATATCATACGATGTCTCCAGGAGATCGTAGAATGCTTCTTTGGTTGAATCCTCTCTCCCTTCATGGAGGGCGTGAACACAGATCAGCGAAATGTTCTTAAATTTACAGCTTTCCACGGGGATTTAAACCCCGTCTCCAGCTGAGGTACTAGACACCCGATGTTCACCACTAGGAGGTGAGAGTAGGAGTTGGTAGACAGAGGTGGGTTTTGAGAAAAACCTGTGGACGCTTGTGTCCTCTTGAATGCACATAACTACCGTTTTGAACATCTAAAAGCATTTGAGCAAATGTAAGAAAAAAAAAAAAAAAAAAATGAGCAAATGTAAAAAATATCTTGCGCACTTCACTTGCATTTGTATTTGTTTGGCGTTAGTTGTGTCTGGAATTTTGCTACACTTAATTTATTTGTTTTTTTTTGAAAAAAAGTTATTTATGTTTACTAAAAGACAAAAAAAAACTATTTTATGACTAATTTTAAAAGTATGGAAAATTGAAAACTGAAGGCTAAAAAAGCGTCTGGGGTCAAGTTCTTAAGGAAATATTAGAAAACAGTCCTCAATTTTCTTTTACGAAAGTAGAAATGCTTCGTAAATGGAGCAACCTTCTTCCAACATATAAAACAATAAAACAAAGGAATGGGGAAACTGGAGGAGGTGCAACAAGATGGGAGTACCTACTTTGACTTGTTTGTTAATGATGTGTAGATATGGAACAAAGCAACATCAGCTCAGTAAAATGTTAATTAAAATAATTTTTGTTTGGGGGTCCATAATTCATTACAGCTAAAATCAACAAACAACGCAAATGTCCGTTCCGAAACGTCATATTTATGCTATGCAAACATGCTTTTAACATTTCAACTTGCTTTTTACATATGATTTGCATTTATTTTTCTTTGCAAATGTTGCGTTTAGGAATTTGACCTAAAGCCTAAGGTTTTATCTGGTCCTTACTTTTCTCCAAGATTAAAAATATTGGAATAATTCCAAATGGATTTAAGGATCAGAGTAATGTAATGAATTCGAACTGAGAATTTTGCAGGCCGTTGCGATCAGGATTTAAAAAAAAATATATATATATGAGTATATAGTGTCTTATGACGTTTTTGCAATAAGTCCTTCAAATTAATATTCGTTTGGGTTGTTTGTATTTCTTGTATATATTTCCCTGCCCTTGAAGTTTTTTATTTGGTATTTTTTTTTTAAGTTTTTTATTAATACTCATTATGGTGTCACCAGTTATATTTCGTTGAGCTTTATAAAAATATAAAGAAACATCTAAAAAATGTTTTATAGTTAAGTTTTTTTTTTTGCTTTTGTTGTTTGTTTATATTTTTTGCGTATATATTTACATATTTATGCTTTCGTTTTCATTTATATACGTTTTTTTTAATTTAAATTATTATGATCATACATTAAATTCCGATTGTATAGTGTGTGTAGGTAAACAACACTTGAAAGGTTTTGTTTAAGTATTTTTAGTTTTGATTTACTTTGGCAAAATTTCAATATAAAAAAAGGTAATAATATATAAAAAAAATGTTCGTGTTAATCGGATAGTAGACAAAACAGCAAATTAATACACCCCAGGACAGTATATGGGTATGATAAAGAACAGTCGTTTTTTATTGCTGCTTTTCAAACATATTGGCGACGATAGAAAACTAAACGGCTGTTTGTTTAAATGACTTCAATTCTAACACTAGCTAATATTATATTTTTCTGAAAAGACAAAATTATTTTTTAATATATTTGTACATTAGCTTTAAGATTTCAAAAACTTACAAAATTAAAGGAGCGAACATTTGCGTTTCGATTTGGGCTGCAATACGGGACACAATACTGAACGAATAGCCTCATCGAATACGGTTTTAAGTCCCTTTTGAGTCAAAGCAGAGCATTCAAGATACTTAACAGCTCCAATTTCTTTTGCCATGGCAAGACCCTGCGAATAAATGGAACAAAATAGGAATATGTAATAATCAAAATAAAGTGTTTTTTTTTTCAATTGAATAAAGTTTTAGGATCTATCACGAAATCTCGTGAGACAAGCATCCGTGTTCTGCATTCCATTGCTTGTAAATATACATAAATCTTAAAAGTTAATTGAGTGGTCTTAAATTCCGATTGCAATGGAATTTATCAATTTGAAATTCGATAGTGAAAATCGATGTCCTAGACTTCGTATTCAATCCACTACTATATTAATTCCGTTTGAATTGGTGAAATTAATTCATTTGTTTTCACGAAATAAAACATATATTTATTGTTTTTGCTTTTAAATATGCTGCCAGGATAGAACTGACACTCTTGGGCCATAATTTGGTCCGTTGTGATACCACGTGAATCTAGATTTGTCCCAACTCGTTAAAACCAGTTGAAGCTTCTTATAAAGCGCGCGAGACTACTTATTTCTATGTTTTTCCGACCACTAGGATCATTGTACTAGAAATTTCCCAGATGAACCCTGCATCTCCACATGGGGAACCGATTCTTCTTCTTCTTTGTCAACACAGCTTCTGCAAAAATCGTTTGCGAATACTTCAAGCCACATTGCGGTTATGACACCAATTATTACGGAGCTGATCTGCAATCTCATTAAAGACATTAAACACTATAGCGCTTCAGATTCGGCGTAGGCCAGATCTGTTTGGTAGAAGCAAATAAGTTTAGCAATATACAAATCTAAGGGTGGGTCGATTTTAAAATTGAATATAACAAGTTGTATATGAGATATCAATAAGGTTTTATCTTTATTTGAGAGACCTATCAATGACATTATGTGTGAAATATAACATCGTTCAAATGGCCAGGGTGGCTTCGCTGGGTGACGCGGGTTCGAAAAGTCCAGTTTTCGATGACATTGATGCATAAAACAGGCTGAAATTGGCCGATGGCATCGATTATGTTGTCTTTAAGGGCCGCGATGGTTTGCGGCTTATTCGCATAAACCTGCGAATTAAGAAAGCCCCACAAGAAAAAGTCCAAAGGGGTCAAATCACACGATCTTGGTGGCCAATACACGTCGCCTCGGCGCGAGATAACCATGCAAGAATATCGCTGGAGCTGTGTGCCACGTAGCACCATCCTGTTGAAACCATATGTCTTCGGTGTCCATATCATCCAATTCAGGCCACAAGAAGTTGGTGATAATCGACCTATAGCGATCGCCGTTGACGGACCGATGACGCCTCCAGCCCAAAATCCACAACAAACAGTAACTGTATTTGGATGCATTGGCACCTCGTGAATCTTGCGTGGATTGGTGTCGTCCCAAATCCGGCAATTTTGATTATTCGCGTACCCATTCATCCAAAAATGGGCCTCATCGCCAAAGATGAATTTTCGACCAAAATTGGGATCAACTTCCAAAACCCAATTTGCACGTGTTGCTCGACGCTATAACTTACCATAATCATTTGTCTTTAATAACTGATTAAAAGACGGTATTTTGACAGAAAGTAAAAGAAACAATATGGCCGCCACAAGCTGTCAAAATCGACCCGTCCTTATTCGGAAACCCTTATTATTAACGCATTTTTTAGTGCAATCAGTTTTATTTAAAATTTTACAAATATTCATAAAATTAAAATCAATTTGTGTTGTATAAAAAAGTATATTTAATTGGAAAAAATATTTTCATCCTTTATTTAGTTTTCCTTAGAATTTAGCACCAGCCATCTCAGCCGCTGTATTTTCAGTTTTTTGACCAGGTCAACGTCGCTGTATAGCCCGTATAGCTCGTCGTTGAATCTTCTCCTCCATACTCCTTCGATACACACCGGACCGAAAATCACACGAAGAATCTTCCTCTCAAAGAATTTAGCCCCAGCCATCTCAGCCGCTGTATTTTCAGTTTTTTGACCAGGTCAACGTCGCTGTATAGCCCGTATAGCTCGTCGTTGAATCTTCTCCTCCATACTCCTTCGATACACACCGGACCGAAAATCACACGAAGAATCTTCCTCTCAAAGCACCCTAGCAGATGTTGAATAGGTTGCATGATAACGCGTCGCCTTGCCTCAATCCTTTCTCAACATCAAAGGAATCGGTGGTGTTCTTACCAATTTTGACGGAGCAGCGAGATTTCTCCATCGTCATCCTGCACAAGCGGACGAGTTTGGCAGGGATGCCGAGACTCGACATGGCTCTGTATAATTCGTCCCTTTTCACGCTATCATACGCGACTTTAAAATCGATAAAAAGGTGGTGTGTATCGATCTGGAATTCCCGGGATTTTTCTAAAATCTGTCGGAGTGTGAACATTTGATCGACGGTTGACTTGCCTGGCCTAAAACCGCACTGATAAGGGCCGATCAGATCGTTGACAAAAGGTTTTAAGCGGTCACACAGGATGGCCGACAAGATTTTATAAGCGACGTTTAGGAGACTAATTCCTCTGTAGTTGGTACATTTAAGAACATCTCCCTTTTTATGGATGGGGCACACTATACCGAGGTTCCATTCATCGGGCACACTTTCCTCCGACCAAATTTCGCAGATGAGCTGGTGTATGCTCCTAGCCAATTCATCTCCCGCTGATTTAAATAGTTCGGCTTGTAAGCCATCCGCACCAGCAGCCTTGTACGACTTAAGTTTGGATATCGCCAGCCGCACTTCGGTTAGGTCGGGTGGACGGAACTCTTGGCCATCATCGTCCAAGTTGAATGGAGCGTTCTGCCTATTAGCGGCATCTTGGCTGTCTTCGCCATTAAGCAGTCTAGAGAAGTGTTCTTTCCAGATCATCAGCACTTACTGTGTGTCTACTACCATATGCCAACTCTCATCTCGGCAGGCTTCCGTTCTCTTCACCCTCTGATAAAATTTTCGAACATGTCCCCTACCGCTCCAACCCTCAATAGACTCTACCGCACACTTCTCGTGCTCTCTCTTTTTCCTCCTGAGAAGTCGGCGTTCCTCTTTTCGTTTCAGACCGTAGAGCTCCCGGGCCACTCTCTCAGCAGCTCTTGTTCGAGTCTGCAGCATTGCCTGGTAGGCCTCGTCCTTAGCTGCATGCGCTGGCCGGCACTCTTCATCGAACCAGGGGTTTCGTTGTATTCGCCTAGTGAAACCCAGCACATCAGAGGCGGCACTTCTGATGGCTTGTTGACAGTGTTCCCACTGGTCCTCTGCACTTGATACTGGTGGCGGACCTCCTGAGAGATTAAGAGTTACGTGGTCTGCAAAAGTTCTGGCAGTCTTTTGCGATTTAAGCTTCTCGACATCGAATCTTTTCACAGCATCTGCTCTGCGTTGTCGCGTCATGGATATCCGCATACGTAGTCTAGCTACCACCAGGTAGTGATCCGAGTCAATGTTGGCCCCTCGGAACGTTCGGACGTCCAAGATACTGGAAGCATGTCTCGCGTCTATCGCAACGTGGTCGATTTGGTTGACGGTTACTTGATCACGCGACCGCCAAGTCCCCTTGTGTATATTGAGGTGTGGGATATGCGTAAGACATCAGAATGAAGCTCTCCACCGAAATTCAGCTTTGTCGGAGTTATATTTGAAAAGATATTTTAATTTTATCGAACAAAAATGTTTTATTTTTGTTTTATTTTTAACCTGGGTTGGAATCGGCTAAGGCGATAGTTGACTGTCGCTGATTTGATAATCAATTTTTATTATCAACTTTTCTTTGTTCTGAGTAAAGTGATCATTAAAAAAAGCAGAACATTTGTAGGGTCTGAATTTGATGACCACAATTATTGTTTTTATGCGTTGTAAATTAATTATATGTTGATGGAAACCCATCATGAGCTTTAAATAAGTACCCGATATTTATATTTTTATCATTGTAACTTCATTATTTACAAAAAAAAAAAAAAGAAAAAAATGTTGGGTACCAGCAGGACTCGAACCTGGAACCTTCGGGTCCATCCTATACCTGGAGTAAATTCCTCAAAATTTCTCATATGGATTAAGTACGATACTAAAAAGATAGAATAAAGAGTTGGTGATTTTAACTTAAGTAAAATGTTAGGGGATAAGTTCGATGCTAAACTTGTTTAAAATTACCAAAACACAATTTTTAACCTGGCTGGAGAAATACTATGTACAATGCCTTGTCAAGCTCTAGGCGAACATCCCAAAAGCATGAAGGGGACCGCTGGAAATTTAATGCAAATGGATTGCCAATAAAATTATTTTCTTTTTAAACACTTTATTTGTTCGTATGGTATTTGAATAAAATGCTTTAGAAAAGCAAACGTTTTTTGTGAGTTTCTTTTTTTTACTTAACAAATATTATTTGAGATATCATAGGTAGGTACATTGGGTAAGGATGTTCCAGAATAGTTCCTTTATTCCTTGGTTTCTTCCTGAGCAATTGAAATTTTTAGTAATTTCTCGTTCGTTCGCATAGAAACTTTGCTTTGGAGAACCTATATATATACAAACAATACTGTTCACTTATATTTTATTTTAACTTTTTTAACACTTTATAACACTTTTTTTCATTTTACTATCGATTTATGTCGGAGCTTAGCTAACACAACTTATCTTTTTTAAAAATATTAAGCAAAATGTATGAAAACGACACCTAAAAAGCTGTCACCAACAAACTATAGCAAAAAAGTGATAGTCAATTTGATAATCACCTTACGTGGAGCAAAAGCATTTATTTTGATGATCAACAATTAACTATCGCCTTAGCCGATTCCACCCCTGTTTTATTGGATTCAAACGGTTATAACTTTCTATCTGAGCACCGCTTTAGCAAGTTGTATACCTTTTTAAAAACTACAGAAAAACGGGATATTTTTGGAAAATAAAACCTGGGGTGAAATCGGCTAAGGCGAAAGTTGATTGTCGCTGTTTTGATAATCAATTTTGACTATCAACTTTACTTTGTTCTGCGTAAAGTGATCTTTAAAAAAAGCTGAACATTTGTAGGGTTTGAATTTGATGAACAATTATTGTTTTTATGCGTCGTAAATTAATTATATTATGATGGAAAACCATTATGTGCTTTTAATAAGTACCCGATATTTATATGTTAATCATTTTAACTTCATTATTTACAACAACAAAAAAAAGAAAAAAAGAAAAAAAAAAAAAAAAAAAGTTGGGTACCAGCAGGAATCGAACCTGGAACCTTCGGGTTCATCCTATACGGAATAAATTTCTCATAATTTCTCATATGGATTTAGTACGATTCTAAAAAGATAAAATAGCCATGTTCGCGATTTTAACTTTAGTAAAATGTTACGGGATAGTACAATGCTAAACTCGTTTAAAATTAGCAAAGCACAATTTTTAACCTATCTAAAGAATAAAATGCTTTAGAAAAGCAAACGTTTTTTGTGAGTTTCTTTTTATTTACTTAACAAATATTATTTGAGGTATCATAGGTACATTGGGTAAGGATGTTTCAGTATATTTCCTTTATTCCTTGATTTCCTTTATTCCTTGCAATTGATATTTTTTTGTAATTTCTCGTTCTGTTCGGCGCATAGAAAATTTGCTTTACATGTATATATATGTTTACATAAAAACATTACTCTTATTTTAGCTTACATATTACATTTTATTTTAGCTTTGATAACTTTTGTCACTTTTTTTTTATTATACTATCGATTTATGGCAGAACTTCAGCTAACACAACTTATCTTTCTCAAAAATATTAAGAAAAATATATGAAAGTGACACCTAACTAGCTGTCACCCACAAACCATAGCAAAAAAGTGATAGTCAATTTGATAATCACTGTACGAGGAGCAAAAGCATTTATTTTGATTATCAACAATCAACTATCGCCTTACGCGATTCCACCCCTGTATTGTGTCATAAGAATTTTATTCATGGAGCTCTTAAGAAGATTGAGGTCAAAAATTAAGTTTAGTCAAAGTTCAACTTTATCTTTTAGTTTGTAGGCAAACGGTGATGTAAATGAACAATTTTTTATTTAGTAAAATAAGTCAAACTATTAGCCAAAGTTTTAGTGTAAAAATAGTAAAAAACAAAAGTCAATTATGGACAGGGTGAGCAAAAAACTGGTTCAAAGTATAGTTTTTTTTTTTAATTTCTTTTCTTGTCTATCTAACTGAATTATTAGATTTTTCGTATCGTATTTGATTTCGTTCCTAAAACTTATTGAGTGACTTGAATAAGTCTGGGGGACACGTCAGGGTAATGACTTTTTACCTATTTGATCAAGATTACGGCTATATAATTAAATTTTTTTGAAGTGAAACTTCTTTGGGCGCGTTGAAAGTGAAATTTCAAGGTTGAATTTTTGTGAAACGAAAAAATGTAACGCCACATCTGCAACGCTGAGATCGTTGATTAGCTAAGTGGTGGGAGGTAGGGTAAAAGTAAAAATTTGTATTGATAGGCTAATATATTTTATAGTGCAAAAAGTTTGAATTTTTCTGATGATCTATATTATTGTTGCAGATAAAAGGGAAAATGTCCTTCTATGTCTTTTTTCTAATTTCTTTAATTAGAATGCTAGAGTTTTGAAATTCGTTTGGTGAATAGATAATGAAATTCAAAGAATCTTACTAGTTTAATATTTTTATCTATCTCCTACTGGTATGTAGATATAAATTATTTTAAACATTTTATCTCAAAATAGGCTAATTTCAAAAAATTGAATTAAATCAGGAGAGTCCGTGGTTGCAAAATAAATAAAACCAAATTAAAGTTGCCATATACAAATTTTTGATTTTGCAGAGATTTTGAGTGTAGGAATTTTTGGAAATAGTCGGAAAACCTACTCAAATAAACTGATTTATATCTTTTAAATGTTCACCTTTTTTTACTTTAAATTTGCATCATTATTATTTAATTTTCAAGTTAACAACCCCAACCCACCGATCATTTTGCGATGCGTCTTACGCATGTAAGCTTAATATCCCTATACATATCGAGATTTTTGGATCGCCAAAGAAGTTTCACTTCTGCCACGAGTACTGAGTTACACGCGCGCTTTTTTTAAGTGGCGGCAGTTAAAGCATGTTTAATGAAACCCTTTTAACTGATTATTTGTGTAGTAATAAAAGGGATGGAACCCAAAATATTAATATTTTCAAAAAATCACCAATATACATTCATTTCAAAAGTGGTGAATTCGTTAGGCGGGTACACATTATCAAAACTGTTTGACAAATCTTTTCACGTTTGATAGTGTGTACTCTCTGTTTGACAAAGACGTTCTGTGTTCACAAATTGTTTACTGTTTGAGTGTTTGACGTCAAACAGGTTTGAAAAACAGTATCGGGAAATGCTCCATAATTTTGACAATATGTCAGTCAGTCAATCAGTTATGGTTTTTGCGATTTTCGCACTCCTATATCTCAGATGCATGAACTTGAGGAGCTTATTAGATGTTCCGAATTTGAATTTTCTGACTAACTAGTACTGGAGTTACTGGGGTCGAAAATCGCTTGCATACCCACGAACAAAATTACTCGTGAACAATTATTGCAACAATTATCGAGTACTACATACAAACCAAGTAAGTATACTCGAAGGAAAGTGTTATTTAATGCTTAAGGGTCAATGATCGGTGGTTTGGGCATTTGTTTAAAAAAGGATTAGTCCTGATGCTTATGTAAAAATCGCCTTTAAATATATATAAATACATAGGCTAAATAAACAATTATTTATTATGAATGATGATTTCAATTTGGTGGAAATTTAGAATTGCGTAGGTAGGTTAAGTATAGTTAATGCTGTCTATTTTGTGTATTTTTAGAATTGGGTTGGATTTGCAAAAATTGGTTCGTGTATATGTTTGCGATGGTATGTAGTAAGTAGAAAATGCAATTATATAACATATAAATACATAACATAGGTACATAATATACACGTGCGATATTAAAGTTTTGGGATATTGTGGTTTTTGTGTATGTGTTTTAAAAAGGATACCTGACTCTTTTTGTTTGTATGTGGGAGTATTTAAAACTTCTTAACACATACATATAAGTAAAACTTTTTAAATGTTTTAACACAGCAAGAGCGTTAAGGAAAGTTGAAGAGGATGGGATAGGAGGATAGGTAGGTAGGTAGAATTGGCGGCTACGGTCAGCCTAGCCCATAGCCCAATTAGCACTGAAGTGCGCCGTTTTGATACCATAACTCATTAGAACCTGTGAAAGGAATTGAAATGGGGGATTGTGGGCATATCCTCAGCATATCGATTTGAATTAAGAATAGGATTGAAAAGATTTTATTGTTTGTGAAATAACTGAGTAGCTTTCATCAATCATCAGAAAGAGGATCACTCACTCAACCAGACCAGCAACGGCACCCGCACCATCTAGTTTGCCCAACTAAGCAGTTTGTTGGCTGGCACTGGAAGGGCCACTGATCAAATGATCATCCGATCATAGGGAATCGAGGGAAGGTGTGCAGCAGCAGTAGCCGAAATTTTTCTCAGAGCCATTTCTTCGCGTTGAGGAAATAAATCGAGTCTTTGATCTTCATTTCCGAAAGTTCGTCAATGTCGCCAAAAAATGCCCTTCCGAATGATTGGGCTCTAGCTTTGGCCAGAGCAGGACATTTGCAGAGGAAATGAATTACTGTTTCCTTTTCCTGCTGGTCCCCATAGCTCCAGCAGTGAGTATTGTGAGGTATGCCAAGCTTCGCTGCATGTTCTCCTATTGGCCAGTGTCCGCTACAGGTTACAAAGACCCTGGCTATGTCTTGCCTGGGTCTGCGTGTTAGATCAATTGTTCGGGGTTTATTATAGGTGGGCCAAATCTTCCTAGATATAATACAGTTTCATAAACTGAGAGAGAAAATGAGAGATTATTGCCCTTTATAACTCCAAGCGCAAGTGTGTACTTATTCCACTATTTCAATAGCATAGTTTTTTCTTTCCTTCTTAGTTCTCTCTTCGCAAGTGCAAATCACAACCTAGTTAGAGATAAGAACTGTGTACAAATGACCCACGGGCCACATGTGCTTTCAGGTATTCGGTTTAGCACTCTAGAAATAGATGCGTATGCCGAACCTATATCTAAAAAAAAACGAAAACCCAATTACACAAACATAGACCTTAACCCCACGATCCCTTCTTTTTCAACATGTGCTAATGCTAACCCTAAATTTATAGTGGTATCTTCGACAGACAGTGAAAAAAAACTATCCTCATTCAGTGTGTTCCTACTAAAAAAGCAATAGATGGTATCAGCACGGGATATGAATACATAACCCAACTCCACATGGCAATCTTTTAATCTTGGTCAGATCCAAAAAAATAGCTGGCATCTTCCTCTCAAAAAAAAAAAACAATATCAAACCTCTGCCCAAAAAACGTGTCTCTCCATTCGAACCTTAATTCCTCTAAAGGTACAGTTTACGCTCCCTATCTGGTAAACGTGCCCGAGGATGAAATTGTCAAAGAGATGAAAACGCAAGGTGTAACAGGTGTCTAAACATAAGTTCACAAAAAAAAAAAAAAAAAATAGATGACAAAAAAACTCCAACTGGACTCATTCTTTTTACCTTTGCCATCTTCCGTCCACCGAGTACTGTCAATATAGGTTGGTACAATTGCAAAGTTGCGGAATTTTTTCCTAATCCCATGCGGTGCAAAACATGTCAACTCTTAGGCCATACGACTTAAAGGTGTCCAAACCTTCCATCTTGTGTAAACTGCAATTAGTCCTTAAAAATTGGTGTTTCGTCCCGGCGTTCTCACTTGGACTCTTCGGTTGACAGTGAGGGCCTTGTCCAGACGCAATTTTTATTAAGTCCAGTCCAGCTTACATCAATTTTACAGCGAAAATCAATTGTGAACTTTATCCAAACCAATTAGAATTTCCAATAATTCTTGATTAGAAATTCTAATTGGGTTGGATATAGTTCACAATTGATTTTCGCTGTAAAATTGATGTTAGTTGGACTGAACTCAATAAAAATTGCGTCTTGACAAGGCCCTCACTGTCAACTGAAGAGCCCAAGTGAGAACGCCGGGACGAAACGCCAATTTTTAAGGACTAAAGGCCGGCAAAAGCTATTTTGAATCAATAATTCAACAAGTCCAATTAAATAATGCTAAGTCTTCTACTTGGCTGATGTATTTCAGAAGTATATAGAATTTGTATTATAAAAATAACATTCATATGTAAACTGCAATCTTCCACCAGTAGCACCCCACACATGCACGCGCACCCAGTGTGCAAACTTTTCTGAAGAACATCCTGCCTCTTCAAAATCTTGTAAAAGCTTTCTTAAAGCTAAAGAAATCCTCAAAATAAAAACTACTAAAAAATGTTCAATGTTTGGAGCTAAGCAAGTTTACAGGTAGTCTAGGAAAGATAGAAAATTTAATATGTGCAAGGGGGAAAAATTAATTGATGAAATTTTATTGCTGGTATCGACGCAGAATTTTATCGTCAACAACATATCCAAAGTCCCTCAAAATCCCCGCATTGGTTTTTTGTAAGGACGCATTTAAAGAGTTTGAGAGGGGGAGGAGGCGGGAGTTTATCAAGCTGAACAAATTTGTTATAATACAATCTTATCATATGACACATGTTTTTAGGATGCTTTTTAACGCTGATTCTAAAGAGACCAAAACTGAAAAGATACTGTATCCTGTAGAAATTTAAAGTCCTTTTTATGGAATGATGACTTTTTTTAAAGTACAACAAGTAAAATATTGACCAAAACCATTTTAAAATAATGGTATATTAATTAAATTTGGTATAAATGTTTAATTTGGCATGTTTACCATGAATCAAAAGATTCCCCAAAAATATCTGTGGTTAAAGGTTTTTTTTTTGACGGAGAGATGCAAGTGAGTGATTATTACCATAACATCCATTAACAAATTCTGACACTTATGAAATTTGCTAAAAATATTAAATTTATATTGGCACCCAAGGATCAAAAGAGTCCATACAAATATCTTAGATCCAAGGGTGTTTTTTGGGGGTTTAATGTTAAACCTGGTTATCGCAAATACAGTCATTTTTGCTTCAAAATTAATCTAACTTTTTTTTGGGTGCTTGCATCATATGTGTTTTTCTTTTATTAGATTTCGCGTTAAAAAATACATTTAAATCATATATCATATGTCATATGTACTATCTCGATTATACGAACATACAATTTTTCGTAGGACGTAACATTTTGCTCCGTGTAGGACAGGTCAAATATAAACTCTCTAAAAAAACTCTTTGGATCAAGTTATTTTGATACTTGGAAACCATGACATATTTAATATTTTTAGCAAATTTCATCAGTGTCAAAACTTATTCACAGATGTTATGGTAATAATGACGCACTAACATCTCGCCCTCAAAAAAACACCCTTGCACCACAGATATTTTTGGGGACTCTTTCGATTCTTGGTAAACATGACAAATGGAACATTTATACAAAATTTCATTAATATCCCATTATCTTAAAATGGTTTTGGGTAATATTTTACTTGTTGTTCTTGAAAAAAAGTAATCATTCCATAAAAAGGACTTTAACTTTCTACAGGATACAAGTATCTTTTCAGTTTTAGTCTCTTTAGAATCAGCGTTTTAAAGCACCTCAAAAACATGTGTCATATGATTAGTTTGTATTATAACAAATTTTTCAACTTGATAAACTCTCACCTCCCATCCCTCTCCACCTCTTTAAATGGGTTTATACAAAAAGCCAATGCGGGGATTTTGGGGACTTTTGATATGTTGTTGAGGATTAAATTCTGCGTCGATACCAGCAATAACATTTCATGAAATAATTTGTAATTTGAGATTTAAATCCAGAAACCCCCTCAGCTCAAACATATGCCACAGTTGTAAATAGTTCAGTCCAACCAAAACCAACTCCAATTAACAAATCATCCTCATCGGCATAAGCCACAACTCTAACTGAAAATATTCCAGAAACCCAAATAGCAAAAGCTCATACACAAACCAACACCAAAATAGCCTCAGATAACGTACAGAACACACAAAAACACAATCCCAACACCACCTCTAACACACTATCTAAAAATAATTCCAATACTCAAGAATATTCAACTAAAACGAACAACCCCCAAATACCCCAACATCCCCAATTATCAAATTCAGACAATATCACAACACAACCTCAAAATCCACCAAATATTCCACCCGCCTCCCCAAAGTAACCACATCTAACTGCAACTCACCTATATCTCAATACACCCAATCACTCGTAAATACAAAAAAATTACTACATTTCCCCCATAGAAACTGACGATGACAGTTTATAATAAAAAAAATGTGCGCAACTGCGCTGAGTCCGCTGCCCACAGCTTGGGACAACCGGGAACCTCGAGAGTCCTGTATGCCCCAAGCTTTGGACAGCGGAGTCCCAAGCAACCTCACACCAACAACTATAACACCATCGCCGGCTTTTTACAATATAACTCAGTGTATATTGGACAAAAGCTCAACACTACAACCAAATCTTTATTAAAGGTTCTTCAATGGAAACTTAACGGTTATTTTAATAATTGGAACGAACTCCAATTATTATTAATTAATGACTACAATCCCTCAATAATAACCTTACAAGAAACACACCTCCAAGCCAATTTTACCCCTCATCCCCCAAGTCAATATACAGCCTACTTCCACAACCTAGGAACTTACACCTCAACAAAACAAGGCACAGGTTTACTGATTCACAGTTCTATTCCTCACAAACGTTTGTCCATCAACTCCAATATATCCCTAGTAGCAATAGAAATTTCCCTTAACATTAAAATCACCGTTATTTCGATATACATTCCTCCTTGTCAAGCATTCACTTCTACAGATCTAATAAGCATCATGAACAACATCCAAACTCCGACTTTATTAACAGGAGACATCAACTCTTGGAACACATTATGGGGCTCCCCTGTGAATAATTCCAGAGGTAACGGGATTGAGAACTTTCTTTCAACTGTTGACCTTGCCATTCTCAACTATGGAAGTCCAACACACTTTTCGACCCATAAAACATGGGCACATGTAGATGTGACAGCTATCTCTCCGCAATTAATACCCAATGCATAGTGGGTAATCTTTGACGATCTACACGGCAGTGATTATCTCCCGATATTGACACACATCGACCTAGGATCCAAAACTACCCTCAAGAAAACTCCATTTAAATTTCAAACTGATCACGCTAACTGGAATTTCTTCCAAAGAGAAGCAATCATTGGAGTCAATAATATACCACCATCCTCAAATATTAACAGAGAAGCTGCTTTAATTACTAAAGCGCTACGCTCTGCTGCCAACAAAGCTATACCCCAAAAAACACCCCGCAGAAATCAATTGTTCCATGGCGGAACTCAAAATTATCTATACTACGGAATGAAAAACAGAGCCTTTGGAAAATTTTCAAAAAATATCCCACTGATATAAACCTAGTGAAATATCGTAAAGCTAATGCCCTACTTCGAAGGGAAGCAAAAATAATAAATAATAATAATAATAATAATAATAATAATAATAATAATAATAATAATAATAATAATAATAATAATAATAATAATAATAATAATAATGATAATAATAATAATAATAATAATAATAATAATAATAATAATAATAATAATAATAATAATAATAATAATAATAATAATAATAATAATAATAATAACCCTAAAGCCTACCATCCGCTAAACTTATGAGCAAAAATTCAAATTCAACAATAAATGTCTTACCAAACAAAAAACATACTAACCTGTGGATAAGTAATTGGTTGTAACTTTTTGTCCCTCAATTTTTCTATTGTGATTTTATCGTCTCTTAAATCGAGTTTTGTGCCAACAAGAATTATTGGTGTACTTGGACAATGATGACGAACTTCAGGATACCACTAAAAATATATTTAAAAAAAATTTTGTACATAAAAGTATTAATATTTTAAAAATAAAAAACCAACCTTTGCGCGAACATTTTCAAATGATGCTGGATTAACAAGTGAAAAGCAAATTAAGAAAACATCCGTTTGTGGATATGATAGGGGGCGCAATCTGTCATAATCCTCTTGTCCAGCTGTATCCCATAAGCCAAGGTTAATGGGTTTTGCATCAACCATAACGTTAGCAGAATAATTATCGAAACTAAAAACAAATAAAAGTGTTAATAACAATATTATTGTCTGAGAATTAAAGCCGCTTCTGGTTTGTTAGAACCCTTAAGTAAACTTGAAATTTGAACAAATTCATATTATTCAAATAAAAAGGACTTGAAATTTGAACAAATTCATATTATTCAAATAAAAAGGACGTGACCTCAACTCCAGAAATTATTGTGTTTCGCCCAAGGTATAACAGTAATTTTAATATTCAAATTTCTTTTTCTTTACAAAATCATATTAAATCGTCAACGAACAAATTCAATTGCTCCATATTTTGGATGATAGCTAAAAAAAATCTCCTTTAAAAGGAATTCCATCGTTATTCAATTTTCACACTTGTCAGTTCCCGTCTGTTGCAATGATCTACTTAAAAACCGCCATCTGAATTTTAAAATATTTTCAGCTCTAAAAATGTTTTAATTTACTCGTATTAAGAATGCAAAAAAACACTTTTTTTCAGGAGTGCACCCGAAAATATTAAAGCTTATGACCTTCAGTTTAAATCCAAATTTGCACTACCCAACAACTTTGCTTCCAAAAGTAGATTATATTATGGTAGCCACGGAAAACAATTCATGTTTTAAACCTCTGAATAGCAGAATGGCCTAGTAAAACATTCCACATTCGGGTAGTGCGGCTAAAAAAAAAGAATCTCTATACTTGACAGTACGTCCGAAATTGGACTCGAGGTTATACTGATGTGCATTCCGCATTCCTAGAAGTACGAGCATTACGGTTGGGTTGTTTAAGAATTGGAATGTAACTAGCTATTTCACACTGTTTGTTAAAATAACTGTAAAATAATGAGAATCAAGAAACGTTGCGGCGGTTTTTAAGAGATTTCCGTGATATTTCTATCGCCTATCATTTGTATAGCTCTTCTTTGAATTCTATCCAATAGACTCAAGTGGGATGTTAGAACACCTGCCCAAAAAATAGAATTATACTCGAGTTTTGGACGAATAAAAGCTTTATTCGAGATAAGAATTTAATGAGCTTATCATACGCTGCCGTTGAAGTTCCAAATCCGAAGGACATGGATGTGAATCTAAAAACAAATACGAAAAGCACGGATACTGCATCTGCAAAAGAGTTTAAAGGATTAGAACTTTATTGTCAGTTGAGATATTGTCGGAGACAAAAAAGATGCCTGGGACACGACAGCATTAATTTTGTGAATATCAGAAATCTCAGACATAATAAGACCATCCAATACTATTTGTATTGAATGGTCCGAAAACCAACGGTTTCTAATCCAACGAAGAAGAGATTCATCTAAACCAAATGCGGGCATTTTCGATAAGAGCTTCATGCCAAGCGCAATAATTTTACTTTCTCCCAAACGGTGTGAAGATTTATTCCACTATCATGAGCACTCCAGTGGACCTGTTGCCACGAAAGCCGTACAGCCGGTCATTAAGAAGCTTTTGAAAGAAGGGACGTAAGTGCAATTGGTCGATAGTTTAAGGGCCAATAAGATACGACTTTTTTAGGGACTAGCTGGACATCTACTCGGAACGAAACCAGTAGAATAGAACAGATGGAAAAGCTACTGGGTATCCAGCGTTGAAGAACTAATAATCAGAACAATGGGAGGGATAATATTCAGGACATCGGATTTGTGTATATCGAGATCTTCCAGAACTCTAGCAACTGCACGAGTGCGAAAAAATATTTGTCCCATAAAATCGTTTACGCTCTCATATACAGGAGAAGTCACAGCACTTACTGGCAGCGTCGACTTAACAGAAAACTGTGCTAAAAGCAAATTGGCTTCATCTTTCGAGCGTTGGAACCGAAGACGAAGTAGTGTTTTGAATATTTGTTGCAAATAACCAAACATTTTTACTAACTAGGTATTTTTTTTTCCAAAATTTTTGGTCATTTTTGGTCTTTCTGGCTTGTTGAAACTTTTCGCGGTTTGCCACAGTAGGGTTTACTTTAAAAACTACCGAAACTTGCTTCTCTGACCATAATGAGCTCTTAAAATTACCTCTTAAATAAAATTTCTCATTTCACAAAGAATTAGGTTTGTGATCATATCTGCACTGGCGTCTAAGTCACTAGCATAGTTACCAATTTAAGTTCCTAAAAAAATCGTCCCAGTTGGCTGTCGCATATTGCCAAACAATTCTCTTGGGATTTTTTTTCTCTAACTGAATTTTGTTTGCATGAGAAGTTTGCAGATATTACACACGTTAGTTCTTTTTTTAATTGAAGAGGATTAAAAGTGCTCATATTAAATAATCATGATAAAAATTAACGGTTACACATTATAAAAGCATCATAAAAACCTTTCTTTGACTTATTGTGCCATTTTATGTATTTACTGCCCCCCCCCCCCCCCCCCTTCTAAACGATTTTTTCTTGTCTCGACCAAACCTACACGCCCAAGTTTTTTGTCAGAACTAAGGTGAATCACTATGTATAATTAACTAATAGAATACAAAATCAATTAAAATTTCCAAAGTTCACTTTTTGTAATGCTTTTAATAAATAATACTTTGTGTTTTTTACTTACACGGTCGGTATATATTCTCCGGGAAATGCATTTGTTGTGTAGCTTATTAAAAGACATGTTTTACCCACCGCACTTTAAATAAAATTATTTTGAAATAAAATTTTGTTAAAAAGTTTCATTTAAGTATTTGTGACTCGCTCGACTTACCCATCGCCAACAACTACACACTTTATGGCTTGCATTATATTTGTTGTTCACTTAAGTCAATGTCCGATAAAATGTATATTTTGTTTATCTTTTTTTCTTTATGATAATTAATATAAGCTGCAAATAAAAACAAAACCTTTATCAAAAAAATAGTTTAATGCATTAAAATAGTTAAGTAATAATAAATACTGATTTTGAAAAAGACGCAATGAGCGACTTAACTCTGGAATGGAGAGAATAGTGATCAGTTTTCATGCGTCTCTGGAAGAGAGAGTTGACTCATCCAAAGAAGAATTCTAGGATCTCGTGGAGGAAAGTATGACATGTGCCCGAAGAACAACGTTAAGATTATACTTGGCCAATTCAACGCCAGAGGGAGGGCTTCTTTGGTTCGATAATCAGAGGACAGAACCTGCACGATGAAACATACAGCAACAGGGCAACATACAGCAGCAGGGCGAAATATCATCATCTTAAGCACCCCTTTCCCACACCTTGACACTTGGTGGTACCGTGATCAACGACCCGTCAACTAAATTGACCATGTATGTATATCCATAACAGATGCTGTGAAAAGGTGACGATGTCGCGAAGCTTAAAAGTCATCGCAAACGCTTGGGCCTGGTTATTTCGGAAAGTCTACAGATTCATTCCACAGTTTAAAGACGATGATGTCTTAAAAAAGCTTTAAGTAATGTCTGGGATTTGGCTGGATTTGACCGCTTAAAAGAGCTCACAAATTCGCGATCATACTTATTAGTAATGGACAGATGTACTAAATTATTTTTTAAAACAATTTTGTTGTCTCTTCTTATGACATTTCTGAGGTGGCCTCAATCAAGTGACGCAACTAAATATGTGTACCCTATTTTAGCACTTCTTTTACAGAACCCGGGAGATTCCGATGTTTTTTTGGTTACTCCTTTAATTGTTTGTCATTTATGAGGCAAAATATGTACATACTTAAGCATAGGCAGAAAAATTTTTCTTATTGATTTATCGAAAACATAAATATGAATAAAATTACTATTTATTAAACAGGAAAAGATTGAATTCGTGTTTGTGTTAAAGTGAAAGAGCTAGAATAAATACCCCGCTCACAAGCAGTATCGAAAGATCGAGTTGGATTACAGTGTTCGTTATACTTGAATCAGCCAAAATAATTTCACCACCATTAATCCCGTACATTCACGACTTTTCTGAGTCTTGTAGTTATTGCCGAGAAAATAATTCCGTTTTTGACTCTAGCGAAAGAAATTCTCCGGGAGCTATAATATTTTTCCTCAAATGTTTCCCTTACCAAGTTGTCGGGGTATTTCACAAAGATAAATATTATTTAGCTTTTGCTAGCTGGTTTAAATTTTATATCTGTTTCAGTTTTCACATTATTTGGAAGTTCATTGAAAATTTGAGCTCCTTTAAAAATAATGAAAAATAAAATATTTTGAGTTTTTAAATTTCTAAATTATTGCAAATTTAAGTTATCACGGTTTATAAAGTTATACTTATAAGGTTGTACATTGCTCTAGTAGTTAGTCTTCGACTTAAATAACTGGGTTGGGTAGTATATTGTTTTTATTTTGTATACTACTTTTTTGCGGATGTTGAGGAAGAATAATAAAAAATGGAAACTTAATTTTTGCAAAATATAAATTTAGATTGAAAAGAAACCATACATTTATTGAGTTATAAAAGTTTAAAAAAAAAAAAAACTATAGTAAAAACCTCTTTTTTGTAAAAATCGGGTTTTCTGTATTTCTATAGCAGGTAAACAAAAAATAAAGCAGAACTTTTGGATTTCAATACAACAAAGTACCTTGTAAAGATAAGCATCATTTCAGGCTTAAGGCTCAGACTTCGTAGCCGCTATCAATTTTTGCAGAACAAGACAGTTGTATTTTAAGTACACACGTTAAAAAGTATACTTTACCTTCTTGAACTTGATGCAAGCTTTATCCAACTCGGATTTTACTTGGAGTTATTTCAATACTACAAAACTGGATCTAGGAGATCTTCAAATTGGTTGATTTCTTTCGCTTCCTGAAAAGAATATAACAACTTTTTACTGATTAGTCCGAACACAAAAGTTCAGAGATTATTTTGTCCGTTGGAACCGACCACGACCGAGCAAACCAGTAAGATTTGGTTAATTTAACTAGGCTAACAAGTTACTCTCCATTTGATGCGCCCCTAGAAGCAACAGACACAAAAGATCAAAATCCATAGATTGAACACAATCAGAGAAAAATCGTCTAGATTGATGTTATTTTTCAGGCAAAAGAAAATACTTTTTGTTTGACAAAAATGTCTCCGTATATGAATGTGCAACAGGGAATTGCTGTGTTCACCTACCCTCCAATAAGAGTATGTTGTCCCAGTCTCCTAGCTATTTTTATATATTTTTTTTTTTTACCAAGGTGTGTATAATATGCGAGGCAAAGACGACTTGAAACGAAACGAGGATTTCAAAACTTTCAATACCTACTCTTACATTTATAATTATTAGAAAACTAACACAACAAAATTGTGCATAACTAAAACAAAATAATAAACAATACTTTTTATTACACTGCAAGTCAATTGTTCTCAATATAAAAACAACAATTAACTGTCTCAGAGTAAAAGACGAGAAACTAAACGATTGTAGTCAGTTTTTCAAGACTTCTTCCTGTACTCTCCTTTTTTGATAGAATTTGGAACTTTGCAACATTAGAAGTGTTTTCTTTCGATTTGTCTGAGAATTAAATATAATCATTTTTTTTTGTTTTTCCACTTACGAATCCTCGGTCGATTTTAAACTTTTGATTGCATTCGAGGGGCTCTGTTTTGTCTTTTTGTTTAAAGATTATCGGAAATTAATATTTATTTGATTAAGAACTTTTTGCAAACATAGCATTTATTTTATAAGGTGTAATTTATTCAGTGTTGTAGCAAAAAAATAATTATCGGCCGTAGGCTAATGACTGCAAAGTGAAAGATTAGGTCTGTTCAGATCATTTTGAAGGTTTGTTTGCGTCAAGGTAAACAGAAAAGTCACGTATTGTGAAAAGGGATCCTTAAGCCCGGGACACATAGGACGCGGTCTAGCGGTACGGTTAGAACGCGTCGTTGACCGCCGCGTTCTATAATGTCAGACAGAACGCGGTCAGCTTTCGTATGTGTTTTTTCTGTTGAGCAGTTGGTCGGAGTGCAGCCGTATAGTTAAAACCAAAATATCAACAGCAGCAGCAGTTCTGACGAAGATGAAGTGATTTTCCTTCTTACACTTGCAACCAGAAAAAGACGAAAATGGGTTCATGAGTTAAACCAAAAAATAAGCTTTTTCTTCCCCATGTCTTCGTCTTTTTAGCAACATCTTTATACTCCGGGTGCTTGCAATCATGTATGAACATGTTAAGTTTAGTTAAGCTTATTTGAATTTATTTTATTTTGGATATCTCTTACAATAGACTTGTAGCCTTACTTAGCAAAAGTTACATTTGATATAAAAAAAAAATTAACAATCTTATTTAGAATACATACCTTAGATAACATAAGAAGAAAAAAATTAAGAGAAAAAAGAAAATGACAAAAAGTATAAAATCAATAATAAATACTTTACGTTAATAATGAATACAATACAAGCATTTCAAGAAGGAAAGAAAAATAAAATAAAATATAATCCAATGGAGTCGCAAAAATCTATATGAATATAGATTATTGGATTCAAATACCACCTAATTTTCCTAACAACTCCATTGATTCGATCACACCACCTTCTTACAGTAGTTTAAGCGATCAGGGAGCCACTGTCAAACGAGTAGCGCCTAGGGTCCCTAGCGCCAACGATCCTAGGTTCGTCTCGAGAAATACTGGAACTTCGGAAAAACTTTTCGAAACCGCTACAAAAAGGCCTAGGGGTAGGGAAAGGGTCATCGTCCCTGAAGATCTTTGTCGTCTTATCAATCGACTGTAAGAATGGAAATCACCAGCACACAACCCAAATCGGGGGGTTGATGAGGGAATTGATACTGAGTAGAGCAGCTCCTTCAGTTGACCAGCCACCAAGACCAGAAGTTCCCTCCTCGGAGTCTCAGCATCCGGTTCAGCCACCAATTCAACTGCAACCTCAATATGATCCGAGGTATAGAGCTTTTACACCAGTAGGTCCGGCAAATTATAGGCAAAACGAGCCCAGTAGACAAGGGCAAGAACAGAACTTCCAACCCAATCCATTTCCGGATAATTACTTCTTCCAACCACCCAGAGACGTACCCAATCAGATGTTTAGTCAACCTCCTCCGCATTTCAACACCGATTATCGTCCTAGTAGGGAACCCATCAGGATTGATGGGTGGAACATCACGTTCAATGGGAAGCCTGAACATCGAACGGTAGAAGACTTCATCTTGCAGGTGGAGAGGCTTCAAGTCCACCATAGATGTCCATGGTCCATAATTTTATGCGACTTTCATCTGATGCTGAAAGGAGAAGCCTACGAATGGTTCTGGAAATTCCTACGACCATTATAGTCCAGATTGACCGATGTTGAAGGTCGTGTTAATGCGTCAATTCAGAAATCTAAAGTCGGATTATGAAATCATGCGCGATATTATGGAACGGAAGCAAGCCTACGGTGAGACTATCGACGACTTTTTCAATGCCGTAAACAAGATGAAGTCTCAGTTGAGAATCCAGATACCAGAAGTGGATGTGGTCAAAATCCTTAAAAAGAACCTTCATGAGAAGTTGAGAACATTAGTTTTCCAATGACCTTATTTACCATGGATCAGTTGAAGCATGCGTGAAAAGTTGCGGAGGGATCATTTCCGAGGAGGGATCCGAATTATCTGAAACCATTCAAGCCAGCGGGAAAGTTTACAGCCAATGCACTTGACTACGATGAAGAAGAGCAGTTTCCAGCAGATGAGCAAGTGGCAGCTTTTCAAGTGGGCGGAGCACGTCCAAAATTCCTCCACGAAAGTATGCGAATGCCACTAAGTTGATCTGCTGGAACTGCAAATCTCCCGGTCACACTTATTTTGAATGTGGTTATGAGGTTCTCAGCGTATTTTGTTACAACTGTGGTAATGAGGGGGTGAAAACTCCTTTCTGCCCAAAATGTAGCCAGTCATAGAGCATGAGACTCTTAATCTAAGGGTCGTGGGTTCGGGCCCCACGTTGGGCGCTATTTGTTGCGAGGCAAGAGGATGTAGGATGAGGAAGAAGTGTAATGGTGGTGTAGGAAAAGGAAGATGTAGGCTGAAAGGAAATGGACCGGAAAGGAATGGAATGCCAAGTTCCTGTACTTAATAATTAGGGCTACTCAGGATAACTATAGAATAACAGTATACCGTGCTTTTAATCAACCTGTAACATAAAACTTATTTCATTCTTTTATTAAAATGTATTAGGAAAACAATTAGAGGGAAAATGAACGAAAAAAAAATTGTTTAGGAAATTAGAGAATCAAATCAATAGAACAGCTGTTTTTACCCAGTCAGTGGCTTATCTAATAAGAAAGGGTTCAATGTGGCCCAACGCTTTAGCTCATAAATGGTGCGTTAATCTGCTTTATTTTTAATTTTAATAAAAACATAATGCAAACTGATTCATATTTAACAAGATCATGATTTTTATGTCTTATTTTCCATTAGGGCAAATAAGTTTTTATGTTGGAAGGGTTAAAACTAAATGAAAACAAAAAAGACACGGACAAAATCAAGAAATATAAATCCAGACAAAAAGAAAAAAATGAAACTTATACTACGTTTTCATTGGAGCCGAAATGAGGTCATTTTGAAATTAGCTCATTTGGAACTTCATTTCCTATACAAATTTGACGTTCTAAATGAGCTAATTTCAAAATTACTTCATTTAGGGTGGGTCCAATGAAAACGTAGTACTAGATCATCAAAGACTAATTTCATTTAAAGGCTCTCCCCAATCAACGTGAAATATTCGCTCTGCAGGCCAAATCATTCACAATGGACACGAGCGGCCGGCGAGCGCGGCGGTGCAAAGCGGGAAACATTGTGTAAGTCTATGACATTTGAAGTTTTTTTTTATGGAAATGACATAACTTCATGCTACGAGATTTGTGTTCGTAGAATTGCTATTAAAATAACTATTAAAAGACAAGCCATTAATAAATACTTAATAGTTTGAATATTTATTATCATAAAAAGATGCAAATTATTGTTTACCTGTGTTTTAATACTTTTTCAAGTTAAATCATCGATGTTGATTGTTGATGTTTGGATAGCAGTCCATTATGTTTATGTGGGATTCGTGGATAATTTTGTTTTTTTTTTATATTCCACGCGCGCAAAAGGGGTTATGGCTACCCTTAAAATGTTTTTAACACAGCACGAGCGATTAGGTAAGTAGGAGAGGATTTTGAAGGAGATACCGATGCACATTGGTTTTAAACGTTTGCACATCGAAATGGGAGGGGAAAGTCGAGTCAGGTAAAGTATTCCACATTCGTGTGGTGCGACTGAAGCAAGATAATGAATAAGAAGTTGGGCTCGAGGGTGAACTGATGGGCATTCCTAGAAGCGCGAGTATTACGGTTGAATTTTTTAAGGGGGGGAATGCAACTGGCTATTTCACTAGAACACTGATTATAATAATAGCGATAAAATAGAGAAAAACACGAAACATTACAGCGGTGTTCGAGAGATATAATTGTTTCTGTTATAGATCTTTCGCCTATCATTTTTAAAGCTCTCTTTGGAATTCTGTCCAACAAATCTTTATTCACACTGACATTTATTCATTACTTTCAAAATCAAACTGCCCTTTTCGGACTGGTGGCCCTGTATTTATATCCGAAATAAAGGGTTCTAGAATTTTCTAGGGTTCTGGATTCTGCTAGATGATTCTTTTTCGTTTCGTTCAATTATTCCAGTAGCCTGGACACCAACCGTGATGGATTTAATTATTTATTGCACTTAAAGATGGCGCGGAAAGTTGTACTAATGTGTGGTTGTTTACATAACTGGGCATATTCACCACATTGCCCCCCTCTTAGGATTGATCGTCCCGATTTAATCCATTATTCTCACCGTTATAACCATAGAGAAAATACTACCTAGAGAACCGACTTAAGGTGTCCATGCTCTTTCACCCTACAAGCTGAATTGAGAGGATTTATGCCCTATTCAGTAAGGATGTGTGCAGTTGCAATGCATTTTAAATGGGACAAAACGAGCTTTGTATGTATGCATTAGGGCATTTGCTCATGACCACGTTTGGTCAATTGGTGAATCGGATATTCAAAAAAGGGAATCCGTTAAATTCAAAAACTGAAAAATAAAATATTTTGTCAATAAAATTGATGCTTCTTAATGTTTATGAACAAAAACTTTATTTGATATAGCCTTTTATTGCTTCTGGCATATAAATCCAGTAATATTTATTACTATTTCTATTGAAAACAAAGAAAATGTAATCAAAAAGTAGAATCACACCCTTGAAATTCCATGTGTATGTGCCCTAACTTCCGCCACAAGAAATAGACCAGTTTTGCTCAATCATGTCGAGAATTTTGACAGATAGAATAAAAAAAAAACATTGCGCTCCAATTCTATTGATAGACATGTAATTCGTAAACTTTTGCAAAAATTATTCATTCCCTGTTCGTGTGAAAAGAATTTGAAGAAAAAGAAAGAGTTGCAGATGAGTATATTAACAATGTAAGCGAAAAAATAGCAGGAATAAAAAAAACTGATGTAAGCAAGACATGTTTTATAGTGAATGAAAAAGGCGAAGCACTAAAAACCAAGTTAGCTGACAAAGTGGCGTCTGGAAAATTGAATGAGAATTTTGTCCGGATCAATATCCAAAAGGTTTTCGTTCGTGGCAAGAAAACAGTAAACTTCTCTAAATACAAAAAGAGCCAATGGAAACAGAAAGAAGCAGCCGCTTTGATTGGACCCGAAATGAACATGGGTGGATGTGATGGCGGGATCTTGACTTGTTTTCAGTGCGGTCAGCCGGGTCATTTTGCCCAGCAGTGCAAACTTAAAGGTGATTCTCTTCTGCCAGCTACTGTGCATATGGATGATGATAGTCCTTACTTAACTCTAGAAGAGGCAGAGAAGATGGCCAGTCAAAGTGCATTGGTTGTGCATAGCCGGAATTTGGATAAACTTCCAGAAGCAACGAACACGCTTCTGTATAAGAAAGATGGCGAAGAAGATGACGAGGAAGAAACTTTTGATGGCAAAGAAAATTAAGCAGAAGAAGACATAGTCGCTGAAATTTATAAAGAAATCCAAGCAGCAACAGAAAAACCAGCTGAAATCCCACCAAAAGTATATATAGGGCATAAAATCTTGAAAAAGCTGGTCTACTCAATACTCAATACTGTGCATATGGATGATGATAGTCCTTACTTAACTCTAGAAGAGGCAGAGAAGATGGCCAGTCAAAGTGCATTGGTTGTGCATAGCCGGAATTTGGATAAACTTCCAGAAGCAACGAACACGCTTCTGTATAAGAAAGATGGCGAAGAAGATGACGAGGAAGAAACTTTTGATGGCAAAGAAAATTAAGCAGAAGAAGACATAGTCGCTGAAATTTATAAAGAAATCCAAGCAGCAACAGAAAAACCAGCTGAAATCCCACCAAAAGTATATATAGGGCATAAAATCTTGAAAAAGCTGGTCTACTCAATGCTCCCAATGTAGTTTCCAAAGGCGGCGCTATCTATGAACTTAATCCTGACGGATCTATCCCAGCAGCAACAGAAGAAGTCTATGAAGTGCTTAGGATGTTTGGCCACACTGACTTCCGCAAGGGCCAGGATCGGGCCATAATGAGAATTCTCACCGGCCAATCGACATTGGTAACTCTCAGTACTGGCAGTGGAAAATCTCTTTGCTATCAACTGACTACTTATTTATATAGCAAAAAAATGGGTTCCATAACTTTGGTAATTTCGCCGTTGGTATCTTTGATGGAGGATCAAGTTCATGGTGTTCCACATTTTCTACGAGCTCACTGCCTGCATACCAATCAAACTCCGCAACAACGAATAAAAATTCTAGGAATGATGAATAATGGAGAAATTGATATTTTGTTGGTATCGCCCGAGGCAGCGGTGGCCGGCGAACGTTCAACCGGATTTGTTTCGATTTTGAGAAAACTACCGCCCATTGCATTTGCATGTATCGATGAGGCGCATTGTGTTTCACAATGGAGTCATAATTTCCGACCTAGCTATTTGATGATTTGTAAGGTTTTACAAAAGAATTTGGGTGTAAAAACTGTCTTGGGTTTGACAGCAACGGCAACATTACCCACTAGAACGAGTATAATCAGACATTTGAGCATTCCGGATGGAGAGAAAGGAATCATTAGTGATGTTCCCTTACCGGACAATTTGATATTGTCAGTTTCGAAGGATGAAAATAGAGACACAGCTCTGATCGGATTACTGTTGAGTAAAAGGTAAGATAAGAATCGTCTTTTGTATGGCTTTGTCTAAATCTGAAACTTCACGCACACAAAGAAAATAATTTCGGACCGTCCTACATCTTTTGTCCTTTTGCTTTTCCTTGCAGATTCGATGCCTGCCAGTCGATTATTATCTACTGCACTAGACGTGATGAATGCGAACGAATTGCTGGACAAATAAGAACCTACATGCAGGTTAGTGGAGTTAATTATTTGTTGTTTTTTTCTTTTTAAGCCCTCAATCTTTTAGGATAGAAAATCCGACAATGTACCAGCGAGCGCTAAAAAACCTAAACGCGTTAATTGGCAGGCAGAACCTTATCATGCTGGTTTCCCAGCATCACGCCGGCGAACAATACAAAATGCTTTTATGAAAAACGAGCTTCGCATTGTTGTGGCTACAATACCTTTTAGTATGGGAATCAATAAACCAGACATCCGTTCAGTCATTCACTATAATATGCCAAGAAATTTCGAGAGCTATGTGCAAGAGATCGGTCGTGCAGGTCGCGATGGAAAAATATCTCATTGTCATTTGTTTTTAGATTCGAAGGGTGGCGATCAGAATGAATTACGCCGACATATTTTTGGCAATTCTATTGATAGACATGTAATTCGTAAACTTTTGCAAAAATTATTCATTCCCTGTTCGTGTGAAAAGAATTTGAAGAAAAAGAAGATTTGCAATTGAATTGTCTAGATCTGGTTTAATATACCTTTTTTTTTAAATATTTGTCTTCAAGTGATTTTGTAAATGAACATCAGGAGGAAATCAAAGCATCTCAAAACATCGACTGGGAGGAAGATATGTTTGATGTTGATGATAAACTTGTTTCAGAGGGCCCTTCGAAATCGACTGATAAAAACAACCACGAAAAAGAATCTGTCCAGGCCATGAAATTGGATTTTCATTGGCTGCTCCGTTAAAAAAATACTATTTTGTTTTTATACTTTTATTAATTTGTATTTATTTTTGTAACTATGTATGATTATTGTAAATAACTTATTTTTATTAATGCATAAACATAATATATATGATTCGCAAAAGGAACAAATTTAAATAAAAAGACAAAAAGAAACAAGTTTCTTTTAAATATGTTCTATAAAGTATTACAATTTTATGAGGAAGATTAATGATGCTTTAACAAAATAAAATGTTATTGATTTTGACAATGATTCAAGTGTATGTATGTATGTTTTTATTTAGTAAAATTTTACTGTTACATTTCAATAATTATATAACTATTGACAAATTTGTTATACAAATAATTATGCATACAATTGGAAAACTAATCACCCCTATTATGATAGTCGTTTCACTAAAACGACAGTAAAACGACAAGGCTCTAGAGGCGACAGTTTCTGTCCAATCTCCACGCATCTCATCCTTATGACGAAATTCGTTTGAATTAAACATCAATTGACGCCTCCAGGACGTGTCGTTTTAGTGAAACGACAACCGTAATAAGGGTGAATATTTTTATACATTGAATTCTCTGATATGATATAAGTAAATCTTAAAAAAAAGAAAGATCAATCCGAAGGCATGAATATTCTCTTCAAAAGGATATAACTGATCATGCAATTAATAAATCAGTTCAACTCTTGTTTTCATCACTCCTGAATGTCTCCACAATGTTAAATAGATTCTTCATTCGAATCTTTGTTGTTAAAGTTGTTTGCGGCGAAAATTTTTTGATTGTAGCTTGTTTGCCTATAATTCTCGGCATTGACCACCTTACTTCGATGTAAGCTGGAATATAAATACAAAAATATGTTTTAATATATTTGAAAGGGGATTGTATCACAAAACAACAACTGTTGCTTAAAAAGCTAATTTCAATAATTATAAATATATTCTGTTCCACAAAAACATAAGGTAGGATTGCGAATCAAAATAAATGTATTTTTATGATCATACAAATAAAAATCATCGTTACAAACGTTTTCTTATACATTTTATAAATCCATCAAATCAGTCAAAGTAAAGCCTAGTACTCACTTCGAGTGAAAACAAAATGTCCGTATAAAAGTGACACATATTTCACAACGATGAAATTCAACACGAGAGCTGAGTAACCAAATGTAAAGCCTAGTACTCAGTTCGAGTGAAAATGAAATTCCTATATAAAAGTGACACTTATTTCACACCGATGAAATTAAAAACGAGAGGTGAGTACCCAAATGTGAAAGTGAAATATGAACCGGTTCAAAATGAATTTCATTTTATAATTTTCATTTCGCAACGTGCAGCCAGCCACTAGGAAAAGAATACAAAATTTGTGGAAAAGTGTGACATTTGTCAATTAATTTATCAAGCTCAAAATAAAAGTTGAAAAATAATTTAATTAAATAACATAAGGAATTATTTTGGACTTAAATGTCGTTTATTTTTGAATTTAAAGTGCTACCATCAAGC
Source organism: Melangyna quadrimaculata (assembly GCA_949320155.1). NCBI lineage: Eukaryota > Metazoa > Arthropoda > Insecta > Diptera > Syrphidae > Melangyna > Melangyna quadrimaculata. The sequence continues at coordinate 12,677,897 of OX439486.1, forward strand.
AAAGACAAGAAACCATGGTATTGAAAATAGTCTTCGTTAGCATTTTGTCAAGATTCTGTCAGAAAAACTTTCATACAAATCAATATTTGTTTCATTCAAAGTGAGTATCAAATATTAGAAAACTGAGGACTGAATATTCACGTGGAGAATCAATAATGGGTTCATAATGAATATTCACGTGAATTTGTACCGTATTTATTTTTCATTTCACAAAGAGGTGAGTACTAGGCTAAAGAGTGAAATATGAACCGGTTCAACATTAATTTCGTTTCATAATTTTCATTTCCTATCGTACGACCACTAGGAACAAATAAAATAGTTGTGGAAAAGTGTAACATTTGTCAATAAATTAAAATGAAAGTTTTTATATATATATATATATTTAAATGAATTATTGTTCGTTTGTGTTCTTATATCTCAAGTTTGGTAGCTACGAATTCTATGAATTTTTTTTTGTTGGAAAGGTATTGTTTTGTAGCAGGTTTGTGTATAAAAAAAATGACCTGTGACCGCTTACCATTTTTATGACAAAAAAAATTAAAAGTTAAAAAAAAATATATCAACAAAACGAAGAAAAACCAAACAACATTTGTTTATAGAATCAAACCGGAAATTCAGATTTTATTATTGTCATTTATGGTAAAAAAAAGTCAAACAAAACAACATTTCCTTACAGAATCTAAACGAAAATTCAGTGTTTATAAACCATGAAAGCTGTTTATGATGAAAAAGGTGGATTTTATTTTTTGGATGCACCTCGAGGTACCGGAAATACATTTTTAATTTCATTGATTTTAGAATGTTTTCGGTCAAAAAAAAAGCATTGGCGCTCGCTTTATTGGGAATTGCTGCTACCTTATTGGAAGGTGCTCGAACTTAACATTCTGCACTGTAGGCGGATTCTGGAAAGCGCTGCGGATCGCTTTCATTGACGGATTTTTATTTTCTTATTCTCAAAAGCTCTTTTGCTTTCCATTTTTTGTTTGAAATCGATCATAAACATTTCGATCACCACGAAACCTATCATTTTAAAACAAAAAATGGAAAGCGGAAGCCTTTTTAAGACTAAGAAAATTTAAATCCGCCATTATAAGCGATACGCCGCGCTTTTCAGAATCGGCCTACTGAAGTTAACATATTGAACATACATATTAATGAAACACCCATCACATGTAACATTCCAAAGAATTTGGAAACAGCACAGGTATTACAACAATGTAAGATTATTGTGTGGGATGAATGCACGATGGCTCTTAAGAAGTCATTGGAAGCTTTGAATATCTTCAAAACAATCAAAATTTATTTGGCGGTTTCTTTATATTATTGCGCGTAGTTCCACAATCAACTCCAGCGGATGAAATGAATGCATGTTTGAAATCATATTTGAGATATGTCAAAACAATCAGATTGAAAATAAATATGAGTGTCCAATTGCGAAACGATTCATCGGCCGTTGTTTTCAAAGCAGTTGTTGAATATTGGTAATGGCAAAATGCCCATTGATGATGGATTAATAACATTGCCGGAACATTTTTGTGAGATTACCCAAACTCAAGAAGAATTAAATTAAAGATTAAAAAAGTTTTTCCAAATATTGGACAGCGACAGAAAGATCATGCTTGGTTGAGCGAACGAGCAATATTAGCAGGAAAAAATAAAGATGTTAACGATGTTAATTGGGATATTCAAAATGGAATAATTGGTGAACTAGTATCATATAAGTCAATCGATTATATTATAGACAAAGATGACGTAGTGAACTATCCAACAGAATTTCTTAATTAACTAGATTTACCTCCTGCCATAGATTTAGCCACCCCATAATTTACGAATAAAAGTCAGTGTACCAATCATCATGCTTCGGAATAAAAATCAAAAAGAACTTTAAAACGGAACTAGACTTGCTGTTAAGCGCTTAATGAATAATGTAATCAAAGCCACAATTTTAAAAGGAAAGTATAAGGTATAAGGTCCTCCGAAAGCAACTACTCATTGAGGAACGACAGAAAGATTTTTGTTTATAGTTTTCAAAGCCTGCATTTAATTTTGTTGCTTTCTACTACTTGCTACTAATAAAAACTCTTAACAAATATTTTTCAACTCAAATATTTTAAGAAAAAACAACGATATCGATTTTAGATTCTTACCAAAAATATAAACCATTACCTTCTATGTACATAATTATGTATGTGCTGTGTAATTTTGATATTTTTAAACCAATTCTTTAAAAAGATTAAAATCAATATGTTGCCAAAAAAGACTTTCCAAAAATGTATTAACTCAAAAAGTTCTAATACTCAAAATCGTTCCAAAATCAAAATTTGGCATATTATATGTACTTAGTTTGACTTTTTATATTCTTTGCAAGGTACAGTCCCTGTCTGATTTATGCAATTTTTTGTAGCAAATAGTCTGTTTTGAAATAATTGGCTTAAGTAAATAATCAGCCTTATCGGGAATAAGGATTTTTTCCCCGAATGAGACTGTCCAATCATAAATAATGTTCGAAAAATGGGAAAAAACTACAATGAAAAAACTAGATATCGTAAATCTATTTCCCGGGGGAAAATTAATGATGTTTCCCTGGAAAAAAATCGCCTCAATTTAGTTGAAGAATTTTAAAAATAGAAGGATATTACTACCTATTTTTGAAGGTTTTATAATTGTTTACTTGCTCTAATACCCCGACTCCACAGGCCATGAATGATGGCCGGACTATGGAACATGTCTAAAAAAAATCCCATGCAGTCGCAAAAATCCATGTCCAAGTAGTGACATATCCATACAAATCAGATTGTAGATTGGATTATGGACATCGTTCATGGCCTGTGGAGTCGGGGTGTAAAGGATAAGTTTTGGTTTCGGTTTAAAAATATAGGCATTTTAATAAAATCCAACATTACGTTTACCGAGAAGTCCATCGGTATTGGTATGTGTGGCTGTATGTCCACTCTACAACAAGCTAAAGACTTAAAGGGGATACGGCTTGGAGGAGAAATTGGTTTTGTTTTAAGCGATCTATATTAAGTTATTGTTTCTTTATATTTTTTACACATTTTGGAAATATTTTTAACACTTTCGGTTTTTTTCCCCTCATAAAGTAACACAGTTTTGCACAGAGGGAGAGAACAAAAATATTACAACAACAAAATAGACAAACAAAATAGTTTTCTTTAACTTTTGAATATTTTTACGCGTTTCCATTACATGAGAATTAAATCTACGATGCAAAATAGGTCTTAATCACCACAAATACTTCAAATATTTAATTTGATTTCATAAACTAATTTTCAAACTTTGACAGACAAATAATTTCAGAATATAAATTCACTCAAAGTATTTCGAAACTGATTCGAAGTAATTTCCGGGGGAGATTGACGAAAGGAGTATTCGAATCCAGGGAAAAATGATAATGCTGAATACCTCCATACCAAGAAAAGTTAAGAAAAAGGTAGAACCTATAAACTAAAATCAAAACCGTAACTGTACTATCAAAACTGTTTCAAATTAAGTCTACTAAGTGTCACCAAAAGCATTTTTGATTGGAAATATTATTTCCCAATGAAGTAGATAGTTTTGGAATTACGAAGTGGTTTATCTGGCAATTCCATTAAATTTCTACCAATTTTAAGATATATTCTATTTGTTATTTCAAGAAAAAGAACTTTTTAACTTACGAATCTCTATTCACACTACTGATTATGTTTGCTGTGCCAACTGTATGAATGATGTACGTGCAGCACTCAATAATTGCAGGAATCTCTAGAATAAGATCACCCTTGTCTTTCTTTTAGTCTAATGGAATTCGTACCAACATCAGATGATCACTGTGATTCGTTAGCACAAAATCAATTTTGGCCAATGGCAGTCGATGCTTTTGTTTGTTGCGTCAAGAAGGTAGATAGCTTTGTTGCTGAGGAGGATGAGTCGACCTCTTGGCTTATAGCCATGTCGATCGTATTTGACGCAAGGTGAGGAATATTTAAGTTCTTCAGAACCTAATGCTGTTGTCACAAAATTACTAACTTGCGCCGAGTGTTCCTTGGAAATGTGGTCTTTTTCGAACCATTTGGCAATACTTTGCGGGTAATTTTTCTTTTTATCTAGGTAGGTATATGGAAATCACACTTTATTTAGAAGGGAAATAAATTAATTTAACAAAAAACTAACCTTTAAAGACCTTTTCAGCTGTGACTTTTGAGTTCAAATTGCTTCTTCTCATTACTCAGCTGCTGACTATAATTTCTTGTTAAGTGAAGCCGATGCACCATATGTAGGTATGTAGAGGCTTCCTGACAATGTTTTGGCTGCGGAAGGCCAACTCATGTCCAGCACTTTTGTTGGTAACTCCTTTGATAATCTTATAAGCCACTATCTCTTTGCATTCGCAATGAACTTTTCATTCACACCATTTGGTGGATCTTCTCTGGTGATGAAGCCTTTAATGAATGCTCAAATCTTAACAGCAGCCTCTGGTCTTCTTTTGGCAGCTTGAATCGCCAAAAACCGTCGGCAATATGATTGCAGTATAATTGTGTTCTCACGAAGTTTAAGATACAGCTTGCGTTGTTTTCGTCCCTTCGAGTGTGACTGAATAATAGCTGCGACATCGCATTTCTTCGCTTGGAATGCTTCTTCAGAATCGAAGAGGGTCTTAGGGAACCAAATGAAAATCTTTTTTCACATTGTACCGCAGCTAGAAATAAACACAACAAACTTTTTAATGACATTAAAAATATTCTTTTATACAAGTAAATAAACTTTTATTGATATTAAAATAAAAACTTTACATGATTTTAGATTTCACATAATTTATTTTACTTAGAACTGTCAGATTTTTGACAAAACGAAAACAACAAAAAAAACTTACCTGTCAGTTTGAGCAAATTTCGCCATTTTGTTTTTTAATCCACCACTCACATGGATTCACGGATAGGAAAAAAAGAGTAGATTAAGAGAGTTTTCTCTTACTCACCTCAAATAAATTTTGCGGGTTTTTAAGGCAAGGGGGGTACGAGTCGGGCCTCTAGGTAGTATACTTACTCTATGGTTATAACGATGTAAACGGTCGCAGTGTACTACATTAAGCTTACCCCTTTCTCCTCTCTGAATGCGGTAAACCATATCATTTATTCGCTTCACAACGGTATATGAGCTTTCCCAGTTTTGTTGTAGTTTTGGTGACAGTCCCTTTTGTCGGTGAGGATTGTAAAACCACACCAGGCCTCCTTCTTGGAATCCCATCGTTGTTGCACGGGCGTCGCACCGTGTTTTCATCCTATCACTAGCGGTTTTTATGTGTTTCCTTGTCCTTTGATGAATGTCAATGAGTCTTTCTTTGAGGTATGGCATCCAAATTTGACTTCACTGGGCAGCCGTATTGTTGTGCCAAACAGGATCTCCGATGGTGTATGTCCTGTTGAACTATGAACCGCACTTCGATAGGCCATCAAGAACAATGGAATATGGCGGTCCCAGTCTCGTTGGTAGTCACCTACAACCTTGGACAGATGTTCTTTAAGAGTCCTGTTGAATCGTTCTACCATCCCATCAGATTGTGGATGAAGCGGTGTTGTCCTCGTCTTCTTGATGCCAAGGAAAGAGCAAACCTCCTGAAAGATGTTAGATTCGAAATTCTTTCCTTGGTCAGAATGCAGTTCCAAAGGTACGCCGAACCTGCACACCCAATTGATGATAATCTGATCAACAACTGTTTTAGTTTCTTGATTTGGGATGGCAAATACCTCAGGCCACTTGCTGAAGTAATCCATGACTACAAGGATGTATAGGTTTCCGCTGTTGGTCTCCGGAAACGGACCTGCGACATCTACTGCTATTCTTTCGAAAGGTGTGCCCACATTGTACTGTTGCATTTTACTTTGAAGCTTTCTACGTGGTCCCTTGGTAGCAGCACAAGTACCACATTTTCGGCACCACTTTTCGACATCATCTCTCGCATGTAGCAAGAAGAAGCGTTTTATTGACTCCCAAATGACCTCCAGATGCTCCATCATGCATCACAAAATCGGGTGCTTCCATCTTTCTTTTTGACAAGAACAACTGGCGACGCCCAAGGGCTTTTGGAATTTTCGATTAGACCATCTTTCTTCATTGTAGATATCATTTCTTCAACTTCGGCTTGTTTGGCTAATGGGAGACGTCTTGCTGGTTGTCGAATTGGTCCCGCATCACCTGTGTCGATTCGATGCTGTACCAGTTGTGTTCGACCATACTGCCCACTCGCTGAAGAAAATATATCAGTGTACTCATGAAGAAGGCTTCCAGCAACACTAAGCTGATGTTGACTTAGATTGGATGGCTTGAGAATTTTGGCTTTCATGGAGCTGAATTTTCCGGGGTCCATTGGTTCTTCTGCGTTCATTTCTGTGATTTTAGTAATTGCGGTCACAGATTCGCATTTTGCAATTACTTCTCCTTTCTTGAGTTTGACCTCGTACGGTTACCATGTTGTTCTTTGGTTCCACAAGAGTCTTCCCTAAGATGATGTTTTTGGAAGATTGCTCAGACTCTGGTTCCACCATGAGGTATCGATGGCTACCTAGATCGCCCTCTATTTTCGTCCAAACAAACACTTCTGAAGAGGCAGGCAAGCATATGTCTTCTTTGATGGCAGTTCTTAGAGTTGATGAGTTTTCGATGCCATAAACCATAGGAATCTCTACATTTTGGTACTTCAACACTTGCTTACCGATATCCAAAATCACTCCGTGCTCTTTCATGAAGTCGATTCCAATTATGCACTTATCACATATATCTGCTACCAAAAATATATGCGAAAACTCTAATTCTGCCAAACGGATTTTAAGACGAACTTCTCCATATACTCTTGCTGCCTCACCTGTCGCAGTTTTAACACGATAGCTATTGGAGTTATGAAGCCACGTCATCTTGACCAAGTCTCTCCGCACAATAGAGGCTGTGGCACCGGTGTCAATTGTAGCCACGTGTTTCTTGCCATTTAATGTTGCGTCCACTGTCAGACTCTTATTGTTTCGTTTAGTCTGCGAGACTTGGATTGTGGTTCTGGGTCCATCGATACCAGGGCGAGCAGGAGCGATGATGTTATTGCTTACCTGTTCCGGGTATAATTCCTGTTTACACAATATTGACAGGCGACTCTTCTTGGTGGCAATCTGCACTGGCGCTGGAGATGTCCGGTTTTGTTGCAATTACATCATCGAGCAGGTCCTTCTCGCTGACTTCTATGGAATTCAGCTCTCTGGCAAGAACATTCCTCAACTTCAAGTTCTCTTACCCGATGAACTTCAAAGGAAGCCTGTTCTGATGCTTCCATAGTCAGAGCGAACGCTAATGCTTCAGAAAGTGTGCGTTTTCCAGCAGTTCGAATTGCTCGCTGGAGGTTGATGTCGGAAACTGCACGGACAAAAGCCTCCGTTGCTAGCTGGTTGGTAATTTCATCTCCTGCAGTCGGGTATGCTAGGTGTGCCAACCGTTCGATGTCTGCTTGGAGTTGTTGCAGACTTTCACCTCTTTTCTGGACTCTGGTATTGAGCTGGACGCGAAAGACTTCTTGCATATGGCTATCGCCGAAGCGTTTGTCAATAGCCTGAACAAGAGCACTGAAGTTGCCGTTCTGGTCTGCTGGTATGGTTTGCAAAAGTTCAGCAGCAGAACCTCTAAGGGCAAGCGTCAGGGCAATAAACTTGTCTCCGTCATCCTAGCCATTTTTTGTTGCGGCTGCCTCAAACTGCTTCTTGTAGATTGACCAAGAAGACTGTCCATCAAAGGTTGGTGGATGCATTTCTTTCTTCTTAGGAAAATCGCAACTGCCCTCTCTTACCTTCATTTTCCTAACCTTATCTAATTCATTGGCAAAGTTCTGCATTTTGTCTTTAAATTTCTCGAACTTTTTTTCGACGTTTTCAACACGTTCATAAAGAGCCATGAATTTATTTTCAAATGAATTTAACTTACTTTCGATTAGATTTTTCTGGTCGTCTAGAAGGTTCCTTTGCTCGTTGCGTTGTTCCTCTAGAAGATTCTTTTGCTCCTTTCGTTGGTCTTTCAAACTGGGCGAGCAGCTGAGCCATCATACTAGAAATGTCAAAGCTTGTACTTACTTGCTCTTCCGGCATTTCAATTTCAAATAGAAACGTGTCTGGATTTTCATCGTGTTGCCTTAAATCTTCCTGCAGACGGATAATGAGGTCGTTTTTTGTTCCAGCAGTGGGAAGGCCTCGTCTGTTTAGTTCTGCTTTAAGTTCAACACAATTCAATGCGTTCACAATTTTACCCATTTTTTTTTTTTTTGTTCTTATATTTTTGTGTGTCACTTTTCACAAACACCTTTCTTATTTGTTCACTAATCAACACACTTTATCAATTTTTTTTCACCATCAATTATCTGAATTCACAGATTAAATAAGTTTTATTCCACTTTTTCTGACACCAATGTTGTATTTTACTAAGGGTTCGCAAATAAAACTTATTTCCTTTATTCAAACTGAAACTGCAATTAATTCACAAAATAAAACGCTTTTTATTTCAAATACTTTTTCTTTCTTCTTTTATTATAACCAAGCACAAGTATGCAACTCTTTATTCACACTGACATTTATTCATTCACTTTCAAAATCAAACTGCCCTTTTCGGACTGGTGGCCCTGTATTTTGTTGCGAGGCAAGAGGATGTGGGGAAAGGAGCAGGTGTAACAGTGGTGTAGGGAAAAGGCATAGGAAGGATAAAAGGAATTGGACCGAGAAGGAACGGAATGGAATGCCAAGTTCCAAGGGACGTGGCCTGCTAGCGATGCTCGGCAGTTAGCTCGCCGGAATGGGGGGGATCTTGCCCCCGAAACTTGGCCTCACCTCCCAACAAAACACTTATCAGGCCTAAAAAAAAAACGAACTGGTAAGACCGCGGACAGACTTCACCACACTAGGGGCTGCTGATGTTGGTGCAGCATATGGCATAATCCCACCCAACCTGGAAGCTAGTCGGCCTATGTTAAGCTTCCCCAATTAACAGTAAAAGGTGTACCGTTTTCAAATCACTCTCTACCTGGTCACCGTGACTCTAGCCGTCCATCCGCACCCCTGAAAAATCCAACTTCAAGCTCTCATAATATTAATGAAAAGAACCAAAAAATTTCTTATCTAAAGGGATAACATACATGTTTATTTATTAATGACTCACTGGTATTTAAAATAGATTACAATCGAGTGTAAAAAAACAAAACCCAAAAATGGACAATTCTCTAAAAACATAATTTACTAAAATGGTACAGATATTACACAGTTCTATGGTGAACAACGAATGGTTTCCTGACAAAAATAAACTTTTGCAAATACCCTTTTTGGTATCTACACTATTTTTAAATTCGGTATAACTGAAAACAATACCTACCTGCATGGAGCTCCTTGGGGGTGGTCACTTTAACAAACAAAAATACTCTAAGAAACAAAAACGCGTACGTCGGAAACCCTAGTTTATTCACTTACAAAATAGTTACATTTCAAAACAGTTATAAATTTTTGACCACTCTATGTTAATTGGTTTATTTTACGTTAAACGTTTTTTTTTTTTTTTATAACCTTTTTAATATGTGAATGTAGCTTTAGGATATTTTTGTTGGTATATATTCAAATAAAGTTATAAACAATTTAGGTAATCTTAGATTGGGAACTTGGGTTTCTTTCTTTAAAAAAAAAAATAGGGTAAGTAGATTTAAATTTTACTTTAAATTTAAGATTTTAACTTTTAGAAATTGGTAAGTTTTCTTAAGTGTTTTAAATTGCTCAATAGTTTAAGGTAATCTTAAAGAATTTTTAAATTTAAATATTAAGTTTTATCTTTTATGTATGGGTAAGTATCGTAGGTAAGTTTAATTTTTCAGTAGTTATAGGTAAATTTAAAGAACTCTTAAATTTAAATTTTTGGTTTTAACATTTATATAGTGGTAAGTATTCTTCGGTAAGTTTTAATTAATTGAATTTTAAATATAACTTTTAAGTTTTAACGCTTAGGTAACAGGCAGGTAATTTTAGGTAAATTTAAGTTGGTATCTTTATACTAGGCTTAAGATAACCTTTATCATAAAATTAATTTTAAATTTTAAATTTATGTTTCTTTTCAATTTTTTTTTTTTCTTGATTTTCTTGAATTTAGGCTAAGTTTTAAATCTTAAACATTAGCTTTAAGTTGTAATAGTTGCTCATTAGCGTTAGGTTTAAATATTTGCACAGTAGCATTAGGTTTGAATTTTTTTTCTTTTTTTTTTAGCATTAGCATTATATAGATTTTAATAAACAGGTTTTTTTTTTTCTTAACTTTTTACCTTAGGTCTCTATGTTTTACTTATCTTTTCTTCTCTTTTTCTTGGACGGTTGGATTTCGTTTTCTTGGCTTTTCTTTGCAGGTATTGATGGTTTCCTGGTGAACCGCGTGACCTCTGCAAAAATGTCTTCTTTTTACGTCTCTTGACTGATGGGTTCTTGAACACTGGCGAAAACTTCTCCAGGACACGAAAGCGGAACAAAAAAAAGGTTTGGCGGCCCGGACCTTCGGGACAGCCTTCGACCGCCAAACGAAACCTGATCAAATTAAACACTTAATTAATAAATCACATTTCGTTTCCTTCACTTCCTTCCAATCTCAACTTTTTTCCTTTTTTTATTAATTTTCTTCTTTTTTTTCCAATAGGTATATGTGGAAAACTTTCTTATTCCTACCGGACTTTAGGGCACTCTTTACTGAAACCCCACTACAAAACAAAATTTATACAGATTTTAATTAAAAACTTCCCGCACAGAACTTTACCGCATTTTTTTTTTTTTCTTAAATGGATTATTTTTTTTCCTTTTCTCTAATTACTTACACAATTAACACTGAACAATTAGCAAATTATGATAATAAAAGATAATTAACCCAGGTAGAGGTACCACTGTCTTATCGGACCGGCTGACAATATGCTTATGAGAATTGAATTGAATTCATATTTCATTTCTGACAGGAGATGGAGAATTGAATTGGAAATAACCTTTCCAGTCAACTGAACCGGTGCAGTGCGAGCTTACACGAGACAACTCAGGAGTGGGGACACGAAAGAAATCCATGCTCGGCCAAAACAACACAGAACGACTCTGGTGAGTATTCAGGCGTTATCACCTCCGTTCAACTTATTTTACCTCAATAACTCACCCTCTTACACTATAAGCTGATTTTAAGACTTCAGACACCACTGTCCAACTCACTTTAGCCCTACCTGTCACTATTGACGTTCGCCCATGAAACCCATCTGGCTCCAATTCCATTATGTCTAAACTTCCAGAATGGACTTCCAGTTTCTGGAAGTTTGTTGGGTTGTTTATTTATTTTGTTTTTCATTTTGTCTATTTTGTAGGGCGAAGGCCAAGGCTAACAAAAACCCAAAACACCAAAATGGACGACGAACTACCGAGGGATTCAGCCAAGCTGGAAATTGGACCCCTTATTCCACAAATAAAGCTCTGCGATAGCCAACTTCCCGTCTCTCAATCCCTTTTATAGTAAAATCAACCAAGATGCAACTGCCCAAGTGGGTGACAATGTTATATTCGGCGACATCAAGTGCAGTTGCCGAGTGCGTCGAAGATCGGAGAGCGTTTTGGATGAGTGCAAGTCGGGCAATATCAATTCCGCATTCGCGCGCATAGAGCATTCAATTAAAAATTCAACACAGTTTAAACGTAAAAAACCGAAAAAGAGTTTTGTTGCGAGAGCTGATCTTGAAGTCTTTGCAGAAATGCCTGCATCCAAAGCACCTGAAAGCTTTTGGTGACATCCCAAGTAGATTTCTAAGAGAAGCGCCTCCAATGATGGCTTCAGTAAATCCTGCCCAACAATCGAAGCTCTGAACGTAGACGACTCTTTAGGCTTTCTTAGAATAAGCAATGAAGAAGCTTCAACTTCATCAGGCAGAAAAACCGGAATGACAGATTTTCGAGATCTCATTGAGGAGTGTCAAACGCTGCTGGAAACCAATTTCAGTTTTGACAGCTGGAACACTACGATTGTTTCTAGGAAAAGTCTCAAGCACTTTAATGTCATTCAGTCAGTTGAGAATCGCTCACAAAGAACACGGCATTGTAATGAGAGGAATCACAAAACCCTTGAGGATGGGTCAAATAAGGAAGGGGGAGTGAGGCTGGCCGGCAGTAGTAGTAACAGTAACGGGCGGAAGTAATTCATCATCAGTAGTTACTGGTGCAACATCACCGTGTGATGTCACCATAGATGAACTGGCCAGTTATTTTGAAACATTTGTTCACATACCGAAGAAGATGTCTTCAATGGCTGAGATGATGTATATTTGATCATACACTTTGGATCGAATTGAACCTAGACTCGCCAATGAAGATATTGTACTTCAATTTCTGTTTTATTCTTCTATGTATGAAACTTTTTTAATGAACGCGCATCCTTTTTATTTTAAATAACTTTTTCTTTGATATTTTTGTCTTTAAAATAATCAAGATGTATGAATATATTTAAAATAAATTCTCAGATTGGGTAGGGATTGTGTCAAAACAATCGCAAATGAAAAGCTTTTTGTGTTAGAAAAAAATTGAATGTGTATCTAAAAATTTTTAATGGAAATAAAAATATAATAATATACACCAGTACTGGTTTTAATAAAAAAAATAAACTAAGGGCCAGTTTTCCAGTGTGGTGTTGGTTATCATCAATAAAACAATAGCTTCTTGATTTAACTGTAGACAGATCTATTTCCAGAGATAACTAACTCGGACTTAACCCCACACTGAAAAGCTGGGCCTAAGAGTGTTATTAATGTAGTACCTACCTGTTCTTCGGATGGGATGTGGATATACCACTACCCGGTAATCAAGTTAGATATTGTGCATATCTGCAAAACAAGTGTGTGCTTTAATTTTTTCATGAGTGTTTAACTGTAGACAAGTCATCGTGAGATTTTGGTTGGACGGATCTTGGCCGCTGGTGCGGTTACCAGGGTTATTTAACAGCCCCGTTCTGCTCTACGTTCACGTGAAGGTTTGTACTCTGATATCCGTCGGAGGAAATAAATTGTACAAAATGCGTAAGCGTATGCAAAATGCAATTTAAACAATTAGTTTCCCCTTTGAAATGTCATAATAATTATTGTTAAAGCTTTTAACTTGAACGGAAGAAAATTTCAAGAACAATATTGGGGCAAATGTAAGGAATCATTCACGTGAATCGAAAGATTCGAACGAATAGTTTAGCAGAATAGGGCTGCAAATCTTTGAAATGTTTAAACATTTTTAGCCCACAACAATTTATATCCGAAATAAAGGGTTCTAGAATTTTCTAGGGTTCTGGATTCTGCTAGATGATTCTTTTTCGTTTCGTTCAATTATTCCAGTAGCCTGGACACCAACCGTGATGGATTTAATTATTTATTTCACTCAAAGATGGCGCGGAAAGTTGTACTAATGTGTGGTTGCTTACATAACTGGGCATATTCACCACAATATTAAAATTATGTAAGCGAGATTTCAACACAAACATTGCACAAATAAGCACCCCCCTAATATCTATCTTCGTTATTGATTCTATCTGTAAGTAAATAAAAAAAAAACATAAACATTACTCACATTATTGTTTGTATAACTTTTGTGCAACCAATAATAGAATGACACATTTCTGCTTTACTTTTGCTGTAGAAATGCAGTCTAAGTACAATAATGAAAACAGGTGATACTGAATTTCTACGGAAACAATACTGGTTTTATACAATAATGAACGCGATACTGGTAGCGTTACTGTATCTTTACGATTATGAACTCAGCCATACTTGTGCTTGGTTATAATAAAAGTATTAGAAGTAAAAGCATTTTAAATAAAAGCGTTTTATTTTGTGAAGTTATTGTAAGTTCAGTTTGAATACCTAAAGGAAATAAGTTTTATTTGCCCGTAGCAAAATATTACAATATGTTAGTTGAACACTTTATCAACACTTTTTTCGGATCGAACTGCTCGAATGTTTGCATAAGATTTGGAAAATTCTGTTGGCGGCTACTGTCCTGCACATTGGAAGTATTTGATTGTATTAATTTTTCGAAGAAAAGTAGCTGTTGGTTGATGAATTCTGTGCTGGATCCATTTTTGTCCTTGTAATTTAGTTGCGGAATTTTCACCTCGTCGCTAATTATTGGGTTTTTTTCGAATTGAACCTTGGAAAATAAATGAGTATGTTGTTTATATATATTACATAATATATCTTTATTAAGTAAAACTAATAACTATTCTATATTTCTTTAATTTCAAAAGTTGAAGATATCGAAAAGAAGGAAAACATGTGGCGAACAGTGTATGTATGTATCTTTATTGAGTCTTTAAAATTATCCTTAGCTTAATACATGTATTCTTATTTGTATCTCTTACTTGTTAATAAACATTTTGTCACCGGAGGCTGTAACGTATGGCCGTCCTGTTCTTTTTTTTTTTTTGTTTCAAATGCCAACATGGCTTATCTTTTTCTTTTAAAATTTGCTTGGTAGCTCTTGCTCATGGAGCTATAATATAATTTTCTTTAGCCGGTTGTCTCTGACATTTACGTGTTGGCTTATTGATGCAACGAGATATATACATATATACAAATACCTTAAAAACTAAAATCGCCTGGAATATAAATTTATATACATGAATGGTCATGTGCTTTAGAGCGAGAACGCTCTATTAGGATTATTCAAATTTATAAAAACGATTACATAAATGTTAAACTTTTCTTTTTTTTTTTTTTAAGCGGGAAAGCTTTCCAATTATTATTTTTACATTATATTACTTCTTTCAAATTACTTTAGAATAAAATTGACACATTTTATGGCGTTGAGGAGAAATGATTCAAGGTCTTATTATGTAAAAACAGAATATAAATTAGTATAGCACTAAATACAATAACGATTATAATTCACTGTATAGGTTATGTTTTGAAACGAATATTAGAAAAAAGATTTAAACGGCACAGCAGGTATGTATGTAACTATAACCCAAAACTCCAAGGCGTAGCAAGGAAAGATAATTTACCACGTTATAATAATATAATGTTTTATTAATAAGTAGTTACCCTCTTGCTGGTCTCGATCCAAATGAACGAGAATTATCCCTTGAACACAATGGGATGCAGCTGTAGCTAAAACAATCGTTGTAGTATAATCTATCAATTAAAACGCTCACTTATGTAGCAAAGGACGTCTACAATGATTTAGCGCATCATCACATCTGTTTTGAATTGTAAATTTATTCGAGACGTGTTCAACGCATATGAAATTTATATTTGAACTTTGTGTGATAGCTGACTATACAAAAGTTAAAAAAACAGAAAAAACTTCTCAAATGCATTGAACGTTCGCAAAAAAAAGTGAAAAGTCAAAAAATGACATGGGAAACCCATATGTCAGCTCAAATCCAGCTTGTAGCGCCGCCAAAAGTTAAAGTTGAGTCAACTTTCGCGGCAGACAATTTTCTTACTACAGCTACAGCTTCCCATTGTGTTGATGTATACCATTTTCGTATCTTTCAACTTTGACAGTGCTACATGCAACAGCTATAGCTACACCATTGTGTTCGGCCAGTTATATAATTCTACAATATGAGCTTTAGGAAGAACAGTAAGTATAACACTTTGCAATAATATTAGATAGAGAAAATAAACAGCTAGGAATCAAATGAAATAAAGTACACAGCTGATGCATAAAGAAAGAAATATTAACTGTTAATCGTTGACAAAGTTGATAATTTTATAGGGTAAATTATAGAAAGTTTTACATAAATAACCAAAAATTATATATGATATATAGGAATTTGGAAACACCTGAAAAAAGATTAAATAAATCAAATATTAATTATTATTGAATAGTTTGTCAAATTTAAATTCTTAAACATTCCGCTGCCCCTGGAACAACGTTTCAGCACACGGGTAGCATGGCCAATTTATGAATTGGTCGAACAAGGTTGCCACTGGATGTTCTTAAAGTGATGACACGAACATGACCATCTTCACCTGGATGGATTTCGATGACTCTGCCCATTGCCCATATGCCTGGGGGAAGGTTAGATTCTTTGATCACGACCAGATCATTAAGTTTTATTACAGGCTGGATGTTTTTCCATTTGAGACGATTCTGAATTGACGTCAAATATTCTGTCTTCCAGCGTTTCCAGTACCCTTGTATTTTGGATTGCAAGTTTTGCCAGCAAGATAAGCGATTTACTGGCATATCCAAAGTTGGCTCTGGTACAGCTGCATAAGATTCACCTAGAAAGAAATGAGCAGGTGTTAGTGGGTCTAAGTCAGAATCGGAGATTTGGCACAACGGTCGCGAGTTAAGTATGGCTTCAATTTGTGTTAGGAGGGTGTAAAATTCTTCAAACGTAAGATTGTCTGTTCCAATTACCCGTTTGAGGTGCTGTTTAACAGACTTTACCCCTGCCTCCCACAAACCGCCGAAATGGGGTGCCGAAGGTGGGTTGAAGTGCCAGAAAATGCGATCACGAGCCAGGGATTCCGCAACGATTGAATTGTGGTGCTCGGAAAGCACGAGATCATGCATTTCGGAAAGAGACCAAGCAGCTCCTCGAAAGTTTGTCCCGTTGTCGGAATACATATTTGACGGTTTTCCACGGCGTGCCACAAACCGACGAAAAGCAGCTAGAAATGCTTCGGTTGTTAAGTCATTGACAAGTTCGAGATGTATTGCCTTAGATACTAGGCACACAAACAATGATATATAGCACTTCGAAAATGTTGATTTACGACCCGATTTTGTCTTTAATGTGAAGGGACCGGCGTAATCACAACCACAATGTGCGAATGGTCTTCTTGTAAGGATACGTTGTCGAGGAAGGTTTCCCATTTGCTGTGTGATAGTAGCCTTTCGCTGCCGAAAACAGTCAATGCAATCATGCGTTATTTTTCGAAGTAGATTACGGCAACCGATAACCCAATATTCTTGCCTAATCAAAGCGAAAAGAGTCGATACACCCGGGTGTAGAAAGCGAATCAACGAGAATGAGTTTTGTAACGATATGTTCCTTCGGTAAGATTATAGGGTGTTTTGCATTAAACGAAATGTCCGCATTCTCGATTCTACCACCAACGCGAAGGATATTTTGATCATCTAAAAATGAAAAATTCCTTTTTTTTTTATAAAATTTTATATAGTCACCGAAATACCTATTTTGTAACCATCTTATATGATTCGATTTTTAGCGTCGAAAATCTCATTTGGGGTAAAAAAGGGCGAAGAACGTTTTTGCTTACGGCAAAGATCGATAGCACGGTTGATTTGTGCAACAGTTCGCACCAGAATATTCCACGACGATACTCGAACAGACAGGTTTTCGAAAGGATGCTCCTCGTAGGTTGTTAGAAACGGCACTGGAGGGTGTTCCTTCTCCTTGACAGTACAGTGTGGATCATCTTCTATCTCCAGTATGATTGGCCAGTGTTTGGAACTCTTTCGAAGCCAATAGGGACCTGTCCACCAAAGAGAGTGCTCGAGAAGCTTTGATGGCAGAATTCCACACGAAGCACAATCGGCTGGGTTGCACTCTGACCTAACATGGAACCATCTGCTCCGTGGGATCGTATTAAGAATTTCTGCTGTACGATTTCCTACGAAGACATTCCAACGTCGAGGCGGAGACGACAACCAAGACAATACTACCTTCGAATCTCAACAGGCATGCACGTTAGAAACAGTGATACTTAAAGCCGATTGAACCGAAAAGAGTAGCCTAGCGAGGAGAAGAGCTCCACAAAGCTCCAACCTGGAAATACTGAGCTGTTTTAAAGGAGCAACTCGAGATTTGGAGGCTACGATGTTGGTGATATAAGTTCCATCCGGAAGAAAATCCGTGTAATTCAAATGAAGCGTTGGCAATGCCAATTGTTCGCGGAATATTAATTTTGGTTAGAATCGGAAGTTCATTGCGATAGCTACTCCACTTAGTCGAAATTGTACCCGGAATTTTCTCATCCCAATCTAACTTTCTATGCCACAGCTCTTGAAAGAGAATTTTCAACAGAACAACCGTAGGAGTAAGAAACACGAGGGGGTCAAAAATAAAAAAAAAATTTGGCGTTTCGTAATAGGTTCGTTTGGTATGTAATTTAAGCGAAAACTAAATAAATCACACTTAGAGTTCCAATAAAGCCCGAGCACTTTTATCCATGTATCCGCGTCAGAGTCTAGGCAAACGTTCGAACTACCGGCAGCACAATTGTTTGGAAGTAGCTCATTGCAATTGCTTTCCCATTTGCTTAATTCCATACCGCATTTAGACAAAAGTTCAATAAGGGATTTTTGTTTAAATAGTGCTTCACTTAATGTATCACCGCCCGAAACCACGTCGTCCACGTAAAAGTCATTAAGCAGTATATCTGCAGCTACTGGAAACTCATTATTATAGTCTTTGGCAATTTGTTCTAAAACCCGTACCGACAAAAATGGAGCACAAGACGGTCCGTATGTCACTGTGCGTAAACGATAATGTTCTAAAGGTTCCGAGGGAGACTTTCGCCAGACGATGCGTTGGAAATCTGAATCTCTATCCGACACCCAAATTTGGCGAAACATTTTCACGATGTCCGCGGTAAAAACGAATTGGTGACGGCGAAAACGCAAACAAACGGCAAAAAGATTCCTTTGAATAGGTGGACCTATAATTAGCGAATCGTTAAGGGAGTGTCCTTTTGAATCCTTGAAGGACCCATCGAAAACGACACGAAGTTTAGTCGTTGTACTGTCTGGTTTCAGCACAGCGTGGTGAGGCAGTTAAAAAACGTTAGGGTTGTTGATTTCCGAGCTAGGTACCTTGGACATGTGACCTAAAGCCAAATATTCATCTAGAAACGAAGAATAACTTTCAAAAAATTTGTTGTTGTTGGAAAACTTCTTTTCCATAGATTTGAGTCGTGAAAGAGCCCCAGCAAACGAATCAGCACATGTTGGAGGCGATTTAAAAGGTAGTTCCACGATATATTTTCCGTTTGGATCACGGCCATGAGTCCGGCGAAAATGATCTTCAATTTCGCGATCTTCTTTCGAAACGATTGATTTAGGATCAACTTCTTCTATCATCCAAAACGCTTGTAGGATTGAGTCAACATCTAAAGTGACAGGGTGCGACATAATGTAATTATCTTGGATGGATGATAGTTTTCCTGCTAATACCCAACCGAAAATAGATTTGTGCGCTACAGGGTATCCTTTTTTGCTATAAACGACGCTTCCGAGTAGGATTTCCCAGACTTTATCGGCTCCTAACAAAATGTCAATTGAGGATGTTTTGTTGAACGAAGGATCGGCTAAGTCCAACTGGGATAAGTGGTCCCAGTCCTCGACATCGAACGAAGTTGTTGGTAAGTTTGAAATCACGCTTGATAATATGTATGTATTGACTGAAATACTGAATAAATCGGAGCGTGAAGCAATTGCCAATGTTAAAAGGCCTCTGGATTTACCCGCGCTGGTAGATCCAATACCGCTTATGGGTATACGAGCTTTTCTTCGTTTGAGCCCAAGCCGTTGAGCACAAGACTCTGTAACAAAAGAAACCTGTGAGCCTGAGTCTATGGGGATCCGAACATTTTGATATACACCGTGTATGCACTTTACCGGTAGCAGTTGGCAGTAAAGTCTGAGGAATATAATCTATGACGTTTAGTGAATGGTTATTTAAAACGAATGCGTTTGAAGTCGAAGGGGTGTTTGTTTTGATTTGAGGAGCGAACTCTCGAATTGGGCCCCCATTGAACGAATTGCTAAACGATGTGTTAGCAGGATTAGTTTCCTTACGGTTTACGTACACCAAATCGTCATGCACTAAACTATTGTGCCGATATTTGCAGACCGAGCACCGAAATTTGGATAAACATCGATTTCAAGAATGGCCAGGTCGCAAACAGTTAAAGCAAACCTTTTTAGATTTAACGAAATCTCTTCGAAAATTAACTTTCATGTCAAGAAAGTCTGGACATTGAGAAAGACCGTGTGAACCGCTGCATTTTATACATGATGACGACGTTGCATGCATACTTTTCACTCCAGGATTTCTCGACCTATGGTTTTCACGAGAGCTAGTATGAGCACTCTCCAATGCATCACAACGACGTTCTAAAAATTCTAGAAACTCGTTAAGAGATGGGTTGTCTTCGGTGGAACTATCCTCCGACCATGCTTTTCGAGTTTCAGCGTTGTTGCGAGGCAAGAGGAGGTGAGGAGTTGGAAAGGAAGTAGGATGGGAGAAGTTAAGGATAGGAAGCTAGGAAACGGAAAGGTTAGGGAAAATGAAAGAATGCCAAGTCCCGGGGACGCGGCCTGCTTGCACATGCACGGCGTCAGCTCGTCGGACGGGGGGGGATCTTGCCCCCGGTAACTTGACCTCGCCTGCAGACAAAAACATAGATCAGGCCTGAGGAAAACTAGGAAAAGGAAACGGACTAGTTAGGACCACGGACAGACTATTGCCACATCAGGGCACTGCAGATGGTGTCGCAGTGAGGCCGTTACCCACCCAACCATAGGAATTCGTGGCCATTTTTGAATTCCCCCAATATGGTCGATGATCAGCTTCGGATCATACTATCTTTACCTGTTACGCTCGGCTGCCTTCAGCACCCCTGAAAATTTTAACTTACAAAGCCATGATTTCTTTAAGAAACCAGAAAAACACCAAATCTCATTTTAACAGAATGGCGGAAAAGAAGTTTATTGTCTTTGAAAATGACTTTAGCATTACTTGATATTAAATAGTTGAATAATTGATTAAATGAAATTACAAAAAAAATTAAATTTTATCAAAATTTTTCATTAACCTTTAATACCGGTACATAAAACTAGAAGAAACAAAGTGAAAAAGAGAGGTTTCCTAACCAGACTATCAACAAAAAGATATACTAAAAGTACCCTTTCTGGCACTCACTCAAAGATTGGAAAAAATCGAATTTAAAGTTCCTACCTACATGGAGCTCCTTGGAGGCGGTAAAATCTCAAAATGTAAATGGTAAATACCACAAAATCGCGTAAACAGACGGAGGAAACACTAGCTTGTTCACGTACAAAAAAAAGTTAGAATTAATAATTTGTAAATTAAAAAAGATAATCACTTGTCAAAAACTTCAACGCCAAAACATATATAAACTTATTATCATGAATTTTTGCCTATATATAAGAAAAACAGTTAGATATATGATGTCAATTTCCAGCCTATTTTTGGTTTTTCTGACTGGCTATTTTTTTTTCTTTTTATTACAGGACTCACTGTGACCGACTGTACTTTTTAGTTGTTTCACCACGTTGCGGCAGTGGAGCCTTAACCAATGTATGGAATTGGTGATAGGGACTATGGTGAGGATAGTCAATCTTTTTCCGGAACACTTCTCTACGGATATCGTTGAGGCTTGGTACCAGCACACCAGCTTAGGGACAGCTCACAAAAACTTTGGTAACTCCAGAAAGAGCGCTTCAAAAAACTTCAGAAAAGTGTTCTTCATAAAAACATTGGACGGATTCGGCCAAAACAAAAAAAAATTAGCGTCACAATAAAAAAACCTGCGGCGGCCCCGTATTGGGAACTTCTTTGGGCCGCCGAGAAATCACCACTTTGATTTTTATTTCTTTTTTCTTTCTTTTTGGTTGAAGCGTGATTTCGATATTTGAATTTAAAAAAACAACGACACACAAGTAGGTATTAGGCGGCACTTCCTAGGGTAATCGTATAAATTTATTTCTTTTTTTTTTTATAATTTTATTTTATTTCGTTCTATTAAAAATTCCTTCTTTTTTCTTTGGTTTAACTATTTTCGTTTTAATTTATTTCTCGGTTTTTTTTTCACTATTAGAGAATTGCCGTACTGCGGTGTTGGATAGTCCATCGACCATCCGTCTTAACAGGTATTCAATGAGTGGCTACTGTCAACCCAAACCAATGCAAAACACTCTAATTTTCGTTTTTCTTTCTCTTTTTGTAATGGTTTGTCTTAAGGAAGAGACCGGGCGAAAACTATGTATAAAAAATGCTCGGATGATGTTCTTGTAACTGAACAACATCATCACAGATAAGCAATACCTAGATGGGAATCTACGGCTGTCAATTCGGTTTGCCTACAAGCTCAAACGTCAAATGGCCGTGGTGAACATCGGATTTTTGCACTAGTGTACGTGCAGACGACCGTGGTGAAAATCGGATTTTTGCACTAGTGTACGTGAAAAAAAAATCCGAGTTTCACCTCGGTTCGTAAACAAAATGGCGGATAATTTAAGAATCCAAGGGTTTGTTTAAATATACTAGGTTCTTGTATGCCGATTTCCTTTCGACGATTGCAGATTAATTTTTTTTGTTGTAAGGAAGTCGCAAAAAAAAATCGTGTAGCCGGTGTAAATTTTCCATATGAATGATTTGATTTTTGATCTTTTTTTCTAAACAAATCAAATTTTTCTATCACAGATTTGATTTTTTTGTTGAAATGAAAGTTACATTAAGGTTTAACTACATATACCTACCTACTTTTGCAAAAAAGTACAAAAGTGAGAATTTAAAATATTCGCTAAAGAAACCTTCTTGCAAGAAAACATACAAAAATTGTTTTGACAGAAAACGTAGTATAACTTCTTATTGGCTGTAGAGCTACTAGCGATGTTGTATTTGTAATGCCTGTAAAATCGTACTGTACTATGGATGGCTTTTGTGATAAAACACGCCTATTGTGTTTTTTCCTCAATCAGAATTGACTTTATTGCAGTTTTTGCAATTAAGAACAGATGAGATTCACACCATTGTGGGTGCTTTCTTTTATCCCCATACAAATTAATTCTGGCAGATGAAGGTTTTGTTGGTATTCCAAATGTTTCGCATCGGCTTAGGAGACCATTTTTGTTGCAACACAATTTAAATTGTGTAAAGGATCTTTCAAATCAACGTTAAAGGCTCTTCCAAACCAATGTGAAACATTCGTTGCGGCGAAGAAACATTCGCATGTCAAAATTTATTTACATGGTGATAAATGAGAGTGCCCACACCAACGCGGCGGAGAAACATATGAATTAATTTTGACTGACGAATGTTTCTTCGCCGCAACGAATGTTTCGCATTGGTTTGGGTGAGCCTTAAAGGCTCTCCCAAACCAATGCGGAACATTCGTTGCGGCGAAAAAACATTCGCATGTCAAAATTTTTTTACATGGTGATATATGAGAGTACCCACACCAACGCGGCGGAAAAACATGAAATAATTTTGATTGACGAATATTTCTTCGCCGCAACGTATGTTTCGCATTGGTTTGGAAGAGCCTTAAATCGGAGCGAAACACTCACGACAACAAAACATTCCCCACTTTTTAAAATTAAATGACATGAAAAATAATTGAGAGTAGGTACCCACAATGAAAGCGGTGCGATTTTCCATATGAACCCGATGACTGACAAAAATGTTGTCCACGCATCGGTTTGGGGGACCTTAAATTAATTTCTAAAAATTTACGTCGGGATTTGACCATGATGCAATCCAACCCCTTACGTATAAATTAAAATAATTTCATATATTAAGTGTGTCTGTACCCTAAAACTAAGAATATAGTAGCTGTCAAATTTGCCATGGTGAATCTAATTTTTGTTGATTTCTCGAACCTTATTATTGGTTGGCGAGATTTTTTTTATAATTATTGTGCTGTAGAGCTGAAAAAAATTGAAATTATGTTTTTAAATTTCATAAACATAATAAGGTCTTTTGCCCTTTGCTATACTCTGCTCAAACAGGGCCCCTTCGGAGGCGACAGAGTTCTACAAAAAGTTCTCATCGCGCACCGTCTGCCCAAGTAGTTTTTGGCGAGTTGGAAGAAAGAAACATGAAAGCACCAAAAGATTTTTCATTGAAATTCAAGGACTCGTTCAAGTTCCGCTTGCCATGCGGGCATTGTGCTTGGTGAAACAATTATTTTTTTGTTAATTTATTTTTTAATGAAAATCACAAACACCGGAATAAAAATCTTCGCACAGCACATTTATGAAAAAAAAAATGAACTGTCAAACAAATCAAATTCACCGCGTTAAATTGTTGTTGCAGTTCACATCTATTCATCGACACGAAATGAAATTACAAAAACAACAATGTAAACAAATGGGTTTTGGGGGGTGATACGAACGAAAGATTCCTATCTAGGTATTGCTTATCTGTGAACATCATCCGATCCCCATCTCCATGAAGCGAAGTGCATGCATAAACATACAAATATATAAAAAAAACATGAACACTCAACACATGGATCGTTCAATGCATTCGTATGGGTGAGAACAAAAACTTGACATGACGATATGACATTCCATACTTTCGAACTTCGATATTCGGCGGATGAGTTCATCAACCTTGGCACATGCGAAAGTTACACTTCGCCGACAGATGGAGTTGACAAATTTAATTTTTTTTTTTTCAAAACTTGAATAGTTCGATGAGAGATTAATTTCTCAACCAGGAAAAATAGACGAAAAGACACATCTGAACGTAATATTAACAACAACATTGACCCGTCACGACATAAAAATAAATAAGATCGCAAAACAGGAATGAGAAGAAACATGACGTGTAAACGAGAAAGAAAACATAATTGGAACAAAAAGATACATTAACCCTTGTATTGTAGTATAATTACACGGGAATAATATTTAGTTTTCATTTTAACTAGGAATAAGACTTACGAAGAAGTCGCTGCAACTTTTCTCCCTAATTATACGACCCATAGCATAAAAGTTGCCGATCCGTGCCCAGTCCGTATTTTATGAATCCGAACTGGTCCGTCAAAAATGATCAGTTTCGAACGGACTCGCCCTGGTCCGGCGAAAAAGAACATCTCTATTTTGTTTTTTTTTTCTTTTCTTTTATCTATTCCTATCATCTGACAATAGGGCTTTTTAGAAAAAAAGCAATATATCTCTGTCTCATAACTTCTAAACGTCAAATAAAAATTTTGGGTTAATGACGTTTGAGTGCTTGGCGTTATTTGGATTAGTAGCGCGTTCTTTTTTGTAACTATGGTCAAAAACAAAAGTGGCAATGTCAAAATTAAAAAAGTTATTTTTTTTTAAGAACGATCAAAGTTAATAAAATGGGAAGGGGTTGAAAAAAAATCGAAAAAATAAGAAATAAAAAATGCATGGTTCCTACAAATTAAATAACTATCAACTTCATTTTTGCATGAAATTGAATAGCAATACAAAGCATTTCTAATTTGTTTTAGCTTTTTTTGTTAATTTTTTATGAGCCACACATTTTTTTATTAAAAAATTGACGCAAGCGGATGAATAAAATTTCGATGAAAGTGAACTATTCAGAAAACAATTCCAAATATCGAATTCAATAATAAAACAATTAAATTTATAATTAATTATTATAAAATTGGAAACAATTCCAAATCGGAAGACGAAAAGCAAACACAATCTAACCCCAAAATGAAAACTCAAAGTAACTTTTTCTTATTAAAAGAACGATGAAGGTGAACTAGTTAGAAAAAAAAGAACGCACAAATGTCATTAACCCAAAATTTTGGCTATGAGTTTTGAGTTTGACAATTCGGTAAAAATCCCCATTCTCCCAAAACAACACAGCCGTCAGCAGCAATGGTCGACAAAATGGGTAAGTACAAAACTAAATTTTCTTTTCTATCGTCGTTATTATTTTGTAGGTTTATTTTTTTTTGCTTATATTTTAATTATATAACTAGCTAATAATTTTATTATGTTATTTCAGGTTTCGCATAAGGATAGAGCACCAGGCGTCCGCAACAGCGTCCAGTTTGTTTAGCAAAAGGTAAATAATCCAAGGATCTCTATTGAGTGAATTTATTGCTGTAAGACCTCTCATTACTTCATCGGCACTATTAGAGATTTTGCGTAAATGATTGATACTAGAAGTATTTGTGGATGGCAATTCCATAAAGGTTTTTATGTACCCATTTATAATGTAGCGTGGACTATCGTAGCGCTTCAATAACCTGTCCCATGCATCCTCGTAAGTGGAATTGGTAAGTGGCAGATGATTGAAAAGACCTAACGCAGTCTTTCGAAGACAAGACTTTAAGAAGAGATACTTTTGAATCGGAGTCAAGTTTGTTTTATCATGAACGGCACTTTTAAACATATCCCTAAAGGATGGCCATTCATGATATTCCCCAGAGAAGGGTTCTATATGAATTTTCGGAAGAAAGAAATCTGATTTAGCCTGTGACGACGATTGCGATTTCCCTATCGTGTCAAGAAGGATCTTCTGTTGGTCAGCTAGCTGGCCGACGACGTCACTGCTCTTTTCCAATTGCTCCCTTTCTCTAATCGAAGACAAAAGAACTGATTCAACCATCAAATATTTGGTTTGAAACTCATCATAATCTGAAGCAGGATCTACGTAGCCTTCCTCCTCCGAATACTCGTACATACACGTTTGGGAAGCATAAAATTCATCCCATAACCCTATTGCCTTAGCTAAGCGTACGTCGAAATCACCTAGTGAAACCCTTTCGTCTATGGATTCCGTGAATTTCACCAGCTTGGTCAAGGAAGCTTTAAGATGACCACGAACTAAACGTAAAGCGAGAAGAGGTGTGTCAGGCATTTTGAGAACAGGAACAACGAACGAATTTACAAAAAAACTGAACTCCAATTATTGATTTCACAATTGTATGACGAAGTAAGTGACAACATTCTGGATGCAGTTCTAGATCGAAGTTAAGACAACAGCAACCACGTGGCAAAAAATTATCTAATATGAGCAGCGAACAACACGTGGAAATGCTTATCTTCTTGAATAACCAGAACAAAAATATCCCAAACGAACGAAATTAATTTGCAATTAACAAAATTGACGATGATGTCCTTGATTTTAGCAAGGCAGACAAAGAAATGAACACGTGGGATAGATATCCTTCTATCCAATGGAGCAGCGAACAACACGTGTAATATGCATCAGGAACCAAGAATCAAATTTATCCCGAACAGACACAGTTCCTAATTTGCTCCAAAATTTAATTTAAATGGACCGTAGAAGTGTAGAACGAATTATTGAAAAATCCACAAAGGAAAAAATACGGCTCGATTGTTTTACCAAGAAATGTTTTGAAATGAATATTAGAAAAAAGATTTAAACGGCACAGCAGGTATGTATGTAACTATAACCCAAAACTCCAAGACGTAGCAATAAAAAGATAATTTACCACGTTATAATAATATAATGTTTTATTAATAAGTTGTTACCCTCTTGCTGGTCTCGATCCAAATGAACGAGAATTATATAATTCTACAATATGAGCTTTAGGAAGAACGGTAAGTGTAACACTTTGCAATAATATTAGAGAGAGAAAATAAACAGCTAGGAATCAAATGAAATAAAGTAAACAGCTGATACGTAAAGAAAGAAATATTAACTGTTGATCTTTGACAAATGTAAGAGTAGATAATTTTATAGGGTAAATTATAGAAAGTCTTCCATAAATAACTAAAAATTATTTAATGATATATAGGAACTAGGAAACACATAAATAAGATTAAATAAATCAAATATTAATTATTATTGAATAGTTTGTCAAATTTTAAATAATGTTTTCATTCTTAAATAGATTACATTTAGGAACGTTTGTTGGGCATCTCATTTCCGATGCAGCTTCTTGTTCAAGAGAAGTTGATACCAATTTTACTTCACTAGGGCGCTCGTGCCGAATTCATGCGGTTCGTCTGTGTTGTGAGTAGTCAAATATCGAAAAAAACAAACAATTAATATTTACCGAATCCCATGTAGCTGCCATTGCCATCTTGTGTGTTGTCTATTGTGTTTTCGTGGATGTGGTGACGTTTTGGCCACAGAAATGGATGGTGTTGGCATTAGAAGGCCAACTTATTGGGTTCTTCAATGAACATTTCAATTTTTGGGGGCACAAATACTTACTGCACCATATTATACCACAGGCGTTCAAGACGCTGAAAATGGATTGAGTGCAGCAAATGTTGTCGAGAGTCGGGAACACTCACATAAACGACCAGGTGACGCAGAAATCTCTTCGTGGCTCAGTTTAATTGAAGGAGGTTCATCTTGACTAATTTGTTTAATGTCATCGACAAATTTTCCGATGGTTTTAACCCCCGTCTGAATATATACATTTGCATTATATCTAATGTCGGTGAACCATTTTCACGGATTTTTGTGGGCGGGATATTGAATGATAGAACATCAATATTGTTCTATCGGTCGCGTACGTTTTCACTAATTTCGTAAATGACGGGCGTTTGGATTTGAACGACATTGCTGGGCTCAGGGGCTGTTTGAGATTTTGCTTCTTGAGAAGTATCATCGGCAAAAGAACCTTTATCATCAACCGTTGTGGGTGGGGTGGGAGGAGGTGTATTCATAGCTTCAATGCTTGGCACCAACATGTTACATGACAGGCGTTGAAAATGGATTGAGTGCAGCAAATGTTGGCATTTTCGTGGGTTTGGTGACGTTTTGGCCGCAGTGATGGATGGTGTTGGCATTCGACGGCCAACTTAATGGGTTCTCCAATGAACATTTCGATTCATTCCAAAAATATTGACGCAGAGATGTATTTACATAGGCGAGATACGAGATTTCTTGTTTGCGAAGATTCTGTGTCGGGTGAGCGTTTAACATTGTTTATTGTTCTGGTTTGTTGCGGTCGCCTGTGAGAGGAAAAAAAAAGTTATAAAAATCAAATAAAAATATAGAAAAAAAAAACAAACACTAAATATTTACCGAATCTCATGTAGCTGCCATTGCCATCTTGTGTGTTGTCTGCGTTGTGCGTTTGCGTGGGTGTGGTGACGTTTTGGCAACAGAGATGGACGGTGTTGGCATTCGAAGGCCAACTTATTGGGTTCTTAAATGAACATTTCGATTTTTGGGGCACAAATACTTGCTGCACCATGTTACACGACAGGCGTTGAAGCCGTTGAAAATGGATTAATAGCAGCAAATGTTGGCTTTTTCGTGGGTGTGGTGACGGTTCGGCCGCAGAGATGGATGGTGTTGGCATTCGATGGCCAAATTATTGGGTTCTTCTATGAATATTTCGATTTTTGGGGGCACAAATACTTGCTGCACCATGTTACATGACAGGCGTCAAAAATGGATTGAGTGCAGCAAATGTTGGCGTTTTCGTGGGTTTGGTGACGTTTCGGCCGCAGAGATGGATGGTGTTGGCATTCGACGGCCAACTTATTGGGTTCTTCAATGAACATTTCGATTCATTCCAAAAATGTTGACGCAGAGATGTATTTACATAGGCGAGATACGAGATTACTTGCTTGCGAAGGTTCTGTGTCGGGTGAGCGTTTAACATTGTTTATTGTTCTGGTTTGTTGCGGTCGCCTGTGAGAGGAAAAAAAAAGTTATAAAAATCAAATAAAAATATAGAAAAAAAAAAAACAAACACTAAATATTTACCGAATCTCATGTAGCTGCCATTGCCATTTTGTGTGTTGTCTGCGTTGTGCGTTTGCGTGGGTGTGGTGACGTTTTGGCCGCAGAGATGGATGGTGTTGGCATTCGAAGGCCAACTTATTGGGTTCTTAAATGAACATTTCGATTTTTGGGGCACAAATACTTGCTGCACCATGTTACACGACAGGCGTTGAAGCCGTTGAAAATGGATTAATAGCAGCAAATGTTGGCTTTTTCGTGGGTGTGGTGACGTTTCGGCCGCAGAGATGGATGGTGTTGGCATTCGACGGCCAACTTATTGGGTTCTTCAGTGAACATTTCAATTTTTGGGGCACAAATACTTACTGCACCATGTTATATGACAGGCGTTGAAGAGGTTGAAAATGGATTGAGTGCAGCAAATGTTGGCGTTTTCGTGGGTGTGGTGACGTTTCGGCCGCAGAGATGGATGTTGTTGGCATTCGACGGCCAACTTATTGGGTTCTTCAATGAACATTTCGATTCATTCCAAAAATGTTGACGCAGAGATGTATTTACATAGGCGAGATACAAGATTACTTGTTTGCGAAGGTTCTGTGTCGGGTGAGCGTTTAACATTGCACATTGTTCTGGTTTGTTGGGTTCGCCTGTGAGGAAAAAAAAAGTTATAAAAATCAAACAAAAATATCGAAAAAAAAACTAACAATAAATATTTACCGAATCCCATGTAGCTGCCATTGCCATCTTGTGTGTTGTCTATTGTGTTTTCGTGGGTGTGGTGACGTTTCGGCCGCAGAGATGGATGGTGTTGGCAGTCGAAGGCCAACTTATTGGGTTCTTGAATGAACATTTCGATTTTTGGGGGCACAAATACTTGCTGTACCATGTTACACGACAGGCGTTGAAAATAGATTGAGTGCAGCAAATGTTGGCTTTTTCGTAGGTATTGTGACGTTTCGGCCGCGGAGATGGATGTTGTTGGCATTCGACGGCCAACTTATTGGGTTCTTTAATCAACATTTCGATTTTTGGGGGCACAAATACTTGCTGCACCATGTTACATGACAGGCGTTGAAGACGCTGAAAATAGATTGAGTGCAGCAAATGTTGGCTTTTTTGTGGGTGTGGTGACGTTTCGGCCTCAGAGATGGATGGTGTTGGCATTTGACGGCCAACTTATTGGGTTCTTCGATGAACACTTCGATTTTTGGGGGCACAAGTACTTGCTGCACCATGTTACATGACAGGCGTTGAAAATGCATTGAGTGCAGCAAATGTTGGCGTTTTCGTGGGTTTGGTGACATTTCGATCGCAGAGATGGATGGTGTTGGCATTCGACGGCCAACTTATTGGGTTCTTCAATGAACATTTCAATTTTTGGGGGCACAAATACTTACTGCACCATGTTATATGACAGGCGTTGAAGAGGTTGAAAATGGATTGAGTGCAGCAAATGTTGGCGTTTTCGTGGGTGTGGTGACGTTTCGGCCGCAGAGATGGATGTTGTTGGCATTCGACGGCCAACTTATTGGGTTCTTCAATGAACATTTCAATTTTTTGGGGCACAAATACTTACTGCACCATGTTATATGACAGGCGTTGAAACCGGATTGAGTGCATTAAATGTTGGCGTTGTCGTGGGTGTGGTGACGGTTGGGCCGCAGAGATGGATGGTGTTGGCATTCGACGGCCAAATTATTGGGTTCTTCTATGAATATTTCGATTTTTGGAGGCACAAATACTTGCTGCACCATGTTACATGACAGGCGTTGAAAATGGATTGAGTGCAGCAAATGTTGGCGTTTTCGATTCATTCCAAAAATGTTGACGCAGAGATGTATTTACATAGGCGAGATACGAGATTACTTGTTTGCGAAGGTTCTGTGTCGGGTGAGCGTTTAACATTGCCTATTGTTCTGGTTTGTTGGGTTCGCCTGTGAGAGGAAAAAAAAAGTTATAAAAATCAAACAAAAATATCGAAAAAAACTAACAATAAATATTAACCGAATCCCATGTAGCTGCCATTGCCATCTTGTGTGTTGTCTATTGTGTTTTCGTGGGTGTGGTGACGTTTCGGCCGCAGAGATGGATGGTGTTGGCATTCGAAGGCCAACTTATTGGGTTCTTGAATGAACATTTCGATTTTTGGGGGCACAAATACGCGCAGCACCATGTTACATGACAGGCGTTGAAGACGTTGAAAATAGATTGAGTGCAGCAAATGTTGGCTTTTTCGTGGGTGTGGTGACGTTTCGGCCTCAGAGATGGATGGTGTTGGCATTTGACGGCCAACTTATTGGGTTCTTCAATGAACACTTCGATTTTTGGGGGCACAAATACTTGCTGCACCATGGTACACGACAGGCGTTGAAAATAGATTGAGTGCAGCAAATGTTGGCTTTTTCGTAGGTGTTGTGACGTTTCGGCCGCGGAGATGGATGTTGTTGGCATTCGACGGCCAACTTATTGGGTTCTTTAATCAACATTTCGATTTTTGGGGGCACAAATACTTGCTGCACCATGTTACATGACAGGCGTTGAAGACGCTGAAAATAGATTGAGTGCAGCAAATGTTGGCTTTTTTGTGGGTGTGGTGACGTTTCGGCCTCAGAGATGGATGGTGTTGGCATTTGACGGCCAACTTATTGGGTTCTTCGATGAACACTTCGATTTTTGGGGGCACAAGTACTTGCTGCACCATGTTACATGACAGGCGTTGAAAATGCATTGAGTGCAGCAAATGTTGGCGTTTTCGTGGGTTTGGTGACATTTCGATCGCAGAGATGGATGGTGTTGGCATTCGACGGCCAACTTATTGGGTTCTTCAATGAACATTTCAATTTTTGGGGGCACAAATACTTACTGCACCATGTTATATGACAGGCGTTGAAGAGGTTGAAAATGGATTGAGTGCAGCAAATGTTGGCGTTTTCGTGGGTGTGGTGACGTTTCGGCCGCAGAGATGGATGTTGTTGGCATTCGACGGCCAACTTATTGGGTTCTTCAATGAACATTTCAATTTTTTGGGGCACAAATACTTACTGCACCATGTTTTATGACAGGCGTTGAAACCGGATTGAGTGCATTAAATGTTGGCGTTGTCGTGGGTGTGGTGACGGTTCGGCCGCAGAGATGGATGGTGTTGGCATTCGACGGCCAAATTATTGGGTTCTTCTATGAATATTTCGATTTTTGGAGGCACAAATACTTGCTGCACCATGTTACATGACAGGCGTTGAAAATGGATTGAGTGCAGCAAATGTTGGCGTTTTCGATTCATTCCAAAAATGTTGACGCAGAGATGTATTTACATAGGCGAGATACGAGATTACTTGTTTGCGAAGGTTCTGTGTCGGGTGAGCGTTTAACATTGCCTATTGTTCTGGTTTGTTGGGTTCGCCTGTGAGAGGAAAAAAAAAGTTATAAAAATCAAACAAAAATATCGAAAAAAACTAACAATAAATATTAACCGAATCCCATGTAGCTGCCATTGCCATCTTGTGTGTTGTCTATTGTGTTTTCGTGGGTGTGGTGACGTTTCGGCCGCAGAGATGGATGGTGTTGGCATTCGAAGGCCAACTTATTGGGTTCTTGAATGAACATTTCGATTTTTGGGGGCACAAATACGCGCAGCACCATGTTACATGACAGGCGTTGAAGACGTTGAAAATAGATTGAGTGCAGCAAATGTTGGCTTTTTCGTGGGTGTGGTGACGTTTCGGCCTCAGAGATGGATGGTGTTGGCATTTGACGGCCAACTTATTGGGTTCTTCAATGAACACTTCGATTTTTGGGGGCACAAATACTTGCTGCACCATGTTACACGACAGGCGTTGAAAATAGATTGAGTGCAGCAAATGTTGGCTTTTTCGTAGGTGTTGTGACGTTTCGGCCGCGGAGATGGATGTTGTTGGCATTCGACGGCCAACTTATTGGGTTCTTTAATCAACATTACGATTTTTGGGGGCACAAATACTTGCTGCACCATGTTACATGACAGGCGTTGAAGACGCTGAAAATAGATAGAGTGCACCAAATGTTGGCTTTTTCGTGGGTGTGGTGACGTTTCGGCCTCAGAGATGGATGGTGTTGGCATTTGACGGCAAACTTATTGGGTTCTTCGATGAACACTTCGATTTTTGGGGGCACAAGTACTTGCTGCACCATGTTACATGACAGGCGTTGAAAATGGATTGAGTGCAGCAAATGTTGGCGTTTTCGTGGGTTGGTGACATTTCGATCGCAGAGATGGATGGTGTTGGCATTCGACGGCCAACTTATTGGGTTCTTCAATGAACATTTCAATTTTTGGGGGCACAAATACTTACTGCACCATGTTATATGAAAGGCGTTGAAGAGGTTGAAAATGGATTGAGTGCAGCAAATGTTGGCGTTTTCGTGGGTGTGGTGACGTTTCGGCCGCAGAGATGGATGTTGTTGGCATTCGACGGCCAACTTATTGGGTTCTTCAATGAACATTTCAATTTTTTGGGGCACAAATACTTACTGCATCATGTTATATGACAGGCGTTGAAACCGGATTGAGTGCATTAAATGTTGGCGTTGTCGTGGGTGTGGTAACGGTTCGGCCGCAGAGATGGATGGTGTTGGCATTCGACGGCCAAATTATTGGGTTCTTCTATGAATATTTCGATTTTTGGGGGCACAAATACTTGCTGCACCATGTTACAAGACAGGCGTCGAAAATGGATTGAGTGCAGCAAATGTTGGCGTTTTCGTGGGTTTGGTGACGTTTCGGCCGCAGAGATGGATGGTGTTGGCATTCGACGGCCAACTTATTGGGTTCTTCAATGAACATTTCGATTCATTCCAAAAATGTTGACACAGAGATGTATTTACATAGGCGAGATACGAGATTACTTGCTTGCGAAGGTTCTGTGTCGGGTGAGCGTTTAACATTGCCTATTGTTCTGGTTTGTTGGGTTCGCCTGTGAGAGGAAAAAAAAAGTTATAAAAATCAAACAAAAATATCGAAAAAAACTAACAATAAATATTTACCGAATCCCATGTAGCTGCCATTGCCATCTTGTGTGTTGTCTATTGTGTTTTCGTGGGTGTGGTGACGTTTCGGCCGCAGAGATGGATGGTGTTGGCATTCGAAGGCCAACTTATTGGGTTCTTGAATGAACATTTCGATTTTTGGGGGCACAAATACTTGCAGCACCATGTTACATGACAGGCGTTGAAGACGTTGAAAATAGATTGAGTGCAGCAAATGTTGGCTTTTTCGTGGGTGTGGTGACGTTTCGGCCTCAGAGATGGATGGTGTTGGCATTTGACGGCCAACTTATTGGGTTCTTCAATGAACACTTCGATTTTTGGGGGCACAAATACTTGCTGCACCATGTTACACGACAGGCGTTGCAAATAGATTGAGTGCAGCAAATGTTGGCTTTTTCGTAGGTGTTGTGACGTTTCGGCCGCGGAGATGGATGTTGTTGGCATTCGACGGCCAACTTATTGGGTTCTTTAATCAACATTTCGATTTTTGGGGGCACAAATACTTGCTGCACCATGTTACATGAGAGAAGTTGAAGACGCTGAAAATAGATTGAGAGCAGCAAATGTT
Organism: Melangyna quadrimaculata; assembly: GCA_949320155.1. NCBI lineage: Eukaryota > Metazoa > Arthropoda > Insecta > Diptera > Syrphidae > Melangyna > Melangyna quadrimaculata. Next base: position 12,712,923 of record OX439486.1, read on the forward strand.
GGCTTTTTCGTGGGTGTGGTGACGTTTCAGCCTCAGAGATGGATGGTGTTGGCATTTGACGGCCAACTTATTGGGTTCTTCAATGAACACTTCGATTTTTGGGGGCACAAGTACTTGCTGCACCATGTTACATGACAGGCGTTGAAAATGGATTGAGTGCAGCAAATGTTGGCGTTTTCGTGGGTTTGGTGACATTTCGATCGCAGAGATGGATGGTGTTGGCATTCGACGGCCAACTTATTGGGTTCTTTAATGAACATTTCGATTTTTGGGGGCACAAATACTTGCTGCACCATGTTACACGACAGGCGTTGAAAATGGATTGAGTGCAGCAAATGTTGGCGTTTTCGTGGGTTTGGTGACGTTTCGGCCGCAGAGATGGGTGGTGTTGGCATTCGACGGCCAACTTATTGGGTTCTTTAATCAACATTTCGATTTTTGGGGGCACAAATACTTGCTGCACCATGTTATATGAGAGAAGTTGAAGACGCTGAAAATAGATTGAGTGCAGCAAATGTTGGCGTTTTCGTGGGTGTGGTGACGTTTCGGCCGCAGAGATGGATGTTGTTGGCATTCGACGGCCAACTTATTGTGTTCTTCAATGAACATTTCAATTTTTTGGGGCACAAATACTTACTGCACCATGTTATATGACGTTGAAACCGGATTGAGTGCATTAAATGTTGGCGTTGTCGTGGGTGTGGTGACGGTTCGGCCGCAGAGATGGATGGTGTTGGCATTCGACGGCCAAATTATTGGGTTCTTCTATGAATATTTCGATTTTTCGGGGCACAAATACTTGCTGCACCATGTTACATGACAGGCGTTGAAAATGGATTGAGTGCAGCAAATGTTGGCGTTTTCGTGGGTTTGGTGACGTTACGGCCGCAGAGATGGATGGTGTTGGCATTCGACGGCCAACTTATTGGGTTCTTCAATGAACATTTCAATTTTTTGGGGCACAAATACTTACTGCACCATGTTTTATGACAGGCGTTGAAACCGGATTGAGTGCATTAAATGTTGGCGTTGTCGTGGGTGTGGTGACGGTTCGGCCGCAGAGATGGATGGTGTTGGCATTCGACGGCCAAATTATTGGGTTCTTCTATGAATATTTCGATTTTTGGAGGCACAAATACTTGCTGCACCATGTTACATGACAGGCGTTGAAAATGGATTGAGTGCAGCAAATGTTGGCGTTTTCGATTCATTCCAAAAATGTTGACGCAGAGATGTATTTACATAGGCGAGATACGAGATTACTTGTTTGCGAAGGTTCTGTGTCGGGTGAGCGTTTAACATTGCCTATTGTTCTGGTTTGTTGGGTTCGCCTGTGAGAGGAAAAAAAAAGTTATAAAAATCAAACAAAAATATCGAAAAAAACTAACAATAAATATTAACCGAATCCCATGTAGCTGCCATTGCCATCTTGTGTGTTGTCTATTGTGTTTTCGTGGGTGTGGTGACGTTTCGGCCGCAGAGATGGATGGTGTTGGCATTCGAAGGCCAACTTATTGGGTTCTTGAATGAACATTTCGATTTTTGGGGGCACAAATACGCGCAGCACCATGTTACATGACAGGCGTTGAAGACGTTGAAAATAGATTGAGTGCAGCAAATGTTGGCTTTTTCGTGGGTGTGGTGACGTTTCGGCCTCAGAGATGGATGGTGTTGGCATTTGACGGCCAACTTATTGGGTTCTTCAATGAACACTTCGATTTTTGGGGGCACAAATACTTGCTGCACCATGTTACACGACAGGCGTTGAAAATAGATTGAGTGCAGCAAATGTTGGCTTTTTCGTAGGTGTTGTGACGTTTCGGCCGCGGAGATGGATGTTGTTGGCATTCGACGGCCAACTTATTGGGTTCTTTAATCAACATTACGATTTTTGGGGGCACAAATACTTGCTGCACCATGTTACATGACAGGCGTTGAAGACGCTGAAAATAGATAGAGTGCACCAAATGTTGGCTTTTTCGTGGGTGTGGTGACGTTTCGGCCTCAGAGATGGATGGTGTTGGCATTTGACGGCAAACTTATTGGGTTCTTCGATGAACACTTCGATTTTTGGGGGCACAAGTACTTGCTGCACCATGTTACATGACAGGCGTTGAAAATGGATTGAGTGCAGCAAATGTTGGCGTTTTCGTGGGTTGGTGACATTTCGATCGCAGAGATGGATGGTGTTGGCATTCGACGGCCAACTTATTGGGTTCTTCAATGAACATTTCAATTTTTGGGGGCACAAATACTTACTGCACCATGTTATATGAAAGGCGTTGAAGAGGTTGAAAATGGATTGAGTGCAGCAAATGTTGGCGTTTTCGTGGGTGTGGTGACGTTTCGGCCGCAGAGATGGATGTTGTTGGCATTCGACGGCCAACTTATTGGGTTCTTCAATGAACATTTCAATTTTTTGGGGCACAAATACTTACTGCATCATGTTATATGACAGGCGTTGAAACCGGATTGAGTGCATTAAATGTTGGCGTTGTCGTGGGTGTGGTAACGGTTCGGCCGCAGAGATGGATGGTGTTGGCATTCGACGGCCAAATTATTGGGTTCTTCTATGAATATTTCGATTTTTGGGGGCACAAATACTTGCTGCACCATGTTACATGACAGGCGTCGAAAATGGATTGAGTGCAGCAAATGTTGGCGTTTTCGTGGGTTTGGTGACGTTTCGGCCGCAGAGATGGATGGTGTTGGCATTCGACGGCCAACTTATTGGGTTCTTCAATGAACATTTCGATTCATTCCAAAAATGTTGACACAGAGATGTATTTACATAGGCGAGATACGAGATTACTTGCTTGCGAAGGTTCTGTGTCGGGTGAGCGTTTAACATTGCCTATTGTTCTGGTTTGTTGGGTTCGCCTGTGAGAGGAAAAAAAAAGTTATAAAAATCAAACAAAAATATCGAAAAAAACTAACAATAAATATTTACCGAATCCCATGTAGCTGCCATTGCCATCTTGTGTGTTGTCTATTGTGTTTTCGTGGGTGTGGTGACGTTTCGGCCGCAGAGATGGATGGTGTTGGCATTCGAAGGCCAACTTATTGGGTTCTTGAATGAACATTTCGATTTTTGGGGGCACAAATACTTGCAGCACCATGTTACATGACAGGCGTTGAAGACGTTGAAAATAGATTGAGTGCAGCAAATGTTGGCTTTTTCGTGGGTGTGGTGACGTTTCGGCCTCAGAGATGGATGGTGTTGGCATTCGACGGCCAACTTATTGGGTTCTTCAATGAACACTTCGATTTTTGGGGGCACAAATACTTGCTGCACCATGTTACACGACAGGCGTTGCAAATAGATTGAGTGCAGCAAATGTTGGCTTTTTCGTAGGTGTTGTGACGTTTCGGCCGCGGAGATGGATGTTGTTGGCATTCGACGGCCAACTTATTGGGTTCTTTAATCAACATTTCGATTTTTGGGGGCACAAATACTTGCTGCACCATGTTACATGAGAGAAGTTGAAGACGCTGAAAATAGATTGAGAGCAGCAAATGTTGGCTTTTTCGTGGGTGTGGTGACGTTTCAGCCTCAGAGATGGATGGTGTTGGCATTTGACGGCCAACTTATTGGGTTCTTCAATGAACACTTCGATTTTTGGGGGCACAAGTACTTGCTGCACCATGTTACATGACAGGCGTTGAAAATGGATTGAGTGCAGCAAATGTTGGCGTTTTCGTGGGTTTGGTGACATTTCGATCGCAGAGATGGATGGTGTTGGCATTCGACGGCCAACTTATTGGGTTCTTTAATGAACATTTCGATTTTTGGGGGCACAAATACTTGCTGCACCATGTTACACGACAGGCGTTGAAAATGGATTGAGTGCAGCAAATGTTGGCGTTTTCGTGGGTTTGGTGACGTTTCGGCCGCAGAGATGGGTGGTGTTGGCATTCGACGGCCAACTTATTGGGTTCTTTAATCAACATTTCGATTTTTGGGGGCACAAATACTTGCTGCACCATGTTATATGAGAGAAGTTGAAGACGCTGAAAATAGATTGAGTGCAGCAAATGTTGGCGTTTTCGTGGGTGTGGTGACGTTTCGGCCGCAGAGATGGATGTTGTTGGCATTCGACGGCCAACTTATTGTGTTCTTCAATGAACATTTCAATTTTTTGGGGCACAAATACTTACTGCACCATGTTATATGACGTTGAAACCGGATTGAGTGCATTAAATGTTGGCGTTGTCGTGGGTGTGGTGACGGTTCGGCCGCAGAGATGGATGGTGTTGGCATTCGACGGCCAAATTATTGGGTTCTTCTATGAATATTTCGATTTTTCGGGGCACAAATACTTGCTGCACCATGTTACATGACAGGCGTTGAAAATGGATTGAGTGCAGCAAATGTTGGCGTTTTCGTGGGTTTGGTGACGTTTTGGCCGCAGAGATGGATGGTGTTGGCATTCGACGGCCAACTTATTGGGTTCTTCAATGAACATTTCGATTCATTCCAAAAATGTTGACGCAGAGATGTATTTACATAGGCGAGATACGAGATTACTTGTTTGCGAAGGTTCTGTGTCGGGTGAGCGTTTAACATTGCCTATTGTTCTGGTTTGTTGGGTTCGCCTGTGAGAGGAAAAAAAAAGTTATAAAAATCAAACAAAAATATCGAAAAAAACTAACAATAAATATTTACCGAATCCCATGTAGCTGCCATTGCCATCTTGTGTGTTGTCTATTGTGTTTTCGTGGGTGTGGTGACGTTTTGGCCGCAGAGATGGATGGTGTTGGCAGTCGAAGGCCAACTTATTGGGTTCTTGAATGAACATTTCGATTTTTGGGGGCACAAATACTTGCTGAACCATGTTACACGACAGGCGTTGAAAATAGATTGAGTGCAGCAAATGTTGGCTTTTTCGTAGGTGTTGTGACGTTTCGGCCGCGGAGATGGATGTTGTTGGCATTCGACGGCCAACTTATTGGGTTCTTTAATCAACATTTCGATTTTTTGGGGCACAAATACTTGCTGCACCATGTTACATGACAGGCGTTAAAGACGTTGAAAATAGATTGAGTGCAGCAAATGTTGGCTTTTTCGTGCGTGTAGTGACGTTTCGGCCTCAGAGATGGATGGTGTTGGCATTTGACGGCCAACTTATTGGGTTCTTCAATGAACATTTCAATTTTTGGGGGCACAAATTCTTACTGCACCATGCTATATGACAGGCGTTGAAGAGGTTGAAAATGGATTGAGTGCAGTTAATGTTGGCGTTTTCGTGGGTGTTGTGACGTTTCGGCCGCAGAGATGGATGGTGTTGGCATTCGACGGCCAACTTATTGGGTTCTACAATGAACATTTCGATTCATTCCAAAAATGTTGACGCAGAGATGTATTTACATAGGCGAGATACGAGATTACTTGTTTGCGAAGGTTCTGTGTCGGGTGAGCGTTTAACATTGCTTATTGTTCTGGTTTGTTGGGTTCGCCTGTGAGAGGAAAAAAAAAGTTATAAAAATCAAACAAAAATATCGAAAAAAACTAACAATAAATATTTACCGAATCCCATGTAGCTGCCATTGCCATCTTGTGTGTTGTCTATTGTGTTTTCGTGGGTGTGGTGACGTTTCGGCAGCAGAGATGGATGGTGTTGGCATTCGAAGGCCAACTTATTGGGTTCTTGAATGAACATTTCGATTTTTGGGGGCACAAACACTTGCTGCACCATGTTACATGACAGGCGTTGAAGACGTTGAAAATAGATTGAGTGCAGCAAATGTTGGCTTTTTCGTGGGTGTGGTGACGTTTCGGCCTCAGAGATGGAAAGTGTTGGCATTTGACGGCCAACTTATTGGGTTCTTCAATGAACACTTCGATTTTTGGGGGCACAAGTACTTGCTGCACCATGTTACATGACAGGCGTTGAAAATGGATTGAGTGCAGCAAATGTTGGCGTTTGCGTGGGTTTGGTGACGTTTCGGCCGCAGAGATGGATGGTGTTGGCATTCGACGGCCAACTTATTGGGTTCTTCAATGAACATTTCGATTCATTCCAAAAATGTTGACGCAGAGATGTATTTACATAGGCGAGATACGAGATTACTTGTTTGCGAAGGTTCTGTGTCGGGTGAGCGTTTAACATTGCCTATTGTTCTGGTTTGTTGGGTTCGCCTGTGAGAGGAAAAAAAAAGTTATAAAAATCAAACAAAAATATCGAAAAAAACTAACAATAAATATTTACCGAATCCCATGTAGCTGCCATTGCCATCTTGTGTGTTGTCTATTGTGTTTTCGTGGGTGTGGTGACGTTTCGGCCGCAGAGATGGATGGTGTTGGCATTCGAAGGCCAACTTATTGGGTTCTTGAATGAACATTTCGATTTTTGGGGGCACAAATACGCGCAGCACCATGTTACATGACAGGCGTTGAAGACGTTGAAAATAGATTGAGTGCAGCAAATGTTGGCTTTTTCGTGGGTGTGGTGACGTTTCGGCCTCAGAGATGGATGGTGTTGGCATTTGACGGCCAACTTATTGGGTTCTTCAATGAACACTTCGATTTTTGGGGGCACAAATACTTGCTGCACCATGTTACACGACAGGCGTTGAAAATAGATTGAGTGCAGCAAATGTTGGCTTTTTCGTAGGTGTTGTGACGTTTCGGCCGCGGAGATGGATGTTGTTGGCATTCGACGGCCAACTTATTGGGTTCTTTAATCAACATTACGATTTTTGGGGGCACAAATACTTGCTGCACCATGTTACATGACAGGCGTTGAAGACGCTGAAAATAGATAGAGTGCACCAAATGTTGGCTTTTTCGTGGGTGTGGTGACGTTTCGGCCTCAGAGATGGATGGTGTTGGCATTTGACGGCAAACTTATTGGGTTCTTCGATGAACACTTCGATTTTTGGGGGCACAAGTACTTGCTGCACCATGTTACATGACAGGCGTTGAAAATGGATTGAGTGCAGCAAATGTTGGCGTTTTCGTGGGTTGGTGACATTTCGATCGCAGAGATGGATGGTGTTGGCATTCGACGGCCAACTTATTGGGTTCTTCAATGAACATTTCAATTTTTGGGGGCACAAATACTTACTGCACCATGTTATATGAAAGGCGTTGAAGAGGTTGAAAATGGATTGAGTGCAGCAAATGTTGGCGTTTTCGTGGGTGTGGTGACGTTTCGGCCGCAGAGATGGATGTTGTTGGCATTCGACGGCCAACTTATTGGGTTCTTCAATGAACATTTCAATTTTTTGGGGCACAAATACTTACTGCATCATGTTATATGACAGGCGTTGAAACCGGATTGAGTGCATTAAATGTTGGCGTTGTCGTGGGTGTGGTAACGGTTCGGCCGCAGAGATGGATGGTGTTGGCATTCGACGGCCAAATTATTGGGTTCTGCTATGAATATTTCGATTTTTGGGGGCACAAATACTTGCTGCACCATGTTACATGACAGGCGTCGAAAATGGATTGAGTGCAGCAAATGTTGGCGTTTTCGTGGGTTTGGTGACGTTTCGGCCGCAGAGATGGATGGTGTTGGCATTCGACGGCCAACTTATTGGGTTCTTCAATGAACATTTCGATTCATTCCAAAAATGTTGACACAGAGATGTATTTACATAGGCGAGATACGAGATTACTTGCTTGCGAAGGTTCTGTGTCGGGTGAGCGTTTAACATTGCCTATTGTTCTGGTTTGTTGGGTTCGCCTGTGAGAGGAAAAAAAAAGTTATAAAAATCAAACAAAAATATCGAAAAAAACTAACAATAAATATTTACCGAATCCCATGTAGCTGCCATTGCCATCTTGTGTGTTGTCTATTGTGTTTTCGTGGGTGTGGTGACGTTTCGGCCGCAGAGATGGATGGTGTTGGCATTCGAAGGCCAACTTATTGGGTTCTTGAATGAACATTTCGATTTTTGGGGGCACAAATACTTGCAGCACCATGTTACATGACAGGCGTTGAAGACGTTGAAAATAGATTGAGTGCAGCAAATGTTGGCTTTTTCGTGGGTGTGGTGACGTTTCGGCCTCAGAGATGGATGGTGTTGGCATTTGACGGCCAACTTATTGGGTTCTTCAATGAACACTTCGATTTTTGGGGGCACAAATACTTGCTGCACCATGTTACACGACAGGCGTTGCAAATAGATTGAGTGCAGCAAATGTTGGCTTTTTCGTAGGTGTTGTGACGTTTCGGCCGCGGAGATGGATGTTGTTGGCATTCGACGGCCAACTTATTGGGTTCTTTAATCAACATTTCGATTTTTGGGGGCACAAATACTTGCTGCACCATGTTACATGAGAGAAGTTGAAGACGCTGAAAATAGATTGAGAGCAGCAAATGTTGGCTTTTTCGTGGGTGTGGTGACGTTTCAGCCTCAGAGATGGATGGTGTTGGCATTTGACGGCCAACTTATTGGGTTCTTCAATGAACACTTCGATTTTTGGGGGCACAAGTACTTGCTGCACCATGTTACATGACAGGCGTTGAAAATGGATTGAGTGCAGCAAATGTTGGCGTTTTCGTGGGTTTGGTGACATTTCGATCGCAGAGATGGATGGTGTTGGCATTCGACAGCCAACTTATTGGGTTCTTTAATGAACATTTCGATTTTTGGGGGCACAAATACTTGCTGCACCATGTTACACGACAGGCGTTGAAAATGGATTGAGTGCAGCAAATGTTGGCGTTTTCGTGGGTTTGGTGACGTTTCGGCCGCAGAGATGGGTGGTGTTGGCATTCGACGGCCAACTTATTGGGTTCTTTAATCAACATTTCGATTTTTGGGGGCACAAATACTTGCTGCACCATGTTATATGAGAGAAGTTGAAGACGCTGAAAATAGATTGAGTGCAGCAAATGTTGGCGTTTTCGTGGGTGTGGTGACGTTTCGGCCGCAGAGATGGATGTTGTTGGCATTCGACGGCCAACTTATTGTGTTCTTCAATGAACATTTCAATTTTTTGGGGCACAAATACTTACTGCACCATGTTATATGACGTTGAAACCGGATTGAGTGCATTAAATGTTGGCGTTGTCGTGGGTGTGGTGACGGTTCGGCCGCAGAGATGGATGGTGTTGGCATTCGACGGCCAAATTATTGGGTTCTTCTATGAATATTTCGATTTTTCGGGGCACAAATACTTGCTGCACCATGTTACATGACAGGCGTTGAAAATGGATTGAGTGCAGCAAATGTTGGCGTTTTCGTGGGTTTGGTGACGTTACGGCCGCAGAGATGGATGGTGTTGGCATTCGACGGCCAACTTATTGGGTTCTTCAATGAACATTTCGATTCATTCCAAAAATGTTGACGCAGAGATGTATTTACATAGGCGAGATACGAGATTACTTGTTTGCGAAGGTTCTGTGTCGGGTGAGCGTTTAACATTGCCTATTGTTCTGGTTTGTTGGGTTCGCCTGTGAGAGGAAAAAAAAAGTTATAAAAATCAAACAAAAATATCGAAAAAAACTAACAATAAATATTTACCGAATCCCATGTAGCTGCCATTGCCATCTTGTGTGTTGTCTATTGTGTTTTCGTGGGTGTGGTGACGTTTTGGCCGCAGAGATGGATGGTGTTGGCAGTCGAAGGCCAACTTATTGGGTTCTTGAATGAACATTTCGATTTTTGGGGGCACAAATACTTGCTGAACCATGTTACACGACAGGCGTTGAAAATAGATTGAGTGCAGCAAATGTTGGCTTTTTCGTAGGTGTTGTGACGTTTCGGCCTCAGAGATGGATGGTGTTGGCATTTGACGGCAAACTTATTGGGTTCTTCGATGAACACTTCGATTTTTGGGGGCACAAGTACTTGCTGCACCATGTTACATGACAGGCGTTGAAAATGGATTGAGTGCAGCAAATGTTGGCGTTTTCGTGGGTTGGTGACATTTCGATCGCAGAGATGGATGGTGTTGGCATTCGACGGCCAACTTATTGGGTTCTTCAATGAACATTTCAATTTTTGGGGGCACAAATACTTACTGCACCATGTTATATGAAAGGCGTTGAAGAGGTTGAAAATGGATTGAGTGCAGCAAATGTTGGCGTTTTCGTGGGTGTGGTGACGTTTCGGCCGCAGAGATGGATGTTGTTGGCATTCGACGGCCAACTTATTGGGTTCTTTAATCAACATTTCGATTTTTTGGGGCACAAATACTTGCTGCACCATGTTACATGACAGGCGTTGAAGACGTTGAAAATAGATTGAGTGCAGCAAATGTTGGCTTTTTCGTGCGTGTAGTGACGTTTCGGCCTCAGAGATGGATGGTGTTGGCATTTGACGGCCAACTTATTGGGTTCTTCAATGAACATTTCAATTTTTGGGGGCACAAATTCTTACTGCACCATGCTATATGACAGGCGTTGAAGAGGTTGAAAATGGATTGAGTGCAGTTAATGTTGGCGTTTTCGTGGGTGTTGTGACGTTTCGGCCGCAGAGATGGATGGTGTTGGCATTCGACGGCCAACTTATTGGGTTCTACAATGAACATTTCGATTCATTCCAAAAATGTTGACGCAGAGATGTATTTACATAGGCGAGATACGAGATTACTTGTTTGCGAAGGTTCTGTGTCGGGTGAGCGTTTAACATTGCTTATTGTTCTGGTTTGTTGGGTTCGCCTGTGAGAGGAAAAAAAAAGTTATAAAAATCAAACAAAAATATCGAAAAAAACTAACAATAAATATTTACCGAATCCCATGTAGCTGCCATTGCCATCTTGTGTGTTGTCTATTGTGTTTTCGTGGGTGTGGTGACGTTTCGGCAGCAGAGATGGATGGTGTTGGCATTCGAAGGCCAACTTATTGGGTTCTTGAATGAACATTTCGATTTTTGGGGGCACAAACACTTGCTGCACCATGTTACATGACAGGCGTTGAAGACGTTGAAAATAGATTGAGTGCAGCAAATGTTGACTTTTTCGTGGGTGTGGTGACGTTTCGGCCTCAGAGATGGAAAGTGTTGGCATTTGACGGCCAACTTATTGGGTTCTTCAATGAACACTTCGATTTTTGGGGGCACAAGTACTTGCTGCACCATGTTACATGACAGGCGTTGAAAATGGATTGAGTGCAGCAAATGTTGGCGTTTTCGTGGGTTTGGTGACGTTTCGGCCGCAGAGATGGATGGTGTTGGCATTCGACGGCCAACTTATTGGGTTCTTCAATGAACATTTCGATTCATTCCAAAAATGTTGACGCAGAGATGTATTTACATAGGCGAGATACGAGATTACTTGTTTGCGAAGGTTCTGTGTCGGGTGAGCGTTTAACATTGCCTATTGTTCTGGTTTGTTGGGTTCGCCTGTGAGAGGAAAAAAAAAGTTATAAAAATCAAACAAAAATATCGAAAAAAACTAACAATAAATATTTACCGAATCCCATGTAGCTGCCATTGCCATCTTGTGTGTTGTCTATTGTGTTTTCGTGGGTGTGGTGACGTTTCGGCCGCAGAGATGGATGGTGTTGGCATTCGAAGGCCAACTTATTGGGTTCTTGAATGAACATTTCGATTTTTGGGGGCACAAATACTTGCTGCACCATGTTACATGACAGGCGTTGAAGACATTGAAAATAGATTGAGTGCAGCAAATGTTGGCTTTTTCGTGGGTGTGGTGACGTTTCGGCCTCAGAGATGGATAGTGTTGGCATTTGACGGCCAACTTATTGGGTTCTTCAATGAACACTTCGATTTTTGGGGGCCAAGTACTTGCTGCACCATGTTACATGACAGGCGTTGAAAATGGATTGAGTGCAGCAAATGTTGGCGTTTTTGTGGGTGTGGTGACGTTTCGGCCGCAGAGATGGATGTTGTTGGCATTCGATGGCCAACTTATTGGGTTCATCAATGAACATTTCAATTTTTTGGGGCACAAATACTTACTGCACCATGTTATATGACAGGCGTTGAAACCGGATTGAGTGCATTAAATGTTGGCGTTGTCGTGGGTGTGGTGACGGTTCGGCCGCAGAGATGGATGGTGTTGGCATTCGACGGCCAACTTATTGGGTTCTTCAATGAACATTTCAATTTTTGGGGGCACAAATACTTACTGCACCAAGTTATATGACAGGCGTTGAAGAGGTTGAAAATGGATTGAGTGCAGCAAATGTTGGCGTTTTCGTGGCTGTGGTGACGTTTCGGCCGCAGAGATGGATGTTGTTGGCCTTCGACGGCCAACTTATGGGGTTCTTCAATGAACATTTCAACTCTTTGGGGCACCAATACTGCACCATGTTATCTGACAGGCGTTGAAAACGGATTTAGTGCAGCAAATGTTGGCGTTTTCGTGGGTGTGGTGACGGTTCGGCCGCAGAGATGGATGGTGTTGGCATTCGACGGCCAACTTATTGGGTTCTGCAATGAACATTTCAATTTTTTGGGGCACAAATACTTACTGCACCATGTTATATGACAGGCGTTGAAAACGGATTGAGTGCATTAAATGTTGGCGTTTTCGTGGGTGTGGTGCCGGTTCGGCCGCAGAGATGGATGGTGTTGGCATTCGACGGCCAAATTATTGGGTTCTTCTATGAATATTTCGATTTTTGGGGGCACAAATACTTGCTGCACCATGTTAAACAACAGGCGTTGAAGACGTTGAAAATGGATTGAGTGCAGCAAATAGTGGCGATTTCGTGGGTTTGGTGACGTTTCGACGGCAGAGATGGATGGTGTTTTGCATTCGACGGCCAAATTATTGGGTTCTTCTATGAATATTTCGATTTTTGGGGGCACAAATACTTGCTGCACCATGTTACACAACAGGCGTTGAAGACGTTGAAAATGGATTGAGTGCAACAAATAGTGGCGTTTTCGTGGGTGTGGTGACGTTTCGGCCGCAGAGATGGATGGTGTTGGCATTCGACAGCCAACTTATTGGGTTCTTAAATGAACATTTCGATTTTTTGGGCACAAATACTTACTGCACCATGTTATATGACAGGCGTTGAAAACGGATTGAGTGCAGCAAATGTTGGCGTTTTCGTGGGTGTGGTGACGTTTCGGCCGCATAGATGGATGGTGTTGGCATTCGACGGCCAACTTATTGGGTTCTTCATGGAACATTTCAATTTTTGGGGGCATAAATACTTGCTGCACCATGTTACATGACAGGCGTTGAAAATGGATTGAGTGCAGCAAATGTTGGCGTTTTCGTAGGTGTGGTGACGTTTCTGCCGCAGAGATGGATGGTGTTGGCATTCGACGGCCAACTTATTGGGTTCTTCAATGAACATTTCAATTTTTGGGGGCACAAATACTTACTGCATTATATTATACGATAGACGTTCAAGCCAGAATCGAGGAGGATGCGGCATGGAATATAACTATTGTTTTGGTCTTTTTCTAGTACAACTGCTGTTGCCAAAAATGTGAACATGTGACTGAGGTTATCTGCATTTAATTCTAAAACGCTTCGCACGCTGGAGTTTTGTTCCGAATGAAAATTGGGTGCATTTACATTCAATTGGCAAGAGTTAGAACCTGAGTGGAGCAAGGTGTGATATGGCAGACTACATTTGTGGCATGCGGACGCTTTGCAATCTTGCACCTTGTGGTCGTCATGGAAGCAATTGCAACAAAGCTTTGTCTTCTGGACAAATGCCTGCCTTTTAGTGACAGGTAGATTAATAAACTTATAGCATCTGTTAATATAGTGGCCTGCACGTGAACAATATGAGCATTGGAGCCTTGATTTCGTGATTGTGAATGCCCTAGCACGTGGTTTTCTAACTAATGAATTAATTGGATTGGTACTTGCCTGAACATTTGCATTGTTTGTACAGTCCATGATTTGACAACGCTTATCAACAAATTTCATAAAGTCCTTGAGAGTAGGCAACTCGTCAACTGGGTGCTCCTCTTGCCATTTACTGCTTGTAGTAGAATCGAGCTTTGAAGTAATCCTTCACTATAAGGTCGTCCCAGGAATCAACAGGACGTCCTAAAGAGGCCAATGCACGTAAATTGCTGTTGATGCAATCGGCTAATTCACGTAGAGCTGATGCAGATGGTTTTTGAGGCGATGTGACATCCAATAATTTCCGCACGTGCTTCGAACATATGAGTCTTTTGTTCTCGTAGCGGCTGATCAGAATTTTTAAAGCATCATCGTAGTTTTTATCGTTCACCTCCAATGATTCTATAGCACGTGCAGCACTTCCAGATATAGATGACTTCAGATATTGAAATTTAGCGATATTGGATAGGGTGTGGTTGGAATGGATAAGGGAATTCAAGGAATTAAAGGACTTGAGGAAGCGTGATGTCCGTCCCAGTGGCATCCAAGAATTCAGCAACACGATCCATCTGCTTGCATGATTTAGCACGCCGGGTCTTTAAAGTTTCCAACCTCTTCATTTCTTTTTTTGATTTATCTTCCATTCTGAGGTTTACCACAAATGAAAGTGGTTATGTTTATGTGATAATAAGAAAAATAAATTGCTTGTTATCACGTCGGGGTCACCATGAAAATTGACTTTTTTAGTTGGTTCTCATACCGATTCGTATTGGACTATACTTTATGCTTGAATATTGGAATATTGGTAAACTTTGTCGTACGTGTATGGGATGGAACCAAATGCTGATTTTGGTGGCGTATACGAGAAACTCATTTTGGGTTAAAACCTTTATAATTCGAAAACGAAAATAGGTAGGACAGTTTTGAATACAATAATTAAAAGAAGATATTTCACACAATATTATATTAAAAATGTAAAAACACTTTTTTCGTCAGTTTTTTTTATATGCACGCAAGCCTTTAAATGCGATTTCCCAAATTCGTAAAATTGGCGTATATAACAAAACAATTCTTAGTCGACGATATCTTTATGAAAAAATCAGGTTTACCTCTTCTATCAGATCAGCTCAGTTGATTCCTCTTCGGTATTCTTGTTTGACTTCAGGACGGCAGTTTTTTATTAGTACTATTCGGTTGTGGAATTCTTTGCCACGTGATATAAGAAAGATTGATAGCACAAAAAGATTTAGAAGCAATCTAAAGGCTTATTTTTCTTCGTATACCTAGTAATATTATTAATTATTTATATTTCTCAATTGTATTCCTTTAATTTTGTTTTTTCATATATTTAACTTGATAAAATATAATAATGTAAATTTAAAATCTAATATTTCATTTCTCTTTTAACTTTCTTTTCATTTTTCACGTCATGTAGCTCTCATTTGACTTCCTTATCTTATGCTTAGCACTATTTTATAAGATATGTAGGTATCTTACTGTGTTAAATCTATTCATGAAATAAATTAATAAAATAAATGGTGTTTATTTAATAAAAAAAATATCGAAAATATATCGCATTTTCGATATATCGGTTAATTTGCACATCTCTGTCTGAAATGTATATCCATCGCAATGCGTCGTCTCATTTCTGTAAAAAATTTTCCGATGACAGCTATTTCGAACCGAAATTCAATCTCCGACGAAGGATGCGTTGCGGAGAAAGTTCCGCTCCGACGGTTACCTTGATAAGGCCGATTGTCTACATTGTCGACACATTCAGCCCTATTGTGAGCTCCACGTGAAAGAAAATTCGGCCGGAAAAATAAAATATCTCTCTTCCCTTATTGTGAGTTTCGGGCGAAAAATGTTCCATGTTCGTAAAAATTCCTTGTTAGAACTATTGACAGCATTTTGTTCGTGTGAAATTCAATTGAAATTGTCATCTACAGCAAGATTTCCATTTAATTTTTGGTTGCGAATGAGGCCACACTTGCTGTAAAATAGAGGGTGAAACTCGCAATAGCTTTTAAAAATCCGGGCGAACGAAACATTGTCGGGCGAAATGTTTTCCGGGTGAAACTCACAATAGGGTTCATTGTCTACATTTTCGACATTGTCGACCGATTGTCTACGTTGAAATGTAGACAATCAAAGTCGACACGTAGAGGAACAACACTGGCGGCTAGTTAAAATGCTAGTTGTCTCAAAATGCAATTTATAAAGACAAAAACCCTACACACCTCGGTGGCGCAATGCGTAGTATCGGCCTCAGAGGCAGCTGGTCCCATCTACCAATTTCAATCATAAAATTTGAGCGGTATGTTTTTGCATTACAAAAAATAATTTTTGTCTCTGCCGACTGGCCTAGATAATCAAATAAAAATGTTTAGAATTGAAATTAATTGTATGGAATGCAAAGCCTACTTATTTGAATATTTACATGAAAATTATTTCTCTTAAAGATTACAACAGTATTGTTGACAAGTAATATTAATTTAAGAAATTAAAACGATTCACGAAAACTCTTATGCCGGATTTACACGACTGGCAAAGTTGCCAATATTTCAGCCAAAAAAAAATGGTAAAATAATGGCAGAAATAATTTTTTTATGACATGCAATTACACGAGTTCAAATAATGGCAGATTTCAAAATACTGGCAACATGCCATAAAAGAATGAGCAAGTTCATTCTTATCTAGAATGGCATAATTTCGGAAAATGGCGTCAGTAAAGTGTTTACACATAGTCATATTAATGGCAGCATTTTATGCCAAATTATCTCTGCCATTTTATTTTGGCAAACATATTGCCAGTATTTTGAGCGTTTACACGATGAAAAGAAAAATGGCTATAATTTGACAGATATGGCATTTTGCCATTCGTGTAAATGCAGCATTACATACATTTAAACACTTATATGAAAATAAGAACACACATTAAGTTGAGCTTTCAATTTTATGTTTTTAAAAATTATTTTTATTTTTAATAAGTCGAACAAAAATTTAGATGCATTTCGAGCAGTTCGCCGCCCATCTTCAGCAACACGACTAAATCTAAGTTGGTTTTTTGCATACAGACGATACAGTTTCCCCCCACCTTGATCATCAGCATCATCACCATCATCATCGTCACCAGCAGCACCCACACCATCATCGGCCACCACCATCATCATCGTCGCGTCGTCATCATCATCATTGACATCACAGAGAAAAATAAAGATTTTTTGTTTTTTATTACATACAAAAATGGTTATAGGTTGTAGCGAACAGACTATCAACAACATCATTCAAAAACATGCACACAAACAGACAAAAACAAATCTATTAACACTGTTCGAACAAAACAGAATAATATACCCCGTTTACATGAAGTATTCGAGCGAGCTTCAAGCTCGCTTGGCCCCTTTGTATACCTGCGTTGACTTGAAATGAGCTTCAACCGACTCGATTCCACTTCAGGAGCGGAGTCGAGTCGAAATTGTTGGTAAAACACCTGGGTCGAAGAGTCGGTCTTGATGATGTGTTCACCAGTGTTTTTGCACATGTGCGAGTAAAATTATTTATTTGTTTGATAGCTATGTGAAGTATGTTCTAAAATTCAATAAATTTGAACTGTTTTTGTGTGAAATAAATATATTGTTGCCATTCCATTAAATGTAATCTCAACACGATATCAACTCAACTTCAAATGGGGCTCTCAACTCACCTGGCTCGTAAATCCGACTCTAATCCAACTCGAGCTCTCGATTCTGTTTGTAAACGGGGTAATAGATCAAAATCCGATTCGCAACGTATCTCCAAACATAACAAACGGCCTAAAAACAACATTTAACAGACACAACATGCAAATAGTTTATTCCAACCCTTTCAAGTTAAAAAATCATCTTCACACGCTGAAAGAAAAAACTGATCCGTTGGACAAAGCAGGGATTTATCAAATATCTTGCGGAGTTTGCAACCTTAAATACTATGACCAAACAAAACGTTCGATTAAAAAGAGAGAACACAAACAATGTTATGAACAACGAGTCGCAAAAATCTGCGTTTGCATTACATATACTTGAGCAACAACACTTGCCATTGTCTACAAGTAATATTAAACTTTTGAAGTGCGTTAAAGACGATAGAAAATTGGACGCTTATAAAAGTATGTACAGGGTGTCCGCCGGGAAGGTATACTACTTTGTTTTGCCGCCATTTTGGTAAACATTAGTCTTGACTCTTGACAGTTCATATTTGGCAGTCGTAAAGTAGACACGTGGCAAATTTATTATGGAAAAATATTCGATAAACCAACGTGTTTTAATCGTTAAAACATTTTATCAAAATCAATCATCGATTACTGTGACGATGAGGAAGTTACGTGAAATTTTTGGGAAAACAACGTGCCAACAAAACGCACTATTTATCGTGTAGTGAATGATTTCGAAGAAAGAGGGTCTGTAGGTGATAGGCCCAAGCATGGACCACAACGTAGTGCAAGATCGGCTGAAAACTTGACTGCTGCTCAAGGAAGTGTTCAAAACAATCCATCAACCTCAATGACGCCGTGCTCAGGGGCTTGGTCTTCAAAGAACAACTTTGGCCACAATTTTGCACAAAGATTTTCATTTGTTTCCATTTAAGATTCAGTTGAAACAAGAGCTTCCACAAGACCATTTACGCCGCTGTACATATGCCAATAGGATGTAACAGCTAGCACATGACAACCCCAATTTTCTTGAAAAAATCATAATGAGTGACGAGGCACATTTTCATTTGAATGGATATGTGGATAAACAGAATAGTCGGTTCTGGGCAATGGAAAACCCTCAAATTATTCATCAGTCACCTTAGCATCCATTAAAAGTTACAGTCTGGTGTGCAATTTGGTCAGGAGCAATCATTGGACCTGACTTCTTTGAAAATGAAAACGGCGTAACGGTAACTGTGAATGGGGAGCGATATCGTGATATGATTGAAAACTTTTTAACGCCACAACTGTATGCTTTGGCCTTGATTAACATGTGGTATCAACAAGACGGTGCCATATTGCACATAGCCAGGTTTACAATGGAATCACTGCGAGACCTCTTTCCACAACAAGTTATTTCAAGAAAATGATGATGTTGATTAACCTCCACGGGCGCCTGATTTGACTGCCCCGGACTTCTTTTTGTGGGGATATCTGAAAAGAAAGGTTTATGCAAACAAACCAGAAACAAAACATTCGCTATGAAATTATTGAAATACCGCGTGAAATGTGTGAAAATGTAATGAAAAATGTGCTCAAAAGGGCTCGCATTTGTGAGACTAAAGGTTAGACCGCACACAACTGCAGCGGAACTACACTTCACGACGCGGCAAAATATTATTTGTATGAAATTGTATGAGCTATATCGCACTAAGCGGCAACTGAACTTCATACAATTCCATACAAATTATTTTGAATCGCAGTTCCGCTGCAGTGCAGTTCCGCCTAGTGCGGTCTAACCTTAACAGAGGCGGACATTTACCTGATATTGTATTCCATACATAATTGCCGACATTAAATAAGCGTTTCTCGTCTTCACGTCACGACAGAGTTGCGAAATTGAAAAAAAGGCGCTCTAGTCAACGTATTTTAAGTTTTTTTTTATGTTTGACAAATCGTGACATTTGTGGAAATCACTTAATGAATAAAGAAAACAACAGGTACGTTGAAATTAACAAAAACAAATGAAAATTTTGTTTGACAATGAAAAAATGCAAACAATGTTCATACAAATTTTGTCAGTTCGTTAACGACGTCGTAAACTTCCGTCGTTTATGATGATTTTCCGACGATGCATGAATATCTCTATTTAATTTATAGATCTATTTGTGTTGATGATATTGTAATCTCAAATTTAACAATGCTAGATTTCAAATGTTATAATGCTAGATCGTATCGGAGCTCCAAAAACGAAATGCTAGATTTAAAAATCCATATAAGAATGTCCATATAGATGATTAAAAAATAAACATTTTATAAAAATGCTAAATAAATATTTGTTTCCTCATAAATACCTAACATATGTACATACATAGGCAATATCTCCTTATATAACAAAAAACGAAAACAAAACAAAATTAATTCAAAAATAACAAAACATAAAGCTTTATATAAATAGGTAATAGGAATTTTTACAGCTATCTTATCTATTTTATGATTTTAATTAAATAATGAGTTAGCCCAAAGTTCTTCAAACAAATAATCTTGTTCATCTTTAGGTTTTCATTGTTCGTCAAGGCTCCAACTTCCTCAATAAAACTTCTTGAAACCTTATAAGAAAAGTAGCATTTATCTTCTAGCTTTAGCCCCTTGAGTATTTGGATTTGGACAATTCTGTTCAAAAATTCTTTTCCAATTGTATGACGAATTTTCGTTTTAATTATATTCGTTTGGCTGAACAGGGGCTCAAACTCAGCATTTGAAATGGGAAGTGAAGTCAGTCCAATGCCAATCACAAATCGACCTAATTCCGTTAACATATTTTCCCCAGCTGCATCTTTAAAAGTTAGAAGCTGGATTCTAAACGCATTTTTGTTTTGTGACTTTCGAACTTTTGACATCTTATAGCAGATTTCTGAACAATTAAAGCAGCCGAATACCATATTATAATTCATAAAAGATTTTTTGACAGCTCAAACTTTTGTATTGAAACTGATAAAAGTATAGCAGAATAACAGAACAAAAGATCTAGCTGAATAAGCCCAAATAATTTTTTCAAATTGCACAGCAACAGATGCTGTAATTAATTCATTTTTATTAGAAAAAGTCATGAATTTTGTGATCGTATGTGTGAATCTCCGTGATTTGACGTTTTTAAGGTTAAATCATAATGCTTTCTAATTTTTTTAAATATTATGATATCATCAAATCAATGATTTGAAATCATTTATGGCATTCAAGAATGCAAAAAATAAAAGCAAGAATGCCAGAAAAGCATTTAGCATAATTTTTAAATTTCATAATGCTTTTTCTACTCTATAATGCTAGATCTAGCATGAATAATGCCATTATGGGAACACTGGTGGTGAATATGCTCATTTGTGCAAACAAAACGACTACTCTTATTCTTCTATAACAGAATAAATTAGTAATGAAACAAAATATATATAAAAATATATAATAATATAACAAAATATTAACTAATGTTACCCAATACCCAAACCACCTAATACCTAAACCACTCTATCATTATCCAATACCTAAACCACTCGTATCGTTATCCAATACCCAAACCATGGAACTGCTATAATTTTTAATTGGTCGAAAGCTTTTGAGCTACTTGTGGAGACTTTCCAGTGAAGTACATTCCAGCACATTCCAGAAACCCTAGAAGATTCTAGTAGCTTTTTCTCGGATATAAATACACGGCCACCAGTCCGAAGAACTCAGTTTAATTTTGGAAGTGAGCGAATAAACGTCGGTGTAAAATAGTGAATTAAGAGTTGTGCTTGTTATAATAAAAGTATTGGAATTAAAGTATTTGAAGTGAGATAAAGGTGTTTTATTTTGTAAAGTAATTGTTGTTCAGTTTGAATAAAAGAAATAAGTTTTATTTGCGAACCCTTGGCTAAAACATTACAATATTATAATGTTGTATTGTATTAATTTCTTTGTTTTTTTTAGCCGAAAATCCTTTCCTCAGCTCGAGGAATAGAGCACGAAATAAGGACAAACACAATTATTATATTTAAATAATAAATAAATAAAAAAAGTAATTTCAGTTTGATTTTCCATTATTTTGAACGCACACTGCAGAGCAAGAACAGGCATAATAAGTAATTTAATGCTGTCAAAAAAAAAATCGTTGTCAAGAAACTTGTCGCATTGTGAATTGGGCAACGATTTTATAACTAAAAAAATGACAGCGAAAAAGAACAACAATCGAAAATGTTTTCAACAAAAATCAAATATTTTATAGGATATGCATAATGCATATTATGTACATATATGTATACTCGTAGCACAGCATAACAAATATCAAAAAAGTACAATAATTAAACAATATAAAGGAAAATTATCAAAATATAAAAAAAAAGAAAACAAATAACTTTAACTATAATAACTAAATAACTTCTATAAACTGGAATTATATGCAAGACTCTTAACCCATTTCCGGCGGCTACCAGTTCCAGTTGACTTAGAAACTTGAAATTTTACACACTATCTATTTTTGGTCTAATTAGAGGAAATCTGAACAAAGAAATTTGGAAAAGCTTCTGGTTTTCCAGAAAATTTACGTTGCGTTTCCGCAACACTCGACGAAAGAGGTAGCAAAATTATTAAAATATTTTTTTTTTACATAGAGTATGAATTAATTGTATTTGAATATTCTTATGAAGAAATTAATTAAATATAGATACACTGGGTAATAAAAGATGGTTGAAATTAAAATGACAAAATACGTAATAAGTTATACATTACATATTAATATATTGTATGTTTACAAAGAATGGGTTTTTGGTGTGGTATTCATCGAAGCATTTTGGATGAAGCGGGGTATCACATTTCTTTCAGGAAAAAATGGTTTGGCTGGAACAATTGCGACATCGGAGACGCTTTTCTGTTTTGATGTCAGTATGTTTGATGTTGTCGAAACGGGCCACTTCATTCGGGTTTCCTTCCGTTTGAATCACAGGTTCAGTGTTTGTTTCCGATCGCAACAGGGAATCTACAACAAACGTTCTAAATGAATAAATTCTAGTTGCGGCATTAGTGGTGTTTTACTTGGAATTGTATTTTCCATGCATTTACCAACGCTGCATCCAGTGCATTTGATAAAAGTGGCTAGTACCACTTTTTTCTTTCGGCGAGCGTTGCGAAAACGCAATGTTATGCTTTCATATAACCTGACAAGTAGGCAACTCATGTAAATTACATCAGAATTATTTTAGAATATAATTTGAACCCTTTTAATTTTGACGATATTTTTCAAAAAAATCAAAAATCTTACCTCAAAATTAAAAAAAACTCGTATTTTGAAAGTCCTAAAAAAGCACGAAAAAATATTTTTACAACAAAATCCAAAAACAGGTCGATTAGATAATTCAACTATCTCTCCAAATCATTTTTAGGTTTATTTCAATTTATAATCAGCTATTTTCTAGAAGTCTTCAAATATGACGTTGCGAAAACGCAACACAAGCCGGAAATAGGTTAAGGTAGCTTACATAACTTTTTTCTTCTTTTTCGTCCAATATTTCTAAGATTTGCTTTTCTTTTTTTAAATACCCCCTTTCTACCTTAGTTTCCTGATCAATCTGAATTTTTTGAACCACACAATTAACCTGAACTATGTTTATCATTATCACTATGCTTGACTGTACTTACCCTGGCACTACAAAAATGAGATTTATTCAGTTCACACAGCCAGTAAAACTTATTTTATACAGATTTATTTAAATAATAAATAAACCAATCAATTTCAATTTTGATGGAACCTTTGTTTGTAACGATTTCATTTACTTTCATTGCACTTTGTAAAATAGAAAACTTACGTTGTTATAAGAGACCGTCTCTAGCATTTGTCATGTTTAAAAAAAATTTTTAAGACAAATTTACAAAATTTATTAAAATTAAAAATTAAATAAAAAAATACATTTTTGTTTAAATGGCTTTAAGTAGAGAAATAACTTTTCTAAATTTTTTTCTGATACATTTTTATAAATATGACAAAAGTGACTACATGTGTTCCAAAATTCAATTTTTTTATCAATCATTACCAAAGTTAAGATTTTTTTAAATTTGAACTTACAAAAATACATGGGATTTCCCATATAAAATTTCAGACGGTTTTGGGGCCGGGTTAACTTTAATTTAATGAGCTTAAATTTTACTGGATTTTTTTATTTATTTAGGACCAATTAGGGGGGTGCGTCATTCAAAATAAGTCAATGACCTTTATAAGGACCACCCTAGTATATATACCTCCCTGTCACTTGTTTGAGGCCACTATTTTCGCAACAGTTTTTTCTCCATAAATACCCGTAGGAAATATTTTCCTTGGAAATTTTTTATACCTGTGAGTAGGTAAATATATTTTGCAATAAAAAAGTATAAATTTAAAGGGGTAACTTGAAAATTCCATAGGAATTTCACAAATTATAAGAATGGACTGCAAAAATGGGTATACAAAAATGCGTCACTTGATTGAGGCCAATTGAAAAATCTTATAAAAAATGAACAAAACTATAAAATTTTTTACTTTTTTTTGTTTTTAAACATTAATGTATTATGTTTTCGTCAATTAAAAATGAGTATGACCGCCATTTTTTGAAATTAGCTCTATTAGACGGTTTGGAATTAAAACATACAATTTTTTGGAATAATCCAGTGAAATCTCGCTCCAGGCATCGCAGTTAGCTTCGACCAAGACGTCCTTATCTTCAAACTGTCTACCAGCGTCAGAAACTTTTCGAGATAGCCAGGCCCAAACGTTTTCGATGATGTTTGAGTCCGGTGAATAGGGTGGCCATGGTAAAAGTCCAACGTTTTCCAACTGAATCCAGCTACTAGCTACCCAGGAAGTATGGATAGGGGCGTTGTCTTGTTGGAATATCCAAGGTAGAGGTGTTGGAATATTCTTTCGCTTGGGAAATACCCGTTACAGCAGGCATTTGTAACTATTTGCGTACATTGTTGTAGTTATAAATTCCAATTCAAATGTTCCATAATAGGTGATAGCTCCCCACACCATACCACCTGATGTATGACTGTGATGTCCTGACAAAATAAGTTCTTCTTTTCTCTAATCGTGAAAATAAAAGTTGTAACCATCAGGTCCCTCAAGATTAAACTTTTTTTCACCTGAAAAGATAACCTTTTTCCATGCGTTTCTACCGGCAACATGCTCCCTGGCGAAATTCATCCTTAGTTCCTTATGTAGCTGCCGTAGAACCGGTTTCTTTTTGATATGCATACTCTTGATGTACCTAATTAACCTTAAAACCGTAGAAATACTGGCTGATACCCCTCTTTTTGACCTTATTTTAGGCTCTGATAGTGTGGAATTTGAAGCTAGCCGCTGAATGAGTCGCTTTTATCGGATTGTTGTTGCTTGAGCTGTGCGTCCTTTTTGTTTTTTTCCATAGTTTTTAGTGTTTGCTAGATAGTTGTTGACAATGGTCTTACTTCTGTTAGGTCTCTTAGCTTTTTCTCGGCCTGAGAATCCCAGATCTTTTAAAGCATCTATTGATCCTCTTTCTGCTATTGTCGACGTGTTTTCAGAGCCCATTTAAACTTAAAATTTAATATAAAATATAGTTTTCTATCCTTTCTTAAATATTTTAAAATTTTGTTTGAAAAAAATCGGCGATGTTAACTTTTGCCAAGCAATTTTTGGAATGGCCTCAATCAAGTGACATAACTTTTTATATCCATTTTTTGCAATCCATTCATATAATTTGGGAAATTTGTATGAATTTTCCGAGTTAACTCTTTAACTTTATCCTTTTTTATTGCAAAATATATATACCTACTCACACGTATCAAAAATTTCCAGGAAAAATGTTGCTTATAGCCCTTCCACACTACCCCACTGTGTATTAATACATGTCAAATTAAAAGTGGGAAAGAATTCCACGCGACTGCCAAAGTTGTGTGAAAGAAATGACTTTTCATATTTTGCTTTCACACTTGCTTGTATTAAGACATTACCTTAACCTAAAAAAAAGTGTGATAGAATGTGGGATAGAAATAGAACCATTCCTAAAATTATTCATGTATTAATACATGTCAAATCGTGTGGGATAGAATGTCGGGTTGTGTAGGCTGGACTTTCATATTTTGTTTCCGCACTATTCTACATGATTTGTTCCCACTTTTTTGACATGTATTAATACACAGTGAGCTAGTGATGAAGGCCTTTTACAGGTATTTATCGAGAAAAAACATTATGAAAATAGTGGCCTCAAACAAGTGACAGGGAGTGTACATATAAAAATGTCCTTGTGTGCAGGTATAACTCGAGAACGGATCGTTCGATTCTCACGTTTTTGGACTTAATGAATTCGTATTGGCTCAAGGAAAGACATAGGACACTGGAGGAAAGTCCAGGAAAATGTCCAAGAATATTGGAAAACAGGGAACATCCAGTTTTTAATGCAGAACGGTTGCTTAGATTTTTACGATTTAGGGCTTGATAAATTCGTATTAGTTCAAGGAAGGATATAGGAAACTGGAAGAAAATCCGGGAAAAATTCCAGAAAAAACTGAAAGCCGGGAACATCCGGTTTTTAGTACATAACTCGAGAACAGTTACTTTGATTTTCACGATTTAGGGCTTGATAAATTCGTATTGGCCATTGGGAAGGGCATATAGGACACTGGACAAAAATCCTCGAAAATTTTCAGATAAATTGGTAATCCCGAAACATCGTTTGATTTTCAAGATTTCGGGATTGATGGATTCGTGATGCCCTGAGGAAGGAATATAAGGTGTCCTCTTCGTTTCGGCATTCGATCAAATAAAATTAAATTGAATTCATTTTTTTTTTTTTTTATTTTTGTTGTGCTCAAAGTATTTGTATCCAGTGCGATTCATTGTGATTTCTATCAATTTTATTTGTGTACTAGGTATTGATTAAAAATTAAATTGTGAAAAGTGAGCTAAACAAACCGCTTTTGATTTCGTTCTGGTGCAATTAGATTTGTGTAATTTGTGAATTAGTGGAAATTTTAATGATTTTTGTGAGTTAAACGAAACCAAAGATATTTCGAATGTTTTCATTTTAATGCGTTTTGGTATGTGACTGCAGAACATTTTCATTTCACCATTTAGTGATTGATTTCAGCGGTTCCAAGGCTAATTTGTGATTGCTTGAATTCCCATGTTTTTCACATGGTCAATTGTAAGTGGCTTGCTCACGTATCGGCAAACCTACCGCTTTGTACGTGTACGCGCCTGAAAATAAAACGAAAAATATAAGGAGTGTTTTGTTGAGCTCCCTAATGTGAACTGGTTCAAAAAACAACCCTGAATTTCCAGCCACAGAAGGAATTTTGATTTTGATTGTTGGCACAACTTGCAGTTTTTTGTGTATTTTTTTTTCTCCAACAAAATAGACGCCATATCAGAAAAGAATTAAATACAATGAATTTTAGTAAATTTATCTATTATAAAGCTATTTTGTATAAATTAATATAGAATTGGCTATTTCCCACAAAGAAATAATATTTTTTTCAAGCTGTTCGAGAAGTGCAATATTTCAATGCCAATAGACCAAAGGGATGTGTTCATTAAAAATGGTTATCAACCATTGCTTATTTTATGCTGTAAGAATGTCGTCATATATTTTCTAAGCAATTAGGAAGAATAATTTTTAATAAGAAAATTGGATCTATATCATCGAAAATGTATTTTGTTATTTTTTCATGAAATAATTTGTTGTGTAAATCTTCGTATAAATATTTTGTTTTCAAAATCTGCTCAAAACTACCATACTCAACGAACATTTCCTTGGAAATCATTGGAAAGCTAATGTTCACATTAGAGTAACTAAAGTTTCAATCTTGTGTTAACTTGTTGTTGTTGCTTTTGTGTGTAAAAATTTCGCCTAATGTGAAACATTTCTTAATGTTCACATTAGGAACTCAACAAAACACGTCTATTGTGTACCATAAAGCTCTTCAGTAAAAAAGCGGAAGGTTGGCCGACACGCCAATAATTTTGGTTTCATTGAAACACATCGACATTGTTAATTTAGTTATTTGTATTGCATTTAATAAAACTTTAGAATAAAGAATTTAAACTGACCGAATTACAAGCATTGTGCATGGTCGGAATTATCTTTTTCTTTACATAAATGAATTTAGGCAGAACGAAGTTCGCCGGGTCGGCTAGTTATAAATAAAACGAACTACTTTAGCTGAAAAATGCTTTTTTTCCAATTTTGAAGTATAATTTGAGGCTTATAAAAAGTTAACAGTCTTTTAAGTCTTAAAATGACATTTATTCCATATAAAATAGGTAATTTAAAAATTTAAAAGCCAGTTAAATGTTTATGAAAATGACCATAAGAGAATTAAAATCAAAATTAAGTGTTACATACCCTTAATTACCAAACAGAGTGCCTAGGTATAATTGACAAACGCATGTTACAAGTTTTTTGCTTAAAATTAAAATTTCAAAATAATGTCAAGTTTTTATGTATCAAGATTGTATACCTATACCTACTCTGTGTCCTTGTTTCAGAAATGAGTTAATATAAAGGATCCTTTTTTAATTTTGTCGTTTAAAATGAAAAAAAAAATTCTATTATAAAGGGTTGTCCAACCATAATGCATGATTTTAATTGTGAGTCACACCTTAATGTCAAGCCTTTTGCCCAACTTAATTTGACATTTCTTTGTTTCAGTGTTTGACAAATTTAACCATGGAGAGGTACACAATTGAGCAGCGCGTTAAGATTGTTGAAGCCTTTTAAGAAAATGGGCGTTCAATTCAAAATGCATTTCGTGTACTTCGTGATTTTTTTGGTCAGCATAATCGACCAAATGAGTCCACAATCGGTAGAACTGTGTGTAAATTTCAGCAAACCGGGTGTGTAGGAAATGTGAAAACACCTGTTTGAAGCGGTAGGAAATGTGAAAATACCTGTTTGGTGCGGTTTATGGGCTGGCGCCGTCATCGCATCGGGCCGTACTTCTTCGAAAATTAGGTCGGCCAAGCAGTTACTGTGAATGGTGATAACGAACTTTTTGTGGCCAGAAATTGAGGATATGGACCTGGACGATATGTGCTTCCAACAGGATGGTGCCAGTGCCACTTGCCGCACAGCCAACGAAACAATGGCTCTTTTGTGCGAGAAATTCAATGGCCGTGTTATCTCACGTCGTCGTGGCGATGTTAATTGGCCGCCACGATCATGTGATTTGACACCGTCGGCATTCTTTCTTTGGAGATATTTGAAAGAAAAAGTGAACGTCAATAAGCCAAGAACAATAATTGAAGAGCTAAATGATGAGATAATTCGGCACATTAACGACATTGAACCTCAATTATGTCTTAGAGTCATTGAAAATATGGACCAACGGATAGAGGTATGCCACCGAGCCATGGCGATCATCTGGCCGATATTTTATTTCACACATAATTGTCATAGATCCTTTTATCATATTAATTAAGATAATTCTCTGAAAACTTTTTGTTTAATTTACAATTAACATCGTGCGTTTTCGTTGGACCACCATTTATTTAAAAAAAGTCAGCATTCATTTAAAATATTTTGAGATTGTGACTGCAAAAAAAACAATGCTTTTTGACCTTAATTCAGCTGAACATTTAAATAAAAAACATGGGTTGGGGTCAGAATCCAGAAAACCGAAATCCCGAAAACCAACAATCCCGAAAATCCAAAATTCCAAAAACCCAAAATCCCGAAAACCCAGAATCTCGAAAACCCTCTTCAAAAGCGAAAGTGGTAGAAAGCGATCCTTCCAGTTTTCTCATTTTATTGTCAAATATTTCCAGGCCACTTCCATTATTAGCTCAACTCTCTCAATTCTCCAAAAAAAAAAAAAATACAGGCAACTTCCAATTTAACTTCCACTCCTCTTTAAAAAAAAAATTACCGTGGTTCTTAACCGTCGAAGCATTTTTTTATATTTTGTACCAAAAGAATAATTTTAACGTATATTTATTCGATTTTGTTGCTATTATTCATAAAATAAAACATTTCGATAAACTAAATATCTGTGTTTTAAAATGATAACGTTAAGAAGGAAGAAAAGTTTATATATTTGCAAATTCATTCATATTTGCATTTTTTTCCAATTCGCCAACAATCGGTCACTTAGAAACCCTATCGCTTTCGTGTCAAAATTCTGGATTTCAAAATTCTGTTTGAATTTTTTTTTGAAAATACTGTATGACCAAAATTCTGTATTTCAGAATTCTGTAAGTCCATAATTCTGTATATCCAAAATGCTGTATGTGCAAAATTCTGTTTTTAAAAATTCTGTTTATACCAAATTCAGTATTTTAAAGAAGAATTAACATAACAAAAACAACAATAATTTTCAATTGATAAATGTGAATTAAAAAAATTATGAAAAATAATTCCAGATCACCGCCTAAACGTATTCCCTCAAACAGGAAATGTTACTCAAATCAGGTCTCTTTCTCATAATACTGCATACATTACGACGAATTTTCTTATTTTCAGAATCTAGTTTTCATTTTTTTAATGTGATCCCCATTCTTGCCCTTGCCACCTGGGCGTTTTGCGAAATCAGATCCGTTTTTAAAAATAATAAAACATATTTTGAATCTCGTATTTGACTATAGACGTACATTGGTTGAGAAACGCACAACATCGCTTACGAGTGTCCATATACTATTGTTCATGCGTGTTGCAAAGTGTTGTGCCTTTTTGCGCAAGTCCGCGTTGCAAGGACCGTGCGCGGAGGGCCAACATTGGCAATGCGCATGAACAGTCCCAAAAAGTTGTGTTTGTCGGTTGCACCAACTGAACGCACCCCAAACCCAATATTATTATAAATACTGGGTTGTGGATCGTGCTTTTAGTTGGTGGAACCTAACCAACTTCGCTCATATACTTCCTTGTGAGCACAACCTAGTTCATTCTATTTTTGCATTTGGCCCTTTCGGCAACTAAATTTCTTTCCGTCTTATAATTTAATGATGTTTTACTTAAAAATTACTTAAAGTACCTTAAAATATATTAAACCTAACTTAAAACTAATGTGCCTAGGATAATTAAATAAAACGAAAAGAAAAACCAAAAAGGAAAAGAACACGAAGTTTTTTTTATACACAACGTTGTTGCTGTGCTGTGCTGTGGCTGGTATTCGCTTGTTGCGCTGTTGCCGTCCCGTATGGGAGTTGCTGCCTGCACCAGTGCATAACTCTTTTGGCCATATTTTGTGCCGAAACATTGGTCCTTCGAGCCGGATTCTGACCACCACTTCATTAACCACCTCATGTGGAAATTTTTGTACGCCGACGACAGTGTTGCTCGACGACGCCGTTATTGCTGGACATGTTAAAGCGCCGTTATCCAGCCGACAACGCCGTTATTGCTGGACAATTCCCAATCATTTGTGTGCCCTTATTAGCCAATGCCGTTATTTCTGAGATAATTTTCTCAGCATTTTTGGTGCCGTTATCCAGCCGATTACATTGCTGGAAGTTTTTGCCAAGCAATTTTGTACGCCGTTATCTAGCTTTTGCCGAACAATTCGCAAAGCATTTGTGAGCCGTTATCCAGCCACGCCGTTTTTACCATCGTGCTACCACGTTTCTTAACGCTACATTCCTCAACTATAAAGAAGAGTTCCTGACCAGTGGTAGTATTGTGACACCACCACACCATTTTGCCGAGATTGCTGAAGTAAAAAGGAATCAAGCACTAGATTCACAAAAAAGTGCTCCTCTACCACCAGCTATACATTGCTGCTGAGAGCACCACTCCAAAAGGTGCTTCTCCAACAAGGGTGATTGCACTACGCAAAAAAGTGCTCACCACCTTGCCGCTGCTGCCGATAGCATCCCGATACAGGGTGCTCCACCGATCAAAATTCAACCGCTTCCACATTCAAGTGGAAGAATTTTTGAAAAGCCTTTTGGGCATATAACTTTTGCTAAGCAAAAATAAAATTATTGTCGACCATTGCCTCGATTGGTGCGACGGATAACCACCATTGCTTCGATTGGTGAGAGAGAAGGACGAAGAAGTCAACGAAGTTTCAACGCCCCAAGCTGCCTATGAAGACATCATTGCTGAAAATATAAATTAAAATTGTACAGGTTAGTATAAAGTTTTTAGTAATTGAAGGCATTTCTCTTTTTTAACTTTTAAATACATATGTACATTCAATATATACTTTTTTTTGTATTTCAACGGCAAACGTGGCGTCACGCTCTCACTCTTTCTTTTCTTTTTTTTTCTCTCGCGTATCGCTTCGTGCTCTCTTATCCTAGTCACTTATATCGATATTTTCTTGCGATAAAAATTTAAGCCATTTTTTTTTTTTCAGTGATTCCAAACAGAGATTCTATGAGAATCCATAATTCCTTAAAGTAGTGAACAAAGATCTTTTATCTGTTCGTGCTTCCATACATCGCGGTATTGCTCAACATTTCGTCATTAAGTTTTCTAAATTACATTTCTTGTGGGTACTTTAATTAACCATTTGATTTTCATAGTTTTTAATCGGTACAAATTCAAAGAATTAGGTGGATCCTTCGATTCTTTTTGATACTGGCCCACAGTGACTCAAAGCTAAAAACCTCTTTTCAAATCTTTGGAAACTTGTTACGTTTTCAATCACCTCTCTCATTTCATTCGGTATTACAGCTGCGCTTTGGAAAAGTTGTCGAATTTTCCAACTTTTTTCAAACTCTTTTGAAAACAATTCTCGTTTTCAATTATTCTCAAGATTCTTTTTCGAATCATATAAAGTTGTTGCTGTGTCCAACTTTTTTCAACTCTTTTGAAAACAATTCTCGTTTTCAATTATTCTCAATATTCTTTTTCGAATCATATAAAGTTTTTGCTTTTTTCAACTTTTTCAAACTCTTTTGAAAACAACTCTCGTTTTCAATTATTCTCAATATTCTTTTTCGAATCCTAAAGTTGTCGAATTTTTCAACTTTTTCAAACTCTTTTGAAAACAATTCCCGTTTTCAATTATTCTCAAGATTCTTTTTCGAATCATATAAAGTTTTTGCTTTTTTCAACTTTTTTCAACGCTTTTGAAAACAACTCTCGTTTTCAATTATTCTCAATATTCTTTTTCGAATCCTAAAGTTGTCGAATTTTTCAACTTTTTCAAACTCTTTTGAAAACAATTCCCGTTTTCAATTATTCTCAAGATTCTTTTTCGAATCATATAAAGTTTTTGCTTTTTTCAACTTTTTTCAACGCTTTTGAAAACAACTCTCGTTTTCAATTATTCTCAATATTCTTTTTCGAATCCTAAAGTTGTCGAATTTTTCAACTTTTTCAAACTCTTTTGAAAACAATTCCCGTTTTCAATTATTCTCAAGATTCTTTTTCGAATCATATAAAGTTTTTGCTTTTTTCAACTTTTTTCAACGCTTTTGAAAACAACTCTCGTTTTCAATTATTCTCAATATTCTTTTTCGAATCCTAAAGTTGTCGAATTTTTCAACTTTTTCAAACTCTTTTGAAAACAATTCCCGTTTTCAATTATTCTCAAGATTCTTTTTCGAATCATATAAAGTTTTTGCTTTTTTCAACTTTTTTCAACGCTTTTGAAAACAACTCTCGTTTTCAATTATTCTCAATATTCTTTTTCGAATCCTAAAGTTGTCGAATTTTTCAACTTTTTCAAACTCTTTTGAAAACAATTCCCGTTTTCAATTATTCTCAAGATTCTTTTTCGAATAATATAAAGTTTTTGCTTTTTTCAACTTTTTCAACCTCTATTGAAAACAATTCTCGTTTTCAATTATTTTCCAATACGAGTCTCTTGTGAATCGTAAAGTTGTTGATTTTTTTTCCAACTTTTTTCAAACTTTTTCAAAACCAATTCTCGTTTTCAATTATTCTCAATATTCTTTTTCGAATCATATAAAGTTTTGCTTTTTTCAACTTTTTCAAACTCTTTTGAAAACAATTCCCGTTTTCAATTATTCTCAAGATTCTTTTTCGAATCATATAAAGTTGTTGCTGTGTCCAACTTTTTTCAACTCTTTTGAAAACAATTCTCGTTTTCAATTATTCTCAATATTCTTTTCGAATCATATAAAAGTTTTTGCTTTTTTCAACTTTTTTCAAACTCTTTTGAAAACAATTCCCGTTTTCAATTATTCTCAAGATTCTTTTTCGAATCATATAAAGTTGTTGCTGTGTTCATCTTTTTTTTTCAACTCTTTTGAAAACCATTCTCGTTTTCAATTATTTTTTTTAATATTTTCGATTCTTTTGTCAATCGGAAAGTGTTGATTTTTTTTAAACTTTTCAAACTCTTTTGAAAACATTTCTCGTTTTCAATTTATTATCAATACAATTCTTTCGCTATTTTTATCTCATGAATTTCTTTTGAATCTTTATTCAGTGCATCCAAGACTATCTATTAACTAGAATTGAAAGGTTTTTCCCTTATTCACCCATTTCCGTCAATTTTCAGATACCCGAACGCGTTTGTTGTTCGGTATTTCTCTTTATTTCTTGACTGCTTTCTCTTTCTGCACGCCTAGTTTATTACAGTTCTCCCTCAACTACTTGCAACTTGCCTTATCATGTCAGTTTTGGATGATTTAATCTTTGCAGCGGACTTGCTTGTGAAATTCCACGCATCCGCCAAAGAGGTTCCCGAACAGAACCACACAATTGCATCTTTGGAAGCAAGAAAAACAGAACTTAAAGACTTATGGCAAGAAGTGAAAGAAAAGTATGCAGAATGCGCTCGTTTTCGACCGACAGGAAAAGAGAAACCCTTAGACATGGATGCAATAGAATCCAAATATAAGAATAGCAATGAGACATATGTAAGTTGCTTAGCTCTGTTTTTTGAGCTTCAGACTAAATTAAAACCTCATCCATTTTTGGATCATAGTTCCCCTCGGAAATCAATTGGTAATAATTCCCAACAGCAACCTTTATCTTCAGCTTCTCATTGTATTAAATTACCACCATGCGATACTGATACGTTTCATGGCGATTATCTCTCTTGGCCGGCATTTCGTGACATGTTCGATGCGGTTTATATACAGCATCCAAAGTTAAGTGAGGTTGAAAAACTGTTTCACCTTCGTTGCAAGACTAGGGGCGACGCCAGTAGGACTGTCAATCAGTTTCCATTAACTCATGCTAGTTTTTCTCTAGCATGGGAAGCACTACGGGCAGCCTATGAAAATACCCGCATTCTGGTTAACAACCAAGTCAAAAATATATTTAATTTGCCGACGGCTCAAGAAGAATCCGCAAGGTGTATTCGCACACTTCAAAGCAAAGTTAATGATTCTCTCTCAGCACTCAAAGCACATCATATTAGTACTGATAATTGGGATCCAATACTTGTTTTCGCGTGTTCTAATAAATTACCCAAAACTACTCTAGCTCTCTGGGAGCAATCCTTAGAAGATCCCACTAAAGTTCCAACATGGAAACAATTAGATAAATTCCTTATTTCTCGATTTCAAACTCTAGAGTCTATTTCGGACACAACTTCCACAAAACCAATAGTCAGCCAACAATTCAATCGAAAAAACATCACGCAAAAGCCTTACAAAGTCAATACGTTTCTTGCAAAGGCGGGAGGATCCAAATGTAAAATCTGCTCGGCAAATCATTCCATATATGAATGCCCAAAGTTTTCTGCAATGTCTATTGCATCTCGAATTGAAACCGTTCGTAAACACAAAATGTGTAACAATTGCTTAGGCACCAGTCATACAAAATCTTCTTGCACTAGCAAGTACTCTTGCTCTTATTGCAAGAAACGGCATCACACACTTTTGCACTTAGCAACCAATTCTTCAATCGAAAAATCTAATAGTATACAGTCCACTCCTCAAAACTCAGTTGCTCATGATTCCCAAATGACTGCTTCTTCACAGCCATTTGTTCCTCAATCATCCCACCAAAACTTTATGGTGGTTTCTCAAAAAAGAATTCTGTTGGCTACTGCTTTAGTTGGTTTGATAGGAACGGAAACAGTACATGTGTTAAGGGCACTTATTGACCCTGGTTCTGAAATATCCTTCATTTCAGAATCCGTACAAAGGCGTCTAAATCTACCATTCGTAGAGAAGAACACTACGGTTTCAGGTATAAGTGGAAACTTATCAGTCACTTCTAAAAAGCTGTGCTCATTTTCTCTCACGTCCTTTGAAGCTCCTCAAATAACACTTTCAGCTGAAGCTATTGTGCTTAAGACACTCACTAATAATTTACCAAGTTCATCCTTTTCTATCATAGACTCCAACCTCTTTGTTGGTCTCAAACTAGCTGATCCTTCCTTTAACAAATCTGCCCATGTAGACCTCTTGATAGGCGCTGACCTTTATCCCTCTATAATCCGTAACGGTGTTAAAGTTATATCCAATTCACTAGTGGCACAAAATACCATTTTTGGATGGATTTTATCCGGACCACTTCCAGAGTCTTTTCAGTCGTTCAACACGACAATAACATCTGAGTGCACTCCGAATGATTTAGATGCTCAGATACGAAAATTCTGGGAGTTAGAAGAACTACCTTCTACTGTAATTCGGTCAAAGGAGGATTGCTATTGTGATGAACTTTATAAAAGAACCACCTTCAGACGCGCTGATGGTAGGTTCGTAGTGCGTCTCCCATTTAAACCTCAAACCTCAAAGAACCACCTAGGTTATTCGAGATTTATAGCTCTTAAGCAATTCTCGAGAAATGAAAAATCTTTATCCTCAAAACCAGATCTCAAATCTCAGTACTCAAAAGTTATATCAGAGTATTTATCCCTTAATCATATGCGAAAGGTAACTCCATCAGAAAAAGTTGAAAATGGCCAAGTAAAGTCATTCTATCTTCCGCATCACGCGGTCATAAAACCCGAGAGCACTTCAACGAAAGTACGGGTGGTTTTTAACGCCTCCAATTCCTCCTCAAGTGGTGCAAGTTTAAATGATTTACTTTACCCTGGGCCGACCTTACAACAAGATTTATCCTCTTTGATAATTCGATGGAGATTTTATAAGTACGTATTCAATGCGGATATAGAGAAAATGTACCGCCAAATTCTGATCGATTCTCGAGACACTTCCTTTCAACGAATTCTTTTTCGTACCTCTCCCCATTTAGAAATTGAAGATTTTGAACTTTTAACCGTCACTTTTGGCGTTAATTGCGCTCCTTATTTGGCCATCCGTACACTACTCGAATTAGCACAAATTGCTAAGGCTGAATTTCCATTTGCTTCAAAAATTATCCAATCCGAAATTTACGTTGATGATGTATTGTCAGGGGCTCATAGTATCGATTCCGCCCAAAGGGCTCAATCAGAACTTATTAAGCTCCTCGATTCAGCGGGGTTTCCACTTCGCAAGTGGACCTCCAATACTCCTCGTTTACTTGAACATTTACCTCGAGAACACATGTTGAATGAAAGTTTTCTAAAACTGGATGCGGATAGTAACACGAAAACATTAGGTATACGGTGGAATGCCAAAGGTGATAATTTTTACTTCACAACTCAAAAATTCCTTCTTTCGGAAAGGCCCACTAAACGAGAAGTTTTTTCTCAAATTGCTCGGATTTTCGATCCTGCGGGTTGGTTGGCACCCGTTGTCATAGTTGCAAAAATGTTAATGCAACAAGTTTGGGCGGAAAAAACTACGTGGGACGAACCCATTCAATCCGATACCTTCAGTACATGGAAAAACTTTGCGGAATCCTTACCTGAGATTCAACGTATTGAAATACCTCGTTGGGTAGAATATTCTCCCTCAGCCGAAGTCCAATTTCATGGATTTTGTGACGCCTCTGAAAAGGCCTATGCTGCGGCGTTATATATACGCGTGCGTCATTCAGACGGAACACTATCTTCTCACCTGCTCTGTGCAAAATCGAAAGTTGCACCCATCAAATCTGTGTCAATACCACGCCTGGAGTTGTGTGGGGCACTTCTTCTTTCTAAACTGATAAAATTTTATGTTTCAAATTTCCCAGTTCACTCTTATAATATTTTTCTCTGGACTGACTCATCCATCGTTTTGGCTTGGCTTAAAAAACCACCAAACGTATGGAAAACTTTCGTTGCTAATCGCACCAGTGAAATCCTAGACAATGTGGGTAACGTCCTATGGAGGCATGTTAAGTCCGCTGAAAATCCAGCAGATTTAGCCACTCGTGGTTTAATGCCTTCCGATTTGAGGCTGAACACATTTTGGTGGAAAGGGCCGACTTGGCTTTGTCAACCCACAGCTCAGTGGCCAGAAACTCCCCCAACAGCCCCATGCGTCGAAGATCTCGAACAAAAAGCAATTGTCTCATTAGTAGTCCAAAAAGACCCCGACGATATACTGGATCGTTTCTCATCTTTACCTCGTGCAATGCGCGTTATCGGCTACATATTTCGTTTTTATTTCAAATTGTCAAAAAGTGAAAATCATCACTACGATTCGCCCAATATCTCGTCTCAAGAAATAGAATTTGTCAAAATTCGCCTGACACTTTTGTCTCAAACACTGTATTATCCTAATGAACACACTCTTCTAATGGAAGGCAAAACCGTTCACTCAAAAAGCTCAATCATCTCTTTCAACCCATTTTTAGACTCTCACTATCTTATTAGGGTCAACGGTCGATTATCTCAGTCGAATCTTTCCTATAACGAGCGACACCCTCTTATTCTACCATATAACTCACGATTTTCGTATCTCCTTATACAATTTATCCATGATATATCATTGCATGGTGGCAATTCCTTAATGCTTCGGCTCGTCCGACAAAGTTATTGGATTCCAAAGCTTAAAAACCTAATAAAATCGTGCATACGAAATTGCAAAACCTGTACTATTGCTCAAAAGGTATTAAGCAAGCAGTTTATGGCTGCTTTACCTCCTGAGAGATGC
The DNA here is from genome assembly GCA_949320155.1 of Melangyna quadrimaculata. Classification (NCBI taxonomy): domain Eukaryota; kingdom Metazoa; phylum Arthropoda; class Insecta; order Diptera; family Syrphidae; genus Melangyna; species Melangyna quadrimaculata. The sequence continues at coordinate 12,751,206 of OX439486.1, forward strand.
ACATTTTCTCCCCCCTTCACTTTTACAGGAATTGATTTTGCTGGCCCATTCGTACTTAGAAGTCTTTATACTCGAAATTGTCGTATGACCAAAGGTTATGCCTGCGTGTTCGTTTGTTTCTCCACAAAGGCAATTCACCTCGAAGCGGTAACTGATCTATCTTCCCAGGCTTTTCTTGCCGCGTTTGCAAGATTTACGGCACGCCGCGGATTACCTAAAGAAGTGTATTCTGATAATGGTACAAATTTCGTAGGGGCTGATGCTTTATTACGTAAGGATTTTAAAAAATGTCTAGCTTCTATCCCTCAGGAAGTTAGAGCCACTTATGGCTTTCAAGGTTTGAAATGGAATTTTATTCCAGCTGGTGCACCTCATATGGGTGGCCTTTGGGAGGCTGGTGTCAAAAGTTGTAAAAGTCACTTGAGAAAACTGGGGGCCAGTTCAAAGTTCACTTTTGAGGAATTCTCTACTGTTTTAGCCCGCATTGAAGCGTGCTTAAATTCACGACCCATCTCTTCAATGTCAAATAGCCCCTCTGACTGTTTGGCTTTAACCCCCGGACATTTTCTTCGTGGAGGTCCACTCTTAGCTTTCCCAGAGCCAAATTTGGCTGATGCCAATTTATCTTTACTCAATCGGTGGGAAAAGGTGAAATATTTGCAACAACAATTCTGCCGACGATGGAAGGACGAGTACCTAAAGGAACTTCATCAAAGACATAAATGGCAATCGCCACAAGAAAATGTCAAGATAAATGACTTAGTCGCTATCAAAAGTGAAAATTTGCCATCTACGGAATGGCGCATAGGGCGTGTTGTCAATGTACACCCCGGCGCTGATGGGAGAGTGAGGGTGGCGACGTTGCGAACCCAAAATGGTGAAATCAGCCGTCCCATAGTCAAACTTTGCTTATTACCCTTTAAATGATCTTAATTATATTCATTTATATGTAAATATTGCCTTTCAATTATTATAAAACTTTATACATAACTTTCTTTTTCAAGGGTTTTGTTTTTTATTATCACTTTTTCTCGAATTCAAATAATCTTTTAAAAAATTTTAATTCAAAATTTTTCTCATTTTTTCAATTTCATCTCACTTACTTTCATTCATAATCATTTTGGAATGTTCTCTTGGCGCATATCGCCAAGGGGGGGCAGAATGTTCATGCGTGTTGCAAAGTGTTGTGCCTTTTTGCGCAAGTCCGCGTTGCAAGGACCGTGCGCGGAGGGCCAACATTGGCAATGCGCATGAACAGTCCCAAAAAGTTGTGTTTGTCGGTTGCACCAACTGAACGCACCCCAAACCCAATATTATTATAAATACTGGGTTGTGGATCGTGCTTTTAGTTGGTGGAACCTAACCAACTTCGCTCATATACTTCCTTGTGAGCACAACCTAGTTCATTCTATTTTTGCATTTGGCCCTTTCGGCAACTAAATTTCTTTCCGTCTTATAATTTAATGATGTTTTACTTAAAAATTACTTAAAGTACCTTAAAATATATTAAACCTAACTTAAAACTAATGTGCCTAGGATAATTAAATAAAACGAAAAGAAAAACCAAAAAGGAAAAGAACACGAAGTTTTTTTTATACACAACGTTGTTGCTGTGCTGTGCTGTGGCTGGTATTCGCTTGTTGCGCTGTTGCCGTCCCGTATGGGAGTTGCTGCCTGCACCAGTGCATAACTCTTTTGGCCATATTTTGTGCCGAAACAACTATCATTAATCTGAATCTAGTATATTTATGCGAATTAAAGTCGTATTTGTTTTTAAACAAGATTTATACATTCTGATGCCAAGTCTCAATGTTGTTTTGCATCTTTTGAATACTTCCGCTATTTTCTTCGAATTTTAAAAGACAGGAGAGAGCTCAACTTGATGTCTCCCAGTAGGCATATCATTTTTTCAAAACTGGTAGCAGTTATAAAATGTTCTAATCTTCAAATCTATAAGCAAAGAAGCGATGTATTGACTGCAGCAACAAGCTTTTTATCAAAAAGAATCTGTTTTTCAAAATTCTGTATTTAAAAAAAAATCGGTTTGATAATGTAAAAAAGTGCGCACTTTTTTACGTTATCAAAACGATTTTCTTTTTAAATACAGAATTTTGAAATACAGAATTTTGCTGATACAGAATTTTAGAATACAGAATTTTGTTCATTCTTTGTATGATCAAAATTCTGTATTTCAAAATTCTGTTTTTCAAAATTCTGTATTTAAAAAAAAAAAATCGTTTTGATAATGTAAAAAAGTGCGCACTTTTTTACATTATCAAAACGATTTTTTTTTTTTTAAATACAGAATTTTGAAAAACAGAATTTTGAAATACAGAATTTTGCTGATACAGAATTTTGATCATACAGAATTTTAGAATACAGAGTTTTGTTCATACAGAATTTTGTGCAACCAGAATTTTGAAAAACAGTATTTTGAAATGCAGAATTTTGAAAACAGAATTTTGACCATACAGAATTTCGACCCCAACCCATCGCTTTCAAACAAAAAGTGGAAAGCGAAAGCGTTTTTGAGAGTAAGAAAATACAAATCCGACAACAAATCCATATAATATGTAGAAAGCATTAGAAAATTTTCGCAAGCATGGAGAGCTCATGCACCACCGAAAGGCAATTTTGAATGCGAATGATATCATTTGAAAATAAAGAAAAATGTGTCTTGATGAATGAAATGAATTGTTAAGTAATTAATAACATTAAAGGTCTAAGAATTTGTAATGAATTATCAATGCAAGAAGTTTTCATATCAGATGATTGCGAAATAAATTTATTCATGGGAAAACCCTATAAGATTGTAATATAAAACAAATACAATTATCTAAAAATTTTCATAAGCTATTTGTAAGAAATGAGTGGATATATTCTACAATATATGAAACAAAATTATTTTGTAAATGTAATAATATAGAAATGTCGAAAACAATTGGTCCAGGAACAGGATTCATAACAATATATGGTAATTGTGAAGCAAAAACTTTATCTAATAATCTAAAACCTATGAAGGAACATTTTGTAAATTTTAGTGATAAGCTTGTACGAAAAAGTATTTTTGGGGAAAATTGTTGTTTAATAGACACTGATGAAGAAGAAAATAACGTCAGGTTAAATTCTGTAAATAAGAAGATTAATTTTGAACAATTGGCTGATTTGGCAATTGATGCCAGAAATATTGAGGAAAATATATTTAGAATAATCTTAAATAAGAATCCTGTACGGAAAACCTTTAGCTATGGTTTAACCTTTATAATTTGTACAACCATAATATTGGGATATTGTTGCCTCAAGTACAAAAGACGTGTTCGATTTCCTTTAATTTGTTTTAAAAATTGTTTTAATGCAAAAAATGATTTTTATAACACTCAGATTAGCAGAGTTCAGAAATGATGCCGACAGACTCTTTAACGGAAAGAATAAGATTTTGTGATGTAAGACCGAAATCTTTCATAAGGGGGGAGATGTTATAGGTTCATATAGGTTTCCATATTTGTGTATCCCACACAAATATCAAATATCGCAGTTGGCGATTGTGAATCCACACACACAATATTGCATACTCAACAAAACGAAATAATTTCAAGATAATAACTTCAAGATAATAATTTCAAGATACTTTTAAGTTATAAAATAAATAAATCGGGTGGCACAACGGCTATTAAAGAACCAGGGCCTTGTGACTAACAATTCGCAACCATTCCTGTGTGCGCCTGTCGACAGGAATGGAAGGGACCTACAATTTGTATGCCGAATCCGAACGGCTAGACGAGCAGCACTTATTCGTGACAAGTGATACTCTTGGAGGATTTGTCAATTCCTCGCAAGAGGCAGTAGCCCTGAAAAAAAACTTTTTAGTTTTTAGGTGGACGAGGCTGGGAAGCGAACTACAGACCTCCAGCGTGACAGTCGAACGCACTAACCATTACGCTACGGGATACTACATACTTTTAAGTTAAGTTAAATTAAGTTTAGTCAGTCATATTTTGAACGTACAATAAAGAGGGTGCTCCCTCAACTTAAAGATCCAAGTAGTTTTTGTATTATTTTCTACACGGTATAACACGCGGGGCAAAAAAAAATGCCGCGGGGCAAAAAAAAAATGCTAGGGTGGCAAAAAAAATGCCGCGGGGCAAAAAAAAATGCCAAAGTGGCAAACAAAATGCCAAAGTGGCAAAAAAAATGCCGCGGGGCAAAAAAAAATGCCAGGGTTGGACAAAAAAAAAATGCCGCGGGGCAAAAAATGCCAGGATGGCAAAAAAATGCCGTGGGGCAAAGAAAATGCCAGGGTGGCAAAAAAAATTCCGCGGGGAAAAGAAAATGCCAGGGTGACAAAAAAAAATGCCGCGGAGCAAAAAAAAAATGCCACGGGGCAAAAAAAAAACCAGCGTGGCAAAAAAAATGCCGCGGGGCAAACAAAATTCCAGGGTGGCAAAATAAATGCCGCAAGGCAAAAAAAATGCCACAAGGCAAAAAAAATACCAGGGTGGCTAAAAAACTGCCGCGGGCAAAAAAAATGCCAGGGTTGGAAAAAAAAATGCCGCGGGGCAAAAAAATGCTGCTGGGCAAAAAAAATGTCAGGATGGCAAAAAAATGCCGTGGTGCAAAAAAAATGCCAGTGTGGCAAAAACAATTCCGCGGGGCAAAAAAAATTACAGGGTAACAAAAAAAAATGCCGCGGGGGAAAAAATTGCTTCTGGCCAAAAAAATGACAGGGTGGCAAAACAAATTCGGCGGGGCAAAAAAAAGCCAGGGTTGCAAAAAAAAAAGCAGACGAGCAAAAAAAATACCTGGGTGGTAAAAAAAATGCCGCGGGGCAAAAAAAAATAACAGGATGGCAAGGCAAATACCGCGGGGCAAACAAAAATGCCACGGGGTAGAAAACAAAACAGTGTGACAAAAAAAAATGTCACGGGGCAAAAAAATGCCGCGGGCCAACAAAAAACATCCAACTGAATGGTTACTGAAATCTGTTTCCCCTCAACTAATATCATTCGCATTCAAAATTGCCTTTCGGTGGTACATGAGCTCTCCATGCTTGCGAAAATTTTCTAATGCTTTCTTCTACATATTATATGGATTTGTTGTCGGATTTGTATTTTCTTACTCTCAAAAACGCTTTCGCTACCACCAAAGACAATTTTGAATGCGAATGATATCAGTTGAGGGGAAACAGATTTCAGTAACCATTCAGTTGGATGTTTTATTTTTTTTTTGGCCCGCGGCATTTTTTTTTGCCACCCTGTCATTTTTTTGGCCAGAAGCATTTTTTCCCCCGCGGCAATTTTTTTTTGTCACCCTGGAATTTTTTTTGCCCCGCGGAATTGTTTTTGCCACACTGGCATTTTTTTTGCACCACGGCATTTTTTTGCCATCCTGACATTGTTTTTGCCCAGCAGCATTTTTTTGCCCCGCGGCATTTTTTTTTTCCAACCCTGGCATTTTTTTTGCCAGCGGCAGTTTTTTAGCCACCCTGGTATTTTTTTTTGCCTTGCGGCATTTTTTTTGCCTTGCGGCATTTATTTAGCCACCCTGGAATTTTGTTTGCCCCGCGGCATTTTTTTTGCCACGCTGGCTTTTTTTTTGCCATCCTGGCATTTTCTTTTCCCCGCGGAATTTTTTTTGCCACCCTGGCATTTTCTTTGCCCCACGGCATTTTTTTGCCATCCAGGCATTTTTTGCCCCGCGGCATTTTTTTTTGTCCAACCCTGGCATTTTTTTTGCCCCGCGGCATTTTTTTTGTCACTTTGGCATTTTGTTTGCCACTTTGGCATTTTTTTTTGCCCCGCGGCATTTTTTTTGCCACCCTAGCATTTTTTTTTTGTCCCGCGGATTTTTTTTTTTTGCCCCGCGTGTTATACCGTGTAGAAAATAATACAAAAACTACTTGGATCTTTAAGTTGAGGGAGCACCCTCTTTATTGTACGTTCAAAATATGACTGACTAAACTTAATTTAACTTAACTTAAAAGTATGTAGTATCCCGTAGCGTAATGGTTAGTGCGTTCGACTGTCACGCTGGAGGTCTGTGGTTCGCTTCCCAGCCTCGTCCACCTAAAAACTAAAAAGTTTTTTTTCAGGGCTACTGCCTCTTGCGAGGAATTGACAAATCCTCCAAGAGTATCACTTGTCACGAATAAGTGCTGCTCGTCTAGCCGTTCGGATTCGGCATACAAATTGTAGGTCCCTTCCATTCCTGTCGACAGGCGCACACAGGAATGGTTGCGAATTGTTAGTCACAAGGCCCTGGTTCTTCAATAGCCGTTGTGCCACCCGATTTATTTATTTTATAACTTAAAAGTATCTTGAAATTATTATCTTGAAGTTATTATCTTGAAATTATTTCGTTTTGTTGAGTATGCAATATTGTGTGTGTGGATTCACAATCGCCAACTGCGATATTTGATATTTGTGTGGGATACACAAATATGGAAATTCGACGAGGATGCGACCATGGTGGTCTTACTTACTGCAATCGAAGCAAGAATTATGTTGTTATATGAACCTATAACATCTCCCCCCTTATGAAAGATTTCGGTCTTACATCACGAAATCTTATTCTTTCCGTTAAAGAGTCTGTCGGCATCATTTCTGAACTCTGCTAATCTGAGTGTTATAAACATCATTTCTTGCATTAAAACAATTTTTAATACAAATTAAAGGAAATCCAACACGTCTTTTGTACTTGAGGCAACAATATCCCAATATTATGGTTGTACAAATTATAAAGGTTAAACCATAGCTAAAGGTTTTCCGTACATGATTCTTATTTAAGATTATTCTAAATATATTTTCAATATTTCTGACATCAATTGCCAAATCAGCCAATTGTTCAAAATATATCTTCTTATTTACAGGATTTAACCTGACGTTATTTTTCAATATTAGTATGCATTAATTCTAAAAATTGTGAAGGGGAAATAACTCTTGGATGCAATATATTTTGTTTTGCAAACAATATCATGTCAAAATTTTGATCAAATCTTTTTCCGTATCTAAAATAATAAAATTTAACATTTGTGATAGTTGACTTATGTGAATTTCTTGCTTGATGGCTCTTTCTTTATCTGTTTTTAATTTAGATATTTTAGAAATTTCTTGTACGATTTCGTTGGTTTTGGCTCTAATTGCTTCTAATTCAAAATTAGAGTGGTTTAAATTTTCGATTGTTTTTTTTCGTTTAAATTATTTGTTCTTGCAGAGATTTTACTATGCTATATTGATTTTCATCTAAACTATCAATCATTGTTCCATACTATTCTCCATCAGCACTGTCTAAATTACCGAAGACCGTTTTGATTCCGTTCCCAATTATATCTATCCAACCTCTTTTAAAATGTTTTGGTTTACCAATTAGATTAAAAAGATTTTCGTGACTATTTTTTAATAAGACTAATTTATTTTTAAAAATTAACTCCTCCTGTAGACATAAACCTTTTGAAATTTCAGATAACTTGATTGAACTTATATTTTTGCAAAATCGTAACAAACCTTAATCTAGATTAGTTAATGTATCATATCTTTGATTCAGATAGTCAATATCAATAAAACTAATTATACTAAATTTACCATTCTGAGAATATACGTTTCCCATGTTTTCGAAAAATAGACCTGGTGATGTTTCGATGGGTGATTTCATTTTGCTTGTTTTTTTCAGGCTCAAAAATAATGTTATTCTCATCAACCCAGACCTGTCCTTTGCTTGATATAATATGTGTTGCTATGATGCAAAAAAACATTGTATACCTAAAAGAGGATAAAATTAATGATCAAGCTGGTTTTGTTATATTGAAATTGTAATTATTCAACTTCCTATTAATTCTTACATATATATTGTTATTTAAAATCTTTTTTTTTTTATAAGGCCCTTTATATACGGGAGACAATTAATTAATTAAATTTAATATAGACGAAATCACCAATTTCATATTTTACTTTATTTATTTCGGGTTTTTGTTCATTTCTAGATTTTTCCTTACTTTTGATAACATTTTCTTTTGCAATTTCCTGTAACTTTTTTAATCTTGCTTTTAAATTTGAAACATAATCATCATAACTATTTCCTACATGGATTTGATCAATTGAACTTGGTAAATTACATTTAACGCCAAACAAAAGTTCGAAAGGTGTAAACTTGGTACTGCTATGTCTTCTAGTATTATAATGCAGTGGTACTAAGTGAATAAACTCATCCCATTCGGTAGGGTCCTTTTCAGTAAATGATCTTAAGTATTCGCCTAATTTGCAGTGAGCTCGTTCCACTGATCCATTGGCTTGGGGGTAATGAAGTGAAGTAGTAATCTTTTTTATTTTAAAGAGTTTGCACAAGTTAGTCATAATTTGACCAACCAGCTCTGAACCATTGTCAGATAATAAGATTTTTGGTATGCCGAATTTTACTATCCAATGTTCAAAAAGTGCTTTGGAAATTTCTTCAGCTTGATTTGTGTTTAAAGGAATAAATTGGATAAACTTTGTTAGGTCATCCTGAATCGTTAAGATATATTTATATCCATTTTTACTCTCCGTAATCGGACCGACTGTATCGATACTAATCTTTTCTAACCCTGTATCAGAAGTGCTAGTTAAACTCATTGGCATTTTTATTGGATGCCTTGAAATTTTTTGTCGTTTACATATTTCACAATTTTTTTACATAATTAGCTATGTCTTAATACATATTTTTCCAAAAATATCCTTTATCCTTGATTCGATGAGTCATCTGTGTATCCCCACTATGACCACCTATTGGAGTATTATGATTTTCAAACAAAACTTTATTTATGTCTTCTATATTTTGAAGAATAATCTTTTCTTTGTCTATACTTTCTACTTCTGAACTTTCTATAATTTTATCATTATTATTTCCGTTTATCTGATTTTCAATCTGATTCTTTACATATTCAGCATTATTATTACTTAAATCCTTTTCATTTTCTTCCTGTAAAGTTTGTGTTTAATTTTGAATACCACTACTTTCTCCTACTTCAAAATCTTCAGCGAACCTTACGTTCCAATTTTTTTTGTTTAAAGTATTATTGGTATGTAACTGCGTATCGTTACCAACAATGATATTTTTTTGAGTCGCCTTTTCTAAACCATCTCTATTTTTCATTCCCCTAGTTACTATTCCAACATTCCTACTTAATACTTTTGCCACAATATTTTCCTTTCCCTTGATATAATTAATATCATATTCATACTCTTCTAACTTTAACCTCCACCTAACAAGTCTTGAACCAGGATCCTTCACATTAGAAAGCCACGAAAGTGGTTTATGATCGTAATTTGGAATATCCGTCCAAATACATAAGGGCGGAATTGTTTTACAGCCCAAACAATGGCCAAGCACTCTTTTTCAGTAGTGCTGTAATTCCTTTCCTGTTTGTTCAAAGTTCGGCTTATAAAACTAATAGGTAGCTCCGTACCGTTATTAGATGTCTGTGATAGTACTCCGCCTATCGCATAGCCACTTGCATCGGTCGTTACATTGAAAGTTTTGCTGAAATCGGGGTATTGTAAAATCGGTCTAGTAATTAAATGATTTTTTAAACACTCAAAACTCTTATCTTGTTCATCAGTCCAGTGGAATTATACATCCTTCTTTAATAGATGCGTCAATGGTAAAGCTTTTTTACTAAAATTTTCGATAAACTTTCTATAATAGCCCACCATACCTAGGAAAGACTTAATATCTTTTACACTCTTGGGTTTTTCTATATTTGTTATAGCTTCTACTTTTTTTTTGTCGGGTTTTACTCCTTCATCGGAAATAATATGACTCAAGTATACGACTTCCTTTCTCAAGAATTCACATTTATTCGGTTCTATCTTTAAATTAGCTTCTCGTAACCTATTCAAAATTTCATTCAGTTTAAATTCATGATCCATCAAACTATTTGCGTATATGACAATATCGTCAACGTATACAAAACATTTTATGCCTTGTAATCCTATCAAGTTGTATTCATCAATCTTTGAACAGCTGGGGGCATTTTTCAACCCAAAAGGCATTCTTTTGTACTCAAAAAGTCCATAAGGAGTACTAAAAGCTGTCTTGCACATATCTTCAGTTTTCATTGGAATCTGATGAAACCCAGATTTCAAATCTAGTGTACTAAAATATTTGCTATTGCCAAGTTGGTCCAGTATTTCATTTATATTTGGAAGTGGATAACTGTCCTCTACTGTTGCTTCAATAAGCTTTCTAAAGTCGATAATAATGCGCCATTTCCTGTTTCCATTTATATCGTTTTTCTTTGGTACCACCCATAGTGGACTTGACCATGGACTTGATGGTTAGGTTGAATAATATCATTGTTTAGTAGTTCACTTACTTGTTTATTTACCTCATCTTCGTGAACTTTCGGGTATCTGAAAGTCTTAGATTGAATAGGTTTTATATTAAGAACTAGTGGAATAACGTGTTCTATTTTAGTTGTTGCCGTTAAGGCTTCATCTTCTATACTGAAAACATTACTAAATTCATGAATAATTTTTAAAATATTTTCCTTTTCTTCCTCGTTCAGATGTTCTAATCTCAAGCTTTCCTTAACTTTTAAATATCCCTTATTTTCTTGTCTTGTTCCGATAGTACATACTTGAAAATATTTTTACTTACCAGTTCTTCAAACTTTGGTCCTATTCCTGAGTTCCGAAATCTAACTGGTGTTTCTCTTGTATTCAAATAACTTACTAAAACTTCCCTTTGTTCATTCACTTTTGTAACACATTTGCTAATGAAAACGTTTGGAAAAATCTCACATTTTTCTATCCAAACTTCAGTGTTCGGATTTGATTCAATCAGTTTAATTTTGCAAATATTTTCGCTTCGTTCAGGCAGGATTATAAGTTTATTGTTGTCATACATAAGACATGTTTCAACAAAATGATTTATCAATTTTTCTTCCTCATAATTTATTGAAAATTTATTAATCCTGAAGAAGTCATTTCCTTAAATTCCATCATAATTAGGTACCTCATTTAATACATGAAAATCATGTGAAAAATCTTGAATTGAATTCTTTAAATTGTAACAAAACCCAAATGAAACTCTAATTTTCCCTAATGTAATGTAAGTTATTATTAAATGGATTTCTATTTTGATTTCCGTTGAAGCTATTCCTTCTTTTATTATTATTGACATTGTTATTCCTAACATTGCCGTTTCGGACGTTATCATCACTAAAGTTGTAATTATTATTATGGTAGGTTGATTGGTTATCTCTAGGCTGTCGACAGTCCTTGCTAATGTGTCCAATTTTGCCACAATTATAACATTTTATATTTACGTTGTTCACATGACGAACGATGTTTTTATAACTATATTCTAAGGGAATATAGGGTCGATTGCTCGGTGTAAAATTTATTTTTATTGAAGACAATTCCTCACTTTGTGCAAGTTTTATTGCATCACTTAACTCTTTGCAATTCTGTGTTCTTATGAACGTTGACAACTACGGTCTTAGTCCATTACAGAAAGATGTCAAACCTAACTTCATTATAAATTCTGATTGTGCCCTTCTTTCGTCTATTTTCATTTCAGCATTTTCGAGTCTTATTTGCTCTAAGATTTTCCTGATAGCAGTTTCAGCCCTTTGGCCAAATCCAATTACCGTTTCGTTCGGGTACTGTTTTAGTTGATGCAATTCTTGTATCAACTGATTAAGGCTTTTTTTATCAGAGTAAATGGAAATCAGTTTTTCTTTCAACTGTTCCCATGTGGTGAACTCGTTGTTCATTAATGCAATTGTTGCATTACCCTTAATTTTCGATTAAATAAATTTGAACAGGACTGGTTTCTGTGCATTGGAACAAAGTGAGGTTGCATCAGAGCAAGCCTCAAGGAAACTAAAAACTTCTTCGGGTTGTCCCGAAAAATCCGGCACGAATTTAATTAAACTATTTAGGCTTAACTCCGCCACATTAATTTTCTATTTTTGCTTGGTCTATTATAAATGTCGTTTTACTAACTGATTGACTAGTAAGTCAGAAGAAAACTTAAAGAATGTGACTATGAATTTGATTTCTATCGATTGGCTGTCGAATTGCGAAGAAACTGAACAAACTTTCGGTGTAAAATTTGATCTTTCTTATTTTTTTTTCGAAAGACTTAACCTTTATAGTTTTTTAATGAATTTTATAAACCAGTACAAGAATTATACAAGAATTAAATACATTTTCTTAGGTTTCCTAAATATCTAGCTAAATTTTCGTTCTGATTCATAAATACATAATTATTTTCTTTTTTTTTATATATTTTCTTTTTTCATTTTTTTTTATTTCAGTTAAGCTTATAAAGTACTATTTCACCTGAGTCTGTATGTGTTGCAAAAATCCATAATGCGATGAAATAGATTCACTTCGATCATCCGCATGTCATCAATAAATGTTGGTTTCTCCGGATTTGCTATTGGACTTCAAAATTTCAGCTTTAGTTCTATCTGATTATCTCACTTATGCAAATGTTTATTTAATTTTGATCGTGTTTTTGATTTTATAAAAAAAAAATCATTGACAAAACTTATAAATTATTATATGTAGTTGCAGTTTTTTTTTTTATATAATTTCCTTCGTATTTTCTTCGGTTTTAATTAGTTCAATGATTTATTAATTTTCCTTTTTAATTTTTTTTTATGTAGAAATTATATCTTTACAATGTAGATATAATTAATAATTCTCACTAAATCACTGACCACTTTTTTCTGTTTTCTGATTTTTTATACATATTAAAACTGCAGTACAGCAGAAGATGATAGTTAAATCGAAACACTAAAACCGCAACACTCCGATGGGGGAAAAGTGAATATTTATGAATGAAATGCAAATGCGATTGCAGTTTTGCTTTTTTTTTTATTATTTTTTTGTTTTAATTCGAAGAATATTGCCGTTAGAACATACACATTCCGATTGGATAAAATGCAATTGCTTTCTTGATCTTCTTATAATTTTTTCGTATGAAAATTCTTAAGTTCGAAACACACGATTTGGAATATTTTCGTATATCCCACCGCTGTCACCAAAAATTTGTTATACCGTGTAGAAAATAATACAAAAACTACTTGTATCTTTTAGTTTGGGAGCACCCTCTTTATTGTACGTTCTTACTTAACTTAACTTAACTTAAAAGTATCTTGAAATTATTTCGTTTTGTTGATTACGCAATATTGTGTGTGTGGATTCACAATCGCCGGAGGAGGATGTTTATGGATGCACAATCGCGAATTGCGATATTTGATATTTGTGTGGGATACACAAATATGGAACTTCCACGGAGGATCCGACCATGGTGGTCTTTAGGATGGATTACTGCAATCGAAGCAAGAATTATGTTGTTATATGAACCTATAACACGCGGCATTTTTTTGCCACACTGGCTTTTTTACCGCTAAAACATTTATTCTATTTTAAAGTCTTGAACATTTTCTTTTTGAGAAGTGGCTATTTGCAAAGTCCAATCTCTGATTTTCATAATCTGCGTAGTGCTTCTTGTTCTTTTGTTTGTATCGCTTCCTTCCGTTCAACTCATTTTAGGAACTCTTTTTCTGTAGTGTCATGTAAGTTGTTTAATAAGCTTTTTGCCGATAAACGTTCTATTAGATCATTGTCTTTTTTCTTGAGTATCAAATCAAAATAACGTTCAACTGTTTGAAGTGCCAATTCTGTTGAAATGTTGTTGAAACAATTTGAAACATCAAATGATACTAATATATTTTCTGGTAAAATTTTTGTTTTGATAATGGTCTTGGCAACTTTTTTTGAATTTTAGACTGTAAATTTTGATCTAAATGATTGCTTCAAAATATTTGCTAAGAATTTTGATAATTTATAACTTGGAGAATTTATTGTTGAAATTATTGGTCTAACAGGCAGGTTTTCTTTATGAAATTTATGTTGACCAAAAGCACGGGCGGACATTGCTATATATGTTCGAAGATATTTTGACTTTTGCTCAGTTATCATATGCTTGTGTTTATTAAAACGGGTACTAATAAGTCTATAATTTTTAGATTGTAACGATATTGTTGGATCTGAAGACAAGTCTCAAATAGGTCATCGTTACTGAATAAGGTTTCCGTATTTAAAATCGTTTAGCAATTATAGTTACATTACCTTTGTCACTTGAAGAAACAAAAATATCATTATGTTCTTTAAGAAATTGTGCTGTTATTTTAGCTGCTTTTATGAGAAATGTTGTAATGCGATTGTACTTTCTTTGCGATTTGACATGTCTTGTTATTAAATATGTCAAATGTTACATTTTTTGTTTCGGAGGGCCTCAGCAACCACAGTACACATATCTAAGGTATAATCAGGCGCAGCTTTACAAATTTCAAGATGGTTGCCCTTTGAATGGGCATCAGCTCATCTGACCTATGTAGAGGGCGTCAAAACGAAGAGGCGGTGGAGGGCTCATATCACTTCCTTTGTGGAATGCCCGAGCCTAGCTAAAATAAGAAGAGCAACTCTCGGAGAATACTTCTTCGACGAATTGGATAGCGTCTCTATTTTGTCACCTGCAAACATCATGAAATTCATCCAGATTTCCGGATGGTTCAGGGAAGCTCCTCCTACCATAACCCCTCCCCTGATACCCACAAACCTCTCCTCGTCCATTCTTTCTCCCACCTAAGTCAACTGCCGGGGAGCACAATGGATCCACTGAGATCCGAGTGAGATGTTTCGGCTTGCCGTTTTATCACCCCTTCTAACCTAACCTAACCTAACCCTTTGTGTATGTACACAGTAAACAAAAACAAATTTTTGGTGATTGTTTGAAATTCAATTTTCTTACTATTGATTTTGACAACATGCGCAAAACTGAACAAAAATGAACACACTGCTGATATAACCTGTGATATATGTATCTTGCTCAGCAACAGCATACAGCAATCTGCAGTCGCCTTAACAAAAAAACTATGTTCAGCTGTCAAAATACTGAGGAAAAGAATTTTTGGATTCGTTTGATCATTTGTTTTGAATTTCATTCAGAATTTATTTTATTTCTATCAAAGTTTTTATTTCAGCTAGTTCAAATTCGAATCGAATCATTAGGTGCTGAGCAATTTTTTCTGTTTCTGTAATTTAAGTAAATAGTTAAATATAAATATATACTACTGAAAATGAAAACACAGGTTCTCATTTTCAAAAATTACCACTTGGGTATGTTGCCCTTTTTATACAATAGTGTCAAAACTAAAATACATTACAAATTCGTATTTTAATTGAATACAAAGATTCGTTTTGGTTGCTTTTCAAGAAAAGTGTGAAAAAAAGTTCACGAGTAGGTAATTTGTATATTCTTCTGATTTTAAAAAAATGTAAGTCTCTAAGACTACCACCGATGGGAATAAATAAATATGTATATCATATAATATACCTAATCTTTTTATCTTTCTTACCAGAAAGCCTTTCTGATAAAAATAAAGGACAAAGTTGTTAAATTCTGTGAGCCTAGTCGCTTTTTCGTCATGGATTCCATCCGACTGGTCAAACGGTTCACAACAAGGACCAAGGAGTTCCAAAAAATCTCCTTTACAATAGCTATTGGCTTTTGCATTATGGGATTCATAGGTTACTTTGTAAAAATAATCCACATTCCAATCAATAACATTATTGTTTGATTGTAAATGTTGAATATGTGCAAACAAAATCCTTTCATAATTGGTTTTTATCATAGTTTTATATATTTATTTCTTTTTTCGTAAAAAATCAACATTTTTTGGTTAGAATAACTATAAATCAAAAGTAATCACTTTTTTTTGCAAAAAGTGATTACAAATAGACCAATAGTCTAGGAAAGATAGAGAATTTAGCATGGGTAAGGGGGGACAAATTAATTCATGAAATTTTATTGCTGGTATCGACGCAGAATTTTATCGTCAACAACATATCCAAAGTCCCCCAAAATCCCCGCATTAGTTTTTTGTATAGACGCATTTAAAGAGGTTTAGAGGGGGAGGAGGTGAGAGTTTATCAAGCTGAACAAATTTGTTATAATACAATCTTATCATATGACAAATGATTTTATGGTGCTTTCTAACGCTGATTCTAAAGAGACCAAAACTGAAAAGATACATGTATCCTGTAGAAAGTTCAAGTTCTATTTATGGAATGATGACTTTTTTTTAAGTACAAGTAAAATACTATCCCAAAACCATTTTAAAATAATGGCATATTAATTAAATTTGGTAAAAATGTTCAATTTGGCATGTTTTATGTTCAATTTGGCATGTTTAAAGGGTGTTTTATTGACGGAGAGATGCAAGTGAGTTAGTATTACCATAACATCCATGAACAAATTCTGATACTTATGAAATTTGCTAAAAATATTAAATTTATATTAACACCCAAGGATCAAAAGAGTCCATAGAAATATCTAAGGTCCAAGGGTGTTTTTAGGGGTGTAATGCTTGCATCA
The DNA here is from genome assembly GCA_949320155.1 of Melangyna quadrimaculata. Taxonomy (NCBI): domain Eukaryota; kingdom Metazoa; phylum Arthropoda; class Insecta; order Diptera; family Syrphidae; genus Melangyna; species Melangyna quadrimaculata. Next base: position 12,767,634 of record OX439486.1, read on the forward strand.
TATTGGTTTTTCTTTTATTAGATTTCGCGTTAATAAATACCTTTAAATCCTATATCATATGTCGTATGTAGGTACTATCTCGATTATACGAAAATACAATTTTTCGTAAGACGTAATATTTTCCTCCGTATAGGACAGGTCAAATATAAACTCTTTGGATCAAGTTATTTTAATGGACTCTTTTGTTACTTGGAAACCATGACATATTTAATATGTTAAGCAAATTTTATCAGTGTCAAAGCTTATTCACAGATGTTATGGTAATAATGACGCACTAACATCTCGCCCTCAAAAAATATATGCCCCGATGCTCTGTCATTCGTCATCAAGTATATTGTATATAGTGATGACATGTATAAGTATATTAGCTTTTTAAGCGAACCTTAATCTATTTTTTTTTTTTGGAGACTTTGTTTTGTTTATTTTTTGTGTTTTATAATTCTCCAAGAAAGAGACGTTAATGTTCTCTTAAAAAGCTTACCTCTATCTTGAGTTCTATTGGTCGGATTGCCAAGATTATGACGTTTTGACTCAAAGAAAATGACAGAGCATCACGGCATATATTTTATAAATTGATTGAGGTGGTAATACCTCTGATAAAATAAATTGGAATATCGCTGTTTTCAAACCCCCACCCCGCCAAATACTGAAAAAGAACCCTGCCAGACGATTGTTTTCGATACCACGATATATGCACCTACAAACCCTTATACTCATATTTTTGTTATCAATCCACTCCCAAAAATTACTGTGGGCTTTAAGACTAAAAACAATTTGTGTGTGTGTTCTATAATGTGTTTACAGATTTTATTTCCAGAAATTAAAACTGTTCTTTTTTTCAAAATCCTATTAGTTTTTACTGATACTATTCTATAAATGAACATTTGGAAACAACTCCAGACTTTGATTTCTGTTTAGTTTAACAGGTTTTGGCTGTCATCTCAAAACGGAAGCAATGTATAATAATAATGTATAATTTAAGATTTGAATGTATTGTGGTGAATATGCCCAGTTATACGTAAACAACCACACATTAGTATAACTTTCCGCGCCATCTTTGAGTGAAATAAATAATTAAATCCATCACGGTTGGTGGCTCGTTCGTACTGAAATATTGACGAAACCTTTTTGGAAAGCACCTTCTAGTAGACCCTAGAAAATTCTATAATCCTTTATTTTCGGGTATTAATACAGGCGCACCAGTCCGAAGCGGCAGTTTTGATTTTGGATTTGAATTAATAAATGTCAGTGTGAATAAAGAGTTGCATACTTGTGCTTGGTTATAATAAAAGTAACTGAAGAAAAGTATTTGAAATAAAAAGCGTTTTATTTTGTGAATTAATTGGAGTTTCAGTTTGAATAAAGGAAATAAGTTTTATTTGCGAACCCTTAGTAAAATATTACATTGGTGTCAGAAAAAGTGGAATAAAACTTATTTAATCTGTGAATTCAGATAATTGATGGTGAAAAATTGATAAAGTGTGTAGATTAGCGAACAAATAATAAAAAGTGTTTTTGAAAAAAAAGACACACACAAATATAAGAGCAAAATAGAAAAAAAATGGGTAAAATTGTGAATGCATTGAATTGTGTTGAACTTGAAGCAGAACTAAACAGACGAGGCCTTCCTACTGCTGGAACAAAAAATGACCTCATTATCCGTCTGCAGGAAGATTTAAGGCAACACGATGAAAATCCAGACACGTTTCTATTTGAGATTGAGATGCAAGAAGAGCAAGTAAGTACAACCTTAGACATGACCAATATGATGGCTCAGCTGCTCGCCCAGTTTGAAGACCAACGAAAGGAGCAGAAGAATGAACAAAAGAATCTTCTTGGGAAATTTGAAGAACAACGCAACGAGCAAAAGAATTAACTGGAAAAAACAGAAAAAAATCTTCTCGAACAACTTGAAGAACAGAAACACGTCCTCGAAGGTAAACTAGATGCCTTTAAGAACAAGTTTGTTGCCCTTGACGATCGTGTTGAAAAACAATTTTCGTCAGTGGAAGCAAAATTCGAGAAGGTCGAAGATAATATTCAGAGCATTACCAATGAAATAGAAAAAGTTAAAAAATGAAGGTTCGAGAAGGTAATGCCGATTTTCCAAAGAGAAAAGAAATGCATCCACCAACTTTTGATGGAGAAACTTCTTGGTCGATCTACTAGAAGCAGTTTGAGGCAGCTGCAGCAACAAACGGCTGGGATGACGAAGACAAGTTTATTGCCCTGAAGCTTGCCCTTAGAGGTTCTGCTGCTGAACTTTTGCAAACCATACCAGCAGACCAGAACGGCAACTTCAGTGCTCTTGTTCAGGCCATTGACAAACGCTTCGGCGATAGCCATATGCAAGAAGTCTTTCGCGTCCAGCTCAATACCAGAGCCCAGAAAAGAAGTGAAAGTCTGCAACAACTCTAAAGCAGACATTGAACGGTTGGCACACCTAGCATACCGTACTGCAGGAGATTAAATTACCAATCAGCTAGAAACGGAGTCTTTTGTCCGTGCAGTTTCCGACATCAACCTACAGCGAGCAATTCGAACTGCTGGAAAACGCACGCTTTCTGAAGCATTAGCGTTCGCTCTGACTATGGAAGCATCAGAACAGGCTTCCTTAGGAGTTCATCAGTTAAGAGAACTTGATATTGAGGAATGTTCTTGCCACAGAGCTGAATTCCATAGAAGTCAGCGAGAAGGACCTGCTCGATGCTGGAATTGCAACAAAACCGGACATCTCCAGCGCCAGTGCAGATTTCCACCAAGAAGAGTCGCCTGTCAACATTGTGGAAACAGGAATTATACCCGCGAACAGGTAAGCAATAACATCATCGCTCCTGCTCGCCCCGGTATCGATGGGCCCCGAACCACAATCCAAGTCTCGCAGACTAAACGAAACAATAAGAGTCTGACAGTGGACGCAACATTAAATGGCAAGAAACACGTGGCTACAATTGACACCGGTGCCCCAGCCTCCATTGTGCGGAGAGACTTGGTCAAGATGACGTGGCTTCATAACACCAATAGCTACCGTCTTAACACTGCGACAGGTGAGGCAGCAAGAGTATATGGAGAAGTTCGTCTTAAAATCCGTTTGGCAGAATTAGAGTTTTCGCATCTATTTTTGGTAGCAGATATATGTGATGAGAAAATGCGAATCTGTGACCGCAATAACTAAAATCACAGAAATGAACGCAGAAGAACCAATGGACCCCGGAAAATTCAGCTCCATGAAAGCCAAAATTCTCAAGCCATCCAATCTAAGTCAACATCAGCTTAGTGTTGCTGGAAGCCTTCTTCATGAGTACACTGATATATTTTCTTCACGAAGTGGGCAGTATGGTCGAACACAACTGGTACAGCATCGAAAGCGAGACCGATTCGACAACCAGCAAGACGTCTCCCATTAGCCAAACAAGCCGAAGTTGAAGAAATGATATCTACAATGAAGAAAGATGGTCTAATCGAAAATTCCAAAAGCCCTTGGGCGTCACCAGTTGTTCTTGTCAAAAAGAAAGATGGAAGCACCCGATTTTGTGTGGACTACCGTAGGCTGAACGATGTGACAAAGAAAGACAGCTACGCTCTGCCCAGAATCAGCGATACATTTGATGCAATGGAAGGAGCTCAATGGTTCTCGACGTTAGACTTGAAGAATGGCTACTGGCAGGTAGAAATCCATCCACAAGATCGAGAGAAGACAGCTTTCTCAACCGGAAATGGTCTGTGGCAGTTTAAAGTGATGCCATTCGGACTGTGCAACGCTCCGGCAACTTTTGAGCGTCTGATGGAGTGTGTTCTTCAAGGCCTTACTTAGAAATCATGCCTTGTATATTTGGACGATGTCATCGCTTATGGAAAAACTTTTGACGAGCATTGTGAAAACCTTAAGGCTGTATTTCAGAGGCTTCGAGAAGCACACTTAAAATTAAATCCAGATAAATGTGCACTTTTTAAGACCGAAGTTAAATACCTGGGACATATCATCTCATCCCAAGGAGTAAAGACTGATCCTGAGAAAGTTGACACTGTGAAGAATTGGCCAACACCACAGGATAAACATCAGCTCCGTTGCTTTCTTGGTCTGGCCACATATTATCGGCGCTTTGTGAAGGACTTTGCTGGAATCGCTAAGAGCTTGCACCAACTTACTGAAAAGAGGAAGCCGTTCAAATGGTCAGGTGAGTGCGAGAAAAGTTTTCAGGAACTCAAGCTACGTTTGTGTAATGCTCCTGTGCTGACCTATCCGACTCCTGGAAAACCTTTCATCATCGAAGCCGATGCCAGTAACGTCGGAATTGGAGCTGTACTGTCGCAAGTCCATGAAGGAGAGGAAAAAGTCGTCGCCTACTACAGTAAGGTGCTCTCGAGGCCAGAGCGCAATTATTGCGTCACAAGAAGGGAACTTCTAGCTTTGATTTTGGCAACAAAGCACTTCCATAAGTACATCTATGGACAGAAGTTCCTCCTTCGAACAGATCATGGTGCACTTAATTGGCTTCTGAACTTCAAAAATCCAGAAGGTCAAGTAGCAAGATGGATCGAGAGACTGCAGATATACGACTACGAAATTCAACATCGAAGAGGAAAGCTGCACTCAAACGCAGATGCATTGTCTCGACGACCGTGTAAACAGGACTGTAAGCATTGCACGCGTCAAGAAGAAAAGGAAGCGATTGCCATCCAACGAATAAGAGCCGATCCCATTTACGGTTGGAGCAATAAAGAACTGAGGACTGCCCAACAAGAAGACTCGGATATAGAACCCATTCTTGCATGGAAGGAACACGGAGAAAAACCAGAATGGGGTGACATCTGCGATAGAAGTCGAGCTCTCAAAGCATATTGGGCACAGTGGGACTCACTTCATGTGCAAGAGAAGTACTAAGGCGCAAATGGGAATCTGCAGATGGCAAGTCTTATCTGATGCAGTTGATAGTGCCTATGTCAAAGGTTAATGACGTTCTTCGAGAGATGCATGATGGAGCATCTGGAGCTGATGTGGTTTTACAATCCTCACCGACAAAAGGGACAGTCACCAAAACTACAACAAAACTGGAAAGGCCCATACACCGTTGTGAAGCGAATCAATGATGTGGTTTACCGCATTCAGAGAGGAGTAAGGGGTAAGCTTAAAGTAGTACACTGCGACCGTTTACATCGTTATAACGGTGGGAATAATGGATTAAATCGGGACGATCAATCCTAAGAGGGGGGCAATGTGGTGAATATACCCAGTTATGTAAACAACCACACATTAGTACAACTTTTCGCGCCATCTTTGAGTGAAATAAATAGTTAAATCCATCACGGTTGGTGTCGAGCCTCGTTCGTACTGGAATATTGAAGAAACCTTTTTGGAAAGCACCTTCTAGTAGACCCTAGAAAATTCTATAATCCTTTATTTTCGGGTATAAATACAGGCGCACCAGTCCGAAGCGGCAGTTTTGATTTTGGAGTATTATCATTTGAGAAGTTTGTTATTATGTTAAATTTGAGGTGCAAGGAAGAAAATCTAAGTATCATCGATTGAATACAAAATAACTTAGGTATTGCATTGCCATTAAAATTAAATTTCTTATTGAATTCTAAGTTACCAACATTCAAATTCTCTATTGAATTCTAAAATTTACCAATCGAAAATCCTACTAGCTTTCTAGCCCCCGTGACCCCCCCCCCCCCCTTGTATACGCCGTTGGTGACAAAAGTTATTGAATTTTGAATAATATGAGTTTTAGGCCCACAACTCCCTATTTCCTTAATTTTTCTTTAATATTTTATATTTTTTCGTTCGAATTAAGTAATTTTTTGGAATTAAGTGTTTTTAGCTCATGACACACTACCTTTATTTTTTGTTTATATTTTTGTTTGTATCTATTTAAGGATCAGTCCGTAATAATATGTACAACCTTTTTCTTCGTAACTAAATTAGGAACAAGCTAAAAATATTTTCAACCCCTAATAGTGTACCTATACAATGGTGGTTAGGTGGGTTGTTTTGTCTAACTTTTACGAATTGCAATTTAAAACCTTGAAAATAATATCCACTTTTAATCCGATAAATGAGATACAAATTGATATTTGTTTGTTGATTTCCAGAGATGATTTTGACATCAAAATTATTATTTAAAAATCAATATTTGTATTTTTGCATTAAATTGATGCTTGCGACCCCTAAACATAATTGTTGAAATCTGGAAAAATTCAGGTAGTGTTTCAAGGGCTCAAAAAACTTAATTCGAACGAAAAGTTACACAAAATATTAAAGAAAACCTAAGGAAATAAAGAATTGTGATCCTAAAACTTATTTTATTCAAAATTAAATAACTTTATGTCACACAGCGAATTTGGACAGACGGTTAACGGATAATTAGGCCTATTCCGCCAAATCTGTTACTCTGCTATGAATTTTCTGTTATGAATCGTCAAAGATGTTGAACATAAAAGATCTTTTATAATTGGTATGCAGGAGTTCAAACTTTTATAAAAGTCTGCTATGAAACTTCGAAAAGGAAATTTTTATAGGAACAGACCTAAAATCTGTTATCGATAATCAGCTGATCTGTTGTAGGTAAATAAACTATTTCATCACTGAAAGTAACCTGTGGATTGGTGGTCAATTTGTCCTAGAATTCTTCTATTTAATTAATAAAATAATCAAGAATTTAATTTTTGCACATCGGTAACATCCATTCGACTACATCTACCAAATCTTTGATCCATCAAAAGTGTTTGTGCTCTCGTGTAAAAAAATAATTTTGTGTTAAAATAATTTGTGTACCTATATCAACATGTATATTCTTATTTTCTTACATTTGTATCCCTGTATAAACATTTCATTGACAAAATAAAAGATAAGATACCAAGTTTAACTTTATTTATTGAAATCATTTATGATAAAAGTCACAAATATCTGTCTTTTATTCTTTTATGTTTCATAAAAGATTCCATAACAGATTGTGGCATGCTGAATACCAAAAATGCGGTTAGTAAAAGATTTGTTGATAGTTTCGAACTTTAGACAGCACTCATGGCAGATTTCTTAACAGATTTCATAACAGTTTGGCATGCCGAATACCAAAATTATATTTAATAAAAGATTTTTTGACAGCTCAAACTTTTGTATAGAAATTCATAACAGAATAGCAGATTAACAGAATAAAAGATCTCGCCGAATAGGCCTAAATGAATCCATAAATATGTACCTATATACCATGATACAACAAAGCAAGATATGGCTTTCCGAGTTTTTAGTTTCTCTCGTTCTGCGTATCAACGTCATCGACGCACACTGTATTTAACGTTTTGCATTCAGTATGGAATTCACAGCAAAAGGTCAACAAGTCAAACATTGTTTCAGTTTTTTATAACAATTTTATTAATTAAATTATGTTTATTTTATCTGTTTATTTATTTCCTTATATTGAAGCTATTTTTTTTATTTAAACAAAACAAATCACAATGCTGGAAGAAGTAAACTTCGCTCTTGAATCGGACTGAGAACCAGAACTACGTTTTGAAATTGAGGAAAAGGATGCAGGTCTTCGTGCAGGTAATACTTTAAAATCTTATAAATGTGCATCTTGTTTGAAATTGTTTAAAATCTTTTTCATATTTAAAGTTTAAATAATGTGCCGAAATGGTTTGCAGAATTTGTGAAGAAAAAATAGTATGAATTCATTACCTATATGATCAAAAATCGCTATATTTACTTACATAAATAGGTTGTTCGATTGGAGTTCGTGTCAAACCAGAGGTTCGATACACTTCTAAGGAGACACCAATGGTACAGTATCTCAATTGGAATGCAGCTATGGAACAAATGAGTAGCAAGCAGAGGAAAATGACACTCGAGGAAAACGACATGGCGAGGTTCTTTTGCCATGGTAGTTGGACCAAATGACGATGGCAAGAGTACGCTTTGTCGTATACTTAACTACGCAGTTCGTCTGGGAAGACGGACACTTTTTGCAGATTCGATGTCGGTCAGGGATCTATGTCACTACACGGGACAATTGCTACGATTTTGATAGAGAGACCTACAAGTATTGTAGATGGATTCTCCCAAAGATAACCTTTGGTTTTCCATTTCGGTCATAAGAGACAAAACGAAAAGAAAACTTTGTACACGTCTCGAAAATAGCTGAGGTGACTGGAATTCTTGTTGTTGTTGCAGTAAGTTTTTATCACCTAAAAAAGGATACTTCGTTATAGTAGGTGAAATTGTTTCAGCAAAATACTCCGGAACGGTTATCAACACTTGAGGTTGGGTAAAAGTGGAGAATCACCGACATATATTACATAGGTACATACATAAGTTCCGGCCCTTGAAGAGCGTCTCTATAACGAACTTCTGCGTGATATCCATCTTTTGTAAAAGTTTAAAGTTGTCAAAGCTTTGCAAATCGATACCCCAGATCTGCGAATCAAAGAATATTTCTATATATACTAACGTACCGCGCTAGATGTGAAGTTTGAAACCTGAAAAGTCTTAAAATTAATAAAAAATTGAATTGAACAAAATGTTAATTAATTGTTTTTTATATTTTCTTTTCTTGGAATTTTGTTTTCTTAGAAAACATACAGGTGGTGAACCCAGGAGTCTTGGTTTGTATTACCCGATTACCGTCTTCCAAGTTTGTAATAGTGGCATTTAAACGATGGCAAATATAGCCAGCCATGTTCTTTTCAAAATTATCTTATTTTAACCAACCAAACCTTACTTCCTTTATAGCAGAGAACAGGAAACAAAGTTAAAGGAAATGAAATTAGACAAATAAATTACTTGGTTGTGCGTCGATGACGTCACGAGATTTTGACAGCTACAACACGAAACCCTTCAAGCAAGCGAGCTCGTTTTCGGTCCGCAAACGTATCAAACAACGTATGGACGACTTCGCATTCGGATCCAAATACGGATTGAAAAACTGCGTTTTGCGGCTCAAATTAGTATGGAAATTAGAATCACCACGGAGCCATTATGTGAATGTATGGTGAGGGAGAGAGTTTTTCAATTCACCATACTCGGAGAACCGAAATCAAATGGAATCTAAAACGGTTCCCAAAAAAATTAATGAACTGAGGCATCCCCCACCCAAATGTATTAAAAAAAACTTCCCATCTAGTCCAGTTTCTCCATTGCCTACAAAAATAAAACAAACAGAATTTTTTCATTTCAAGAGATTTTTTTTATTTATCATTAATAAAAGGTTTTCTAAAGACTTTTTCGCACTAATAAACATGACATATTTCCACAATTATAAATCTACATTTAATAAATAGAAACTTGCATTTCTGATTGGAAATTTTTCAAAGTCTTAACAAGAAAAAAGGATATAAAAAAGCAACCGTCTTCGCGCTACCTACAAAACTGAACTAAAAAAAAGTGGTGGAAATTAAGGCAAAATAATTGTATATGTATTCTTCGCCTATACTCTCTCTATTTCTCGGTGCTTAAAATAAATACTCTCGATTCTCCTTCTTTTAACATGCGTACACAGAAAATTTGTCATTGTGTGTGAGACACTCATTTTTTTTGGAGTCCCAAGTGAACCGAGAAATTTGGGTCCGTGATTTTGCTTGAAGGGAATGTGCAAAGCCATATCTTTAGTAGTTGTATCATGCCTATATACGATATGAAGGCCGTTCTTATTGGTGCTGGGCCACCGCTCCATTCATCTTTGCCCATTGTCCTTTCTACATGATCCGCTATCGTACAACATAGTATGACCAGAGATAAGGCCTAGTTCACACGAGATTACACCGCACGTTTTTTATCGTATTCGTTTTTTACCGAACAAACAGTGTGGTGTTCACATGGTACTTTTTGATTCGATTAAAAATCGAATAGCTGCCGCATAAATAAGAATGTACTGCATATTGAAGTGGAAACGCTTCATTTTCGTATTATTGGTCATCTGGGGCGTAGCAAAACTTCTAATCTGTTCAAAATGCTTTTTAAAAATTATAGACAGAAATAATTTGAAATTAAATGTTCTGTGTTATTTTCTGCCCTTTATATTTAATAAAACTTTCGTTTACAATCGAAGTAATTCATTTTAAATACATTAATTGTAGTGTATTAATGTTGTTTAATTTATTGTCGTTATCATACCCACTTTTTTCGTTTTAATGTAAAGGCTGGTATTATTGTTTCGACTATAAGTTCTTGAGTTGTATTTGAAGATACAAATAAAAACAAACTTGTTTTGGAATATTTTCTTTAAATCGTAAGGAAAAATCTATAACAAGCCTGTTTAAAAGAAGAAGGCTAGTAGGTATGTTAAAAACAATGTATAAAGCCTAGTAGCTATAAAGTTCTTTTGAACGAAAAAAATTAGTGGTGAGAATTTTTTTTTTTTGGGAAATAAAACATCTGGGGTGAAACGAAATACATATGTATTCTTTTTTTTCCACAAAACAATGTCACTGACGCCATTTTTATACAAATCTTGTGATTTTTCCCACAAAATGAGTTTTTGTTGCACCAAAGAAATAAAGAGTCGGCCGCCATATTTGTATAAAATCGTTAGATCACTCATTTCTTTACAAAAGATGTTACAACACTGACCTTTTAATTAACAAATTTGTACCTACTAATAGCCCAGTTTAAATGGCGACTTGAATTATAATTAAGAAAGAGTGAATAAAATATATTGATTACTGAATCATACAAATAGATGTTTAGACCTCGATACCATCATCGGGCTATGAATATGTTAACTTAAAGCGGGCCATGCATAACATACTTCTGACAACAATTGTATACACAAATTTAGCGTGACTTTCTAAGTTTTTTTTGAGATTTTAACCTTGAACAACGCCATATCGATTGGTTATTTAATCAAAATCCATTTTTTTTTTGCAAAAATTTGATATAACCAATTTAAGCGCCGCACCTGTTGAAATAATCATAAAACACTTGTTGACATTATTTTAGAGGAGAGATAGACCAATATGTCTGGTATTTTTTTTTTTTCAATATTTAACAAAATCTCATCAATTTTTAAATTTAAAGCTTAGAAAATTAAATTGATTTTACACTTAATCACATTTTTAGTATAAAGTTTTTCAAAATTTTGCAATAATTTTTAAATATAAATTTAGATTGCTATTTCCCGATTAATTATTTATCCTAATCATAAAAATCTATTAAGTATTACTCAAGTTTCAAGCTTCAAAAGTTGGCTAAATCGGGGCTTATTCCAATATTTAATTACTTTTTTTTTTTTAATAAAAATCGATTTTATTGAGTTTTTTTTATTCATGTGCCCCTACTTTTTTCCCCGTTAGATTTATAAATATGAAACCACTGACATATTTGTAGAAAAGCTATAGACCTACAATGGTGTATAATTTGTTTTTTGAAATTTTGAAAATTTGAAATTTTGAATTTAGAAGAGCAAATATAAAGTTCACGGGACACTTTCACACCCTTTTAGTATGAAATTTTTGACCCCTTCTTAAAAATTTGCTTATACGAATTTAGCCAGCCACATTTGTGGGCTTTTTTTAGAGACGTTTACTTTAAGGATGTGACCAGTAGAAATGAAGTTATGAATTTTGAAAAGGAAAAAAGTCGATTAGAAATATTTTTTTTATTCAGATAACTGTGCTTTCCCACTGGTGAGCGATGGTTGGCAATGGACAAATAAATCAATTCGGTTGATTTTTTTCGGTATTTCGATTATTTTAAATTTAAGATTGTGAAGCTTGTATGGCACGTACTTTTTCAAAATAATCGCTGTTTTATTGACTTGTGGTATACAAGAAAACTAAATCAATCGATGTTCGCAATCAATAGTTATTATCCAATATGTGAAAACGTTGTAATATATGCATTTTCCCCCTCCACGATACAGCACGCATCCGATTTTCTTACCAAATATTTAAATCATTAGTATCAATCACACATAAATTTCAGACTTCTAACCCAACCCCATCAAAAGATAAAATTCAATAAACCCTTTATTCGGTTGATTTTCATATTTGGTAAAAACGTGTGGTTTTCTACCGTATGAATGACATGATATAAATCTATGGGCCACGAGAGGTGAATACGTCGCAAAACGTACGGTTTTGTTGACAAGGACGTTGGGTTTTCGATCGACGTGTGCAGGTGAAAACGTTTTTTTGCAGAAAAATCATCATGTGAACAGTTCTATGTAAATCTATGGGCCACTGCGCATTTGTCCGGATGTATACAGCTAAAAAACGTGCGGTATAATCTCGTGTGAACTGGACCTAACACTGGAAATATTGGAACGTTGTATGATTCTGTTTCTCAAAAATGTATCATACACAGCAAACAGAAGCTTAACCTCAATTATTTATCGTACATTTCATACAGCAAACAAATTTGCTTTTTTAGCTTAACAACATTGCTTAGAAACCATATGTTGTCAAATTTCTTCTGCTTATGCTTTTTATTGCGATAGATGTAGCTTATCACTGTTATTTTAATACAACAGACTAAAAAATAAGTTTTTGTGTTTTTTTTTTTTAAATAAAAGACAAAAAACATTTATAAAGTGCTTCCTATGTTTAAAAAAAATGTACAGCTTTATCTTTCTTTATAAAGTAAGTACGTGTGGCCCAGTCGTGCATTTTATTTGTATAAATTAAAAAAAAATTAAATCACCGAAAAAAGAACTACAGTGCAATATCAGAATCATACAACAAACAAAGTATCATACTTTTATTTTTAAAAAAGTTCACTGAAAACATTTTTTACAGAACCGCTGACAGCTTTAGCCATGATCAGTGTAGGTGACAATCGTTTAGTAGATGTCAATCGGATCATCGATATTCTTCCTAAGAAAAAACATGGTCAAATGACATTATCTTGTAGTTAATAATTAATAATAATAATAATAATAATAATAATTTAATTTAAAAGGTTAAATTAATATTATTCAGCCCAATTCTAAATGACAATTCCCTAGGAAATGTTTCCCTTTTCCCTAATCTCTTATTCTAAACGAAAAATTCCTGAGAATTTCGTTCCCTTTTCCTTATTCGAAACAAATTTCGAATAAGTATGAGAAAAAAAAAATACTACGAGGAAAAAGCTGGTATTTTAAATGTCTAAAAAATGGAAAATGTAAATACATTTGATGTGAGGAGCATTTTAATTTTGGGAGTACAAATCTCCCGGGGAGTTATTTTCCCGGGAATATTGGGTTGATTATTAGCTGTGTTTTATTATCTTTTATCGGGATCTGGATCTAGATCTGGATTAACTTTTACACGTTATACGAAAACAATTTGGGATCCTGCTTTCTATCTGGATCTATTTCAAGATCCAAGAATTAGTTTTAATTCTCAACACCAGCTGACCATTTTAATTCGTAAATGTTGTCAACACTGTGAAAAAAAAACAAGATCCAGATCTCGATAAAAGATAATAAAACCTACCTATTTCAAGCAAAAGCTCCCATAGGGGTTCCGTACTTAGAATTATAAATTGCCGCAAATGGGAGAAATGGTTATCATCTACTGATATTAAACACTGAAAAACAAAACACATTATAATAGACACGTTTTTTTTTTTTTTATTTGACTTTTCTATTTACTAAACTGAATTTCATTTCATTATTTATTAAACATAACAACAATTTGTTCACTGTAAATAAGAAACAATTTCACTTTAAAAAAAAAACCTTTTGTAATGAATATGAACACGTTTGTTAACGTTTGTGCTGTTAAAGTTTCGAAACTTTGCGCAAATAACTTTCCTGATAAAAAAACAAATTCAAAAAAAAAAATAGCTACATTTAAACGCCCTATTCGGCTTATCCCACAAACGTCAGTGGCAACAAAAAAAAAGTTTGACAGCTCTAAATCAAGGCCCTTCAAGCAAGCGAGTCCGTTTTGGATCCGAAACCAGTTCATAAACGGACCCAAAACAGGATCCAAAACGATTCCAAATCGGATCAAATTAGTATGGAAATTAGAATCACCACGGAGCCATTATGTGAATGTATTGTGAGAGAGAGAGTATTCCAATTCACCATACTCCGAGAAAACGGAGACGCGCGCGCTTCCTACAAAACTGAACTTAAAAAAAAAATTGGTGGAAATTAAAACAAAATGACTGTACTCTCTCTGTTTCTCCGTGCATAAAAAAATTCTCTCGATTCTTGTTCTTCTTTTTACATGCGTACACAGAAAATTTGTTATTGTGTGCGAGACACTCAGGTTTTTTGGAGTCCCAAGTGATTCCAAAGTGAACCGAGAAATTGGGGTCAGTGATTTTGCTTGAAGGGGGGTAACAAACAGCGTTACCATAATGTTAGAAATGCAACAAAAGAGTTACACTATTTTTAAATTTTAATTCGTAGTCATTTTTGTTACACTTTTTGCCATAATTATTATCAACATTTTTCTGTTTTTCACTTTTGTTGTACAACTTGCAAAAATTTTCTTATCTGGGACATTCCATGAAAAGTGGTAACTTTGTATGTTTATATATTTTATTTGGGAAACAAATGAAAATATTTTTTATATAAAGTACTATCCCTAACCTTACTTCTATGAGTAGTCACATCTCATAAAACACTTAAATAGTAACATGTCAAATTAAACAAAAATTAGCATGATCTTAATTTGAAAATAATTTGGTTTGTTTCATCTTATTATTCATACTTTTTAGTATTATTTTCATCTTCTATCTTCCCTTTTGAAATGTCAACACCTATTTTTTGCTTTTAAGCCAGGTAGAGGCATAAATTTACCTATTACCAAACTGAGGCTAGTGGCTTTTTATAATTAACGACAAACAGCGCAGGAAGTGAGCTATTTAATACATAATTTTGGATAATTTTATCCTGCTAATAACATGTAAAAAAAGGTGATAAACATATTGGGCCCTACCAATAATCAAATTTAGTAACGACTTAAATATTTGAGGAAAATAGACCACAATGGTATGGACTATAAAAAATGAACCATACATGTTATGTTTAATATTTTAGAGTCCATACCATATAATATTCATTATTTAGAGTCCGTCTAAATATTCAAGTCATACCATAGTTGGTTTATTATTTAGAGCCCACACAATTATGGTCCATTTTACTTAAATATTTAAGTCGTTACTAAATTTGATTATTGGTAGGGCCCATTGTCGGGCATGTAACGCGTTTTATTAAAAGTCTTTGAAAACCAAGAAAAATTGTTTATGTTAACTTTTAAGATCTGGCCAGTAAAACTGAAGTTATGATTTTTTAAAAGCAAAAAAAGCCGATTAGAAATAATTATTTTTATTCAAATAACAAAGGTTGACAATTACCAAGGCAAAAAATTTCGACCGATTTTTGATAAATTTAATTAATTCGATTGTGACACTAATATAGCACGTATATCAACAAATGAGGTATCAAATTAATCGTTGTTTCATTAAGCTGTAAAATAACAAACAACTAAATCAATCGATACACACATTCAAAAGTTATTAAGTAATATGTGTTAAAAATATTGTATTATCAATATCTCCACTCAACGTTAATTTAGAAAATCAATTTTTTTTCATACACACGAAGAAACATGATTTGGACCAACAAGACCACGATTTGGACCAAGAAGACCACGTTTTCAACAAATAACTATTCATTGTCAGTTCCAATTTCGTACATGTCGGGCACGTTACGGCAATTATAATGCTAAAATTCAGATTAAGTACATTGTTTTCAACCAATTTTTTTTTTTTGTTAAAAAAATCATTATTTGTTAATTATTTTGTAGAAAGTGCTTTTTTGCTATAAATACTCAAAGTTTAGCTAAAATAAACCAATGATTAATGAAGTTCTGAAGTTTGGTAGTTTTAACCTCAGGCACGTGACGCAAACTACTCTTAGTATAATTACCAGGTTTTTTAAATTTTTAACTACACATCCTTTGCCCCATCAAAGCAAGGATTTCAAACGATCTAAAATGTATGAAAATAATCTAGATTCTAGTATTAAGTTGTTTTAAATTTATTTTAAATTGTAAAAACTACGTACGAATGTGGGGTACGTGACAATGGAATGCCCCACCTGTGAGTAATATTTCACATTAGGTACTGATAGAAACTATCAGCCCTATTCTGCCGTTGTGAGGCTCACAAAGGGCTTATTACGTAAAACGATAACGAACAAACGATATGGTTTTGGCAATTGCTGTCACTATCATATGAGTGGACAAAGAAAGGGACAGGTACTGCAAAAACGAAATAGTTTGATCGTTATCGTTTTACGTAATAAGGCCCCAGGTCACAATTTTTCGTGAGTTTGTTTTCTTATAAGGCAGTCACAATTTCGATTTCTATGGAAGCCCTAATAATAAACCTCACAAGAACAACGTGAGTTGTGATCTGCCAAGGAGCAGATCATAACTTTTAAAATTTTATGAGGCGAGTTCACCACGAGTTGTGAGGTTATTGTGACTTGTGAGGCATCAGTGAGGTTGCCAGAATAATGGTGGATTTACATGTATCTTCGTCTGACTTCTGCAAAAAAAGGGGATGCAAAATTAAAATGAACATTTGTTTGATAGAGAGGGAACACCAAAATGCAGAAGATCTTCATGTATGAAGATTATAGGAAGTGCCATAATGCAGATATGAAGACGAACATGTTCATCTACTTGATGGTTCTCTTTCACACGCTCGGAGTTTTGGCATACATCTGTCCCGCTCTACTTTTCTTCATATTTGCAGACGAAGATACATGTAAATCCAGCATAATGGTGGATTTACATGTACCTTCATCTGCACAATGCAGAAAAGTAGAGCAGGACAGATGTATACAAACAATCCGAGTGAGTGAAAGAGAACCATCCAGAAGATGAACATGTTCGTCTTCATTTCTGCATTATGGCACTTTCCTATAATGCAGAAACGAAGTTCTTCTGCATTCTGATCTTTTCGCTCTATCTACATATATATTTTGTAATTGGCATCTCTTTTTTTGTGCAGAAACCAAATGCAGATACATGTAAATCCACCATAAGACTATATGTCTGGTGTTGAAGTGAATTTGAACTACGCTTCCACACATTTGTACCTGCTTCGAGTTGACATTGGCTTAGCTGATTTCGATCACACTGGCTGAGTACAATCGTGCCGAAATCTTGTGACCCATATCTTAAAGCTCCAACTGGATCACTCAATTTTGCATAATAAACACTATGCAAGAAATGTGTTCGTAAGTTAAGAACTAAAATTAAAAAAGTAACGTAACAACGAAATAAAATTTAAAAATAGTGTAACACTTTTGTTACATTTGTAGCATTGTGGTAACGCTGATCCCTTGATTTAGATTTTTTTTTTCATTTTTGTTCTACAAAACTGTTAAAATTAGAAAGAGAAAAGGCAGAAAAACGCGAAAAACCAAATTCAAAAATAAAAACTTAAGACGGCTTTCACACAAGGAAACTGAGTTGCCAGAAACTGGCTAGTTTGTTTGCGAGAAGGGTGTGAGGGGAGATTTTTGTCTTCCTTTTACGCCCTTCTGGCCCACAAACTAAAAATCGCCGGCAACTCAGTTTCCTTGTGTGAAAGGGGTCAAATAAAAATAATAAAATCAAAGCGACAACTCTTCTCTTTCTCACCTTAAGGCTACGTCCTAATTGGTATCATGTTTGGCACTCATCGCGCGATCGAGCGAAGATCGCTGCATCGGACGATTAAAATATCAAACCTTAACAAATCAGCAATGTGTCCTAATTACAACATGAACGCAGTCGCGCGATGAAGTAGTACGGTCGCATATGTTTGTTTTCAAGTCGCTCAAGCTACATCACACAAGCTTTCAACAAACAAACCCAATAAGTCTAGGGGTGTCCTAATTAGAAATGGAATTTGTGCGACCGACGGGAGCGACGGTAAGTACCTTGATCGCTAAAAATCAATCAAGTTTGTTTTTGATCGCGCCTAGAAATGGAGTTTAAGGAATAATTAATAAACGAAGTTTATTTAAACCCAATTTTATGGGATAAACGTCGTTATTTCGCAAAAACAAACTCCGCATCTTCGTTTCTGGAAGTCATTTCTTTTGCAAAAAAAAATATATATTTTCTAGCTTATTCAAAGAAAAGGAGACGTGAAACGAAATAGAAAAGATAATTATATATCATAGTTTTCTGTTAAATACTGAGGAAAAAACGTTTTGGGCTTCTTCGAGGAATAGGTACCTACGAGTACAAAGGCATATAAATTGACCAAATAAATCCGGATTGGATCTTTAGTTGCTAGATATATAGGTACCACATTTTCATTGGAGCCGAAATGAGGTAATTTCGAAATAACCTCATTTGGAGACTTCAATTTGTATAGGAAATGAGGTAATTTCGGATCTCATTTGGACGAAAGTAACTCATTTGGTCCAGAGATATAATATAAAGAGAGTAGGAAAATATGAATTTCACAGCAGAATAACCTTACTTCGCTAAATTATATATTAAAATTTCACTTGATCGCCTTCTTTCTTATCAATATTGGCACTTGGTGCAAATTCCAAAAGAATGTTCGCGCGATGGTGTGTTCGCGACCACTTTTGACGCATGGTAGCTCTTATAAGTGACCGCTATTAGGACACATATTTTGGGAGTGCTACCAACTAGCGATGCGACCGACCAAAGCTCATCGCTGGGTAGCGCGACGATTGCCCAATTAGGATGCCCAACTAACAATTCAGCTTGTTTTAGCTTAAAAATATTGATGTACCGCAGGTTTCACTTTATAGGTATACAGCTTCGGTTCGGCCTTCAGCGGAATTAAATTTCTTATACATGTAACGAGCTGGATAACTACTTCTTTAAAGCCGAATAACAATAAGAAAAAGAAGACTTACCGAGTTTGCGAGCTGTCATTCGAAAAGGCTTCTAAAATTGATATTACAGAAGATGATTGAAGATGTCACTTTAAAAAGGCTGCATAAAATGTTTATATAAGTTGCTGCCTTTAAAAGTTTTCTGTAACCATTTTTAATAAGCTTTATTGAATACTTCGATACGTCTTGTTAAGTCTTATTAAAGAATCATAAAAGAATGGCCACGTTCGGGTGGTAGGCAGACATATGGTATCTACTTAAACATCTGGTACGTTTGCGAACGACCAAAACCGTGTGTGTAACCAAACCAAACGAAATCCAAGAAAATATACAGGTGAGATATCAGCTGTTAGTATGAAGTATCTCTCCCAAACCAACGCGAAAGCGGCGCGGAACATTCGCCGACATCAGTTTTTTTTGTTGTTTAGCGTAATTTATTTGTCATTTATTTTTTATGATTGTGAATGATTCGCTATGCAAATGTCCCGCGTTGGTTTGGGAGAGCCTTAATCCAAACAGATCCGAACATTTTTGGGATAGCCTTAGATTTCTTTTTGATATCAACCATGTCCGAAGCTATCTGTCAAGTTGAAGTGTCATTCAAATTTCCAATATCGCTCGTTAAAACTTCGTATCGGCTTCTTTAAGCTTTTATACAATCTGCTACTTTTAAAAGATCTGCGAATAAGTTTATAAGAAGATTTTCCGAAATCACGTATACAAGCTATATAAGCTTGTATATCATTCTCCTTTTTATGCCTAAGTAAACTTTACAAATGTCTTATGGAACTTCTTAAGCCTATTCTATTAAGCCGAACCGAAGCTGAAATGTTAGTTGGGCGTACCCTAATAAATTCTGTTCTCAAAAGCTTGAAAACAGAAAGCTCTGAAAAAGCTCTTTTGTATTGATTTCAATGGGTAATAGTAAGAATAGAATTCGAGTAGGACAACAAAAATGAACACAAATATATGAGATTGCAAGGGAGACTTTTTTAAGTTTTTTTGCCAGTTTTTTTTTTCTATAGGAAGATGGTATAATGTGAAGTATAAGAGAAAGTAAAGTAAAAAAAAAAAACAATTGTGTGTCTGTTGCTTGGGTTTGTGAATTTTTTGCTTTTCGTGACCTTCTATGGATGTTGGTGTTGTATTTTGGTAAGATTTTTTTTGTTTAAATTTGTAATTCATTCTGAAGGAATTACCTACCTGTGTGCGGGGAAGAAATGAGACAGATTTTTTCCTTGATGGTTAATGTGGGAAAGAAAAATATGTTCGTATGTAAGTATAAAGCTATCCATTCGTGTATTATTGAGGAAAGGTTTTATGGGTATTAAATTTTCTTGCAAGATCTCAGTTTGGTGTTAAATTTGCTTGCAAGATTTTGAGGATATGTAATTATTTGCGTTGGAATGCACAATTTATTCTACTAGTGGGTAAGTACATAATGTATGTATATACATACATATGTAGATAGGTATGGAGACGGACATTTTTTGTTGTTACTTTTCAGCGGCTGTGAGTGGTGGGTGGAAGAATTTAGAATTTTTTTTTAAATCCACTAGATTTCGCTCGAAAATAGCTTGCCAGATAGTAGGTAGTAATGTACACATGTAGCTATGTATTTTAATTTTTTTTTTTTTAATTAAGCGCGCACTAAAGGGGTTCTTACTACCCTTAAAATGTTTAAACACAGTGCGAGCGTTAGGAAAATAGGAAAGGATTTAAGAGGAGATGCCGGTGCACATTGGTTTTGAACCTTTGAATATCAAAATGGCAGGGAAAAATAGTGCCGGGTAAAGCATTCCACATTCTTGTAGTGCGACTAAAGAACGAATCTCTTTACTTAACAGTACGTCCGAAGTTGGGCTCAAGGGTAAACTGATGTGCATTCCTAGAAATACGAGTATTACGGTTGAATTGTTTTGGGGGAGGAATGCAACTGGTTATTTCGCTAGAGCACTGGTTATGAAAATAACGGTAAAATAACGAAAGACATGAAACATTGCGTCGGTGTTCGAGAGGTGCAAATGCTTCCGTTATATTTCTATTACCTATCATTTTCATAGCTCTTCTTTGAATTCTATTAAATAGACTCAAGTGAGTTATTGGAGCACCTGCCCAAACATGAGAATTGTACTCGAGTTTTGGACGAATAAATGCTTTATAGATAACAGCCAGATCAGAAGTGGTGAAAAATTTCTTGCATCGCCGAAGATAACCTAAACATTTAGCAGCATTTTTGGCAACATCAAATATGTGATCGTTCCACAGAAGGTGGTCTGTGATACACATACCGAGGACTGAAAGCTTTTCGGCTTCCTCAATGCTCATGGATAGTGGCTTGAGGGGTGGGTTTCGTTTTGACGACACTAGACAGCATTGAGTTTTTAAAGCATTAAATTTAATGAGCTTATCATACGCTGCCGTTCAAGTTCCACATCCGAAGGACATGGATGAGAATCTGTAAACGAATATGAGAAGCTGAGGGTACTGTCGTCAGCGAAACAGTTTAATGAATTAGAAGTTTCAGACAAAAGATCATTTATAAAAATAAGGAAGAGAGTCAGAGACAAAACGGAGCCCTGGGGCACACCAGCATTTATTTTGTGGATTTCAGACTTGAAACCGTCCAATACAACTTGTATTGAACGGTCCGAAAGGTAATTTCTAATCCAACGAAGAAGATATTCATCGAAACCAAATGCGCACATTTTCTAGGGGCAGGCTGGACAAATGCTGTTTTTCATCCACTCGGAAAGAGACCAGTAGAGTAGGACAGATGGAAAAGCTTACGCAGTGGTTTTGCCAGCGTTGAAGAACACCTCTTCAGAACAATGGGAGGGATTCTATCCGGGCCAGCGGATTTGTGAATGTCGAGATCTTTTAGAACTCTAGCAACTGCACAAGTGCGAAAGAAGATTTGCCCCATAAAATCGTTTACGCTCTCAATTACAGGACTTGAAATTAAAAACTTATTACGACTATACCTACGTGTAGATAGACATGAAGGTACCTACATTATATCTACCTATAGGTAGTAATAATTTAGTGAAATATTTGTGTATGTGTGTGGGAAACCCTATGCAATGTTGAGAAAGGTAAGTAGTGGGTGAAAGATAGAGTAATCAAAAGTTAGGAAGGAACAGTTTTTGTTTCCAAAATTCAATACTTTTATCAATTTTAAGTCAAACACTGAAAACCAGGGTTCTACTAGGATTTTTTCTTTTAAAAATAAATAAACAAATTTTCTCATAAACCTAAGAACAGTCAAGCTAAATGATATAATTTCTGGTTGATATCATCAGCTTAGTGTTTAATTGCTTTTATTTAGAGATTAGTTTCTTTATTTTTCAATATTTTATTTATTTATTTATTATTTTTTTATTTATTAATCTTACTTCGGTTTTTTAACAAACAAAATAAATTCTTCAAAAAGAAACTAAGCATGACATAGTTTTGAGAATTTTTGCGAATGCATGGAATATGTACCTATGTGTTTTTTTTTGCAAATAGCTTTGCCATTGATCGGTTCAACTGTTTTCGATAAAATTGAAAAAAAAAAAATGAGTCTGGGATCGATTGGTGCACTTGAAAATCATGGGTGGTAGAGCATACATCATATAATTTTATATTTTATAGTGTAATAACTTTGGTTTCATTAAAAGGCAAATTAAGTGTCATATGCAAAATTTCGATTTTGAGTGTAAGAATTTTTCTAATTAAAACATTTTTGAAAAGTTTTTTCTTGCAACATTTTAAAAATCTCAAAATTACACAACATTAAGATGGCATAGGTTTATAATTTTGGTAGAAATTTGAAATCGATATCATTGTTTTTTTTCCTAAGATGCATATTTCCAAAGTTATATAGGAATATAACAAAAAACAGGGAGTAAACAATGCATTTTCTTGCACGTTTTGATTTTTCCTGCAAACGCACACCTTTTTGAGCGGGAGTTACCTCATATTCTCTTTGTTTATATTATTTCTGATCGAATACCACAAAAATCTAAGATACTATATGTTACGTCCATGCCAAAATCTAATTTGCCTGGACTAATATATTTATAAATACATTCAGTACATAGCAAGTTAAGGCAAATGTGTAGGTACCTATATCTATATGGTTTTTAAGGGCACCAATGGGAAGTTATTAGTGGGTTTCGCACCCAGTCTCTTTTTATTATTTTGTTTGGTCTTCCTACCTAAGATTTTCAACTGAAAAAGTTTTTTCCGACATACCTACCTACCTATCTACCTACCTACATAGTAACTACCTAATTTTTTTAAGTTTAATTTTGCTTAAATACCTACATAGAACTATTTATAAAAATGTAAGTAGACAGGTATGTACATAAGTGGTTGTAGGTCGTTTAAACATTCATAATTAATAGGTACCTATAAGGCGGAGCAAAAGCTATGCAGCCTAACTGCGAGTATCATACGAAAAAACCAATTGAGATACATCCGAAGCAATATCGCAACGTTGCCTTCATAATCATCAAAAGCAAAACCAAATAATTCAAAATTCAAATGCTAAGAAAGAAAAAAGAATAAAATACCAACCAACCTCATACTATGTATATTGTATATACTCCTATATCCATAAGCCCATAAGCGCATTTTTGTATTTTCTCGTTTCATCCCCCTTATTATCGTCGTTGCCTGGCCAAACATTTGAGTCTCTTACTAAGGGAAGTAAGAGTCAGATGTTTTCGGTGTACGAATTCCATTTATACAACCTCTCTGTCTTACTAAATATCTTTATTATTCTTCCTTACTCTACAATAAGGTCTCCAATTGCGATTTCAGCGCTAATTTCTGCCAAATTGTGAGGAGAGTAAGTACTACAAAATTGAGCTCCATGATAGTACTATAGATTATAAATACAATGCTTGAATATATAAATATTTGGTTTAGCTCATGCAGCCAGAATAGAAACGATTATATGAACAGTGTGCTTTGCTTTGGGCATGCAATGAGGACGGTCATGGTGGAGTCGGAGTGTACGATATTTTACAGGGCATTACAAAAACAATTCATGTACGGTGTTTAGTGGGTTAGAATATTTTGTATTCGCAGTTTTCTTAATTCAGTGTCGTGAGACGCCACTGTTTTAAATAAAGCGCGCCCATAAGCCCTGTACTGACAATTTTTGTTGAACAGAGTATAGAGCCCTCCTGGATGACTGCCACTCTTAAAATTGTTCCTGCAAAAAGGGTCCATTTATATAAATTTTATTACGTAACAAAAACAATCATCATATTATTTTTTTATTTTATTTATTAAATTATTTCTCTTTTTGTTTGTAATCTTTTGAAATATATTTTGTTCGCATTTTTTTTATTTTTTTTCTATTTTTTTCTTTTTTCATCTTCATTCTTTAGTATCTATTATATAGTGTACTCAATGTCGACGTTGACTACAGTATTTGCAATATTTTTTTTTTTTGTATTCTGTTGTTTCTTATCATTTAATTGTTTTATAAATACATAATTGAATAATTCAGATATAGTTTTATTGTATTATTAAAAAAATTAATTTAATACTTTTGTATATTTACATGTTCATATTTATGTCCTTAACAGTACGCATTTATATCGAAAACAAAAATCAAACGATGATATAAATATATATATAAATAAGCAGATTAGCTTAAAATTATTTGTTTAATTATTTTTTTTATATTGTTTTACTTATTTATTAATATTTTTTATTTAGGGTTTTTATTTATGTAATTTGTAACTTTAATTAGGTTTATTCACTTAAATTTATCTCAGTTTATAAAGACTTCGTTCATTGTTTGTCTTAAGGTAAATACAAGAAACGAAAAACAAAATTACATAATTACTTATTTCACACCCACGCAGTTGGGTAGGTTGGATATACTATTTGACATAGTTCTGTCACAATCGGTAGAATTTTTTAAAACTTAGTTTTTCAACATTATTTATTAATTATAATTTTGTAAGTTTAATATGTATTCACATTTAAGTTTATTTTTCTTTTCTCTGGACCATACTTTTGTTTCGGAGAAATGATTGTTACAAGTTTATTTTAAAAATGAATCTCATTTCGTAACAAAAAAGTTAAAAGAAATAAAATCCAATGAATCAAAGTTCTAGAATAAGAGAGTTATAATATTATAGGTAATGTTGGACTTGCAGCCGAAGTTCTAAGAGTTTGTGAGTCGTTGTGATTGATCGAAGAAATCCAAAACCTAAAAATTGAAAGTAATTTCTGTTTTTGTAAGACCATTGTCCATAATGAAGGCTTTTAAAATAAATAAACAGGCGAAAATAAAAGAAAAATAAAAAAAAAAAAAAATACAAAAACAATCTCAAATCAAAATTCAATGGTATTTTAATTGTTTATGACAAAGTGCAAGGACCGTAAATTGCACAGGTTTATAGGTTATTCACACCGAACCAAAATCATTCACACCACGCATTCTTAACACTTAGACGCTGGTCATTGTTGTGTTGCATATTGGAGCATTCAGATTTGTATCCAAATTTATCTTAAAAGCTTTATACTAAATGCTTATCTAAGGCTACTAAGGATTAAGTCCACTTTTGACCGAAATTGAGATGTCATTTTATTATAATTTTTAAAGTCTAATAATAAACTAACTTTGTTGTCTCAGAATCATTTAGAAAAGTTCAGTTTTTATATAGAGCCTCGGCTACGTCCTTAGTGGCACCCATCGCACGGCCGGGCAACGAGCGATCGTCATTGCATCGTCACCAAATTTTAACAATCAAACAATGTGTCCTAATTAGAACAAAAACGCGGTCGTGCTATAACTAAAATGGTCGCTATGCTTGTTTCAAAATCGCCCAAGCTTTCAAAATCAAACTCAATGTGGCTAACCGACATTACTTGAAATCAAACCAGTTTGTTTTTTGTCGCGTTATTAAGCAACGGAATTCGTAGAAATGTTGACATCGCGTCAGAAGTAATAGAGACCACTTGATCACGCAATCGATTTCTGTACTAACTTGTTCTGATGTTTTTCACGCTGTACTGTTCTGACTTGTCACTGAATAAACTATAGAATCCCTCGAAATAATAATTCGATGCTTAAATTTCTTTACCTCGATCAAATTTCGACATAACTTTTCAGATTTTACGATCTGAATTCTCTTAATTTTGACTAGTCGAAAGCACCTCATAATTTCTGGCTCATGCTTTTTATATTTAACGTTTAGTACTGATAAATGGAATAAATAATTAAAATAGAAACGTATGCACCATTGCATTGGTTTTATATTAATTTCCCATCATCTGAGACTGTGGCCTTAATATTAAAATCGAGCAAAAAAACTCAGCCTTATCGAGGTATCTGTCCAAAAGCAAATAGACTGACAAATCGGACAGATCTTCAGTAATAAATAGAAATTCCTTTAATATTCTCAGTTGAAAAAGTATCAAAAATTATTTTATGTTTAATGCAACGTTGAGGACTCGACATAAAGACCACCAGGAACTGCATTGTTAATAAGGTTATTCGATTGGAGCCAAGGATTCAGAAGAGCATTTGGAACCGGGCGATGTCCAGAAAATTGTTCATTCGTCAGAGCTAAAGCGTAATGATAATCACCATCTTCTAGATGAACATTAAGAAAACCGTGATTGACTCAACTATAACTCAGTTACACTTTTCATTTTCTTGGTTGAAATTCCTTACTTCCTATCCGATTCAATTTGGCACAACATGTGTGATTTTCTGTTCTTACTTTTTAGGTAGAACAACTTAGAACAGGTTTTTGACAACTGTCAAAATCAGCTGCTGTCACTTGAAAGTTGACATTTTTTTAACAAATTTCGTGGCTCTTTGTACTTTTACTTTGGAAACAAACAAATAAATATTTAAAAAACAACATAAATTAAATTACATTAAATTGTGTACTTAAATAAATACTATTTCTAATTGTTTTTAATAAAAAGTATTTCTTGCTTATCCACCAAACTCGAATTTTTTTTTTTGACAATTACATATGTCAGAAAGCTGCCTGTTCTATCCTGTCTGACATTTCTGTTCTGTTCTAATCTGACAAAAACCTCACTGAACAATACTTATATAAATACATGAAACCAGAGTCACTTTTTATAATACGTAGGGTAACTAATACGTAGGGTACTAATAATCACTTTTGTCAATCATTCATAAATCCATCAAATCAGCATTACTTTTTATGTAAAGTGTTCAATTATGCAAACTTGCATCAGTTGATTCGCAAACTTCAAACAAAACAGAATCAAAACAATTCTTGATCTTGATGCTTTTTTGCTGATGTATTCCAACGGAATCAACTGCGATGTGCATCAGCATCGCAAAAAAGCAGTGATGCGCAAATTAATGACGTTTATGAATAGAAACGTAATTTACTATTAGAAACTTGCATCAAACTTTAGAATCAAGAAAATTCTTCATGATTTTCTTCTGGTGCATTGCGTTACATCAACTGCGTTGCATAATTGCATACATTTTTATTTGACGTTTATGAATTTACTGAAAGACTTTTGAAAGTAATTAGGGCAGACATGAGATGGGTATTCGCCATTCAGCCAAAAATTATTTTGACGCAGAAGTTTTTACGAAAGTATTATGGTGGATTAACATGTATCTTCGTCTGACTTCTGCAAAAAAAAGGGAATGCAAAATTAAAATTTACATTTATTGGGTATGGAGAGAACACCAAAATGCAGAAGGTCTTCGTACATGCCGATTATAGGAAGTGCCATAATGCAGATATTAAGATGAACATGTTCTCTTTCACTCTTTCGCTCGGAGTTTTGGCATACAGCTCTACATACATGTAAATCCACCATAAATTTACATAGGTAGTACGTAAATACATATATACTGAAACCACCCATTGGTTACGAAGAATGCGTCCATTAGCGCCAGAACAATTTTTTTTTGACAGAATACGCTAGTCGACTGTTATTCCCATACAAAAGTTGAAAATTATTCCGGAGTCCATCTGTTGCTTTTTTGCTTTTGAAGCATTTTTTCTAATAGAAACTTATGACATCTACTACTATTATACACTAATTAAAAAACAGTCTTATTTTTTTCGAATCTTTGATGTTTACTTTGATAATAAAATGCGGGAAAACGGAAAACCGTTATTGGACGGGTAAAAAACTTTAGGTGCTTATTCCAACTTGTTGACTTTAACACAGTGGCTTGATTAGAGAATACGAAGCGAATCGTTTTCAATTCGATATCTCCTTTTCGACTCGCTTCGTATTGATAAATTATCGAATCCAAAGCGAGTCGTAAATTATACATCCAAGATTTCCAGATAATTGACATCTGGTTTCCAAGAAATAATTGTTTTTATTGAAATCACGCATTGTGAGATATCAACTTGTTTTCTTATGTTTGGCTTTAAAATTAAATATAAATACAACATTGAATTCGGTATAGTGTATTTTAGTTTTCTGTACAAAACGGTAAGCTTAAGAAAATATAAAATCCTTGAACCTGCGAGTTAAAAGAAAATTATTGCAAAGTTCTTCAACCCTTGTTCTTCAACGAATTGACCAACAAAATAAACACACAAAAGTGTGTTCATTTTGTTGGTCAATTCGTTCACTTAAGTTCTTTTGGCTTTCTTTATTTTACAAAAAAAAAAAAAAAACATTTCATGCATTTTGTGTAGGAGGCCCGTGACCATATAAAACTGCAGTGCTATTTTCCCAAAGTTGCGATGTGTGGGCGCATTGAGTGCTCCTATGGCTATCCCTATTCATTTTCCTCTATAAATTCAATGACAGTGGAAAATTGTTGCTGGTTTGTGTGTTGCTGTCTTTGGCTCCTGCACGTTTGCTTAGACAAATATTATTGTTTATTTCTTTACTTTGTTTTTATAAAAAAAAAAATAGTAAAACTGACATTTTTGTTTATTTTAATGAAAACAACAAAATACCACTTTCGACCACACCAATCCGCCAGAAAAAAACCTATCGGAGATTTACGCTTTCGATTTCAAAAATAGGGCGAATGTAAAACGACAGCGACGAAAGCGAAAGCAGTAATACCAAATCTCATTTTCGCCACCTAAAACGATTCGCTTCGTATTCCCTAATCAGCCCACAGGTTACCTTTTCCATCAGTAAACATTTATCAAATCCCCAAGTGTTATTTTTCTTGTACTTTTATTTTATACAAGTTTTGGAAACACTGATGGCCTTATAACAATTTCCACTGTTGCTACGTACTTGGTAAACACATTTAAACAGTGGTCCACTGCTTGCTCGCGATCCACTTTAACAAAAACACGTCTTTAAATTTAGCCATTCAGTGTAAAATCGTTCCCTTCGTGTATGCTGCTGAGCACGACGCACCTGTTACAGCACGCGCATCTGGTTAGTTTTTTGTTTCTTTCATCATTCACAAAAATATTGTTCAATTTAAAACACTTGAACGTTTGTTTTTTTTTTTTAACACCGTCACAAAATTAAAATAAGAACTTCTAATTCCATTTTGAAGTACATATAATAAATGTAAAATCTTGACAGTTAGTGAAATCTTGCTAAAATGCAAGATTTGAGTTGACAGACAAAAATCGATTTCGTTTAGAAAAAAATCGATTTTGTTCAAAAAATAAGGAATTCGACATAAGGCTCAGTCAAGCCGATCGCGTTTCGCACACTTTAATAATTATCCTGCCCTAGCGGAACATTTCTAAACGCGAGGTGCACGTACAGAAAAGACTAACTGCTGGAACAGAATGGAAGCGCTGCATGAAGCCCGTCATGCAGCGTTGCTAAGAAGCGAAGTTAAAATAATGTCAATTTTTTGTTAAGTGATTACATTGGAACCGCGGCTGCAATCTCGATATTAAAAACGTAATTAATAAAGAAGTGTTCAGCAATTAATATAAAATGCGAAGACGACATATTTAACGGTGTTTTCTCGTATTGTTTTGTGCTTGTTACTTTGTGTATTCCTCCCCTGGAATCGGATAATTCAAGCAACAAGTACACGAAATTAGTGTCTTATTTTATTTCTTAGTCCCCTTTTACACAGGGAAACTGGTTGCTGGCGATTTGTTTGATGTTTGTGTGCCTTTTAAATGAAGAAACAAAATTGTCGGAAACTTGTTTGTTTCCCTATGATAGTATGAGAAGGAATGCATTAAAAATCTTTTCAAATAGTTGACCGATACTTCTTGCTCTTCTCTCCTAGAAACTCAAAGGTGCTGGCAACTCAGTTTTTTCGTGTCAAAGGGGACATATAAGTTGTTTCAACACCACTGCAAATTCGAAACAAATTCAACTAACAATTTCTGTCGAGCGATATCGTAAAAAATCTTTTTATGAAACTGTCAAAATTTGTTCTCAAAAACGCACGTCATCTCATTGCAGCGCAAAACGTAATTGCTTGAATATTGTAGAAAGCACATCTCCGATGCTCCGAACAGCTTTTCGGAAGAATACCTCGCAGTAAAAATACTTCGATTTGTATCCAAGTTTTCCGTTCCGACGGATATCTCACTAGGCCGGTTTTATACTGTAAACCACGGGTATTCAAATTATGTAAATGTATGTTCATGCAGTACATATAAGAGGCTGTATCAGGAATTCACAATTTTTTTTAAATATTTACTGTATATGCCAACTAAACAAAAGCCTTTTAAAATATTAAGAGGTTCGTCAATGCATGTTTTTATTTCCAATAAAAAAAATTGGTTTATCGCATATAAAATTTCCCTGGGGTTTTTCCTCCGTTGGAAATGAAAATTTGAAGGATGCTCGAAAGTTTTCGTCGGAATTTATTTGTTACACCCCGACTCCACAGGCTATGAACGGTGTCTATAATCCAATCTACAATCCAATCCACAATCTGATTTGTATGGATATGTCTCACTGCTTGGACATGGATTTTTGCGCCTCCATTGGATTTTTTCGACATGTTCCATAGTCCGGCCATCGTTCATGGAGGCGGCACGTTATCAACAAAACATTATTCAGAGCAAAGTAAGCGCATTTTT
This sequence comes from Melangyna quadrimaculata, assembly GCA_949320155.1. Lineage (NCBI taxonomy): Eukaryota > Metazoa > Arthropoda > Insecta > Diptera > Syrphidae > Melangyna > Melangyna quadrimaculata. The sequence continues at coordinate 12,798,448 of OX439486.1, forward strand.
TTGTTCGAAGGAATTTTTTTCCGGGGGAGATATACGATAGCAGAAAATGTTTCAGGGGAATCAAATATTCCGTGGGAAACAATATTCAACTCGAACTGTAGAATAATAAATTAATCTTTTTAACTATTAAAATTCTTTGTTATACCTATATTCCCTGTCAAATTAACTGACCGTCAGCGAAAAGTTTTAATCAACTTTCACACATGCATTCTATTTTGTATTGAAAAGAAAAACCTGCGAGCCAATACTTTTTAAAAGGCCTTTCTTATTACCTTTTTCAGTTATAGAAAAACAAATATATTGATTAAGTTTTGGCCCACCCTTGTACATAAATTATATATAGGTAATAAATATACAATATAGTTATAGGTAGAATTTATAGAGAAATAAAGAAACAAAAATTCTCAAATGTTTACACAAAAAAATTAAACAAAACAACAATGAAAGATACAAATTAAAACAAGGAGACATTTTTTTTTTGTTCAACATTTGTACAACACTTAAACATAAAAATTGTATAACTATGGTAATTTTGTTGTTCCTTTTTTTAAATTATTTATATATATATATATATATATATATATATATATATATATATTTACAACGATGAACTTTTATACGTGCGTTTTGTGTTTTTTTTGGAACTTTCACAACTGAAAATATCTTCACGTGTGTAATGAGATAGTTTTTTTTTATTGTTATTTTTAAAGTTTGTTTTTTTTTCTATTAATACTTTTACATACAAATTAAATGTAAGTGTATATATTGAAAAACACTCGTTCTCACATTCAAAATTATATTAAATAGTTTTCTACATTTATGTATATACACATATAGGGTGGCTCCAATATTTAACGCGACAAATTTTTAAGGAGTGAAAAATAAGACCAATACAAGAAAAAAAGTTGTGATTCAAGCAACAGGTTTTAAGAACTAAAGTACTGGAGAACCTTATTTAATTTTGAGGATCTAAGTTTTCAAGCAGATCATACCACGAATGCATTCAAAGTATTAGTGGCAAAAAAACAAAAAAAAAAGGGTTTGCGATATAATAATAACCTATATGTAGGTACATAGGTCTAGTAATTTGTATGTTGTGATCCTGATTCTATAACTTTGCGTAAAAGCCAAACATTATTTGTATGACGCTCAAAAATGTGCGTCTAATAAATACCCGACCCACTCATTATTTTTTTTTTTGTCGTGGTTTGACTTTTTACCTCAAGTTTTTCGGGTTAAATTGACATTTTAATAAATTTTCATAATGGAAAATATGTGGATAAAATTTTATGATCCGAATTGGTAGTATACAAAAAGGGTCAAAATGTCGCAACTCTAGAGATTGAAACACGTCTTTTTACAAATATCTGGGTAGCTAAAAATAAATTATTAAACATTTTTTTTATTGTAAATTCAATCTTTTTTTTATTACATTTTTTCCGGATGTCCACTTGCTCGCACCTCGCGTATAATGAGCATACCAAGGTAACTTATAAAGTATAAGTGTTCCTACGAGTGTCCTCGTCACCCGAACTATTTTTTCGAGTCTTATTTTCATTACCCGCAAGCTGTAGAACGTCGTAAGGTGTACCTACTATGTGTAATTAATCAGCATCCTAGGATGCTTCAAACTGAAATGCTAATCAATTTTATTTAGCTGTTTACTGCATAAATACAACATTTGTTCCCATTTTTTGAGTCTTCTAAGGATGATAAAATTAAAAATCCTGCGAACAGCTCCCAAATATCTCATAGTAATGTTTCTACTAAATTCTTGGATTTGGTATCTCTATAGGTGAATCGTCAAACAGAAATTATTTGCTGCCACACAAAAAGTGAAATGTAAAACACGAGCTTATCAACTCCGAACTACAAATTATACTTTTTTTTTTTTGATTTTTTCTTCATTTGTTAATTAAACTTTATGAAAAACAAGAAGTAAATTGCTATTTGTTGTGACTTTGAATATATTAGTTCTTCTTGAGTGGATTCTGATACTATATGCATGTAAGACTTCAGGTCTTTTAAATGCAGTGCACGGCACTAGTTAAAAGGAATAGAAGGAAAGGAAATATTTTTTTTGGCACAGTGGATTGAGAATTAGATGTTAATTGTCCCATAAAATTCCACGGGTGGCATCCAGTTACTGGGGAATATAGAAAAGAATGCTACCTAGACTGGGGCTCGAACCCACACGTTCAGGTTACACTATATACACTGTGCCATTGCCACCCGCATTTGAAATCAAGAATCGAACTTTTCTTCTTTGAATCGTTAGAAGTGTATTTTGTGTGCCAATGTTTTAGGTTTTAGAAGAGTTATATTTGATTTCGGAAGCTTCCGGACGTTCAATAGAAAACGGCATAACTCTCGAGAGTTTTCTATAAAATACTCAAAATTGAACACGTACCTTCATAACATAATAAAGAAACAAAATGTTATTTTGAGCTGAACGAAAAAATAAAATCAAAACTAACACAACAATAACTTAGTTTTTGCTTACCATTTGTCTATTTGTAACTTGTAAGTCATTGGCTAAGGGCAAACGTGCGGGCTCAATTAAGAATTGAGAGTACTTTCCCTAGAAAAGTCAGAGTTGTCTGGTGCTGTCTCATCACAGTTATTCTCTTGGCTATATCTACTTGAGGAGTTTTACTCAGGAAAAAAGTACAAGTGCTACTCGCAGTATTAATAATATTAGTGGACACGCGAGTTAAGAGCTTAAAAGATTTATTTTTTTTAAACGTTTTTGCCACTTAACTTCCCAGTGGTTGTCGTGTTCAAAACAGGGAAAACGTTACGTAAAAGTTGTCTACAAATGTTTGCATGGTTTCTTTTTTCTACAAGTAGAGTTCAACCTTCAAAGAATACATAATAAACAAATTAATTTTGTTAATTTATTTTTGTTTTCCTTAGCGAATCTTTTTATAATCCTTATACTTAACATAATCCTTTGTATGATGAGTCGTCTCCGATATATTCGTCATAAAGGTTTTTTTTTTAAAAGGAGTCTTGAACACAATCTCTAAGCATGCGCCATTTTTTGTTTGTATACTCAGGGAGAACCCACTTGCCAATTCCAATCGTAAAATTTTATCCGCAGTTTTGTAAGAAACATATCTCTGCCGACTGGGCCAGCTATAATCATTAAATAATGTTTGAGAACATCGGAATCCGTTCACATTAAACTAAATTATTCTTATTTTTGCTGTTTTTGTTTTAATTATTATTATTTACCTTCAAATTCCACTTCTTTATTAAATTAAAATCATACAATTTATTTTTTTATTTAATTTCATTATTATAAGATTTTCTTTATTTACAGATTAAAATTTTCATTTTGTTTGCTCTTAGAGAAAAAAAACACTATTCTCTTGTTGGTTATAATAAAATAATACAAAAAAACATGATTAACCAGCAAAATAAGAAAATAAGATCTAAACGAAAGGTTGAAATAAGGAAAATGCTTTTAAGTATAATTTTTAATTTTTTAAAATTAAATTTGTAAACATAAAAAAAAACCTTTAGTAAATTTAAGTTGAATCAATCAATATATGGATTAATTGAATATCATGTTGTGTTGTTTCGGCATAAAGGTAACTTGTTTTCTCATTCTTTCTTGTTTGATTTTTTTTTTATTTATTTTTTATTTTTTTCTTAAATATATTGTGTTTTTATTTTTCCTATACGAACTTATTGTTTTTTTTTTTTGTTTAATTGAACTAATTTTTATACATAGAATCAATGAATGAAAAAAAGGGATGACAATATAAATTCAGTATTTCAACTTATTCATTTTTTATATATATTATTTTTATTTATAATTTTGTTTCTTTTTTTTATATATAAAATTTGCAACAAAAAAGAAAAGTAAATGATTTTGTATTTTTATAAAGAATTTTTGTGGTGTGTATTAGTATTATAAATTTAAATCCGTTAGTTCTGTTTTTTTTTTTTTTTTTTTTTTTTTCTTATTATTAAAAAAATATCCTAAGTAAAAATCATTTCCACAACTGTAAGAAAATAAAAGAAATACATAAATAAAACAAAAAAATATTTCTATATAAAAACATAAAAGAGAGAGAGAGAGAGTGAGTAAGAGAAATTGAGTAGAAAATAAAAATATAAACAATAATAAATTATAAAATCAAGTTGAATAATATTTTGTTTCTAGAATTCATACAGATGAATATTTTTATCACTATCACATCACCCGGCTTTTCTGGCTTAAAAATAAAATGAAAATAAAAACATTTAGTTTGGTGTTTACAGCCGACTCCGCTTAACGGCTCACCGCTTAACGAATAAGATCGGTTATCTGAAACAAGACATTAATTACGTCGAAACTAGTTTCAGTTATTTTGAGTTCACATAACTGAAAACTCCGCTTAACTGAAACAATTTGTCTGTAATATTCGTGTTACAGTTTAGTGAAGTCGACCGTCCATTAAAAAAAAAAAATCAAATAGAACATCAACCAAAGGCATTTATAACAAATAAAATAGGGTTGTAAATATTTAAGCTCACATCTCAGACCGGTCTTCAAATTTGTCTCAGCGAACTTTAGTGGGATCGCTATCTAGACTGTGGGCGCCTGGTGACGTGCAAGGAGTCAATACCTACATATTAGTTAGGAACACTTATTTTTTTAGAGGACAGGTATATTAAAGTTGAGGATACAATTTTAAAATCTGTATTACTATATAGGTTATGTATGTCCATATTTTTCTTTCTGTAAAATTGTATGTTTGCTCATTGGGTATTTAGCACCCCAACTGTGAATCTGGGTTCAATCCATTCGAATGGTTGTTGAGGACGGCTAACTAGAGAGATGGAAAAGTGTTTGCACTAAATCACTTCTTTTTGGATTCGGGCGACAAGGGAAGACACCAAAGACAATGTTCTAATAGCTCCTAGCTTGAACATTATGTACATATGTATGTATGAGCAGTGCTCGAAATAAAACATCGTCGAATCTAAAGGGGGCTAAAATTTTAATATCGGCATTAAATTTTCCAGACAAAAACGGCTGTCATTTCATAGGATTTTTCCTCGATGGAAATGTATTCTGGAAAAGATTGACGATAGTTGACAAATATTCGGAGGAAAAAAATGGGGTCCAAAGTATGCACTTGACCACAGCCAAAACAAGGAAATGCAGTGAGAAAAATTGAAGTCAGACGAACACGTCATAACAAAACCCCGGGTTTGACGATGAGTACCGGCAAACAGATGAAGCCAAACAATAGGCATACAAAGTCATGTTGGTGGCCGGCAGTGCCGCATGATGACGTGGTTGTCGTCAAGACCTCCGTCGGTTTGGGAGTCCACTGAACATCGCTGGAGCATAAACGGGTGGACCGATTTGTTTTAAATTTTATATCTAACAACATACATTACATATACAGGGTAATTGGTATAAGGTGCACCAAAAAGCTGTAACGAGTAGGTTGGATTAAGACAAGAAAAAAATCGTATGGGAGGGGGGGTATATTTCCCTTCGTTAAGGCGGGAGGCACAATTTTCCAAAAAAAAAAATGCCTTAAAAAAGAAAAAAAAAAACAACGCTATTTTTTGCTTGTCTTTACCCAAACTACTCGTTACAGCATTTTGGTGCACCTTATACCAATCACCCTGTATATACAATTTTTTCGATTTTTTTTTGTAGCTCATCCAGAACGAGAAGCTGTGATACAACGATTTATTATTTTTATTTTCGAATTCTCGAAAAAACGCTACCAATTAACACATTTTCCCATAATAATGCATTTGTATTGATAAGCTTATACGTCCTTGAGTCTATGGGAAGCCACACTTTAGCACTACACCAAAAGAGCAAGGTCGTGCGATCCAGTCGTGTATTTATTTCAACAGTAAAAATAAATAAATGAAAACTTAACAAATTATAAAGGATAGTCAAAAACCCATCACGTCAGATTTCTATATCCACGAATTTCATCGTAATTGGAAGCTTGTTAAAAAAAAACAAGCACCGAATCCGTTCGTATTGGCAATTTGTGATAACAAAAACATTCCTTGGATGAAGTTAGATGCGCTTCATGATATATGCATTTTTTCTGAAAGAAATGTATTTGCATCCAAAATAATTGCCTGTCAATATTTGTTGGCATTTATTTTAATGGCGGTTTATCGATACCGATCAGAGACAAACAAAACTTTGATACTGCTTTTAAAAATATTTCCCACGAGATAAACGCTCTTCACACTTTTGTGACTATTTCCTATGACAGCTATTTTGCTATCACTTTCATATTAATCAAGTCAAAATATTGTTTGAATTAATTTATATTCTACAGAAGGACAATATTTTTTTTCAAAAATGTTTTTATGAGATCGGAGGAATATTCTTGCAGGATTTTAGCCAATAAATTACTGGGCACAAAGGAATTTGGCCAGTCCAACATTGCGTCAACAGATCCATCACAAATATTCAAGAGCATTTAATTAGCACGGGTTTTTAGTAGGAATTAAAATTAATTTATTTCATTGAATAGTCGCACAATTTAATAAAATAATTATGTGGTTAATGAAGTAGAAAACTACAATTCAATTAAAAGCAGAAATTCGAAGCTTTCTTAAAATTGACAAGAACACATCGATGACGATGAGCTTTAAACACTTTAAATTGAAACTTATTGTTATTTTTGATTATTTACAATCCAATGTACAGTTTTGATCAATTTATTTTATTTATTTCCTTTTTAATTAGGTAAACTCGGCGAAATCGACAGAGAAAATCTTCAAGCAACTCAATTTATGAGAAATGTCAAATCTTTGAAGTTTGTGTGCAAATCAATGTTTTCTCTCCAAGTGATACCAAATTCGCACAAATTTTTTGTGATCACTTTACACAGATCGAAAACAAAAAACTATCACAAATGTGATGATCACAAGTCACCTTACGCGATTACACCCCTGATCTTAAGATATGTTGATACATTTTCCAAACGCTTTAATAACAATAGTTATAAAGGGTTTTCCAATATGGACGGGTTGATTTTGACAGCTCGCGGCGGCCATATTGTTTCTTTTACTTTCTTTCAAAATATCTTTAACTTTATTATCAAAATGGATTTTGGAGCAGTTGGAAGTTGATCCCAATTTTGGTCGAAAATTTTTGGATGAATGGGTACATAAATAAGAAAAATTGCCGGATTTGGAACGACACTAATCCACGCGAGAATCACGAGGTGCCAATGCATCCAAATAAAGTTGCTGTTTGGTGTGGATTTTGGGCTGGAGGCGTCATCGGTCCGTACTTCTTCGAAAATGATGCACAGCTCAAGACACAATCGATATTCTGCACGAGCGCTTTCATGGGATGGTTATCTCGCGCCGAGGCAACGTGGATTGGCCACCAAGATCGTGTGATTTGACCCTTTTTGACTATTTCTTGTGGGGCTTTCTTAAGTCGCAGATCTTTGCGAATAAGCCGCAAACCACCGCGGCCCTCAAAGACAACATAATCGATGCCATCGGTCAAATTTAGCCTGATTTATGCGCCAAAGTCATCGAAAACTGGACCTTTCGAATCCGTGCCAACCATCGAAGCCGCGGCGGCCATTTGAACGATGTTATATTTCACACATAATGTCATTGAAAGGGCTCTCAAATAAAGATAAAACCTTATTGATATCTCTTATACAACTTATTTTATTATTTTAAAATCGACCCGCCCTTAATGGTAAACCCTTTATAATTATCTTCTAAGTTTATTTTGGAAATCGTTACTAAATTCATTACGATAGAGATGGAGTTTTTTTTGTCTACAAAGCAATCTATAAATGCCTCCAGTTATAAGTTCTATTGTTTAAAGATATTTCGACAAATTTTGTAATATTTTCTTCATTAGTTTTATTTTAGTCCGTTGCAAATATTTTATTTTGTCAATTGCAACAAATATTTTGAATTGCATAATGACAAATTTTCTTAATTAATTGTTTACCAGCTCTAAATACCACGAACTAAACAAAATAAAGTATACCACAATGTTGTTATTTGTTTTCCTTCTGATTTTATAAAGATATGGAAAAGAAAACTTATTAGTACAACAAATAAAACAAATTAAATTGATTGTCTCAATGGAGAAATAAGTCAATTTGTATTTATTTGAATTTTCTAAAAGATTGATTTATTTTAAAATAATACAGCAAGCATGATTCGGTTAGTGCTTGACCAGGACACGTAGATAAGATCGTGACAAGAAAAAAACTGATTTCACATTTTAAATCTATTTTTACAGAATAATATGTACATACTTTATAGAAAAAAAATTTGTTAAATTTGTTGTTATTTTTGATACCAATCTCTATTGGAATGTGAAAAAATTGTCTTTCGAAATTGACAATCACATTATTGAATAGCTGGTAAATTGCTTTTTCAAGCATTTAAAACTTTTGACAATTAATCTCACGAAAGGTTTTATCTATGTAACCGATAACACGATTCGTTTTTTGGTTGTTTCGTCTTTTTGACAGATCGGGTGTATAAATGTAGGGGGTGGAAGCAACGAAAGCAGAAATAAAAATAAAAAGCCCTTTCTAGTTGAACTTTGTGACTTTCTGATTTGTCAACCACAATGCCCATTGATTTTAGCAAAAAAAAAACATTTGAATGCAAATGATTGAATTGGAAAATTGTTTTTCGTAATTGAATATACGTAATATACGAGTATATTTGAAAAAGAAGTGATTTAAAAGTGTTTTTAATTATAACTACTGATTATTTTTTTCAACACAACAACCCCAAGTTCCATAAACGTCAAATAACGAAAGGAAGTACGTACGTATTTTCTTGAACCGTGTAATCATGGACATACGTGCCTATTAAAAATACAAAACGAATCGTATAATCAGCCTGTATGTGTATATTTACACGTGTGAATGTGAACATGAGTTCGATAGACATATTTTCATTTTTGTTTGGCGGCTAAAGCGGTCTTTTCCGTACAGTTAGATTTTAATATTTTACTGTTAAGGAAGGAAACGGTGAATTGAATATTCTGTTTTTTTGATTTTTGTTTTCTTATCTAAGCCTTAATTTTTGTTCATCGAGTTTCGACCCTGGGGCGATACAAGTATCATATAATGTGGTCATGTGCATGAAATCAGGAAGAGAACAAGATTTTGAAAATAGCAATTGGAATTGTCAAACTGGCTGAGGATAATTTAGTTTGCCCGACGGATAGCAGAATTGAAATACAGGGCGGAAGGGAATCGAATGGGTGAATCGAATTTTGGGTTCACGGGAATAGCAGAATAGGGTTGTATGTGCGGATCTAAAATGTATAGGATGAGTCCTTTCACGTGAATAAGAGAATACCAAAACATTTATATTGTATTTATAGCTTTAAGTTTCTTGAATGAATTCAAAATTATCTATCTATTTACCAGGGTTGCAAATAGTTAATTACATTTGTAATTTAATTACATTTTAATTACCGATTACCTTTGTAATAAGTAATTAAATAAAATCTAATTATAAAAAATATCTAATTATCCATTACATCTTCAAAATGTAATGGAAAAAAATTTAATTATTCATTACATTTTCAAAATGTAATGAAAAAAAAAATTCCATTACATTCTAAAAATGTAATGGAAAAAAATTTAATTATCCATTACATTTTTAAAATGTTATTAAAAAATATCTAATTATCCATTACATTTTTATTATGTAATTAAAAAATATCTAATTACCCATTACACTTCTACTATGTAATCCAAAAATATCTAATTATCCATTACATTTGTATTATGTAATTAAAAAATATCTAATTACATATTACAGTTGTAATATATAATTAAATAATATTTAATTAGATATAACATATGTAATAGGTAATTAGATATTTTTTAATTACATTTCAAAAATGTATTGGATAATTAAATTTTTTTCCATTACATTTCAAGAATGTAATGGATAATTAAATTTTTTTCCATTACATTTTTAGAATGTAGTGGAAATTTTTTTTCATTACATTTTGAAAATGTAATGGGTCATTAAATTTTTTTCCATTACATTTTGAAAATTTAATGGATTTTTTTTTCATTGATTCCATTACATTCTGAAAACGTAATGGAAAAATATCTTTTCCATTACATTACATTTTGAAATGTAATGGAAATTTTTTCTTCATAACATTTTTAAAATTGAGTGCTTTTTTTGTATACTATATTATTGCCTACACTATACCAGCGTTGTATATTTTTAATAACCCATTAGTCTTTTAAATATGTAATTAAATAAAATCAAATTACCCATTACATTTGCATATTTAAAAAATATCTAATTACCCATTACATCTTCAAAATGTAATGGAAACAAATTTAACTACCCATTACATTTTCAAAATGTAATGAAAAAAAAATGTCCATTACATTCTAAAAATGTAATGAAAAAAAATTTAATTATCCATTACATTCTTAAAATGTAATGGAAAAAAATTTAATTATACATTACATTTTTGAAATGTAATTAAAAAATATCTAATTACCTATTACATATGTAATATGTAGTTAAATATTATTTAATTATATATTACAACTGTAATATGTAATTAGATATTTTTTAATTACATAGTAGAAATGTAATTGAATTACATAAAACAAATGTAATGGATAATTAGATATTTTTTAACTACAAAGTAGAAATGTAATGGGTTATTAGATATTTTTTAATTACATAATAAAAATGTAATGGATAATTAGATATTTTTTAATTACATTTTAAAAATGTAATGTATAATTAAATTTTGTTCCATTACATTTTTAGAATGTAATGGAATTTTTTTTTTTCATTACATTTTGAAAATGTAATGGGTAATTAAATTTTTTTTCATTACATTTTGAAGATTAGATATTTTTTAATTACATATAAAAAATGTAATGGGTAATTAGATTTTATTTAATTACATATTTAAAAGTGTAATGGGTAATTTGTAATCGGGTAATTAAATCTTATACAACGCTGCTATCTACCACACCGTATTACTGACATTGCCGACATAAATCCACCACTTAGAATGAATAGCAGAATAGTAACTATTGGAAATTCAAGGAAAATTCCTCCGATGAATGGCATAATTGGCCTTGGTATGGAAGAAAAACGGGACACTATTAAATTAATTTTTCGAGCTAAAAAATAAAAAAAAAAAACTTTTTTCCACCTATTCCATACATATTTCAAAAAATATCTACATACGGCCAAGAACGTTTGCATTGTTTATTTAACTTATTTAAATAAACAGAAGAACTAGAAATGGAAAACAAGTTTGTAGCATGCAAACATTCACCGCGACTTGCTTAAAATTGTCATCCAATTGTTTTATATTCAAATTTATTATTAAAATTACTTAGCTAAACGTCATTTTAATATTGGCAAATGTATAGCACATAAAATTGCGGTAGAATTTTTAATGAATGTATAAATGTTTTGCATAGCATTTTAATTTTCGCATTAAGGGCCAGTTTGTTCACAGCTAATCATCTTTAATCCATGATTAGTGGAGCTGGGAAATCCTCAAACGTGTTCTTTGATCAAATTTTATTCAAAGTATGAGTTGCTAATCTTTGATTTAACTAATCAGCCGATTTTGGTTGATTAGCGTTGTTTAATTAAAGCCTATGAAAGCCACATATTAAATTTAACCCACTGTGAAAAAACTGGCCTTAAGACTGAAAACTGGTTTTTAACAACGCAGTTAAGTACATATAACAAAAATACTCGCCTGAAAGCTCAGGACCATAGCTAAGTATTTGAAACTTACACAGATTCCATTAGAATAAACTGCGATACGCTATTATATCACAGTTTGTTTATACTGAGTTAAGAAGGGTATAAACGAACACATTGATGTAATATTTCTTGGATCTTGGATTGGGGTGAGAAAGTCTCTAGACTTAAAAAAAAGGGACAAATATGATCCTCTCATGGTCGCCTGGAAAAATAAAAGGGGCAGATTACAACTACTAAAGTCATCCTAGGGCAACCTTGGATACGCGGCAAACACAGAAGCTCTACGAAATATCGTACCCCACAAACTCACGCAATTTTCTTTTTTTAACATTCAATAACATTTCTTTTAAAGGATTTTTGCTCTTTTTTAAACGATTTTTCATGTTGATAAATAACATAAAAGGAAGTTTGTTTAAATTGGGCCCAATTGCGGTTGTCGATCGATAATCGCTAACGAGCGGTCAACGATCGACAAATTGAGAAATCGGTATGGATGTCGATTGCGTTCGACATTTATCGAAAGTACGATCGCTCGTTGTCGATCGCATTTTTGTGATCGACGGGGTCTATAAAACAAGTAAAAAATTGTGTAGAGAACAAAATGTAAGTGTTTTTATTTTAAAAAAGTTTTGTTTATAAGTAAAATAGGTAGGTATATTATATATACAGTAGATTGAGTCAACCCAACGAACAAATCATTTCCCACACCTAGTTGATATGATGCTTGGGCACAGAATTGTAACGCAGTACACAATTTAAGGACGTTGGGAATCAATGATTTTCTTATTCCAAGCTTAAGTTTATCAGCTTGGATCATCAAAAATAGTTAGCAAAGCTACAAAAGACAAATAAGTTAAAAAAAACTACAGAATCAAGGAAATCCGTACAATTTATCATCTAACTCCAAGGGGTTGAATGAATTTCTTATATTGCGCCGTTTTCTGATAGCCTCTAAAATTCTATTTATTGTATCTTCTCCTGAATCCTTTTCACTTAACAACGCTTCGATGTATCCATTTATTATTTTAAGTAATTTTTTTATAAAAATAAACAATTTTATTGCAAACTTCACGAAACGAGATAAATAAATAAACAATCCAGTCTGAAAAAAAAAATCAATCTGTCAAACGTCAAAGTATGAATAATTCAAAATGTATACTGTTCCATTCACAATAAATCAAATACTAGCCGATCAAGTTACGCAATACCGATTGAGAAATCAGTCGATGGTGATGATCGTTGAAAGTGCGATCGCTGATCAACAACCGCAATAGGGCTCATTGTCTTTTTAAAGTTTTAAAAACTACCAAACTAATATTTTTGAATAAAATGATCGATGAATTGGTTTACTGAATTTTGATAGGCGAGAGCTTCGTTGTCTTTTCAAATATTTAACGTCAGTTTTTCTTTGGTAACCAACTTCTAACCACCTCCCACCAGCGAATGAGAATAAATCTTACAAATAAACTAATAGACCAAATCGTCGGCTAAGGATGATGCAAATCTCGTAAATATGTATATTTTTGTAAAATTTTACAGGAGAGCGATTAATCAACAAATCTACCTATATATTTTAGATTCAGTATGGAATTTGGCATTAGTATGATTATTTATCTGTTTGTTATATCAAGCAAAAAAAAAAGAATAATTATGTGATTTAATTATCAACAAAAAGAAATGCTTGTAATAGAAATTACAACAAAACCATGTTTCTTTATGGTTTTGTTTTATGTTTTATTTTACTTTAACAATAGGCGTGTTTTATTAGAGACCCATCTTAAGTACAGTACAGGTATTCGTGCTTTATTTGGGGATTAATGTTCCTGCGAGAATGCTTAGAAACCAATGGTTTTTTAATGTTCCATACCACAGAACTGTGTATGCTGCCAATGAACCATTATCCAGGAAAACATATACTGTTTAAAATTTAAAAATTGTATATATTTTAATATCAAGTAATCACTAACCTATTGTAACTTTGTTTGATGAATAAACTAACGATGTAATACTACGTTTCCACAAGACATTAAACCGAGATTTAGCAAGATTATCACAAATCTCCTTGAAATCTCGAAGATTTACCATACAAATTTTAATCTCCTCAAATGAAGATTTCAAATAAAACTCATTCAAATCTACTTGGAATCATAAGTTTGTCAAATTAAACAAACTTTTTTTTCGGAGAATAATAATTGTGGAACAGAACTATTTAAACGACGTTTTCATTTATTGACAGATAGAAATGTAAACAAAACTATCTATCTCACTTCCACTTCATATAAAAAAAAAATGAAACACCATTTGAATGTTTTGCCATAATCCTCTTTTTGATCTTAAATCTCAGTTTAATGGTAGTCAGTAAACGTAGCATAAAACACTAGATAAGTTTACCATGAACTGTCAAAATTTGTATGGGAAATGATTTACACAAATTGGATAAAATTCCCCGTTATAGCCTTTTCACACCAAACCCAAAACCGGGTTTTCGGCAATTGGTTTACGAAAACTTGAAATGCGTTCACACCGAAAATTAACAAGTTTTCATTTGACATTTCATTTGTTTTGCTTGAACACATTGGTTTCGAGGAAGGGCCGCGCCGCTTTGAAAATTTTCAGTGCCACAGAAAAGGGAAAAATCAAATGTTTTATGTGCAATTAAAAGACAATTTATTAATATTGGAATTTAATAATGGAAATATAATCAATCCTGATTCGTTATAATCAATTTATTTCTTAACCGATCAATTTCACATAGTAGTTAGGATGCGCGACACTGCGCGAAATATAATCAATCCTGATTCGTTATAATTAATTTATTTCTTAACCGATCAATTTCACGTAGTAGTTAGGATGCGCGACACTGCGTCGCGCTCTCTTGTGTTCCAGCTGAAAAAGTATTTTTTCCTGGCAGCAACCCGTCAGCTACTTAAATGACATTTAATTGAGCGCTGAATGTTTCACAAGGTGTGTTTGCTTAGTTCATCCTGCAAATCCAACATGTTTTGGACAGGTTTTATTTAAAACTTGTGTTTTATCAAAACTTGTGGTTTACCAAAAATGTATGGGAAAACTTGTGTTTTCGATCTAGGTTTTCAGCCAAAACCGATATTTTCGCGAAAACCGGGTTTTGGGTTTGTGTGAAAAGGCTATTAGTTCGGGAGAAGTTCTCCATTTAGAAATAATTTCGAAATCTGAACACGTCTAATTTTTGACGTTTAATATTTGACGTTTAACGAACAGCTGATTCTATTATGCAGACAAATTTTTGTGTAAACTTATCATTTTATTGTACGGCGCGGCGTTCCATGAATACCCTTATTAAAAAAGGAAGATCAAAACAAATTTACGTTCTCGATGCATTGGTGAGCAGGTGTTTTTCTTTTAACCTTAAAATCCGCGACATTTTAAATTTAAATCTTCTATTTGTATTTTGAAATCTTCTATTTTGGTTCCTCCATCAAAACTATATAGAAATACAATTATTTTTTCTGATCAGATCTTATGTGAACCTTGTGCTGCACGTTATGCGTATCACTATGCATTTATTTAATTGTTTTTAAATCGTGGTATACAATACTGTAAAATACTTCTAAATGAATTATATTATGATTTGTTTTATTTTCTTTATTCTTGCATATCACTTTAATATAAAGAAAGTTTGGACGAGTTCATAAATGTAAAAGTTCGGTAACACTGCTAAATTTACTTAACATTTCTGAAGACAAATATTGTCTGTCATAATATTTTTTATACTTTTTTAGAAGTATTATTTTTTTCCCTTGCTATAATGAAATACATAAATGGAACTATTTTTTTTGTTTACATTTGTAAACCGTGTTTTTACAATTATGAACTCGGGGTGTCTTACGGTATTTTGTTTATATTTAAATACAAATTTTATTAAATGTGATGCTGATTTTTTAGCTACTTATAAGGTTTTGTTCTTGCAATATTGATACTTTTTACACCAATTTTTGAATGCGATTTTCCAAAAAAAAATCACAAAAGTTTTATATATATATATTTTTTTAAATAAATAAATTACCTTTCCTGCCTCTGTTTGTATTTTTGGTAAGCTTTCTGTTTAAAGATTTTTTTTGTTTAATTTAAAAAAAAAAGTGAATATATTATTTTACATACACGGACGGAAATATAGTACTCATACATGATGTTTAATTTATTCGAAAATTTATAAGCAAGCTTATTTTTGTTTGTATTGAAAGGTGAATTAAAAAGAAAGATGCAATTTTTAAAGCATTTTCAAATAAGAATCCTTTGGTATCTAATTTATTAAAATAATAATATCAAGTAAAAAAAACTAATTTTAAATTTATTTTTTTTTATATAAAAGATTATATTTTGAAGAACATAAATTCATTTATTTTATTCGAAATATAATTTTTATTTATTAAATAAAACAACACGTTGAAATCAAATATATATATTATTTTTTTTCAGAAAGACCATTATAGCTTGTTTCTTTTTTTTGTTTTGTTTTAAAACGAACACACAAAACATACATTTTCAAATAGGGTGTACAATAGTTTTAAGTTGTTATTTTGCAATTCTCCTAGAGCGTTTAAAATATTATCGTCAACGCATGCAATAAAAATATTTCATTAAGATACATTGAGTAAAATTACTAAAAAAAAATTTTTAAAACAAATTCATTAGATACAAATAAGATTAATTAAAGTAGCACTTGTGAAGGAGAAATAGCTCTTAAAAAGAGTTTTGCATGTTTTGATTGTAAAGAAGACATAATACAAGAACATTTTTTAAGAATCTGTCGCAATCATTTTGTTTTTAAATTTGTTATGAATTTGGTGGGAAGGATGAATAAATCACAAAAAATGCTTCTCAAATTTATTCCGCGAACGAATGAAGCCTTGAAGTTTGGGGTTTAGAAAAAAAGTAATATGTTCAGCATGGAGAATTCTAAACACGTATCTTGAATCTTGATTTGTCGAGAAGAACAGAAGGCATCAGATTTATGTATGTTATGTATGTTGTCATGTTCCCACTGAACCTGAAATTGCGTAATTTCAAGATCTCAATTTAAAAATTACATTTAGTGCGCCCACTACAAGTGAGGCCATTTTTCTTGACGTTTTTCGTACTGTTGTCTGTGTTTCTTCCAAAAAGCTAGGACATATTATTTAATGGTTGTATTCTAACCTCAGGCTTTGACTCGTGAACGTGATATTGTGTGAGAAATATTTATATTGGTTTGAAAATATAAGTACACACTTTATTAACACGGTTCGGAACAAAAAAAAAAAAAAAAAAAAAAACAGTAAAAATGCCGAAACAAAATTATTTTCAAGAGTAAACACAAACTTACAGCAAATATTTGCCCGTAGTTTTTCTAGCTTTGTTTGTTTACTTTATCGAAAAACTGGTCTAAACTCTTATAAAACACAATTTCATTGAAATTAAAGTTTTGAGATGAAACTCTGACATTATGGTAAATTTTGCGAACTTGAAGATGATTTCGGAAAAATCTTCAAATATTGCTCGATTTCGTTCAGTGGGAACATAATTGATATTAAGTTTTGAGAAACAATTTTACCTTTAGTGTGCCTTAATAATTTCAACAGCCTCTGGTTTACGTTAAAAAATACAACAAGAAGATGGCGGATGGCGGTGTTTTGATGTTAAGACCTGATTATTGAAAACTAGCGTCTTTACTAAATAAAACGCCTAATACATAATCTAAGACGTGAAAACGTAAAATTAGCTATTTTTTTTTTTTTTTAGATAGAGATATATTATTCAAAGAAAAAAACAAAGAGCAAGACACGTCATTCCATATAAACAGGCATATTATAAATTAATATTTTTTTGTAAACATTAAATTGAAAATACTCCAAAAAATAATGGCGTACCAGAAAAAGTTCCATGTTTTCTCTTTTCTTTTATTTTCTTTGTTTCTTTTATTATGTTCCAATTTGTTTCTCATTTACATCATCACATCAAATCCTTCATATTGCTGCAAGGGATGACGAAGACGATCGACTTTATATTCTCATCAAGGTTGATCGGAGGAGTGGTTGCTTATGTTGCACTCATTAGAAACAAGCGGAGGCACAAGTCCAAATATATTCAGCGAGCTATATTTGACTTCTTTCAGGCTCATCTGAATTGAATATGAGAATATATTATATGTCAACGTTTTATAGTATGTATAGTCATTTTTTGTTTAATAATTGTTTAAATTCTCACTAGATTTTTTTTTTTTTTTTTTTTAATATTTATGTTAACCACGACACATACTTGCAACAAAGAGGCTTATACAGAACATGGATACAGAAACGTAAAAGAATGCAATCATTTCAGCACTGCAGTCAATTGAATTAATACAGAGATTTATCTTTGAAAATTTTAAGCACAGTAAACGTGCGAAAACGTAAATTCTAAGCTTTAAATTGCATAATCTGAGAGCAAAAATGTTTGCCTTGGCATGAACAACGCGTGCTTTATTTACCCTGGTGGAATAACCCGAGGGACTAGAAATTAGATTTTTTTTTGTTAGCATGCAAACAAAAATGAACTCACCACACCATGCAAAACAATTGCCAGCCAATCGTTAGGCATACAAATAAAATTATGTAAATAAAGGTCAATGAACAAATTGATACCTTCTACGTACAAGAACATGAAAGTAAATATCCGAAATAAAATTTCGGTGGAGTTTCGGTAAATTGTGGCATAGCATTTTAGTTTTCATACAAGAACTTAAACCTCAGTCCAAAAATATGTTATACCACTTTATTTTAAATTCCCATTAAAATAGTCTTCTATTTTAAAGCAGTAAATGGAATGCAATACGCGTTTTTAAAGCTAGGTACCTTGAATTCTTTTGTCTTTTTGATGTCTTTTTCAGATTTTGAGTTTCTTTGTAAAGATTAAAATTTTTGTTATTGCTTGATTTAAAATGTTTTGTAATGCTGAATCTTGTGAGTGCAAAATCAAGCCCAAGTAATTAAAAAAAGAGCGCGTGTAAGTCAGTACACGTGACAGAAGTGGAACTCCTTTGGTGATCAACAAATATCGATTTGTAAAGGTATTTTAAGCTTATATGCGTAAGACTTCTATTCTTTCTAACTAGTGCCGTGCATTGCATTTAAAAGACCTCAGGTCTTAAGGCATATAGTTCAAATTATTCATACCGATTACAGAATCCGAAAAACTCGATCCGCAGTGATTCACAATGCAGTCTTCTCTTTCCTTTTCAAGATACATGCGTAGATGGGAAAGTAAGCACTGCACTGCGGATCGAGTTTTGCGGATTCTGTAATCGGCATGATTATTAATTATTATTATGTGTTCTTATATGAAAATGATCGATGGGTTGGGGTTATAAACTTGAAAATTAAATAATAATGGTGAAAATTGAAAGTAAAAAAGGTGAACATTTTAAAGATATAAATCAGTTTATGAGAGTAGGTTTTCCGACTTTTTATTTTTAAAATTCAGTAAAATCGAAATTTGCAGGTCAGGTAAAGTCTCCTGATTTAATTTAATTGTCTGAAATTAGCCAATTTTGAAATAATATTTTTAAAATAATTTATATCTCCACATCAAACTTAAACAAGTAAGATTTTTAGAATTTCATTATATACTCACTAGAACAAATTCAAAACTCTAGCATTCTAATTAACGAAATTAGAAAATAGACATAAATAGGGCTGGTCACGAGACGAGAAAAGTCTCGGTCTCTATCTCGGTCTCGCATGACTAGACCGAGACGAAACGAGACGAGACTGGCTTTTAATCAACCGAGACGAGTCCGAGACGAGACTGTATATTTGCACCGAAATTAACAGAGAGTCTAATAAATTAAAAAAATACAATTTCAGTTAAATATTTATTTTCTTCTGCACGTATTTAAACTATAATCGAAAATATTTCGTTCCAATAATCAACAGGTTGTCCGGAAATCGTATTTTTCGGAGACGAGACCGAGACGAGACTTAATTATACGAGACCGACACGAGACCGAGACGAGACTGAAAATTTTCGATTTTAACGAGACCGAGACGAGACTTTCAAAAGTCTCGCAGAGTCTTGTCTCGTGGCCAGCCCTAGACATAAAAGGACATTTCCCCTTTTATCTGCTACAATAATATGGATTATCAAAAAATCCAAACTTATATTAGCCTATCAATAAAAGTTTGTTACTTTTAATCTACCTCTCACCACTTAGCTAATAAATGATCTCAACGTTTCGCATGTGGCGTTACATTTTGGCGTTTCACAAAAATTCAACCTTTAAATTTCACTCTTAACGGGCGCAAGGAAGTTTTTACTTCAAAATCTGACGAGTGCACCACAGTTAAAAAAAAAACAAACATCAATACATTACATTACATTACATTAGTAAAAAGATTGAATTCAATTAACTCAAAATAATACTTCAAGCAGTAAAAAATATTTCCATAATTAAAAAAAGACTGAGCAGTAAAAAAAAAAAACGTCCAAACAGTAAAAGCAAACAGAAAAAAAAAAAACCTCAAGCTGTACAAATATTGTGATATTTTCAACGCATTTAAGACCCCATGACTGAAGAAGATGCAAGATACTTTGGAAATACTTTAGGGACCACAAGCTGTCTAAAAGTACTGCGTTCCTGTGACATAGGCTCTCTTGCTGCTAACCATTTCGGTACGGATGTGGTACAAGACAAAGAACATTTATATGGACTTGTACCACACCCGTACCGAAAGGGTTAACAGACTTTCTTATAAAAAAAAAGAAAACAAATACAAAATATCATGGAAATAGCATTTTCGAAGACTAGAAATGTGTACTCAGAAAAAAATATTTCATTGCATTCCAAAAAAAAACAAGAGTTTATTGAGTGGCTAGGCTATCTATTGAGACCTGCTTAGTCCCATATTGATCTCTTTTAAAATGCGTTCACCAAACGTGTTAAGTCTGTCAGGTGCGTTTGCCAGCAATTATTTGGGTGGGTAGCGGTACACAGTATTGGTCTGAACTCTGAAGCGACTGAAACCGGTGCAAGGAATATTTAAGGAATATAACGATCCTAATCACAACTTCCGGATTATATGGAAAACTATCAATATTAGAAAAAAAAAATTTAAGACCAAAGTTGTAGATAATTAAATTTTAAACAACTTTTGTTAAGGTCATTTTTAGTAAAAAAAAAAGTTTAAAATTAACGAGTTATTTAACAGAAAAAAAATTTTCTGAAAATTCAAGATGGCGGCCAACGCAAAAGAGTTAGGCGGTCGAAAAGTATACTGATCGCTCTTTATGAACCCCTCAAAAGATTGAAAGAAAATGAAACATTACCTATCAAACTTTTTGCATTTCAAATGTACATTTCGACTGGACTAATGTCGAATGTTTGACGTTGGGCAGTAAATGCTTTTTGTTTGTCTGATTTAAAAGCTTTATTCAGTGAAACCAAACGCATTTAAATGGTAAGCATTTTAATTTAATTTATTCATATATTTAATTAATTTAAATAAGGAAAGTAGATATAAATTTTAATTCACAATTTATCTCCTCTTTACCTAGCCCATGGTTAGTCGAGAGCTGGTAAGTTACAGGTGAGCTAAGCGTTTTTGTATTAATATGGTTGTTAGTATTTGAACTATGAAGTTTTGAGAAATAATTGTGGTTGGATGAGACTATTTAGCACCATACTCTCTATTTCATCATCCATCCACACACATAACCATTCTTATAAACTCCTGTTGTATTAAAATAAAACGTTCGAGAAGTCTGTTCATTATAAATGAAGAAAACACATCGGAAACAACACTTGCCTAAAAAACGATGACTAGCGGTATCGCTGTGAAAAGTGACGTATAGAGAGGATAAAAAGGATTTTCAAGCTTTTGGTTATTGGTACATTGGTTATTTTTAAAGACTCTGTGGTCTCTTGTTCACTCATCTTGAATAAGGGTTTTGTTTTTAGGGTGCCTGTTCGTCAATTTTTTGAAGAGTATACCATATCTGATACTGAATGAAAATTGATTATTAACTTCCCATTGAAAGTTATTGTAATTGGTGCGACTTTTTCCTTTTTAATAACGATTGCACAATATTTTAAAATGCAGTTTTAAAACTTGAAAAAGTGGTGAATAAGTAAGTGATATTTGATTTTAGAAAATATTGCCATTTTGGATTAAAAAATAAACATGATCTTGCTTAATTAGTACATGGTGTCCACTATTTTTCAAAATAAATTTCCCTAACTTTCCCTGACCAATTTCAAAGATCTATCGGAAGGTGTACATAACGGATTGCATTTAAAGTGAAAAATAATAACTGCATGAATTTAAAAAAAAATAGTTTTGCTTAATGAATGACCATTTAAATGAAATGCTTTTAAATCATATGTATACATATATCGTTGCGATGTTAAAATTTAACAGTTTATTTTTTTTAAATAATTCAAAATGTATTTATTTAGGTATGCAGAAACAGTATGTAGAAATAAGTAAAAATAAATTATCGTACTTGAAATATAAACTTGAACGCGTTGGTTGAACCTCACAGTCAAAGGACAATGGGCAAATTGGGCCCAGCACCAATAAGAACGGCCTTCATATCATATAAAGGTATTTGTTAATGCATTCCTTATCCGTTAACCGTTTTTCCAAATTCGCTGTGTGACAAAAGTTATTTAATTTTGATTAAAATGAGTTTAAGGGTAACAAATCCTTTTTTCCTTAGTTTTCTTTAATATTTTGTGTATTTTTCGCTCGATTCAAGCCATTTTTGGAATTAAGTTCTTTGAACCCATGATAGAATACCTGAATTTTTAAAGTTATGTTTAGGGGTCACAAGCATCAATTTTATGCAAAAAGCAGTTTTTGGAGCATTTAATTTTTTAAAAAAAAACACAAATATTAGTTTTTAAATAATATTTTTGGTGTCAAAACCATCTCTGGAAAAAATCAATTTTTATCTCATTTATCAGAATAAAAATAGGATTTGTTTTTAATCTTTTGCAATTCGTAAAAGTAAAACAAAACAACTTACACAACG
The DNA here is from genome assembly GCA_949320155.1 of Melangyna quadrimaculata. Lineage (NCBI taxonomy): Eukaryota > Metazoa > Arthropoda > Insecta > Diptera > Syrphidae > Melangyna > Melangyna quadrimaculata. Next base: position 12,821,233 of record OX439486.1, read on the forward strand.
ACCCTCAAAACCACCATTATATGTTATTATAAGGGGTTGAAATATTTTAAGCTTATTCCTTATTTAGAAACGAAAAAATTGGTATTACATTTATAACGGGCACAAAATATTACAAAAAAAAATATAAACAAAAAAATTAATATTTTGTTCGTTTGGTACCTACTAAAAGATTTTTAACTCAGTCAGTTTCTTACCTATTTTAATTTACTTTTAAGTTAGTCTCTTTTTTATCATATACAAAAATCGCACATCCACGTCCTTGTTTTACACAAAAATTACTTAATAGTCAAAAATCAAAGCCAGGTCGTCGTTTTTGAACGAGTAGACAAAAAAAACCATGTTTGCACTAAATCTTTGTTTTCATTATCGTTATTTTAGATAAACTGTTAAACTTGTACTTGATTTTGTAGCTTGAGCAAAAAATGTTTTTTTCTGAAATGTTATTCTTCTATGAAAAACCACAAAGACACTTAAAATCGGTAAAAAACTGACTGAGATAAAAATATTTTAATACTATAAAAGGGAAAAAAAATATTCTATTCTTTGTTAATATTTTTTGTTTGATCTATTTAGGAATCATTTCGTAAAAAATGTACAATCATTTTCTTCGTTACTTAATAAGGAATAAGTTAAAAAAAAATGAACCCCTAATAGTATATATAAGGGTGGTTTGTGGGTGGTATTATGGAATGTTTTGTACAATTTTTACGAATTGCAATTTAAAACCTTGAAAATAATACCCATTTTTATTACGTTAAATGAGATATTGATGTTTGTTTGTTGTTTTACAGAGATAATTATGACATAAAAACTATTAGTTAAAAGCCAATATTTGTATTTTTACAAATTAAATACTCCAAAAAATGCTTTTTGCATAAAATTGATGGTTGGCGTCAACATAATTTTAAAAATCTGAAAAATTTCAGGTAGTGTGTCATGGGTCTAAAGAATTTAAATAAAAAAAATGGCTTAAATCGAGCGAAAAATACACAAAATATTTAAAAAAAAAAACTATGGAAAAAAATAATTCTGATCCTAAAACTCATTTTATTCAAAATTAAATAACACACAGCGAATTTGGACAAACGGTTAACGGATAATGAATGCATAAACATGTACCTATATACGATATGAAGGCCGTTTTTATTGGTGCTGGGGCCACGCTCCATACATCTTTGCGCATTGTCCTTTAACAGTTAAGATTTTTATTTTTTGCCTCTTATTGGCCGCTATCTAAAGGTCGATTCACAATGGAATGAGTAAACTCGACGAGAGCGTGACTTCATTCGCTGTCTTTTTTATCTAGTTATAAAATCGTTTCCCAATTCACAATGCGACGAGTTTCTTGACGACGAGTTTTTTGGTAGCATTAAATTATTTATTCTTTTTCTTCTTGCTAAGCAGTGTGCGATCAAAATAATGAAAAAATCAAACTGAAATTACTTTTATTATTTAAATATTATGTTATTATACAAAATTATTTTGTTATTATATAAGAAAAAATAGATATTTAAGCTTCCTTGTTTAGGAAAACTACACCATGGAACTAGAATGTTCCGGACTCAAATTGAGCAGTAAGCAATTGCCTTTAATTTGAGTCCACAAAATTCTTATTCCATGGTGTAGTTTTCCTAAACACGGGATCTGAAATAACTATTTTTTTTTTCGTCGCATTGTAAATCGATCTTAAGATAGTTTCGTATCCATATAGGTTTTCGAACGGATTGGTTCTTTTTGACATTTCGCTTGGGATAGAAGCGTACATATATCTACCAAAATATTTCAGATAGCATGGATATCCAACATTAAAAGCTGTTTTGTCATCAGCTGTTTTTCACACGGGATTCCAACAACAAGAACCTATCTGGTTAGCTCTTTATAGGTTTCCGATCGCTGCCATTACTGTACGAAATAACACAAAGTGCATTTAGTTGCGTTTCACTCATTTTTTTTGACATATTCACAGGTATGGCAAAAGATACGAAATGAATTATTTTAAACAGAGATGTAATCAAAACGAAATGTTCGATCAGAAAAAAGTTTCTCATGAGAGAAAGTGAAAAAGGAGTTCAGTGAATTTTTAAAAATTGATATGGAAACAATTTTCCCTGCCGCTTCCCGAATTCCTTGACTTTCCCTGACCAAATTTTGTTCCCTGACTTTCCAGTTTAGCGAACACCATTTAGTAAAATAAAAAGATAAATATTATTTCAATAATTTACAAGCGTTTGCGTTATTCGAAATAATTTTCGATGTTTAAAATCGTTCAATTGAATGTTCTTTTTTGTGCTGCCTTTATTAAAAAAGCTTTTTGGTCTGAAAACAACAGATGGCTTCATCAGTTCATGTCTTTTGTTACCTATCATTGGTAGTGTTTTTATGCTTTAAATTTGTCTTATGTTGGTAGCCGATCGACTAAAACCGTGTTAGAGAGGTAACCAAAGATTATAACTGACGGGGCCCATAATTGTTGTTATCAGGCCGAAACGCATTTTGGGTCGCAAAAAACTTTTAATTGAATTGTATTCAATATAAAACACTAAAACAAAAACCACAAAAAATATATTTCTATTGCTGTTGTTTGCCTTCATCTTCCTAGAATAATAAAATCAATTCATATAGTGTGTTGTTTTTACAGGTATAGAACTTTAAGTTGGCAAACAAAAATTGGGTGGCGCAACGGCTCGTGAAGTGTGTGCGCGTGTCGACAGGAATGGAAGGGACCTACAATTTTATGCCGAATCCGAACTGCTAGACGAGAAGCACTTATTCATGACAAGTGATACTATTGGAGGATTTGTCAATTCGTCGGAAAAAGCAGTAGCCCTGAACAAAACTTTTAGTTTTTAGGTGGACGAGGCTGGGAAGTGAACCCAGACCTCCAGCGTGACAGTCCAACGCACTAACCATTACGCTACGGGCAACACTATTTTAATTTGCGGCCATTTTGTCAGCTGTTAAGTGATTTATTTTTAGTTTGGTTTGGCATTTCGACATGAATAGACTAACGCCTGAACAACGCTTGCAAATTGTTTAAATTAATTATGAAAAATCATGGTTCTGTTCGAAATATGTATCGCGCACTACGTCCATTTTATGGTCAACATAATCGTCCATCAAAACAATTAATTCGATTAACTATAAACGTTTTCGCACCACGTTTACTCTAAATGATAATACGCATCCACAGGGACGTCGTACAGTGCGTACAGAAGAAGTCATTGCTACTATTGCTACTATTGCGAAGCAGTCTATCCGCCATCGTGCTTCATCAGGAATTGGATATGTGGCCATCCACTTTATGGAAGATTTTGCGGAAAGATCTTAGTCTGCGGCTTACAAAATCCAACTCGTGCCAAAATTGAAGCCACAGGATCACCTAGCAAGGCGTATATTCGGTGAATGGGCCCAAATCAACATTGCCGTTGATCCCAATTTTCATAAGCGAATTTTGTTTAGCGATGAAGCTCACTTTTGGTTGAATGGATACGTTATACGTCAATAAACAAAACTGCCGTATTTGGAGTGATTATAATCCTCAAGTGTATGTTGAGACACCGTTACATCCACAAAAACTGACTGTTTGGTGTGGTTATGGGTTGGTGGAATAATTGGTCCGTACTTCTTTAAAAACAATGCTGGCCAGAACGTTACAATCAATGGTGACCGCTATAGAGCCATCATTACTGACTTTTTCGTACATCAATTGAACAACCATGATGTGCAGGAACTGTGGTTTCAACAAGACGGCGCAACATGTCACACAGCTCGTGCCACAATTGATTTATTGAAGGAAAAGTTTGGTAACCGCATAGTTTCACGTTACGGACCCGTGAATTGGCCTTCAAGATAGTGCGATTTAACGCCGCTTGACTATTTTCTGTGGGAATATGTAAAGTCGCTAGTCTACGCCGATAAGTCCGAAACGATTGACCACTTGGAGGATAACATTCGCCACGTTATTGTCGATATACGGCCACAAGTGTTGGAAAAAGTCATCGAAAATTGGACCTCTAAATTTGACTACGTCCGAGCCAGCCGTGGCGGTCACATGCCAGAAATTATATTTAAATTATAATGCCAAAAGATTATTTTTCGGATAAAGTAAATTTTATGTCAATTTAAGAAAATCGTCTTTGTTTTATTCCATTTCAAAGGTCTATTCCTCTAAAAAAAAAACACCCTTTAGAATGTCAGCACGACAAAGTCGATTGGGAAAAGTATAATAATATCGACTGATATAGAATAAATCTTTTTGTAGTATAGTTTTTAAAAGTTAGGCCATGTGTCATTAGCGTTAAAAAGTGCATCAAACCTGATTCCTGGAATCATTTTGACACTTGTGAGTTGGATATATAATGGACATGGAAACTATATAAAAAGATTAATGTATGTATCAAATCTTACGCAATTAATTACATGGGCTTTGTGCCAGTTGGTTCAAAGTGGGTTTAATTTCTTATGTAATTAAAAATGTTCTGTTTAAGTAACGCTAATAAACCAAAACGAGCCGATTAGCGATTTCCATGATTAACAAATTGAATTTCAAGAATAAAATGTCGACTTGAAAACACATTTCATTTATTTACCAGTTGCAATAATCATGGATTAAAAATGATAAGCTGAGAACAAACTGGCCCTTAATGGTGAATCATTTGTTCAGGATAAAATTTCGTTTGAAGTTTATTATCAATTTTGACAGCCTGAGTGGAGGAAAATTATACAAATCTAATTTTTTTAAATTGCCGTTAGCCTTTATCGTAGTGGAAGTATGCTTCTGATGGGACACGAAACCAAAACGAAGCGATCTGTGCTGGCGACGACGCGATAACAAAATAAATGACGCTACAGATTTACATTTCCGTCATTCATTTTGCTATCGTGATCGTTACCACAGATCGCTCCGGTTTGCACATATGAAGCTGTACACTAACGAAAACGATAATGATTGTAGCAGATCACTAAATGATATTCCTAGCTCATATTTCTAGCTCATACTTTCATTTCCTAGCTCATACTTTTTTTCACTTCGAAGTTACAACACACTAACAGCCTTATTCATTAGAATCCGCTCAGAGGAATAATTATGCACTGCGTAATGATTAATGCAGCCACTATACAACGTTGCATAAATTGTTATGCATAAAACATTTTTAATCCATTATAGTTATAATGAGCTTCTGTCAAAAATAGTACCATAAAGGGGAAATCTATTACGTTTTACTTTCAAAGCTGACAAACGAGACCCAATTGTGTGTGTGCTGAGTGAAAAGTCCATAAAAATGTTCTTTATTATCGAGTTGCTTTGTTAATTTTTTGTGTTCGTAAATAAATTTAAAAATATTTGAACAAAAAACGTGGTTTTTGATTTATTCCATTCCATTCCATTCCATTCACTCACATCGTGATGTTTTTGTCGAGGAGAAAAATAAGAGGGTGGTGCTTATTTTGTTATGCTTAAATTGCATTTGTATTTTCCCGTGAAAGTGATTCTTTGTATAGTTTTATTGAAATAACGCATGCCGTCGAGCATTTGCAAAAGTTGTAAGATTAGATGGAAAATCTTTAAATTTTACATATTTATTAAACAGATTCTATAAAATAAAGTGTATACAAAAAAATTCTTTCTTTTTTTTTAAACAATATTGCAACAAAAATGTAAAATAAATTAACAAAACCAACATTATTTATTGTTGTATTTAATTGTATGAAATACTTTGAAGGTGAGATTTTAACACCTCAAAGATTGCAAAAATAAGCGCCCCCCTAATATCTATCTACATTATTGTTGTGTGTGAGTCAAAGTGACATTCCGATACTAAATAACCTTTTCAAATATATGCTCTATACAACCTACAAATGCGTTTAGCTTACGTTGCCTCTATTCAACGTTACATAAGTTTATGAATAAGGTTTTTGCGTTCAGAGGCATTATAAAGAGTGCATATCGCTATACCCTCGCTATAATTTGTGTATGCATGAGGCTGTAAAAGTTTAAGTTTTATTTTCTATTTCCCTATGGAGTGCAGTATTTTCGATAAATTAATTGTCAAAGTGATAAATTTTTGTGTACATTTCTTCAAAAGACTTCATATTTCGTTGAAATCAAAGAGGAGGTAAATACTTCCGAAACAAAATATTGAAAACGGCAAAGGAGCAAAAGCGGCAAAGATAAAAAATATTGGAAACATACACAAATGGTTGTTTTCAAAGCGAACTTATTTTTTTTTTGTCGGTTTTTATAGTGTGTTCATTATTATATTTTTTTCTTCATATAAGTTGTCCTTTTTATATGAAATGTATTGTTGCAGTTATCTTTGTGATAAGTGAGTTAAGTTTGATTTTTCTAATAGCGGAGAGTCTTGCAGTACATATTTAAATAGTGCTGCATTTTAGATGCAGGTTCAATCCTTGAGTGCGTCTTGCAGACAATTTTATGCCGTTTTCCATTAGTTTCACTCAAGGTTCCACTCATTCTGAATCCAATGGAACAGTTTGTAATGCTTCTGCTCAATTCTGACGTTATATATTTGTATTGGTGAATCGTCAAAAGATGTAGTGGTAGGGATGATCGACATTAAAAAATCATCGATGTAAACATCGAAGAACCAATCTCGATGTCAAAAATTATCGAATCAGAAACACCGTTTTTTTTTAAACATACATTTTTTTCAACATAAAAATGCAATACATTACAAATTCAAAATACCTTTATTGTTTTGAAAATAATAACCATGTTCTTAAACGTTATTTTCTTCCATAACATCGATGAGTTCAAAATAATAAGATGCAGGCCAAATTTTCTTTACCATAATAGATTGAACAAGTTGCCACGTTTTCTCTATTTCACTGATTTTAATGTTTGAAAATCGGTCTAAAATTATTTAGCATGAATGAACATCTAACAAGTCGTATGTACAAAAAATCATGTATAAGGGTGCCTTAGCTTTCTGAACATCGATGATTCTAATGCTTGAACATCGATATCTAACAAGTCGTAGGTAAGAAAAATCTTTTTTAAACTGTGTATATCCTTTCTGAACATCGATGATTTTAATTTTTGAACATCGATATTAAATTATTTAGCATGAATGAACATCTAACAAGTCGGTTATACACAAAATCATATGTAATTGGTGCCTTCGCTTCCTGAAAATCAATGATTTTAATACTTCAAAAGCATTGAAAGCTAAAATAAATTTTTCGGCCAACATCGATGTTTCAATTTTTTTTTTTTCGTCTAAAATCGATGTTTTACCAACATCGATGAACATCTAAACAATTTTTCTTCATACCCACAATTTGATGTCAAAACGCTTGGGTGAGTTTTTTTTTTGACATTTGATTTTAAATGTATTAGTGCTTCCTGAGTGGATTCTGATTTTAAATCAAGAATCGAATTTCTCTTCTCAGAATCGTCAGAAGCGTCCTTTTTGTGCCAATGGAATGGTTTCAGAAGACTCCCGGACTCTTCTGACGTCCAAAGGAAATCGGCATTAGACATGGAAGGCTTCTTCCACCTTTATATTCATGACAAGGGGGCTTTTCCATTTTGTTAAATATAATAAATGCATTTTTAATGCAACATTACCTACAAAGGCCCCAAATACGGCATACAAGACATTCATATTTGCAATTAAAAAAAACAAGATACCTATTTCTTGAAATATCAGTTAATTTTTGCTAAAATGCAAATCCAAAAATGCTTCGGGCGCTTGGTCTAGATGTATTGACTGGTTTTAATTGTTGATGAATAAGTACCAAACAGCGTCAAAACTATACCCTGTGCAATAAAAATAGTCAGTGCAGGCCTTAGCAACGAGCTTTTTTAAACACACTGGTGCCTGTTGCTGTTCGCAACTTAACAAATTGCCACTGAAAAACAAAAAAAAGAACCTCTGGTTTACCTACAAATCATTTTTTAATCTTGGTCAAACCCACGTATGTATTGTATATCCCACCATAACCTACCTACATATACCTACTGCACATCATAAACTGCTAATACTGCAGACTGCTGCTTGTGTACCTTCCATGCAATCAACCCTCTATGTGTGTAAGCAAAATGAATGAGAGTTGCCATTGCATCATTGGTGCATATCATCTTGGCTTTTTCTTTGGTTTTTTGTAAGGAGAGGACCTTTGATGATGTATGCTTTTTTAGAGCTTTTGAGAACAAATAATTCAACATAATACAACGTGTTCATTAGAGTCAAAATGTGGTTATTTCGGAACTTGGCAAAAAATTGTTTTCACTATCAAATTTGCTAATTGCGTTGGATATCTCATTTCATTTTGAATTTAGAATGGCAGTTAAACATTATTGTTTTTGTTGTTTGTTTTTTAAAGCTGTTGGACGCGACTGCTGATGGGTGGATTAATCTCATTTAAAACATCATTTCGTGCAAATTTGGTTCAAATTAGCTCACTTGAGAACGAGAATTTGTATGGGAAATGATGTAATTTCGGATCTGATTTGGAAATTCGCAAGGAAATTACCTCATTTGGTTCAGTGAAAACGTAGTATAAGAAGGAAACGTGTTGTCAATTGCCGTTTTTCTGTTTCCATGTTTACTTTTATCTGTGGAAAATCCGATAAAATGCGGTACCATATATATTTCAATAAATAAATTGGTTTTGATTCTTAGAAAAATAAAAAACAAATGTTTTGAGTGTGTGTATAAAAAAAGTGTATTGCAATAAACAGATATTTCTAATTTCCGTTGAGAAAATATTGTTTTTTTTTTTTTGTGAATATTAACTTTAAAAACGGGCTTCAAGTTCTCCGAAGAACATTTTGAAATTTAAATTAACAGATGGTTACCCTACCGATATTTCTCACAGATTTGTGACTATTTATCATGTTTACTACGGCATCCCTGTAGGAGCTTCAGGAAAGGGACATCTTATTAAAAACCATTATAGAGAAAGAGGCAAATATCGTATCTTCTCTGTACTCCTTATGCCAAACAAAAAAAATATTGCTGGTATTCTTGCTCATAAGTAGGTCTTTCTACTTTTTAAAATATGTATGTTTTCAAAATCCATCCTTTTTATTTTGAAGTGTAAATAATTTAATATAAAAGACCTGTTGTATACATGTATGTTCTTAGTTGTTTAATCACAATTCACGAAAAAAACTTCTAATCAAATATGTATGTGTTCTGTTTCTGTTTTAAGAACGCTAATTATTTATATTATTTATTCCTATTTCTGTTTGTTTTATAAATACAAGAAAAAATTTAATTTAGAATTAATATTTGTATGTTAAGTAAATACAAAAATGATTGCCCAGAGAGTGACTACTGATAAAACATACAAAATTGCGATGATCTTTTCAAAAAAAAAAAAAAAAAAAAAAAAAAAAAAAAAAAAAAAAAAAAAAAAAAAAACTATGCACAAAAGGATTCTTAGAGAAAAATACTTATAAAACACTTTTTAATATTAATATATTAATATAACTCCATTAAATATACGGTGATTCTTATAAGTGGCGGCAAAAAGCTAAAGCGTGTTGGTTAGATCAAGACAAGGAAAAATCGTATGTTGGGGCAGGAATCTTAGTCTCCCACTTTAGGCGAGAGGGAAAAGATAAAACAAACCAACAAAAAAAAAAAACAATAATATTTACAATAATCTGCTAGAGCTATTATAAATGTCAGAAATCCATTCTATTTTTTTCTTATTCTTTATTTCAATCTAAAATGATTTAAGTAAATTCTTCTTATTGACAAATTGAGTTCTTAAGAAGCAGATTGTTTTTTTTTTTTTTTTTTTTTTGAAGATTAATTTCGAAAAATCCTTTTTTTTTTTTAACGGAATACCTTTGATGATTGAAGTTCATTACTTTGATAAATTTGTTGAGTGCAAAACATAAGGACGCCGATTATATAATCTACAAAGTATTAACAGATAATCTCGGTACAAAATGAATGGAAATAAATAGGCTTTTTTCCATAAGTAGAACTGTGGAGATGGGGGATAGGGTGATTTTGTATTTTTATATTTAACCTTTTAAGAACAACAAAGATCAAAGGTGACCATTTATTGACACGGATTTTTTGAGTAGAAAGTTGTTTCGTAATTTTACATTTTTAGAAAAACTAAAATATAATACTATCTGGTTCTTAGTTTTTCACCTAAAAATATTTAAAATACTAAAAACCATAGATATTAATTAATTGTCTCAAATAAAACAAAAACTTTTTAAATTTTGCATTTTCAGATTATAAATTGATACTAATTGCTTTTATATATATTGAGTAAAAGAATAGATTTCTGGCTTTAGAACAAAATAATATAGCATAATATTGCATGTGTTGCTAAAGTTGAATAATGTTATTTTTTCAATTAAGTAATTTTTTTTTATTTAGAAAATTGCGCTTCGACTGGACGGTTGCAAACCTCCAGACTTCCCATACGATTTACACTTGTCCTAACCTAATATTTGCTGCTTTCTAGTTTTTTTTTCGCATCTTATTCGAATTACCCGAATTACATAAAAAAAAGCTTTAAAAACATCGACCAATATATTAGTTTTCAAAAAATACACCGACCAGAGCAAGGCAAAGAACTGATTTAAGTTTTTTTTTTATTTTTATTTTAAATATTATTTTTATTAAAGGATTGTTTGAATTATTTTATTTTGGTGAATGGTGATGGTGTCTTTTCAAAATGTTTTGATGTATTTTTTATAGAGAGTGTAGATGAATAGCTAGGAAAATTGTGAGAAAATATAAGTGACCAAATGTTGGTTCTACCCATGTGGAGAAGAATAATCCAATTTTCTTCAATTAATTTAAAAAAATATATATACATATATGTATAAATATATACATTTCAAGGTGGTGCTTGTTTTAAAAATGTTGGAATTTTATTTCAATAATTTTTTTTTTAATTTACATATATAAAATGTTTATGAAATCGGTTAACACGTGCCACCGAGCAAACAGTTGAAACATTTTTTTACAAAATAAGATACACGTAGTTTTCCAATCTTAAATCATCAAAAATACGGTTGAAATGTTAAAATTAATAGAAACTCTTTAAATTTCACACATATGGATATTAAGTTAATTAAGGACTATCTAAAAGAACCCTTTTAAAAATATTAATATTAACTGTTATTTTAAACAGAGTTTAAAAATATTAAAAATATTTTATTGGTCCTTAAAATACTCGATATACAAATTTAAGTGCTAAATTTAAACGTTTACACTTTTACGCAGTTTTTGAGTAAACGACTGTGAAATCTAGGTGTATTTTGAATGGAAATTTTAAGTGCTCAGTCGCACCTTATAAAATTAACCGTTTTCAATGCAATTTTGCACAATTCTTTTTTTTTTATTATAATGATCACTTTTAAGCCGAAGACGAAAGAAATTCAAACATTTCCAATATAAGCTCCTTTCTGATTTAATGGGTTTTTCACATAAGTTGCGAAAAAAAGGCTAGAGCATGGGGGGCTAGGAGAGGGGGTCTATCTTCCCCAGTTCAGGCGAGAGGCAATTTTTCAAACAGAGAAATCGAAATGATTACAAAAACAACGGAAACACTCACAATACTATGATATAGCTTATTTTTAAAGCCAGAAATCGCAAGGTGTTTATAAAATAAAATTAAAAAAAATTAAAAAAATACAAACAGATTTCTTGCTAAATGTAACGTTAAGTAATATCTTTGTTTTTAATATTCAATCTTCTTTTCAGTTTTTTGTCAAACACTAAAAACTAAATGGTTCTATTGACTCCTAATTTCAAAAAAAAAAAAAAAAAACAACTTTCTCATACAAACAAAACTAAGGTAATTATAAAGTCCAGCGGTTGCTGAAATCATCATTTAGCTGGATTCTTCTTATTTTTGAGGAAATTGGATTTTTTATTTTTTAATATTCTGAAGTCCTTGAACCATTTTGTTTTATTTTTGATTACAAAATTATAAACTCAAATTTTGAAAATTAAATCAGTTTAAAAAAGCCTTTTTATTTTTGTGTTTGAAAATTGCGCATGTGTTTGAAAATCGCCCATCACATAGGGGGAAATAACCCCCTTCTATACGATTTTTTTTCTTTCCTCGGCTTAACCTACACGTCCTTGCGTCTTAACACAACTTATGCAAACCACACTGTATAATATTATATGTTTAGAGTGGGGGTTTATTTGGGAAATGTTTGAATATCTTTCGCCCCCCCCCCCCCCCCTCTTAAAGTGATCATAATAACAAACAAAAACCTGTGGAAAATTACATTAACATCGCTTAGTCCTTACTTCGGTCGAACGTGGCGAAGGAAATTCAAATATTTTTTTTTTAAAAGCACAATCCTAATATTTAAACATATTATACACATATATGTATATATATATATGTATTTATATTTAAAAATAAACATTAATATTTTTTGTTTGATTTTTTGTTTTGATTTAAAGAAATAATTTCACAAATGACTAAACAAAAATGAAAAATATATGTAGGTAATTAATATAAAATAAATACTTTTAAAATTAACGAAAGAAAAATAAAATATTATATTAATTGAAAACAATAATAAAGCAATGATATTCATAATTTTTTTAAAAAATACATTTACACATATAACATACGTTGTTTTTTATGTTTAATTAAAAATTAAAATTAGCCTTAAGAAAAGAGGGATGTTATTGCATAAAATAATCAGGATGATCAGAGTCTTTCTCGAAACGTTTCGCCTCTTCCTGCATGCTTTCCTTAATTTTCAGGATAGCTGCCGACTCAGTTTGGTCCTGCAAAATTTCATTTCGTATTTTCATTTTCAGGCAAAACAACATTGATTTTTAAAGATTTTTTTTTTTTTTTTTTTTAATGTTAAGTGCTTAGAGTGTATACAAATTAAAAAAAAAGTTTGTTCTGTTTTTTTTTTTATTTTATTTTGCTTTTTGTTAAAACAATTTTTTTAATGTGCTTTCTATTTTTGTTAATATACATATCAAACGAATACTTTAAATACACACATATATATATATAAAAAAATATATATAGACATACACATGTATTCGAGTTTTGATTAAAAAAAATTAGGAAACAAAAATTAAAACACCAACGTCAAGAAAGCAAAACTTCTATTTCTTATTTTTTAAAGACGGAAATTAATTATTAAATATTATTATCAATGTAAAACTAATAATACTCATAAACCATTTCTTAAGTTAATTATTAGCTGCTCGTCAAGTAAAAATATTCTATTATAACTTTTCATCTATTTGAATATTGTTGTTTTTTGTTTATTTTGTTTAACAAAGAGATTCTTTTTTTTCGTCTTTTTTTTCCGTGTATTACGTTCTATTAAATTTTATTTGTATATAAAAAAATTGATTCTGTTTAATTATTTTTTTTTTTTTTTTAATTATTTTGTTCAAGTACGAAATATGTTTTTTTTTATTTAATTTTGGATTGTAGATTTGGAAGTTGTGAGGTGGAGAAAAAAAGGAAAGGTGGAGGTTGAAGTGGAAGAGAAAATAACGAAATACATTATGTATAATTTGTTAGTTTTGTGCAGGAGGAAAGATTTTTGTTAAGAGAAAATATTTGATGCGATATTTTTGAAGCAAGCACTAGTTTTACAAATGCAAATGAAAAAAAAAATATTAGAGAAAGATATTAATTCATTTTATCATAAATACAAACTATATAGGAGCCTCTATTTTATTCATTATTTTTGTTTAGAAGTTAATTAAGTTGATTTGTAAAACGAAAGCAAAAATAAATAGTTCTGTTAGTTGATAATTGATTTGGGATCTTAAAAAAATGTTTTATTATACAAAGTTAAAGAATCCAGAGTTAAATGCAGAAAGGCTGTATGTTGTGTGTTAAGAATTAAAAGCGAGTTGTATATAAAATTTTGGCCTGAGAGAACGGAAAGCCTGGCTTGTCATTCTTACTTAATAAAGTTTCATTATTTGGCTTTTTGTATTCACAAAAAGTACAAATATTTGCTTTAAATTGCAGGCGATTAAGTACGATGTTGAAACTTTTTAAGTGTTATACTAAGCTTAAGATGTTGTTTTGCAAATTTTGCATCATCCTATCTTTTAAATTTTATTACAGTTGTTGAACTTAAAAACCGTCGAAGACACCATATACATCAGGATGATTCGCATAAGATGTTTCACAAAGCTAAAGCACGTAGGCTGCGCCTAGCCAAGAAATAAAAAATCGTATGAGCGGTCTATCTCCGCCGTTTAGACGGGAGGGATTTGAAAAAAAAAAAATTGACTTAAAATATAAAAAAAAAACAATGATATTATTAAAAAACCATGGCAACACTTACAATATTATGCTTTTGCCGGAATGATTTATTTTAAAGCCAGAGATTCATTCTTTTATTTTTAAATCGTATTAAGTTTCAGTTTTTTTTTTAAATTAATTTGTTTGAAAAGTGTATGTTATTATGTACTATTTTGTATTTTAATATTGATACTCTTATTAATTTTATCAGCTTATTTTGTTCTTCTTGTTATGAGGATGGTTTCTGTATTGTTATATAAAATATTAACGTTCTTCCCAGTCTCACTGATTCACTGACTGCATGACTATAATGTGTATGAGTTGATTTTTTGCATGATATTTCAGCGTATATTGCGTATATTGGGTCAAAAACAGACGATTTTGTTTAATTCAATAAATTCTTACTGCTGTTCTAAATGTCGGATCATCAAGGTTAAGGAGTTTAAAGAAAGTAGAAATATCTAAATTCATGTATCAAAATTTTATAAAAAAGCAAACAAAAAAAATCAACACCAATTTTGGTGTGTTCGCATGTATTTAATTATATTTTGTTACGCGTATTACGATGCCGATCCGAAACGAAATTTTTGGATTTTCTCTAACAGGTCAACAAAATGTACGAAAACACAGCGAATAAATAATCATGGTGAATTTCACCAATTGCTTATAAATAAAACAAAAATAAACGTACAAAAATCAAAGAAAGCTAAACAACAAAAAAAGAACACGAACAGACATAATTGTCATTTTTCCGCACACAATAGGTACGTTCATTTACTTTAAATTTTTGTGCATTTGTGTGATTTTTAGTCAAAAGCCGTTCCCGTACTTAAAATGTTCGTAGTTTTTGACAACAGACAACTCGCACAAGAGATTAATTAATTCCCCCTACGTGTGATTTTCTGTCCGAGAAATTTCTTCAACATGGCATTTGGCACAGCCAAATCGCTGGCTCAATACTTTAATGTTCTATTTTAGGTTTTCATTATTCAGAGATAATCGCTTGCAAAGTTTTAGGAAGCTGATTTTGTGTCAAAATATCATGATTTGTTAAAAAAAACTAGCTAGATTTGACATTTCTCACAAGTCGATTTGAAGACTTTCTCTGTCGCTTTCGCCAAGTTTAGCTTATAAAGAAGAAAATGAGTATTCCAGTGTTAAAATTTAAAACATTTAGTAAGTAATTGCAAGTGATAAATATAAAAACTGTGCGTTCTTAGTTCGTTAGATTACAAATTATCGGGAATAACTCAGTTTCAAGAGTTTAAAGCACAACGTTGGCCGGTGTGTTCTTTGGCGGATTTAAAGAAACCCGCTCTTCTGCTTTAAGTTATTGAATTTAATTTTTTTACTTGATTAAGGGCATAATTATTTTGTTTATTTTTGGCAACTGTTCACTAAAAAAAAAAAAAAAATAATTCCTATTAAATAGCCGTGACAATTCAATGCTCTTGAATATTCATTATGGAGCTGTGGGCTCAATATTTTATGGACTAAATTCTTGTGGACGCAGTAATTTTTTGCCTGAATTCCTGTCAAATACAAATATTGTTTTTGTACAATACAAATTTATTCACACAATATTTGGATTTGATTTGTATGAAAGTGATAGCAAAATAGCACGGTAAATAGTCACAAAAATGTGATTATCATAAATGTGACTATCACCTTACACAGACGGAATTAGTTGATAATGATTAATGACTATCATTGATCACAAATCATCTTAGCCGATTCCATCTCAGGTAATACGGAATTTGTGTGAATTTGCGTTCACGTACTTTTACACAGTTTTGATATTTTTGAGAATATCTCATCCTTGTTCCTCGTTCTCTAAAATTTTCTGTGAACGAAGTAAAGGATTGGACCTAATTAATGTTCCGGGCAATTAATTTTGTGCCCGCAGTGTAGAGACTTCTCAAAACAATCTGATTAAATCATCAATATCGCTGGTCGAACAGCGTACTGCAGAACGAAAATTCGTTTATGATTTCGCCATGTAATTTTTGTATGGAAGGAAAAATTATGATAGCATATTTTGAGCGATTTATATTTTTGGAAAGAGGCGCATCTCTTGGCTTCTTCTGTGCATAGGTGATTTCGTAGGTAGTATAACTACGTGTTGGAAAGATGCACTAATTAAGCTATAGGTACACTGTCCAATAAAAATTGTCAGTACTGTAATAGATTTCAATAAGCTGTCCCTTTCTTAAACCTCTTACAGGGTTTCCTTAGTAAATATGATAAGTTGCAACAAATCTGGGAGAAATATCATTGGGGTTGCCATCTATTGATTTCAATTTCAAATTGTCCTTCGAAAACCTTGAAGCTGTTTTTGACGTTACACAGCTAAATTAAAACGATCGAAAAAACGAGTGCGAGCAAGAACTTTTACTTCTATCTGCAATAAGCAGTGGCCTGATTAGGGAATACGAAGCGAATCGTTTTCAATTCGATATCTCCTTTTCGACTCGCTTCGTATTGATAAATTATGGAATTCGAGGCGAGTCGTAAATTATACTTCCAAGATTTCCAGATAGCTGACAGCTATTTCCAGGAAATATTTTGAAATCACGCATTGTGAGAATTTAACTTGTTTTCTTATGTTTGGCTTTGAAATTAAATATAAATACAACACTGAATTCGGAATAGTGTATTTTTTATTTTTTGTATAGAACGCTAAGCTTAAGAAAATATAAAAATCTTTTAATCTGCGAGTTAAAAGAAAATTATTGCAAAGTTCTTCAACGCTTGCGTTTTTTGTGTGTGTTAATTTTTTCGGTCAATTCAATCACTTAGTTCTTTTGGCTTTCTTTATTTTACAAAAAAAAAAAAAACAAAAATATTTTATACATTTTGTATAGAAGTCCCGGGACCATTTAAGACCGCAGTGATACTTTCTCAAAGCGATGCATAGGATATGTATTCAAGTGCATTGACTGCTCCTTTGGCTATCCTTTCATTTTCCTTATAAATTCAATGAGCGAATAAAATTGTTGCTGGTTCGTGTGTTGCTGTTTGGACTCCCACACGTTTGTTTAAAGAAAATATTGTTTATTTTTTTAGTTTGTTTTAATACAAACAAATTAGTTAAATTCGCATTTTTATTTATTTTAATGAAAATAACCACTTTCCACTTCACCACTTTCGACCGTGACGATACACCAATCCGCCAGAAAAAAAAACCTATCGGAAATTGATGCGTTAAAAATTGAAATGTCTTTTCGCATTCGCTTTCGATTTAAAAAATAGGGCAAATGTAAAACGACAGCGATAGCAGTAATACCAAATCTCATTTTCGCCACCTAAAACGATTCGCTTCGTATTTCCTAATCATGTCACAGTGTTTTGTACGTGAGTTCGACCATGATTACAAATTTGTTGGTAACTCAGTGGTTTTGGTTTTTAATTTTTATTTCAGTGGAAGTTTCGCTAGTTAGATTAGCATCAGGCACCAGTGTTGTTTTTGTGGGGCAGAGAATAGTAATTTTTGTAAGCCCAACTCATGTACAATTTTGAAAAATGATATGATATTACGATAAATATCTAAACTTTTCAATTTCGTTTTTAACTTGTTATTCATCTAAGGCCTAGTACGATGCTGATGCGAAACGAAAAATCCAATACGAAAATGACATGACGAAATTATAAACGAAACACTTCCATGTGCTTTTCTGCAGTTTTTTCTGCAGTACGCTGTTCGACCAGCGAAATTGATAAGTATACCAGATTGTTTTGAGAAGCCTCCACATTCTTTTCGTACATTTGCCCAGACGCCAGACCATTAATTGTGCACGGAAAAGAGACTTTTGGGTGTTTTTTTTTTTTCTTTTTTTTTTTTTTGTTAACTGCTATCTTTCTGGCATTACTGTGTGGCTTTTTCCACTGAGTTTTCGTAATAATTTATTCGTTGTCCTTTTGTAGACCAGCAAATTTCGTTTTGGATCGGCAGCATACTAGGCTTAATCGAAAAAAATAAACAATCCCAACCAACTAAAAAGAGTATAATTTTGATTTCTTAGATGTTGTTTTTTTGTCAGTTTCTTCCTATGTTATCCACTTGCTCCCACCACGATAGCAGCCAAAAAGAACGTGAAGTACCGCGGCATTCACTTTAATGAGTTGCTAAGGTTCAACCCCTACTCGCGAAACGTTCTCAAAAAAGCCAACTGGGCCGTCCACCGACTCCACCCATTGATGAGACGCAGAAACGGACTAAGTCAGAAGACGAAGCTTCTTATGTACAATCAGCTCCTGCGGCCCGTACTCAGCTATTCCTTCCCAATCTGGTTCTCCATCTCGAAGACGACCATCAAGGAACTTCAAATGTTCGAAAGAAAGCTACTAAGGATTTGGACCGGACTACATTTCGACCGGTAGCGAATGAGACATCACAGCAACGAGCGTCTTTACACAGAGGCGCACATCATCCCCCTGGACAGGTTCCTACTGCTTCAAGCAAAGAAGCTAGTAGGACTCACCAACAGTCATCCAAATCAACTGATGAGAAGAATTGCCACTCAGAACCGACACCCTGAGCCGAGATATCTCAGTACGATGGACATCCTGGACGACAACATCATCACGGACAACGAGCAAACAGTTTCGTTCTACGCTGACACAGGGTCAGCATATAACCGAGGCTAAATGCCAACTAAACCACAACTTGACAACCGGGACGGAACACCCCGAGGACAATGAAGTCAACCGACTTTTAGAAATAATTTTTTGACATGTATTTAATATTTTATAATCCTTTAAAATTAAGACAAAGTATAAGGTTAGGCCCCCTATGTGCCAATAAATGTATAATATTATCGTATCTAACTAGTTAAAAGTCAAATTGTAAATATTATGTTGTTCAATAAATATATACCTATATACCTATACCCACTTGCTCCCACTTCATAAAAAAGGGGTCGTTAAGTGAAACTAGGCAGGATTTTTAAATTTTGTATAAACCGAAGTGGGTACGAGGTAAAATACTGACCCAATTTCACAGTGTTAGTTTAAATATACTTCCAACTTTTTAAAAGCAGACATACATATGTAGATTTGCTGATGGATTTGGTGGTCAAAAATAAGTAAATATATTTCATATTTTACTATGTACAGCGGTTCCAAACTTTCAACTTAAGTTCAAACGGAAGAATGCTGTCGTTTAACTTATGTCGAATTCCTTACAACCAAAAAAATTCGAATTTTTCTGAACAAATCGAATTTTTTCTAAACAAAATCGATTTTAATGCTGTCAAACAAATCTTGCGTTTTTAGATAGATTTCACATCAAATCGCACACACACTATCAAGATTTGACATTTCTCATGCATCAGGATGAAATTAAATGTTCTCATTACAATTTTGTGACGATGTTAAAAATGAAAACAAATGTTAAAGTGTTTCAAATTATTTAATATTTCAGTGAATGATCAAAAAAAGTAAAGATAATTGTGCATATATCTTCAAGAAACAAAAATCCCATTTAAATAACAAACAATTCGTGTCTGGATGGATTTTGGATTGTAATTTTTTACTTGATTACGCGCACAATTGTTTTTGTTCTTTTTTAATTTTCAGACGAAATATATTTGATTTTAAATTATCAAAACAACGCGAAAATAAAATACACTTTAATATTTGCTTAGCGCGCACTACTTCTTAGTTTTTGTGCGACAACAAAATTCCTGTCATATTGCACTCACACACTCACAAAAAAAATCGAATTTTTTTTAAATTCCTTCTACCAAGAATTTTTTTTTGAGCGATCGACTTCAAATGGTTGTAAGGAATTCGACATTAAACAACAACAGAATAAATTCAGTTCAAGGTTTAAAATAAACTGTGAAATCGAATAAATTGTTTAACTGAATGTTAAACCAAAAGTGGAGTTTAAACTTCCACTGTGAAACTGGGGTGAGACTTCAAATTTTCGGGATTGAGACAAGGGCTGCCGTTTTATATTCAAGAGAATAAAATTCAGTTGGGGAGAGGGGGCCTATTTAAACGCGGGGTACCTTAGAGCGGAGCTAGTAAGTAATTTAAGTAATTTAAATCCTTTAGAAATATTACATCTCTTTAAAGTTTGTTTGAGTTCTGCTAGTAATTGAAATTTTTTTATCGGCCCTATCGAGGTACCCGTCGGAGCGGAATACTCTCCAATTTCCTACGAGTCGGAGACATTTTTCTTCATGATAGTTCTCCGATCAGCTGATCGGAAATTCTCTCCGACGAAATTCAGCGCATGCCATTTTCATGCGATGATTTGCGATGAAGTACTTGTAAGGGTTTTATTCTTGACAGATAAACAAAATTTTCTCCGAAGTCCTCCGACAAGTTCTTGTTGCGAAAAGTGGTTTCTTTTAAAAAAAATAGTTAATTAAAATGTAAATAACAAAGAAATAAACTTGAGTTACGTTAACTTGTGTTATTTATAATGGACTTTTTGTGTTTAGGCAGAACGAAAAAACAAGCGCACACCAATATGAGCGGAATCGCTGACTGAATATCCCTACACACAAAAATGTCACCAGAAATTGTGGCTTCATTGGGACCAAGGCAAAGGGATGTTGGTGGATGAAAAAAAGGATGTTCGTGATCTTTTGTTTCGTGCATTCATTCATTTGCATTGCGATTAAAGTATGCTAATTTCATGTTCTACAATTATTGTTATTATTGTACTCTTCGTACTAGAATGTCAGCTTATAAGGCTTGACCATTCTTTATTCCGTCAATTTCATTGAATTTTTTGAACAACAATAACAACTTAAAGGCGCTACCACCAATTGGTTGGCTGGAGATATAGCTATTTCGCTGTTTAGCTAAAAATGCTGATGCTCTAAATGCATTTGATAAACAAATAACACATCTCGACTTGTGACGTCAGTGGTCTTAAGCGGTGGAGTGCGTAGTGCACACGACTGCTAAGACTGACCAAATCTTATATGCGTGGTTTCGAATCCTATGGTGTGTATAAAAAGTTTTTCAAATAAAATTGGATTAAAGCTCAGCACCACAAAAAGGAGACTGATGAGTGTAAAAGTGGCAAAGCACGAAAATGCTATATCTCCAGTAAACCAGTTGGTGGTAGCGCCTTTAAGTTGTTGCTGTTGTTCAAAAAATTCAATTTTTTTATTAAAGTTTTCAATGAACATAAGTTTAAAATTAGCTTAACCTATATTTCTCAAAGAGAGAACTACTAGAAATAGAGAACTCAATTACAAAAGTGTTCAAAGGTGCAGTCTGCTGCCTTCACGCACACAGTTCCGAAAGGAAAAAATATATTTTTCATATTTATGTATTTATTTTCAATTGAAACGTTAATATAGCTTTTAATGGAAATTAAAAAAGTTGGTATAATTTAAAAATTTCAGATGTGTTTTTGACTGCACAACATTGAAAGGAAATGAGGTTTATGCTTGGTTTCCACTTGTCATTGAAGACGCAAATTGACACACTTTGAAAAGACAGGGTGGGTATTACCAACACAAAAAGCAAGGAAAGTAGTAGTAAAGGGAAAATATAACCCACCCTGTCTTGTCAAGCTGTGTCTTTAAATGACAAGTGGAAACCTAGAATTAGTTTTTTTGTATCAAATCGACAAACAATTTTATAAATTTAAATTCTTAAATCAAATCAAATAGCTTCGTATAAAGGGGAGATTACAAACACTTCATTTATTAGATTATATTGGGGATAAATTCAAAACTAAAGTTGTTTTTTTTTTTTTTAATTTTATGATCAATAAATAAATTAACACCTACTAACACTTTGTTGAAAACATCTTTATTAAACTTTTTTTTAATTTTTTTAAACTTCAGTTCAACAATTAACTGAGTTCATTCTGTAGTGCAAGTTGTACCAGGCAGTTGTCTGCCGCTTAAACCTCAGTTCAACGTTTGGAACCACTATACTTAAATAGTAAAATATGGAATTCATTTAATTATTTTTCTATTCTATCAGCAGATATATGTCTGCCGTTGAAAATTTTGTTATTCTTTTGGCACAATTATTGGTTTGTTCACTTTAAAACAAAACGAACTTTCACACAACTTAAATATTTGTTGGTGTTTCGCGTGCTCTTTGCTTCAAAGAGGGAAAGAATAGACAAGCAAAAGCTACTTTCTATTTACATTACATCACATGGCGAAGCAAAAAACGTGGATGCTGCCAACTTATTTATCATTAAATCTAGGTAAAGCCTAGTACGCTGCTGATGCGAAACGAAAAATCCCTTACAAAAATGACATGACGAAATCTTAAACAAAAAATTTCGTTGTCCTTTTCGTTCTGTGGTACGCTGTTCGACCAACGAAATTGAGGATTATACCAGATTGTTTTGACAAGTCTCCACTCTCTTTTCGCAATGAATTAATTGCCTAGACCATTAATTGTATGCGGGAAAATGACATTTGGGTTTGTTTGTTTTTATCTGTTGTTTCTTTCATTACAGCACTGTTTTTGTTTGATTTTTTTCGTTAAATTTCTATTTATTTATTTGAAATTTATTTAAACTCTCCATGAATATTTTTCCGCTGTGTTTTCGTAAGTATTTCGTTGTCTTTTTGGAGACCGCAGGAAAATTTCGTTTCGAAGTTCAACTCAACTGAATGTACTTTCACTGTGAAACCGAACGAGTTAAATCAAAATTTCAAGGTCAGTTTGAGGTTCAGCTTAACTTAAATTTAAACTCCCACTGTCAAGTTGGGGGTAAGATAAACCATCTTGTGTAAGACAGTTTTAAAATTTTACAATTTTCCAAATGAAAAAACCTATCTACATTGAAAATATATAACAAGAAATGGAGCCTTGGACCCCGTAAGCAAGCCGCCTTAGTTGTTATTGAAAAATAAAAAACTAGTAAACAAGTCAGGAATAAGTTATCAAAACAATTCAGACTTTAACCAATACCATTAAGCAAATGAAGAAAGAAAGTTAATTAATTAAGCATAATACGCTGCTGATGCAAAACGAAAAATCCTATACAAAAATGACTTGACGAAATCATAAACGAAAAATTTCGACCAAATAAATTGATGATTATACCAGATTGTTTTGAGAACTGTCCACTCTCTTTTCGGTTTTCGCACAGAATTAATTGCCGGGACCATTTATTGTGTGACATTTGGGTTTGTTAAGTGTTTTCATTTTTGTTGTTTATTTCATAACAGCATGGCTTTGTTTGACTTTGTTCGTTCGTTAAATTTGTTTTATAAATAAATTTGCAAATTGTGAAACTCTGCATGAATATTTTTGCGCTGGGTTTTCGTAAGCATTTCGTTGTCTTGTTTCGACCAATGGGCGATACTATTTTTCATTATAATAATAATGGACATCCTGAAGAATATTCTTATTTATTTCAATTTATTTGGCAAATAACAGTTAAACAATGCCGTGATGTCAAAATCACGTCTGTAAAAACACTTGAATCGACTGCTTTATAAACAATATCAAACTATAAACTCAAGTCTAACTGAACTGCCAGGTTAGAAACAGCTGCTATTCATAACACCCCGACTCCACAGGCCATGAACGATGTCCATAATCCAACCTACAATCCAATCCACAATCTGATTTATATGGATATGTCACTGCTTGGACATGGATTTTTGCGACTCCATGGGATTTTTTTTAGACATGTTCCATAGTCCGGCCATGGTTCATGGCCTGTGCAGTCGGGGTGTAAGGAATCCGACAGCTCTGTAAAACATAAAAACTGGTGGAATGTATATTCAACTAAAATTTTAGTACAATTGCCTGTCAATACATTGCGCGATATTTCACTTCGCTGTTTTGTTTGTTGTTGTGCGACCTTGTTTTTTATTATTAAAATTTATAAACATATTTAACATATACAAGTATAACAAACAAAAAATATATAATTATAGATGAATGATAAAGAAAATTTAAAAAGGTCTAGGAAAGGAACTAGTGGGAGACTGAAAAAGAAATGCTTCAAGAGCTGGTGCACGGGCATTTGAGTGTCGTGAAAAGGAATGACGTCCAAAAAGCCTTGATGTTTGGTTCATGGTTGGACATCTCGATATATCTCGTAAGAATTATCGTCGGTCATCCCAAAGGGATCGATGCGCTTTTGTTTTCTTTCAGTGGTACAATGGCAATATCTACCAAGATATCAAAATCTTCGTCAGCTCTATTATCAATTATAAGGTTTGTTCAGCGACGTTGTTCCGAACAGTTTGGAACAGAAGTATAACTTTTTGCTGTTCAATGACAATTTTCTGTACCAAAATGTTGATTTGCAGTTCAGTGAGTCTGTTCCGAAGAGTTAAGAACAGAATAGAACAGGATTTTCTGTGCTTGCTATTTCGGTAGAAAAACATAGATCAGGTTTTCTGTTCTAACTCGTCTGTCTCACCTCACAAACCTGTGCTGTTCTGATCTGAGAAAAACCTCACTGAACAATCCTATTGCCATTTTTTCTTTCTTTTGAAAATTAAAATCACCAAAATCAAATAACTCACGCAGAAATATTCAGAAAAGGTAAGTTTGATAATTTCTAGTTTAATCTTTGTTGATTCAATTGCCGTGCTCCTTTGAAGGTGGAAAAGTATTTATGAGTGATTTACTAGCTATTGTCAGTGAAACGATAGAATTTGTTTTGCTTGTAGCAATCTGTGCTACTAGTTCTCGAGATTGTACTTACACTTTCTCGTTTTATTGGATTTTGTTTAGGTATGTTGGTAAAAAGTGCATTTTCAATTCGAAACAAAATGAAAACAATGTTATTTTCATGAAAAATCTCTGA
Source organism: Melangyna quadrimaculata (assembly GCA_949320155.1). Lineage (NCBI taxonomy): Eukaryota > Metazoa > Arthropoda > Insecta > Diptera > Syrphidae > Melangyna > Melangyna quadrimaculata. The sequence continues at coordinate 12,846,257 of OX439486.1, forward strand.
TGTCAAACAGGAGCCCTCTGGTCGTTTTTGAGGTACGTGACTACTTATCTACTCGTGCATGAATAGATGGTATTGATGTTACTTTTTGTGGGCTCTAGACAATCAAAGATATTGTTTATAAGGCCTTTTTTTGTAAAAAATATGAAAGAAATACATTGAAAATGTTAAAGAATTCCGTGCGACTGCTTATAGACAGATCAGTTTAACCATAGAGCCTATTACCTTTGAGTATATATCATATGGAGTGCTCGTTTACATTCCAAAAACGTAACCATCATAGGGGGCGCGCGCGGTAACCTGTGCGGTAATTCAATTTTCAATATAGAGAGGGTTTTTACAACAACACTATCATAGCTGCTAGCTGTCAAAATACCCTCTCTATATTGAAATCACGCCCCCTATCACAGGCTCAAGTACTACAATGCATTAGGAATAGGAACGAGCACTCCATATTATATATACTCAATCTAGTACGCTGCTGATGTGAAACGAAAAATCCTATACAAAAATCACTTGACGGAATCGAAAAATTTCGCTGTTCAACCAGCGAAATTGACGATTATACCAGATTGTTTTGACAAGTCTCCACTCTTTTTTCGCACAGAATTAATTGCCTCGAACATTAATTGTTTGCGGAAAATTACATTTGGGTTTCTTCGTGTTTTTATTTGTTGTTTTTTTCATTACAGAATGGCTTTTGTTTGATTTTTTCGTAAAATATTTCATCCGAAACATTTTTGTCCGCCGAAACTTTTGACCCGAATATTTCCAACCTAGATTAAGTTTGTACATATAGAAATGATCTTTTTAACAAACAAATTTTAAGGAAAATATGATGCGTTTAAGCATGCGAATAAATTATTAAAAAAAAACTATTAAAAATGGATGGTTATAATAGTTGTTCTTCATTAATATTATGCCCTGGCTTGATATGCTCTACGGGGACCTTATAACAAGGCGTAATACTCTGCTTCATAATTAGCTGTCACCAGGCTTGCCAGATGGCGCGATATATATGGATATGTATGACCCTGTTTAGATTGGGAAGATTGAGTACGGACTGGTGAGTACCATCGTGTTTATATCAGTGTTGGCCCAAAGTTAATCTGATTAACGATTAAAAATCATAATCAAAAAATTTGATTAAGATTAATTAATCATAATCAAATTTAAAATGATTATGATTATTAATCATAATTATTACTCATTAATTTGATTACTTGATTAAGTATTAACTATTTCCAAATGATGGTAGATTGAGCTATGAAAAAGTGTTAAATTCAGATTTTTCGGGCTAGATTTTGAAAAAGTTATTATTATCAGATTTCATTTAGTTGGTTATCGTATATACAAAAGCTTACAAAAAAAAAAACAGAGATCGAAAGTAAATCTCAACCTTTTTAAAGGTCTTCAAATATCACACACCTGCTCAAATTTTTGTTTCTAATGGTCACTTAACAACCTTGTAATTCAAAATTAATTTTGTTTGGTTTCGCTCAGTGATAAACTTGTATTTACATTTTTTTAGGAGAGAAAGTAATAAAACTCGTTTAGGGATTTTTATTTTGTATTGAAAAAGAAAAAAAATGTAGTCAGTATATAAATATTGCACATGATTTTGGTGTATTTTTTAATGCTTGTTTTGTTTTTATAAGACTTAAACCAAGACGCCAAGATTTTCGCATCAGGGTGGTGTAAGAAAATGTTTTTTTGGTCTATTTCAATGAAATTGACACAGTTTCAACCTGTGTATAATAGAATTATCGAAGAAAAAGATATTATATTCTTGTCTTGGACACCAATTTATCAGCAAATTATGACACCATATAAAATGTAAGGGCATTTTTGAAATCTTTTTATTTATTTACTCTTTACAGTTAGTTTCCCAAAAAAGCAAACAGTATGAGACTTTTTAGACAATATTCTTGTAAATTTTCGAATTCATTCATCAAACTGATTACCCATACTTTATGGTCAAATTTGTTCGCAGTAATTAAAGCAACAAATTCTGTAAACTAAGCATTATGAAATCATCACCAAAATGAACATAAATACCACAATTTTTGTTGACTTTCTCTCAGATTTGCATTCTTTACAGACTTCAAATAAAAAAAAAATTTGAAAAAAAAACTTATATTTTTATTTTTAATTCAGATTTTTTTTTTTTGCAAGTATAGTTTTTAATCAAGTTAATCAATTAATGATTATTGATTAATGATTAACGCCATTAATCATGATTAAGATTAATTTTCAAATTTTGATTATTTTAATCATGATTAATTTAATCTGATTAAAATTAATCAAATTAATTAATTGATTAAAAAATTAATCAATTAATGCCAACACTGGTTTATATTACAAACTGTAAACAACAAAGCAGACTCATGAGTCCGGTGTTTATATTTTTTACATGCCTCACGAGACCTCTTACCCCGCACTTCTCTTTACTACAAACTGGCGTGAATCCGTACACAAACTTCCCAATCTAAACAGGGTCTATGGATATGTCACAGCTTGGACATGGATTGTGGCGACTCCATTGGATTTTTTTTTAGACATATTCCATAGTCCGGCCATCGTTCATGGCCTTGAAGGCGGCATGTAAGGGGATCTTTCCTTGCCAGCAAGTAAAGCCATTGTTAAAAGAGCGTTTTCCTACATGAATGTAATCAAAACAAAAAGCCATTCTAAGATTAAAGTACAATTCTTAGATCGACTAATAAGGATTAGTATTCATCTGCTGCAATAACTTCTATATTCCAACCAACCCCAAATATGCTTCAAGACTTCAATTTATTCAAATATGTACTAGCAATACTCGAATGAGGATGATGAAGATATTAGCTCATATGTGAAACTTTTTGCAATAGTTAAAATAACTTATGTACGTATACCTAAAATATCTTAAATCCAATATCGTTGCTGCAATACTACCTAGTTATTTATTGTTGTTGTTTTTTTTGTTAACTAAAATAATTTTAAAAGAATTAATGAAAAATGTTAGCTTTTTTTCTAAAAACAATAATTTTTAAGCGATTTGCAGTTTTTGCGACACTTCCGAGTTTGTTTGTGTTGATTTTGTTGGTCAATGCACTTATGTTCTTCGGCTTTCTTTTATTTTACAAGTGCATTAATAAACGAACTCAAATGTTATTCATATTTGTAAAAATACTCCAGACAAACATTCTCCCGTTGAAATCGAAACAACAAACATCCAAAAAAAAAAAAAGCTATCGAACAGACCAAATGCGTTCGCTTTCGATTAACATAACTGGATAGAGCTACTCATAGACGGAGTTTATTAATGAGTCGATAATGTTATTAATACTACGTTACCACCGGACACTAAACCGAGATTTAGCAAGATTATCTCAAATCTCCTTGAATCTCGAAGATTTACCATACAAATTTTAATCTCCTCAAATGAAGATTTAAAATAAATCTCATTAAAATCTTCTTGGGAGCATTAGTTTGTCAAATCAAAAAAAAGTTTTTTTGGGAGAATACTTGTGGGACCGACCCATTTAAACGCCATTTTCTTTCGTTGACAGAAGGAAATGTTAACAAAAACTATTTATCTCACTTCCACTTCATATCAAAAAAATGAGACATCATTTGAATGTTTTTCGATAGCCTTCTTTTTAATCTTTTTGTGCAGTGGAAACACCAAATAAATCTCATTACCTTAATATCGGTTTAGTGGTCGGTAGAAATGTAGTACAAGGGTATTCATGCAATGTCGTAAGTTTACAAATTGTGTAAAATGATAAGTTTACACGAAAGTTTGCATGAACAACCTCTTTATAAATTTGGTTTAATTGAATCAGCTGTTCGTTTATTTGACAGATTAGGTATATGACAGATTGGACGTGTTTAGATTTCGAAGTTATTTTAAGTGGAGAACTTCTGCCGTACCAACGCGAAATCGGAGCCGAATGTCTCGGAACGATTAAAAAATGTGTTACACGACAATAATAACGTTTTAAACGTAAGTCGCGTTTTAATTTGAACTACAATAGTCGTAAGCTCAAGGCAGTGGTCGGACGAAAATGAGCGAATAAAAATGCCGGTTTCTTGATTTTCGTTTACTATTCCTTTCGGAAGTGAAGAGCGCCCCCGACTGCACCTCACAATAGTTAAATTGACATTTGTTGATGCAGGAACAAACCCGTTTGGAAAAAATCCTAGTTTCTGTCTAGTTTGGGCAAGGCCCTAATAAGTTTTCGGTAGGGGAAATCTAGACAGAGAAAACTTGTCAGATACTTGGCATGCCCTTGATGGAATTCAGTACCAACAATTTAGAGGAGGAAAGCTCGTGAGGCCCTGTCTAGTAAAAACTTGTTTGACATGTTTTGGTAAGGAATCTCTTGTACACCAAAAACAAAGATTTTATAAGAACCATGCAAATTTAGCATCATACGACTTTTACTACTTTTTCATATCACACTTACCATCGGTGTGAGACACCAGTGTATTATAAGATTGTTCAACCTACCTACCTAAAAATCAAGTACACAAAATCCGGTTCTATTCTGTATGTATTTGTTATGCAATATAGAATGAAAGTTACTTTCGAAATTGAATTTTTGTATAGCTAGTTAGCCCAGAGGGTAGCGCATTTGACTGACAAACAGAAGATCGCTGGATCAAGTCCCACATAAGCCACTTTTTTTTCTGACGAGGCAAAAGGGCTCATAATCGTCAAGGCCCGTGTTCTAGCCTTTTATTATGCTTGCTAGTGCCTTGCCAGAATCTATGTAAAACTCTCTAGTGCCATGTCGAAAACTAGATTTTTTGTCTGCGCGGGAAAAAAGAGAAAGAGTGAATTAGGGCTGAATTCTGATTTTGATTGTTCAGAAAGCTACTTTTCATTTGTTAATGATAACTGCTTCTGACAGCTTCCGACTATTATACCCCGACTCCACAGGCCATGAACGATATCCATAATCCAATCTACAATCCAGTCCACAATCTCATTTATATGTATAAGTACTGCTTGGACATGGATTTTTGCGACTCCATTGGATTTTTTTTTAGACATATTCGATTGTCCGGCCATCGTTTTAAGGATCTCCCAAACCATTCGTTGACGATGAAGAAAATAACAACAGTTTGTTGATGTATGTAACTTCGTCGTTGTCAACGTATGATTCGGTTTGGGAGAAACTTTATAATTTTACCTTAATAGTTTACCTTTATAGTTAATCATTAAGGAAATGTAGAATGTCCTATTTATTTATTCTTGTATAAACTTCGTTTTAAGTCACAACTTTTATCGCCAACTAATCGCGGTGCGATAATTATAGAACACGTTCAGAGATTTTTTTAGTCCTTTGAGATATCATAATTCTGAACGCGCCAAGTCAGTCAATTTAGTCAATTTTACCAAATCATTTTCCCAAGCAAATTCGTTAGAGAATTGTATCCAATTTGTGTAAATAATCATTTCCCATACAAATGTTGACAGTTCATTAAATGGTAAACTTACGCAAATGGTGAACTTACGCAATTTGCCTAAAAAACCTCAAAACCTTATTTCCGTTATTGAGATTTTTGGTAAAGACCTGGGGGAAATTCCGTAAATTAAAAACGATTGAGCGATATCGTTTTGATTATTTCTGTCTCTATTGTTCTCGTCAAATTTTACGGAATGACCCCCTAATATCCAGTATTATTAAAATGGTCTAGATATTATATAGACAATTAATTAAAATCATTACAGCCGTTTTCGTGAAAACTTGATAAAACTGAAATAGATGTGTGACAGTACCCGTTCTAGATGAGGTGAAACGAACTCTCCTTGAGGCATCCCATAAAAACGCTTCACACGAAATTTGAAGCAGATCCATCAAACCGATAAGGCTATGCACCATGTATGTACGTACATTAGGGCTCGCAGTTTTAGCCCTATTGTGAGTTTCACCCGGAAAACATTTCCCCGAAAATGTTTTGTTCGCCCGGATTTTTAAAAGCTATTGCGAGTTTCACCCTTCATTTTACAACAAGTGTGGCCTCGTTAGCAACCAAAAATTAAGTGGAAATCTACCCGCAAATGACATGACATAATTTCATACGAAAAATGCTGTCAATAGTGCTAATAAGGGATCATTTTTCGTCCGAAACTCACAATAAGGGAAGAGTGAAATGTAATTTTTTCGGGCGGATTTTCTTTCACGCGGAACTCACAATAGGGTTGGTTATGACAACAATCACTTTTTTATAGTTCTGAATAAAACGATTAGCCTTTATTGTGAGTTTCACCCGGAAAACATTTCGCCCGAAAATGTTTTGTTCGTCCGGATTTTTAAAAGCTATTCCTTCATTTTACAAATTAAATGGAAATCTTGGCGTAAATGACATGACATATTTCAAATGAAAAAAATATGGAATATTTTTCGCCCGAAACTCACATTAAGGGAAGAGTGAAATTTAATTTTTCCGGGTGGATTTTCTTTCACGTGGAACTCACAATAGGGCTGGATATCATTATATTACTGAACCAATAATATACATCGTCAATTTCTAGCTATACGTTACAAGTTATTAGCTACGAAAGCAAGTCCGTGCGGTCCAGTCGTGCTTATTATTTTATAAAATTTTTATTGTTTGTGTATAATTGTGTTCTTGGCGTTAATTTCAACAGCTTTTGATTGGAAAACAATTACTTGGGTTGCGAGGATTTTTATTTTCTCTTTGGGGTATTCTGCTCTGCTCATGCAACTGCGTGAAGTCGCCAGACAGGCGCCATATCAAAAGTTTTCTTGAACAATAGTACCTGCGGGTTCGACGGATTATAACTTCATTTTTGGGTCGTTTGTCTCGCTCAGGAACCTCCGTAGCTCCGCTTAGGGTATGTGTAACGCTGAACGACCTGCTGTATAGCATTATCCATTCATGGATTCATGTTCTTCAAAATATACCCAAACAAAACAAAACTATTTTCCGTAATTTTCAATTTTCTCAAAAACTAGAAGTTATAAAACCATCTGGTTTAGACCTTTCTCCCTCCTATATTAAAAGGGCTTGTAAAATGTTCCTCAACTAAAGTCTGTTATTACTTTGCGGCGTCAAAGTTATCGTATTACCATTTATATGATATATGATGTTAGAAATATTTAGAAACCAGGATAGATCAAAATTTCGAGCCTGATTTGTGGTAAGGAAGAAACATCAAAGCAAAGATCAACCTTCAATAGGAGATAATTTTTTTTTAAAGCGAACACGAATAATACGAATATTTAAGATAAAATTTATTTACACAGGTATTATATTTTACAAAATTAAATGGACTTGAACCATACCATAGCCACTTTACGAATTTTGTTTTAAACATTGAGGATTAAATATAAATTAAACACATAAAAACAACCATTACATAACATGCAATTAAATGTGCTAAATGTATTTAAGGAATGAGGTACCATTATTTTGGGTAGAGTTTTGAGTTTTTTATCGCCGATCTCTGAGCAAATGACTATTCGTTAAAATATTTATAAAAAATGCTTAAGATATGTGAATGGTTTTCATTTGTTTAACATTGTTTTATAACGTACATACATTAACATTCTGCCGTCCTATCGTAATACAGGAAAAGGATTTTGTTCAAAAATCAAATAAATACCCCGATTGGCGAATGAGAATAAGAAATACACCAAAACTATTGCTATGTTAACATGTCTTAAATAGAAAAAGGAGATAAATTAAAAATATTTCGGTAAAAAGTAGGTAATTTATTATGGATAGATTGTTTAGTTATATCCTTAGAATAGAAAGATCATATTCAATGTGATGCGAATGATGAATCTCAAAATCTATCACAAAATCCATTCGTAGTGGAAAATATCTTACAAATTTTTAAATTCGTTTCTAAGAGATCTTTCGCCTGATTTGCTCGACAACAGAAATAATGAAACTGTAAGGCAAATTTAATTCATAATTAGTTAAAAAGTGTGTTTTGTAATATGCATGGGGGCACAAGATTGGGAAATATTAAGGGTATTCATGCATGCAACGTCGTAAAACACTAGATAAGTTTACGATTTGGTTAAATTTATCATTTGGTTAATGAACTTTCAACTTTTATATGGGAAATGGTTAACACAATTCGGATAAAATTATCCAAGAATTTGGTGGGGAAAATTAAACAAATTTATTTGGGAAAACCTATCCCAACGTCTTTTAGAACTAGGCGTGTTCAGAAATATATATATATATGGTATCTCTGAGAACTAAAAAAAAACTCTGATCGTGTTCTATTATAAAGCGCATCGCGATTAATTGGCGATAAAAGTTGTTATTTAAAACATTTTCGTCCGAGCACTGCCGTGAGCTTGCGACCATTATATTTCTACATTAAAACGTTACTATTGTCTTGTTACGTCTATGGCTCCGATTTCACGTTGAACACGTCTGATCTGTCACACACCTAAGCTGTCAAATAAACGAACCATCTGGTTCAATTACACAGCATTTAACCAAATGAATAAAAAGGTCGTTCATGCAAACTTTTTTTTTAAACTTATTTTTTTACACAATTTTTAAACTTATGACCGACGTGACGTTGCATGAATACTCTCATTATTTTTTTACTTATTTAGAAATTTGTTTCCTGAAAAAGTTACAGAACAACAGGATTTCATCTTTCATTCAAAAAGAAGTGTCCGTTGTCCCGTATCTACAAATAAAAAAAACTTCCCATATCAATTGCCACTCATAATTTTTAATTACTTTGTTAATTTCGATTTCTTGTTTTTTGTTTTTAGTTTTATTTCGTCCTGTAAATTACTAAGCAACAATATTAAAGTGAAACGGGCATCATCTGCAAAACTAACGCAACTATTTATTTTATTTAATCGGCCAGTCCGCAGAAGTTTTTTTTTTTTTGCAAAAATAAACAGATGAAATTTTATGATTGAAATCGATACATTGATTATCTATTTTGTATAGCAACAAAATGGCGCGGCTCTGAGGTGCATTTCACATGAACTGCGAAGTCGAATAAATCTTTTTAGGCAATTTCAAGAGGAAATATCAACTTAATTTGATTTAACTTTTTGACGAAGTGAATAAATGATCGTATTTATAAAAGTGAAACAGTAAGCACTATACGAACAATTCTTTTAAATAACATGTAATTGAATTTTAATATTTTCTACGCGACCAACCACAAGCTTTTGCGAACTGTCAATTGTTAATTCGCAATCCACAAAGTTGCGAATAAATAATTCGCTCCAATTTAGACTCAATAACCGATTTCACTTATTTATATTGTATGTGCGTCGGTGACCACTCATGTGAATTAAATGTCAAATTTCGCGACCATTCGGTATTCGTAGTTCGCAATTCGTGTCTCATATACAAGGCACTGAAATAGTGTGCTTAAGCCGCCATTTTGAAAAATCAATTTCAACCCCCAGTACACTTATCTAAAATGATATATTGCCCAAATACTGAAATTAAAAATGGCTGTTCCTGTAATTTGCGCATGTGTCAATAATATGAAAAATGACAACCGAAATGTAATCCAAGAAAAATATGTGATAATTGTTTGAAAATAAATTAATTTTGCGATTGCTTTTGTATAGTGTAAGCAATTATAAATATGAAATAGCAAAATTAATTCAAAAAAGTCAAACATGCATACATAATAATACGTGGGTGTTTTATTAGTTTCCTATTTCATATTATGATTGAAAAAAAGCCAAACCGCACAAAATCCACCATATGACTTTGGTTTCCATCCATGTGCAGAACTTAATGAACAAAAATGAAAACGCTAATCATATCCTTTAATTTATGTAATGTACCTTATTTTCAATCAATATCATGAGAACTGCTTTTTGTACAAACAATTGTTAAGTATTATTTTAATATACATACTACAACATTTGCGAACCTTGCCTTTTTAAGTTTTTATATCCAATTTCCTTAAAAATACGAACTTGATCTTGCACTACTTCTTGAACATTTAACTCTTAAACCCTACCCTGGGCCAGCGCAATTGAAAACATATACTTATCTTTTTGAATATTTTTATAACTAAGAATTCAAAGCCTGTTCCACTCGAAGAATTCACATAACTTAATAGCCGGATCGCCAGTCTCTGAAGTTTAAAATTTAGGGTCCCTAGACCCCAGGGTAGTGTAAGTATAAGTTTTTGAATTTTTTTTTTTTTTGCAGTGATTTGATTTTGATAAACTTACTTTTTTTTGTTTGCTTTATGTGATTTTGAACCACAATGGCGTTTTGTCACAATGGCGTTGTGCGCAAAATGTACTTTAGTTTATTTTTCTCCAAAAAAAAACACATTTTCATGTTGTAACGATTAAATTCATGATGCTCAAGATGAAGATGACACTTTTTACCATCAGTGGTGTGCGCTGAAGATGATAGATATGTTTATCGAAACGCGTCCATGTATTTCCATGATTTCGTTTTTTGTTAATTTATTTTTGAAAAATTTAATGTTTTTATTACAGGATAACTTTAATTTAATAATAAGAGGTAACGAAGAAAGAAAATAATTAAGGTGTAATTATTCAGGTCAATTGTATATAATGTTCCCGATAACACGATTCGTTTTTCGGTTGCTTCGTCCTTTTGACAGATTAGGTAAGGGGAGTAGAATAGGCAATAGCACAAGACGTTCCAACACTATCGCGTCAGAAATCCTGGAGCAAAAACTCCTGCATGAATCAAATGCAACCACACCTGCATTTAGTTGGCCTCAGACATGGAACAATCCAAAACCGGGAGGCCTGTCGACGTTTTCTGAAGTCAACCCGGTGAACCCCACATGTGGAACCTTAGGTGAAGCAGTTGAGTGGGAAAGTTGTGGTGCCCCTCGATATCATGACAATCGCCGGTAAAATGAAGAGTGAGGGGTGTAGAAATGTAGAGGGAAGGAATTAAGGAATGCAAATTTCAAGACTTTTTCTGGTTGAACTTTGACGTTTCTGATCTTGCAACAACAATGCTCTTCGATGTTAGCAAACAAAACCATTTGAACAAAACTGATTGAATTGAAAAATTGTTTTTCGTAATAAGATACACATAAAATTGCGAAATAAGTGATTACAAAATATTTTTATTTATTACTACTGATTTCCATGACCAAATTCCATGAACGTCAAAATAACGAATCGAAGTACGTACGTATTTTCGCGAACCGTGTAATCATGAACGTTCGTGCCTGTCAAAAAGACGAAACGAACGAAAAAACGAACCGTATAATCAGGCTCAATATTAGTGGCACGACAGCTCTCGGAGAACTGTAGGCCTAGTAAAAGATTTAACCATCACTTAGCGTATACAGAGCCGACCTATAACTTTCTGCCAAATCCAAATGGCTACAAAAACAATGACAAGAGATACTCTGGGATAATTTATCAACCAATCATTTTATATTAAATCGTTTAGATTTGAACCTTGACATGCAGCATGATAGCTCAACGCACTAACTATTCGCAATTAATTTACTTTACGCATGCAGTAAGATGAAAAGAATTAAGGTAAAATTAAGTATTTTAGAACCAGAAGTAGGAACTCGGCTCAAAAAATCAACTAACGGAAGTATTTGCACCTTTTTAATACCACCGCTAAATTTTCGTATTCAGAATTCTTCTGGAAATGCACATCAGTTTACCCTCGAGGTCAATTCCGCTCGTAATGTTAAGTTCACAAATTTTTTTTAGCCGTACTAACCGAATTTATTATTATTATTATCGGTATATCCTCTTAAATCCTTTATTATTCTCCTAACGCTCACGAGTGTAATCATCATAAAATTGATGCCCCATAGGATTTCATAGGTTATTTATTTATAAAGGGATGGCCCAATCCCTCTGGGTATCACAGAGGATCAACATTGATCTAAGTGTGACGGGAACAAGATCTACCGGCAGCCTCTTATCTAACCTAACTTAACCTAACATGAAATTGAATATTTACTGCTGATATTTGTTTATTAGTTTATCAGTTAGCCCCTGCAATGTCTCTTTGTTTGAAAAGCACATGAAACATTTTGCCGTCCACAATCTATCAGTGGAACAACTAGGAATTGAAACTCAAGTTATTGTAACGTTTTGTTCCATTTTGTCACTGCTGACTGATTTTTCAGGGCTGATTGTTGTTGTAATCTTCAGAACATTGTCAAAACTCCATTAGAAAATTTGAGCACGACTCTTTTTCCTGATTGTTAAAGGCCTCTTACGCCGCCGCGCTGAGTCACGTAGAGTCGAAATCAATCAGCTTCTCTCCAACAGCAATGTTGAGAGACAGCTTATGCTGTCATAACCAAGCGACGCATGCGCGCCAAGCGGACAAATCGAGCGAAAATAAATTTGACTCCATGACATTATTTAAAGTTTATATACAAAGATATTATGCCTACACATTTTTTTAAACAAAACAAAAAATATATAATGATGTGAAGATTTGTATAGAAAACGAGGACACCATCCCATGTTTGTTGCTTTTGCAATCATTGTACACTTTTATTAAATAAAATATTTTCTAGCGTTTTTTTTTAAGTACACGCAAACAATTATCAACTATTTTTTTAAATATTTTTTTTTTTTTTTTTTTCTTTAAACGACAATGAAGCAATCACTTTAAAAATGTAAACACACAACATGCAAGTAAAATAAACAAAAAATAAATAAATCAAGCAAAACAACATTTTATACGAAAATATAAAAATAATGAACCAAATATTCCAAAAATACTTAAAAATGTATTTTTTAAAATATTTTTACAAAAGGAAAGAATCACACAACAAATTTAACAAGATAAAAATACAAATGAAAAGCATACATATTTTTGATAACTCCGATTGAAAAAAAAATCAAAATTAAAAAAATATTATTCAGAAGTTCTTTTCTTTCTTTTTTCTATATATATTAACAAAAATGATGACAGTAATAGATTTTGTTTTAAAAATGAAACATCAAACAAAGAGTAAAAACGATTTCAATAATTTTTTTTCTATTATAAGTTACAAAACATAATGATAAAAATAAATGTGTTTGATTAAAACATTTTTTTGAGTCGGTTTAGTTAAAAACAGACAAATATTTTTTTCTTGTATTTGTAAGAAAATTAAAAATGAGCTCTGACTTGTTTATTATTATTTTTTAATATCTATAGACTATCTAAGTTGACTATATGTTCTTTTTTTTTTTTGTAAAAAATGTTTTATTTTTTTTTTTTGTAAAGAAAAAGAAAATACTAAATGAAATTCTGTTTATTATTAAAAAAAAAAAAAAAATATAAACGTGTTGGTTTTTTCATGTTTGCGAAGATAAAGAGAAAAAAAAAACATCAACATCACATTCTAAAATTTGATTTTTTAAATAAATATTAAATTAAAATTAAAAAAAATAATTCAACTTTCGTTCCTTAAATATGTTGAAAAAAAAAACATAATTATGCCATAAAAATGGAAAATTAAATAAAATATTTTTACTCCTTCCTTCGGTTTGGTGTTACTTCAACAATAATTAAAGTTAAGTTTTTTTTTTTTTTAATAATTTGAACGGATATTGTGATATTTTTTGTAATTTAAGGTTGCAAAATTGTATGGTGCAAATTTTAGTTAGAAAATGTCAACACGTTCACTAGTGCTCCCCAGCTTTGTGTTTTCTTTATTTAAATTTACATACGCTTTGTTAAGTTTTGCTTTCCTTACGATGAGCAATAATAATTATTTACGAGTGAACGTGTTAACGCAATAATTTTTTACTTTAGTTTTTGTAAACTAAACTATGCACATAAATTTTGTTCACTTTTTTGTTTGTCGTAAACTATAAAATCTATGCGGAAAATAATAGAATTGAAGCTTTACTTACATTTTCTCCTGGTCCGCCAAAACCACTTAAATTGTAATCACCCATGCCACTCCCTGAATCTTCTCTCGGCGTCCCAGGTCCTCCATTAGCGGGTGAGTTTTTCATTCCATCTAGTCCATCTCCATTAAGTACAGGTCCCATTGTGTTGGGACCCATCGGTCCCATAGGACCACCATCTGGTCCTCCACCCATTGGGAATTCCTATGAATAAATGTTATTAGGTCTCAAATGTTTACAAAATGAAACAAAAACAAAAAAACTGTGCGTGTTACAACAAAAGTGCAATATTGCACATTATTTTGGCTTTCATGATTTGACTGGTCAAAAATTGTGAGTGTGACAGCTCTAAAGGAGCGGTAAATTTACTCCATTTAATATCGTTGGGCTGGGATTTGCTTCTCTGTTTAATGGTGTTTTAAATTGGTAAATTCAGATTTCAATCAAAAAGTTGAATTTTTTTCGCGCCGAATGGAACACCATTTCGAATTGATTAATTTTTGTCATTACATTCATTTAATTTTATACCTGTGCCATAACTTCAAAAAAATCTTCATCACTTGATGCACAACAATTCATTTTAAGTCGCTTCCGTTTCAGATTATAAATTAATTATATCCTTCATATTTTGAACACCATTTTTGCAATCGAAATAAATTAAACTAATGAAAAAACACAATTCCAAACTGACAGTTCAGAATTGTATTGGTTTAAGTGTGGGGATGGGGTAATCGCCCGAAATATTAAGGTCTTTTAATTGATTTTAAATGAAAAAAATAAATCAATGCATTTACCCAATGGAGCGCAAAAATTGGAAAAAAAAAAATCGTAATTTTGACAATCCAAATAAATTGATTTGTGTTACCAATTGAAAACACAATAAGTGGTATGGCATTGCCAACATTTTTTTTTTATTTGGTGGCCTCAGATTCTACATGACATTTTTTTTTTGACTTTTTTCGTTTGCAAGCTGGTCTGGGTCTGGGGTCAACCCACACTAGTAACTTAATTATAAAAAAAAAATAAATCGGGTGGCACAACGGCTCATGAAGAACCAGGGCCTATTGACTAACAACTCGCAACCATTCCTGTGTACGCCTTTCGACAGGAATGGAAGGGACCTACAATTTTATGCCGAATCCGAACGGCTAGACGAGAAGCACTTATTCGTGACAAGTGCTTCTCTTGGAGGATTTGTCAATTCCTCGCAAGAGGCAGTAGCCCTGAAAAAAACGTTTTAGTTTTTAGGTGGACGAGGCTGGAAAGCGATCCCCGACCTCCAGGCGTGACAGTCGAACGCACTAACCATTACGCTACGGGCTACTACAACTTAATTGGTGCACTTAAAAACCATATAGATACATACATATGTACATATTTACCTAAGTGGTGGGTGGTATAGTATATATTATATATTTTATGGTGTAATAACTTTGGGTTTTTGGATAATCAGTATATAGGTAGGTATAGATATAGAGATATAGGGCAAAATGTGACATAACCTATATTTTGTACTTTAGCTAAATTTATAATGGTAAAGTTTTTATATTTTTTTTGTAAATAGCTTAGAAAATTCTAAGAATCTTACTTATAAAACTTTTTTTTCCTAACTCTTCTCGGTATGGAGGTATTAATTATTAAAGCCAATTATTTCAAAACAAACTATTGGCTAAAAAAAATACCAAAAAAAAAAAAAAAAAAAAAAAAAGTTTCAAAGTATATAAAAAGGCAAATAAAGTGTCATAAGATAAATTTCGATTTTGAAGCGATTTTGAGTGTAAGAATTTTTCAAATTAAGAAATTTTTGAGAAGTTTTTTCTTGCAACATTTTGATTTTTAACTTTTTGAAGGGTGGTTTTAAAAATCTCAAAATTACACAACATTTAAATGATGTATGGGTATATAATTTTTGGTAGAAATTTGAAATCGATATCATTGTTTTTTTTTTTTTTGTTTTAATATTTGAGTTGAAAAACATTTGTTAAGAATTTTTAAGTTTTTTTTCCAGTTTTTTTGCTCTAAAAAAACTGCTTATTGAATTCTTTTAAAAAAATGATCAGTTCACTTCGGAATCATTTTTTGTTCTTGAAATATTTGAGACGAAAATTATTTTTCAACTGTTTTTCTTACTTAACAAAAAAAAAGAGTCTGTTGAATTTTTTTTTAATATTTACCAACTTGGTATTGTGTAATTATGTGTAAAGTAAAATTAGTCTGAAGTGAATATCTTATTCCGTTCTCGAGATGTTCCAGATAAATGACATTTTACAGCTCCTTTTTAAATTGCTGTAGTAAGAAAACGGTTGATTGAATTTGTTAGAATACCTTTTCAGCACGTTATGACAATATTATCTGTAAAATAAAATTTATCCGAGTTTGATATCTTTATTCGTTCTCGAGATATGGTGGACGAAAAAAGAACCCCGAACGAACGTACATACACACATACAGACATCTTGCTAAAAACGACGAATTCTGATTCCAGAGACCTCAAAACGTGAAGTTATGTCAAAATTTTCAATTCGACTAATTGCAACAATTACAATAACTTCCAATGGGAAGTTAATAATTGAAGAAAATTTATTTGCAAAAGAAGTTAAGGTAAAATGTTATTTAAAAAAAAAATTGGTAAATTGGCCTCTAAAATGTGCTACCCGTTTGATGAAAAAATTATTTTAACATAAGGTGTCTCTTAAAAATGGTATTTTCTGCGTTTCTGTACAGATCTCAAAAAATTTCGAACTGCCATGATCAACAAAAAAAAATTCTTTGTAGGATATCAGGATTAAAATTATATGTGAATATTGGGGAGTGCCTATTATTGCAACTCTGGTCAAAAACGTGAAAGATGGCAAAGAATTTTCATTCAACAAAAAGTTTTAATTAATTTTGACTGAAAACTTGGAGGAAAACATGTTTTGGTTACACCCTGTTGTGAAAATATAATTTTTCAATTTACGATGTGCAGTCGACGCCGCTTATAGCGACCGCCAAGGGACCAGCCAAATTTGGTCGCAATAGCCAGCGGACATTATATCAGACTTACCACAAAAACGATCGAATACAAAAATCAAGAAGTACATTAGATAAGTGCTTTCAAATTTTAGGAACAGAATAATAAAGAACTTAGTTAAATTCATTCGCAAATAAAAGAATTTGTGTATTTTGTCGTCGTTATATGCAAATTAAAAGACTGCAGAATGGTCTACCTTCTCAGATGCTAACATAGCATTACAGAAGTATAAAACTTTCCATGTCTGCAGAAAAATATCATGTCCTGACTTAGAATTAAGCTTAAACAGTGTAAAATTACAATCTGTAAATCTAAAAAAACTGCTTATTGAATTCTTTTAAAAAAATGATCAGTTCACTTCGGAATCATTTTTTGTTCTTGAAATATTTGAGACGAAAATTATTTTTCAACTGTTTTTCTTACTTAACAAAAAAAGAGTCTGTTGAATTTTTTTTTAATATTTACCAACTTGGTATTGTGTAATTATGTGTAAAGTAAAATTAGTCTGAAGTGAATATCTTATTCCGTTCTCGAGATGTTCCAGATAAATGACATTTTACAGCTCCTTTTTAAATTGCTGTAGTAAGAAAACGGTTGATTGAATTTGTTAGAATACCTTTTCAGCACGTTATGACAATATTATCTGTAAAATAAAATTTATCCGAGTTTGATATCTTTATTCGTTCTCGAGATATGGTGGACGAAAAAAGAACCCCGAACGAACGTACATACACACATACAGACATCTTGCTAAAAACGACGAATTCTGATTCCAGAGACCTCAAAACGTGAAGTTATGTCAAAATTTTCAATTCGACTAATCGCAACAATTACAATAACTTCCAATGGGAAGTTAATAATTGAAGAAAATTTATTTGCAAAAGAAGTTAAGGTAAAATGTTATTTAAAAAAAAAATTGGTAAATTGGCCTCTAAAATGTGCTACCCGTTTGATGAAAAAATTATTTTAACATAAGGTGTCTCTTAAAAATGGTATTTTCTGCGTTTCTGTACAGATCTCAAAAAATTTCGAACTGCCATGATCAACAAAAAAAAATTCTTTGTAGGATATCAGGATTAAAATTATATGTGAATATTGGGGAGTGCCTATTATTGCAACTCTGGTCAAAAACGTGAAAGATGGCAAAGAATTTTCATTCAACAAAAAGTTTTAATTAATTTTGACTGAAAACTTGGAGGAAAACATGTTTTGGTTACACCCTGTTGTGAAAATATAATTTTTCAATTTACGATGTGCAGTCGACGCCGCTTATAGCGACCGCCAAGGGACCAGCCAAATTTGGTCGCAATAGCCAGCGGACATTATATCAGACTTACCACAAAAACGATCGAATACAAAAATCAAGAAGTACATTAGATAAGTGCTTTCAAATTTTAGGAACAGAATAATAAAGAACTTAGTTAAATTCATTCGCAAATAAAAGAATTTGTGTATTTTGTCGTCGTTATATGCAAATTAAAAGACTGCAGAATGGTCTACCTTCTCAGATGCTAACATAGCATTACAGAAGTATAAAACTTTCCATGTCTGCAGAAAAATATCATGTCCTGACTTAGAATTAAGCTTAAACAGTGTAAAATTACAATCTGTAAATCAGTTAAGTATAATAGGACTAACTTTCAAAAAAAAATTTAAACGGAAAAATCATTGCATAGAATTAAAAAAAAATACTTGCTGCAAGGCTTAATATTATTGAATACCTTTCTTCAAAAAAAAAAATGTAAAGTTCATAAAGAATACACTATGTTATCTAACAAAAATGTTCATACTTAACAAAATAGACTATGGGCTCAGCATTTACGGAATCTGACCAAAATCAACACCCGACATAATTAGACCAACATACCATCAAGCTGCACGACGGTCAATCAACGCATTTCTACACCAATCAAAAACATCTTGGCTGATCCGGGTTGCCTTCACTTAACGAGAGATATGAATAAATGGTTTTAAAACTTTGGACGGGTAACGTTTACTTATTTTCTCATTGACCAGAAGCAGTCAATGCCCTACCAATTGATAACAGAGACATTTTCTTATACTGAGGATTTTTTATTTTATTTTTGTGAACTTCGTATGAGTTTTCCTAAACAGCTTTAATGACTAGTTTTCTAATAATTTGTCACGGCCAAAGTCACCCCATAATTTGCCATTTCTGACTATTTTCAACTATTTTTTTTTCTCCAATTTCGATATGCATAATGTTGCATATAACTGAGTAAAAATTATTTCGTGTTTTCGGTGGCACAGTTGAAATCTTAAATCAATGACGGTCAGAACATTTTCGTATAAATATATATAATAAAAAGAATTGCCATGTCCTTATTCTTAAAGAAAAAAATATTGTAAATAATTTATATATTTTCAAATAAAGAAATTATCTATCTATATAATAAAAAAAATTCGGGGTTTTAATCAAAACTAACATTACGATGATGGAGAAGTGCGAAAAAAATTGTTCGTCAAGACGTCCGTCTGTTGTATGTGCGACTTGATTTTGATTAAACTTCGTACAGGTAATCTAGACCAATCTTTTTTCTTATCATTCACTTGCTTCTACATTTTCCCTAGACTTTATGAGGAAATAATTTAAAGAAACAAAACTTTAATTCTGTCCAACTTCTTACTTATCAAAGCCCGAAGCTTGAAGCTACATTCCGTTTTGCAGATGATATCGTAAAATCGGTAAAAAAAAACCTGTCAAAGTCGAAGCAAACTAACGCTTTGATTAAAATGCTCAGTGTTATTTTGTCTGTTTTATTTTCTAATGTGCAATATACAAGAGTCAAAATATTCATAAAATTTAAAAGTGCACTGCCCATTGGTCGCAGAGAACCTCATTTTGTTTAAATGAAAATAATTTTAATTATAAATGTTTGAATGAAATAATTTTGAACTAATGTATAAAAAAAACTCACTTTTACTAACTATAACCCCTGTTCTGAATTCCGATCGTTCGAAAAATCAGTTCGTTTTCAAATTCTAGGTGATTGGTAATACTTTTCGTTTTTAATAATTCCTTTCATTTTCCATCCGATTGAAAATTTAATTGATATTTGAGTGTTTAAATCTGAATTGAAATTGTGAAAACTTAAAAATATAAGAACCTATATTTAGTGAGAGATAGCAACTAAAAATGCGCGATGTCACTTATATTTCGTTGTTTTTAATAAATTTTATTAAGATTTCGAAAGAAAAATGGGTTGGTTATTGGCTGCTACGAAAGTAAAATCCAGAAAACACGAAAACCAATTGCGTATAGGGGTTCAATGCAAAACAGGTGTGATTTCATCAAAATGAAAGCGAATTTTATAACAATCAATTGTTTTTTTTTTTTATTGTTTTTTTTTTTATATTTTTGACAGTGTAATATATTGGAGTTGAAGAAAATTTATCAAAAACCAAAATATGCACATCGTATTATTTAAGTACCAGGAATACCCAATTCCGTTTACTCTATGTCTTGAATTCAAAGATTAAAATTAAAATGACATCCGTAGGTACGAAAGCAAAACGACCAAACTCAACAAATTAAATTAGTTTGAGAAAAAAAAAATACCGAACAAACATTTACTTCAATATTTGGAAAAAAATAATATTTCTTGAGTTTTTTCAATAATAATGACAAATTTAATTTCTACTTACACTTCCCATATTGCCACTTGGAACTGGTTTCATTAATGTGTACATATTTTCACCTCCTGAATTCGATGAGTCTGTAATTGGATTGATATAATTATATTTAATTTAGTTAAAATTACTGTATTACCTTGCGGGGATGGCATGATAGGCGTTCCGGGTCCGGGAGGCCCACTCGAACCCGGCGGTCCCTGTCAAGGATATAAAAAAAAAATAATTTTAACTATGATATTCAATAGATTTTTGATATTGTAACGATTTATAGTTCTTGATGTTTTATTAAAAAAAAAAACAGAAAAATATAGAAGTAATTAGTGTCTTGAAATGACTTTCAGTTTTCCAAAATTCGATTTTCTTTATTATTCTTAAACAGGGTGATGTCAAATGGCACAATTTTTGCAAAACACAGATACCAGAACAATCAGGATAATACGAGAGTCCCCAAGTTCTTACATATACTCGTTCACACATGTTTAAAAGCAAAAGATCTTTCGGCCCTAATTAGTGGTAGAGAAAAAATAAAATGAATACCTTTTATAAGGGGTATACAACATGAACCGTCCGAAACTTTGCAACGTCGTAAAATCGTAGTTTCCGACACTAGTTTCATGAACGTCCATTAAAGGACTTTGCAAATAATGTCGTAAGCCAATCAGCTTTTTGTCAAACGTCAATCGGTTAAAATTATTTAATTTTGATATTTTTATTGAAGTGTTTGTTTGAAGACTTTCTTGAGTTGATTCTTGAGTTATTTGGCGAAAATGATGGCACATTTATTGATGTTATTCTTTAAATTAAAGAATCACGCGTAAAACAACATAAAGATGAAATTGATGAGATTGTAGAAGAATCACTTCACACAATGACGGTATTTTGTTTGCTTTGTTTGAGGTTTTGAAAAAAATATGAAGCCATTTTAATAATGAAAGTTTGAATTTAATTTGGATCGATTTTGTGTTTTTGTTTGATAAATTGTGACTCATTAAACGTACACAGTAAGTTTACGTAATTTGTTTCCGATACAAGTTCGAGTGGAAAGTTAACGACTCATCGTAAAAGATTGTCCATACAAATTTTGACAGTTCGTTTACGACGGGTTTCCGACGTTTGCATGAAAACCCTTATTTTGTTTTTTTTTTTTTAAGTCTTTGCTGTCACCAGTAGTTCTGTTAATTTGTTTAGTGTCGTTCCTATAATTTGTATTTTATCGCGAGTAGAATTTCAGTGAGTTTCCACATAATGCATTTGTCTTCAATAGTTAGTAGTTATGTTGTTGACAGGTATGTGAGTTCTGATTATCTGACAACAATTTTGAAAAAGATGCCAAGTATGTTATCTTTCTTGTGTTGTGATCTCGGGCAGCTTTAAACCTATGCACATGCGACGAGAAAACGGGACGAGAGCGTGACGTAATTCAGTGTCGTATTTTTCAGTTTTTAAATCTTTGTTCAATTCACAATACGGCAAACAAAAAATTGAATTGAAACAAAATTAAGGTTCTCCAAAACCAACGCGAAACATTTGCTGTTAACAATGTTATTATTCGTCGGTCTTTAGACTCATATGGGAAATCGCATCCTTTCGGCGTGGGTGCTCTCGATTATCACCATGTAAATTCATTTTGACAGTTTTTGCACCCACACTTAAGTGATGCGATTTTATATATGAAATAGGCGACCGTTTGAGATAACCTTAATAAATAAAAACAAATGCTTTTCAATTACTCTGTTTGTTTATTTCAATGTATCGTCTTTTTTTATTTAATTTTTCCTACATTCTGTTTTCTAGCAAACAAATTTAAAAACGTTGTCTCGTCGCGTCTTTTTTTTTCAATTTTCCTAACTCTGGCGTGACGAAGAGAAAGGAATTGTTGTGTAGCCTCGTGTGCTTTCATTGCTTGGATTTGGTTTGACAAATAGGACTAGATCTCCTTACGTCTTTTATTGAAAACTGTTTTTGCTTCCAAATTGATTTTTTGATTTGTCTTTTTTTTTAGTTAAAATAGTTTTCTTATTACCTAATTCCTTAAGCGAAAAGTGTCATCAAGCCAATTTAAAAACAAATCTGTTCAATTAAGTCGATTAACTTTAACGTCTCCACACGAAAAGATTTTCAAAATTTTGTTCAAATATAAGTGTATAAGATAAATGAACATTAAAGGGCCCACAGAAACCACACTTGTGTCGCTGTGGCGGAATGCCACACCAATATCAATTCGTAACAATCGATTGTAATTCGTGACGAACAATTTACATATTTTACCACATTTATCTTATTTTATTATTGAAATCAACATTTTAGGATCTGAACATTAATCTGAATTAGATTTCTATTTTGCTTGGATTTTGTGAAAAATGTAGCCCTATAAATGTTTAAAATTCCATTTGCTCTTAATTCTTTGGTAGCTCTTATGTGAATAGTCCCTTAATTTAAGGTACTTAATATTATGGTTGCACCAAATAAGTACCGAAATTGAATACGGTTTGGAAACAATCTTCTGGAAAAATTGTTAAATTCGTGACAAAATGTCTTGCTTATTACTTGATTGTTTGTTATTTGATTTTTTTCGTACTATTTTTAACTATTTTCTGACGTACTAGGTTGCTTTTGAAGGTCTATTTAAACGAATTACACATAAATCGTGGTTTTTGTCGCTAAAATTTTTAATTAACAATTTTTTAGGCAGATTCTAAGTTCTTCCTGGATCTTTATCCTTATATAATTAGATTTGTCATAATTATTAAAGGTTATGGAGAAATCGTAAAAAGCTGGTTCATAAAAATCTGCACTCGTGCAGTTGCCAGAGTCCTGAAAGATCTTGGTGTACACAAATCCGTTGCCCCGGACAGTATCCGTCCCATTGTTCTAAAGAGGTGTTCTTCAACACTGGCAAAATGACTGCGTAAGCTTTTCCATCTGTCCTACTCTACTCTTCCGAGTGGAAAAATAATTTGTCCAGCCTGTCCCTTAAAACGCATATCTTCTTCACCCTCAAACTAATTGCACTTACGTCCCTTCTTTCCAAGGTCATGTAAACGCTGATGAATTTTCAGCTCAAGAAATATCTCCAAGAACGAAATCTTCTTAATGACGGGCAGTACGGCTTTCGCAGCAATAGGTCCACTGGTCATCTGATGGTTAATCTCACTGAACAGTGGCACAAATCTTTACATCGTTTTGGAGAAAGTTAGATTATTGCACTTGATATTTCAAAAGCGTTTGATATAGTTTGGCATCAAGCTCCCTTATCGAAAGTGCGCGCATTTGGTTTTGATGAATCTCTTCTTCGTTGTATTAGAAATTTACTTTCGGACCGTTCAATACAAGTTGTATTGGACGGTTTCAAGTCTGAAATTCACAAAATTAATGCTGGTGTACCCCAGGGCTCCGTTTTGTCTCCGACTCTCTTCCTTATATTCATAAATGATCTTTTGTCTTCTCTGCGACAATACGCTCAGCTTCTCATTCTCGTTTTCAAATTCAAATCCATTTGTTCGGATGTGGAACTCGAGCGGCAGCGTATGATTAGCTCATTAAATTCTGATCTCGACAGCATTGTCCAATGGGGAATCAAAAACCACGTAGAATTTAAAGCTTCAAAAACTCAATGCTGTAAAGCGAAACCTACCCCCATGCCGCTATCCATGGACGGCATTTGCATCGAGGAAACCGAACCGAGCTTGAGTATAATACTGATATATGGACAGGTGCTCCTATTACCCATCAAAGCTTTTTGGATAGAATTCAAAAAATGGCTCTGAAAATGATAGGTTATATAACAATAACGACAACAATTACATCCCTCGAACACTGCCGCAATGTCACCAGTCTTTCACTGTTCTATCGCTATTTTTATAAACAAAGTTCAAGTGAAATAGTCAGTTGCTTTCGCCCCCTTAAACAATTCAACTCGCCCCCTTAAACAATTCAACCGTAATACAGGCGCTTAAACAATTCAACCGTAATACACGCGCTTTTAGGAATGCTCATCAGTTTACCTTTGAGTCTAACTTCGGACGTACCGTTAAGTACAAGGAATTTTTCTTTAGTCGTACAGCAAGAATGTGGAATGCTTTATCTGGCCCTATTTCCACCCCACACCTCCTTTTAAATCCTTCATTATTTTCCTAACGCTCGCACTGTGCTTGTCATATAAAGGGTAGTAAAAAATTAGATCCAGGTTTATTGCTTGGTTAAGTAACGTAACTCTGGGAATATGGTTTTAGAATCAATGCTGGACTTTCATGTTGTGTAAGGAAGTTTGCCAATTCTTGTGTGGAATCTCTAAAATTTTGTTTGAATTAGATCCAAGTTTATTGCTTGGTTAAGTAATGTAACTCTGGGAATATGGTTTTAGAATCAATGCTGGCCTTTCATGTTGTGTAAGAGGAAGGTTGTCAATTCTTGAGTGGAATCTCTAAAATTTTGTTTTGACACTATTAGGTATACATGATTTTTTTCTACTTTTTTGACGTGTTAATAATCATTGAAATGGTGTGGAAGTATTTTATGAACCTACTGTAAATATAAATTAATTCGTTCACCGAAAAAGAGTTTTGTTAAATTGTATAGGACGAAGCTAGAGACATGCCCACATAAACAACAGTTTATTCGCATTAAAGTTGCGCGTAATTAAAGTGTCTCGCGGGGCTTGTAAAAAAAAAAAACTATGGTTGCCCGAAGTATGTCCCCAGGTGGAGGGCCCTGGTCCTGCGGGCCACTTAAACGGTATTTAGTGTAGGTAATGTTATAAACTGGTATGTCCTTAGTCATTTCCTTCCGTACAACTAACATTATTTTTAATTTCTTCAGACAGTTAAAGAACAAATATAATTCTAGATTTTATTTTAAGTTTTGTAGATTATGTAATTTGAGATATTGTCCACTCGAGATTTGTCATAGATAATGTCATCATCACAAGTCAATCCTCCTTTTCCACCACAGATTAATTAAATCTAAACTTAGATAAACTTTCGGTGTAAACATAGCATAACTGGCTGAACACAATAGATTGCCGCATCAAGAACTGCAGTTGCAAGTAGAACAGGTTGTCAAAAAATATCGTATGCTCTTTTTTCTATGTGCCCACAATGCAGCAGTACAGCTTGATCATTTTTGTTAATAAATTCCAAAATACATGCCTCTTATTTAATTGCTAAATTATTTTTTCACATTCGTTCACTTTGTACGATACGAAGCCATGATGCGATAGCAATCAATACCTTATTTGCCGTAACTCTATGGGAATTCTCGTCAACTTTCATGACTGAATCATTAACTGTTTTTAAAGCTGTTAAAACGGTATCGCAACTCAATTCTAAACTGACATTCTAACTGTGATACCTAGTCATATTCAGCCGAAATCACAACATCAAGCATAAAACCCTATTCTGCTATTCATCGGGGGGAATTTTGCTTGAATTTTCACTTGTTACTATTCTGCTATTCATTGAAGTGAATGTGGATTTACGTCCGCAATGTCGGTAGTACGGTGTGGTATTCTCTTATTTACGTGAACGGACTCTTTATATACAATTCAGATCCGCATATAAAATGTCGCGGGTTTTCAATCTGCTTAGTGCTTGGTAAAATTTTAGTAGAAACAATTTTTTTTTTGCTTAATTTAGAATATTTTTTTTTATTTGGAAGTGGGAAAAAAATCCAAAACTGTCCATAGATTGATAGATTTTTTTATTGAAAGTCAAAATAAATACAAACAAAATTAAGATATCAATAAATATGGCATGGCATTTGAGCCGTCAGCCAGAGTTATGTTACATTTGATTACAAAGCAAAAATAAAACATAAAAACAAATAAATGCAAAAACTTACAATTAAGTACAAAAATCAAAAAAAAAAAAAGGAAAAAAAAAAAACAGTGTGTTACTTGTATTAATCGAACTATCCATATTTGTCTTTTTGTTTTTATTTCTTTTTTGATAAAAAAAAAATCAACCAAAACAATTAATTGAAACTTCTTATGATTTTCACATGCACAGGTAACAGCTGTTTGAGTGAATGTCAAATTGGCTTGGGATAATGTAGTTCACCCGACGGATAGCAGAATGGAAATACAGAGCGAAAGGGAATCGAATTGGTGAATCGGATCTACGGTTCACGGGAATAGCAGAATAGGGCTGATAATCTTCAATATAAGAGCCCTTCTCATAAGGAATTCAACATTTTTGAAGATATTCACATTGATTTCGCCGATAAAGAAGTATAACTTTGTAATATACAGTAAACCCGGATAAGTGCCTCACCATAAATTCGCCGATTTGAAACGTACTTTTCCGGGTTAGGCAGTTATAAAAAGCCGCTTAAATGCTCAAAAACGCTTATCACTTTTTTACAAAATAAAAAAAAAGCTCTTCATTGACAACAGAAAACCAGTGACTTAAATCCAGTAGTTAGCAGTCAGCCTCACCATTATGTTAGATTAATGGTATGTCTTTTATCCGGGTTTGCTGTATTTACTTTTGAAATATCTTTATACCAAAACCTCTTATGTAGGGGAAACTATAATAAATAATAAAAAACAAAAAAAAATGAAAAAACGTGTAAAGTTGAAGAATGTACAACGGGCAAATCGGCCCGACTCGCATCCATATCAGAAGCGGCTGCAAGACCAAGAGTTTTTCGAAAACCGATAAGAACAGGGTGTTTTTGATGACATATAGGTTCGCCCCAGTGCGTTTTTTGAAAAACCTGAACTAACACTGGTGCGCTCATATTCAACGAATGAAGCTATTTTCAAACTTGATTTGACAGCTTTCATTTCATTTCATTTCACATGGTGTGTATATCAACACAGCTTACTTTCTACCTGAATTTATTTTTTATATATTTTCTAGTTCAGAAAGATTTAAAATCTTGTAGTGCAATGTAAATCAATGTAAATAAAATTAGAGAGTGATTTTGAAAATATTAATTACGAGAAAATTTGTATAATAGTTGTGAGAGTGAAAAGAATAGATAGAGAACAAATCACTTCAACTATAGGGGCCGTGTTGAATTTTTTCGACAAATTTCATTAAACATAAATTGTATTGAAGGTAATTCGGTCCAATGTCGTTAATAAATATTAAACCCACGAAAACTACGATTGTACCATTTACCAAAAAAAGTTTTCTACCGCACTTGAAACATATACGGTTGGCTGGCGAAGTAACCGAAACGTAAAGAGAGGTAAAATACTTAGGAATCACACTAGATAGTAAATTCCTCTGGAACAAACATGTAAAAATAACCGTCGGAAAAGCCACAAAAGCCCTTACGATATGCAAGAGACTTGCAAGAAAATCGTGGG
Organism: Melangyna quadrimaculata; assembly: GCA_949320155.1. NCBI lineage: Eukaryota > Metazoa > Arthropoda > Insecta > Diptera > Syrphidae > Melangyna > Melangyna quadrimaculata. The sequence continues at coordinate 12,874,083 of OX439486.1, forward strand.
TTTGCAAACCTAACATCCTCAGATGGATGTACATCATGATGGTTAGACCCTTCATTACCTATGGTGCGATTGATTGGCAGAAACGAACCGAACTATAAACTATATTAGAAAAGCTCTACAAAACATTACAAAGACTCGCCAGTTAAACATTATGCATAACTGGAGCATTGATAACTTGCCTACAGCCGCTATGGAGACTATCCTCCATCTGTCCCCTCTACACGAGGTTATTGAAAGTGCTGCAAAGGGAACCATTATGAGATTTGCCAAGGAGGGAACGGGAACTGGCAAGTCTGAGGGAAAGAGACCGCTTTCCAAAGTCTTCAATAACCAACCTTATTGACAATCGAGAAATTGTAATATTAAAAAACATGACTTCGTGAAAAAATTTCAAACGAAGCTTAGTTGCAAAAAAGACTGGGTAAGGAAAACAGTTAACTCGCTCTCAAAACTAATGCCATCAAGTGGTACACTGATGGATCGAGAAAGGACTGGTGCAGCAATTTCTGGGCCAAGAACCAAACTTTTTTTTACCGATGGAACAGTCTTCTAGCATTTTCCAAGCTCAAGTACAAGCGATAGGAATATGTACAGGTCAAAATCTCGAACCTTGAGCCTACTAAGTAGTACCATATGCAAGTTCTATAATACAGATGAGGAAACGCCAGAACAAAAATGTAATACACTCATGCATCAAAGAAAAAAGCACCTGGGACGATACCAGATAACACTTTGTGGTGTTTCAAAATCACAGTAATCCGAAATTCGCTGTACTTTATATTACGAAAAATTACTGACTAACTACATAGTTTCTTAGAAACATATGAAAAACTGTTTCCTAACCAGGTGCTTCATAACAAGGTCCAAGTGCTTCATAGCTAAGTGATTCACAACTAAATCCTTCAACAGACCCACTTCTTTCGGGGTGTGCACTCTTGTTTCCATTTTCATCGGTATTTTAAAATTTTATTCACTGATAAATATTTTTTTGATTCTGCGTCAATTTTGCAGATCTATATTTTTCGTTGGATCTACCCCTCTTCTATTAGCACCAGTATAATCGACCGTCATCCGTTTAAAAACTTCCAACTTCACAGAATCGAATTACACCAATACCATGAAAACAAAAAAAATCTATTTCAAGTCGCATTGTATTCGAAACCAAAGGAAAACATTAATTTACTATGCTGGCCAGTGCGTTCATCTTCTTACACTTCGCTTAATTCAACGGAAGTCTCACGTATTTTGGTACTACACCAACTGTTAAAATTTGATTCACGTTTTTAGCTCAAATATGGGTTGCGGATTTTATACTTGTCAACCGTACCTAAGGAATGAAAGGATTTTTGTTACTTAATTTTCGCTTTCTGAATTAAATCCTGCTTCATAAGGTTTTATGGAGAATATGTAATTTATTTATCGGGAAGAAACGAAAATACCAATTCAATTGCGGATTTTATACTTGGCAACCGAACCCAATGAATGAAAGGATTTTTGTTACTTAGTTTCCGCTTTCTGAATTTTATCTTGCTTCATATGGTTTTATGGAGAATATATAATTTATTTATCGGAAAGAAACAAAAATACCATATCTAACTGTGTTAAAACCAAAGTACAGAAATAGTTTTTTATGACGAACAGCGAGTTCCTTCAATCCTAATCCAGCAAATATAATGAATGAAACTGAGCTAAAAGAATCGCTTCCTGGTTTGAAAAAAAAAAATAGCTAATTATCAGTTTGCAGTCATTATTTCTCAACTGAAATAATAATGACCAGCGTTTGGTTGCTCGCATTTTTAATTAGGAGTACAATTCTTGAAGTCCATCTGTTCAATCTATTTATCTGTGATAGAAGATAAAGTAAAGAATTAAATCTGATTTAAATGGACTGTCGAATTTAATAATGCGACTTAAATTTAAAAAAATTAACATAATAATTATGTACCAGGGTGAATATTTGAAAATATTAATGTTCTGGGTTCCATCCCTTTTAGTACTAAAAAAAATAATAATATCCTAAGAGTATTAAGTTAAATGGGTTTCATTCTCAGTTCTGAATGAAACCCATTTAACTAAATACTCTTAGGCTATTATTATTTTTTTAGAACTAAAAGGGATGGAACCCAGAATATTAATATTTTCAAATATTCACCCAGGTGCATAATTATTGTTAATTTTTTTTAATTTTAGTCGCATTATTAAATTCGACAGTCCATATAAATCGGATTTAATTCTTTACTTTATCTTCTATCACAGATAAATAGATTGAACAGATGGACTTCAAGAATTGTACTCCTAATTAAAAATGTGAGCAAGACAAACGCTGGTCATTATTATTTCAGTTGAGAAATGATGCCACTTTAAAAAAAAAAAAATAATACAGCCGTAATCTCGATCTAAAAAGGTACATCGTCATTGCCGTGACGTCTCCCCATGCTTATTCACCTCACTCAATGGATTTTAGCAACGATATTAAAAACGATACAAAAAATCTAATAATGCAGTTCGATTGACAGGAAAATACCCCTTATACAAAAATATTTATCATATTTTAGGCCGTGTGTCAATTGCGTTAAAATGTTGGTTAAATTTGATCCCAGTTAAATTTGATCCGTTTTTATAGGGGTGAATAAAATTGAAGGGTTTTGCTGTGTCAATTGCATTAAATGGTATTTTTTAAAACATAAAATTCCCATCGACGTTCCTTGCGTTATGGAACCTATCCGAGACGGTGGATACCTTGATTTGTTGTTGCAATAGCTTTTTTCAGAAGGAATTACAACACAAATCTATTCAAATTGCTTTGGATACGATCTTGAACGCGGAAATTGCATTTTGATAGTGGCAGTCATGATGAACCTAATATACCTGGACTGCTAGTCGATCGCCATTCTCATTTGTTAAGCATGACACACAAGACGTCATTTTCAACTTTTGGTTTGCATTATAATAATTTTGCATTTGAGTGTGAATATGTTTCTTTGTTCATTTTATATATTCAAAATATTATTTGGAATAAGAATTTTGTGTTTTCTTATTCAATAAAATACTCGGAATAAACCATTATTGTCGATTTTTTATTTATTCCGAATTATTCGAATGGATCTTTCATTCCATCTGAAGCGCGGAGTCAAAAGAATACCAAGACAAAAAACTCAATGCTCATGCGGTCCCTCATCTAAGTACTAACCGCGTCCGAAGATGCTTGATTTCGGTGATCGAACGACAACATGTTTTTGTTTTTTTTTTTTTTTTTTAATCGATATTTTCCGTAATGTCTTTCGTAAAAAGGCAACGAATCCTTTATTAATTAAAAAAAAATAATTGTCCTTGCTTTTGAGAGGCGAGAACGATAAATGAAATCATGGTCGTCCTATTTATCGATACCAACACGGGGAAGCATTTTATATTGCCGCCTTTCAAGGGATACATTTTCTTCCTCTGCATCATCTTCGCTGCTCCAAAAATATGACGCCCAATTCTCTCAGAAGTAGGTAATTTGCACCAAACTTTTTTTAAAACAGAGCTCTATTTTTATTTGATTATTAATTATTTAAAAATTTTTTATCTTTCGAAGTCAAAAACGAAAAGTTTACACAACTAAATATCATGAATGAATAAACAAAAATGATGAAAATTCCCAAGTTTACTCGCTAATAACCTTTCCACTCTAGCCCACTGTGTATTAATACATGTCAAATTGAAAGTGGGAAAGAATTCCACGTGACTGCCAAATTTGTGGGAAAGAAATGACTTTTCACATTTTGCTTACACACTTGCTTGTATTAAAACATTACCTTAACCTAAAAAAATAGATAGAATGTGGGATAGAATGTCAAATCGTGTGGGATAGAATGTCGGGTTGTGTAGGCTAGGTTGTCATATTTTGTTTCCACACTATTCTACACAGTTTGTTTCCCACTTTTTTGACATATATTAATACAGAGTGGGTTAGTGTGGAAGGCCTTAACTTCTACTATTTCGTTGATCAACTCTAGAGTTAAAAATCAAAAGTTGAAAACGTCAACTTCGAGTGAATAAAAACTACTTTTCTAGTTGACTGTAAAAATCGCAAAGTTATGTTCAACATTGAGTGAATAAATTAGGCCAAAGTCGTTTTCAAATTGCCGCTAGTGTATCGATTTTTTTTAATAAAGGGAACCATCGTGATGTTAGCTCCTAGCAGTCCAGGTATAATAGGTCGATGGTGTAAGTTATGTGCAAGAAGCTTTATATAAACGTCAAAATTTATCCACTTGTTAAGATTTAAACGAGCTCCTGAGCAGGTTAAATTTTGACGACTGTATTCACCTCAGTAATTTCAAAATTTAGCCATGGGATCAAATTTAACGCACTTTTAACGCAATTGACACACGGCCTTAGGTGCTACATTAAGGCCTAGCTTTTCAGTATTGGGTTCCGAGTTAGCTAACTCTGGAAAAAGGTCTGTCTACAGTTACGTCAGGAAGCTGTTTCTTAATTGATGATGAATGCCGAATGCCTTAAAAACACAGTGATAAAATATCATACACATTTTTTGTGTTCATCCAAAGTTAACTCATCAAATTTTGTTAGTTAACTCTGGTTTAACTTTAACTGGTCCTACGAAAAAAAAGAGGTGATTTGTAAGTGTCCCCAATAAAATCATCATTTCTATGCTAGTAATTAAAACCAAAAAAATATGTATAAAAGTGCAAAAGAGAAAATTGATTTTTGTTTTTTGTTTAACGGGAAATGTTTCCCCTGCGCAATTTATTAATTTTTAGTCTGATAACGTAATAACAATAAGTATAACTGAAATGTGATTTATTTCAAGTCAAATCCAAAGTTTTATGTTTTGTCTACCCAATTCGTCATTCCCGTGACGAGCGTTTTTTTTTTTCAAACAGCAGTCATTTTTGTCTTTAGCAAGCACCTATGTATATAATAAGTTATAAATAACATTTGATTTACAATAACATCGTTTTAGTTTTCATAGAAAAACCTTTCGGTGCCATTTCCGTGACCATAATTCCCGTAATTTTCATGATTTCTATGCAATTTCATCTAATACGGTCCCTTCCTGCAAAATGGGTATTATAGAGTTTAAGTCATTTTTTGGGGCCCAAAATATTAATATTTTCAAATATTCACCCACCAACATTATGTAGTTTTATTGAAAATATGGAAATAAGGATAAAATTTAAGTTCAATTACAATTTTTATTGGGAAATTATTAACATTTTAAATTGATTTTTTGTTAATCTATTCACATTATTGTGCACAATTATTTGTAACGAGCTGCTTTGCCTTTACGGTCCATGCTGGCAACTTAGAAACCCCTAGCTCAGTGGTGGTCAAGGTTCTTGGACCTCGAGCTCACTACAAAATCAATGCGCGAGATATCAAACTTTACCCTCCCTACCATGGTTACTCCCTCGCCAGAGCAACCCCTTAATTAGGCTTCTTCACCCCCTTCTACATCATTCCCTTTATCTCATCCTTCTCATCCCAAAATTAAACTTACTCAAAACTCATGTTGTTATGTGTATGTTCAGAAAAAATCTTTAATATTATAAATCATAATTTTTTTGTTTCTTTCACTGTAATTGTTTACAATATATTTTATTTCATATTTTTATGCTAATTTATAAATTTATTTTAAATGTAAATCAAAAAGGTTTTTCTTCGATTTCAGTGCAAATTTAAAATTATATAATATTAAAACCAGTTTAATTCACCCTTCGGTAACCCTGATGCTGATAAAAAGAAAATTCTTTCTCTTTTTATTAAATCGTTTTCGATTTATTAATTAAATTGGGATTTAAAATCCTCTTTTCACTCTTCTCTCTTTCACTTTGACTGTTTCTTTTTCTAGTTTAGCATTAATCCCCCGTTCAAACTCCCCCTTCAATCCGCGTATTATTTAATTTTTTTTATGTCATATATATGTATATATTAAGGTTTAAAAATACTTTATTAATATAATTTGGTATAATCACTAACTCACCCTTAAAGTCCTCTTGTAGTGGCCACTGCAACGGTTTTCTTTCAAAGATGTATATACCCTTTTTTTTATTATAATGTTGCCCTTGTGCAACTATTTTAAACACTTTTCTTTATATGTAGATATATATGTATAATCCGGACCGAGACTTTACGGTACGTTTCGCGATTTAATAAAAAAAAATGAATCCTCTGTTCGCAAGCTCGAAAGCACCGTTAGATTAAAATTAACACTTGTAAAAAAAAGAAATCGAAGTTTTTAAAAAAATTACGTTAAAAATTAAAAAAAAAAAAATTCAAATCAGGTTTATGTATTGAATCTTTATCGCCGGACTCGAACCTTCGCACCCTGGATGATAATCGACCGCCTTACCCTCTACGCTATACTAGCATGGGACAAATAGGTCACTTGATTTAGATTAACATTTTACCTTCACAGGATATAGCCAACATTTTATTATTTTCCACCCCGTGATTGTTTGGATTAAAACTTTTTTTTTTTTGTATAAATTCAATTGCAAAAAGCAAAATTGTAAACCACTATGTAAACAGAGAAAAGAATTATCAACCGTCTGAGTCGATGGAAAATGATCGTTTAGTTCTGCAATTATTCTTTATCCTATCACTAATCGGCATTGGAAAATTTGCAGAAATTTAAGCTTTTATTTTTTTCTTAATTTCCAAGATCATTGACTTCATTAGCTACAAAATTTCACTCTCGAGTGAAAATCCACAACAGTCTTGCCCATTCAATTTTCTTTTCTTCAAAGTTGCGCCGAGAAAATCTGCATAAGAGTTTTCTCGCTTAGCAACTTAAGAGCTCTTTCCGAGACTAGACTGCAAGAAATCTAGTACATTTGCCATCTTTCTGTTTTCTAAGCTCTTCCTAACTTGACTTTTGACATTGCCTATTCCCATGTTTGTTTTCATTTACCTCTGCCCGGTCGCGTTATTAAAATTTTATTTTCGCAAAAAAAAAATTTCTTTTATCTATTAAAAATAAATATTAATGATATAAAAATATCAAATTCGGTATCAGGGCTTTATAATAATTTACCGTGCCGGTGGTAAAAGAGAAGGGTAGATGGTAATTTCCCCTCTTTGTCAATGCTCAAGTGCGATAGTGCGAAACGTTGAATATATTTGATTTTCTTTTAAAACGGTGTTGGTTCCGTTAAGTGATCTGCCGAAAAATGAAAACAAACAATCAAATTAATACGGTAAAAAAAAATGTAAACAAACGAAAAGTAATACCATTCGGAAGTTATGTTTTGCCGTCGGCAAAACGAGATCGGGAAAATAACTAAATAAAGTTAAAAGAAATCGTTCGAATGTGTTTCTTTAGATTTTCTTTTTCAGTTAAACGAGTTATAATCGGTCAGCTTGTGTCTCAAAAAAAAATATTAATATTAATTAAAATAAATTGCCAGTATAACTAAGAATTAAATTAAAGGCTTTCGTTTACATCTTTAAACGTGGGTCGCGAACCCATTTATCTAGTCGGGCTGTAAACCATATCAGATAAGTTAACGAATATTTTTCAATTAAAAATCGATCCTTTGTGTTTTCTATTTATTTGCAGGGTACTTACCGTCGTATGTCATTGGCATGGAATATCCCTATGGGTTTACCAGCTCTAGTTTCCAGTTCATACATGCAATTGCCTATGACTTTTCGCACGCGAGATTTTAAAAATTTTGGAAGCAATTTGGCATTGACACCCTGGACAAAATTACTTTGCGAGAAGTTTCGGTGGAATACTTCTTGGCCTTCCCGATAACCCACGGGTTTGGATCTTGAATTGTAAGTATTTTTTGACTTAACGTGTGCCCTGAATAAATTTTCCGACAACTTCTGTCTGGCCAACGTTGTTTTAAGTGCTTTCCGCTGGACTAACAATTCCGGGTCCTCGAGTGCTTTTAAATCTCGCAGTATCCGATACGTAGACCCATGAGATATCATATTTTGCCCGAAAAGAGCATAGTACGGTTGACAACCGATAGAATCGTGAATATCTGACCACAAGGCACATGATATACTGGATAGATGTACATCCCAGTCATTTTGCTCTTTTGATATCATGACTCTAAGCTTACTCAAGACACTTCGGTTTACCCGCTCGGAATTGTTAGCCTGCGGTGAATACAACGCCGTTCGCACATGTTTTATGTCATAATTCGACAAGAAGTTTTTAAACTCATGGGACACGAACTGACGTCCGTTGTCGGAGTGAATTCATTCAGGGGTGCCGAAAGTATAGAAAATTTCTGTTTCTAGAAAGTGTACTATCTTTGAAGACGTGGCCTTAGACATCGCTTTTAAGAAAACAAATTTCGTGAAGTGATCCAACACAATGAACACATACATGTTTCCTCGCTTCGTACGTGGATACGGTCCCAAGAAATCGATATATAGTCGTTGAATAGGCCTTTCTGTCACAATCTGCTTGGTGATGGGTGGACGAAGAGTCGTGTTTGGAGCCTTAACCATTTTACACGTTTCACACTCACTAACAAATGCCTTGATGTCCGTTACCAATTTAGGCCAATAGTATTTTTCTCGTATTCGAACATATGTCTTAGCAAAACCACTATGACAACTCAACTTAGTATTATGAGACAGTTCAATGCATTTGCGAGTGAGTGCTTCTGACAACCATAAACGCCAAAGCGAATCCTCCTCGTTCACCTCACCAGTCCTGAACCTAACTCTTTTGTATTTAAATTTTCCCGATACAACTAGGTCAGGAAGTGCAGATTGATTAGAATTGATATTCTTTCTCAATTGGGTATATTGTTTCGAATCAAATTCAACGGAATCGAGATCAATCCCACCATATATCAATGCCGAAGAAAACTCATCAAGCTCATGATCTCCCACGGTTACTATCTCAGAAATCTCTTCCATGTCCATACGAGACAGAGTATCTGGTACCACGTTGAGGGATCCCTTTCTATGTTCGATCGAAAAATCATAGCCTTGGAGCTCCAAACTCCACCCAGCGAGTCTTCCACTCAGTTCTTTCATTGACATCAACCATTTCAGGCTTGAATGGTCCGTTATGACTTTGAAAGGTAATCCATCAACGTAGGGCCTAAATTTTCGTATGCTCATCACTGCTGCAAGACATTCCTGTTCAGTAACCGTGTAGTTTTTCTGTGCTTTGTTAAGCTTCTTCGACATGTATGCCAACGGTCTCTCGTTGTTGTTCTCATCCAATTGAAAAAGGACACCACCTACTCCTTCCGAAGACGCATCACATTGAAAAGTAAACGGTTTAGTGAAATCAGGCTGCGACAAAACCGGTGCCGAGGAGAGTGCAGTCTTCAGCCTATTGAACCCCTCCAGACCTTCAGATGTTGGCTCAAACTTCTTTTTCTTTTTGAGGTAATCCGTTAAGGGAGCTGTCTGATCAGAATAGTTCTGAATGAACCTCCGATACCAACCAGTTAAACCCAGAAATCTCCTAACCTGTCTTAGGGTCGTGGGGACGGGAAAATTAACCATTGCCTCGATCTTTTCAGGATTAGTTTTTAAAGTACCTTGGCCGACGATATACCCGTGATACTTTATCTCCCGCATGCAGAACTTGCTCTTGTCAAGATTGATAGTAAGATTTGCCGTGCGAAGACAAGCAGCCACTTCGTTAAGGATCCAAATATGAGATTCGAAATCAGCCGTGCAAATTAACAGGTCGCCTAAGTAGACAAATACATTTTCACGAAGTGATCTGGAAACGACTTGATTGATGACCCTACTCATAGTGGTATTTGCCAATAAGCATCTTTCAAGTCGATTCCCGTTATAAAATGCGTGTCCTTGATTCGGCTGAGTAGTCCCTCTATATGCGGCAACGGATACGCATCCTCAACGGTGACTGCATTGACCTTTCGGAAATCCAGACACAGGCGGACTTTGCCTGGTTTTCTTACTAACACCACAGGACAACTCCAAGGTGAATTACTGACTTCAATAACTCCAAGCTCCAACATACGGTCCAACTCTTTGTAAACTTCTTCCTGACGAACCGGAGACAATGGATAATGCCGGGATTTGATCGGAACCGCGCTTCCCGTGTCGATCATATGACAACCAAGAGGTGTCTTACCCAGCCCTAGCACGACAAAGTAAGGAAATAACTTTTTGGTTTTCTCTAGCTGAAAACTTTGTTCGGGAGAAAGTTTTATCAACTCAGCCTTATCCTTGAAATTTACTTCATCCTCAATAGGGCCGACGTCGGCTTGAATTTCACTTATTTGTGGCATAAGATTGAAGTCCCGCCAAAAGTTCATCCCCAAATACAGTTTTTGAGTGAGGTTTGGGATCAAGTAAAAAGAAAGGCGCTTTGAAATGCCATTGTACTTTGTCTCGATATCACAAAATCCTACTATATCGTGAGATTTACCATCAGCCGTTCGTACAACGTTTCTATATGGCTTTATTTCGGCGCCAATTCTTTTTACCAAATCCCAACACTCCCTGCCTAGCACCGATATGGATGCCGCACTATCTAACAACCCAAGAACTGACTCCCCTTCTAACAGGACATCCGTGTACATTCTGCCGTCAGTATTTGAAGATATAATGGTTTCCACAATCTGTTTTTGGACTTTTCTTGATTACGAAACCGACGTCTACATTTTTTTACATGAGCGCTAGCAAAACCATTATTATTCCCGAAAATTCGAGATCGAATCTTATAATAGTTTTGCTTTCGCTCGTGGAGGGACTTTAGCGCATAAGTTTCAACAGGATGAGATTGAGGACTTAGAGAACTGATAGGATTCTCTCGTTCCAAGATCTTAATTGGGGCACTTTCAACTGCTATTTCTGCGCTAGAATCCAAGTTTGGTTGGTTCTTTAGTTCTGTGGGTGCTCGGGCTTTGTTTTTCGAGGAACGAATTTCCCCACTCTTCTTTTCGTCGCTCGACACGTTTCACGAGTGCTTACCGCACTGAACAGTATTTACTCCCTTAGCACCGCACAAAAAACAAAATAACTTTCGAGTTTGCGATGGGCAAAAATGGTAGGCATGGCCTTTTTCATCGCCATTCCAACAGATGTAGTTGGCAGTCGAAATAGGCTTTCGTCTTGCCGAAAAGGCCGCGAATTTCTCCCCGTCTTCATCAATTTCTTGAAGATCTTCCTCAATTAAGATTTCATGAACTGTTTTATGGGCAGAAGTTCGCTTCGCCAAAAATCTCTCGGCTTCTCTGGCTTTATTCCTCAATTGCTCCAGAGTTTTTACTTCAGACGATAGTAATATCGCACCTATTCTGTCTTTGGCGTTATTACGAATAACGTCAACCATTTTCCTATCATCAAACGGTTCTTTTAATCGATCGTTTAGAAAAACAATGGCCGTATAAAAGTCGTCAAAACTATCTTTGACCCCTTGCTTGCGCGTGAGCAACTTCATGTATATTTCAACATCACTTTCTAATTGCCCAAACTCTTTTGTCATTTCAGATTTGACATCAGCTAATTTTGCATCTGGATTTCGAAACAAAAACGACCAAAATCATTTGTTGGCCTTACCTGTCAACAAAATGTGAAAATTTGCCAACATTTTCTCATCGCTATATCTCGAAGATTTTTGCATGTTCTGCAGTAGTCCAACGCGCTTAACATCGATGGAGAGATGGAATTTGTGTGCACTGGTGTTGCTGGGAAATTTTCACCAACTGCCCCTATGTCGGCGTTAGGCTGGTTACTTCTGGGTGCAGTATTCTGCGTTTGAGCTGGTATGTGTAAATTTTCCACTTTTTTACTCACATTTAGGTGTACTAAGATTGAATTTAACTATTGAATCTAATAATTTACTTCTTTCTTTACTTTAACTATTGAATATAAAAACTTCCGACAAACCATTCATCAGTGAAGACATCTGCAGACTTCGAGAAAAAATCAAAAATTGTATGGAAGGATCTCCGAAGACGCCTATTGCATCGACGGGTCTCTTCGATGTATTCGTTTAAATGTAAAAAAGTGGGAGTAACGTATCCTGCTATTTGGGTATCTGTAAGACCGATACCAAAAGACTCAAATTTTGTATCCCATACTTTGTCTATGTATTTGTATGTTGTATGGTTTCACCTTTCTTGCGCAACGCGGTACCAAGTGTTTTTCACCCAGTCACCGGGACTCACAAGAGAGGTGTAACCAAATTTGATCTATTAAAATTGAAATGAAAACTAAAAATTGAAAAAATGGAAATTTAAAATTATTGAATTAAAGATTTGGAAAAAAAAACTAATTAATAGAAAGTGAATTGGCTCAAAAAAAAAAATATCTATAGCCGCACTATCTTAAGATAGTGGGCTCCACGTTGCGGGCGCCATTTTGTAACGAGCTGCTTTGCCTTTACGGTCCATGCTGGCAATTTAGAAACCCCTAGCTCAGTGGTGGTCAAGGTTCTTGGACCTCGACCTCACTACAAACAAAATTTATTCTTGCCAGACTTGCATCCAGGTGTTATCGATGCGCGAGATATCAAACTTTACCCTCCCTACCATGGTTACTCCCTCGCCAGAGCAACCCCTTAATTAGGCTTCTTCACCCCCTTCTACATCATTCCCTTTATCTCATCCTTCTCATCCCAAAATTAAACTTACTCAAAACTCATGTTGTTATGTGTATGTTCAGAAAAAATTTCTTTCAGTGTAATTGTTTACAATATATTTTATTTCATATTTTTATGCTAATTTATAAATTTATTTTAAATGTAAATCAAAAAGGTTTTTCTTCGATTTCAGTGAAAATTTAAAATTATATAATATTAAAACCAGGTTAATTCACCCTTCGGCAACCCTGATGCTGATAAAAAGAAAATTCTTTCTCTTTTTATTAAATCGTTTTCGATTTGTTAATTAAATTGGGATTTAAAATCCTCTTTTCACTCTTCTCTCTTTCACTTTGACTGTTTCTTTTTCTAGTTTAGCATTAATCCCCCGGTCAAACCCCCCCTTCAATCCGCGTATTATTTAATTTTTTTTTATGTCATATATATGTATACATATATTAAAGTTTAAAAATGCTTTATTAATATAATTTGGTATAATCACTAACTCACCCTTAAAGTCCTCTTGTAGTGGCCACTGCAACGGTTTTCTTTCAAAGATGTATATACCCTTTTTTTATTATAATGTTGCCCTTGTGCAACTATTTTAAACACTTTTCTTTATATGTAGATATATATATATAATCCGGACCGAGACTTTACGGTACGTTTCGCGATTTAATAAAAAAAAAATGAATCCTCTGTTCGCAAACTCGAAAGCACCGTTAGATTAAAATTAACACTTGTAAAAAAAAGAAATCGAAAAAAAAAATTACGTTAAAAATTAAAATAAAAAAAATTCAAATCAGGTTTATGTATTGAATCTTTATCGAACCTTCGCACCCTGGATGATAATCGACCGCCTTACCCTCTGCGCTATACTAGCATGGGACAAATCAGTCACTTGATTTAGATATACACACAAGCACCTATATATATTTTCATAAAAAGTTCCTTAGTAGGTATTGATATCGGTTGATTAATTTTCCTGCTTGCCTGGTGATATGGCAGTTTTTAAACTAGAATTTTCGGCAGGAGGAATTTTCCACTTCCTTGTATTTTTCTAAAAAAAACACATTTTTTTTCCAAAAGAAAATCACCAACAAAAATGTTTAACATTTTACCTTCACAGGATATAGCCAAAATTTTATTATTTTCCACCCCGTAGGTTCGTACAAACAAAATTAGGTATGAAATTGGACCACTTTGGAATAAATTATTCTCCGGGTGATTGTTTGGATTAAAACTTTTTTTTTTGCATAAATTCAATGGCAAAAACCAAAATTTTAAACCACTATGTAAACAGAGAAAAGAATTATCAACCGTCTGAGTCGATGGAAAATGATCGTTTAGTTCTGCAATTATTCTTTATTCTATCACTAACCGGCATTGGAAAATTTGCAGAAATTTAAGCTTTTATTTTTGTTCTTAATTTCCAAGATCATTGACTTCATTAGCTACAAACTTTCACTCTCGAGTGAAAATCCACAACATTCTTGCCCATTCAATTTTCTTCTCTTCAAAGTTGCGCCGAGAAAATCTGCACAAGAGTTTTCTCGCTTAGCAACCTAAGAGCTCTTTCCGAGACTAGACTGCAAGAAATCTAGTACATTTTCCATCTTTCTGTTTTCTAAGCTCTTCCTAACTTGACTTTTGACATTTCCTATTCCCATGTTTGTTTTCATTTACCTCTGCCCGTTCGCGTTATTAAAATTTTATTTTCGCAAACAAAATTTCTTTTATCTATTAAAAATAAATATTAATGATATAAAAATATCAAATTCGGTATCATATTGCAGTTTAGTTTTGTATTCGTAAAATAATCGAATTAAAGGTAATCATGCCGATTACAGAATCCGCAAAACTCGCAATTATTGCCGCAATTATGTATGTCCTTCAGTCTGTCTGTCTGTACCTCGATCTGCAACCTTAACCACTAAAGCGATGTTCTTCAAACTTTGGACTTAAGGTTTTTCGGGGATTCCCTAGAGGGGAAATTGAATTTTTTTTTAGCTCAAGAAATATCGCAACGAGAGAGGGGGGGGAGGAGTGTTCCCGCTAAGGCACTTCTCCTTTCATCGAGGCGGCAGCGGACGAATTCTCTAGATGGAATCAACGGTGGCGTCTACAGTTCCAGTTAGGTTGAACTACTTAGTGAACACCTTATATGGGCTACTACGACATATTTGTAGTTCAGGCCTATAAGGAGCGGTTTATCCGGCTCCCTACCCTTGGAGTTATACGAAGGGTCTGGTCCTCCGGGTCGGGGGTTGTGCGTCGGGGTAACTTCCCTACCACGTAAAAACAAAGATGTTCCGAAACAACAACAAGCCTCGGATATGGATGATTTTCAAATTGACGACCCCAGCAAACAAAACAAGGACAATGAATTTCGGATCTGCACGTGGAACGTCCTGTCCTTATACAGAACACGTGCAGCCGAACAATTAGTGGAGAACCTGGACAGGCTAAAGGCTGACGTAACAGCCATCCAGTGAAGTGCGATGGTATGGAGAGGGCATACGGAGACTGAAAACTTGTGACATCTTCTACGGCGGGTGCTTGAAGGAACAGGGTCAGCGGCTCTTTGGTTGTGGTTTTGTGATAAGGGGAAGACTTAGGCAAGAAGTCTTGGGCTTCCGAAGTGTAAGCGAGCGCCTGGTCACAATCCGCATCAAGGGCAAATTTAAGAACATTTCGCTGATCTGTGTTCATGCCCCCCTTGAAGGGAGAGATGACTCAACCAAAGAAGCATTCTACGATCTCCTAGAGACAACGTATGATATGTGCCCGAAGTACGACGTGAAGATCATTCTTGGTGACTTCAACGCAAGATTCGGAAAGGAGGGCATCTTTGGTTCGATAGTCGGAGGACACAGCCTACACGACGAAACTTCCGGCAACGGACACAGGCTGGCAGACTTTGCGGCGGGGCGAAATGTCATCATCTCAAGCACCTACTTCCCACACCTCAATATACACAAGGGGACTTGGCGGTCGCGTGATCAAGTAACCGTCAACCAAATCGACCACGTTGCGATAGACGCGAGACATGCTTCCAGTATCTTGGACGTCCGAACGTTCCGAGGGGCCAACATTGACTCGGATCACTACCTGGTGGTAGCTAGACTACGTATGCGGATATCCATGACGCGACAACGCAGAGCAGATGCTGTGAAAAGATTCGATGTCGAGAAGCTTAAATCGCAAAAGACTGCCAGAACTTTTGCAGACCACGTAACTCTTAATCTCTCAGGAGGTCCGCCACCAGCATCAAGTGCAGAGGACCAGTGGGAACACTGTCAACAAGCCATCAGAAGTGCCGCCTCTGATGTGCTGGGTTTCACTAGGCGAATACAACGAAACCCCTGGTTCGATGAAGAGTGCCGGCTAGCGCATGCAGCTAAGGACGAGGCCTACCAGGCAATGCTGCAGACTCGAACAAGAGCTGCTGAGAGAGTGGCCCGGGAGCTCTACGGGCTGAAACGAAAAGAGGAACGCCGACTTCTCAGGAGGAAAAAGAGAGAGCACGAGAAGTGGGCGGTAGAGTCTATTGAGGGTTGGAGCGGTAGGGGACATGTTCGAAAATTTTATCAGAGGGTGAAGAGAACGGAAGCCTGCCGAGATGAGAGTGGGCATATGGTAGTAGACACACAGTAAGTGCTGAGGATCTGGAAAGAACACTTCTCTAGACTGCTTAATGGCGAAGACAGCCAAGATGCCGCTAATAGGCAGAACGCTCCATTCAACTTGGACGATGATGGCCAAGAGTTCCGTCCACCCGACCTAACCGAAGTGCGGCTGGCGATATCCAAACTTAAGTCGTACAAGGCTGCTGGTGCGGATGGCTTACAAGCCGAACTATTTAAATCAGCGGGAGATGAATTGGCTAGGAGCATACACCAGCTCATCTGCAAAATTTGGTCGGAGGAAAGTATGCCCGATGAATGGAACCTCGGTATAGTGTGCCCCATCCATAAAAAGGGAGATGTTCTGAAATGTACCAACTACAGAGGAATTAGTCTCCTAAACGTCGCTTATAAAATCTTGTCGGCCATCCTGTGTGACCGCTTAAAACCTTTTGTCAACGATCTGATCGGCCCTTATCAGTGCGGTTTTATGCCAAGTCAACCGTCGATCAAATGTTCACACTCCGACAGATTTTAGAAAAATCCCGGGAATTCCAGATCGATACACAACACCTTTTTATCGATTTTAAAGTCGCGTATGATAGCGTGAAAAGGGACGAATTATACAGAGCCATGTCGATTCTCGGCATCCCTGCCAAACTCGTCCGCTTGTGCAGGATGACGATGGAGAAATCTCGCTGCTCCGTCAAAATTGGTAAGAACACCACCGATTCCTTTGATGTTGAGAAAGGATTGAGGCAAGGCGACGCGTTATCATGCAACCTATTTAACATCGTTCTTGAAGCCATTGTACGCAACGCACATGTCAACATCAGCGGTACAATCTATCAAAAGTCCGTTCAATTGCTTGCATATGCGGATGACATAGACATTGTCGGCAGAACGAAGCGAGCTGTGGCAGGGGCATTTGCGAGCATTGAATCGGAGGCGGCTAGAATGGGATTGGCGGTTAATGAGGACAAGACGAAGTATATGCTATCATCGAGAGAGGAATCTCAACATCGGCGACTCGGGCAAAATAACACGATGGACAGATATAACTTCGAAGTTGTCAAGGACTTTGTCTACCTGGGCTCCACTATTACATCGCAGAAAGACATCAGTGCAGAGATCAAGCGAAGAATTACTCTTGCCAACCGCTGTTTCTTCGGTCTAAGAAGGCATTTAAGTAGTAAGGCACTCTCTCAGAGAACCAAGGAGACTTTATACAAAACCCTAATAATCCCGGTCCTGCTTTATGGGTCAGAAGCATGGACACTGAAAGATTCGGATAAAAATCTGCTAGGGTGCTTTGAGAGGAAGATTCTTCGTGTGATTTTCGGTCCGGTGTGTATCGAAGGAGTATGGAGGAGAAGATTCAACGACGAGCTATACAGCGACGTTGACCTGGTCAAAAAGCTGAAAATACAGCGGTTGAGATGGCTGGGGCACGTGGAGCGTATGGACAGCAACGCACCTGCCCGACGAGTCTTCGAATCCAACCCCGATGGGGTACGCAGCAGAGGAAGAACCCGTAACAGGTGGCGCAATCAAGTGAATGACGACATCAAAGCACTCGGTGTGCGCAACTGGAAGCGGCTAGCTAGGGACAGAGCTGGCTGGAGGGGCTTGTTAGTTGAGGCCGAAGCCCATCCTGGGCTGTGAGCGCCATCAAAAGTAAAGTAAGTAAGTCAAGAAATATCGGTACCTGCCGTACAACCATCATACAAAAATCAATTTACTTTAAAAACGACTCTTGCGAATTTGACGAGTTAGTACTTAGGGTACGTTCAATATTTCAGTAAAAAAAAAAAATGTAACCAATAACCGATTATTAACGGTACCTGCCATGTAACCGATTTTTGGATTTTCAAATTTCTCGTTCATGTCTTCGCCGATCTCAAACTATTTTTGTTTTCATTACATGTTTGAACAATTTTGCATACAAAAATTATCAAAAGTTATTTATTTTCATAAATTCATATATAAATATGGATCAATATGAATCAAATCAGATAGAATACTTTTTTTTGAGCTCTAGCTATTTAATATGCTATTTTTAGCTATTTAAATAGTACATTTATAACAAATTACATAATAATTTATATTTAAAGCTCTATTTTTAACGACATCATTATATTATTAAACTAATAGCTAAATAAATAAATAAATTGGGTGGCGCAACGGCTCGTGAAGAACCAGAGCCTGGTGATTAACAACTCGCATCCAATCCTGTGTGCGTGTGTCGACAGGAATGGAACAGAAATGAACTTATAGCATATATTATTAAATTTGTGCGATCGAATGGTGCAGTTTATTTTGTTTAATTTCGTTTACTTTTGCCTTCGTTAATGAGAAGCATTGACATTTTTTAGGAATGCAAAAAGAGATGATTTCCTTCACTAAGTGCATTATAAGTGAGATCTTATTTTGACAATTCGTTAAGTTTTTAGTTTATGTGTTACTAGCAAGATTCAGAGTACGATAAAATTCGATTCGTTCTATCGCTAACCATCCAAAAGGCAATTTTATTTTCCATTAGCGCATTTAACTGCTGGATGGATATGATTTGTTCTTTTCACCATCCGATCAAATATGAAATATTGGTGTTTGTATCTCTTCTCTCATTCTCATTCAATGCTCCCAAATCATTTGCACCATTGTCCGTTTTACTTGAATACGCTTGATTTGTAACAATTTTAAAGTCTCTCAAACAACTCACTAGGTACTTCATTTTTTAAAACTTCTGTTGTGTCTTTTCTTATGTTGTCTCATGCCGAGTTAGTTAATACATATTCTAAAATTGTCTATATACTGAATATGTAATCCTAAAATGTTTGTCTATTTATGTTTTTTTGTTTTTGTTTTCACAGACTTTGCAATTTCTCGACCAAGTTTTTAATTGTTTTCAAAAACTTTCTCAAGCGGCTTTAATAATTTCATATTAATCATCAAAAATTCGAAAAGAAGTATTTTGACTGTAATAGGGCCCAAACACCACACATGCCTGCATGCGTAAATACAAGAATGCACAATTGTTAACCGATTCAATAATACACTACTCATGCAAATTGTACAATATTAAGTCGTGTGTTCATCGCTGAGCAGACAACTTCTCAATAAGTGAAGTTCCTTCTCTCTTTCTCTCTACTTGTGTGCTTATCAAAATCAACCCCTTAACTGAGCAAATGTAGCACACACACCACACATGCTTACATGCACAAATGTATATGTCCTTGTCTTCGCCGTGAAAAATTCAACACCGCCAAGCTCTTTACATACCTACATTAATAAATGTTTTCATTTTTAACCAAGCTTTAAATATTCAAAACTAAAAAAAAAACTTCCAAAATCATTTTAAATTTTTTTATATACTTGTTTTTATACAAGCACGGCTAGACGAGAAGCACTTTTTCATGACAATATACCCTTGGAGGATTTGTCAATTCCTCGCAAGAGGCAGAAACCCTTAATAAAAAACTATTTAGTTTTTAGGTGGACGAAGCTGGGAATCAAACCCAGATCTCCAGCGTGAGCACAGACAGCACTAACCATAACGCTACGGTTGACTACCAATATAACTTAAATGCATTTTCTTTACCCATTTCAACAAAAATTATTTTTAAAATATAAGAGAACACACTTCACAACCACAGTGAATGGATGCTCTGTTCGCTGAATATCTAGATTTATGGGCAAACAAAATATGGATAACACAAATTTTATATTTCTCAAACTATATTTTGGATGTATAATAAAAATTGCGTCTTGACAAGGCCCTCACTGTCAACTGAGGAATCCAAGTGAAAACGCCGGGACGAAACGCCAATTTTTTAGGGCTAAAGGCCGCTAAAACCTATTTTGAATCTATATTTTGTATGGGTCACGAAGTTTTAATTTGGATATAATATGATCAATAAGGCTAACCCCATTTTCTATCATGTTATTAAAAAAAAATGTTTATACATACATACATATATTATGCTTAACATATTTGATGTCCACTTGAGGACAAATTTAATAATATAAACTTAAAAACAAATTGATCGACTCGTTTGCAATATACATTGAACAGCAAATAACTGTATTTGGTAAAAAAAATAAAACAACATTTAAACCATACCATAAGTAGTAAGAATTACTCGAAGCTTACGCAGCAGATTGTTTCATATTGGGAAACTGAAGTGGTATGTTGTGTGTTTTTATAAAAGCAGATCTTTAATGTGCTTGAAATATATTTTAATGTTAACATACGCTTTTTGAATAATCCCGTTTTTAAAACGAATTTTGTAATGCGTTTATTATGAAAAAATAATACATTATATTAAACAAGCAACTTTGTATATATTAAGATCTATTATTTTCAACTTTTCCTACGGAAGGCATTCAGTTGACTTCTAAATTTTTGCGACCCTGAATTTCATGCTTAATTTAAATTAAAATAGTTGTTTGATTAGACAGCTCGGTTATTTTTTTTCTGAATTTGTAAAGTATGCTCTCAACATTTTCCTATTATGGTGTTAAGGAAAAAATGATATACACTATTTTTTGACAAAACCAACTGCACTACAATAAAAAAGAAAACCGTCCACCGACATAAATATTATAACATAAAATTATCTTTTATCATTACAAGACTTGAGTTGCCGCTATAAGTCATTCTTAAATTTCAACTCAATATGGTTGGCTTATAAAAATTATAATTTCGGTTCTAATGGTCGGAACTTCAAGTTTAGGCAATTTAGTTTTTGAAGTGAAACGCGTTGAGAGTGAAATTTCAAGGTTGAATTTTTGTGAAACGAAAAAATGTAACGCCACATGTGCAACGCTGAGATCATTAATTAGCTAAGTGGTGGGAGGTAGAGTAAAAGTGAAAATTTGTATTGATAGGCTAATATATTTTATAGTGCAATAAGTTTGGATTTTTTGATAATCTTTATTATTGTAGCAGATAAAAGTTTATTTCTTTTTTCTTACTTCGTTAGTTACAATGCTAGAGTTTTGAAATTTTTTTTAGTGGATAGATAATGAAATTCTAAGAATCTTACTAGTTTTAGATTTGTATCTATCTCCTACTGGTATGGAGATATAAAATATTTTAAAAAATTTATATCAAAATAGGCTAATTTCAAAAAATTTAATTAAATCAGGAGAGTCCGCTAAAAATGTGAATTATATATGGTTGCAAAACAAATAAAACCAAATTAAAGTCATATACAAATTTTAGAGTGCAGGAATTGTTGGAAATAGTTGGAAAACCTACTCAAATAAACTGATTTATATCTTTTAAATTTTCACCTTTTTTT